>CM026897.1:81500551-82916202 GCA_015227895.2 Colaptes auratus | reverse complement strand
CTGGACTTCAGTAAAGCTTTTGACACTATTTCCCACAGCATCCTCCTAGAGAAATTGGCTGATTATGGCTTGGATATGTGGATGATTTACAGGGTTAAGAACTAGCTGGATGTTGAGGCTCAAAGTCTTGTGGTGAGCAGAGCTAAACCTAGTTGGCAGCCAGTGACAAGTGTTGGATTCAGTGTTGGAGCTAGTTCTCATTAATATCAGTGTCAATGGTCTGGATGAGGGGATCGAGTGCACCCTCAGTAAGTTTTCAGTGACATTAAATTGTGTGAGAGTGTTGATCTGCTTGAGGGTAGGAAGGCTCTGCAAAGAGATCTGTACAGGGTGGATATATGGGCTGAGGTCAATTGTATACGGTTTTAGCAAAGCCAAGTTCCAGGTCTTACACTTGAGTCACAACAATGCCAGGCAATGCTACAGGCTTGGGGCAAAGTGCTTGGAAAGTTACCTCATGGAAAATGACCTGGGGGTGTACTGGTTGACAACTGACAATGTGCTTAGGCATCCAAGGCCGCCAACAGCATCCTGGCCTGTATCAGGAATAGTGGTGTCCAGCAGGAGTAGGGAAGTGATCAGCACTGGTGATGCTGCACCTTGAATATTGTGTTCAGCTTTGGGCCCCTCACTACAAGAAAGACATTGAGTTGCTGGCGCATGTCCAGAGAAGGGCAACAAAGCTGGTGAATGGTCTAGAGAACAAGTCTTAGGAGGAGTGGCTGAGGGAACTGGGATTGTTTAGTGTGGGGATGAGGCTAAGGAGAGACATCATTATTCTTTACAGCTACTTGAAAGCAGGTTGTACTGAGGTGGGGGTTGGTCTCTTCTCCCTAGTATCAGGTGATAAAACAAGAGGAAATGACCTGAAATTGTGCCAGAGGAAGTTTAGCTTGGATATTAGGAAAAATTTCTTTACTGAAAAAGTGGTCAGGCATTGGAATAGGTTGCCCAGGGAGGTGGTGGAGTCACTGTTCCTGGGGGTGTTTGAGAAATGTGTGGGCATGGCACTTTGGGATGTGGTTTAATGGCCATGGAGGTGTTAGGTTGATGGTTGGACTCAATGATCTTAGAGGTCTTTTTCCAACCAAGACCAGGTTGGAGGGGGAGGAAATGAACCCTCCCTCCTTCTCTCAAAAACAGTAGAAAGGATTTAGCCATACAGTACTGAAAATTGCATGGTAAGAACAGTGTAACAATAACATACAGTGTGTAATATTGTCTCTTAATCTGTTGAGCCTATGGGCTTCAGACATTACCTATTCTACTTAAAGTCTTTGGATTTGTCTGTCATTCATGATAACTTAGTGCTTTGTGCAAACTGACAAGTGACTTGGAAAACACAGAATTAATTTCTGGTGTCTTAGTCACTACTAGGTGGTGGAAAATGTCCTTTACATAAACTAGAGAAACAGCAGCAGTGACAGAAACATCCTGTTTGTTGCTTAATCTTCATCTGTATATCTTTTCCATTGACATAAAGACTAAAATTTGAGCAATCCTGTCCAAAATGCTTTGTGGCAGTGATTCTGCCTTTATTCTGTCTGACTAAAATTGTTCTGCAGAGCTAACTATTCTTATCACCTCTCTTCTGCAGTGTTTGCTGAAAGAAAGACACTTCCCATTTTCTCAGAATCACAGGAATGTTCATCTATTAAAACTGTTTTTTTTTTCCTCTCCACAGCTTGTGCATACCCTCTAAGGAAAACCAGTTAAGAACTATTTCCATGTGAGAAAATAGCTAAAAATAACTATTCAGTTCCAGCTGTCTCATGCTAACTCCTGTATATACACTTTCTAATTTAAAAAATTTTGTTATAAGTATGGAAATGATTTACCATGAAATAGTGAGGGCGTGACTTTGCAAGGTGACTGTTGCATCACAGAATTGTCAGTGACTGTGTTTTCACATGCTGTGAATACCAGGAAGTGTTCCTCCTCTTGCTCTCTTTCACTTAGAGATAATTACCTGCCATTTTGAAACAGTAATGGTACAGACAACTGTACATACTAGGAGTAGAACAATATTTCTTTACTGTGTTTCAGAACACTCAAACGGTTTTGGTAATCTGCATAGAAACAATTTAAGCAAAATGACATAAAGGTATTTACATTGTGGTATTTTTCTTCCAAGAAGATGGAAAGTACTGGGGCAGGACAGATCCTGAACAGACTGCTTTGCTTTTGAAGTATCATCCAGGATAGTCTAAGTGGCTTAGATTGTTTAGTCCCATTTTGAAGAGAGAATCCTGCAGGAGGCTGAAGTTTGGTCTGAACTACATACTTTGGCAGGCATTACTTATCACTTGCAAATGCATTCTACCTGTCACAGGTGTACTAGCGGAGCCCAAAGCCTCTGGCATAGACAGTTACTCAAGCAGATGTTGAGAGGCAGGTGTTGAGCATTTTAGTTGCATTTGTTACTATAAAATGTTACTAATTAGACAAGAAGCTACTCCACATGGATTAATAAATACTGCTGTCTGCAGTCTATCTGTGCCTGGAGTTCTGCATTTAGTGGGCAGATGCAAATGACTCTGCAGATATTTGTGCTTGAGAAGGTAGCCACTTTTAATGGTAGATTAGTGATCCCTTCTCCAAATGAGAACTATCAACAACCATGCACATACCTAGTTCTCATAAAATAATTTTACCTTGTTCCTGCTCAAAAACTGGTGAGTGCCAGCAGAGTAGCAAGTGTTAGACGGTGCTGCTGCAGCCTCCCTCCATGTAATTCCCATCAAACTCAAATAAGTGTGTTGTTCAAGCCAACAATATTTAGCAAACTTTTAAAGTCACAGCATATTTCTAAACATGAAAAATAATTTGCAGGAGTTGTCACTGCTGCTGAAGGTGATGGTCTTGCTTTTCTTCCTACACTCCCCATCTCCCCTGGTGCTAACATGAGTCATCACGTGCCCACACAACCATCCTGCAAGGTTCTTCCTCTTGTTTATTCTCAGAGAGACCAGCTCAGTTTATTGTGGCAAGCCAGGCACTAGTGTAGCATAAGCATGCTGAAAGGAGGAATGAGGAGGAGGAAAAAAGTCAATCCTTCCATTCTGTTCTCTAGTGTCAGTAAAAAAAGTAACACACCAGTAAAAATATAAATGCCAGAGGGGAAAAATTACTGCTCTCCTGGGCATGTGCTGGCCTGCACGGGCTGGCCTCAGTCTCCAGTCATTGTCTTGGTGTGGGCCAGCCCCATGCAGGGTACAGTCATCATCTGCTGAAACGGCAAATGGCAATGTATCTAAGTATTACCAGCTAAAAATAACTCTTTGTGGCACCTTCCCTTGCGTTTCTTTCTCTTACCCTCCTTTTTAAGAGACGTCACTTTTCCTTTCCTGTTGCTCTGCTGCAGCAGCAGCATTCATCTTGTCCATGCAATGTTTGCTGTGAAGCAACATGCCAGCCTGCTGATCAAGAGCTGTGCTGCCTGCCAGCATGCCACATCACACGGTCCTGTGTTTCCATGTTTTAGTAGCCTCTATGCGCTTGAGTCCTCATTTTGTTCCCTCATTTTGCTCTTAGTGGTTAGTTGCAAAGACGTGGAAGAGCACAGAATACCAGAACTATTTTGGTTGCCAAAGTTGATTTATGAGTCTGATTATGTTTGTAAAAACTGTCTTCTCAATTGCTTTTGGTTTTATCTGTTGCAAGTAGATCTTGTATTTTACATAAAGCACTCACATACAATTTCATAAAGGTGTTTTTACAAGCTCACGTCAAGTGTCATCTCCCTTTTGAAACCACCTTAGGCCCAAACATCCAAGCTAAATGAAATGCATCATGGGTCAGATCATTGACTTTTCTTCACTTCTTTTATAAAAGAAAAAAGGTAAACATTCTTAAAATGTAATACCATTTTCAAACACAGTCTTTTCATTGCTGATCTGAAAGTTCGGTAACAAGGCTTCTGACTGCGCCATGGCCTCACTCATGGTACTAGGCTAATAACAGAGGTAATTCTAATCGCTAAACCTGTAACTGCAACCTTGATGACCCAGAGCACATTGCAGTAATAGGTAACTGAGAACTTCATGCTCAATTGAAAATCCTTGCCTAAAATCAGATTGAAAAATCAAAATCTACGCATTGCATAGATCCAAGTGTAGTTGGTTATATAATCTTTGTATGCTGTGTATGTCCTTTTTCCTTTGTAAGCCCTTTTTTTCCATTCACTGTAGAAGCTTTGCATTTAGCAAGCCATTTCAAAGTTGCAGCAAACATATCACCTCAGTATGTTTAACTTACATGTGTTGGGAATTTCATCAAGCATCATAACTACAGTATTTCTTTAGTGTTTTCTGCTCCAGTGTCAGTAATGGTATTCCCAACCCTAGGTAGTCAAAGGTGGCAGGGTCCACAAATGTGGAAATTTCTCCCTATTCATTAACTCACGTCCCGCAGTAAGTGCAGCTGGATTACTTGTGGTCTTAACAAACAAGCAAACAGCCTGAAGAATGAAGAGAAGTGCAGACTGTTCCTGTCTTGCAATGCAGTGTTTTGCTGTGCACTGTTCCTTCTATCAGAATGGTATACTCAGCCAACAGACCAGAGTGATTTATTCTTGGCTACAAGAACACACCTCCAAAAAGGAGAAGTATTGTGCTCTCAATACTCAAGAGGTTTTGGTCATTTGGAAAACAGGACAATGCAGAGGGGAAGTATCAGGCAACTAGTCATGCTCACATGTTTAGCAACATCTTGCCATTTCTTAGTTTGGGCAGCTTCACAGAACATATGTACACTACATTCCTTAAGAACTGTTTTTCTGGTTCTGTAAACAGTCTCCTAGACAAGTCTCTACAAAGTGGACCAAAAGCCTCAGATTACAGCAGTAGTACAAGAGGCACAGCTGAAAGTTCTTGTAAAGAACAAGAAATTAACACTACCAGTATGTAAAACGTGAGCATCTCACAGTTTCTTCTCAGCGTTGTCCAGGCTGAACGAGCATTAATGCTCCAGCCCCTGTGTGTAGTGCTGGAGCAGGCTGGAAACATGACAGTGTGTCCTACATAGGCTGGGATCATGGGTTCTGTCCCATCTGCTGTAGTGTGCTCAGTTACATTGTGTGGTAGTTTTAGGCTATGCCTTTAAAATTTTTCACAGATCTTGAGCAGAAAAAGCAGTAAAAAGGTAAATAAATCACTATTGGGTGTAAAAAGGAAAACAAAGATAATTCTAAACAATTCCATTGGAGAGATAAGGAACTCAATCTGGTTGTACCAAAACGATTTTCTTCTCGGCTCTGGAGAGATAACTAACTTGCTTCTGCTTGACCTTGGCTGTATTATTTTGGTTAAGTCTAACAGCAACTTTCTCTGCTCCTTTGTCCCTTCTTTTGTACAGGAGGGTCTGGGTAGGCAGAAAAGGAGAAGCTAGTAGCTTCCCCTGGTCTTTGACCATGGGGGTCCTTGTGCTGTTTTGTTAATTGTACATACCTGTAAATACTGTGTATTTTGTACATATTCATTGCATTTCATTGTAGATTGTTGTTTTGCTTGTAAATACAACTTTCATTTGCTTCCAATGGGGCTGGTCTGGCAAAGTTAATGTTGGGGAAATTTCAACCCACCACACACTGGAACTGTGAATCCAGCTATGCATCTGCTTCTTTAAGAAGCCTGAAACATCCCCTATTCCCCTTCTAAATGCTAAAAGTTTTGTGAAGAAAATCCAAAGGATGAAAGTAATACAGACAGATGTAATTTTAAAAAAAATATTATTATTTTAAGTATTAATTCCATGCATAGATAGACTTGTATTTGAGGCCTTGCAAGCACCTCGCTGAACTGACCTAAAATAATCACAGCCCATCGCTTCCCATGACAAGTATGTTCTGGAGCACAGAGGAATTGAAGGTCCTATGCAACAATGCTGTGGACCACAGAGCACTGAGAACTGCTGTGAAATAATAGGAAAAGATGGCTCAATGCACTGGGATCAGTAAGAAAAATCAGCATGCATGTCAGTGAAGAGTGGGAAATAGGCTGGAAGGAATAAAGCTCCTGCATGTTCAAGGCCATCTAAGGTGACATCCACATCCCCAAAAGCTACAGCACTGTGGCTATGCCATGCTGAAAGAAAAGGTGCTTACCAGCCACACAACACAAATGTTGCAGTGAGTGTGGCTTGAGACTCCACCACAACATTATGCAGAGCTGCATATTTTAGAGTTTTCTGTAGTTTGAGCTGCATCTGACATTGATTTTTCTGTTGCGTATCAGTGTGATCATGTGCATCACAGGTCTTTGTTGTGGTGCTGCCACCTAAAGTTACAGAAAATAGAGAAAATAGTTGCAGTATGTCAATTTTGACTGCCCTTCTCAGGTGCAAAATGCATAAAGCAGCCTCTATATTAAAAAATCTGTGCTTGTATAAGGATAAAGGTGATAGATTCATGGGTAGCTTGTAAAGGGTTAATCTTCAGATTACCTTGATTTGCAGACAGCTTGTTTACTAGAGTGCCACAGGAGCTTGGTTGGTGTCATTTGTGCACTGCAAAGTCAGAAAGGTAGAGAAATGAGTACATAAAATTGTTTGGAACATGCATTTACACCACCTTCAGTTGCTCAGCATGTGCACAACACTGAATAAACTGCTTTATGCAGAGGCAGAGAAGCGTAGGCAGCTTTTAATGGAGAGCAGCTAACTGCAATAGAACCTAGTTCACATTGAGCTGTACATCACCTGGTTTGTCCTGTGCCCACAGCCCAATTGTGGGGAGATTGAAAGCAGCAACAAAGGGAGCTGCCTAAACAGACGTGACAGGCAGGTTGATGCTGCTGGCTGCTGACGCACTGGGGCCTGACAGCAAAGCAGGGGAAGGTATGTTTGAATAAACTTGCACTTTAATAACAGCACCTGGGAATAAATTGGTGTCTCAGCCATCCGAGGCCAAAAGCTGACATAGTTCACTTAACAAGGGCAATGGCAGAGGCACAATTCCCTTTTTACTCTGTTGAATTTATTCCTGTCTACTGCACCCTGTAATAGTCCTGGCTGGGGCTATTGTCAAGTGTTTGCCAGAGATGGTTGACAAATACCATCTTTAGAGCGCACTAGTGAGTTTCTCACCCTGCCCCAGTGGTGGATTCCCAATGTACTGCCTGGGAATGTGTTTCACCTGCATTTATATTCCTCAGCATTGGTCAGCATCACTCCCTAAGTCATGTGTCACTCATCTGATTTACATGGAAAGAGAGCATATTCTTATTTCATGTATATTTAGTATATGTGAAAGAGTTTGGAAAATTCCCAAGTCCATCTATCAGTTCCTTTCTTAGGAATCTAGCCTTAGGAAGGGCTGAAATTATTTGTAGACATTTTTCTCATTAGATTTCCCCCATGCATTTAATACATGATTTGCCTTGCACTTTAATTTCCATTCTCCTTCTGACCAGTGAACAATATGCAATTTTGCAGCAAGTCTGTTCATTTTTCCTTATTTTATGAAGCAGTAAATTTCTTCCAATTCAATTACTATACTTAATAGAGTATTATGCAAAGTGGCCTTACAGTTATTACTATTTCCCAAATCTAAAATGCATTTGTGTTATTTATGCAACAGATCTTCATTAAAAAAAAAAAAAGAAGGAGGAGGAGAATACAGTGATAGTATTTAATTTGGAATTTCATGGATTCAAAGTTTTTATAACTAAGATCAGTTTGGAATTAACATCTGAGTGAAAGGTTATGAAATCTGAACATTTCAATTTTTCCCCTGAGAAATGAGTCTATTGTTTGGTAAAGTGGGTACACTACTTTATTAAAGAGTTCTAGGTCTGGTTTTTTGGTTTTGGTTGTGGTTGTTTGTTTCTGTTTCGGATTTTTTTGTTGGTTGTTTGTTGGTTTGGTGTAGTTTGTTTTTGTCGTTTTGGTTTGGTTTGGGTTTTTTTGAGCCTTCTTTTGCATAGAGTTTTCTGTGACCTACTCTGGGTGATCCTGCTCTGGCAGAAGGGTTCAACTAGATGGTCTTTCGAGGTCCCTTCCAACCCCTAATGTTCTGTAATTCTGTGAAGGTACTGATGGTGACAGCTTTAAAACTGTGTAAGCAGCACTGAACCCAATGTATAATAGTTCACTGGCACTTCCCTGAGGATAGTTATTTTTAATTACATATGTACCAACAACTCAATGGAAAATTACAGTTGTGACAGTAAATTTGCTAAACTGGTGATTTTACTGGTTTTGATATGTTGTTTTATATTTTCTGTTGCTTACTAGGTAGCACGTTCAAATAATGAAATATTGATTTGCCAAATAGTCACATGATGCTAATGCAAAAACTGTAGTGCTACACCTAGGAAAAAAATCCTCTCAGTATTAGATAGTACTTCTTATGTAATATGAAAACACTATGAATTCTTAGAATCTTATAAACCAAAGAGGGATGAGCTTGTGGTTGAATCATTCAGCAATGAAATAATTAGAAATTTCATATTTCTTCATATTTCAAGCAATCATGGATTGCTGTGCTTTCTGAAAATATGCCAAGTAGCATGCACAGTAATGATTCATAGCCTCATCCTCTCACACAGAAACACACACATAACGACATGCACACGTGCACACAGACCCCCAAGAAGATGAGCAGAACTGTTTCATATTTACATGGAAATCAAAGGCAGGAAACAATTTTCTTGACTGAACTGCCAGTTTTATGCTGTTGAGTGTTGATTATTTTATTTATTTAGTTATTTTCCTCTCTGAACTGATACATTTAAACACAGAATCTAATTACAGATTATATCTGATTACTATAAATTTTATTTCTCTATCCTCCTGGGGTGAGGCTGAGTCTGTCTGTTTTTATTTTAAGAAGGCAGAGTAAGCTGTAAAAGCAAACACAAAATGCACATCTCACTTCACTTTTGCCTTGCAACTGTATTTGCTACTTGTTTCTTTGCAGTGTCCTCCAGGAAAAATAGAGATAATATATTTGAGTAAAAGTTCAAACAAAAATTTCCTTATAAGCATAAGTATTGCTTAAAACACTATGGTTTATTTACCAGTACCACTGAATCACAGTGGCCTTTACAATGGAAATTCAGGAGTTAACCTACAGAAGATGACACTGAAATTGCAGAAGAGAACTTAATTTCTCTTCCTCCAAAATGTGTTTAAAGGCTTAGTCTCTACAATACAGCAGACAGTCTACCCCAGCCAGTTTCAGTTTTTTACACATGAGCTAACTGTATTTATTGAATAAAGCTTTACATAGCTGTTTTTAACTTTGCCATTTCTTTTGCATTTTAATACCTGTATGGGTTCAAGCACTTTTTTGTGCTTTTCTATCATTGCCCCAAAACCTTGCATAGTAAACTGCTTACCAAAAATACCCAACAACCCCAAACAAACCACCACCACCAAAACAAACAAACAAAATCCTCCCACAACCAAAAAGACCAAACAACCTAATGTGGAAGAAAAGGCTGAAACAGCATTGCCTGGATCTGAGCCTGTATTTACAAAGCTATTTAGTGTATCAGAACAAAGCAGGACAGCTGCTTCTTGATGGCTGCTGTTATTTCACCTCTCTCTCACTTTCTCTTAGGTTTAGGTCCGTCTCAGGTGTGTGATTCCAGTAGAGTAGGCTTCCTTCTGTTCACACATGCATGGAAAGACTCCCATTTTGTTGCTCTGTAGCAGGAGAGCAACACTGGAAAATGCCCCTTCCAGGTATTTTATTTGGCCTGCCTCACACAGTGTTTCCCCATTGCTTGATAAAGTCCTACAGGGCTATTGCAATGCAGTTAATAAACAGTCATAACCAAGGCCTAGGCAAAAAGATCTCACCTTCTCAACCACCCTCCATATGTTTGACAGGAAAACTTTCCCTGCTGTCACTCCACATGAGCTGCCACACAGTGTATTTTCCCCTTTCCAATGATGCTGCTGCCTACTCCACCAAACATTGGCATGTGATTATCAGCAATACCAAAGAGTCCTTTATCTTATCAAAACACCTGAGATAATTCTTTTCCATAGTTACTCTGTGTAGTCCCTCCCCCCATCTGTTTTACAATTCTTCCTACCAACAGGAGCTACAAGAGATGAGGAAACCCTGCCATTGCCCATGCCAACTGCCATCAGTGAAATCAAGCATTTCATAGAGAAAAAATATTTCCTGATAAGCCTCTGCAATGAAATGTTAAAATCCATGTACAAACAAATAATGGTATGCTACAAGAAGAATCAAACTTAAAATGGAAAAATAGATGGCATTTCTTAGATCTGCTCTGCTACACATGGTTTTTGCAATTAGACTTCCATGTCAATACTTTGGCATTTTGAATACCCTTAACTTTCACTAGAAACTCACTGAATATGACAGGATTAAGACCTAAATGCTTTCCAAAGATCATGGTACCATTCAGTTGCTCAGACAGGGATTAAAACTACTGCAGGCAATAGCAAAGTGGTAAATATTGACTCAACAGTAAATAAAATCAGTCCATTGAGGTGGAGTGTACAATACGTGGTGGAGGAAAAGTCACAAGAAAGAATTATTACTCTTGGGTATATTAAGCAGTTTACATCACAAAACCACATGCTGTTTCAGGAAAGTCACAGTCTTCATAAAACACAGTGATACATTATATTCACAGGAAAATTGAACCAAGGAAATTGTGGTGGGTTTTTGTTTGTTTGGGGAATTTGTGTTGTGTGTGTGTATGTGTCTGTATGTGTTTTAATCTAATTAAAAAGTAATTTTCTTTAGTTGCAAAACAGGCTGGTACTGACAGACCAGCCTCCACCTTTTAATATGTCTTAAAATGTGCATTTAAGATCCTGTCAGCAACTATTTTAAAAAGTCTTACAATTTCTTATAAATGGAAGATGTTTCAATGTAATTCACCCCTATTCACACCAAACACTTTATTAGCAGTTAAACAGTTGACATACCGGTGACCAAGTGATGAGAAAGACAGCATGTTTGATAGCTCCTTTCAAGCTCTCTTAAGAGTGGTTAGTTACACTTATAATCAGTAACTACAGTGCCACTCAGCATATAGCAGTCAACTGCAAATTGATCACCAGGCTGAAATGTTAGTTTTGTTAGTCTGAGCACCTTTGGTTTTATGATTTTTACTGAGCTACGAAGAGTGGAAGGCACTTTTGTAACACAAAGACAAGCTCTCCTTCCTTTGTTTGCTCTTGCCTTCTCTTCTTTACTTTGAGGGGTAAAAACAACATAAAAAAAGGTAATATTAATATTAAAAAGGCAACTATACCTGGCTGGTCAGGCATCCTGCATAGGTGTATATAAACTCCTGAGCAGAGGAACGTAGCTCCATTGCTGAACTGTAGCAAGCAGAAAAGGAACAGCTTGTGAGCTTTCACAGTACACCACTAAAACTGCCGGCAAAAGAATGAAAACTACCTCACAAAGTCACTCTGAGATAAGAAGGAGTGTTTGTGGGGAAAATGGTTTATACTTCAGTTACACTGCAACAGGATAGAACAGCAGGCCAGTGTGGTTTGTATGTGAACAGCTGTCTGCCTAACTTTTTATATAGATACGGGTAATAACCACTCCCCTGTCACACGCTCACACCACCCTCCCAAATAACCACTCCCCTGTCACATGCTTACACCACCCTCCCAAAAGGATAAAATCTAACAATAAAGAACCTTAAAGAGGCAAAATGTTGAAAAATAATTGTGTGAGGGTCTTTTTAGTTTGGTTTGGTTGTTTGGGTTTGTTTTTTTTTCCAGGCTAGCCCTTGAGAATCCTAAGCCATTTTAGAGGCCTAAATACAAACATCCCTATGGCAATAGATTTATGGAGCTATTCTGAC
The DNA here is from genome assembly GCA_015227895.2 of Colaptes auratus. Taxonomy (NCBI): domain Eukaryota; kingdom Metazoa; phylum Chordata; class Aves; order Piciformes; family Picidae; genus Colaptes; species Colaptes auratus. The sequence continues at coordinate 82,904,392 of CM026897.1, read as the reverse complement.
AATCAGTTTGGGAACATATGCATCCAAACACTTGATACAAACATACAAGGAACTTTTTGGGGATGCCTATAAAGGTTGTCACTCTTATGCTATGGAAAACATGTATGAAAGTTCAAAAATATATGATGGAATATTTTTTATTAGAAAAGACTGGCTGTATGGATATCATATTCATTACATTAACCTGGAGCCTATCTATGTATTTACATATTTAATATTTCATAGTAAACAACAACAGCAGAAAATGTAGTAGTGAGCTCAACCTGAAATTGGCAGGATCTCAGAAAATACTAGATTTAATGAATATTTCATTGTTTACATAAAAAGGACAAACACACTTTGGTAAGTAGCACTGCATAATGTGTATTTCAATGGTCTCTCATGTGAATTTGAAGGAACAGGATTATACATGAGCAGCCTTGAGTTCAGCATGTGAGCAGTCAGAGCAACTTCTTCAAGGCTAGATAGAGTTTCCCAGGTAGACAAAGAACCAACCAGCTGAAAGGGCATCCTTGTATGGGTGGAGGAAGCCTGGCTCAGTCATTTCCAGGATACTGACTATTGCACAAAAAGTACCCTGTCCCTGGTGAAACTAATGGCATTTAAAAACTGACTGATGCATCTGGAAACCAGCACTGTTTAGCATTTGCAGTAGGACTGGACTCCTGTGTGCCATGCATGGTCTTCTCAGCCAAGCACCACGGAGTCCACCAGCAGGTTATTTTGCACAGTGGCTCCATGCTGAAGCAGCCTGCTTGACTCTCACAGCCCTGCTGCTGTACTGCCCCATGGCCTGGCAGTAGCCTTCTGGGGAAGCCATAAGAGTGTGATCCATAAGCAGCTTCCCTAGGGCCACTCTGCTGCCCTGGCTCAAGATGAAGATCAGCCTAGCATCCTTCAATGTCAGTGACCACAGAATATTTTCTAAAGGCATAGAGAAATGGTAATGTAATGTATTATCCAGGATCCCTTTAATGGTTTTCTTCAAAAGCAGCTTTAATCTCAGTCTGTGGAATGAATGTCCAGCTCTGAATATGCATAGTAATTTTCAAAGATTGTTAACTGTTAATTTGCAAGCCTGAAGTGCCTGAAACAGTGGTTGGCTTTTACCTTGGAAAATACTGAAGATACTCTGAGCTTGTAAAATGGCAGTATCACCAAAAGCCAAATAAAAGGTGAACTGAATAACCCAAAATGTCTTTACTAATGTCCTGTAAGAAAGAATACCAGTCAGCATACATCTCCTTCATCCATTAAAATCACTGAAGTTAAAGAGAATATACTGCACTGTACCTTTTAAGAGAAGTGTCAGTAACATAAGCTGTTACAAAATGTCTTTCACCAACTGAAAACAGGTTAAAAATAAATAAATAATTATATATATATATATATATATATATATATATATATATATAGTTTCATAGTTTCATAGTTTCAGTTAGGGTTGGAAGGGACCACAAGGATCATCTAGTTCCAACCCCCCTGCCATGGGCAGGGACACTCTACCCTAGATCAGGCTGGACAGAGCCTCGTCCAGCCTGGTCTTAAACACCGCAAGGGACGGGGCCTCAACCACCTCCCTGGACAACCCATTCCAGGGCTTCACCACTCTCACGGTGAAGAACTTCCTCCTCACATCCAGCCTGAATCTCCCCACCTCCAGCTTCATCCCATTCCCCCTAGTCCTATCACTCCCTGATAGTCTGAAAAGTCCCTCCCCAGCCTTCTTGTAGGCCCCCTTCAGATACTGGAAGGCCACAATGAGGTCACCTCGGAGCCTTCTCTTCTCCAGGCTGAACAGCCCCAACTCCTTCAGTCTGTCCTCATAGGAGAGGTGCTCCAGCCCTCTGATCATCCTCGTGGCCCTTCTCTGGACACGCTCCAGCACCTCCAGATCCCTCTTGTAATAGGGGCTCCAGAACTGGACGCAGTACTCCAGGTGGGGTCTCACCAGAGCTGAGTAGAGGGGGAGAATCACCTCCCTTGACCTGCTGGCCACACTTCTCCTGATGCAGCCCAGGATCTGATTGGCTTTCCGGGCTGCAAGTGCACATTGAGAGCTCATGTTGAGCTTCTCGTCCACCAGCACCCCCAAGTCTCTCTCCTCTGGGCTGCTCCCCAGCCAGTCACTGCCCAGCCTGTATTTGTGCCTGGGATTGCCTCGACCCAGATGCAGGACCCTGCACTTGGTCTTGTTGAAGCTCATGAGGTTGGCCTGTGCCCACCTCTCCAGCCTGTCAAGGTCCCTCTGGATGGCATCCCTTCCCTCCAGCGTGTCTGCTGCACCACACAGCTTGGTGTCATCAGCACACTTGCTGAGGGTGCACTCAATGCCACTGTCCATGTCACCCACAAAGATGTTGAACAAGACTGGTCCCAGGACTGATCCCTGAGGGACTCCGCTTGTCACTGGCCTCCACTGGGACATGGACCCATTGACAGCCACTCTTTGGGTGCGGCCATCAAGCCAGTTCCTTATCCATCTGGTGGTCCATCCATCAAACCCGTGTGTCACCAGCTTGGAGACCAGGATGTGGTGTGGGACAGTGTCAAAGGCTTTGCTCAGGTCCAGGTAAACGACATCAGTTGCTCGCCCCTCATCTATTAATGCTGTCACCTGTTCATAGAAGGCCACCAGGTTTGTCAGGCAGGATTTGCCCTTGGCAAAGCCATGCTGACTGCTCCCAATCACCTCTTCACTACTCTTCTGAGTCAGTAGTGCCTCCAGGAGGATCTGCTCCATGATCTTTCCGGGCACAGAGGTGAGACTGACCGGCCTGTAGTTCCCTGGTTCCTCCTTCTTACCCTTTTTGAAAATGGGAGCAATATTTGCCCTTTTCCAATCTGTGGGGACTTCCCCAGTCTGCCATGACTTTTGGAATATAATAGAGAGGGGCTTAGCAACCTCATCTGCCAGTTCTCTCAGCACCCGTGGGTGTATCCCGTCGGGTCCCATGGACTTGAACACTGTCAGGTTCTTCAGGTGATCACGAACCTGAGCTTCACTTATGAAGGGCAGTTCTTCCTCCCCATCCCTGGCATCATCTGCCATGACTCCAGGAGTGTGGCTGGAGGCCCTTGCAGTGAAGACTGAGGTAAAGAAGTTATTGAGTACCTCAGCTTTTTCCACATCACTTGTGACCAATTCACCAGTTTCCTTTCTGAGGGGGCCCACACCTTCCCTACTCATCTTCTTGCCATTAATATACCTGTAGAAATTCTTAGTGCTCCCTTTGACCTCCCTGGCTAGATTCAATTCAAACTCTGCTTTGGCTTTCCTAACCAGGCCTCTTGCTGCTCGGGCAGCTTCCTTATATACCCCCTGTTCTATCTGTCCTTCCCTCCACTGCCTGTAGAGTTTCTTTTTAAGTCTACAGTTTACATATATATATATATATATATATATGTAAAATCACTCTATCCTGCAGGCTAGAGATAATAAAACTTGGGATACTAAAGACAAGAGCAAAGCAAGCATTTTGCAAAGAAAGCTTTCACAAAGTTATCAACTGTTTAGGACTCTATTGCCACACTGTGTTTTGACTCTTTTTACACAGACAGAAGTCTTGAAAGCTCAAGAAGAGAATCAGGTACTTCATCAACTGATTCCTAATGTGGGCACAGGGGGGAACTCCAGATCTTGAGGAGATCAATAAGAGTATTTTTCTCTTGATCTCACTAAGGCCAGATACTGCCTTGGGAATTCATAAACCAAAGAAGTCCTGCAGAAAGGTCAAGGGCAACAAAGACAAGGTCAAAGAGTATATGAGGTGGAACAGTTGTTCCTGGCTGCAGTCCTTTGTTTTTGTAGAAGCAAGTTAAAATATAATGAATTTCATATAATAAATTATTCCAGAGGGGAAAAAATATAGAAAGAAAAAAGGAGTATTAAGTGCCTGTAGCTTATATTAAGAATTCAGGGAAAGAAACAACAATTTCTAGACATTGCTGTAGACAAACTCTCAATATGCCACTTTTAAAAGACCAACTTCTTTCAAAGCTGCCTGTGTATCATTGACACGAGCGAGCTCACTGCAGTTAATAAGTGACTCATGGGTGTTTATTGTACAAAAAGAACATGAAGTATATAATTGTCCTTGTTTAAGTGAAAGAATTTACAAGCATACATCAAATTTATACTGCATTACACTGAAGCATATATATATATATAGTTAATATGGATTTGCTTTTCAGAGGTGCAATTTGGAACTTCAAAGAAACTTTCAGGTGGACAATCTAAAATTCTCATTTGTACTTTCCTTGGACATTATTAGGGAAATACAAGTGGGTTTTAATAATGAAAAATACACATATATATACTTCGTATTGCTTTTTGGAGCACCCACAGGCCTCATTGTTACTGAAAAAGTAAACCTTTAGTCAATATCCAAAACCCAGTGCATCATTCACTTCCAAGCCCTCCTATCCATGCACGGATATGATAAGGTTCTAGTGGTCAGTTGGAACAGTCACTGTATGTTAAAGTACTGGGAAGTGATAGTGTTTCCTGTCTTCTGCTAGTCTGGTATTGAGAATATTTTCTTTAGTGCCCCTTTAAAAAGCCAGAAGCAAGGACTGATGGAGCACATTTAGCAGCAGTTGTGAGTGACAGGAGTCAGCAACTTGGGAGAAGATTTACAGCCCCTGAAAGACTCAAAGAAGGAAGATTTACTGAGGTTTTGGGGCAAAACAGCAGAAAGGAGCTTGTGATGGCATACTGTAATCCTGCAGGGCAAACTCAACGCCTTTTCTGTCAGATACTTCCAAGTGAAAGGTGAAACAAAGGGCTGTTTGGAAAAAAAAGTGGTTACTGAGGTGAGAAAGATATGCAAAATGAAAAAAAAATCACAGGCAACATTTTTGTGGTGGTTATGAATTTTCTGAGATTTTTTTTTTACCTTCTGATGCCTGTCAAGTTTTGAAATTCTGAGCAAAACTATCCTCTATGTTTTTGCTAATAACATGATGCATAAAAATATTTCCAATTGTATTGAATAATTTTAAGCTTCTTTTAAAAAAATAATGGTGTGCAGTATGAAACCATGCAGGCCAGAGCTGAAATTTGTCAGTGTCCAACAATAAAATGTATGTATGTAACTTGTCTGTGGCTGATTTCACAGATAAAATAATAGAATTGTTTCATCTGGAAAAGACCTTTAAAATCATGAAGTCAAACCATTACCTAAATACCAAATCTGGTGCTAAACCATGTCACTCAGCACCACATCTATATGTCTTTTTAAACACTTCCAGGGATGGGGATTCCACCACCTGTTCCAGTGTTTGAGAACCCTTTCAGTCAAGAAGTTTTTTCTAACACCCAATCTAAACCTCCCTTGATGCAATTTGAGACCATTTCCTCTTGTCCTAGATGTTGCAAGACAAGTGAGAAGGGCCATCAAACTGAAGGAAAGCTGGATAGAAGAATAAGGTAACTTGCTAGGGTAGTATAAGCTTTTTGATGATTTGCAAACCAAAGGTGATTAATGTGACAGCAGTTCATAACCATCATGAGAAAAACATAGTTCTTTGAAGGAATGTATACAATGCCAAATTTGATGGATTTTTCTCACATCAGAAGACTTTAGACAATAGAAATAATTTGCATAAATTATTGTAACAGTCAGTGTCATGGAAAGATGCTTTTCTATCTGCTTGTCAAAGGGTTTAAATCTTGTATTTACTAAAATGAAATGCGAGACACTGTACCTGTAAGGGTAGGAGCTTGGCTTTTCACAATGACTGGGAAAGTAACACAAAAGGACAAGGTATTGCTACATAGAGATGCACAGTATCCCATTATAAATATTATGGGGCGTGACACGAAGTTACGCCTCATGCCTACACATGATGATATATTCTTAGAACAACTGGAGGACAGAAAGAGCTAGGAGGACAGCTAGGAGAAGCCTCAGTCTGGACGTCCATTTAGCGGTGACGGTGAGGGGCCCTCACGGGCCGCTGCAGCCAGACTTCAGGAGGAGCGGCAGGATGACAACTTTCGAGTCCTCCTTCAGCCCCAGCTCAGCTGCATCGACCCCACTGCAGCATTTCTTAGAGAGGCAGCACTTTCCGAGGCTATTTCAATGTTAAGTTCATGAAGCCATACCCACAAGGTGCCCGAGTGGCCCCGCGCAATTCTGGCCTACGCAAAAGAGCCGACTCGGCCACTGCCTGGAGACGGGGCTCATGCGCAGGTACCAGTCCCTCGCTCATCCCCTGCCCGTTCGCCGCGGCTGGGATCAGCCGACCTGCTGGCCAGGGCCAAGTGAGGGAGTCGGTAGCGTCGGGGGTCGAGGGCTGTGCTCACAGTAGCACTGACAGTGGCGGTGACTCCGCATCACACTCTCGCGAGAGCTGGACGGGCACGGCAGCTGGGCGGGGCGGCGGCAGGGCGCGGGCAGGCGGCGAGGCCGGTGTCAGGGGGCGCCGCACCCCCGCGCCCCGCCCCGCCCAGCTCGGCTCCGCCCCGCAGTATGTGCCGCCGCCGCCGCCTCCGCCGGCCGTGGGACGAGGGGTGGCCGGGCTGCGGCAGGGGCAGGCGGGCTGGCGGCGCGTTCTCGTCATGAACCTGCACCAGGTGCTCACGGGGGCTGTGAACCCCGGGGACAACTGCTTCTCCGTGGGGAGCCTGCACGACCAGCCCTTCACGGTGAGTCGTCGCCGGGGCCCTGGCGCCTCCGCCGGGCCCGCCCCTCTAGCGCCGCGCTTCCCGGCGCCCGAGCCGCCGCCGAAAGCGGCTGCGTCAGGCACGGTGGCAGCAGCCGGCCCTTGGAGCGGGGCCTCTCGCCCCCCGTAATGCCGTCGTTTGGTGGCAGCGCTGCCAGCCTCTGTAGGAAGGCTCCCCCGAAGGGCCTGCGGCACCTGCTCGGAGCAGGGTGGGGGTCACGGGACGTGCGAAACTTTCCCAGGCTGGCTGCTGTTCCCGAGCTCGAGGGTGCGGGCAGCCGCTCTGGCTGGGCAGGGATGGAAGGAGTGCGGGGCGAGTGCGGTGCCCTGCACGGACGCCGTGGCGGGGTTTGCCAGTGCCGGGAGGTCGTGGCTTTGGGAGAAGATGACATAAACGGCAGCCGGGACGTGCGACTTTCTGTGGAAGGGAATTCCAGGTCTCGCCCTCAGTCGGGCATGTCGCTGAAATCCTTTCTGACTGTGGCTTAAAAAGGTCTGGGAATGCCGCGTTAAGATTGTAAAACCGTTTTTGAGCTCCCTGTCGGTGTTTGCACTGGGGATTAAAAAGACTTGGCACTGTTTAGTAAAGGCTAAAGCCTTTTATTAGCGGTCGTTTTCTTCCCTTTCCCTTATGTTGTGTAAACAGGCTTCTGTGGTGTTTTTTTTCCCCCCTTCCTTCCAAAACATACCCTTACTGCCTTCCCTTTTGGGCTGAAGAAGAATGAAATAATACACAGCAAAGTTTCTGAGTGTACCACGCGTGGGCGTTTTTAACCTTACCGTTCTTAGCTGCCCCTGATTACGCACAGGGTAGTTTTGAGTTTTTCAGGAGAATGATAGATAGAAATGCAAGATTAGTTTTTCCTGTCCATCTGGGCTACATGGTTAAGTTCAACTGCTTGCACCTTGGCTCTGCAGCAGTGGCGTGGTGTTGGTGCTGATGGTAGGGTACAGTCCCTGTGCTAAGTATCCTAGAACTGCTTCCCAAGTTTTAGGGAGGCTTTGGAGACTCCCTTATTTATAGTTTGGTCTGGTGATGTGCTTGCTTACAAAAAAGCCCCCGCCAAACAAACCAACCAACCAAAAAAATTTGAAATCCTGTAAGTAAGTTCATGTTGGGAGAGTTCTTAAGCTCCAGCACTTGAGACTTCAAATTTCAGCTATGCCAAATTTTCTGATTTTGCATATCCAGAAATATTAAAGGCCCATCAGTGGTGGGAAACCAATCTGGTAGGATGCAGGAGGTTTGCTTTACAGTTAAATGCTAGTAAGCTTTAAAGTATTTTCTCATAAGTTTCCCATTTTGGCTTTATTCTTTTGTGAGGAAAATTGAGTTATTAATGTCACAGAAGTGCTCCCTACCTGTTACAATCTAACTTCTCAAAAGTGTTAAGAGCTCCCTAATGGCTAAGAAGAGCAAGAATCTGTAAGGTAGGAGTGACTGGGAAGTGCGGTTTTCAGTAACTGTTTCTATGGTCTCTGTTTCACAAGAGCTGTTTTAACATAAATATAGTATCAATGTTTCCTAAAGGCACATTCATCTTACTTTGTTTTGTCCTTTCCCAGAAGGTTACAATGGATTTCTTTTTCTCCAGTTTAAAATTGCTGACAGAAAGATCCTTAACTGTGTCAGGGTGGTTGTTTTTTTGTTGATGTTATTCATTTTATAATGCTGTGTTAAGTTCACAAGATTGCTCGGAAGGTGAAGCATGCCAAAGTTAATTTCTGCCATTTTATAAAGCAATATTGGACTTAGAAAATCCAACAAGGAAAATGGAGAGTTATTTTCCTGTGTTTGAAGTTGTGATATAAGCACAAGATGTAAGTGTTGGTTTTCAGTGTTAATATTGTTGAAAGATACCTTAGATATGGGAAAAAAAACACCAAAACATGTCTCGGCAAACTTACATGCTTCTGGTTTTCATGGTTGAGAACATGTAGGACATGATATTTCAGGATTATGTACTGTATAGGTGGAGTGAGTTGCCTTTGCCTGACAAGACAACTTGATCTGCAACACCTTGATTGTTTTGGATACAATACGATTCAGAATATTGTATGATGTACTGAATATGTAAGTTATATATATAAAATATATTTTTTATATAATATATACAAATAATCTATATTATGTGTTATATTTTATATAATATATAAAAGTTCTTAAACATTACAGTTTTAAGATAAAATTAACAGATTCTTCTCCTAAACAGCAAAATTGGAAGTGCCCATGCCCACTGAATGGCTTGTAGCTTTTTGAATATTTGTAGTTCTATTTTAAGCTGGTATTTGAGATACCTGTACCAATATTGTGCATGTTTGTTCTTCTGGCCTTACGTTTTTTTAGGATGTGAAATGTCAGGTGGAGCATCAGCTTCCTTGGAGAGAATACTGGTAGAGAGGTTTTTGGCACATTTTTTATTTATGTACAGAAAAAGGCTCCTAAGTGTCAAGATAACACAAGAAGCATGACTGTTATTTATCTCTGAGAATGCATGTTGTGTTAAATGAATAAGAACTTGGCCCTCAGAAGTCAGAATTTAACTATTTACTCTCTATGAGCTTCTTTTGAAATAGTTTTGTTTCCCATTTACTTGTCCACAGTGGGATACATCCTTTCATTTGAGTGAAAAGCAATTTATTTACTGAGTTCATGGAGTTCGTCACATAGGATACTGCTGCAGAGTTGTATTTAAGTTACTGGCTAGCCAGCACAGATACCACTTTTGTGTCTGGTTGGCTTTGTGCATTTTTGTTTATTTGGTTCTGCTTCTGTATTTTTTTTCCCAAGTAGCATAAGAAGGGAAAAAAATAATCACTGTGAACAGCAGCAACTTCACAAGCACAAATCTCTAGACTGGTAATGGAGGTCACAAATCAGTGGCTTATAGGTGACAAAATTAGCAAGGGAGATATATGTGAAGATTTATTTCAATGTAACTAAAATCTTTTCTGGACAGATTTCCTATCTGTGTGTGATTAAACTCCTCTTGAACTTGAGACTTGCTTTGCATGATTGATAAAGCTGTGAACTTTAAGTGTTAAGTTGAAGAGCACTTGGAAGATATGTGTGTTTTGGATAGTTTGGTCAAGGCCACAGTGAACTTTCTGAGAATATTGAAATATGAAGATTTTCAGCTTAACATTTTTTTTGGTAAAGAAAAGTACATTCTCTGACTCAATAAAATTGTCACTTATCTGGCTAGAAAATATTCAGAATTTTCTGTGTATTTATCTCTGTATTTAGAACTCCATATCTATGGTCAAGAAAAGTACCTATGGCACTGTTTACACCTGTTTCTTGATTATGATTGAGAAATGGAGAGGAAATTACTTGAAATTTTTCTTTTCTTTTTCCCTCTCCATGTTCCAGCTAGCTTATTCTGAATTTAGGAAAGGAATTATTTTATAAATGGAACTAAGATTAAGAAAAACCAAACAGCAGCAATCCCCCCAAATCACAAGAAGACAAAATCACAAAGACAAAACCTCTGCACTTCAATGAAAAGTGCGGTTTCTGTGAGACTTGATTCTAAATGCGTGGCAAATCAATTTGCTACTTAGAGATGTATATTAGTTTAAGTACTTTTGGTAGATTAGAATGTGTGGGTGTTTGTGTTTGGTTGGTTGGTTGTCGAAGCATGATGGAGTATTTCTTGCATTTAATTAATCTTCTTAATGAAAGAAATACTTTGTTAAATTCAGTGAGATACCATGTGGGTTAGTGTGACTGTACTTCTTTATTTTGACCATTTTGTACAAAGGAGAAAAACCGACCTTATTGGAATATCACCTGCTTAAAAGATTTATTTGCCTTTAATTTTTTTTATTTTCCTGAGAATTACATTTAGTGTAAATTTTTCTGAGGAACTGGTGAGGAAGCGGGGAAAAAATAATAGGCATGAGACACAAGTAAATAATACTGTCCCACATGTGCCTACTGTGTCTGTTTCTGTTGCATATAAACAGTATTTACTCCATGAGGCTCTGAATGTATTTTATGTGCTTAGTTCAGAAGAATAAACAGGTACCCAATATAATTTTAAAAAATTGAGGTTTTCTGTGTAGTTTTGTTTGTTTGGGATGGGTGTGTGTTTGTCTTGTTCTTTTGTTTCGTGTGTAATCTTTGGTTTGCGGTCTACTTTTTCTTGGAAATAGCTCTTTTTTTGGTTGTAAAATTCATAAAAACACCTATTGTAAACTTCCACTTTCAAACATGACACAGAAATATCATTCAGCTGTTGTAGAATTTCAATAAAACCTTTGAATCAGTCAATTTGATAGTGAGCCTTGGCTTTCTTGCTTTTGTAACCTGCTTTGTTTCATTTGCAAGGGACATAAAACCCCCTGAAACCCATCAGTGGTAGAAATGGTCTTGCTGTGGCTTGAGAATTAACTCTTGATACAGTAAGCAAATCATTTGTGAAACAAAAGAAGATGTGACAGCTATACTGGTAAGATTTCAGTGTAGCTATGATGAGAAGGGAATGTTTCTCAGTAAGTTACTGTGTACTGTTAAATACGGTCCCATATGTGCTTCAGATAGGTAGTTCTGTATGACCTTGGGGCCAGTGCAGAGTTGTTCTGCTTTGTCTTTCTAGTCTTTGTCTCTCATACATTTGCTTGTGTTTATATAACTTTATAAATGTGTAGGTGTGCATACATGTTAATGCATTCACTTGTGGGTAATAGCTGGTGATTTATGGTAGGTGTACCTGTGCCCTACATGTAAGAGATGTCTTGCACAACTTGCACAAACATTATTTAAACTACAATACATCAGTCCACATGTAGCTGTAGCAGAAACTTCGGCAAACCCTTTATATGTCAGTATGTAGAAGAAACAGATAAAGAAGGTTAAGTGTAAGGGTAAAATAATTGCTGTAAAGGTGCTGTGTAGGCGGTCAAGACCTCTGCTCATTTGCTTTTTTCTATTGACAGTAGAGTCTGGTTTGTCAGTATCAACCTATGTTTTTAAAACTGCACTGGGCTTTCACTCTAGGAAGAAATGAAGATGGTTCATGTAACTGTGTATTCTGTTTTTTTGTTAAAACTATTACGCATTATGTCACTGTTCTGGTCAAAAATCTGTTAATCTTCCCCACCAAAACAGGTTTTAGAAATAAAACCTGACATCTGATTAAAAGAATGGGTAGAAATCATGTGAAAATCCAGTACTGCATGCAAAATCATTTTTATTTTTACAGGTCTGAAACATCTTTCACTTCCTAATTTCAGGCATGTTTTGCTGTGTCAACAGCTAGTGAAATCCACATTCATGCAGCGTGAACCAGTTTTATCTTGTTTATTTGAGTAACAGAAGAACAAAGCATTGTTTAATAAACATTCCAAGAATGTGATAATGTCAACATTGTCTGCTTGACCCATTGTGCAAAATACAACTTCCATATAACTATTCTAGGACGTTTTTAAGGTGAAAGGCTTTAATGGCTTGCCAAAATCAGAATTGGAGGCTCTGCTTGCTTTAAAAAGGCATCTTAGGGTTTTATTGTTATTGTAAAATTAATTGGTGTTTAGGAGTTCTTTACTAGATATGTTTTCTCCTTTCTCCTGTCAGTGCCTCCCCAAGGACCAGGCAGTGTAGACAAGGGTATAGATGCAAGAAATCCTTATACTCTGAAGTTGCTTCTTGCCATAAACATCATGAACACTTGATTTGCATTTTTTTTCTTGTGTTATGTAACTTATAAAAGTGCCATCTCAGCAGCTTCCATCAAATGAAAATGAGTGACACGTGAACTATTGTGGACAAGTCTTGCAGTAGAAAGTAGATGACATTGCCTGGTAGGCAGAATTAATTTTTATTGTGTCTGAGAGACTTAGGATGTATACAGTATCCCTTACTTTCAATTACAGACTTCCATTATATTATGCCAAAATACTTAATACAGTTTGCTGAGTTGAGAAAAATGTAAGTGTAAAATTAGTTTTTGTGTCCTTGTTTTAGAGCAGTGTCTGCTGGTTGGAAACCACATTCAGAACTGGCATCTGGGTTGCAGTGAGTGTATAGGAGGATGTCTCTGCACAGAGACAGTCTAATGGATGAGGTGCAGTAAGGACAGCAGAGAGCCAAAGCAAAGACACTGTAGGAGAACTATCAAGCTTCTGTCTCAAAGTGTGTGTTCAGTGTGAGATGTAATGGGTTTGGGATGATAAACAGCAGTAGAAAAGGGAAACTGTTGCAGCTGGATTTGGCAGACAGCTTGGTTATACTCTGTTGAGTGGCTGAGGGAGCTGGTATTGTTCAGTTTGGAGAGAAGGAGGCTGAAGGGAGACCTTATTGCTCTCTACAACTGCCTGAAAGGAGGTTGAAGTGAAGAAGGGGTCAGCCTCTTTTCCCTGGTGAAAAGCAACAGGAGTAGAGGAAATGGATACAAGCTGCAGCAGGGGAGGTTTAGGCTATTGGGAAATACTTCCACGGGAGGGTTATCAAGCGTTGGAATGGTGTGCCCAGGGCAGTGGTGGAGTCACTGTCCCTGGAAGTGTTTAAGCAGAGTGTGGACTAGTGCATAAGGACATGGTTTAGTCTTGACCTTGCAGTATTGGGTCAAAGGTTGGTCTGGATGATCTTGAAGGTCTCTTCCAACCAAATATATTCTGTGATATTCAGACATTTTGTTTCTTTGAAGTATATAGTTTCTTTCCCCTCTGTAGCCCTTGCCTTTGAAATTGTAGTTCTCCTACAGGCAAGCACTGACTGAACATCAAAAATAGCCTCCAACTCATCAAACTTCTGCTTGGCAGTAGGTATATTTGGAAGGTCTTTGAAAATATTTTGGTGGTGTAGTGTGTGTTTGTTGTTTGGGTTGTGTGTTTGTGTTGGGTTTTGTGGACTGATTTATTTATTTAAATTATTTTGTGGTGATTTTGTTCTGTTTGAAGTTTTTTGTGCTTTCTCCCCCAACCACTGCCTGTCAAGGGGCAGATCAGCTCTATGGGCTTAACAGCTAGTCAGTGGTTCTGCATTTTGCTGGGGATTAGGAAGCCACTATGACCAAGCATGATCTAATCCATTTGAGCAGGCTGATGTCAGAAGTGATTCTTTTTTTCCTTGAATGTCAATTTCTTTCGGATAATGTGGAGAATTACCAGAACATAAAGATAGAGTGACTTTACTGTGTCCCGTTCTGGGCCCCTCAGTTTAGGAAAGATGTTGAGTTGCTGGAATGTGTCCAGAGAAGGGCAACAAAGCTGGTGAGGGGTTTGGAGCACAACCCCTGTGAGGAGAGGCTGAGGGAACTGGGGTTGCTTAGCCTGGAGAGGAGGAAGCTCAGAGTAGACCTTATTGCTGTCTGCATCTACCTGAAGGGAGGTTGTAGCCAGGTGGGGGATTGGTCTCTTCTCCCAGGCAGCCAGCACCAGAACAAGAGGACACAGTCTCAAGCTGCACCAGGGGAGGTTTGGGCTTGATGTTAGGAAGAAGTTCTTCATAGAAAGAGTGATTGCCCATTGGAATGGGCTGCCCAGGGAGATGGTGGAGTCGCCATCACTGGAGGTGTTTAGGAAGAGACTGGATGGGGCACTTGGTGCCATGGTTTAGTTGATTAGGTAGTGTTGGGTGATAGGTTGGACTCGATGATCTCAAGGGTCTTTTCCAACCTGGTCTGGTCTACTCTACTCTGGTCTACTCTACTCTACTCTTCTTCCACGACTAAGATTTTCAAAGGGCACTCCTCTTGCCCCCATCCTGGTCTGGATTCTTAGGAGTGAACTTAATTGTTAGAACTGAAAACCATTAGGATGAGAAGATATTCCCCAGCTGTTCTTCAGAAAATTCACCCCTGATTGACAAACTTTCTAAAAACATGCTCCACTTTTAAGTTGGGCAAGAAATTAGTGTTAAACATAAAATAATAGCCACATTGAAGCATAGCTGAAGAAAGGAGGAGATATAGCTCTTGGGTTTGTATTCATAAAAGGATGTTTTCAGGAAACAAGTCTAGGTACATGTGTTTGAGCTACTGCTGTACAGCACAAGCCTGGGTTAGCAGGAGATGACATGAGTTCTGATACTGTTTGAAGTCCTCATTCCTGATACATTGCTGAATACACCAGTTCCCAAAGGTTCCAGTATGTAGTGTTTGGTAGTTACTTTGGAGCTCTTCTGGTACAAAATGTCAAGGTACTCAGGACTTAATCTATCTTAAAACTGGTTGAATTCTTCATCTCATTAAAGAAAAGAACTTTAGGATAGCTGCTGATGGTATGTGTTACTGTATAGAAAAGTTCTTGCTCACTGTCATGGAAATATTGCAGTGTTATGTCTCTGCATGATCTTAGGCTTCCTTTTGAAGCTAGAATTGGAGAGAACCAGACAGGAGAAAATGTAGTAAGTCAGTAATATGCTGATGAGCCCTAGAACAGATTATAAAAGTGCAGATGGGCTTCATACTGTCTTTGACACTCCCCTGTCCCTCCTTAAAATTGCCTCCATATGGAACACCAAATTCTACAAAATGCCTTTGGGAGAAAAATTGTTTATGTGGTACTTCTAAATAACCTTTATCAAGTGAACTATGGACTTAATCAGTGAGTCACCAGGTGAGATGGTTTTTACCTAAAGAAAATATTCTGTGAGGAACAGGTACGAAGTTCATGTCATTGTGATATTAAAACAATCCTGTTACTATTTGAACAAAAAATATTACTCAGTCTGTTCTTTTATAATGAGTTTTAAATTAGACAGCTTAGGAGCCTGTGGTTTATTATGTCAATTTGTTGTAAATACTGCTCTATTGACAGGAGGAATTGCACTCTTTGAACCTCTTTGTGAAGCTGAAGAGGGGTCAAGACAAGAAGGAGCTCAACAACTTAACCAAAAATAAGGGATCTTAAATAAATGCATAGTTATATTTAGTCTGAAGAAGCATTATAGATGGTTTTCAATTATCAAGTTATTTTAAGGGTGACTGGTGGTCCGCTGGGTGGAGAGCAGTAAATGAACATCAACTGAGAATGGGGACTACAAGTCTTCTGGGTGAGGTGGCTTTCTGAAATACCATGGAAGTGTTTGTATGGAAATTTGTCTTTGGACAGAAATCTACGCATTTTTAATGTTATTTAATTAATTTTACTGTAAGTAACAGTATGGTAGTCTTGGTCAGGTTTTGGTAAAATTACTGTTTTGATGAAACACCTGAAACATGATCATCAAATTTCAAGTCTGTAAGTCTAGCATTCCAGTTTTTTTTTTTTTCCCCCAAGTAAAAATTATTTTTAGTTAATATAACCAACCTCACCAGTTTCTTGTATAAGGCATGATCATTTATAGAAATACATGGAAATCTTCCATCTGCAGTTAGTACCAGCCTTTTGTGCTTGTGAATCTTTTGGCCAACTAAAATGACATTTTTGGCCCTGTTGTTGTTCTCTCCTCTAACAATACTAGTGTTTCTGGTCTTAAGTTTGTTGCTGGCCTGACTTTTTAATGGATATGCATTCCTTTGATCCTTGAATGCTATAGTCTCAGGCTTGCTCTGTTTCTCCATTGTTTAATCTTTCTTTACATGTTAACCTGTGGTTAGTTTCTGACAAACCTTGAATTAAGAGAGGAAGAAATTTTGACTTGGGCATTGCAATACTCAGCTGGCTCTGTGAATGTGTTAAATATAACAAATCAGTTGGTGACTATAAATTCAAGAGAAAGTAAAATTTATCTATGGAATGCCAGTAACAGGAGACTCAAGAAGTTGAAAAGCAGAGTTTTGCGTCTCTATAACTAAGCTTCATTCTGTTACCCTTCAAAGTTTTCCTTTAAGTTTCTTATTAAATGTTTTTGCTCCTCAGTTCTTTTCCCCACTTAAAAAAAATTAATATTTTAAAATGCTTCTGTCTCCAGTCTATGAAATGCTACCTTTTCCTACTTTGCATCATCTTTATACTTCATGTTTTTAATTTTCTCTAAGATGTCTCTGTAATTCCTTTTTTTTTGTGTGTCTTCTATCTCAAACCACTGTTGGCTTGTTACTCAGTGTTGTGATGCACTTCTCTGCATAGATATGCTGTAAGTAGCTAAAGCTTTGCTTAATTTATTTTTTTTTTTTTTTTAGGCATATGCATCAGGATGTGATATTGTGGTATTGGGAACTGACTTTGAAAGATTACAGATAATCCCTGGAGTAAAACATGGAAACATTCAAGTGGGGTGTGTGGACTGTTCAATGCAACAGGGCAAGGTATGTGGAACAGTTTCTGATGTTCTGGCAACATCACGTTAAGCAAGACTCGATACTTGCAAATAAAGGTGAATGAACAAGAGCAAATTGTAAAATGGCCAGTTGCTTCATGTCTTTGTGTGTGGTAAGAAACAGTGGAAGTGAAATAGTATCCATAAATGTGAGAATGTAGAAGATACTTAGGGAAGTATAGGAAGACATAGATACACAGAAGGCTGTATAGAGGAGAGAGCAAGAATTTGTCTTAAAGATGAATAAGATAGAAGCAAAGGTATTTGATTTGCTGTGGCTGCACATTATTTGGCATGTCGTTGACATGCTTTGGTGTGTTAGTGGCTGGCAGCAGATGAATGCTTCTCCAGAAATCACTGTTAGGTCATTCAGAAAAAAATCTCTTTCAAGGTGTAGAATTGCTCTTGGACAGGGTTTTGCTTTCTTGAATTCTCATCCTTTCTTTTTCTTATGTTGGCAGACTGGATTGGAAATGTTGACACTACTAGGTTTCAAGTCCTTTTTAATAGAGGTCTTAATTGTTCTGTCACTGTAATAAAAACAACAACAACAACAACTCTCCTGAAAAACAGAACAAAAATTAGCCAAGAAGCCCAATGTCACAGTGTGATTAAGCTATTTACCAGTCATCGTGAACTGTGTCTGGTACTTGTTGGCTCATATAAGAGGGTATTTCTACTCTGTTACTTGTCACTGTGTAGGGGTCGGGATAAGGATAAGGTGACGGTCTGTGCGACAAGAATCAAACACAAGCAGAGCACATAGAAGGCCAAAAAGCAAGCCCCATTTATTCCAGCACACAGCTCATATATTGTGTGTAGCATTAGTGTGGCTGCCTGCAATTGGTTAATGAACTTTTGTGAAGACTCTCATGGGTCAGCGATAGCATTGCTATAGTTACTTGTTAAGTTAGTCCAGGTGGCCTCCCATCTTATCTTGTGGTTTCTCATTCCCACTCAGTCTGTCCGGGGAGTTTCCAGAGTCTCATGGGAGCACAGCAATGTTTTCTCACCAGAGATCTTCCGAGGGTTCACAGATACATCAGAGTCCCCCACAGTTACTTTCCTGAAGCTCATAGTGAGGAGATTACACGATCATTCCACACATCACTGCAAGCCTTAGGAGTTGATGTGAGCTTTGGTTAGATTCTGCTGCCCATCTTAGGACAAGCTCTTCACAGAAACCAGTTCACATTTACATGTGAAGTCTGTGATGATCCCCAGCTACCATCTGTTCCTGCTTTTTAAGATTTGGCTCTTGTAATGGTCGTGAAGGAGCATAGATCAAAACGAGGAAATGTTCTTCCCTGTCTGCAGTAGGTACCTTGCAGTCCTAAAGACTGAATGTGTGTCTCCGATTTGCTCTGTAGACTAGAAAGATTTTTGGGGTTCACTGGCTGTATTTTAACGGATGGTGAAATATACTTGCAGATCACATATCACAGTAATCTTTTGGTTGTTTTTTTCCCTGAAAGTTTGCAAGGTCATCTTGGCTGCATAGTAACAGTTCTGCATGTATTTCAATAACTAATTGTCCTTGAACTGCAAATCAACATACATGAATATATTAAACTATCAAGGTTACTAAGCTTTAAAAAAATTTCCTATCTGAAGTAGGTCTGCGTAGTCATTTTGATTCAGCAAGATGGTGCTGTTTGCTGTTGGCAGTTAGACTAGATGCATGAGTGCTGAAATACTGAGCAGTGAATGGCTGGGAATCTAATTATTGGCCAGACTAATCAATATATTTCCAGATCACTGTTTAAAGGGTGGAATTTGATCTGCTTGATCTGCTGGAGGGTAGAGGAGCTTTGCAGAGGGACCTCCACAGGCTGGACAGCTGGGCAGATTCCGCACATTGGCCACAACCCCATGCGGTGCTACAGGCTGGGGTCAGAGTGGCTGGAGAGCAGCCAGGCAGAGAGGGACCTGGGGGTACTGGTTGATGGGAGGCTGAACATGAGCCTGCAGTGTGCCCAGGCAGCTAGGAGGGCCAATGGCATCCTGGCCTGCATCAAGAACCAGCAGGAGCAGGGAGGTCATTCTGCCCCTGTACACTGCACTGGTTAGGCCACACCTCGAGTACTGTGTCCAGTTCTGGGCCCCTCAGTTTAGGAAGGATGTTGAGTTGCTGGAGCATGTCCAGAGAAGGGCAACGAAGTTGGTGAGGGGTTTGGAGCACAAGCCCTATGAGGAGAGAATGAGGAAGCTGGGGCTGCTTAGCCTGGAGAAGAGGAGACTCAGGGGTGACCTTATTGCTCTCTACAACTACCTGAAGGGAGCTTGTAGACAGGTGGAGGTTGGTCTCTTCTCCCAGGCAGGCAGCACCAGAACAAGAGGACACAGTCTCGAGCTGCACCAGGGCAGGTTTAGGCTGGATGTTAGGAAGAAGTTCCTCATAGAGTGATTTGCCATTGGAATGAGCTGCCACGGACATGGTGGAGTCACCATCACTGGGGGTGTTCAGGAGGAGACTTGATGGGGTGCTTGGTTTAGTTGATTGGGTGGTGTTGGATGATAGGTTGGACACGATGATCTTGAAGGTCTCTTCCAACCTGGTTTATTGTATTCAGAATTTCTTTTTTACAGTTTCTTCATCAGTATTGACACACAGATTTCACTTCAGTTTATCTCCAAATTACTTTTTTGCATGCTTGTTGTGAAATCTATAGGAAGAAGCAGAATGCAAATAATGTAGCTTATTTAGGTTGCAGTATTGAAAATAATTTTTACTTTACAAATTATTGCAGAATAGAGTCATAGAATGTTCTGAGTTGGAAGGGGCCTTCAAAGGCAGGCAGGGACATCTCCAATTAGATCAGGTTGCTCAGAGCCTCATCAAGCCTAACACTGAATGTCTCTGGGCATGGGGCCTCCACTACCTCCCTGGGCAACCTGTTCCAGTGTTCCACCACTGTCATAGTAAGGAACTTCTTCCTAATATCCAATCTAAATCTGTCTTGCTCTAGTGGAAAACAATTGTGCCTTGTCCTAGTGCTCCATCTCCTTGTAAACAGGCCCTCCCCAGCTTTCTTGTAGGCCTGCTTCAGGGACTGGGAGGCCACTATGAGGACTCCACAGAGCCTGTTCTTCTCCAGGCTTAACAACCCAAACTTTCTCAGCCTGATTTCGCAGGAGAAGTGTGCCAGTCCTCTGATCATTTTTGTGGTCCTCCTCTGGATTCTGTCCATCAGGTCCATGTCCTTTTGAGGACCCCAGAGCTGGACACAGTACTCCAGATGAGGTCTTACCATAGCAGAGCAGAGTGGCAGAAACACCTCTTTCAGTCTGCTGGCCGTGCTTCTTTTGATGCAGCCCAGGATGTGACTTGCCTTCTGGGCTGCAAGTGCACATTGTTGGCTCATGTTCAGATTTTCATCCACCAGTACTCCCAATCTTTTTACACAGGCACACTATCACATCACCCCTTAGTCTGTATTGATGCTGATGATTGTCCTGACCCTGAACCTCATGAGGTTCATGTGGGCCTGCTTCTTCAGCTTCTCCAGGCCTGTCTGGATGACATCACATCCCTCTGGCATATCAACCACACCTTTCACCTTGCTGTCATCTACAAACTCGCTGAGGGTGCACTCTATCCCACTGCCTATGTCATTGATAAAGATATTAAACAGCACTGGTCCCAGTATGGACCCCTGAGGCACACCGCTTGTCACCTGTCTAGACATTGAGCCACTGACCACTACCTTCTGGATGCCTAAATCTCATTCTAGTTTATTGGAAGCTATACAACAGTGGGTTTTGTTGTTTGGTGGGTTTTTTGTTGTTTGTTTTTTGTTTTTGTTGTGGTTTTTTTTTTTTCCTTGTATTTTTTAACAGGCTGTTTATGGGTTCTTTTCAAAGGAACTGTGATTGGTTTTATTTTCTGCTGTTTGGTAGTGAGTGACAGTGTAACTTGGTATGAGTTGCAGACCTTTTGATAATGAGAAAAATGTTGAGGGCTTCTATGTGATATGAAGACCTGGTAGAGAAAAGCATGCATCAAAAACTATTTGGATTATACTAAAAACTTTATGAAATGAGAATTTGATACTTTATAGAATGAGAACTAGATGCCAGAAAGGGCCAGTTGAATCTAGTGAATCAACAAATGATTATGGGACTGGTACCACAGCCAGGGTTCAACTACTTATACTTAACTTTCTCCTTTTGAGAAACCTGGTCTGTTGAGAACTGACAGCATCCATCTGTCAGAGAAGGGGAAGAGCACCTTCAGTCATAGTCTTGCCAAGCTGGCGAAGAGGCCTTTAAGCTAAAGTTGCTAGGGAAGGGGAGCTTCAATGTGTCCCATTCCTACTAGTTTGATGCCAGTGCCAGCAAGAGATGCCAAGAGCCTGGGGAGTGATCGCAGGTCAGCAGAGCACCTTAAGAGCACAAAGGAATTCACTCTCTCTGCAGACATTAAGTCACACACCCATAGTGTGGGGAATAAAAAAGAGGAATTTTGAGACATGGACACACCTGCAGGGCTATGATCTTGGCATCACAGAAATACGCTGGGATGCATCCTGTGACTGGAGTGTTGGAATGAAAGGATGCAGGCTCTTTGGGAAGGACAGGCAGAGGAGACTAGGATGGAGTGTTGTTCCTATGTCAGTGACCAGCTGGAGTCTATGGAGCTCCAGCTGGGCATGGATGAGAATTAGACTGAAAGCTTGTGACTCGGGATTAATGGGAGGGCAGGGATGGATGATATCATTCTGGGAATCTGCTACAAGCCACCTGACCAGGAAGGCAGAGTGGGCAAGGATCAGTCTCATGAGCCTTTCAGTGCTTTCTTGTTCCAGGGTCTCACCATCTTGTAAATAAAATTCATCTTTATATCATCAGGGTCTAAATCTACCCTCTTTCAATTTAAAACCATTAGTCTTTGTCTAATCACTACAGGTCCTGGTTAAAAAAAAAATCTTTTCCCCTCTTTCCTAGAAGTCTTTAGATATTGGAAGGCTGCAATAAAGTTTCCTAGGAGCCTTCTCTTTTCCAGGCTGAACAGCCCCAGCTCTCACAACCTGTCTTTATAGGAGAGGTGCTCCAGAACTGCACCTGCTCTAATGTGCTTATGTCTCTTTGGTGCTGGGCATCCTTTGCTGAATGTAGTACTTCAGGTGGAGTCTTGCAAGCGTGGGACTATCACCTCCTTTGCCACACTGGCTATTGTGCTTTTTGCACAGTCCAGGACATGGTTGGCCTGCCAGGCTGCAAGCACATATTGCCATCTCATGTTCAGTTTTTAATCTACCAGTTACATGCAAGGGCTTTTCTGTAGGGCTGCTCTCAATCCCTTGTGTTGATACCAGAGATTGCCCTGACCCAGCTTCCCATGGCCCCACTCATTAAGCTTGTTGAAGTCCCTCTGGATGGCATTCCATCCCTCTTTCAAATCAACTGCACTACTCAGCTTGGTGTCATCTGGAAAACTGCTGAGTGTCTTCACTACATCTATCTATTATTAGGAATTACTGTAACCTCTTTTACAATGCCAGCAGCACTTCTCTGTGCATCTAATAGCAAGACATGATTAGCTGATATTTGGGTGATTGTTGTGGTAGTTTGGAAAATTCTGCAACATGGGAATTTGCATTATTTTGGTGGCATGGTACTCAGTGAGGTCTAGTCTAAGTGTATCATTAGGGAAACCTGTGGAAACTTGCAAGAGGTAACAATGGCTCTGGATGTGATTGGTTTGTGCTAGTGTTAGTTGATCTACAAAAAACTGCAAAACTAAGTAGAAAAAAAAAAAGGAAGAACTATCCACACTTGGAAAAAATGAAAAAAATCTAGTCTAAAAATATAATATCATATAATATAAACTTCTTGTTGGATTGTAGAACAGAATTATGATAATAAGTGAATGAGGTAGCTAAAGAGAATTAGCGAGGGCAAATATTAGTCTGAGATGTTAGGGAAAATGTTCTTCGGGCATTTTGTAACTGACAAAATTATTTTTGGCATTTTTGGGTCAGGCTGTTTAGGTGGTTAGTGTGAAAGAAATTTACTTAACTGTTCTTTCTAATGCAGAAGATTTCTCTTGAAGACATGGATTGTAGAATCTGTACAGACCTGTATGTTCACCTGTACATCATGTACATCTGTAATTAACAGACCCATAACTAATAACCAGTTTAGATATGACAATAGTGTGTTTTGTTGGTTTTTTTCCCCCTTATATCTCTTATGGCTGATACTGGAATAAGAATGTATTTTATAAAGTGGCTCTGAGTTTAACCTTGTTAAAAGAAAACTCAAGCTTTCTGAACCAGAATTTCACAGAAACAGGAAATTGACTGGTGCAGTGTATCAGCACCATGGATGTGCTCACTTTATCATCAAGCATCAAATCAGAAGGCTCAATGTCCTTTATGCATGACTTATGTAACCTCCTTCATGTTTTTAAAGTCTGTATTTCAGAGCAGTTTTAGGCAACACTGCCTTGCAGTGGCTTTCTCAGACTCTATGCCTGAGGTCTTTAACCTACACTTTCTTTGTTTTGGCTCTTCTTAGCAAGTCTTTTACTCTTGGTTTTATACGGATCTCTTGAGATGAAACACTCTTAATTTTGTATTAATGCAAATTTGGGGTGGCTGATACCAGTGATGGAATGTGACTATGGAATACCGGTGAAAGTTGACCATACTGTAACTTCTTTGAACTCTTTTGTGTCAGCATTTAGTAGTTCTCTGTTTTGCAGTGTGTCTTATTGGTTGTTTAGCTTGTGTAGCTTGAGTCTTCTGAATTAACATTTTATAATGTGGCATGTTACAATAGAATACAATAGAATAAACCAGGTTGGAAGAGACCTTCAAGATCACTGTGTCCAACCCATCAACCAATCCAACCCACCTAAACAACTAAACCATGGCACCAAGCACCCCATCAAGTCTCCTCCTGAACACCTCCAATGATGGTGACTCCACCACCTCCATGGGTAGCCGATTCCAATGGGCAATCACTCTCTCTGTATCGAACTTCTTCCTAACATCCAGCCTAAACCTCCCCTGGCGCAGCCTGAAACTGTGTCCTCTTGTTCTGGTGCTGCCTGCCTGGGAGAAGAGACCAACCAAGAGGCCTGTCTACAACCTCCCTTAAGGTAGTTGTAGAGAGCAATAACATCACCCCTGAGTCTCCTCTTCTCCAGGCTAAGCAACCCCAGCTCCCTCAGCCTCTCCTCATAGGGCTTGTCTTCCAAACCCCTCACCAACTGCGTTGCCCTTCTCTGGACACGTTCCAGCAAGTCAACATCCTTCCTAAACTGTGGGGCCCAGAACTGGACACAGTACTCGAGGTGCGGCCTAACCAGTGCAGTGTACAGGGGCAGAATGACCTCCCTGCTCCTGCTGGCCACACTGTTCCTGATGCAGGCCAGGATGCCATTGGCCTTCTTGGCTGCCTGAGCACACTGCAGGCTCATGTTCAGCCTCCCATCAACCAGTACCCCCAGGTCCCTCTCTGCCTGGCTGCTCTCCAGCCACTCTGACCCTAGCCTGTAGCACTGCATGGGGTTGCTGTGGCCAATGTGCAGAACCTGGCACTTGGATGTGTTAAATCTCATCCTGTTGGATTCTGCCCATCTGTCCAGCCTGTTGAGGTCCATCTGCAAAGCCTCTCTACTCTCCAGCAGACCAACTCCTGCCCCCAGCTTGGTGTTGTCCCCAAATTTACTGATGATGGACTTAATGCCCTCATCCAGATCATCAATAAAGATGTTAAAGAGCATGGGGCCCAGCACTGATCCTTGGGGCACACTCATTCTAGGGAAGTCCCCTAATACCCTGAAATGATGATAGCTCTATTTCTGAGAATGTGTAGTCTGCAAACTCCTCTGAGTGTCTACCTAACTTAATGTGGAAAGAACATTGACAGTAGATTTGATTTAAAAGAAACAATAAAATTACAATGGTCATGGCCACCTGTACTCTCAGTGTTTCATCAGTGCTAATGTGTAAATAAAGAGCAGTAATTTTATTATTATCAGTATTCTTGTTAGATGTCGTTTTTCTGTTATTGGAAGGGAGTATGGAAGTGAGCTTCAAATTTATCTGCAAGGATACACAGAATCCACAATTCGCATTTTATTTCTTCGGTAGCTTGTTTCTTCTGTGTGTGTTTACGTATATATAAATTGTTTTTAGATTGCAGCTTCTTATGGAAAGGTGGTTTCTGTCTTTGAGCCAGTTAGCCTCTTGAAGGAGAACAGCAGTCATCATAATGTAAGTAATTTGTCATTCCTTGATTTATTGACTCGGTTATAATGCCTGACCCATATTTCTGGTTTGCTTTAAAGATGAAGATTTCTTTGATATCTTCTTTTAATGCTAGTATAAAATTGAGACATAAAATAATACTTGGGAAGCAAAAATGGTAGGAGAAGGGCAGAGACATGTTATTAAAAAAAAACCAAACAAGTTTTACTGTAATGCTTCATACTGCTGATCCGTCTTCCCCTACAATTTGTAACTGAAATATTCCAGAATGCAAAATGATGGGCACAAGCCCATTCTCCAGAAAGCATAGTTATTACAATAGGAATTCTTTGAACTATCCTGTTTATCCTCTATGTCCAGACATGTTTTACAGTTCTTATTTTACCTTTGATATATGGAACTAAATGATTTTTGGTCAAATCTGCAATAGTTTCAGGATGACTATGGCCTTTTAAAAATATCTGACTGAATGCTTATACTTAAGTGTTGTAATAGTGGGAGATAAGAATGATACGTATTCTCTTGATAGTTTGGCTTAGTTTTGATGACACTGATCTAGTCAATTGGCAGCCAGAATCTTAATTTCTAACTAATAAAGTGATTTAGAGCAAGTTCTGTAACTATATTTCTTACATGGAGAGGACTACCTTTATAATTAGAAGCATTGGAGTCTAATTAAAGTCCATTTGACAGTATGAAAGCTTTGACAGCAGTTGCTGAAGTTGATTCTGTCTCTCTTCAGGAGGTTTGGTCATCAATTATGTTAACAAATTGTTTTATATGGCCATGTATTGTAATTCCTTTTTTATACTAAGCAGCTCAGTTATATGGTACTTGGTGTATCTGTATATATTAATTAAATAGCTGGTATTGAAAAAAATTTAAAATTATCATCACTGGAAAGCAGTGGAATAAAGTAGTGGTAAAATGTGACTTCTTATGTTCATATGAACCTTTCAGAAGTACTCCTCTCTTTTGTTGATCATTGGAGCTGTTGAATCTGTCCTGAAACTTCAAAGTTAGTGTAGTAACTGTAAGCAGTAGAGGAAGCACTGTCCACCCCTGATTTGCTCACAAATGTCTATAACTAAAGAAATAATGTTACTTTTGCACAGCTAACCTCTGTTCAACAATTTCCCTCATACTTAGGTTAAGAATGTCCCTTTGCTTTCATTTAGGATAGAAAGAAAAAAAAACAACCACCCAAACTAAAGAAACAAAACCAACCAACCAAAACCTAAAAACCCAAACCAACAAAACCAAACCAAAACAGCAACAAAACACCAGCCAGACAAACATTTGTAATAAACTTCTGAAAGATATAATTGTTATATTTTAACTTCCATGTGTTCTGGTTTTGGTTTTTTTTGGAGTGGGGGGATGATTACTTTTAAAATATGTGCCTTTGTGAATTAAGACAAAAGCCTGTTGGCTCTTCACCTGTACACTGCACTGGCTAGCCTCACCTTGAGTACTGTGTCCAGTTCTGGGCCCCTCAGTTTAGGAAGGATGTTGTCTTGCTGGAACGTGTCCAGAGAAGGGCAACGCAGTTGGTGAGGGGTTTGGAAGACAAGCCCTATGAGGAGAGGCTGAGGGAGCTGGGGTTGCTTAGCCTGGAGAAGAGGAGACTCAGGGGTGACATTATTGCTCTCTACAACTACCTGAAGGGAGGTTGTGGACAGGTGGAGGTTGGTCTCTTCTCCCAGGCAGGCAGCACCAGAACAAGAGGACACAGTCTCAGGCTGTGCCAGGGAAGGTTTAGAGTGGATGTTAGGAAGAAGTTCGATACAGAGAGAGTGATTGGCCATTGGAATCGGCTACCCGTGGAGGTGGTGGAGTCACCATCATTGGAGGTGTTCAGGAGGAGACTTGATGGGGTGCTTGGTGCCATGGTTTAGTTGTTTAGGTGGGTTGGATTGGTTGATGGGTTGGACACAGTGATCTTGAAGGTCTCTTCCAACCTGGTTTATTCTATTGTATTGTATCTCAGAAATGATCATAAAATCACAGAGTCACCAAGGTTGGCGGAGACCTCAAAGATCATCAAGTCCAACCTGTCAACATAGACCTCATGACTAAACCATGGCACCAAGTGCCACATCCGATCCCCTCTTGACCACCTCCAGGGATGGTGACTCCACCACCTCCCTGGGCAGCCAATTCCAATGGCTAATGACTCTCTCAGTGAAGAACTTCCTCCTCCCCTCGAGCCTAAACTTCCCCTGGTACAGCTTGATTTGAGTTTCTTTTGTAATTCAGAGTTTCAAAACTTTGCAACATATTATGAAGGAAGATTTTTTTTTTCTTTTGTGAATTTAATCCTCAGCTTTTTCCAGTGCATGAAGTAATGATGCAAATTCTAAAGCTAGTTGACTCTTGCTGTATATGTTAACAAAAAGGGAAAATCTCTATGTGTTGTCTTGACTTTACTGAATTCCTTTGATTCATCAATACCACTGGTATTAAACACCAGGGTCATTGAGTGTATTATCATTTTTTTTGTATGTATTTTTCTCCTCCTTCCTAAAATAAAATCAGACTACCCTTCAAAAATCTCAGTTTCTTATGATGATTTTACATACTGAGATTTTTTTTCAAGCTGTTTTTTAAATAAGCAGTTAGAAACTTCTCTTTGTATGGTAAAAATACTGGAAAGATGTTTTGTTTAAAATTTAGAATAAATCTATTTTTATTAGATAAGCAGTAATTTTAAACATGTGGAAGTTGGAGAGTGGTGAAAACGTATAATGTCTATGATAAAAGGGGAAGGGAAGGAAGCATTTTCATGCTAATGTTTGTCAATACTTAAAATTTCAGACATTACATTATCAGTGGCAGAAGAATGCTCAAATCTTACTGGAGACCATAGCACATAATCTAACATGGGATCCCACAGGTAAGAACAGAGTAAGAGAAACAGCTTTCTATTTGATACCACAAAATAACTTGTGATTTAAATTTTACCTTTCTTTGGGAACAAGGAAGAGATTTTTATTTTCTCCTGACATGGTGGAGAATCCCAAAGCAGCGTGACACATACCTTTTCTCACTTGTAGGAAATCCAAAATGTTAGGTGCATCTGTGCAATCTTACTTGATTATCCCAGTCTCAGCAGCGTCTAATGTTTGAAAACATTGAATGGTAGGTCTTTGTGAAAGAAGGACGTCTCTAGGTGTTTCTTTCAGAGAATAACTACTTAAAAATTCAATTAATTTTCACTATCTGAACTGTAGATGCTCAAATCAAAATACATGTGTTTTATACTATGGGAGAATATCTTGTAGGATTGACCCAATCTCTGTCTGTCTAAAAGGGGAATGTGTAAAAGGCACACTGCCATTGTAGTAACTCTGCTGTCAAAAAGCAGTTAAGATAATATCTGGCACATTTTGTTCTGCAGTTTCAGCTTGCAAACCTGTGGTTTTTCTCTTAATAGATCTCTATGTTTTGCTATTTGTTTTTTAGTTACACTGTTCTAAATATTTGGTTTAGGCACTCGCCTTTTGACTGGCTCCAGTTCTCTTCAGCTTTGGTCCAATGTTCCTTTGGAAAACCCTTCTGACCATGGCAATACTGAAAGAATTAACACTCAGCTTGGAGAATGGAGGTGTATCTGGCAGTGCAAGTAAGAGACTCATTTAAAGACAAGTAATTCTTTTTCCTTGTGGATTCTTGCCTTCCAGATGAAGTACTTCATGTAGTTCAGTGATATCCTGATGTGTACTGTTATGAGATAAATTATGTGTAAACATGAATCATATTTTTCTTGAATATGTGACACTTCCTACAAGATTAGATGTATTATTTGGGGGAAATTTGGGTTCCTAAATAGTTCTTCAGTTGCATTGAACATTAGTAATATCCTGAGGGAAGACTGCCATTGAGACTGTCCCAGTAGACTTTCTTTCTTGTACAAGAACTAAGATGGAAGGTAATTTGAAAATTACCATGCTTGCAGGGCTGATTAAAATATATTTGCTTCTATGTCCAGTGTACTGCACCTTTCCTTTCTTCTTACATATCCCCCTTTCACTCACCTTTTCCTTTTTCTGTGTTTGTTCTCAAGATTTGGAACAGACATGCAAAGATGGATACATTCCATCTTGTTGCATCTCTGAATGCTCTTTCTGTATTCATGATGATTTTGATATTTGTGTCTGTGTATTGATAAGTTCAGGGGAGTTCTAGTTTAGTACTTCCATTTATAAGAATTTAAATCACATTCCTTCCTGCCATAGGAAAACTTTTCTAATACATGAAGGGCTTTGCTCTCCTGGGACTGTCATACCATATGGCAGCCTCCTTAAAGTTAAATCTCCCAAAGTAGCTGGCTGACTGGACCCACTTGAAATTATTCTTTGTGATACACTTCTCATTCATTAGTTCCCTGAATGTACTTTTCCTAATCCTTCAGTTGTTTCTTTTTATGTGTATTTTCTAACTTTTATCAAGGATGTGTTTAAAATCCAAGATGATACAAATGACAACTTAAAAACTTATGTTTGTGTATAACGAACATTATAGATAAAAAAAGTTGAAGCTTTTGAGACACCTTTGAGCCCTCATGTCTCAGCCTAGTAAGAGCATGAGTCGGGCTGTAGGTAGAATGCAATGGGTATGGCTTTAGAATCTGAGGTTGGGGTAACAGTAGTCAAGGTCATACAGGTAGTGTTTTTCCTCTGTCCCTTCAGTCATGTGTTTTGCATTTATGTCATAATCCTTACAAAAGTTTTCATAGCTCTCTGCCTGTTTCCTTGTTTTAAACTGTTGAGAAGCTGGGTGTTCTGTCCCTGGAACTAGTTAGGTCCTGAAAAGACTCAATAGAACTTGCTTTGTCAGTTCACCTTTATGCTGGCATTTGTTCTTCAGTTAGATGTAGAATAGTTGGGTTTTTTTAAAGATAACGATAATGATTTTGCAGTAGTACCCTTTGTTAAAATGATTTTTAATGTAAGAATGAGGCATTTGCAAATGACCTAATATTGATCCTACTAGGAAAATGTTGCCTCAACCTGTATGGAAATCGGCTTTCTTTGATGCACAACTTTTTAAATGGACTTGCTATTGTTACTGCAAACAGTAAATACATCATGCTTTTGTTGACCAGATGGCTAACTTAATTCTTCTGAAAGTTAGGCCTTAAAAGGTGTTCTATATGTCTAGTAAATTAAGGATAGAAATGTACATCCTACTTGTGCTGCACAATTGAATTATTGTATGTTCTTGTTGCTATTAATAAACCTGTTGCTTAGGGAGTAGCTCAGTGCTTCAAAACCTGTAAAAGCAGCTCATCTATTTCTGTTTCCAGTGAAGTGCAGCAAAAATGAACCACATACTTAGATTTAAATTATTTTAGTGTGCCATCTTTTACCAGAGTATGTAATGTAAAAATTACTTTCAGTTACTTCTTAACTACATTTTCCTTTTTAGATCTTTTCATTTTCTTGAGTTACAGTTGTAGGAATTGAGAGACATGGTGATGTCTTTTAGATAAGTTGGAAGAGCAGATACCAATTTGAAATCCATGTCATTGTGAGGTGGAAATAGAGCCTGTGTGCATTTAATCGCATGTTCAATCAAAGCAGCAGCTGTTTCTCTCATATTTTGGAGTATTTGATATTGTAGCACTGCCAGCCACCTCTGAATAGAACCCTCAATTTCCTGGTTTTGCTATATGACTACACCCATGAGATGCACAAAAGTTTACAGCTTAAGTCCTCCAGACTTCGACACATTTGTTTCATACAATAAAATGGACACTTGCATATAAAATAAAACAAATATTCATAAGTTCAAGAGGGGAAAAAAAAATCTAGAGTTCTGAAAAAGTTCTTAAAACATATTTTCTGATTTCAATTGTCTGTATTTCATAGAACTGCTTCTCAAGTGTGTTTAATGAAATTTTCACCAGATGGGGAGTTTTTTGCTACTGCTGGAAAGGTAAGCATTTTGTCCCATTGTTTTGTGCTAATTCAGATAAGCTGTTAAAGCAAACAAAAAAATACCTTGTTTTTTTCTTTTTTAAGATTTTAAAATTTTTTCCTACTGTTTTTATTGTGCTTACTTTTAGTACCTTACTTCCAGTAATGCCTCTATGCATCTCTGCATTTTAGTAAATAAGAATTTTGGAGAAAAGTAGTCTGGGAGAGGGGAACCCATCAGCTATTCACAACTTTGTTAAAATACATTTTTAAATCAATACAAAATTATGAAACATCAGCAAGAGAAGAGTTTCAGGGAATGGGAGACATCCATGGATGAGCTCAGTGCCAGATGTCCTAGTGAGGAAATATTCAGTATCTCATTGTTATTCTAACCCCACTAATCAGAAACACATATTTTTGTGTAAATGTAGCTGTATACCTATTTGTATGCATACAAGAAAATTTATGTTCCCCTCCACAGCATATTTGCATGTAGTGAATGTCAGTATGTGTGGCCCGCTTAGAGGTTAGTTCTGTCTGCTCTGCTTTGAGCAGTTTATCAGCAAAGTCAATAAAACCCATGCAAAACAAGCAAAAAAAAATTAAAGCAAAATATCACTGAGTAACACATATTTTGCCCAGTTATAGGTGTTTGTTTTTTCCTCTAAAGCTTGCATTTCAGATCATTACACTTTCTTGGAAGCCTAGCTTCTAATGCATTTGCTCTCTGTAAGGAAAATACAGAGGTGTAACAAATCTGCAGAATAATTCAGATTTCTTTTTCTAGGTAAACTATGTTCCAGCAGACTAGTTTACATGTGGAGTGAAATACTAAACTTTTGTAATGATAAACTACAATCTGTTTAAAGACAAAACAAGAAGTTCCCACACTCCTTGTTTCACTTGTTTGAGGTATCATGTTGCTTGCTATATGCTCTGTGACATTTTTAGCCATATACTGGCTAAAAGGAGAGTTATTCCAGTCATGTTGTGGTAGGTTGAAGTTTCCCCTAGCATTAACTTTTAGCCAGACCTACTCAGTTAGAAACAAATGAAGCTGTATTTACCAGCAAAAACTACACTCTACAATGGAAGGCAAGGAATATGTACAAAATATACAGCATTTACAATATTATACAGATATTTAAAATTAGCAAACAACACAAAACCCCCCGGTCAAAAAAAAGACCAGGGAAGCTGCTCCACTGTACCCCCTGCCCCCAAACCTCACAGACCTCCGTGTACTGAGAGAGGGGAGTTAAGAGAAAAGAAGTGGGTTAAGCTTATCTCAGTGTCAACCAGAAGCAGCACGTTATCTTCTCCTGGGCAAAGCAGAGCAGCCAAGATCAGAGGAGAAGAGAAAAGGAATGGAAAGTGAACAATTGTTATGGTACAGCTCCTTTTACCCCAGACATTTATCCAATGAATTTGTTTAGAACAATCTTTTGTTTTCCTTTTTACACCCAATAGTGATTTATTTATATTTTTCTACTTTCTTCTAGAAATCTGCAGCTAAATTTTAAAGGCATAGCCTGAAACTACCACACACGTTTAGGATAACTGGCACTTACAAAAATTTAAGTACAGGTTTCATCTATAAAGGAAAAAAAATTGTCATTGTATCTATAGTATATATGCTATATGTATTTCATTTTCTTTTTGTGTTGAAGTTAATATTTATTTTGAAAGTAACATTTCAGTGGATGTTAGTGATAATATATGATTGAATTTTGGAAAAAGAAATTACCCTTATAGAAGCCATTTTCAGATTAATACCCTTGTGGAGCATTTAACTGGAATCTTATGTCCTGTTGTGTTATTTTACATTGCAAACTGCATACTGGAATTACTAGTTAAGCAGGAATCAGTAGGCAAAATTTCTAGGTAGGAAAAAAAAAGGTATTTTTAGCCATAAATCACTAAGTTAATTGCTTACAGGGTCTTGAAAATGCACCTTTGCTTCTGTTAATTTTTTATGAGAGAAGATGCTGGTCAGCAAAACAACCTCCAGTAGGGCCTTGTTAAATATACCAGGGTTAATACGATATTTCAGTACCATTCATGTTTAACAGTTGCTCAATAACTTACAAATCCAGATCCAGATTATTTTGTCTGCCTCTTAAAGGCATAAGGCCATTAGCAGCATGGGTTTTTTTTCAGTCCATGTATGTGCTTATCTAAGAAAAGCAGGCTGAGCAGTACTGAGCTTGATTTTTTTGAAGTGCTGTCTTTGAAGCTTCTTTGTATTCCTGATACTTATGTTTGTGTTCATAGGCTTTGGGGAATTTGTGTCAAAAATATTAACAGTTGAATACCAGCTTAAGCTAGTACACATGCATTTCTGTGGTTAAAAACTGTTAGCTAAACAGAAGGAGCACAATTAAATCCATGTTTGTAATAGAATGAGAGGTTAAAAGGAAGCACTGCTACTGTGTTTCATTTAAGATGAGATATTTAGTGATTTTTCTGTTTGCTGAAATAACTTTTTGTCATCAGAAAAGTATTTTATATAGAAATAAAACCCCAGGAGACATATCCAGATGTACTTGATGTGCATTATGTTCTTTACTTTTTTTATTTTCCCCAGGATGATTGTCTTGTGAAAGTATGGTACAATACAGACAGCTGGCGGTCAACCATAACTCCTCCTGGTGCCAGTCCAGAAAAAGAACCAAAGGAAGCTGATTTTTCATTTGTTTATTTGGCTCATCCTCGATCAGTAAATGCATTTTCATGGAGGAAGACCAGTAAATTCATGCCACGGTCAGTAGTTCTATTAACTGACATTTGTAAATTGCCCAAACCCCCCCAAACTGAATAGTCTTCCCAGCTATACTGTTGTCACACAAGTTGCACAGTTTACTTCAGTTAAGTTTGCATACCTTGTATGTGATTGTGTAATTCCTTCACACTGAAGTTCTTGAGAGGATGGTAAGTATGCTTTTACCTGGGAAGGACCTGGAAAGATGCAAAGGAATTTCCACAGACTGGCTTAGAGATCAGATTAAAAATAAGATCTGCTGTTGCAAAATTACCTTGCTTTGCATGGTTTTTTGTATTGCACTGCCTTAAGTGACCATTCAGGCATTTGGTCTGAGCTTGTTCTTCTCTGTCCTAATGGAGTCAGAGCAATTCAAAAGTTCTGTCCTATGTAATTTTTCTCACTCAAATATTTCTGTCTTTTATTTTCTACCTCGTACAAATTTAGACCTTTCTCAGAAAAGAGTATCTGGAAATGGAATTAAAATGATCATTTGGAATTGATATTTTGGATTTTTTTTTGTTTGCTTTTGTTCTGATGATTCCTAAGTGATCTGTCCCCACTTTCCACCAGTATTGCAATCTCAGACTGAAGCGCTGTTAGTTTTGCGTCCTGCACCAGTGTCTTTGATAATTCCAGATAAGAAGATATTTGAATGTTGTGAACCTTTGTGTGTGTGAGCAAGTTTATGATTTTTTTTTTTTTTAATACCAGCCTTTAAATACGATATTCTTCATAAAGCCATTGACATAGTGTAGTTCAGTTTTGGAAATTCACCTACTCTGTGATTCCTAAGGGAGTTTGCTGCTGCGCATTCCAGTCAGTTGTCCGTGTAGTTTTAGCTAAATCAAGTTGTGAACTTAGATGAACTGGACACCTGTGGTTTTTAGTGCCTAGGTTAGGTTAATTGAGTATTTATGTAACAGAAATTGCATTTGGAAAAAAACTGTAATTAAGAAAAGAGTTTTACATTGACTGTGTATCCTGATGTTACCTTGCTTTTGCTGTTTTAGATGCTTAATTTTGAATTTATAGCATTAAAATCTGGGGTATTGAGGACAGGCACCCAGAATATGATTAGCTTTCTATGTGAAAGACTTTAAAAAATAAAATATAGATTTTGCAGTAACTAAGTCTGTAAATTGACATCTGTTATTTGTTGTTGTTGCATAGTGTGTAATGAAGTTTGAAGTAATTTATGTTCAGATACTTGAAGAGGTATGGACGTCTTTCATAGATAACTTTTTTCCTAAGAACATATTGTTGAGAGGTATTTTTCCGTAGTATCTTCAAGTTACTTGGTGCAATTCTGAAAACTGATGATGGAAAACTACTTTATTTTGATGCTCTGTGATAGTAAGCATCTCCTTCATACCTTAAATTCTCTTTTGTTAGTGGGGCTGTCTGCAACGTTCTCCTGACTTGCTGTAAGGATAATGTTTGTCGTCTCTGGGCGGAGACTTTGTTACCCAATGACAGTCTGTTGTATGGTGGAGGATACAACAATTGGAGTGAAGCAGTGAACTTCACAAGTAAC
This sequence comes from Colaptes auratus, assembly GCA_015227895.2. Classification (NCBI taxonomy): domain Eukaryota; kingdom Metazoa; phylum Chordata; class Aves; order Piciformes; family Picidae; genus Colaptes; species Colaptes auratus. The sequence continues at coordinate 82,869,072 of CM026897.1, read as the reverse complement.
TTCAAGAGAAATACTTCAAGTAAGGAGAAAGTGCAAAATGCTTTAGAGGTAAGAAGTGAAATTGAACAGTGAAACTGCATGCGTGCGCACACATGTAATTTTAGACAGGATTGTAACTAGTAATTAGACCACGTATCCTAAGGTGAAATTCATTATGCCATAGATGTGCACCAGATATTATAAAAGAGTGAATTTACTTTAAATCTTTCATGGGAATGCTAAGCTGATGCACAGCCTACTGAGCTTTCATATTTAAAGACACACTTCTTTCGTTGCTACTGCCTCTTTTGCTGTGGTGACTAGAGTGAGGTGCTTTACAGTATATAGTTCAAAGGCCTAGGAACAGTATGAAACATGTTGTATATAGATTGTTCAAAACCCACTAATGATGTTTCCTTAAAATGTACCGTAGGTGCTTACTTGTTATCTTTGAAGTTGTGGGATGTTCTCCTGGCTTCTACAACTGGAAAAACAGTGATAATATGGAGTAAAGAAAGATAGCCTTTCCACTCTAGTCCTCGAGTAAACTGTGTTTATAGGACAAATGATCCTCACCAGATAGTGTTTCCCAACCAGTGGGAAGCAGGGGGAAGGTGAAGCATTAGTGGTCTCCTCCAAAACTGTGTACAGGATGTGGGCATTTTGCTATTTTAATGGAGTATGCTCCATGGCAGAAGGCATAGACAAAACATAAGACAGGCTGAAAGGCACAAAATAGCAAAAAAAAAATATGCAAAAGTGGAGGGTGAAAGAAGTTGGAGACAGCTCTGTGTTCCTGTTGAAAACAAAGTCAACATTAGCAATCAGAAATACCAATTATGTTAAAATTGAGAAAAAACTATTTGACACGAACCTGTTGTGGTAAGGTGCAAAGGATAGCAAGTGACAAGGAATGACAAAGTGTAAATACCATCTTTAATATAAATACTATACTTGTACCTTTTGATGTCTGTCTGGGTATCTACAGCACAATGGACTTGAACTTTACAGTATGTGGAGTGAAACTTTTTAAATACTGGCACAGTCAGTTTTTAAAATGGAATATTATTTTTCCCCTGGAAGCATGTATCTGCATTAAAGGAGGAAGACCTTAACATTGAACCCTTATGATGGGCATGGAAGTACTGTTCTAATTGGATCCAAAGTAATGATCCAGTTGTTGAGTCTCTGAAAGTGGATCATTTAGATGTGCTGCTTTGTCTTCAGGTTCTTAATTAAGCTTGGTATATACATTTGGAAACAGCAGTATTTTCTGTTTCAGTATAAAAACTGTTTGGACATTTTCTGTACACTGAACTGTGAAGCAGTTGCTATGCCAAGGTACTTCTGTGGCTTCATAAATGACTCAAAGGCCACTGGTATCTCTCTTGTAGACACAAGCTGAGCTGAACAGTGTAATTTTGGCAAGAACTCCACTGATGATTTCAAGTGCCTTTTAAACGGAAAAAAATTAATTTACTAGTATCTAGAAAATCACTTACAGATGAAATCTGCTTTTTCTTTTTGAAAGGAATTTAAATGACACCTTATTCTTCATGCAGTTAAATCTGAGGCACTTCCGACGAGGAAGGAGGAGGTCAGGCGCTGTTGTTGCGCATACTGGATATGCTCCACATCAGCAAGATCCACATGAAGTTCACAGGAATATCCCTCCTCATGCAAATGCACTTTGTCACTTCCATATTGCTGCCAGCATCAATCCGGCCACAGGTAAGTGTTGCAAATCCTTGCTACAGGGTGAGCTAGAATTTCTGTAAGGTTTGTGTTGCTGTGTGAGTTTAATTGGCTTGAATGTATTTGTACGGAATTGACATGATCATGCAGAATTGCTAACATCTTGGGGTTTTAATTTATTATTTTTTTAATGCGTGAAGGAACCTTCTTCTGTAGTAATGAAATTATGTGCATAAATTCCCTCTACAGTAATCCTGTCTTTCATATTTAGTTGTCTTTTAATTGAGATTCACAGTGGTCTGAAATGCAGAAGAATAAGTGTTTGTAACTGGAATTATACATCTGCTGGGAATTGTGTATTGTAGTGGGAACACACTGATAAAAATTTCCAGGCTTCTTAAAAATGAGTACCTGACACTTAGTGTCTAAAGTAACCATGCATCTCTCTACATTTTTATCTGTGAACCCAGCAAAACAAACCTTCATTTCATGTGCCATAACCTTTAACATTCTCTTGCACTCCAGCAATAGGTTGATGGGCATTAAGGACTATCCTCTAATTTGCTAATACTTTTCTCTTCATAATCACTGGTGTTTGCTGAAAATCAAATGTATGTTTGCTTGCTGAAAAACTGAATAAAAATGCAATATTAAATGGTCGTGCCTTAAGATTTTATTGCTCTGAAGTGATTTCCTATATCCAGACTTAATGAACAACCATTATGTAATCCTTTTCATAAACTAGTTAAACTCACTCTTATAGATAGTATTTTTAAACTGTTTGTTTTTTCCTACTGACTCTTGTTTGAAAGGCCAGTTTTGACCTAAAGGCATTAATGATAAGTATGTATTTGGAGCTGTACAGTCTTTGGTACGATTATAAGAAACTGTCGGTTTCCATTAAAATTGCTGGACTAAGCACACTGTAAATACTTTCTCTTCTAAGATAAGAGTTAGTCTGCACCTTTTTAAGTATTGGTTTATGTTTCTTTTCACAGATATGATTAGAAACACATTGAGCCTAGCAGAAGGAAACTTCTTGGTTGTACATAACCAAGTAAACTTTTAATTTTGCTTTTAGCAGTCTTTGCAATGTAAATGTGCCAAAAAGCCAAGTCTTGGAATAGGATTAAAAATAATTTTGGAAAAGAATAGTAGAAAATTTTCTTAGGTGCTTAACACTTGTCTTTGACCTTTTTAATCTTTCATTGCTCCCATATTATTTGTATTATTACTAGTGGCTAGGATCACTTGGTCTTTAACTCAGTAGATTGAAAGACAGCGGGTTGCTCTTTGCTGTAGAACCTCTGTTTGAAGTAACTCACATCTTAAATCTTAATTTGCAGAAATAGCTGTTCTCCTTCACAATCAAGTCCTAACGTACCTCAGTCTAACCAGATTCTCTTAAATAGTCCTTTTAGTTTGCCCTTTTGAAATTAAATTTAGTCTCTAAACTTAATTGTGTTTTCTTTCATTTAATTTAAAAGAAATCAGTTTATGATCTCTCACTTGAAAATTTGTCCTTATTACAACATTGAGTACCTGATAAAAGCAAGGGGCAAACAGTTCTATTTCATATATACGAGGAGTAATTGTATTTTTTATTTTTATTGTATTTGTGTTCTATTGTTATATTTTAAGCTAATTTTCTTCCAGCAACCAAATTATTGAGACCTTTCCATATATTAGAGTGTTACTGAATCTGATATTCAGTCTTAAATGGCGTGCAGGGAAAGGAGTAAGCAGTGATTGTTAGGGCAAACTTATCTCTAGGCAAATCTAGAAAAAGGTATTGAATCCAATTCCCTAGGGCTTTTCTGGGAAGAGTGATTGTGATTTATGAAGCAAATAAAATTCACTAAGGATTTTGTCCAGACTTAAGTGTCAGTTAGAACTTGGTAGGTTTGATGTAGGAGGATGGGGAAGGAAGTGGTTTGTTCAGTGATCTTTTGATGTGTAATCACAATACATAGATTTGTAGGCTTTCTAGTTCACTTTCCTATTCATGTTTACTGTAATCTTTTCTTCCAAAGGGAGGTCAGCATAATTCTTCCTTCTAAGTTCTGTTTTTGTCAAAAAATCTATTATGATATTTTTGAGACTGACAGTAACTGGCCTTTTTAGGAAGACAGATTGTGTTTCTTACACACTCTGTGCTCCGCTTGTCTGTTTCCTCTAATGCAACTCTTCCCCACAACAAAATTGCTGATAGTCCTGGTGTGTTTATGTGATGATGTTAGAAGGACATCAGCTGGTCACTGTACCAGGTTTTGCTAGTGTAACCCTGTTGTACGTGATCCTTTATTACAGTATATAATTAATTCGGCTTCCATTGTGAGCTAAGTGTTGGGAAATTATACTTAGGTAATTTGGTTTGTACTGGCAGTAGTAGCAAAATATAAGGCAAATTAACCTGTACATTATTACATTGTGAAGATGTAGTGGTGAAGGGCCATCCTGTTATCCTACTGTAAGCATCAGTAAATTTGTGCATGACACTAAGTTGGGAGCAGATGTTGATCTGTTAGAGGGTGGAAGGGCCACACCTTGAGTCCTGTGTCCAGTTCTGGGGCCCTGAATTTAAGAAGGACACTGAGACTCTTGAACATGTCCAGAGAAGGGCAATGAGGCTGGTGATAGGCCTCGAGCACACGCCCTGTGAGGGGAGCCTGAGGGAGCTGGGATTGTTTAGCCTGGAGAAGAGGAGGCTCAGGGGAGACCTTATTGCTGTCTACAACTACCTGAAGGGAGGTTGTAGCCAGGTGGGGGTTGGTCTCTTCTCCCACGCAACCAGTACCAGAACAAGAGGACACAGTCTCAAGCTGTGCCAGGGGAAGTTTAGGCTCGAGGTGAGGAGAAAGTTCTTCAGAGAGAGAGTTGTTAGCTGTTGGAATAGGCTGTCCAGGGAGGTGGTGGAGTCACCATCCCTGGATGTGTTCAAGAGGGGATTGGACGTGGCACTTGGTGCTGTGGTCTAGTAGTCATGAGGTCTTGGGCGACAGGTTGGACTTGATGATCCTTGGGGTCTTTTCCAACCTTGTTGATTCTATGATTCTAAGAATGAAAATTGGCAATACACTTATTGTATTATTTTCGTGGTGGGGTTTCTGCCTAAACCCAGTGCCTTTGAAATTTTTTTTTTTTTTAACAAAATGCTTGATTTGTAAAAATGGTAACACTTTTTTTTTTTTTTTTTGCTTGGTAGATATTCCTCTACTCCCTTCTATCTCATCTCTGAGTCTTGGTGAAAACGAAGAAAAAAGTGGACCTTTTGGTGTGCACTGGCTGAACAACAAAGAACTTCATTTTACCTTGTCTATGGAAGTGTTTTTACAACAGCTTAAAAAGAGTTTTGAACATCATTCTCCAGAGACTAACACTGAGGAATCTAATCAAATAGATGGTAAATCAGAAGAAGGTAATGATCTCTTCACAGAGAAATGGTTTTCATTTTATAAAGTAATTATAATGTTCTTTCCAGGAAAGTAAGTGATGGGCAACTTGACATGTGAAGGATACAGACAGACTACAGTAACATTTCTTTGTATTTCCTTCCCTTATGCTGGAAGTACCTAAGTTACTTTCAAAAAATCTGTATCTAGAAGTTCTCAATTTGTTTATGGGTGTTGCAAATATTTTGGGTTAGTTATGCTGAAAACCCTTATTATTTAATTAGGCTAAACTTGAGGGAGCCTTTGCATGATAGTGTATTATTTCAAAAATTTTAAGGAGCAAGTACCACCTTAGGATTAACTTGCCTTTTTACATATTAGTGTACACCTAATTTAAGTACCTTTATTCAATGACATAGCTATTTAATTTGAATATATACAATTTGGAGATGGCTGCTTTTGTTTTTTCTGTGCATGCAAACATGTTTGTAAACCAAGGTAGGGTAAAAGTATTTCAAGTTAAGATCCAATGTAAACTATTTTGGTTTGTGAGTCATTGACTGAGGTCCACTAATGCATTTCTGATGAAAATTTTCATTGTCAGATGAAGTCACTATAAATTACTTTAAAAAGGCCTGAAATGTTCTCTAGTGCCTGAATAACACCATTTGCTATACTTCTGCTTTTAAACTTAGTATATGTATGTGTGTGTGTTGTAGAAGTTGAAAATGGAGATGAACATAAAGGAAACCAAGAAAAGAAGGAGCTCAGTGATGAGAAAACTACTTCAAATTCAAGCCTTGTTCCATTATCTTCTGCTATTATTGATCATGAAATTGAAGTACTGCTTTCTGAATGGAATAAAAACGCTGACATGCTATTCAGTATACATCCTATGGATGGTTCACTGCTGGTGTGGCATGTGGACTGGCTAGATGAATACCAGCCTGGCATGTTTCGCCAGGTGCAGGTACTTCACTTTTTTCTGATTATGACTTGTTATTTATTGAGGAGTGTGATAAGAAAATAACTTTAACACTTGCTCTTTCTCCTTTTCTTAAAATTCTAGGTGTCATTTGTCTCAAGAATTCCTGTTGCATTTCCAACGGGTGATGCAAACTCGCTTTGCAGAAGTATAGTGATGTATGCTTGTACCAAAAATGTTGACTTAGCCATTCAACAAGGCAAGCAAAAGCCTTCTGGCCTTACACGATCTTCATCTATGCTTATCTGCTCTGGACACAGTAAATCAACCAACAGTTTAAAACTGAGTATCTTCACACCTAATGTTATGATGATTTCTAAACATGCAGATGGGTCATTGAACCAGTGGCTAGTGAGTTTTGCTGAGGAATCTGCTTTTTCAACAGTACTCAGTATTTCACATAAATCCCGATACTGTGGTCACCGTTTTCATCTTAATGACTTGGCTTGCCACTCAGTATTACCCCTGCTGCTTACAACTTCACATCACAATGCTTTAATTTCACCAGATGTTGAGAGTGCAAAACAGGAAAATGATTCCTTGAAGTCTCAGGAGTCACCAGTAAGACTTCAGAGTAGAGGCAATGCAGATGTAACATCCCAGGATCTAAATGCAGTTTACAGTGAACTTATTCTTTGGAGAGTAGACCCTGTTGGGCCTCTGTCCTTTTCTGGTGGAGTTTCTGAACTTGCTCGGATCAATTCTCTTCATGTTTCAGCATTTTCTAATGTTGCATGGCTGCCCACACTTATACCCAGCTACTGCCTTGGTGAGTTTCATTTCCTGATTTGTGAAGTACTCTAGAATAAAACGAATATGACCTAAGAATGCTATTTAAATAGATAATGTAGGTGTATTTGAACACATTGGAAAAAATGTTAAGCATGGCTCCTTTATTTCATAAATTTCCAAGATCCTGATACCTGGAAATTGTTTTTTCCTATGAAGGATTGCTATATTCTTCTGCAGTATTTTATGCATTTGATATTTCAGGAGATGATGCATTACAGTGCTGAGATGCTAGTGCATACTTCAGAGCATGTTGAACACTTAAACAGGAGTACCTTTTAATCTGGTTTGCAAATGGGATTCTCATGTACTTCCATATACTTTGATTGCTGAGCAGAGCATTAAACCTTGTAGTTCCTGCTTGTCAACAGAAATTAACAAGATAATTTTTCTTATGCTATATAGTTTTTTTTCATAATCTCAAAATTATCTCTTTCAAAAAAAAAAAAAAGACTAGTTGTTGTTTGAATGCTTGATTACTTCTTGCATTCTTATTTTTCAGGTACCTATTGTAATTCTCCAAGTGCCTGCTTTGTGGCTAGTGATGGACAGCATTTGAGATTATATCAAGCTGTAATAGATGCTAAGAAACTTTTGTGTGAGCTCTCCAATCCAGAAATTTCTGTAAGTGAAAAGCTGTCTCAAATTCTTGGAAACTAGAAATGTATTCAGTAACACTGGTTTTGGACTTCTTGGTAGCTGACCAAGCTGGTTGCTGAGGATTTCACACATTATGCTAGTTTTGTTCTGTTTGTTTTAGAGCATTAAATGTTACTGTGGTGGGGTGAGAAAGTTCCCCCCCACACACAAGGAAAGAAACCACAGCTAGCTCAGTCGGAAAAGCAGATGAAAGCTCTATTTACAGGCATAAATGGAATGCAATGAATATGTACACAAATATACAATATTTACAATATATACAGAAATACACAGCAATGAACGTAATGCAGAAAAAAAGCCTTTTCCCTCCAGCCGGCCAGGGGAGTTCCCTGAACCCACACCCCCCACACACACCCCCCCCACCTCCCCCTTTTCCCAAAAAGGGTTAGAGAGAGAAAGAGGCAATTAAGGAGAAAAATTCTGTTAGCTCAAAGCGTATGCAAGAATTAGTTTTCTTATCTGGTTAGGTTTGTTAACTCAAGGTCACTCCTGTCCAGCAAAAGCTCTTGCTTCAGAGAGAGAGAAGCTGATCAGCCCACACGACAGAGAAGAACAGACTGAACTAACAGAACCCAAACTTAAAATTGCATTCTACAATCTACCAATGAAATTAGTATAGACCATCTTGTTTTTGTTTAAATATCAAAAACATTCAGCCAGAGTGTTCAGCAACTGTCTCTTTCTTAAAGGCATAGCCTAAACTGGTTACAGTTATAAAGTATGTTGGAATTGTAGCTGTACTGCATCCACTTAATCTCTAAACTTTGCATATTGAGGTAGGTCAATGCTTGGTGGGAACTACCTTTGAAATGTGTGCACCACAGGGGGTAAAAAGCAGAGCAACAGTTTCCCTTGTAAGTAAAATTTGAGATGACTATGCAGCTTGGGGAAAGCACAATTCACTGCTGAATGTGAAGCTTTTCTGGTGTTGTTTCCACCTTTCAGCCATCAAAAACAATGTGACTCTTGATAAAAGATTGCCTGCCCATGTTTTCTTGGAGGATTGCAACCAGTGTGTGTGTAATGCTTTAGTTAAAACTTATTTGATGATGTTGTGCCTACCTAGCAGGCCGAGAGAAATGCACAAGACTGAGTTAACACCACCATCCCTCTAACTTTTTTAAACAGAAATATGTTGGCGAAGTTTTTAACATCGTAAGTCAACAATCTACAGCTCGCCCAGGATGCATCATTGAACTGGATGCCATCACAGAGCTTGTAAGATCTTTTTCTGTAGTAATTTTATACTGTAATTACCTTGTTTTAAAAGTATTAATAATGAAGGCTATATGTGTAGTTCTTCATCAAGTAAAGCTGAGGTATTTAAAATTTGATTCTGACATATACCTGCTTCTGGTTTCATAGTGCCAGTAAATGAAAGTAATTTGAGTAATGAAGGTTAATTTTCTTGAGAAGTCTTTCATTGATGTGTATAACTTAGCAAGTTAAAAGCTCTCATGTTAGAGACCAATCCTAGTAAGCGTTGTGCTGTTCACTACGTTTGTGCTTTTACTTTCTTAGCATGGCAGGAAAACACAGTTACTGCATGTTTTTCAAGAAGACTTCATTTTAAATAACAAGGAGAAGGAAATGCTTGAAAACAACAATTTATCAGACTCTGGTAAAGAACTTTTTTTTGTTAATAAAACACTGAAGACAAACTACTGTATGTTTCATTCCACAGAGAAAAGAGAACTTTTTATGGAGCTTTAAGCATTTTAAGACCTTAACTTTATTTCAGATCTCTGTATACCAAAGAAGAAAATTAATCTGGTGAAACTCATGGGTGTTTCATTTCCTTCAGGAGTGGGTAGTATGCAACCAAATTTTACACTAACTAGCTTAAATCATGAAATACCCATCGTTGACTGTATTAAGCATTCCATTGCTGATACTTTTCTTACATCAGGGGGAAAGGGTTTTAAATGTAGTGCTTGTATGTTTAGGCTGTGACACAGACAAAGCTTACTGCATCCTTTTGTGATGGATGTTGAGCTTTACATCACCAAAATACTGTTGCTCAAGCCTTGCTTGGTGTAATAAATGACAGGTTAACAAATCCCCTGAAACACAACTGAAAAATATGATATTGAGTAGTGTGGGGATTTGTAGATCTTGGAGCAGATGTGAATTGGTCTGGAATAAATGAACAGGTTTTCTTGCTGGAGTGGGTTATTGATACTTTTGTGTGGGCATCTCTTATTTTGTTCTGTTTCAGTGAAATAACCTGGGGACAAAAAGGCTCAGAGTGATGCTTGTTATACTAAGTTTGTTATACTAAGTCAGTTTGTTATACTAAGAGAGAATGCTGAATAAAAAGAAGTGAAGTTGTGGAACAGTGTCAAAATATTGCTTAATAATGTGGTACACAGAGCTTATTAGAAAAAAGGGAGACACCTAGGAAAATATTTTTTGAACTGTAAGAATATTAGTGATCAGTTCTGAATTATCTCATTCTGGCTGAGGAAACTGGGAGCAGTGGAGATAATGTATGAAAATGACCTTCGCTGAGAGGTGGAGTGACAAAAAGCTCAAATGGGGTGTTGAAAATTAGGAACAAAATAGGGAACAGAAGGGAGTATTACTGTACAGCATAGATTTGTTATACATTTGCATATTGAATATGACATACAGAAAGGACTTTAAAAGAAATATGGAAGCTGATTTTTAAAGGGCTGCTTTATACATCTGTTCTGGGTTCTGAAGGTCTGTATAGGTTGCTGATGTGTAAGAAATAGGGCTAGATGGGCTCTTTGAAAAACTATAAATTAGAAGTGTATCATTTGCTTACACTTATCTGAGAGTATTTTCTAGTGCTTTAAAGCTCTTTAGTTTTCAAAACTCCCACTCTTTTCCTCTTTATTAAAGCATTTAGCTCAATTTGTTTTTAAAAAAAATCACTTGATTTTTTTTTTTCCCCCTACAGTACCATAAGCAGCCCTGTGTTAAACCTACCGGGCAAATACAGCTTGTTCTTGATCATGTTTTATGTAGATGTGCACTTAAAGGGTTGAAGAAGAAAGGTGGTCATTAAACTAGCTATTCCTTCTTGGTCCTAATGGATTTACTTCAGTGCTAAGGAATGAGAGTGGCCAGGTGAACTGCCCCTCCTCCCCCCAAAACTGACTCCTGATATTGCAACTTGTGTTGCCTTTTCTGTGGGCAAAACTTTAGCAACTAATTTCCTAGGAAGAAGCATTGTACCCTCTTGCGTGTTGCAGACTACGTAGCCTGACTGGGTTGTGATCATTGAACCTACCCATTGGACCAGGCTGTGACTTTCATAGCCACTGACACCTCATTTATTATGTAGATGTGATTTGTATACATTCTGTTCATTGATGGCCAAACCGCTGTCTAGCTCACTGTCTTAGACTGTTACAGTTGCCTGTAACGGATAGCTAGGAAACCATAAGAGACAAACATGTAAAAGACAGAGGTGTAGAGCCTAGAATGTTTGGACATTTGACTTTAAACATAGCAAATTCAGGAAAATGCATTATCGTCTCTAAAAGAAAACACTGACTGTTCTTCATGTGTGTACCTATTATTGTAGTGGCTATGGCTTGTGATAGAATAGTAGGAAAGCTAACAACAGAGTTGGATGTAGACTGATCATTACATTACAGTATTAGTTTATTGATTATGTGTTTAATATGATCATTTGCTAGCCAGCAAAATTAAGTTCTGCTTTCAGGTGAATAACACCTGAGATCTTTCTGTTCTGAATTTCATCAGGAAACCAGCAGAATGGATTCTCTGAAAAGTTCTACTTAATAGTGATAGAGTATACTGAAAACCAGTCATTACTGCATATGTGGCATTTACATTTGAAGTCAATTCCTGTCTCAGTAGGTAAGCCTCTTTCTTGTAGTTTTCTATTTAAAGCAAAAAGTGCTGAGTGTATTTAAGTTGTATTTCAATTTTTTTGAAAAGCATCTGCAATTCTTTGGTTACAAGCTTTCATGACAGCCTGTTCTTTCTTCATTACTTCAGAAGGCTGAAGTTTTTTAGTTCAATCTGAGCCTAAAGTCAGTTTGGTAGTTTATGTGCATTCTAAGATAAGAGCAAATAGACTTTTCTTGGTTTAATACAGACTAACAGTTTAGTTGTTTTGATTCTCAGAAATCAAGTTTACGCAAGTTCTAAACTGGACCCTAGTCTGAGGCACTGAAACATCAGGATATAATTACAATTAGGAATAATTTGGAAGTTCTAAAATCTCCTGGTTCTCTTTCAGACTACTAAATTACCACAAAAACTATAAAATATATTTTAAGTAAGCTAAGATATACTTCAGTAGTTTTCTGCTATTAAGAAAACATAAATCTGGCGTTTGCCATATACCAGAAGCATCTATTGTAAAGCATGGTTGGTTTGGGTTTTCTGGATTTTGTTGGTTGGTTTTCCATTTAAACCAACTTGGTATTTGTCTTACAGTCACTTTCAAAGACAGAATTTCTTCAATTACTTGAAGTATGACTGCCATTAGTATATATGTTGAAGACAGGACAAAAGATACACATTTTCTGATCTAGTTATGTCAGGGGGTTACTGATAGGGCTTTTCAGCCACCTGTTGGCAGTTTTCTTGTTCCAAATCAATCAAATTCATACTTCAACTTATGAGTGATTGTTTTGTTTTGCAGGGTTTTTTTTCCTTCTTTTTTTTGTTGTTTAAATAAAAGTAATGAAGCGTTCATATGATATAATATCTGAGGTCCTACATTTAAAGCAAATATTCACTTTTTTGCTGAAAAATAGCCTACCACAATTTGTGAGGTAAAACATGGAGATACTTCGTTTTCTCTGGCTGCAGCTAGTTTTTATGCTTCAAGAAGCATTAATTTCTGTGGATAACTATATACATACCTCTTTCATCTGCAGTTTTGGTGTTACTTATTACAGTCTGGTTGGTACAAGTCTGAAGAGTTTAAAGCTGTAACTTCTCAGCTATTCTAGAGTTTCAGAAGTGTTTAATCTGAGGTGTGCTAGCTAGAATTTCTCCTTAAATCTGAATGTGCAAACTTGTTTCTTTGAAATGACAGCAGAATTCTAAGTTATATTTTGTGTCTGGAATTTTTAAGGTATGTAAAATTAATTTTTAGGTTAAGAGAAATAATTGTTTATTTTAAAATAACAATGTTTTGGGTTTTTTAGGTGAAAACATAGATTCAAGTACTTCAGAAACAGTGATGCAAACAGAGGAAATGTATTCTTCACCAGATCCAGAGAAGATCCAGTCACCTTTCAGTCAAAAGTATCAGGCCTGCAGAGCAAACCTGCAGAGCACCAGCTGGCTGACTCTGTCTTCCAAAATGGTGTATAGTCAAGAGCTGAATTTGCCAGAAGGAGTAGAGATAATAAGTGTAAAGCCATCAGCAGGTTTGTAATTTTTTAATTTATTTTTTTTTTCTTAAGATGAAGACAGCAATCCTTGCATTTCTGACTCTGGTCTTAAAATATAAGTAATAGTAACTTTGGTATTTGTTATTAGAATTAAAGTACCTGCAGATGGATCCAAAAATTTACTAGAATGTGCTCCACTGGCTTCTTGTATCTCTATCTGGGAACTAAAACTAAATGAAGTTTTTAGTTAAGTTATAATACTTTAATATTCCAGATTCTTGCAAAACAAGAATTATAGAATGACAAATTATTTTTTGAAGTCATGCATGAATTTTTTTTGTAGGTACTCAAAATATTTTTGTCAATATTTTTTAATTTCTGAATTGGAAATGTTTATTTGGTGAGAGATACTAGAGATATTCTTGTTTAGGTTAAAATCATATAATTTGATTTCTCTCTAAAGCACGAAATGGAAACAAAGGGTAAAATGGTTTTGTAGTATCTGTGTGAAGAAGTGATGGGTTTTGGTGTTTTTTTAATACTAAAATAACTCAATAAAAATCAGTAATTTTAGTATTTCCCACACTAATAGTGTATTTTTAAAATTTAATTTTAGGACACCTGAGTTCTTCTTCCATATATCCTGTTTGTCGTGCACCGTATCTGCTGGCTACTTCATGCTCTGATGGAAAAGTTCGATTCTGGAGATGCAGAGTGACTGCTGAATCATCCACTCCTCCTGTGCCAGAAGATAGTGCACACAGTGATGTTACATATGTGTGGGAAGAATGGCCATTACTGATTGAGGGTGGAATTGTTAGTAGTAGTAGTGCTATAAATGTCCCGGGAAGGCCAACTGAAGTTAGCTGTGCACACACTAATAGATTAGCAGTAGCGTATAAGCAGGTGACATCTAAACCAAATCAGCTGTCCCAAGATTTTATAATGCATGTTAGTATTTTTGAATGTGAATCCACAGGAGGTTCTTCCTGGGTTCTAGAGCAGACGCTTCACTTAGATGAGATAGATACCATGTTAGGTGCTAGTGTTAGTATTGATAATAGTTCACTGGCATATAACCAACAAGACATTTCTCTGTCTCTCAGTGGGAATACTCTGCCTAACACTAAGCACTTGGTACACTTAGACTGGATGTCTAGGGAAGATGGTTCACATATTCTAACAGTGGGGATTGGATCAAAACTTTTTTATGTTTGGTCAGCTCTCTGGGAAAATGCAAGAACAAAATGGTAAGGAGATTTGTATCCATTTGCCATAGTGGCAGTACAAAAGCTACAGCCCTTACTAGGTTTGTTATGCTGCGTTGTGTCGACTTGGTTTCCTCTGTAGAGGGGTCATCTCCTTTTCCAGTCTCATTGTCTTGGGTGCGTGATGGCATTCTTGTAGTTGGAATGGATTGTGAAATGCATGTTTATTCCCAGTGGCAGTCTCCTTCCAAGCAGGAACTAGTTAGTACTGATTCTTATAGTGGAAGTATACCATGTATAAGTAGCTTAATGAAACAAAGCCAATCAGCTGCTTCAGGTCTGCACCCACCAAAGCGAACCTTGACCAGATCTATGACTAGCCTTGCACAGAAGCTTAGTGGGAAAAGATCTGCCTGTGATCTGTCTACAGAAATGGAAGATTCTGGACTTTTTGAAGCAGCTCATACGTTATCTCCCACTTTACCTCAGTATCATCCGTATCAGCTGTTGGAACTCATGGATCTTGGTAAAGTACGTAGAGCAAAAGCCATTCTGTCCCATCTGGTGAAGTGCATTGCTGGAGAAGTTGTTGCTATAAATGAATCAGAATCTAATCATGATAAGAGGCTCAGATCCCTGACCATCAGTGCTAGTGGAAGTACTGCAAGAGATCCCAAAACATTCAGCAAAACTGAGACTACAGACTATGTTGAAATAGACTCTGTTCCACCATTGCCTTTGTATGCTCTGCTTGCTGCAGATGATGATTTGTCTTACTTGTCTTCAGAGAAGTCTAATAATCAAAACAGCCAAAATAAGAAAGATATGCCCAATGACAATTATGATGATCTCTTTCAAAATACTGTTATAAGTACAGATGAACTTGTTACATTTGATGCAGATGAAGACAGTTCCAAACCAGAAGTCATTGATCTCTCTCAGTATAGCCCAACTTACTTTGGACCAGAGCATGCTCAAGTTCTTTCTCGTCACTTGCTTCACTCAAGCTTGCCAGGTCTGACTAGGATGGAGCAAATGTCACTGATGGCCTTAGCAGATACGATTGCTACTACCAGTACAGACATTGGAGAAAGCAGAGACAGAAATCAAGGTAAGCTGTCTCTTCCAAGTTAAATGTACTGCTGTGCTTCACAAAAAATTTTTGGGAACTTTTCCTATTCTGGAATATTATTGTGGCTTATGAAAGCACATCATAGTTCTGTTTCTTAGTGAAGCCTGTATTATGCAGTGCTACAGGCTGGGGTCAGAGTGGCTGGAGAGCAGCCAGGCAGAGAGGGACCTGGGGGTCCTGGTTGATGGGAGGCTGAACACGAGCCTGCAGTGTGCCCAGGCAGCCAAGAGAGCCAGTGGCATCCTGGCCTGCATCAGGAACAGTGTGGCCAGCAGGAGCAGGGAGGTCATTCTGCCCCTGTACACTGCACTGGTTAGGCCACACCTCGAGTCCTGTGTCCAGTTCTGGGCCCCTCAGTTTAGGAAGGATGTTGACTTGCTGGAATGTGTCCAGAGAAGGGCAATGAAGTTGGTGAGGGGCTTGGAAGACAAGCCCTATGAGGAGAGGCTGAGGGAGCTGGGGTTGCTTAGCCTGGAGAAGAGGAGACTCAGGGGTGACCTTATTGCTCTCTACAACTACCTGAAGGGAGCTTGTAGACAGGTGGAGGTTGGTCTCTTCTCCCAGGCAGGCAGCACCAGAACAAGAGGACACAGTCTCAGGCTGCACCAGGGGAGGTTTAGGCTGGATGTTAGGAGGTTCTATACAGAGAGAGTGATTGCCCATTGGAATGGGCTGCCCGTGGAGGTGGTGGAGTCACCATCATTGGAGGTGTTCAGGAGAAGACTTGATGGGGTGCTTGGTGCCATGGTCTAGTTGTTTAGGTGGGTTGGATTGGTTGATGGGTTGGATGCGATGATCTTGAAGGTCTCTTCCAACCCGTTTTATTGTATTGTATTGTATGTACTGTGCCATCACAGATCTTAAAGTCTTTTCCCACCAAAACACTTCTGTGATTCTATTTACCTTTTAAGGTTTCAAGGCTTCAGATTTCCATAAAATCAGACTTTCTACTGTTCTTCATGCCACTAGTATGTTTATTCCTAATTCAATTCCAAAGAGACATCTTTCTTCATCAACCTTTGTTACACTAAGCAGAGAAATTGAAAAAAAACATATTAAGAACAAATAACTTCAAAACTTCTTTATTTGAAATTCTCTTCTTTTCCATGCCTTCAAGGGAAGAATTATGAATTAAGCTGTTTTATTGATGAATCTGAGGCATTAATAGTCCCAGAATTGTGAAGTCTTTCTTCTCTTAAGACACTTAATAGCTGCTTTTAGTAGTTCTCTAAAGTGTCTATAAAAATATTTAATTCCAGGTGGAGAAACTCTTGATGAATGTGGTTTAAAATTTTTATTGGCTGTTCGGCTCCACGCATTTCTAACAACTTCACTTCCACCTTTACATCGAGCTCAGCTGCTTCACCAAGGTAACTGTTGTGCTTTCTTAGAGGAGATAAATCTTAGTGACATAACTGTACATATGGTTGCTGTGCTCTTGGTATGCCTCTGCAGAATCAAAGAATTTGGGGGGGTGTCTGCTTGTGTTGCAGGGCTTTTTTGTTTGTTGGGGGGTGGGTGTTCAATGTGGATAATATTGTTCAATATGGATATGTGTCAGAGCAGTCTGTTTTATTTTTTTAGGTAGAATGTTTTATTTTAGATAGTGGTCCTGGAACTGAAGTGTGGAGATTTTTTTATTTTTTTTTTTAATTTGTTTCAGTAATTATTTTCTGGACAATTTTGTAGTGGTTTTGCTTGGTGGTGGTTTTGGTTTTGTTTTTCTCAGAAGAACTGTCTTTTCTGTTTTTCTAGTACCGTGTTGTTCCAATAACCTTCTGCAGAAATAATGCAGTAGAAAGTAAAGTACCAATGAACTATTTCAAATAGTTTTCTTTGCTATAGTTTTAAGTAAATCCAACCTGATAATGCAGATGACAGAATTAAATGGGTTTGATTAGGCCTAATCAAATCTAAATTACTGCCAGTGGCTGCTTCTTCATCCTTTCAGTAGTCATCATGACTGTTGATGGCATTTGCAGTCTTATGGCTTGTGATCCCTCAGCAGCATCCAGGATTGGAATTTGCCAGGACTGCCACAGCAGAGTACCGCTGATTTGTCTTTCTGTTGGAATACTTTTAATTGAGATTCTTCTGCTTCTTCTGAGCCCAGAAATTGGTGCAAGTGAAAAATGCCTCCAAGGCATTTGCAGAGGTGCAGTTGAATTTGCCTCTGTGCAGAGAGAGAAGCATCTTCTGCCCCTAATTAGAGCTGTTATTATCCATGGCCTGCTAGGCTGCAGCTATCTACTTGATATCTTCCTCCTTTTTTTTTTTTTTCTCCATTTTTCTTCTGTATCTCTATCCTCAAACCTATTTTCTGCTGATTGTCTGAAACTTTGCATTTTCTAAGTCAAAACAATGAAACTACCTTTCAAAACTCTGAAAACTTTTGATCAGTATCTTGCACTTTGTATCATGGCTAATTTTAACACCACCCACTAGAAGTGTATTTTTGGGCTTCAGTCAGTAATTGTTCTTTGCAAACTTGCATAAAGAGTTTGCAGGTTAAAAGATATTTTCTTCTGTATGAGCTTTCTTTAAGTGGTATACAGTCCTTACAAGTACTCTTAAATTTCTTTTCTCTCCTCAGCAGTCCAAAATAGGCAACTCAACATTCTTCTGCTTATTCCTTTTCTACTCCAGAACTTAAGATATTGGATTATTAGTGAATCTTTTTCTGTTTCCCCCCCCTCTTTGTTTGTTTGTTTATTATGTAGGGTTATCTACTAGTCATTTTGCCTGGGCATTTCATTCAGTAGCGGAAGAAGAATTGCTGAGCATGTTGCCTGCAGTGCAGAAAGGAGATCCAACATGGTCAGAACTCAGAGCTATGGGTATAGGATGGTGGGTTCGGAATATCCATAGCCTGCGGAAATGCATAGAAAAGGTAAAAACAGCATTCTGAAACAGTATTATCAAACTTTTTTTCAAGCAGCTGTCCTCTTGTATTTACTTTCTCGTTTATGTGCATTTATTTTTTCAGATGTGTTCAGTGTTTCTGAATGTTCCCTGCTGTATACGTAGTTTATTGTATGAATATGAACTTTTGTTTGGTTGTTTTTTTTAGTACATTACTTCACGCTGCAATTTTAAATCTACATTTTGACCTTTTATATACTCCATTTTGTAGGTGGCAGTTTTATTGTGGATGCTAAAGATGCAAAGAGAGCGTAGAGTTGTTTTTTTATAGCAAAATTAGGGAATAAGTTAGGGAAAAAGGTTCTCCTAACAAGCCTCTCAAAAATGGAGTCAACTAAGATACTGTACATCTGTCTTGGAAACAGATACATTTCTATCATAACAAAACCTTTGATTTGTTCTGCCTTAGTAAGCAATTTACCTGATGGTGTGACTAGTCCCAGTTTGTTCTTCAAGGCTCCAACTGTCCTTTGATTACCAGACCAACTAATAAATTAAAATTGTTTTGATTTCATAAGCTGATTTCAGATGTAGGCATTTGATCTGCCAAAACTGAAAAAGCAGTAGCTAAATGTGTTAGATTCATAATGAAAGAGACATCCTGTAGTAAAGAAAACTTCGTTGTGAGGCATGGTATACTAGAAAAAAACGAGTGATTTCTGTTTGTTTGGTTGGTTTTGGGTTTTTTTGTTCCTGTTGAACTGTCTTAACAGGTGGCTAAAGCAGCCTTTCAGCGAAACAATGACCCACTTGATGCAGCCATTTTTTACCTTGCAATGAAAAAGAAGGCTGTGATTTGGGGATTATACAGGTAGGTGACGTGCAAGCTTTCACATGAAGTTTCATACTGTCTTGTGTAGTTTTGGAAACCAACCTGAATATGATGGTAGTCCAAAAGAAGCACAGTTATTAGCATTTAAAAGCTGAGATTTGGTTACTAAAGTAGTCACTACACTGAATAGATGTTTTTAAGCTTCTTGTGTTTATAGAGGTAATTTAGTTGCTGTTTCTGAAGGTAAATGCTTCAAGTTTTACTCTCAAATCAACTGTAATTTCAATCACTGCTTATTTCTGATTTGTCTTTGAGGACTAACAGTGTAGTGTGTGAAATAGTATGGCTATCTTTGAGAAAAGTGCATGTTCTTACAAATTTTACCATAAGTTCAAAGGACTGAATTAATTCTGTCTTCCAAACTAATGTTTCATAATATGAGGTTCAACACTGCAAACTTTTTAAATAGTAGTTTCCATTCTCACTCTTAGAGTTTACCTGGAAAAAAATGATTGTTTCTGTATTCTTATCAGGTTAACTGAAAATAGTGTTATTTTTTCTGTTTAGTTCAGTTTCAGATATGTGTAAATATGAAACCTCCTAATACTGCCAGTGTTGAGACCCTCTGCATTTCCTAAAATAAAAGACCTGTGTAAAATTCTACTGGCATCAGAGTAAAGGTAGAGCCATCATACATCTAGTGAAATACATAATATTTTTATTGATTATGTTCAATATGCAGGTCCCAGAAAGATACTAAAATGATGCAGTTTTTTGGAAACAACTTCACCGAGGACAGGTGGCGTAAAGCAGCATTAAAAAATGCATTTTCGTTGCTTGGCAAACAGCGCTTTGAACATTCTGCAGCGTTTTTCTTGTTGGCAGGACACTTAAAAGATGCAGTGGAGGTAATAAAATAATAAATTCTTTTTTATTTTTTACTGCATTGTCACAAAATTAGAAATATATTGAATGTGGCCCCTAAAGATTCAGATTTGTTAGTGCTCTTTTCCCTTTCATTTCCCCCCAAATAAATGACAAATACAAATCCTTACTTTTTGCAGTTTGATTTTTGTTTTAGTTCTCATATGAGTGATACTAAAAAAGTCCCATAGTTAATTCTCTGTGATAATGTTAAGAGGCTAATGACCATTAAGTTACTTAAAAGTTGTCTGCCCTTTCATATATGAAGACAACATAGCTTGTTACTAAGAAAATGAAGACCTTTTGACATATGGCTTGGCTTCTAGATACTGTTTCACAAAGAAATTATTTCCTGGTTCTGTTTGAATTACAGAGAGCAAATCGATGTCTTTGGTAACAAAGGTTTTTTTGTAAAGCTTTATAACCAGAATGTGTAGCTTTGAGACGACACGCACACTGACAATGATTTGTTGAAACCAATTAATTTCAAAGATCTATTTTTGTGTCAGGCTTAAACTGAAGAAACTGCAAACCAGATCTTGCATATGATAGACCACAGCTATTCTGCTTAACCTCTGCTAGTTTTTCATGGAATAGATAGACTTACTTATCTCAGTCTGAACATATCTGTATCACTTCCTGTCTTATGATCATTTTAACCAGAGGAGGAACTACAATGTATGGCCCTGTCAACATATTTATTTTCAATTAGGTCTGCCTTGAAAAACTTAATGATATTCAGTTGGCTCTTGTAATATCAAGACTTTATGAATCGGAGTTTGAAGTATCTAGTACTTACAAATCCGTACTGCAGAAGAGGATTTTGGGAAGTGCATTTGCTGGAAAAGAAAGCTCTGGAAACATGCACTGTGACCCTTTTCTGCGAAGTATGGCTTACTGGATTTTGGAAGATTATAGCAAGGCTCTTGACACTTTAATCAAGCATTCTGTTGAAGATGAAGGAGGTAACAATATGAATATTTTGCCTATTAAGTTGCTCTTAACAATTTATGCTCTTAAAATCTACTATTTAAATGAACAGTCTAAACAAGGCCAGGTACTGCTCAACTGCTCACTCTTGCTGGTAAGTAGCTGTCTGTAGCAGTATCTGTGGCTTTTCTAGTAAATGTGGTGACTGTGTCGTTATCTCATGAATGGATACTTAATGTATCTAAGTGTGGATTAGCAAAATAATGAGGTCTGCAATGTTGCAGACACATTTCCAGAAGCAGCTTAAAGATGAAGAGACAAATTAACTTCCTTAGTTAGACTCCATCACAACCTAGGAAAAAAAAAACTGATTGCAGTTACATGGCAGAGTCTGGAAGGCATGGTGTTTTGGAGCTTAGTCCTTGGGAAGAATAGTTGACCACAATGCTAAACTGTCATAGAAAAGATCTGGATGTTTTCTATGATACAAGGAGGCACATGTGATGCTGAAATAATACATAAGTCTCTTACAGTGATTCTTCTCCCTGTTCACTCACTAGCTTTATAGGCCTTCCAGTAATCAAAATAGTTAAGTGTTTTCAGTCCCTAGGAAATAGCCAGCTAGCTGGTTTTAGTCTTGGCTGCTGAAAGAAACTTGATGGGAATAAACTAGGACTAGAATTCCCGGAGTTGTAATTAATGTTAAAACCTAATTTCTGTGGAAGCTACACACCTCAAGATAATTTTGAGCAAATAAGGGATATATTATGTAATGCACAGTTGTTTACATAGTGGTCCCATTCCGTATAAAACAATTTTTAATTTTTGCTGCTACTTCTGTAATTAGTTCAGTGATTCTGTGGTGGTTTTATTTTCTTAATTAAAGGTTCTCTTATACAGACCTCTTTCTATTATTTGCATTAGTTGTTGTGTAACTCCTGACAGACAAACTCTTTGAAAGGTGTGCAAATTGTCTCAGGCTGATCTTTGTCTCTTTTCAGGGTTTTTCATGTTTTGGTTTTGGACATGAAAACAAATTTCCTGTAAAGTTTATTTATTTGTATGTAATACTGATAGCAATATGTATAAATATTAGGGGCTTCCTAGTGTCATTGTAAGCTGCATTTTTGAAAAGAAATAAACAAAATAAAACAAACACTCATCAAAACTTTTTAAAAAACTGCCCTCCACCTTTTCTTTTTTTAATAAGTATCTTCAGTAAGATGTTACATCTTTTATAACTCAGTAGTGGAGACTTCAGAAATCTAAACTGAACAGGAATGTGGTCTTGTTTACCTTCAGCAGAACTTGCCTAATTGCAAAGGAAAGAAATGGCAGCTGTTTTAAAGGGCTTACCTCTTCTCTCACTGAAGTTTGTCTTTTTGGTACTGTTCAGGTTTATCAACATCCTCCCTCTTAAGATATTCACATGATAAAGATGTGAAGGAAAAGGGGGGTACAATGAAGTAAACAATATTAGGACCAAACAGCCTTTTGATGAACTTAAAACTTTGCAGATTAGTTATTTCATACAGAATGGTAGATTCTTCTCATGATGCAATATCTTTTCAGGTGAAGGAGATGGCCCACCAAGTTGTAACCCTGCAGTGTTTAACTTCTATAACTACTTAAGAACACATCCTCTTCTGTTGAGGCGACATTTTGGCTCTTCTTATACATCTTCCACACACGTTTGCTTAACAGGAGAAAATGGATTAGCTGACAAAATCAATCTAAGCGAAAGACGTCTGTTTTTCACCACTGCATATGCTCATCTAAAAGCTGGTTGTCCTATGTTGGCCTTAGAAGTGTTAACAAAGATGCCCAAAGTTGTCAAGAAGTCAAAGTCATTCTGTAGATCCCCAAGTTTAATGGATACTAGTAAAGATTTCTCACCATCTTCTCCAGTTAGAGAATTGGAAACAAAAGACCAAGCTTCCAGTTATGATTGGTCACAGCCCGTATTGAATGGTCTGGGTTCACCTTCAGACTGTTCATCAGGAAAAAATTCAAGTTCAACTCTTTCATTCGACTGGAGCCAGCCAAGTGTAGTATTCCACGATGAACCATTGAAACTACAGTCAGACAGTGATGAAAGCGATGACAGCGAAGATTCGTCCCTGGCAATGAAAGATCTAAAGCCTCTGAATAAGACTGAAAAATTACATGAAACAAGTTATAGCTATGCAGAATCTTTCAGTGGAGTTGATGACAATGATATGCTAAGTCCCTCAGAAGATATCATTTCAGCACAGCTAAAGTTTAGAGCATGTTTGAAAATTCTTACTGTGGAGCTTCGTACACTGTCAACTGGTTATGAGGTAGATGGAGGGAAGCTGAGGTATCAGCTCTATCAGTGGCTCGAAAGAGAAGTGATAGCTCTTCAAAAGACCTGTGATTATAGTGTTGAAGTGGAAGATCTACAGTCAGGAATTAGCGTTATGCCAGAGGAAGCTATGTTGCATGAAAACACTGAAGACTTAGCTGACCAACAAAAAAACCTCCAAAAAAGACGCCAGTGGCTTCTGAAATACCAGTCTCTCCTAAGAATGTTCCTCAGTTACTGTATACTTCATGGCTCACATGGTGGAGGTTTGGCATCTGTCCGAATGGAATTAATTTTGCTGTTGCAGGAATCTCAACAGGTATGTGGCAGAGCTTAGTTTGTGTTTTCTCTGCTTCATGTTTATTCTAGATTTTTCATATTATTGTCTGTTCATATTATTGTGGATGGTTTCCTACTACAGCATGCACCTGTTCTAGAACGTGTTTCAGAGAGATACATTTCTGTTTTTCCTGTAGGTTATGGTTCTGTTTTTGTTGTTTAGAATCCCTTCCTTCTCTTTCAAAAGTTTCTGTGTTCCATTTAGGAAGCTGTACTGTCACTATGTGTCTGTTTTTTGCTTGGTTTTAGGAGCAGTCAATACAGATACCTTCCAGCTCTCTACCAGAGCCAAGCTCCATACCTCTTCTGTTTGCTTGCACAGCTAGTGCCAAAACAGTGGTGGCTAATCCATTGCTGCATCTTGGTAACTTAACTCATGATATATTACATGCCATAATAGACCTTGATTCACCACCTCATCCAGATTCACAGAACAACAAGGTGTGTAATTTTTTTTCTTTGCAGTTATTCTTGGTTTGGTGTCATTGTCCAGGTTGCTGAAGCCATGAATCATTATCTGACAGCACGAAAACTTCCTAGTGTCCCTATTGGTGACAAGTAATAACACTATGTAAGATAAATGTTTTCTGCAGTACCAACATGGGCTAAAATAATGTCCACTTGAGGTGCTGAACATATGGTTCAACAAGCTGAAGTAGTCTGGCCTCTCCCCAGGACTGGATAGTTGTCCAAGATGATGTCTGTTATGGAAAACATACTGTACTACTCTAGCAGTGTCACATATTATTGTCACATATGACAGTATAATCATTACTTCTGTTATAATATTGGTAAAATCTACATGTAAGTCTAAAAATGTCTTGTCAGTGAAGTACAGTCACTTCAGACTTTTTGAGAAACAGTTTGTATGTTCATCCAGTAAAATATAATCCATTTAAAGTAACGTTTCTGTAGGATTTCTTCTTGGATGGAAACTAAGCTTAAACTGTTAGGTTAAATCTTTGCTGAAGTTTTTGTATGTTTTAGGTCCCAAATCATCTTTATTTTTGCTATAGATTTCTTGAGAGTGCTGAAGAGATGCTCAGTACCTGTTCCATGCTTTGTTTCAAAGGGAACAGACAAATAAGCATAATAAATGTGTGGGTGTTTTGTGGGGTGGGTGGTTTTTTTGTTGTGTTTTTTTTTTTAATGAATCTTTTCAATCAGTAGATTGTCTCTATCTTCTTATGTGTGTTTTGTGGTACATAAAGAAAAATATCAGCTATGATAAAAACTGTGGTCAGTGTGATATTGAATAAATGGTGGTGTTTTCATTCTGAAGTAAAACCTTTCTAATCTGGACCAGCATATTGCTACTATCCTAGGGTATAATCATTTATGACTGTTGTAGAAAGTTTTAAAATAAGCTGATCTGTGATTCTGAGTTGGTTGAGTGAGCAAGTGTTTCCCCATCCCTTTAATTGCAAATTGATCTATCTGAACAAATTCTGAGAAGGTGTCTTTCTAAGTGATTTTTTTTTTCCCACAAGAGCTTATACTTTCCATGCTTGTTCCACTGTTCCAAATCTGCATGCATTAAAGGCTATGATTCTAATAACTCTTCATCTGGAGTGTAATGGATGCTGTAAAACTTTGTCTTACAGATATATGTAATGCATACCTTGGCAGCATCACTCTCTGCTTGCATCTACCAATGCCTTTGTGATGGCCACAGCTACAGGTAAATGTCTATGAAAAGGACTTTGTGGAGAATGCTCAACACACAGTCTTGCTCCAGCGATGATATAATAAGCAGCAGAAGGCAGTGCTCACACCTGCCTACATCTAGAAATGGCTATCACATGAATAGTTTCAGACATAACTATTTTTTATTATATATAAATCATCCTACTTTTGTGTTTCACAGCTCATTTCAAGGAAATCAATTCACTGGAATGGTGTATCAGACAGTACTATTAACTCAGCGCCATTCTCCAAGAACAACGAGTTTAGAAGAAACAGTGACTCCCAATACATCACCTGCCCAGTGGCCAGGTATGGAGAGTTGATTTGTTTCTTTCCTCTCAAGGAAAACTAACTGGTCTGGAGCATTTAGCTATGCTCTGATCTTTCTAGTAGTATTCTTAACAGCTGCATGGTTAAAATAAGTTCTTATGGTAACATTTTTTCTTTGCTTTTTTCAAAAGCTGTATGCTAGTAATCCTGGTTATTTGCCAAGTCAAGCTGGTTTATATTGCATTCTCTTGCTTAAAAAATATTAGTGGGGGCTCTAGCAAAGGGCAAGTAAAAGTGAAGTAGTGTTGTCTTGTGCTTTACTTGCTCCACTTCAGGGAATAAATCAGTCTCACTGTTACTCCTATTGAAGAGGACTTGAAAGGCTATCATAGATTGTAGGTTGTGTACAATATTTGAACTAACGTGAAAGTATTGACAATGGGAAGTTCATAATGAATTATGCATTTCTGTAGCTGTAAAACCACTGTGGAGCTTCTGGTAATTCTTAACATATGCTGGCATCTGTGCAAATGGAACTACACTGCTCACCCAAGAGAGTGTGTGTGCTATGTAATATGCATTTGTATGAGCTTCAGTTTACAGCACTAGCTTTAATGTAAGCATAACCAAGAAATACAGTTTCATATTATGGGATTTGTTTTTCCAGTCAAAAAACTTCACATAACAATTCATTGGAGAACTTTAAGCAGTCTTTCTATTTGATGCTGTACTGTTGGGGTTTTTCTTATGGCAATATATTCTGTTACTGCATCTATAGATTTTGGAGAGAAATCAGGTTGTCATCTGTTTTCTCCTTATTTAATTAGTTGCAGAGTTAAATTTCTAATGAATGGGAGAGTGTGACACAAGGCAGGCTTTTTAGGCCACTGCTATTTGTATTTTCACCTCTGTGCATAATGTGGCACAGTAGGAGCCATCTCTAAAATGCTACAACTTTTTGTGGGAGCGTAAAACCACCACAAGATATTCAGTAAGACAACACTTGTCAGATTGTGCATAGTTCAAGTTGAGTCCCATGAGTTTTGGTTGGTTTTAACACTGGAAAGTGAGAACACAGCATTTCAATTTAGTGTTATTCTGGAGTTGCAAGTCTAACTGTTGAAACAAGCACCACAGGAAAGTCAATGAGCAGATTAGTAATTTTTATATTAAGATTTGAATGATGTGTATTTAATATACTGTGAGGTACTAGATTAAAAGTAGAGAATAAAGAGAGAACCCTTTACTGAAAGAACTGATGGGTGAGAAAGGAGAGTTTGAGACATGGAGGGAAGAAAGATTAATGTAAGTGATGTTGCTAAAAGTTGAATGATAGGGTTTCAGTATGAGGGAGCTGAATTGAACCTACAAGTGTTTTATTGAAGATATATCCCAAAATTCAAGTGGGTTTTGTTGATTATTTTTTCCCTCTTATTCTTGAAAACTTGCTTTGTATTTCTTTAGCTACGAGTCCAAAACATGAAACAGAAAGCTGTTAAAAATAAATAGCATGCCATTTTCTCCTTGAGTTTTTAATTTCCTCTATAACTTAAAAATTTTCTCCACTTAAAAGGTACTAAATAAAGTAGGTTGCTAGTCAAAATACCCATGATAATCCAGAGTATGTTTGCACACACATACATGTGTTTTCTTTTTCTTTTTCCATTATAAACAGGAATAACAGCTCTAATACGTCTCTTGAATTCAGCTGGTGAGGAGGCCCAGCCAGGTCTCACAGTTTTACTTTGTGAAATTCTAACTGCAGTCTATCTAAGTCTGTTCATCCATGGCCTAGCAACACATTCTAGCAATGAGTTGTACAGAATTATGGCTCATCCACTTAACAACAAAATGTGGTCTGCTATCTTTGGAGGAGGAGCTCATATACCAAGCAGTGGACAACAGCAATTAAAGACAAAAACTGGTTAGTTCTATTGTTTCACTTATGTTTTTCTTCCAGGCTTTTACAGAAGAAAGCTGAAAGCTTAAGAGTAACTGCCTTATATATTGATTTCCTACTATGTTTTTAGATCTGCAGAGAAACACAAGGATCTCAAATTATTGCCATAGATACTGTGTAGAAGAGAATGGGAAGCAAAAGTGAATGTTTCTAAAATAAGGTTTCCATGTAGCACAACTGGTTAAGTTCATTTTATAGAGAAGGTTTTTGATACTGTTCCAACCTAGCTTTTAATGTTATTTTAAAATCTGTCCAGTTTTCTCATAACAGAAATATTTTCCCATTTTACAAATACAGTATTTTTTTTCTCTTTGGCAGGTAGGCACTTTCCAATGCCTAGCCCACATCAGGTAGTTGTGTTCTCCATGGAATGCGTGGGGTTTTCCAAATCCCTTACAGCCTTCAGTACTCATAGTCCTACTAAATATTCAGGCAAGACACTAGATTTAGTACTAGGCCTCTACATGCAGTTTGCTATGTGTGATTTTTATTTTTATTTTTTCATCTGTAGAAAGACAGAAAAACTTCTGTTTGCAAGCCATGACATCAAAAGTGTAAAGCTAAGTTTTGTAATTAAGGAAGCAGTTCAATTGGGCCCTTTAAAGATATAATAAATATCAATGCTATTATATTTTTGATACACTTCTCTTGAAATCAAGTAAAAAATTACTTTGACCATGGTTTGAAAGGATCAGAAGTGTTTCATATCTTTGTTGCAGAGCTGCTTGTTTTGCTGTTTGAATATAAGCATAATTATGCATGTGGATTTTTAATTGTACCTTCTAGACATTACAAAGTGAAGATGTCTTGTTTATATGTAATTTTGATAGTCTGAGAACATTTAGGAAAGAAAACACCATGCAAATCTTACATTAAGATGACCATAGGCCTACCCTGATGTCAAAATTAATTTTCTCATGCTTTCATTTTTGGTACAGATTTATGCTTTGTCATTTAGCTGGACTTCTATAAAACAAAGAGCAACAGTCCTACTAATTATCTTATGGTGACTTTGTGCATTGCATATGAATATATATTAACAAATATAACTTCGACATATACTTTTTATTGTTATAGTATATTAATGATATTTGATGTATGTCACATATGAAAATGGCTTTCCTTGCATTTAAGGAAAACTGAAAACATTCTCTATTTAAATACAGACAGCCAGGCATTTAGAAAAGTATTTTCAGACTAAAGATCTTTAATCAAAGTGTTCTTTTGTTCTATATCTGACATTGTTTTTCTGTGATACTGTGTATATATAGCTCCTGTTATCATTTTCTAAAGGCAAATATGAATTTTTGAAGGGCACAACTGGCTTTTGTTGGTGGGTCTGTGTTTCCTAGGTGTTGGTAACTGTATACAGAGGTGTGTTAATGCTGCCACTAATACTGTTTTGAAATAATTTGTACATAGAAATGTATTCTGACATGTATACGGAATACTTGTCTACTGCACATTTTTGGTAGAAATGAATGTAGCTGTCTTCCTGTAGGAATGGTAACTGTTGCTGGAAGCATCAAGAAGGTGAAAGTAAAAAATTTAAGGGACAAAGGCTTTTTGAAAGAGTCATTTGTAGGGATAATAATACGCTGGAAAAGGGATCTAGAGGGGTTGTGTAGTCTCCATCCTTTGAATTGTTCAAGACTTGAACAAACTTAGGGCTGAACTAGGTGACATCATGTCTGAAGGGGGAGTTGGGGCAGCTCCCTTCTGCGCTGTATAGTTCTAGAATTCTATCGGACCGTTGCTTATTTTTAATATGTGTTTATCTAGAGCAAATCTAGGGAAAAAAATTCGGAGAAACAACTTTCTCTGTTACTTCAAATTTACTTATTTTTACCAAACAAGAGAGGAAGGAAGGGGAAAAAAATAGACTCCTAGTGAAGTAGAGGTAGTAAAATCAACTATTTTTGTGCCTTTACTGTGTAATCTTTTACATTTTCTTCTGACATTTGTAAACACTGGAAAGTGACTGAAGTGCTTGTTCAAGTCACCTGTGGTATGTTCTTTCATAATAAGATTTAGATTTTGTGTAGTTTCCCATTTAGTTATACCTTTGAATTTACTCAGATTTTTATGACATGCTTTTGCTTTCAGGTAAGGATCAAAAGCCAAAAGCTCTTAATACTAAAAATTCTTCTAAAAATGCCTTCTCTTCCTTGCCCCCTCCCTGCCCCCTCAATTCATTAGCACATAATCTAAATGTTGAAGTTCTCAAAAATTTTTTAGAGGTGGTAGTGCTTTCTGTTCTGTGCTTTAGTTGAATTGAGCATATGATACAACATTTCATAATGTGATCTTTCTTTCAAGCATAACTTGAAAAACAGGAACCATAAAATAGTCCTTGGTAGTCCTGTGAAATCCTAACCTCTGTTAGAAACTATTATTTTATTGCCACTTTCACAATAAAGATCAGTCAAAGCATAGCAGTTTGAATACTTATTTACAACTGCTGACATGTTATACTTTCCAGACATGTTTCTTGTTTTCACAGTTTCAGCAAATGACAAACTGGTTTAGCATTGAAGTATTTATATTATGTCCTAAATTGTGAATGTTTTGTTTTCAAAGAGGCAATTAGCATCTGAACTATAGCCCTATTGTTGATTACAGTAAATCTTTTCAGAATTGTGTTTATGATACAGCCACTCTTCAAAACTGCCCAGGAAAACTGTCGTGTAACCTAAGTCTATAAAGAAATGGTAAACTAGATGATTGTTAACAGTTTGAATCTTGCTTTAACAGTTATAAATCCATAATTTAGTTCAATATATCCAGTTAATACTACAAGAGTAAATTTCCTTCCTAAACTTGAACATTTTACAAGTATATGTTATAGACTTAAAATTGTCATTTTGGATTTCATTAAGATGTTATTTTTTTTCTGCGGATTTTCCTAACTTTCCAAGCAATTAGAGAACTTCTAACACAAATATTATTTCTGAGTACTTTGAAAGAGAGAAGTGATAGACAAGGAAGGAGGGATTGTGGTGTGGCCCTGCATATTGCAGAGAGTTTTGCCTTGAGCTTAATCAATATCACAATAGGGGTTGCTTACTTATGGGTCAGAATCAGGAGGAAGGCCAACAAGGCAGATATCTTGGTGGCAGTGTATCGTAGACTGCCCAATCAGGATAAAAAGATAGGTGAAATATTCGTTAGGCATCTGGGAGAAGTCTCACAATTGCTAGCCCTTGTTCTCTTGGGGGAATTCAACTTCCCTGATATCTGTTGGAAATACAACTCGGCAGAGGGGGAACAGTCCTGGAGGTTCCTAGAGTGTTTGAGGCTAAGTTCCTAACACAGCTGGTGAGGGAGCCAACTGGGGAAGGGGCTCTGCTGGACCTGCTGTTCATGGACAGAGAAGGACTTGCTGGTGATGTAACACTTTAGGACTGTCTTGGGCCTAATGATCATGACATGATGGAGTTCTCAGTTGTTGAAGTAAAGAGGGAGGTCAGCAGAACTGCCACTTGGGATTTCCACTGAGGAGACTTTGGCCTGTTTTGGAGACTGGTATCAACAGAGTCCCTTGGGAGGCAGTTTTGAGGGGTAAAGGAGTCCAGGAAGGCTGGACATTCTCCAGGTGCAGGAGCAGGCTGTCCCCATGTGCCCTGGGGAAGAAGACCAGCCTGGCTAAATAGAGAGATTTGGTTGTGACTGAGGGAAAGAAGTGACTGAGGGAAAGAAGTGAGAGAATATGGTTTTGGAAGAAGGGGCAGAACACTCAGGAGGACTATGAAGTTTTTATGAGGCTGTGCAGGGAGAAAATTAGAAGTGCCAAAGCACAACTGACAATTACTCTGGCTTTAGCTGTTACAAGACAACAAGAAATGCTTCTACAAGTGTTATAGCATCAAAAGGAGTACTAAGGGGAATCTCTGTTCTTTGTTGGATGCAGGAGGAAATGTAGTGTTCAAGGATGAGGAATGTCTAGGAATGACTTGATCTCAGAACAGACGAAAGGACACAAATTCTGAAAGTTTTAAAGCCTTCCAGCTTGTGTTAGGTCCTACAACAGCTATGCTAAACTGTACCTTTTTTAATGAGAATTCTCTGCAATATTGTTAGTAATGGAAACTTTGGCATCAGTGTGGTTATAATTGCCTTGAATTTCAGCTGAAAGAGACTGCAATGTTGCATGCACTTTGTTATGGTACTTTGGAGTGTTGAGGGCTTCATTACTTGTAATGTAATTACATTACTCTCTATTCAATATTAACGTTTTTCTCCTCACTGTTACTATGTTACTCTTAGTCCAGTCAGCCATTAAAAGAGATTACAAGTTTGTGTTGAAGTGTTTGTGCTGTGAATGGTGGAGTTACAGCTCAGTAGAAGAAGCCTGAGATGATCAGAACAGGAAATGTCAGCAAAGTTTGTGTTCTTACCTAGTTTTTGAGGGGTTTCCATTCACTGTTCATTGACATACACAGAATGTAAGCAGTGTCTTCAAAAACATTTGAGAGTTTAATATATACTTCATTTGAGCTTTTCAGTGACTTACTTACCAATAAATGGTACACAGATACAAAAGAGATTTTACAGTCTTGTGCACACATAGTAAATCAAACTGCAGCTTGTGGAACTTAATTGCAGTTGCCTCTGTTGAGCCCTTATAAAATTCATGGCCTTGGCCACATGAGCTATTGCCTGTGAGTATCATGTTGAAAATTTTAGGATTTGTAACTTTGCAAAAGGCAAATGAAGTTGGAACACACAGCAGTGTATACTTTCCCTAGGCTGTCTTTCATAGCTTCTTAATCACAGAAATCTGTACAGGGCTTTACACTTACTGGAATGATTTGAGGTGTGATTCAGCATCAATATTTCTTTGTCCTGTCTCTGTCATTTCATTCTGCTCTGGGCTTCCACAGAGATGATACTCATTGATGGCTCCAGTCAAGGGATGATGCTTCTGTAAAAGGAGGACCTCATAGTTTTATATCTCTTAATGAAGACTTGGATTTTTCATAGAACGTTGGGGTGCTTCATGCACAGTGTGTTCAATAAAATGTTATAGCTCTGACATACATTTTATTTTTTGTGAGGTTGAAAGGGATCTGCCTTTCAGCTGTTCTGAAGGGAAGTCATATGAGCAATAGTTCTTTTGAATATCAATCGCATGTGTTAGATTTTGGCAGAAATAGAAGTTTTTTCCTTGCCTGAAATACGCTGCTTTGCAAGGACATTAGAGTAAGTTTTACGTTTGTCTTATAACTAAAATGGAACCAAATAGAATGGTAGGGGTTGGAAGGGACCTCTGGAGGTCATCAAGTCTTAATTCCCCTGCTAGTGTAGGTAAACCTAGATGAGGCTGCACAGAATCACAATATCCAGGTGGATTTTGATAGTCTCAAGAGGAGATTCCATAACCTCTGTGGGCAGCCTGTTTCAGTGCATCATCACCCTCAAAGAAGTTTTCCCTAAACTTCAGATGAAAACCTCCTGTGTTTAAAAAAAAAAAAAAAAAGCAACATGCATTTGAGTTTTAACTAGAAATGTATGAGAAATTTGAAAGTGAATGTAATTGCTACTCTGCAGTCCCAAATGACAGCCAGATCTTCAGTGAATTTAATTTGTTAAAGTATTTTTAGAATGCCAAAAAGAAATTTACTTTAGTAGTATGTGTTGCAGACTGGGTTTAGATGGTGGATTTCATTCATCTTAACTATTGATTATTTTTTTTTCCCCCAGTAGCTAGCTTGCAGTATTCTTAAAAATATAAAGATTGATCCAATGGGATGGAAAAAAAAAGTTCTGTCTTGAAGTAAAGCATTTGCTTTTTGAATTCTGCTTACAAAAACAACCTGCAAGCATATACTTGCTTATTTTTTGTATCATGCAACACTTGCTCCTTATTTCATGCTTGTTAAATTTATTTTTTTAAGCAATTGCTAAAAATTCATAGTGATGCATGTGCATGCACTTTCTTAACTGATGGGCTTTAAATAATGAAATGAAAATGTGTTGTACTGCAGCTATTATATTTGCAACTTTTAGTACAGGTAAGTGGATTTCAAATATTATGCATAACAGGGGAAAGAAAGATTTAATATTGTAATATAAATTGTTGAAACATCGCAGTTTCAGGATGTAAGATGAGATGTTTTCTTCATCTTTTATTAGCTTACCTATATAAACTGTTTTGTAGTTCAGCTGTTTGTTGTGACAGTGGTTGTCTTCATATATGGTAAAAAATGCTTATGAAAATCCTTAGAAAAACTTTTTTTTTTTCTGGTCCAGAAATTACCAGAAACTATTATTAAAATTTACCAGCCATGGTGAATACAGAGAATTTGCCTATTAAAAAAAGAAAAGTAATTTTTGAAAAAAATCATAGTTGGTGAGGTTTTAAAAACCCTAAATATTTAAAAACAAAAGTCAAATCTTAAGACCCTCAGGATTCACAGTTGGCTCAGCATGTAATTCCTATATATGGAACTTAACTGCTCTTAAATTGGTGCTGTTTTTCTTTTGTCCAGTGTTAGACTTTCCATTTTCAAGTGCTTAGAGTACCTTTAAGAGTTTTGAAGGATATATTCTTTCAAGCATCTGTCAAGACTCAAAAGTCTCATGCTGGCTCTTTATGTGCCACCCCCACTATTTACAGGAGGCAGTAATTTCAGAACCTTCAGTTGAAGTCATTTTCATGGGCCCTTCATAGCAGAAGAGACCAAAGAAAGTTAAAAAACAATAAAGCAGCCTTTTGTGATATTCACATTAGTTCATCCTTGCCTTCAGTGTGGTCCAGCATTTTGATGCTTGAACTCAGGGATATCTAGTCTATAGAGCAGCTCTTTTACCATACACATGTGCTTTCTTGGAGCTATCTATTACTGTTCTTACATCAGCCAAAGACTCAAATCATAAGGCAACCCCCCATATTCCTCTTTGAGAGGTGGTTAGATGAGATCTTTTTTGTGTTTTATAACTTGCTGCCTGATCTCATTACTGCTTCATGCAAAACAAAAAACCTGTTTTTTATTCCTGTACTCTTCTTCCCTCCACTCTAAGAAAGGGAGTGAGGTGGGGTAGAATTTGTGTGTTCTGTGATTCCTTTGGATGATGTCACATTTTTCAAACCTTAACCGGGAAAGGGAGATTTGAAAATGCTTAAGAAAAATGTAAATGTTCAGTACTCGGTTAAAAAT
This sequence comes from Colaptes auratus, assembly GCA_015227895.2. NCBI lineage: Eukaryota > Metazoa > Chordata > Aves > Piciformes > Picidae > Colaptes > Colaptes auratus. Next base: position 82,834,595 of record CM026897.1, on the reverse strand, counting down.
GTTTTGAGTTTTGGCGATTACAAAATGCAGATCAAAAAAATAGCTTCCTTTTTATCTTAATGTTTTAGCTTGCTTTGTTTTAATTAAGTCTTGAACCTACTCAGTTTTTTCACTATAAAAAACTAATCTCCATGCATCACATGTATCTACTTGAAAATTTTAGTATCAAGTAATAAATGAATTCTAGTCTATTTTGTCCATAATGGAAAATGAATGAAGACCACTGTGTTGTGTAAAATCTCCAAATCTGAAGATGAAGGGAGAAAGGGAATCATAAGTGTTCTGGAGAGTCAGAACTTCCTGCTCAGGGATAGTGTCAATCATTACTATTAACAGAAAGGTTGTATGGGAATACAATTCAGCTACCAAGAACTAGAATGATTTCAGGCTATCAGATGTTTGTGTGAGGCTCTTCTTAAGTATGCCATTACTTGGAGCAGGAATGGCAAGTTTAAATATTGCATTACGTATTCTGAAAGACAACAGTCTTGGCTTGTCTTAAAAACAAGCATATTAATCAGTAGTGCTTATTACAGCATCTTTTGCTTGAGCAACAGTATTTGTCTTTGTAGGAGGAAAGCTTATGGGTGTATATACTGTTCAATATTATTTGTGCTGGGGGTTCTCTGTACTGATGTCCTAGTTATGTATTAGTTTTGCCTGTTTGAGATATAACATTCTCTGCATATTTGCTACAGAAATGTTAAGATCAAATACTGAAATTGTAGTGGTGAATATTTTTACTTTGTTAGGAACTCGTCTATTAAAAGCAGCAGGGGGGTGGAGCAGACAATTTAAAGCAACATACTGTGTTTTCTTCCTCTGTAGATGATGGAGAGAAACAGCATAAACATTACACACTTTCATCAAAATCCACTCCAAAAGACAGTTCTGAGTTGCCTGCATTGCCATTGGTAGACCAAGGATCTCCGTCTTACAAGGAAAGATTTATTTCTCCTGAGCTTAGCATCTGGGATTATTTCATTGCAAAGGTAATTTTTGGCTATGACAACTAAATTTTTTTTTTTTATCACTGGAATGGCAGTTTTCTTTTTCTCTTGGTCTTTATTCTAGGTATAGATGTAGATGTATGATAGAAGCTCTCTGTTTTTACTATTCATGTTTAGCCTTTTCTAAAATACTCCCTATAGGTGTATTTGAAATAGCTTAAGAAAACTGTAATTATGAGATAAAGATGTGAATGAAATCAGTTGCTTTTTACAGTTGCAGCATATGAATATATAGGTGTTTATGGATCAGCTATTTAGGTGAACAGGGAAACATGAGCAGCTTTTTACCATCAATTTCAAATGGGTGAAATTAATGTGCATTACTGGAAATCGGATCATGTCCCTTTCTGTGAAGTCTGACGTGGCAGGTCTTTGTAGAAAGTTGCATAATTTCACGAAGTTTTGTGGTGTATTTATGTACCAAATATTAGTCATATCAGCAAAAGAAACACATAAGCAATATTTTAGGACAAAAAAGAAATTTGCAAGTACTGAATAACACAGTGGGGCACTGATGGTCAGCTTGCATAAATACTGAACTCTGTAGGCAGATGACAGGAATTTCTTGTTATTTGGTCGTCTGAGCCTGTGGAAGAACTGGAGTGAAAAATATGCTGGTGGTTTTGGCTTCTGTCTTACACAGAACAAGCTTGAGTGTCCTGTGTGTGGTTTAATATATCTGACATGAAAATAAAGCAAAATTAGAACTGGAAAACTCTTAATATGTTCACTTTCAGCATTAGAGTCATAACTCTAATAATGTAAAAAACAAGGTGTTAAAATGTGCAATGTTCTTACATGTTTTGTGAGGTGCAAACTCCAAATGCTGCTAAACTGCAAAAGGTGGTATGCCTACTTTTTAATTAAAAAGCCATTAATTTTGTATTTTCTGAAAGATAATTGAAAAATAGATGTTGGGTAGATGATACTGAAGGACTGTTGTTTAAATTTTTAGCCTTTTCTTCCACCGCAAAGTAGAGTGGAGTATGATTCAGAAGAGAGTCAGGAAAGTGGTGAAGATGATGAAGATATTGATGGAGATGTGTTTGCACCAAATTCCCATAACCAAGAGCATTCCAATTCCAATTCGTACAGGTCAGTAACTCTTCAGAATGTGAAGATGTTCTGCAATGGCTAGACTTGTATTTATGGCCTTTTATTTTTCACTGGTTACTTGATAATTCAAGGCAGTGCATTATCTAGACTGACTTAATTTTTCACAATGATTATTTTACTCATTTTGTTAACACATGGTATTGTGATTCTTGAATACAAAGTATTTAAAATATTCTAAAACACTATTTGTAGTTTTCAGTTTATAATGAGGATTTAAAACTTGTAAGTTTAAATCCTAATTGTGAATATACAAAAATTTTGATATTAGTAAATGACTTACTAGTGCTTTCTTGTTAGTTGGTCACTGATGAGATTGGCAATGGTTCAGCTGGTACTTCACAATTTGAAGATTTTCTACCCTTTGGCTGGACATGATCTTTCAGGTAATAAGCAGCAGAGTTATCTTTTCATACTTAATAACCACATTTAAAGTCAGTAATCTATTAAATCAAATATATAGTAGCTTTATTTTAGTTCAAAAGTTCTTAATTTTTCCACAATTTGAAAATGATTATTCTGATACTGTTTATTGTACATTTATAAACAAGCAGGATGAGGAGTGTTCAGTAGTCAGCAGAAGTCTGAATGTTTACAATATCTCTCATTGCAAAATTTAGGTTTTTTGTAATTCAAATCACATCATTCCTACTCCTTGTTACATAGAAACATGAAATAATTAGTTTTGGAAGGTCCCTTCCAAGATGATCAAGTCCAAACCCCCCCATGTCATGGGCAGGCATATCCTTTGCTCAAAGCCTCATCCAACCTGATCTTGAATATTTCTAAGGATGGGACGTCCTCAACTGCTCTGGCAACCTTTTCCATTGCTCACCATCCTCATTGTAAACAGTTTCTTCCTTACATCTAATCTAAATCGAATTTCTTTTAGTTCAAAACCATTACTCTTGATAAAAAGACTTCCTCCATCTTTCTTATAAGTCCACTTTAAATGTCAAAAGATAACATCTCATGTTCATTCTTTTGTACACCAGTACCTGCAAGTCCTTGTCCCCAGGGCTGCTCTCAATCCCTTCATCCCACTTTTTGTATTAATACTGGTGTTTGCCCTGACCCATGTGCAGGACCTTCTACTTGTTATTGTTGAATTTCATGAGACTTGCATGGGCCCACTCATCAAGCATGTCTGAATTCCTGTGAATTGCATCCTGTCTCTCTGCCAAATCAGCTGCACCACGCAGCTTGTTGTCATCTGCAAACTTGCTGTGCACTCACTGCTACTGCCCTACGTCATTATCAAAGACCCTGGACAGTATGTACCCCTGGGGGACACTGCTTGTTACTGATCTCCATGTAGACATGGAACCATTGACTGCAACTCTTTGGATGCAGTCATTTGGCCAAATCCTTATCCACGGAATATTCCATCCATTAAATCCATATCACTCCAATTTAGAGGAAAGGGTGTTGAGTGGAACTGCATCACTGACCTTACAGGAGTCAAAAAAAAATTACATCAGTTGCTCTTCCCTTGTCCACCAGTGCACCCATCTATCATAGAATGCCACCAGATTACTGAGGCATGACTTGCCCTTTGTGAAGCCATCTTGGCTTTCTCTCATCACCTGCCTGTCAACTATATGCCTTCACATAGCTTCTGAGAGGATCTCTTCCATGATAATTAATTTTTGTTAGTATTGGAGAAGATAATTTTTGTAATTAGCAAGGATAGCACAAAGCAGTTAATCTTTTTATACTTGCAATTATCAAATTGTGGTTTGAATAAAGGTAACTTTTGGACATATTTGAAATACATTTCAGCTTCCACATGTGGAATTATTTTTACTGAGGTTATAATGGAGTGGGAAGAGGGCTTTATTGTTTACTTGTCTTTCCAGAGCTTCCAGTTAGCTCCCCAATATGCCATGCAGTCTTGAAAACACTACAGCGCTGGGAACAAGTTCTTCTTCGACGTCTTGAGCTATATGGGGGTCCACCTCAACATTACATTTCAGTTCTTACCTCTGAAGATGCCCTAGCTGCTGGTCCTGCATTGCTTCGCCATAAAACTTTACTTGAGCCTACAAACACTCCATTCAGGTGAGTCTTAATTTCTATAAATACTGCCCATAATATACATCAAGCATTATGTTGTTAGTGCATGTGATAGACCATAACTTTGGTAACTACATAATGCCAGTTTCTAGTTTTGTTCTAACCTGTTGTAAAATTGTGGGTACAAACATTCATGCATCTCTGGTCCAAAGAAAGATCAGGAAAAACAGTCCAAAGGTTCTAATTTTTAAATAGCTAAGCTTACCATACTGATGTTGCATGTCTCTGAAGAAAAAACTATGGTGGACAATAAAATAGTAACTATTTTTCCCTGAATGGGTAACTAAGGAAGAGTGACAGTGAAGTGAGTAATTACTCCACCTTTATGGGCAATAATAATACATTCTTATCAGTATCTTTTCCTAAAATCAGGGAAGAAATAATTAATGGTCATGATACTTACATATTTGTGACTTCACATAATTTTCTGTTTAGGCAGAGAAGTGTGCTGTTCCTTTTTTCTTTTAATTGTCACTTTCGAAATAGATCTCTCACCTTTTAATCTTGCTGCCTGCTGTGGTTGCAGAATCACCAGAAAGACTTGTCTTTTTATTGTAAAATATCTCATGGCTGTTGCACTTAGTTTTTTAGGAGTGTGACTTTATTTTTAGTTTTAGGAGCATGACTTTATTTAAAAGCAACAGTTTAACACGTATCTCCTGCCTGACACTGTTTTTAAATTGTGATCTAAAGTGATGCAGGGTTTGATGGGGTTTGGCCTGCCTTCAGCAGCTTTGTTTTAACAAGTTTTGCTCGAGCACAGAGTTTGTAGGCTTAAGCATAAACATTTGAGGTATCATCTGGTGCTACAATTCTTCCAGTTTCCTTGAAAAGTCATGGTTATTCCAGAGATGTTACACAAGTGATGTGTTCCTATCAGGAAGTGTCAGTCATTCATTGCCCATGAGATAGAAGTACCCATTAGCATAAACAGAAATCATCTGTGCTGTAATGAGTGAACTGGGCTAGTAAATACTCTGTTTGCTGACCTTATTGTTGTGTAATCGTCTAAAGAGATTTTTCTCACTTATCCCAAGATGGGAAGTGAAAGTGCTGCATGGACTTTTCCTTCCTTCTTTTGCACTTCCTCTCACACGTGGGTTTGTCAGAAGGATGGTACCAGAATGATTCCAAATAAATCTTGTCTGGTGTTTAAGGAGATGTAGTTTTGCTTCAGCATTTCTTCTGACTATTGTTTGAGCAGAATATGAGATGATGCAGTCTCTTGTAAGTATGAGCATGATGAAAATATTTATTTTAACTTTGATCTGTAGATCTAACAGCCATGTTGCACTATCTGTGAAGAGGCTCTGGCAGTACTTGGTTAAACAGGATGAAGTCCAGGAAACCTTTATCAGAAATATTTTTACCAAGAAACGATGCCTAAGTGAGGTTGGTATGGTACATGAAATGTTGCAGATCAGGCTGTGAACTTTTACTTATTTGGCTGGCTTGTTTACTTTCTAGAGTATGAGTCAATAATACACAATAATTCCAAATCTACAGTATTTCATATTAAAAATCTTTGCCCATGGTTCCGTTGAGAACAAAAATAATTGCTTTCTTAGTGCAGGGTGGCAACTAGCACCACCTAGCTGCAGTCATCCTCTTTGTTCAGATTAGTATAGAAACTGCCTCAAAAGAATAACAAACTTTAAAATTTTGAAGATTAAAGCCAGTATCCTAATTGCTCAGAGTTCTGAGAGTTTGTTTGCCCCTACCATAATCATCCTGGGTTTATCCACTGTTTTCTGTCATGTTATGATTCAATTTTAACATGAAAAACAGTTGTACTGCTGTTAATATTCTTCGTGTCTAGTGGGATTCCAGGTTCCAAATTCATGTAAATATTTTAAAGCTGTGGTTCTCTAATGGAGCTTTGGGGTTTCCCACCCCCTTGTTCACTTACTCCTTTTCTTTCTTACCCCTACTCGCAGTAATTTGAAAGAATTGCTTAGTAAAACTATGGAGTATCAGAAGTGTGGCAATTCAAACAAACGAAACAAGTTGGAGAAAGAGTATTCACAACTAGTAAAGCCATGGCAGTAAAGAGCTCTGTATGAGATAATCTTTGTCTTGTTACAACTAGAAAATTAGCTTGTTAGGGTATTTGTGCCTAATTGTGTTTAATACAGACTGCAGTTAAAGGAAAAATTATTCTTTTTGTCACGTACTTTGAAGATGTGCCATTTTGGGCCATGCCTTATGTTAATACAGCTGTGTTGCTATGTCGTATTGAAAGCTATTTGGCTCTATTTTAGATAGCTTTATATGTTTCCAGATAAAATCACTGACAGCCTTACACAGTGTGGGTGTGTTGGCTTTAATTTGTGTCCTCTTGTGACTGATAAGATGTCAGAGAAGATGTTTATTTTCCAAGAAGTTTAACTTTTGAGGTGGGCAAGATGCTGTTAACAGTGCAGAATAGGTATATCTGTGTCTTCCATACTGAACATAGAGTTTAAAATTTGGTAATTACTGTTACTATGTAAAATATTTGTGTGCATGCAAACATGTTGGTTTTTCAGTTGTTCTGTGTTGGGGTAAACAACCAGGAATTAAGGATTTCCTTGATACCTTGCCTGTTATATCGTATTTATGCTCTTTGTTCTGTGGTTGTTTTTTCTCTTGGTGAAGTCATTAGAGGAGCACAATGAAACCATGAAAAATTCTGTGGGGGAGCCGCACATCATCAATAAGGTACACAGCAATAATGCTCAAATTAATTAGATCTTACATTGTCATGAAATTCTCTCTTTTTGATACAGTGCTGATCTCCCTGGTTTTTTTTCCTGACATATCAAATAAACTTTAAAGTCTAGTTTTGCAAAAGATTGAGTTAAACTAGTCTTGTTATAGAGCCTATGTGAGATTAAATGGATCTTCAAAAGCTGAATTAAACACCCAGATAAGAACAACATTATCAAATTTTGTAGCTATGCCAAGTGAAGAACTGAGTTAAGAGATTTGCCCAACTGACAAAAATTCAGTAATACTATGGGGCCATAGTACACACAGGATTTTTCACCAGTGCGAGGTAGAATTAGCTGCCTCTAAGTGAAGGTGGCTAACTGAAGTTAGAAGCAGCTTGTTAGCATGATGCTAGTTTGCTACCAAAAGTTTTCACTGAACCTTGGTTTTAAGATAGTGACAAGTGAACCTATACAACTACTAGATAAATAACCACATATAACTTTATAGCAACTTTCAAGAATGATTGGTGTGAGACTGAAAAAAAAAAGTACAGGACAACTTGTGATGTTCTCAGGCTGCATTGTTAATAATGTGATAAAGCAGTATTAGCAGTTAGGTTATGTGAACTGACTGGGGTGAAAAACATGCAGTTTTAAGCAGTTTTTTTATACATAAGATCTCCAGATCATGAATTTTTTTTCTTTTGATTGTAAAAACTACAGTCTACTTCATATAATAGCTACTGACTTAGTTCAGATTTTGAAAAAACTGCAGTTCTTTGACAGCACTATCTTACTGGCTTTCAGCTCAGATAGCCTTAGTTGTGTCTTTTGAAAACTAGAGAATTAAGAAGTTGAAGGGGCGAGGCTGGGAAGTGGTAGTTCTGGAATATTTTTTTTGTGGTTTTAAGAAAATAAAAGATTTTTACATTTGTAGTTCAGGTTTGAATTTTTATGTCAGCATTTTTTTGGGAAGACCAAACCAGAGTCTGTAATATATCCTTTAATACTTGCAGTTCTGAGCTCTTTGATTTTGCACAGGAACACTGTGGTGCTGACAGATACCTGAATACATTTCTAAAATGCAAAAATGTAGACAAGATTCGCATACAGTATCAAGGGGAGGAAAAAAAGAGAAAATATCATAGTAAAATTTTGTGGTACTGGACTGTGCAGAATTCCAGGTTTATTTAGTTGGGGAGAGTGGCGTATAGATATGATGACAAAGTTGAGGGATTATTCCTGCTTGGTATCTGTTTGCATCTGTTTGTGAACTGTTTCATCAGTTTCAGTGATGAAAAGTGATCCTAAGAGCATGGAAACACAGTACATTTTTTAAAGAACAAACCAGAAGGATTCAGTTTTTATTATCAACACTCTTAAGAGTTCATATATCCTTACTGGTTTTCAGTGTCCCTGAAAAACTTGAGAATAAAAACAGTACTGTCACTTCTGTGACAAAATACACTTTTTGTGTTGCTGTGGTAGTCTCCACATAGCATGGGGAAGATGGATTATTAGACACAAAACAGGCCTATTATAATTACTACAGGTTATATGTGTCTAATTTTGGTAGAACTGAAATTGAGAAAAAAATAGATGAAATTTCCTATGATCCAGTATTGGTCTCTGTACTTCCAGCAAAAAGCAATGTGGCATAGAAGCTTGCATTTAAATATGCTTTACTTTTTAAATGCAGGTAGAAACAGATCTGGGATACCCAGGAGGCAAGGCAAGAATAATCCATAAAGAGTCTGACATCATTACTGCTTTTGCAGTCAATAAGGTAAGTATAAAGGAGGCAGGATAATCTCATTGTGTTGTACTCCCAAGTGATAAATAGGCGGTAGTCCCATTGTGAAATGGATGAGGTATCCTTTGCCAGCCATCGTGCTACAGCTTGAACTTAGGGCTCTGTTCTCCGAAGCAGTTAATAATTTTTATTTGTAATTATACAGTTATGACAAATTGTCTTAGTTTTGTATTGTGTAATGCATTGAGGGAACGGAGAGGTGGCCTCTACTCTTTCTACAAGCTTGTGTGTAGGAGTATTTTTCCTTCTCTGTCAAAATCCACCAAGAAATAATCTTTACTTCTTCTGTACCTAAGCCTTAAAAGGTAGAGGAAAGGAGCTTGGTTGCAAACATTGTAGTATACTTACCTCTTGCTTATCCTCCAAGGAAAGCAAGGAGAAACTAGAGCTGCTTGCGAGGGTGATAAAATACAAATAGTGTGTAATGCTACCTCACATGGAAATAAACTTTGAAGAGAGAAATTCAGCCTTAGTCAGTTGATATATATAGATAGATAGATAGATAGATTTGTAGACATGTTTGGGTCTTGGAACTGAGGAAGTGTATGTTTCTGTGAACAGCTGTACTATAACCAGAGAAAATTCAAAGAAAGCACCTGTTTGAGTATTCCTTTGTCTGTGTTACTTTTTCCCAGGCGAATCGGAACTGCATTGCCATAGCGTCGAGTCATGATATTCAAGAGTTAGATGTTTCATCGATTTTAGCTACACAGATCTACACCTGGGTTGATGATGACGTGGAAATGGAAAATAAAGGGTATATTTTCTGTATTTCCAATATCACAGCTGGACTGTGTACGAATCAGTATAACAAAACATGTATTTAATGTTGTTTGGAACCTAACTCATAATGTTGTTTCATTTGTAGGGCTGATGATTTCTTAGTTATACATGCTCGCGATGATCTGGTAAATGTTCAGGGAACAACTCCTTATACTCATAGTAATCCTGGCACGCCTATCAATATGCCTTGGCTTGGCAGTACACAAACTGGCAGAGGTGCATCTGTGGTAAGTCACTTGTCAAAGATTAGCCCTATGTACTCTATCTGCTTCTCTCCTTTTCTCTACTCAGTCTGGTTGGTTATGTTTTTCAATTAGCATATAAGTAAATGTAGACTTTGGTGTTTTAAAGATGAGCTGGAATCTGGTTACTTGATTAAAATACTGCAGAGAATTTAAGATGCACCAACTAAGCAAGCAAAGTTTTTAGTCAAGCCATATATGCTTTGTTTACTTAAAATACATAATTTAAAAATAAAGAACTAGGGTTTGGGTAAGAAATTGCAGATTAAATCGTTCTTGAATGACTTGAAGCCACACGCTGTATCTTAAAAGCATATGTTCAGGAGTTTTTAGAACATATATTTGTAGATTGGGTAGAAATGTTTGTGTGAAACACTGATGCAGCTTTTCTTTTAAGTGTAATCTCAAGTTACATTCTGAGCTTCACACTACTGCAGTCTGGGAAGAATGGAGCTTCTTGGTTTCATAACAAAAATGAGGAAGGCAGGACTGCAGAAATAAGACCAACTACACATATCATGTGTAGCTTGAACTACTCATCATACTCTTGTGTGACTTTATCTGCAAAGCCATTGTCAGCTGTATCTTCTTTAAAGCACTGTAAAAGGTCTCCCTAACTCTGCTTAGTAGCTTAAATACCTCACTTCTGAAGACCCTGTATTAGAGGAGATAATCAGTCTTACTCAGCATTTGTGAAATCACTAGAATGAGGAACGCCCAGTAAAGTGTGACTATGTCCGTATGTGCAAATTGATCCTTTGTATCACAGAGGTGCCAGCTGCACAAGAGTAGCTCTTCTAGAAGGAGATTCTGTGCCTGGAGTGAAGCTAGGCCATGAGCAAAAAGCTATTAGCTCAGATTGAATTCAGATAAAATTATAATTCTAGTTTGTCTCTTAACACACTATGGTCCTGTGCAAAATAGATCCCTTCTAATAATGCATATCTATTGATTAGTTAGCTAGGAGATGCTTATTTGGAGCCACTTAACTGGGCTGAAATGATCATATAAGATACCTGTATTTCCCAGTTTCCATATACATGTGTGGTTCTCCTGGATAACTGAATGCACTGAGTCTTGTGACTTGGCTGCACTTTGTGGCATTTAACAGCTCAGAGCAAGTCTGATGACAGAATGAATATAACCATATGTTAATTCACTATGTAGTTGATGTTTGAAAAGATTCATTCTTCCTAATCACCAGTTAAGGAATGAGCATTTTAAGAACAACGGTATTACCCCTACATGTAAGTGGGTGTTTTGTCAGTACCTACACCACTCCCTTCTATTTATGAACTACTGATCCTAGTGGCCAGTTTTGAAACTGGTCTCACATTCAGGTCTCTTCTGCAAGTATTCTGAGTATGCCTTTGCCAATTTTGCCTCACCTCCTTTCAGTGAGATAAGTACTCATATAAATACATACATATATATTTGCATGTGTGTAGGTATAAAATTTGTGTGGTTGTGTATTTCTCAACTAAGTAATTACAGAGTCTATTAATGTAAACTATTCTTACATAAAGTTCTGGTTTATATGTAGTAATACTTTGTTTCCTAAAGATTGACAGCTGTGCTTGTGTTGAATACATTTGCTGTTACACTTTTCTTGACATACTGTTTGACTGTGACAGAGTAGAGAACCAGCCCACAGCACACAATGACACCTGCCCACCAGAGAGGGGAGACAAAGGTACTGAATGAAGGACAAAGTAAATAAGGGAACATACAGGGACTATTGGGAGGAAACAGTGTTACTCTAGGAGGACTCAAATCTTGAGGAAAAACAGCTTCCCAAAAATAATTTTGTTGCTAGTATTTGTTACTTTGTTCCTTCAGATACTGTTTTGATCCTTGTTCCCATCTTTGCTTTTCCATAATTTTCAGTCCATTTGGTAGCTATAGTTCACCATTACCAGCTTTTCAGTCTTCCCTGTCTTTGCCTCACTTTCATCAACAAGGGAAACTATTGGACTCAGGCAGTTAACAATGTTTTATTAGCATTAAGGTTTTTCTGTTACTCTTCTTCACTGTTTCCTGTTATGGAGTTCATACAAGGTAAGTAAGGAGGCTTACCACCACATCCTTCCATACAGTGTGTTGACACAGTTCTTATTTTCTAAGAGACTTCCAAGAGTTCTGGCACATACTCTCAGCATTGAAATTCAGATAGCAGCTTGTCTTCCAAAACAGTAGAGCTGACAACAATATTCACCAGCTTAATAGCTGGTGGGTCGGATTTTAAGGTTTTTTTCTGTTCAAGCAATTTTGTGTTCTAGCCATCAGCAGTTGTTAAGAGGAAATAGGACTAGAACTGTCAATTATCAGTTAAACTGATAGTGGAAGTATTTGCATTTGATGATGATACTTGGATTCTAAATCAGAGATGCAGCACCAGAGATTATGTTAGCGTAGTATTTCAAAGGCATGTTTCTGTAAGCTTTCATTTTTGCAATCCAACAGGTGCAAGGAGGTCATGATGCATGCTTATCTGTTGGATGAAGGAAGGTGATTTCCCTTGATTTCAGGGAAAAGTTAGTAGCTGTAAAATTCAACACAGCCTCTCATTAAAGTAACTGGAGGGAGGGGATGTTAAAAAAGGTGTCTGAATATCTTATTTGTTATCTTCAGGAAAGTGTTTTGAAATAAACTTGGTAACTGAGAGGCATAAAGCCTTCTCAACAAATAAAGTTTTGAAAGTTGGAAGATGTAAACTGCTTTCAAAATATAATCAAGAGGATTACAAGTAGTAACTCCATTAACACAGTCTGCAGGAAATTTCATCAAGAAAAGAAATTATTCCCCTTCTAAGTATTTTTCTTCCTTTTTGTTTGCAAACTGAAATGTGGAGAGCTTTGCTTTTCAACTCTTCAGATCATATTTAGTAATATGAATCAAGTTAGAATTTGTAATTTGTATCTCCTTCAGTTTGACACCCTGACACGACTGGAGGCCAGGGGAGAAGAGCAGAGTAGAGTTAAAATACTTGATTTGCTATCTACTGTTTCAGCAGTGGCAAAATACTGTACAAAATGACAGCAGTTGAAAGTCACATTTGAACTCAATTATCTTAAAGGTCTTTTCCAATAATGGATTCTGTGAAAGTGCCAGCTTGCTACTGATGTGTAGTGAGTGGTAAACTGCTGTGTTGAGAGTGCTCTGGCAATAAAATTTTGTTTATGTTACTCCAAACAAACTTTATGAAGATAGGAAGCTAACACATGTCATGGATGTAGAATCATAGAATGGCCTGGGTGGGAAGAGACCTCTGAAGGTCATCTAGTCCAACCCCCTCTGCACTAAGCAGGGACATTCTCAACTAGATCAGATTGCCCACAGCCCTGTCAAGCCTCACTTTGAATATCTCCAGGGATGGGGCCCCAACCACCTCCCCAGGCAACCTATCACAGTGTTCCACCACCCCCAAGCCATTGGCCTCTTGCTATCACTACAGGCCTTTGTAAATAGTCCCTCTCCATCCTTCTTGTAGGCCCCATTCTGGTACTGGAAGTCCACTATTAGGCTCCCTGGAGCCTTCTGTTTTCTGGGCTGAAGAACCCCAGCTCCCTCCCTGGAGCCTGCAGAAGGGCTCCAATCCCCTGATAATTTTCATGGTCGTCTTCTGGACCTGCTCCATCAGGTCCATGTCCTTCCTGTATTGAGGGCTCCAGATCTGGATGCAGTACTCCAGAGCAAGGTGGCAAAGTGAACTGGTAAAGTAAACTTAGGCCCTCTTTTCTCTCAAATGTTCAGCTGTAAGCAAACAGTCCAACAACTTGCTGAGGAAGGACAGTCCCCAAAGTAGGCAGATGCTTTTCAGAAAAACTAACAGGAGATATAAGAAAAAAACTTACTTTTGAGGGACAGTAATAGAAAAGAAGGAAAGAAACATGCAAGGACAGTGCAGATGCATTTCCCTGATGAAAAATCCCCTTCCTATTGTGGGTTGGACTTGCGGATTTAATTAAAAGGAGTTTTTATCTCAACTGCTCAATGTGTCTCCTTCCTCTGTGGAACTCTTCTCAGTTAGGAATTAATCACCTAAGAAAAACAGCATCCTTGATAAAAGTACCTTGCTCAAAGCAAAGTTTGGAATTTAGGAATAAAAATGCTATTGAAAATCTGTTGGATCTGTACTTGCAAAATAATCAGTGCTTTGGAAGACTTCTTTATTTCCCAGTTGCTGGGCATATTGTGTGTTCTGGACAGCCACAAATAATTAATTTTCAATCAATGACAATAAATAACTGGACTTGAAAATATATTCTTTCCTAACTTTGACTTCTGTTAAAGTTTGTTTACCTCTTTCTTTACATGCTTCTGCCTCTGTCTTGCTTATCTTACAATATTCAGGAATATTCCAATAAATTTAATGGAATCAGAAAGGAATTGGCAAGAAAAGAGGTAAGACTGCAGCCTGAGGAGTGTTTGTATTTGGACTCATAAGTCTCTGAAGCAAAAAGTTAATATTTGCCCAGATATATAAAGCTGCAAAAGTATTAACATCTGCACTAATCTTGAAAGAAAATTCAAAACCCAGTAGGAATTTTGATAGGAATCAACTCTCTGCAATCACTGATTATTCTAGTTCAGTAACTTTTTGTTCAGTAGCATTGTTAATTATTTTATATTACTTTGTGTATTGTACAGATGCTCAAGAAGGCTATTAATAATGTCAGAAGAATGGCTTCTCATCCAACATTACCATATTGTAAGTTTGGTTTAATTTTAAAAATAAAAAGCTATCTAATTACACATTTACTTATTGGTCCTTTTTCTTAATATACTGCTATTTTGTACTAGCACAGTAATCTGTATATGCTTTAAAAGTTGCTTATAAGCTCTGTTTTGATGAATCTATTTTTCATTTTAAAAAAAGTAATACTGGGGGATATAGAATGGCATTTACAAGCAGTGGTTTGTTTTTTTTAATAGCAAGAAAATACTGTATGTATTTTTTCTGGGTTTTGCAACTCAGATGAAAGACAGTAGGAAAAAGATAAATCGTTATCTCCAAGTAAATACCTTCATATTTCAATGCCATCTGAATGCAGTTCTTAAATAAAGAGTTCATTGAAGTATGGATAGCACAGGTCTACATTTCTGTGGTACCCACTACTCCTGCACTATCTGAAGTTCTATGCCACATACGGTGGCACTACTTATTCTGAGGATGTTTTGAGTTGGTGTGAGATTGCTTAAAATTTTGCAGGCAACCTTCCTGCTTAAGTGCTACAAAACCCGTGAAAAGTCATGTAAATATTTTCTGTTGCAGACCTGACAGGTGCTCAAGATGGTAGTGTGAGAATGTTTGAGTGGGGTCATGCACAGCAAATCACATGTTTTCGGTCTGGTGGCAACTCAAGGGTAACTCGAATGAGATTCAATTACCAAGGAAATAAGGTAACTGACAGAATGCTTCTGTATTTACAGTTCTGGAATTGTAAATTAGCAGAAACATCAGTCCTCAAATCCAAAGCTGTTACTCTGAATTAGGGATAGTTTCTCTGTAATACCTGCAGATGTTTTTAAAATTAAACTTTTTTTTTCCCCTTCAGTTTGGAATTGTTGATGCTGATGGATATATAAGTTTATACCAAACAAATTGGAAATGTTGCCCACTTACTGGAACTTCACCTAAACCATATCTGGTAAGATGAAAACTAAATTTACTTCCATAGACTTGCGTTACACTCTCTTATTTCCTTCCAGTTTCAGAAAAGTTAGGAGAAGGTAGTGATTGTGCCCATAACCAGTATTAATCAAGATTTAATAATATATTGCTACCATTCTGTGACAGACAAATTCTTAAATGCTAGTCATACTTACTAAGCTGACACTAGAAAATGACAGTATCACAGTATCACCAAGGTTGGAAGAGACCTCAAAGATCCAACCTGTCACCACGGACGTCATGACTAGACCATGGCACCAACGGCCACGTCCAATCCCTTCTTGAACACATCCAGGGATGGTGACTCCACCACCTCCATGGGCAGCCCATTCCAATGGCAAATGACTCTCTCAATGAAGAACTTCCTCCTCACCTCGAACCTAAACTTCCCCTGGCACAGCTTGAGACTGTGTCCTCTTGTTCTGGTGCTGGTTGCCTGGAAGAAGAGACCAACTCCCTGCTGGCTATAACCACCCTTCAGGTAGTTGTAGAGAACAATGAGGTCTCCCCTGAGCCTCCTCTTCTCCAGGCTAAACAATCCCAGCTCCCTCACCCTCTACTCATAGGGCTTGTGCTCAAGACCTCTCCCCAGCCTTGTTGCCCTTTTCTGGACACATTCAAGTGTCTCAATGTCCTTCCTAAACTGAGGGGCCCGGAACTGGACACAGTACTCAAGGTGTGGCCTAACCAGTGCAGGGTACAGGGGCACAATGACTTCCCTGCTCCTGCTGGCCACACTATTCTTGATGCAGGCCAGGATGCCATTGGCCTTCTTGGCCACCTGGGCACACTGCTGGTTCATGTTTAGGCAGCTGTCAATCAGTACCCCCAGGTCCCTTTCTGTTTGGCAGCTCTCCAGCTACTCTGCCCCCAGCCTGTAGCTCTGCATGGGGTTGTTGTGGCCAAAGTGCAGCACCCGGCACTTGGACTTGTTGAATGCCATCACTTTGGACTCTGCCCATCTGTCCAGCCGGTCGAGGTCCCCCTGCAGAGCCCTTCTACCCTCCAACTGATCAACATCTGCTCCCAACTTGGTGTCATCTGCAAATTGGTTGTCCAGAACAGCAATGTTCTGAATAACAGGAATGCTCTCCTTTCAAGCTGAGATTTCAGTCACAGTTTTTCCTAACCTGTTCTTGTGCTGTTTTGCCTTAGCTTAAACTGCTCTCTTTGCTCTTCAGATGTGTATCTACAGGGAAAGACTAAAGTCCTCTGTTTAGCTCCCTGCTACTCCCTGTTACATTTGCCTCTTCCTTTGGCAATAAACTTTCTTTGTGTCACCATTCCTGTACTTTAGGCATCTACCTGAAAATGCAATGTAAGATAGGAAATATTTTTAAAAGTTCTTTGAGACTTGTTAATAATTAACTGCTGATTAATAGTCAATAATGCAGGACTGGGAAGTATATTTCCATGAAAATTTAAAAGCATCAGAAGGTATATGCATACCTTTATATCCTGTGTTCTTTAAATTGTTTTTGACACAGCTTACTTCACTGAGGAAGTTTAAGATTTCATGCTTACACAAAATACATTTCTGTTTTAATTAATAATTTTTCAACTGCAAATTTTCAGACATGGCAGTGCCATAACAAAACAGCCAATGACTTTGTTTTCATCAGTTCATCATCTTTGATAGCCACAGCAGGATTGTCTTCTGACAACAGGTAAGAACTGCTGTGGTAATGCATAAATAAGAAGTAGTGTCATGCTTTTCCCTCTGCCCCTTCTCTGCCCTGTTTTGATAATTCTCCTTAAGCAGTTTAGAAACAACATGTGTTTCTGCTTTCTTTTTCCTTTGTGGGAGGCAGAGAAAGGCAATGCTTGCAGCTAAATTCCATGTGTCTGTTAAAGGGGATTCCAGAGAGAAGCACAAATCCTCTGTTTGTGTCCCATATGAGAAGGGGAAGTGGAGAGGGAGGTGCTGATCTCTTTTGTATGGTATCCATTGGTAGGCTGTGTGGGAATGGTTCAAAGATGTATCAGGAGAGGTGTGGATGTGTGGACACACATCTTTACTGTGAGGCTGGTCAACCACTGGAACAGGCTTGCTAGAGAGGCAGTCAGTGCCCCAAGCCTGTCAATCTTGAAGAGGCATTTGGACAATGCCCTTAATAACAAGCTTTAACTTTTGGTCACCCTTGGAGGAGTCTGGCAGTTGTACCAGAAGATCTTTGTAGGCCCTTACCAACTAAACTAATGTCTATTCTATTCACATGAGCCTGTCTTAAATTGTTCTTTGAGGTGTAAGGAATTTTGCATAGTTCTTCATTTCACACTGATTTCATAAGTTTTGATCAAGAATTAGCAGAAACTTAATATTCAGATAAATTCAGCTACAGAAGATTGTAACTCAATATTAAATCCTACATGATAATAAATAGTTGTAGACTAATTATGTAGAGGGCATGTTTTTAGAGTGTATGTGTAACTGTGAAAGTAATTTGGGATCTGCTCAAAAGTAATCACTGAAACTCTGTTTAAAGTGCCATTTTTAGGCCTAAAATGATCTTCTTAAAGTTCAGATGACTTTTTAAGTGTTCAAAATACTTTAGAATATTTGTTGTTGAATTAAAACATCTTTTTTTCCTTTTTCCTACAGAAATATTTGTCTATGGGATACTTTGGTTTCACCTACAAATAGCTTGGTCCATGGTGAGTAAAACACAACCAGCAAAATATGTGTGTCAGTCATTATGGAAAGTTATTGTGGGAAGTTGCTTTAATATTAGCATTTAAATGTATTTGACTGTTCTTGTGAGTACACCAGCAGAAGTGCAAGAATAAGTTTTTGTGAAATCATGTAGTGATATATATATATATATAAAAATGATTGGTTTCATGGACATAAGTGCCTTCTAGCTTTGCACTCTAAGTGCACCCCCTGACAGCCAAACATTGTGATTTCTGTTCCTTTTAAAGATTTTGATCAATTCCTGCTTGTATTGACTGGCATGTCTTAAAATGACAGAATCTATAACACTGCCAGAACTAAAGTTTTTAGCACAGCTATGAAATACATGTTGGCAGGATACGTATCCTCAACCTTCATTTGAAGGTACTTGTGGCTGTGTCTGTATTCATAAGTCAGAGGCTTCATTCAAAATTGATAGGTTAAGTTGTGGTAACTTCAAAGGCAGTAACTTCAAAACTCACAATTGGGGGGGTGGAAAAAAGAGATAAGAACAGTTTATAATAATGATAAAATATCATGATAATTATAGTAATAAAAGGGAATATAACAAGAGGAGAGAAATAGATAAAAGCCAAGAAAAGACAAGTGATGCTCAATTAAATTGCTCACCAGCTGCTGGATGATGCCCAGCAGGAGCATGGAGCAGTCATGGATCCCTCTTCTTGGCCAGCACCCCTTACTTAGATGCTGAGCATGACATTAGGTAGTTTGGATTAGCTGTCCTGACCATGCTCCTTCACAAACTCCCGTGCTGGCAGAGCATGGCAAACTGAAAAATCTTTCACTTGGGATAAGCACTACTTAGCAACAACTAAAACATCAGTGTGTTATCAACATTATCTCACACTAAATCCAAAATACAGCACTGTGCCAGCTACTAGGAAGAAAATTAACTGTGTCCTAGCCGAAACCAGGACATAAATGTTAACCAAATGGTGGTTCTATAGAGACAGCATTAGGCACTTGTATATACGTTATCTGATTGGAGAATATAAGAGGACATGCTTTTTTAGGACTGTTAAGTATTTAATTGCCTTGATGAAAATCTTTTTCTTCAGGAGGCCATGGTTATACAGCAGTTGTCTGAAAATACATACATGAATAAATGCACCAAATTCCTAGAAAATACTTGGTTTTTTAAATTACTATATTGAACAAGCAGGTGCACAAATATGATCTCATGATTGTGTGATTTTCAGAGGTGAACTCAAAGATGAACTTACATGCTGTATTTGCAAAGCAGTGCTTTTTTGCTTCCAAAGATTGACCACTTGTATAGCCTATTGTGCCAAATAGTGTGGAATGTTTTAAATTATTTCCGTGTGTGCATATACAGATAGCTACATACAGTATTACAAATACACTTTAGAGGATTTATTTCCATAGGTATGCTTCATTAACCATATTACATTAACTTACTTTGTTGCAGTAGAAAAGAAATGCATTTCAATGTCTGAAATACAGGTGTAGGCCCAGAGAGACTTGTGAACTTGTAATTGAAATATGGTGAATGCTTATGCATATTGTGAGAGATGTATGGAATTTCTAAACATAATTTAGAGAACCCTTTGAACTCTAAGTTCATATACTGCATGCCACGTGTTAGGATTCATAGTGTCTAGTCTTAGACATAGCTGTGTTCCGGTAATTGCAAGCTTCATTCACTTCTTCCACTCATTTAGGGGAATATACATGCTCGAACTAGTGTGGAAATCAGCACATTAAAAATAAAATAACCAGTGGAAATTGAAAAGATCCACAGGCAACTGTCTTAGGAGGACATTTCTTTTGCAAAACATGCCTTGAAATAACAGACATTAGGGAGTTTGAAAGAATCTGTTTCTGGTCAAGGCTTAATACTTTGTGATTATGTCAGGGACTGGAAGAAGGGACTTCCCATTGTAAGTGAAGATCAGGTTCGTGACCATCTGAAGAACCTGAAAGTCCATGGGACATCAGATACACCCATGGGTGCTCAGGGAGCTGGTGGATGAGGTTGCTAAACCACTCTCTATTATACTCCAAATGTCATAGCAGTCTGGGGAAGGTCCTCACTGACTGGAAAAGGGGAAACATAACCCCATTTTCAAAAAGGGAAAGAAGGATGACCCAGGGAACTGTAGGCCAGTCAGTCTCACCTCTGTGCCTGGTAAAGTCATGGAGCAGATCCTCCTAGAGGCACTGATGAGGCAGAACAACAATGAAGAGGTGACTGGGCACAATCAGGATGGATTCACCAAGGGCAAATCCTGCCTGACAAACCTGGTGGCCTTCTATGACAAGGTCACAACATTAACAGATCAAGGTTGAGCAGCTGACATAATTTACCTGGACCTGAGCAAAGCCTTTGACACTGTCCCGCATGACACCCTGGTCTCCAAGCTGGTGCAATATGGGTTTGATGGATTCATTCAATGGATAAAGAACTGGCTTGATGGCCACACCCGAAGGATGGCTGTCAATGGGTCCATGTCCAAGTGGAGGCCAGTGACAAGTGAAGTCCCTCAGGGATCAGTACTGGGACCAGTCTTGTATAACATCTTTGTTGGTGACATGGACAGTGGCATTGAGTGCACCCTCAGCAGGTTTGCTGGCGACACCAAGCTGTGTGGTGCAGCTGACACACTGGAGGGAAGGGATGGCAGCTAGAGGGACCTAGACAGCCTGGAGAGGTGGGCACAAACCAACCTCATGAGGTTCAAGAAGACCAAGTCCAAGGTCCTGCATCTGGGTCGGGACAAGCCCAAGCAATGATATAAGCTGGGCAAAGACTGGCTTGAAAGCAGCCCTGAAGAAAAGGACTTGAGGTGCTGGTGTATGAGAATCTCAACATGAGTCACCAGTGTGCACTTGCAGCACGGAAAGCGAATCACATCCTGGGCTGTATCAAGAGAAGCATAGCCAACAGGTCAAGAGAGGTGATTCTTCCCCTCTACTCCGCTCTGGTGAGACCCCACCTGGAGTACTCCATCCAGTTCTGGAACCCCTGTTACAGGAGGGATCTGGACATGCTGGAGTGTGTCCAGAGAAGGGTCACAAGGATGATTAGAGGGCTGGAGCACCTCTCCTATGAGGACAGACTGAGAGAGTTGGGGCTGTTCAGTCTGAGTAAGAGAAGGCTCCAAGGAGACTTTCTTGTGGCCTTCCAGTATCTTAAGGGAGCCTACAAGAAAGCTGGGGAGGGACTTTTTGGGATATCAGGTAATGATAGGACATGGGGAAATGGAACAAAAATAGAAATGTGTAGATACAGACTGGATGTGAGGAAGAAGTTCTTCCCCATGAGGGTGGTGAGATGCTGGAACAGGTTACCCAGGGAGGTGGTGGAAGCCTCATCCCTGGAGGCTTTTAAGGCCATGCTGGATGTGGCTCTGATCTAGTATGTGGTGTCCCTGCCCATGGCAGGGGGTCTTGGAACTACGTGATCCTTGAGGTCCCTTCCAACCCTAACAATTCTGATTCTATGATTACACAGGGATAGATCATACAGATCATAGCTGCTTAATATAAACACACTCAACTTAAGGATGTGTAATATGAACCTGTGTTTATGTTACTTATATATGATATACTGCAATAAATGGACTGGTCATGGTCAGTTGGATTGCAACATCATAGTCACTGTTGCTCTTGTCTTGAACCATTAGAGGTTGATGGAAAATTAAAGCTAATAATATGAAATTGAAGGTAGTACTGCATGTTTATTTAAATTACTTTTCTTTGGCTTTCAGCTTTTATCTGTCATGACAGTGGAGCAACTGTGCTAGCATATGCTCCAAAACATCAGCTGTTACTATCTGGAGGCAGAAAAGGCTTTACAGGTATAATTGATCTTCGCCAGAAACAGCAACAACAATTACTCCAAAGTCATGATTCTCCAGTCAAAGCCATTGCTGTCGACCCTACAGAAGAGTATTTTGTCACAGGATCTGCTGAAGGCAACATAAAGGTATTAATGAGGGGATGGGAGGAGTGGTGAATATGGTGATGATATGTAAATTCAAAAAGAATGGTGCATAGGTGTAGAATAATCAGATGTGTCATACATTCTGCATTTGTTCTCAACACTGCTAATTTAGTTGTGAAATGTCAGTCTTAACTTGCAGTTCTCCTTTTAGTTAGACTTGTGTTAGTCCTTGTATGTAACCTCTATTATAGGAAATTGATATTAATATTCTGTAACTCATTACAGATTGCCACATATCTTTTCTTTGGCAGTTGGGCAGAAAAATGAACATAAACTGTAGTCGCATTTCTCCAGTCCAATTACTGGTCAATTCTGAAATCATAGCAATTATCTTTACAAGAGATTCATGGTTTAATGCTTTTTCAGGTATGGAGTCTGTCTACATTCAGTCTTCTTCACACTTTCATCAATGAGCATGCTCGACAGTCTCTCTTCAGAAACATTGGGACAGGAGTCATGCAAATTGAGACAGGACCAGCAAATCACATATTGTCCTGTGGCGCTGATGGAACAGTAAAGATGAGAATTTTGCCTGATAGATTCAGTCCTTTAAATGATGTGTTAAGAAATGATGTGAAACTTATGATCTAATATTTTTCTTAGTATAGTGTATAATGTTCCCCTTCTGCCATCCCTGAAAATATTTTTCCTGGAGCTAGCCAACAAAGCAGATACACAATGATAGCTTGTGCCATAAAGATGCTTGCTTGTCCCTTCCTGTATTTATTACCTGGACTTTTAGTCCCTGATGCCTTAAAGATGAACAGGATCCTTCAGATTTTGACCATTGCCTAAAATAAAAGCTAAACATGACTCCGAATTATATACTTAGAGTATTATTAAGATGTTGCTGAAGTGGTTTACTCTTCATTTTGAGGTAGTTACACCTGGAGCATGCCATCTGGGCATGGCCTCTGCTTTTATTCAACTCCTGGATGCTTTCTAAAAGCAAGTCAGTCCAGATGGAAACCTTAGATAATACTACTCTGTCACTGTAGCAACCATAACTGTCTCTCTTCTCCACTTGTTTAATCAGTCAACAATAACATTTATACCTATGTGTAGAAGAGAAACAAAGCTTGTACAAGTAGATATTCCTCTCCATGCAAGCATTCATGTAACGAGCCACTGTCTGTCTCCTTTCCTGGCATCCAGGCTGTTTACCTCTCTAAGTTGCCTGATCTCTTTCCTGTCATCTAGGGTATTAAGAAACTGAAGGATGTTCTGTAACTTGTCTTCTGTTCATGGTTTGATTCACTGCCATCAGGATGGCAGGCTTATCTTTTAAAAAGAAATATATTTTTGACCCTGGACACTCCCTTTACAGAATATGTAAATATTAATAGATATCTTCCTAGTAAAATAGTCAAAATTATGTGTGAAGCTTTAGTCTTGATCAGAAAGATACAGGAAGATACCTCTTTAGGATATGGCACTAGAATTTCTTCAAAGACTATTTATTTACATGTCTGTAGTGGGGGGGGGGGGAGAAAAAAAACAACAAACCCCAACCTAATTTATTTTTACTTTTTTTTCCAGTAAGACTTTTATTTAGCCCAAAGATACTCAGTTCATTCTTGGCACTTACGTTCTTGTTTGTCTGCTTTTCCTTAGTACTTTTAAGAAGGAAAAAGGGAGAGAGTTCAACAGGAAAGTACTTTAAGACTGTCAATCTTTGTACTGTATGTTTACGTCTGATGTAAAATGAAAGGAAAAAAAACTTGGAAAGATGGATTATTATTTTTTTGCCAAAATGTTAAACTGCATTTTTGACCAAATTACTAATGCACAAAGCCTTTATGTCTTTTTTCTTTGTCTGTAAGTATTTCAGTTTGTTTTCCTGACTTGAGAGCTTGATAAAGATTTAATTTGTAAATTAGATGCAAGGCTGGATTACTTGAATGCCAATGGTGTACTTTTTGCTAAAAGATATTTTGTGAAATATAGCACCAAGATATTAACTGTAATACAACTTGTCAAATTAGGAACTATGGGGATAAATAAAGCATAGCAGATATGAAGGGCTTGTAAAATGAACTTTGTAACATTCTCAGGATGCTTCTATCTTAAGAATATAAAATTGTTTTAAAAGATTTTGTAAAATGTTTTGAGGTCATTTTAAATGTATGTTTTGCAAGTTGCAGTGCAAACACTATGAAGGTTTTTATGCACAGAACCTGAATTTTCAAATTGTGCAATAAAAAGAATGTGAATATTTTGCCATGAAGAAACATGTGACAGCATTTCAGATTGATAACAGCTGTTCAGTGTTTCAGTTGTAGCTGTTCTTCCACAACACACACTGAAACAGGAATTGATATCAGAACAGTTTAAGTACAGTGATGGACCAGAAGAGTGACTAAAAGTGACAGCACCTTCTAAAATAGTTGCCCAGTGCATATGTCAGCTGCTCAGAGGCAGAGTTTATAATTTTCCTTATTTTTATGAAAGGAGGAAAGTGGAGTTAACAGTAGCACAATCCTTGAGAATTAGTTGAATTCCTGACTTTGTAGCTATTTATATACATGTATTAGTTTTATGCACCCACTGAACTAACAGTTACATTCAGAAAAGGAGAATGTGCAAAAACATCATGGCAACATTATGTGATTATGTTCCTGATGTTTTGTCCTTAAGTATTTGTATCTCAGCTTTATTTCAAGCTCAGTTTCTTGTATTGGCAATCACAAAAAGGTGTCTTATCTGCAAACTGAGCAGATTTTGTAGGTAATTTGCCAAGACATACAATGTTGTCATTTTTCTGAGTAGAGCTGCACTATGAATAATTCTGACAAACTTACGCTTATAGCAGAGAAGTACTGACTGTGATCAGGCATTTTCAATAATGTTTATAAGTGACCATAAGCTACTCTCAAAACTAAATTATGTAACTTCACAATGTATTTGCCACTCTCGTAATCTTCCCAATAAATCCTGCAGAATCTTAACCTTCTAGAATTCTATGTTGCTGCTGCTGCTACTTCATTTATAAATCAGTTGTTTACTTGTATAATGTTCATTGATGTTTAACAATTTTTGTAAATCAGATTATTGGTGGCTTTCTTGTAATGATGGAATCAAAATGAGTCACCTTCTGTTGAGTCTGAAACTTTTAAAGGGGCACTCTCAACTTTAAATCTAGTCATTGGGGGAAGAACAGGACTTGAAATTCTTGCGGCTGTTGCTCTTACCTTCTATAAACTTCTACCCTCCAGCAAGAAAGCTCTCTCCCTGTCTCTAAGCAAGTTACTCGAAGAGAAGGGTAATAGTGGCTATCCAGTGTTCTGGAGTCCTGGGCTTGAAGTAGCTGTGTGCACAAATAGAATTTAACATTTCCATTTACCACAACAAATAATAATGTCATGTCCAGGCAAGACAACTTAGCTTGTAGTTGACAATGTCCCTTTTAAATATGACAGACTAGCAGTTGTGACTGGTATTTGTTTGTGTAGGAATACTTGATGCAATCAGAGTGTGTCATTCTTGTGTTGCTGATTGATCCAGTTACCTCAGATGTATCATCCAAGTTCTTTACTATTACTTTAGTAAGTTGTAAGAGTTAAAACTCTGGCCATCAGGGTACTTAAACTTGCATCCTATGTGACTTCTAGCCAGAAGATTCTCAGCTGACAGCTTATGTTGCAGGATGTTTATGGAGAAAGATGCAGATTTTGTACCACACTGCTGTGGCACAAGGCGAGCTTACACATGTTCTATTGCATTTTAGGAACCTTGCTACCAGTTACAGGAAATAAACTGTCGAGATCTCCTACATTAGGTACCACTCCCTTCCTGTTAAGAGCACCCAATGTTAAATTAGTTGCAGCAGATATGAAAAAAGCAACAATGATTTAAAGGAAAAAAACCTTGGAGACCGTATGTTCTCTAAGGTAACTTTTTCAAATGTTTATTTTTACTAAAAATAACAAAACCACTTCTAATGGCAGGTTCAGCACACTGATCAAACTACTTTCTCTAAAATAAAGATTGATTTACCATATTTATTGGTGTTTCTTATTCCTCTCCATTTCTAGCTCCAAAATCTACATGGATTTGATCTTTCTCTTTTCCTGACTCCCTTTTTTCACCTCTTTTAATTTTTTTTTCTCCAGCCTGAGTGTTCACACCTTAGGTTTTCTTATATTAGCTTTTTGATGGTTTGTGTATATGTTTGGGTTTTTTAAATCTTTGTAATCATTGTAATCTGTGAGGGGAATGAGGCTCATCTGCTGCTGGTGCTGTCATTTTCTTCCACAACTACCTTGAAACAGGCAGGAGGTTAATTTTCTCTTGAAGCCTGTGATGTTCTTGGAGCTCTGAACCTTTTAACCTTTAGAAGTGGCATGAATATGGCTGCGCCTGTTCCGTTTATGCCAAAATTACAAGTACTCAACGTCCACCTCAGTAGAAAGAAATTTTTATTTGGAGTTTGCCATTGCAATAATTTTAATTCCTCCGTTGGTAGCAAAATGGGGAAAGAGCAAAAGAAAAATGTACCCCCTATGTGCAGCACTGAGACTGAGAATCCTTTGCAGGCGTGTCTAATCCCCTCTTCACCTGACGCTTTCCTCCGTTGGGTACCCCAGGGTGGAGGCAACCTAATTGCATTGCTTCTTGCTGTGCGCCCTGCCTGTCCCTCGCCTTTCCCCGTGGCTGCACCAGTTGCGCGCCCTTCTGGGAAAGATGGTGGTGGGAGCTGGAGCGGGACTAACACCAGGCCGACCCCGCCGGCGACACAAGCTGCCCGTCGTGGCGGGGGTCCCCGCCTTCCTCCCCCTGCCCCGGGGCGAGCGGCGGCGCTGACTTGGGGAGGATAGAGCCGCCCCTCTCTTTCTCCCGCCCGCCCGCGCCCCGCCCTGCGGGGAGCCGGAGGTGCCTCAGCCGCGCCCGCACCGCTTCGGCACCGCTGCTCTTGCCGCCAGCCCCGAGGAGGCGCCGCTGCCGCCCCCTTCCCTGCGCCCACACAGTAAGTGCCCCGGCTCCGCGGTTCGGGGTCCCGCTGTCGCCACACCGGGCAGCCCCCTTCTCTACTCGCCGGTAGAAGAAGTGAGCGAGGGCAGCACCCCAGCATGCAGGGCGGGCCCACACCCGGCGGCGCCTCAGCGGCCAGGGAGGGTTTGGGCCTGGCAGCCCGGCCGTGCCCCGGCACGCTCCCCACTGAGAGGTTGGCCGTGTTGGGTCCTGGCTGCCTGGCAGCTGCAGGTGGTGGATTTTGGGGCGGCGCTGGGACACAGAGCTGGGCTTCTAGCGCTGCCCCGGCGTTACTTGGGTGTCAGCTTAGGGCGCGAAATGCTGTGGCCGAAGTGGAACTAGGGAAGCCCCGTGGGGCCGGCCGGGCGCGGCGCTGCTCAGCGGCTCTCCGCGCTGTGCAGCCCTGGCACTGTCTGCGTGGGAGCTGCCCAAAAGCACTCGCGTTGAGAGTTTCGTCATCCAAAACTGTATTGGGTTGAAAGCTGTACATGGGTTTCTGCTCTGGGAAACCCTTCCCCCTTCCTCTCTTCTTGGGCAGGGAATGGGGCAGTTTTCTGCCTTCCTCAGAAATCTGTTTTCGCCCGGAGGGAGCAGTCGTCCTCCCGAGGGTGTGCCCAAACACGCACCGAACAGATCTATAGCTCTTGGGGCAGAAGTAACGCGGCTGAACTATGCATGGTGCTGTTAACAGACCCAACTTTTCTGGCGTACGTGAGTTTGGTGTCGAAATAGAACTAGCAAAAATTCCGCCAGTAAAATTATTCCCTATCATATTTACATACAGCGAATTAAATTAGATCACGGTTTCGTGTGGGCTTTTTTTTTTTTTAGAACCCTGTGAGGTCAGGTTTTCCGTGCTGGAAGTCTGTGCCTCAAGAGGGGCATGTTCTCAACCTTTACAGACCACATCTGCGCATTGCTAGAGCAAAACGTGGTCCGAATGGTGTCCCGCAGGTATATTGTTCCAGGTGTGCTCCTTTGCAAATTATTTCAGGTAACTGACTCGGATTACAAACTGCCCGCTCAAGACTTCCCTGAGCAGTCGGATACGCCAGTTCAGGAGCTGTCGTTTGCACTCACTGCCTGTGTTGACTGCTGCCAGCTCTTCTTATCTCTTGTGAGCTCTTTGTAGGAAATTTGTTTTGAAAGAGCACTGATAGCAGAGCCCAGCCTTTACAACCCTTGTGACAACAGACTAGCCCTTCTCTTGCCACAGCCCTCAGGTCTAGTCTGAAAAGCGTCTCTGGCCTGAGCCTAACCACTTGTGGGCATCACTGCGAGATTCAGACTTACTTTGCTTTGTTGGCAGACCCGAGGCAGGTATTGCAGGGGCAGCATAACACAGACTGTACCCTATCTAGAAAGGCACCACACCTAGATGGAGTCATGATCTTGCATGCCATTCCAGTTCCCGTGGTGGGAAGCACGGTAGACAAGACGAATGTTGCTTGAAAGCATAGGAAAGAAAACATTCACAGTTGTGTGTTGCTTATAACTCGTAAGGCTTTTGGTGTGAAACTTTTATTTCTTTGTTGGGGAAGTTTCTGATTATGATTTTTACCCTGCAGTGATTAATGGGCACTTCAGTGACTTTGGACACAGTCCATGTGTGAGCTGTTATAACTTGAAATGAAGCTGAATACATTCCCTTCCTTATCGTGCTACTTAACGTTATTGTCATATATCCCTACTGCAAAAAATGTAATGTTATGTGTTTGCAGACCTCAGGTTTTTAACTGAAATAAACTGGCACATAATGCATATACTGTGTGTTGTGTGAGCAGCATACGTTTTGCCTTATTTGAAAAATGATAAATTATAAGGAGAAAGAAACATCCTTAAGGGAATCAGCTACTCAAGTATTTGGAGAAGGCGTTTGGGTGTTCCTCCCTGCTTCATCCCAGAAGTGGAAACCTTATGCTGTGTGTCAGATAAAAAACATAAATGTTTGCTGAGGCTCTAAACAGGAATTGATAGAAGAAAAAACCAGTCTATGGAGAGGAAGAGTTTTGCAGTAGAAGGAGATCCAAGACCTTTATTTGGAAGACAAAATTTGTTGAACTTAGAATGTGCTTAAAAGCAGGATGAAGAAACTAAACTGTTCAAGTATTTCATACTTATTTTTATTTAACCTTGGAATATTATTGAACTAGAAGTTACGGTGGAGATCTTTGCAGGAGCAGAAAACACTGAAGCTCTTAAGTGAAGCTCAAAGCTCATTGTTTGCCTTGACAACAGGAAGCTGCTAATTTCCATTAAAGAGTAACTAGCCTAATCTCACTGAACCTAGTTTTCAGTGTACTCTGTGGCTTAATTTGCCTATTTTGAGTTTTCTTTACATACTTGCTGTTAGGGAAAGAATAGTAACTGATGCATCACACAGCTGAAGGAACAATCCAATGGTTGAGAAATCTCAACAATGGCCAACCTTATTTCATTAGGTCAGGATGAACCCTCCTCATGGAGGAAGGTAAAATGCCTACCTTTAAAGCAGATAACACATCTGACAGATTGGTTTTCTACAAATAACAAAAGCACTGAATAACAAAGTATGGTATGTAAACAGTAGCTGTTTTGAGAGAAGTTGCATCTTCTGATGAATTCTCTTCCAGGCTGCAGATGCTCAACTTTTGCATTTTAGCTCTTTATAGAGGTTTTGGCCTACAGTTCCTGCCCCCCCCCCCCCTTTTTTTTTTTTTAAGTTATTCTTACACAGTAACAGTAAAAAGATGAAAAGTTAACAAGGGATGTTTGTCATGATCTTAACATTGTCTGTATCCATTTAGATTACCTGCTTAATTTAGATAGTTAGTAGTATGTTTTCCATAGTTTTTACCTTATTGATTACCTTCTAGGGGCTTTGACTACTGTCTCAGAAAATTAAATATAATATAAATAAATCAGTAGCTGCTCAGGCCACTGTGATGTAATACAAGATGTTTGGGCTGTACTTTGCTTTTTCTTTTTATTTTAAAAATCCTTTATAGGTACATTTCTTGGCATTTCATTTATTTTCCCACTTTTAGGTAGATCATCCACACCGCTTTCAT
Source organism: Colaptes auratus (assembly GCA_015227895.2). Taxonomy (NCBI): domain Eukaryota; kingdom Metazoa; phylum Chordata; class Aves; order Piciformes; family Picidae; genus Colaptes; species Colaptes auratus. The sequence continues at coordinate 82,804,508 of CM026897.1, read as the reverse complement.
CTTCCCCCACTGTCAAATTTCTTACGTTTTGTTTAAGGCACATTTTATGTATCAGATTGATCTGATGAACAAATGGAAAATTAAGGACATAGGGAATTTTGTCTCATAGGGAAAGTATACGTTGCATACAACATATCTCGAATAAAGCAGGAAGATGTATTCCAGTGGTATGTATTCCTTGACAATTTCTAGTGCTCTTTTGTTTGGAGTAGCAACATGAAGAATGTAGTGCTTCAGGAGCTCATGATTTAATAGCAGAGTTAACTTAGGGACCTTTTAGGGTTCATGTGTGGGGGTTTTGTATGTATATGCTCACAGCCAGGAGCAGCCACGGTGTCTCTTTGATCAGTAGTAGAAATGTTTGCAACATTTTTTCAGGTGCGATGTAGCAGAAACCCTAATCCTCTTTATTTGAGACTGATTTCATAATCAAAGTGAGTATGCCTTGACGAGTGACTGAAGGAGCTGGAGCTGTTAAGTTTGAAACAGAGGAGGATGAGGAGCGGCCTCATCGCTCACTACAACTACCTGAAAGGATGTTGTGGAGAGGTTGGTGCCGGTCTCTTCTCACAGGTAATTAGTGACAGAACAAGAGGAAACATCCTCAAGCTGTGACTGAGTAGGTTTAAACTGGACATTAGGTAAACATTTTTTCATGGAAAGAGTGGTCAGGCTTTGGAATGGGCTGCCCAGGAAAGTGGGATCTGTTTAATGGTCATTTGGATGTGGTGCTTGGTGATATGGTTTAGGGGTGAAGCTTGTAGAGTAGGGTTATCGGTTGGGTTTGGTGATCCTGAGGCTCTATTCCAACCTGAATGTTTCTGTGATTATGTGATGCCTTGAAATTAGATACAGAGGTTGTTTTTTTTCCTTAGCCTCTAGCGTATTCGGATCATAAGACTCAGAATAAATGTTATGTGTGGTCAAGCAGTAGATAAGATGGCATTTTGTCAGCCAAGCAAGTAAGCAAGCAAGAGATTTCACTTGGCATTTTTGTACCCCCTTTCTCAAGTAATGTTTGGCTTAGCTAGAATTTCCAATTTTTAACTTGAGTATGGGCTAACATCACACCCACTGAGAAGTGTGAGCCCTGTGCCCTGAGATTGAGGTATGTTGTTCGCAGAGCAGGAGCACATGCCCATTTCATTAGCATTTCTAGAAAGTTTCACAGAAGGGGGAAGAGTACAGAAAACACAATTTAAATGAGAAGCTGGTAATGCTGTGCTTCAGGGGCTGTTTTCTGATATGGTTATTGATACTGTTGCTTGCAGCCAGAGCATAACTTTTATTTATTTCTCTGTGGTGGTTCTGAGGATCTCTGTAGCAGTCTTGAATTTAGTAAGGCAAGTCTGTGAGATGGAGTGTCAAACTAAATACATACCCTTCAAATGATGCAAGTTACAGCTATTCCTTAGTTTAATCTTTCCAGCCACATCATAAAAAATGTCTCAGCCTTTGAGCAGTCTTGCAGGGACTTCAGTAGTGTTACATGTATTTTAGATGATAAAGACCCATTAGTTGGCATTGAAAAAATTACTCAGATGTGTCTTGAGTATTAAATTCAGGAGATGTAAGTACAGAAATTTGCATTTCAGTGCTTTCTCATTAACTAAAAGCATCTCCTAATATCAATATAGCTTTATCAAAGGTGTAATTTTTCTTCTGGAAATAAGGTTGAGTATTTCTAAATATCTACTTTTGAGGTTAAATTTGTATTATGGGATCAACACAGCTAGACACATTTTCTTTCAGTTTATGGAATAATGCAGTGAGAATGCAGTAGTGTTATCCCATGGAAATCAGGCTGGGTGAATGATTGTTATTTGAATACATGAGTGATAGTTGTTAAATCATCTAGATATGAGAAGTGTGTGAGCAGTGGGCTGGGCTTTTTACAGCCGCAGCAGATTATTTGTCTCATTTCGTGTCTGTATGTGCATGCCCCAGAATGAGCTAGTGTAAAGGATATTTATCATGTGAACTTGATATTTACTACCTAGATCAAAATTTCTATTGCATTGTGTTCTTAAGCCTTCCTCAACTAATGGCTTACTTTTTGGTTTCGTATTGCATCTTTATAGGACTGTGTTTGACTGCTGTGTCCTTGCAAACGAGGTGGTTTGGAGAGCAATTCAGGAAATAGAGCAAAGTAAACCGTTTCAATCAAAAGTGACTGGTGTCTGATAATTAAAGGTTTTGTGTGCTTTCTTTCTGTTACTGTCTTTGGTAGTTATAAACTATTTTTCTTCTAATCCAATGTTTTTACAGAGAAAATGCAGTTTTTCTTCTTGGTCTTCTGTCAGCAAAAGGGGGCTGACAGATATGTTCGGGGGCTCAAATATGTTCAGGACAGATTATCCTCCATTAGCTGAGCTGAAAAAAACTTCTAACTATAGTCCATGCTATTCTTATATATGGCAGAGATGTGTCAAAAGATACGACATACTCACTGCAAGGTACCGAGAAGAGGGACATTAAGCTTCTGAACTGAGGAGGCCTACCTGCACATGGTTTCCTTCTACCATGTTTTTGTCTTGAGCTTTGGAGTTGAATATCTAATCTGCAAAGGAAATAAAACCCTTCTCGTTACCACTAACTGATTTTTCAAATCCTCTCTCCTCTCCGTCTTACAGTGTACAGATAATGTCATAAACCTGGCTGTCCTGAAAAGCATTTTAAGTGTTAAAATAAGAAGTAATCCAAGAAGGCAAAGAAAATCTTTAATCTGTTAGGTACAAAAAAAAAATATTTGAGACAATATTTTGTTTTTCAAAGATAGGCTAACATGGAATTTATCAAACAAAATCCTGCTACTTTTAAATGGTTGATTGGGAGATAAATTGTCTGTAATCACTGATTCACCATGAAGATGAATTTCCTGTAGTTGTTTTTAACCCAGTTCCCATATAGCAGTGTTAGCCCAGTTGGATAGGCACTAATGAGCTATTAAAAGTATGTTGGCATTCAAGTAGAGAGACTTCATTCCAAGGAGACCTTATTTTTGAGTATCTGAAGGGGGCCTACAAGAAAGCTGGTGAGGGACTTTTTAGCATGTTGGGTAGTGATAGGGTTAGGGGGAACGGATCCAAGATAGAGGAGGGTAGATTTAGATTAGATGTTAGGAAGAACTTCACCATAGGGGTGGTGAGATACTGGAACAGGTTGCCCAGAGAGGTGCTGGAAGCCCCATCTCTGGAGGTTTTTAAGGCCAGGCTGGATGTGTATCTGAGCAACCTGATCTAGTGGAAAGTGTCCCTGTCCATGGCAGGGGGGTTGGAACTAGGTGGTCCTCGAGGTCCCTTCCTACCATGACAATTCTGTGAATATTAAACTTGCATGAAGAACATAACTTTGCCCACCAGTACAGCTGAAATTCTGGAAGTTAATCTGTAAATCCTGAGGAAAAAAAAAAGAAAGAAAAAGGAGGAGCATTCTCTGTCAGAAGTCTGTTGGTGCATGTGCTAGTCAGCAGTCCAGGCACAAATTATCACTGCTGTCACTCAGTCCTAAAGGAAGCAAAACCACAACTTCTGCTGCAACGTTTCTGCAAAAACAGCTTCTGCCGGGTCTGAAGAAATCTGAGAGGTAGCCAAGTCATTGGCATTACTGTAATATTGTTGATGGTGAAGGGAAAAGTAAAATCATCTACATTGCTTTCTTACAGATGTGGGCATTGAAAATGCCAACCTTTATATGGAGGGGGGCAAATCAAATAAAAGATTTGTTTGGGCTCTTAAATCTTGTACTGTGCAGGTCTGATTGGAAAGCCTATTACACAGCAGATCCCTTTTTATCCATAAATGATCTACTGTGTAGCAGAAGGCCTTATCCCTACAGGACATAAACAATGAAATGCTCCCAACATATGACTGAACTTTTTCGATGTCATTGCCAAAGTAAATGACTACCTCTTGACTTACTGAAAGTGTTCTAGTGTTATTTTTTATACAAATAGTTATGAAGGGGGTTTTGTTTCTGCTTCGCTTTGTGGAATGAAGGGGGAAGTTGCTGTGTTAATTGCTATTGACAGAGCTTCACAGTTCTATATGAAGCAGTTTTCACAGCTCTCACTGGTGTACTGTGGCTAACAAATATGAAATATGTAGCAAAAATATATCTCCATCTTAAAAAAAATTTTGCAGATTTTTTTTTGGTTATTTAGATACTGTGGTTTCAGAGTGTTGTTGAGAAAGACTAGCTGGCGCTCGAAAGTACCTGTGACTTTCTGATTAACCCCTCTGCTGCAGAAAGTACTCTCCAAATTGTAAGTATACGCAGGCATGAAAAACCCTAGTTAAATATCCTGTAATTAAGCCCTGATTGTTGAGCCAGTTTAGACTATTTGTAATTAGATATGTGTTTATATACAATATCCTAACACATGGGGAGAAGAGTATTTGTTCTATATATTTGCTTAGCCTGTTTTCTTTAGTGTATTAAAGCCCATGCCCACTTTCAGCTTCTCCCACGTCCTTCCACCTTAATTGGGAAAACAAACTCGGCATTTTATCAGCAGCATTTCAGCTGAATTTGTGTTTCCTGCTTCTTTACAAGGTGAGCCACAGAATCAACAAAAATTATTTAGCAGATTAAAAAAAAAAGTTCATGTTTTATAGGCAATCAATGTTGATGTTACAATTGTAGCTAATTCTGTTGTATATAGTACAGTATTTTTAACTTATAACTGCAGTATTTTATTAAAAAAAAATCTCCCTCTGAGGATAACAGAATGTTAGGGACTGGAAGAGGCCTCTGAAGATCAACTAGTCCATCCCCACTGCTGGAGCATGTTCACCTAGAACAGGCTTCAGAGGTGGGTTTTGAATAACTCCAGAGGTGGAGACTTCACCACCTCTCTGGGCAGCCAGGATACCAGCCTGCTTAGAGCTTTATGTCCTTCATATATTTAAATTGTTGAATTAAAGTTGGGCTCCTGTTGGGCCTTTGACTTGCAGTGTTTGGGATTCCAGACATAAAACCTGTCTCTCAGGGTCTTATTTATAGTATCCCTAGCACTTTTATCTGTGTTATCTCTTTGGCATGACTGGAATGATTTTGTAAACAGTTAGGAGGAGTTCAGTGCCATGTGGAACTTAATTATGTTTTTTGTAAGATTAAGAAGTAGAAGTCTTTTGCAGAAGATGCAAGGAAGTGCAGAGGAATGTAAATAGAGGGTAGAGCTAAAGAGACAAAGGTTAGCTTGTTTTAGGAGCCTTGAAGTGTGCTTAGCTATCCAAAACATTGCAAGAGTAGTTAAGAGCAAACAGTTAATAACTTTTATTCATCTGTTTAGTTGTGTCTGTTACTACAGTGAAATATGGAATAACACAGATCAAGGACTTTTTGTATCTGTGCTGTTCTTGAAATATTTGTGTTACAAAAATCATCACCACATTTTTGTTTATCACCTTGTCAGGCAAACTGACTCTCTAGCATCTGTGCTAAAAGACAGATCTGCATTAGTGGCGTAACAGCTTTAATATTTCATGTCTCCGCCCTCAACTTAATATGTTAATAAAAACAATTACATAAAAGATGTGAGGTTCATTTGTAAGGGTATCTCCTGCAGAAGTCTCAGATGGATTCAGAGTGAGCGTAGACATTTCTGAATGTCTTCCTGTGGTTTTCAGCTGTTTCAGGGGAAGCTAGGGAAACTAATGATTTTTCTGTTTGACTACAGTTTTCTTGCTTTTCCTTTTCATTCTCTACCACTGAGTAGTATTTAGTGTTGATAATTGTGTGGATAAATTATAGGAGGCTTTAGCCTACTATTAGATAAAATAATGAAATAAGGTAACACAGATCAGTTACTATAAACAGTGTAATGAGACTTTGGTAATTGTCTTTTGTAGCTGCCAGCCATTTATTTATTTTTTCCCCACAGTGGTTGACAACAGACTGATTGGTGGAATTCTGGCTGTTGTTCTGGAAATTATTTATATCATACTTCTGTATTTCCATTAATTTCATATCAAGGTCTATCTGCTCCTTTATGTAAACTCAGTTGATTATTTCTACACACAGCCACCTAATTTGCTATCCATTAAAATGTTTGTTGTAGTACTTCAGTGTGTTAGATTAGCCTCATATTAAAGAAGCCTGCAAAACCATTTTTGCTTGGAGCTTTTGAAAACATTGGAAGTTGCATGTAGCATTGAATAATAGTAGAAATGTGATTAACTTGTGATATGTAGCAAAATCAGTGTAATCCAAGCCATGAATCTATATTGTGCCACACTGCAAAACACCACACTGCAAAACACCACACTGTTCAGTGATGCAGAAAGTATGCTGATTGCAACCGAGTGGTTTTTTGCAGATATGCTAGCAGTGTTTGTGGTACCGGTGGTTTTGGATTTGCAGGTGGATAGTTTAAAGTCACTTGTGCTACAGGCTGGGGTCTGAGTGGCTGGAGAGTGGCCAGCCAGAGAGGCACCTGGGGGTACTGCTTGATTGTAGGCTGAACATGAGCCTGCAGTGTGCCCAGGCAGCCAAGAAGGCCAATGGCATCCTGGCCTGCATCAGAAACAGTGTGGCCAGCAGGAGCAGGGAGGTGATTCTGCCCCTGTACACTGCACTGATTAGGCTGCACCTTGAGTCCTGTGTCCAGTTCTGGGCCCCTCAGTTTAGGAAAGATGTTGTCTTGCTGGAGCGTGTCCAGAGAAGGGCAACGAAGTTGGTGAGGGGCTTGGAGCACGAGCCCTATGAGGAGAGGCTGAGGGAGCTGGGGTTGCTTAGCCTGGGGAGGAGGAGTCTCAGGGATGACCTTCTTGCTCTCTACAACTACCTGAAAGGAGGTTGTAGCCAGGCAGAGGTTGGTCTCTTCTCCCAGGCAACCAGCATTAGAACAAGAGGACACAGTCTCAGGCTGTGCCAGGGGAGGTTGAGGCTGGAGGTTAGGAGGAAGTTCTACACAGAGAGAGTGATTGCCCATTGGAATGGGCTACCTGGGGAGGTGGTGGAGTCACCGTCACTGGAGGTGTTTAGGAGGAGACTTGATAGGGTGCTTGGCTGCATGGTTTAGTTGCTTAGGTGGTGTTGGGTGATAGGTTGGATGCGATGATCTTGAAGGTCTCTTCCAACCTGGTTTATTCTGTTCTATTGGTCTCTTCCAACCTGGCTTATTGTATTGTATTGTATTAACTATATTGTTAATACGGCAAGGATGACTGGGGGACAGATGAGGAGGAGTACGGAATGTGAAGTCGGTGATAGATAATGTAATATTGCATAATTTTATATTTATTTACTCACTTAAGGTGTTTAATTTCAGTTGATTGACAGTTTATTTCTTCCACATCAGCCAGTTAGGAGAGAATACTGAAAGTTTAGATTTTTACCAAAATATGCATCTGCTGCATGCTTGTTCTAGGTGACATCAGAAGATGAGCACAGAACATAGCCCTTTACTATTAAGGATGGTTTGTTTGGTGCTATCCAGGTTGCCTGGCATCCCTGAATACTGTTTGTTTGCCTGTACTTTCCAATAACCTTTGTATAAATTGTTTTTTGTTACTTGTAAAAGTGTTTAGAAGCCTTTTGGTATTTCAGCATACCCATTTTCTAACCAAGCACTTCAAAATTTAAGGCCTTCTAAAAGAAAAGCCCTGTATTTGTGTAAAGATGATGCTTTAAAAGAAGTACCCAGTTCTGTATATCAAGTCAGGTTTTTACTTTCAGTGATTGGAGACCATGGTGGATTGTGAACCGTTTCAGAGTCTTGAGGCCCAGCTGATGGGGAGTTGGCTTTTGAGACTTTCAAAACCTGCAAGAGCCTAAAACCAGAGTATCAGCTGCTGTCATATACACAGGAAACCATGCCACAAAACCAAACCTATTTTCTTACTGAGCACAAGAGGTTGTGTGTAGGTGACTGAGTTTGGGGAAAGAGTGTGTCATGACAGTGGACTTTAAAATGTAGTTTTAAAGTTATAGAAAGGGAAACCTCTGTGCTAGCCAAGCTTAAGCCCAGCATGCACCATTTCTTCTAGTTTTACAGCTGTCTGTGGGAAAAGTAGCTCAGGAGTCCACAGCCAAAGATGTAGTTATGACCAATTTCACTTTTAGTTGCCTTACAATCACGTTTAAAAAGTTAAAATGAAGGGTAACCATCTAGTTTCAGTAATGCTTCAGTATCAAACAAAGGTATTCATATCTCTTGTATTCAGGCAGATTACCAAGTACACAATTGAAGGAAATAAACATTTTGTAGGTAGGTAGATGGCATGAAGAGTGGTGACCATTGCTTAATTTCTTCTTCTCAGGTAAATTTGAAGTTCCCTCAAGAGCAGTGCTACTGTGCCTGACTAATGTGAAGGCAGTTTGTTCAGGTGCTTAGTGCTGCTGCAGTGTAACCCTGGAAATAACATGCATTTCTTTATACCTTAAACGAGACTGTATCGTAATTAAGACTTTTGGGAGTGAATGCTGCTTGCTGAAATCTGTTCATCCTGCTAGCAGAAGCCTTCAGAGTCAAAGCTGGGGAAATCCTGAACTCTGAATGTCTCACGTCCCAATTTCCAACCCTTTTTATTGAAAGAAAGTACTATGAATACAGTAGTTTTCACCAAAATTATACAGAACATGCTAGAATTTTCAATTTAAAAAGCACATTGTGACATCATCCACTCTTTTCTCCATGTGTGGCCACAGAGCATCTTTGACTCCTTGTTCAAGTCACCAGTCTGGTCACCTTAATTTGGCATCACAGCCCTTTACAAGCATCTGAAGTCTGGATCATCTAAATTGATCTGCCTGAGGAACAAAAAATAACTTGCAAGCAGCAATTTGATGGTATTCCCTTGACTAGGACATCCATTGCCATGTCTGTCCAAATAGCATGGTGGTAGAGTAGCTAGCTTTCGGAACTTACTGTACAGAGGATATATGTACACAGAATCTGTTTTGTCAGATAACAGTTTTAGAGGTGCTGTTAAATGTACCCATGTGGAAGATGATAGATGTGTGGTGGGTGATGAGAGAGGAGGGTGGGGTACTTCTTGAATGTAATGGGCATCCCGTAACTCCTGTTAATTCCAGTTTCTGGGACTGCCAGCATGTGCCAAACCTGCAGCAGAGCACACTGCCAGGCAATCATGTCCCAAAAGTTGTGTTCCTGTATCTGAAAACTAAGGCTGACTACAGAAAGGATTGAAATAGGAAATGGCTATACAAACAAAATTAGTGTGCAGCACTTACCCTCTAATATCTAAATGAGTGGCAACTATTTTTTTGGATTTGAACCTTGAAGTGAAACTTTATATGCAAGATTGTTTTGAGAGAGTACACCGAAAACATAACCTTTTTTTTTTTTCCCCTTTAGAATTATTTCAAGTTGTGATGTATATACATAATTAAATTTTTAGCTATAGCGGTACTTTGTCAGCCCAGCCTAACAACTGAGAGAAAATGGGAAGATAATGAAGTTATTCTAACATAAATTAGTGAAATAAGATGCAATTCAAAAACTGTGCAAGGCTTCAGGCAATACCTTGCTTGTTCCCTTAGTATCTTCATTTTTCCAGTGCTCCAAAGGAAGTAAAATACTGAATTTTACACACATCTATTCTTGTAGTGCCTCTGGTATTGTACGTATGGATGTTTACTCTGAATAATAGGTTTTGCAGTTCCTTTTGTTTGTGTAATACTTTAATACAGACCTTGTGGACTTGCCTATGCTCTCCTTCTCTAGAAACCCCCCAGAGATGCTTGAATAGTTTAAGATGAAAACAATCTGAGGTGAGCCAGTAACAAATAATCATCACAAAAGGAAAACTAGTTCCTCTTTGATTACATAAGATCTTTCATTTACATTAGCGGTGTGTAACTCACTTATTGATGGTGGCTATAAAGCTGATTGTGTGATCCAGGGTGAATATGTTTGCATGTAGAATCATAGAATCGTAGAATTGTTAAGGGTTGGAAGGCAGGCACACCTCACACTAGATCAGGTTGCTCAGAGCCACATCCAGCATGGCCTTAAAAACCTCCCTGGGCAACCTGTTCCAGCATCTCACCACCTTCATGGGGAAGAACTTCTTCCTCACATCCAGTCTGTATCTACACATTTCTATTTTTGTTCCATTTCCCCTAGTCCTATCATTACCTGACATCCTAAAAAGTCCCTCCCCAGCTTTCTTGTAGGCTCCCTTAAGATACTGGAAGGCCACAAGAAAGTCTCATGGAGCCTTTTGTTCTCCAGACTGAACAGCTCCAACTCTCTCAGTCTGTCCTCATAGGAGAGGTGCCCCAGCCCTCTCATCATCCGTGTGACCCTTCTCTGGACACACTCCAGCATGTCCAGATCCCTCCTGTAACAGGGGTTCCAGAACTGGACGCAGTACTCCAGGTGGGGTCTCACCAGAGCGGAGTAGAGGGGAAGAATCACCTCTCTTGACCTGTTGGCTATGCTTCTCTTGATACAGCCCAGGATGTGATTTGCTTTCTGTGCTGCAAATGCACACTGGTGATTCATGTTGAGCTTCTCATACACCAGCACCCCAAGTCCTTTTCTTCAGGGCTCCTTTCAAGCCAGTCTTGCCCAGCTTATATTGGTGCTTGGGATTGCCCTGACCCAGATGCAGGACCTTGTACTTGGTCTTGTTGAACCTCATGAGGTTGGCTTGTGCCCACCTCTCCAGGCTGTCTAGGTCCCTCTGGATGCCATCTCTTCCCTCTAACATGTCAGTGCACCATGCAGCTTGGTGTTGACAGCAAACCTGCTGAGGGTGCACTCATTGCCACCACTGAATATGTTGAAGTGCTGTCTGTTTTGAACAAATCTAAACCAAGCAGAAAAGAGTCTGCTGGAGAAAAGCATTCTCTGTGAAATTTTTGTTCAACAGGTGTGGGAGATTTTTGTGATTGTTTTAGGCTATGCTTTTAAAAATTTTCACAGATCTTGAACAGAGAAGCAGTAAAATGTTGGGCATAAAAAGGAAAACAATGATAGTTCTAAACAATCCCATTGGAAGAGATAAGGGGCTAAAACTAGTTGTACCAAAACAATTTCTCCTCTCTTTTTTGCTCTGGAAGAGATACTAACTTGCTTCTGCTTGACCTTGGCTGCATTGTTTTGGCTTATTTTGTGTAGGGGAAGATTTGCCTTTGCTCGAATTAGAGAAGGCTGGATTTAGTCTCTGACTTAGAAAAGAATGTAAACATTTCGTAACTGAAGGAGAGAAACTAGGCAGAATTTGGTTGAATGTGTTGACATATTGTTTTGTTATTTTAACCTATTGTATGCCTTAATTACACTCATGCCAGTGGAAAATAAGCAATTGAGATGTGACACCTATGCTTTCAAAAATACTACATAACCTTCATAGTTTCATAGTTTCATAGTTTCAGTTAAGGTTGGAAGGGACCACAAGGATCATCTAGTTCCAACCCCCCTGCCATGGGCAGGTCACCCTACACTAGATCAGGCTGGCCAGAGCCTCATCCAGCCTGGGCTTAAACACCTCAAGGGACGGGGCCTCAACCACCTCCCTCGACAACCCATTCCAGGGCCTCACCACCCTCACGGTGAAGAACTTCCTCCTCACGTCCAGCCTGAATCTCCCCACCTCCAGCTTCATTCCATTCCCCCTAGTCCTATCACTCCCTGATATCCTGAAAAGTCCCTCCCCAGCCTTCTTGTTGGCCCCCTTCAGATACTGGAAGGCCACAATGAGGTCACCTCAGAGCCTTCTCTTCTCCAGACTGAAGAGCCCCAACTCCTTCAGTCTGTCCTCATAGGAGAGGTGCTCCAGCCCTCTGATCATCCTCGTGGCCCTTGCTGTATAACGTAATAAATATCTTTGCCTGCTTACATCTTGTCCTGGAAGCTGTGCTCAGGGTGATCGAACACCTATACTACAACAATTTTGAATGCATTGAGCTTTGCTAGCATTACCTGTTGGTAAAGATGACTAGTTACAACACATTCCAGGAGGTGCAGCTGTTTGCCCTCTTGCAAAATAATGAATGTATTTGTTGTAGAGACTGTGCAGGGAGACAAAAGCTCTAGTGACTGATACTGCTCTCCTTATGGGAGAGCCTGAAGCCAGGAATCTGGCCTCAGCCAATGCATGTTAAAACCAGCATAAGCTTTTCCAATCATAGACTGAAATCAGCTCTCCTGCTGTTTTCATCTGCTACTTCACTGAGTCTTTCTTCCATTGTTACGTGTAGAGGGCCTGTAAAAAATGTCACCTCTGAATCTTTTCTCCTAAAAGAAGAAACTAAACCTATAATCTTCAAAGCTTTTTAGAATAGTTTTTGACATGGTAGAAAAAGGTCTATGAATTCACTAAATGTTGATCTTTTTTGTAAGTAAAGATTAAAAGAATTTAACTGCAAGAGTGATATTCATAATACCAAGTAAATCAGAATCAAACTAATGGTGGCCAGTTTTGTCAGTTCTGCTGGCTGTGCAATTTTTAGGAATAATATGTCTCTGGATACACATTTCAGTGCTGTTCTTCAAATAATGTGATGAATATGATCATCTTTGATTCATAGAGAATCTTTTCTAGTGTTTTATCACCAATCCCCTTGGGTTTCTTGCTAAGTATTTTTTGCTGATGTTTTTGCTGTTACCTCAAAATCAGGTGACACTTTCCAGACTTTTTGCTCTAATTAAGACATTGCCTACTTCTTTTTTATAAAAGTGTTCATAAGAGAGAGGCCTTTTGCCCTTGTCCTGCTCCTGTATACACTCACACCAGTTTCATTAGGCTGGTGGTGACTGTGTTTTTTGGAAGAGGTAATTGGGTAAATTCACACAGGCTCTAGGTCCCCCTGCAGCAAGCAAGCAAGTGCACCTCATGTTGCAGTCAGACTTCATTTTAATTCTGGGTAGGTGCTTTCTCCTTCTGTGCACGATAGAGTATTACTCTAGTACCGGAGGCTTCTGATTTTTAAAAGTTTACTTGTGTTTCATGGGTGATTTGATCTTGATACTGGCCTGTGAGTTGTTTTTATACTGAGGGCTTCTGTAATGAGCTGGCTTGTTAAATAAGCCAAACTCCTCTGCCTGCTGCTATAGGATGGGCATTGTGCCTCCTTGACTTCTACACTCTTCCTCTGCATTTCCTGTGGTTTGAATTCTGCTCTTCTGAACAGCCTAGGTACCTACATCTGTTACATACATGCTTATGGCTGTCACAAATATAGATAGGATTCTGTCTCTGCTGGAGTTATTTCTATGTTTGGTTTTTTCTGTTTTTCTTCTCTTATTGGAGAGAGACTAGAGGCCTCTTCTGCTAAGGGTTTTATGGTGCCACAGGCATAGACATACCTTCGCACTGACTGTTGTTGTATTGTGTCAGCATTTCTGGCATGGCTTGGAAGACTAGTCAACATACAGGCTCCTCTGGTTGTGTTACCATCCAGTTGTTATTACTGGCAAACATGTGGCAAGACATGTTTTTCTCCATGTTTAGCTGTGAAATTTGCTTTGAGCAATGATAGTGTAGCAGATGCTTTTGGAGCTGAAGAAGTGTATGGGGCTTTGAGCTCCTGGACAGATTTGACCCTGGCACGTGCTCAAGGCTGTGAAGTCCTGACTGAAGCAAAAGAGGCATAGCATGTTTAGCTCCTTCACTTTCACAGTACACAGTGCTTTGTCCACAAACATTGGCAGGATTCATTCATTTGTGCTAATTTTAAGAATGGTGGAAATGGTGAGCAGATGGAGTCGTCCTTGCTTCAAGCAAAGGTTAAACAGTGTTTGTTCTGAGCACTTGCTGCTGAGATAACTGCTTACCTAGAGTTTGCTTGAGGGTGAAAATAATCCAGTTTAATGAGATTACCCAGTCAGCAACAGAGAAGCTCAGTGATTTTTGTTAATTTTGGAAAATACAGTATTTCAAGCATCAGTAGGTGTCAGGATTGAGTGTATGTGAGCCTCAAAGGAAGCTTGTGAAGTGAGCAGTTGTGCTGCTAGGTTCCCAGGCTGTGGTGGGGAATGGATCTGAAGTCCTCTTCATGTGCCTTCCCCAGGAGAGCTGGGTGCTGTGCGGTGAAAGGAGAGGTTGCTGAAAGGAGTGGAATCAGTCACTGATGCCATGGCGAATATGATGCAGTGACAGCCCAGTAAGGGACATTGTCATGGCAGATATGAATTTGGGTCTTGAGATGGTCAAAATGCTGGCAGGTTTGGTGCAGGGTGACTAGACAGAAAGAAATGTGGTGCACCTAGGAGGGTTGGTAATGTCCCTTACTTACCAAGCATGCTTGATGTCTGAGTGAATGTACTGGAAATTTGGACTGACAGGCTGTTTGAGAGTAGTGTTACTGGAGATGTGTAGTGTGAGTGATACTTCAAATTCAGGAGGCCCTATATAATTAAGTAGTGAAGGGTTAGGCATGACAGACCACTGAAATTGTAGCTTGGTTAGGGGATGAATTACAGACCAAATACTGTATTGTCAGGTAATAAATTTTCAACCTCAGAACAGAAATGAGTTGATTTGAACTGTTTTTGACCTGTGTGGTCTCTGGATAAAGGAATTATGATACTCTATTATTATTAGGTACAGGATAAGAACCAAGGCATCCTTAAGACCATGCCATTCATGCCTTTTTGTGAGTTTCTGTAGAAGAATTGAAGCTGTGGTTTGTTGTTTAATCACATACCCAAGTGCCTGTGTCATTCTTTGTATGCAGATTAAAGTCTGTGCATCCCACCATTGTTGTCTTATCTTTTCTGGAACACTGATAGAATGGTTGATTTGTCATGATATTGTGGCACAGGACCTTTTATTTTTGTTTCCAGATAATGATATTCTCTCTTTGCTGAAGGATTCAAGTGAGTAAGCACTAATTTCACACACATCTTTGGCTGCCAAAAATGTCATTCAGTCCTGCTCCCATGCTTGTATTATTTCTTTCCTTCTGTCAGCAGAAACATTCATGGTCATCAGACTGAGGAACTCAGTCACAAGATCAGTTAGACACTTTTTTCTTCAACAACAGACTTTTTTCCACTGAATCAGTTCTACAATCTGGTGTGCCATACAGCTAAACAGATGCTTATACTACCACAGGGAGCTCTCAATGTGGAGTGGAAGGAGAAGACATGTCTGAGGGTTGGGAATTGTGCAACTATTTCTTTTGGAGGCATTGCTTAAAAGTTTGTGTTCATAAAAGTGTCTCTGTCTGAGTTAGTGCTTAGAAATACTGGTCTGTATCCCATTTCGCTCAAACTATCCCTGCTCAGATAGGTGCTTTTTGTTGTGTGCTTTGTCTTTCTCTGCCAAGGATGCCTCTCAGCTGTTCAGTAGGCATCACACAAACATTCACATTCTTTTAAACCAAGTTTTATTACTGAAGTTTTGGTTAAATATGTTACAAGGTTTAGCCATACCTAAACTGTAGAGTCTGAATTCTTACAGCCAAATATTTGCCCTTCCAGTACTGCCTGTTACCATTTTTCTTTTAGCAAGTCCCCTGTCCAACTATGCACTGCCATCTGCCATTCACTAGTAGCTTACTATATATTAAGCCTAGATCAGGAAAGTTAGTAGGTTATTTTCACATGACCTACTTTTATGATAACCACTTAACCTCTCTTCTTGTAAGAGCTTTCCATAACCTCAAGTGCTGCTTTAAATCAATAGGCTTGCAGCTAATCACTTCTTTCCTTTTTCCATTCCCTTTTGGTTTTTGCTGCTTTGTAGTTATCCTAAATTACAGCTGTAATATATTCAGCTCTGAAACAATGTAATTAACATCTGTATAAATAATGATTTAGAGAGTTTTGTAGAACTTTTTGTAGGACTGTGAAATACTTTTAGGAAAGATGTTTGATTCTCTTTAAGCCAGCTTTTAAGGTGTTGTTTGTTGGTTTGGGTTTTTTTGTTTACTTTTGTTGGAGCATTGAATATTTGATTATCCCTTGGCTTTTTTCCTCAAACACAAACATGCAAACCAGAAAAAGCTGCCTTTGAGTAGCACTTATGATGCCTAGCATGTATGCTATACCACTGCAGCATTTGGCATTTTATTAGTGCAACTTGACGCAGCAAAGTGGGAGATTTACCTTGGAATGCAGGGAAATTTGACCCAAGAGTGTCTAAGTGCAGTAGATGTTTGGAAAACAAAAGATTCTGTATACTGTTTTTATGTATTTATTTTCCCATTAATCTTAGCCTTCCTTTAGATATGTCCAGGATTAAAATTTGTAGGTAGTTCTCATGAATATCTGTCCTCTCAGTGTGAGCGGGAGCAGACACGCATTCCAGGACATATATGAGAAGGCCTGATGTAGCATCTGCAATCCATATGCATGTGTATTGTGTTTTAGATAAACCTCTTGCTGTATAAACATCTCAGTAAATAATAAGTAGCTGACATACATATGCATGTCAAAATATTCTTGTGTTTATACCAGTAACCATGTAGAGTTTTAAAATATGCTTCTATAATGCAGATGGCTAGTCAGTGTATGCAAAGAAAGCACTGGGATTAAAAAGTATATTTTAAAGATCAACTGAGGGTGAAAAACTGGTAGTATTTAATCCTTGTCTGCAGTCTCTTTTTCAAAATACATGAAAAAGTGAAAATGATAATGTTTCTTAAACTGGTTAGACCAAATCTGGAGGTGTTTGCTGTAGTTCTCTGCTTCTCCAAAAGCAATGCACAGAAGGCAAGGTATTGTGTCTTGCTTCCCTCTTTAAAGTTGTATTTTGGTATCTGCTGAGCCAGAATAATGAAAGTACAGTAGACACAGATATCTGATTTTACTGTTTAAGAATTTTTCCAACTTCTTCAAGAGACAGATGAAGAATGCATTGTTTAGAGATTGAGGAGGCTAAGGTATTTACTGATGATAGTTTAAAGACAAAA
Source organism: Colaptes auratus (assembly GCA_015227895.2). Taxonomy (NCBI): domain Eukaryota; kingdom Metazoa; phylum Chordata; class Aves; order Piciformes; family Picidae; genus Colaptes; species Colaptes auratus. Next base: position 82,787,675 of record CM026897.1, on the reverse strand, counting down.
AGGAAGGTGACTACATATACAATTGTAGCTAGCATTGACTATCTAGATCATGTAATCCCTTACTTAAAAAAAACAATGTTTTCTGACTTTATATTCTTGGGTAGAAAAGAAAGCAGAAAGTATCTAATACAGTTGCTGGGATACAGAACAAAAAGAGGAAGCAATGTACATGTTTTTTCTTGCTGCTACATCAACTCACACTGCTAGTTTCCTCATCTGTCACCACTTAAGTAAAATAAAAAGATAAGTGCCAAAACAGGAATTATTTTGTGTCTGGGTTTTGAGGTGTTCTCGTGTGGATTTTTATTTCGAACAATTACCTGTCAGCACTTGATATTGTGCTGAAGAATTTCTCCTGGTTTTACATAAACTTAAGTTCTGATCTGCCCTGCCCAAAACTTGCTAGTCAAAAATAATGAGGATAAATGCCCTAAAAAAGTGAGCGGGTGCTGGAGAGTGGTGGGGATCTCCTTTGATGAGTTTTGGCTTGGAAAGCAGACTGCTGCAGAGCTGATCTATGGCTTCTGAAATGGACAAAGGTAAAGGTAATAAAATGAGTTCATATTGATGGAGCTTTTGGCTTTCCTTCTTGGGATGGGGTGACCATGGCCAGCAGGTAAGTTGCCACCTAGTCACTTGCTTACTCCCCCCTCAACAGTAGGGAAGAGAATAAGGAGGACAAAAAGGAGGAGGAAACCCTCATGGGTCAAGGTAAAGACAGTTTAGTAGGTGGGTAGGGGATAGAAACAACTAATAAAAAAGCAGTCATTTACTGCCAACAGACCAGTGCTCAGCCAGTCCCAGAACAACAGCTACTCAGGAAAAACTCTCCCACCCACCCCAATTTTAAAGCTGATGATGGCATTGCATGCTGTGGAAAATACCTTTGGTTAGCTGCGGCAAACTGTCTGTTAAGCCACCTCCTGACCTCTGGCCCACTGTCAACCTATTCGTGGGGAGGGAGCAGAGTGAGAGAGAGGGGAGGACTTGTTGCTGCTCAGCAATAGCCAAAACATTAATGTTACCAGCACTGTTTTGGTCACAAATCCAAAATGCCATAAAGACTATTGTGAAGAAGGTTAACTCCATCCCATCCAAACCCAGCACACTCACCTATGAGGCATCAGGTACAGTAAATCTTAATAGGTTTACTAAGTTTGTGCTGAAAATCCAAATAGTTTACAGGTTCATGCTAAAGGCAGCACTCCATCTTTATATGACAAACGTTCATTTTACTTTTCAAATTAAAGATTAAATTGTAATGGCCAAAGTTAATTCCCCATAAATGCAAGCCTTCCATCTGAAGCCTCATTAAGTTAAAACAATGAAAATTCATGTGAATGAAGTCTCTTGAGTTCTCTTTCTAACAATTAGACTTTCTTTTTTCTTGCTCATTAGTTCATGGTTCCTGAGAATAAGTTTTGGAAATGTAAATCAAAGTTAGCTATCTCTGGTTTTAATTACCAAGAAGACTCATCTCTTTCTCTGCTTTAAATTCTTCTTTAAAATGTTCAGTACTTTCCATATCTCTAACTTTACTCATTTTTTTTCTGAGTAAATAACTCATGACTTTCCACAACAGTGTTCTTCTAAGGGCTTGAACTGCATACCTTCCATTATATAGCACAATGTACTGCTATGTAAACAACAACAATTGAAATTTATTAAAATCATAGAGAAAAGGAAAAATAATTTTTACCCTAAATCTTTTCCTCAAATGCAAACCCTTTCATTCAGTCCCACAATTCAAAGAAAATGCAGAAATGCAAGTGAAACAATTAACACCTATGTGAATTAGATCTGAAAATTAGTTCTGTCTTTGGAAACTCCTATCCAATTGACAATACAAAGCTTCCAGAAAATAGCTCTTAACTCCCTGCCTATTGTTGTAGTGGATTTGCACAGACAGATTCAATTGTAAGCAAACAAGCATGTGCCATCCTCAGGACTGAGTCTGGTTTTGCTCAAAAGCTTGCATTAACAAGTCCTATGTGATGTGTCCTCCAATAGTGTAGGCAGATTGTTTCATGAGCTGTTGGCAGATTTTTGTGATTACCGATTGGTCCTTATAAAGAGACAATATAAACCAGCACAACTCAGTCCACCAGGAATTGTGTCATAGTTCTTGGAGTCCTTAGTCCCAGAGCTAGCTGAAGCACCAAGGTGGTTTCATAAGAAATCTGATGGTTTACTTGCTGTCTAGCAAAAACACCTAGAAACTCATGGCAGATGGAAGCTCCTAGTTACTCAATTGAAATGTTTTGCTTGTCATATTTGGCAGCTTAAGGTTGTATTTGGGGTGTCCATGACGCTTCTTCACTGTGCGTGTGGGTAGGGTGACTGGGCACATCAGTGTTCATAGCTTCTGAAAGCACTCTGAAGATCCCAAGAGATTTGTCAGTAAATTATAAAAAAATCCTTTGGTCCCAGCATTATTTTGCAATGCTCTTTCTAAAAATCAGATCCAGACAGAATAGATTCAGGTTTGTTTCCCATCAAGAGAGGCCATTGGAGCCTTTCAGAAGCATTTGCAAGATAAATGTGGTGAGACTGTGGAGATCCATAGTACTTAATCAGCAGACAGGAGAGATAGGTAGCTATAAAATAGCAGCACAGTCAGACAAACTGAGTTAATATATAACATCATGATAGTGTCTGGGCCAGTTTTGTTTATAAAGCAAAATACAGGCAAGACCATGGTAGTTGTGATAGATGCCTTTTTTTTCCTACCCCTCTACCCCCCACATTAATGAACAAAAGTAGGTTATTCTGAATGCTTTGCAAGTTAATATAACTTCTGTTCTGATTTCAGGTTTACTTTTACAATATAAATGGAAAACTCCCATTTTACAGGATCTTTTATTACTGTAAATTAAATTAAGTGCTAACCCTTAAAGACTAAGAAAAAATTTGATCTAGTACTCTATCTAGTAGGTTGTTCTGCTTAGTATCACAGAAGAGTGGTATTTAAGAAATGTGGATAGGTTAATTGTGGAAATTAATTCAGCAAATAATAAAATTCTAAAAGTTAAAAAGTTGCACAGAAGTTTGAGTTTATGAGTAGTTCCCTTGTGAATCCTTTAAATAGAGGAGGCTCAGGGGAGACCTTGTTGCTGTCTACAACTACCTGAAGGGTGGTTGTAGCCAGGAGGGGGTTGGTCTCTTCTCCCAAGCAACCAGCACCAGAACAAGAGGACACAGTCTCGAGCTGCACCAGGGAAAGTTTAGGCTCGGGGTGAGGAGAAAGTTCTTCACTGAGAGAGTGATTTGCCATTGGAATGGGCTGCCCGGGGAGGTGGTGGAGTCACCATCCCTGGAGATGTTCAAGAGGGGATTGGACATGGCACTTGGTGCCATGGTCTAGTCATGGGGTCTGTGGTGACAGGTTGGACTTGATGATCTTTGAGGTCTCTTCCAACCTTGGTGATTCTGTGATTCTGTGATTTGTTGTCCTGTTGTCCTGTGTTATTTATATATTACACAAACTGAAAACTCTAACCTAGTGAGTTATATGAAATGTATTCCCCAAGTTACAGATTTATGAATTAATGAAGTTGTTCCTAATCCATCTTGTTTAGATTTTTCTTTCTTTAGTAGCTCCAGTGCTGTCTCCCATTCTGTGTTGTATGTGATTATCTACATGCCATCTCTGCATCCAGTGCATCCTCAGCTGTGGATAGTAAGGAGGGTGGCTGTTGGCAGCACTGCTGTTCATGTCTTATTCTATTCCAGCTTTTGGCCACTGTTTATGGTAGTGTTCTGGGACAAACAGAGCTTTGGTTTGCTCTGGTGCAGCTGCTCTTTAAGTTCACAAATGATTACTTAAAGTGAAGAAAAGTTTTGGCTGGTGTTTGTTTAAAAAAAAACAACCACAAAAACTTTTAAGTTTGCAGTGACAAAAGGCACTAAAGTATCTGCTTCAATGATAACCTTCACTTCCCCACCACCCAGCCAGACCTTCGCATTTGAAGCAATACATGAACTAGCAAGTTTCTAGTGTTGTAAGCAGTGTGTACCTTGCCTGCTGAAAAGCCTAATACAGTCTAAAGGTAGAGTAAGAAAACAGCACAAAGGAAAGATGGCCTCCTGGCAGCTGTTAATAATAGTGTCATACATGTTGACTGACACATACCATTGGATCTTTTACTATCATGAGGAAAAAAAATAATAATAGAATAGTGCCTTATGAAAGGATTCCCCAGCTCCTTCATAGGCAAATGAGATTAACTCAGCAGACTACTGCTGAATAGGACAGAGAGACTGGTGACAAAGACAAGACTGAGGTATGCTACCTTTGCTCCACACTTAGGGTCAGGGAGCACTTAAATGGAATATACAAAGGTCTGTGAAGCATGGCAAGTTGCACATGCACTGAGGAAGCTGGCTGATGCTACTGTGAGACCCATCTCAACTGACTTCTTTCCTGGTAACTGAAAGAGGTTTCTGGAGGCTGGAAGAAAGCAAATTACACTGCTGTCTGCAAGAAGGAAGGCCTGGGGAAAAAAAGGCAAGTCACCATCACCTCAATTCCTGGGAAGATAAAGGAGAAAATCCTCCCCTAAACAGATGAAGGACAAGAATGGAATTTGGAGCAGTTAGCACAGATTTATAGAGAGGAGATTGTCTTGTGCAACTTGGTGGCCTTCCAGAGTGAGATGATTTGGTAGATACGGGGAAAGCAGTGGATATCGTTCACATCAACTTTGGTAAGACTTTTGATGTTGTCTCAGTCTCTTGTAACATCCCCATAGGCGAATTGACAAAGCAGTGCTTGGATGAGTGCGTAGTGAAGAGGTTTGAAAACTGGCTGAACAGCCAGGCCCTGAGGGTTGTTGGCAAAAGGACAAAGTGCTGTGGGAGTCAAGTCACTAGTGGTGTATTATAGAGGTTAATACCAAGGCCAGTACGGTTTAACCTCTTCATTAATGACCTGGAGGCTGGGGCAGAGTGTGCTTTCAAAAAGTTCATAGGTGATACAAAACTGGGAGGAGTGGTGGGTACACCAGCTGGTTGTGCTGCCATTCACAGGGACTTCGACAGGCTGCAGAATTAGGCGGAGACAAGTATGGTAAAGTTCAACAAGGGGAAATGCCAAGCCAAGAGACCTCTGGAAATCATTGAGTCCACCTGCCCCTGCCAAAGAAGGATTGCCTAGAGCAGATCACACAGGAGTGCATCCAGACAGGTCTTAAAAGTTTGTAGGTAAGGAGAGAGACTTTCTGGGGAAGGAGTAAAGAGGGGGAATCACCTCACTCATACTACTGATGATACTTCTTTTGATGCAGCCTGGGATATGGTTTCCCATCTGGGCTGCAAGCGCACATTGTTGAGTTTTTCATGAACTGACACCTCCAAGTCCTCCTGAAGGTTGCTCTCCAGCCACTCCTTGCCTGGCCTGAATTTGTCCTTGGGATTGTCCTGACCCACGATGTTGCACTTAGCCTTGGTGTACTTCTTGAGGTTGGCATGGGCCTACCTCTCAAGTCTGTTCACATTGCTCTGCATGGCATCCTGTCCCTGCAGTGTGTCAGCCGCACCACACAGCTTGGTGTCATCTGCAGACTTGCTGAGGGTACACTCAGTTCCACTGTCTGTACACTCACGAAGATGTTAAACTTTGCCTCCAGTTGTATCTCACCACCACATCTTTGAGGCCCTGCCAAAAGCGGTGCCTTTTTCTTTTTCTTCTTGTCTTCTGTATTTGGTCACAGGCTGTGTATTTTCCATTTCCCTTACAGGTGTATCATCATGAACATCACTTACGTTTATGATACCCTGCCTAACTGGAGTGGCATATGTGATGTCATCAACTGACATAGTATCTTGTGTTGTATTCCACATAAATTGATGCAAGACATTGGTAATCCCTGAAGATACCTGTGATCACAGTTCTACAGATTATTTTTCATTCTTTCTGAATGATGCAAGACTAAACTAGGCATAGCATTTCTGTATACCTCTGCACAGCAGCTCCATGGGGTACAGTGGAATGTCCAGCATTTTCCTACTGAATCAGCAGTTGCTGTGCTTCAATGTTGATGGTTAACAACCAGAATGTATCACATAAACAGAAGTGTGAGATCTTTCTCCTGTGTAAGGAAGTCATCTTACAAGATACACCAGGTTGGTTTAACTTTTGGGCTGCTAGTGAGAAGCCTAGGACAAAAGTTCAAGACAACACATTCTGAATTAAGAATTCCTAAGGCTTACTTTTCTTTATATTTCAGGAAGCACTGTTTTTTTCTGTTTCTGAGCTTATTGATACCCAGCATTGTAATTGGATGCGTTTCTCCCTGCCTCAGTGTGAGGCATATGATCCTACTGAGCATTTCTGCCTCTTCAGAAAATCTTGGTAATCTCTGGAGCACTGAGACAGATTTCTTTTCTGAATCTTCCCCTGTTTGACATCTGCACCATTTCAGCCACATGAATATATGAGTTTAACCATCCCATGAGGTGCACTTGTCAATTTTAAATGCAGCGTTACTCCATACAGATGATATCCTGTGGCTTTCTGTCAGGCCTCAGTTCAATTTTGTAGTATTTGCCTTAGGGATAGTGTTTAACAGGCCAAGTTAATCAGACACCAAAGTCTTTTGCAAAGGGTCCTTTCAGGGCTGCAGGGAGGAGTAGGCTACTGTTCCTTCTGGAGGAAAGGGAGGGTGAACATAAATGGATGCTCGCCTGAAGGAGACAAGAAGGCTGTTTATTAATCAATAAAGGTTGTTGCAGTATATCCCTATTCACATTCATAGTACTCAGTCTTACTGCTTCAAGTGCTGTCAGCTGATTTTGAGATTCAGACACTTTCATGAAACTGAGAATGCATCAATATATTCCAGGTATTTGTGTCCTCCTGGAGGGAGAAGGTCTGAGCACATCTCCTGTTCTAGCAGCTCTAGTCATACTTAGTCATGGTTTGAGTGGACAGTATGTCTTAAAGGTATCGGTTACTAGGAATATATGCATTTAGGAATGTAGCCCAGGGAGGTGGTGGAGTCACCATCATTGGAGGTATTCAGGAGGAGACTTGATGGGGTACTTGGTGCCATGATCTAGTTGTTTAGGAGGGTTGGATTGGTTGATAGGTTGGACACGATGATCTTGAAGGTCTCTTCCAACCTGGATTTATTGTATTGTATTGTATTGTATTGTATTGTATTGTATTGTATTGTATTGTAGCAGTTTGATGTGGAAAACACTATGGCTTGTGGATGAAGTGTGCATGTCTTAGGAGTATCTCTGAACTGTAGACAAGGTAGGTAGTTGTATAATATTGCTGCCTCATTTTATAATAAATCGGGTTTTATATAGATCAAAGTGTTTGCACAGGCATTGTGTAGAATGCTGAATGTATTTACTCAGTGTTAACATTCAAAACAAGCATTTGGCCTAAAATTAAATTCCTTAATTTTGTAATGAAACTGGTCCCCAAAACTTCATAATTGCTAACATTTGTATAGAAACAGAAACATATGTAATTTTGAAGGAATGTCAGGCATCACAAATACAGTTGAACAAGATGCTTACAAAGTGACTTCAGAGGGGCTGGCTGCTGATATTTTTTCTGAGTGCCTGGACTTTATCTTTCATAATCTTGCTTGGTTTTGGATGGAGGTTATCAAACACTTTTATCAGTAGCTAGTCTCTTGTTCAGTACAGAAACAGATACTGTTTATTTGTTGGGGGTTGACAGTTCTGCTTGGATACAAAAGATAGTATTTAATTTGTCTTCTTTACTCAAAACAACATTGATGTCTCGTTTCAGTTTGAGTAGAAAATGCTTGTGAATAATTAACTTTGCTGTACAGCCACTGCTGGAGTAGATATTTGTAATTACAGTATTCTTACCTTATGAAACCAGTACTATGTGAAGGCAGGAATCTGTTGCTTTATACATGAGGGTTTTGCCATAAAAGATGTGGAGAGGAAAAATCCACTATCTTATTCACAGAGGGATTTCATCACACAGCCCTGTGTTATACATCATGACCCCTGAAGAGAGCTGGCCAGCTTTCATGGGGTTTACAATCACTGGTAGGTTAGGTAAGGGCTTGCCTGAGCATAGGTAAAAGTTGAAATAAATGAGGTTCTAGTTTCTTTCTATAGGGAGACATCCTAATTGAAAAGGAGAGGCAGTGCCTATTTCACCCCATAATTTGTACCATGAAAGTTATATCCTTGGAAACAAGGTCTTTTGATGCATGGATATTGCCAATACATTAATTCATTAATATGTTATTGATCTGTTTTGTTGTTTGTTTTTTGGGTTTGGTGTTTTTTGTTACTTTTTTTTTTCTTTATATGCTGAGGTTAGGAACAGCTTCAAGATGATAAAATATTCATATTTCATATGAGTATCTCAAACCCATTTCAGTTGTGATTTAATTTAGAAACCATTTGTCAAAAAGCCAAAAGTAGCTCTGAGTTGGGGATCTGGTAAGATGAGAATAGATCTCTGTGGTCATCAAATATGTTGTTTCAGATCTTTGTTGCACAAACATTGCTATGAGTGGTTTCTGTTTCCTGGTGTGCATTTGTAGCTCTGCAAAGAATTTTTAAGCTGTATTTATAGGAGGAAGGTGACATCAATATATAATACTCTTTGAAAGGTGTATCTTCATAGATACCACATTTCAAAGGATCTGGAAAAATACATAGACAACAGGTACCCCACAGATGATTTGTGTATGCATGCATCAATGAAGGCACCACAGAAACCAGAGTCATGTAGGGGATACTGACATTTCCTGTACCTTATCACTTTGCATGCTGCTTAAAAACTAGAGAAGAAAATGCGTCTAGTTCTTAAGACAAAGCAGCAGTGTTTGTCAGCAATTGGTCATCACAAAATACCAGCTTTGGTTAGCAATCTTTTTAAAACGTTTTTGACAGTGGTTTGCTCCAAGCATTATATTAAGACAGATCTCTTTACTGGTGCTAGATACTTGCATATTTTAGGGCAGTATGTTCTTATTTATTTTCGTTACGTCCTTATTCACTCACTGTGTTTGTATGTCATCTATTTGTGATTAGTATTGGAATACATGCCACTGTGAGAATGCCACAAAAGAGGAATTTCCATTTCTTTCTTGCAGTCAGTAGTGTCAAAACCTTATAATTACTATACTGCTAAGATGGCTTTCCTGTGTTTTTGTCATGCCTGTGATATTTGCAGTGAAGTTTTCTTCATTTACTTCGATAAGTTATTATACCTCTGAATTTTCAGGTATCTATGTGTGGAGTCTACTGTGTTTAAATTCCGTAGGAATTTTCAAAACAGATTAGATTTTTGTTTTTTCTGCAGCAACTGATAAAGAGCTGTCTTGAACTGGTCACAAGACTGAAGGTCAGTCTGCATTCGCAGTATAAACTCTGGAGTAAAAATCACAGAGGTCTGTGAAAACAAACTCTCAGGAAAGGAAGGAAGTGTGATGGCGTTAGTGTTATGTTGCCCAAACATGTTCACTGTTTACTTTGAAGTAAGCTTCTGCTGGCTTTTTCCTGATATTAAAAATAAGTTGTGTTATGAAGGTGTTGGAATGATCTGTTTTGGGAAAGCATTGCACTGGTTTTGAGTCAAATATATTTGTAGCCTGACCTCATAATGCTACATTTCACCTCTGCTTTTCTATTCGTCAACTACACTTGCTACTGTTTCCCACCTGTAGTCAACTGTGAGAAATCAAGTAAGTCTGTTTGGATATAAAAATCCAATTTGAATAGAAGAGCTGTATAGCTTAGTGAGCATATGAGTTTTCTGCTGAATAGGTGATATTTTACTGCTTTAATTAATGTGTTCTTTAGTACTGTTCTTTTTCACTGGTATTTGATAAAGAATGGAAATTTGTGTTTTCAGTTTCACTTGCAGAGATTGAGAACTTGATAACCACATTGGCTTAAAATATGGATCAAGAATGATGGGGAAAATCTTACCTGCTTAGACAGCATCATTTAGAGTATTGGGAATGTTTTTTTGTAGAGAATGTAAATGCTTTTGTGCATACATTTAGGATCAAATGTTTTAAGGCAACTAAGAAGTAGAAAACATGTTTAGTATTTATTTTGTTTTCTTAGACTTTTGAAAACATGATAGGCAGATCTCTCTACCCCAGCAATGATTGAACTAGAATATATTAAGTTGTCATACTGCACTCTGTTACTGTAAGTGATAAATTAGTTGCATTTTGTTACAATGTCTGCTAAGGTTTTTAATTGCCATGCAGAAAAAGTAAGTGACTAATACTTGAGAAAAAAATATTGTGGGGGATAGGCCCCACATAACAGCAGTTTTGCAGTGTACATAGATACAACTACTATTGTCTAATTTTAGGCAAACCATCCTTTCTCTACTGTCTGAGTTACTTTTAATTTTCAAATTAAAAAGTACTTCAGCATTTTTGAATTCTCACAGAGTTTCTGAGGCTGTCCTTTCATGGAAGTGACACAAAGGAAAATGTGACACTTAAGGATGTTTCACAGGCTTAGTGAAGGTTATATGTGTGGTCTTTTATTCATGCCATGCCTTGGTTATGATGGGCATTTTAATAATGCATAGTAGTGGTATTTCTGACTTGGCATCATTATTACTGCTACACACCAGGGAAGAGGCCATCAGGATTCTCAATGTTTAGATGAGGGCAGATATTCTCTTTCCCTTGCTGTGAACCTCAGACCTATTTCAGCATGACATCTTCTTCACTGAGGTGACTACAATGTGAAGAGTCCAGAGCCCTCCATCCAGACCCCTCTTTCTTCCACTGTCCCTGTGAATTATCCACTATCTCCTGATGCACAACAGTCCTGGATCTCAGGTGATAGGAAAGGCTGCAACTGACTTTGGAGCTGGGAAGGTGAGTTAAAGATATCTGAAAACCTCTCCTATTGCAGGAGGAATAAGGTTGCATTATCCCATTTCTTTAAAGGAAATAGCAGGATTGGAAAGGAAAAGATATACAGGCAGAGCAAAGCTGAATTTAGTCATTGCAGGCAGAAACTTGGGGCAAGGAATGAGCATCATGAGTAGCACAGTTGTGTCCATACCTTGCAGTGATACTTGAAATTTTATTATGGTTTTAAATTCATGGAGCCAAGCTGTTAGCATTATACCATCCATTATATTGCTGTCCTAACGTTAGTGTCCTCTAGAAGGATTTGAATCTGTTCTCAAACATATCTGGGATTTGGCTTGGAAAAAATTATAGACAATTTCTGCTGCTGCCTGGTGTGTTGGCAACCCATTTCTGGTGGCAGCCACTGCATCAAGAAGTGTTTAGTACCACAATTTCAACCTTTCTTTATGAGTTGCAATATAAAATATTAACACAAGGCTGTGCATGAAGCCGCTTAAGTTTTTTACCAGCCCTTTGCTTGTGGCCTTGCTCTGTTCTCTAGACGAGAGCAAAACAATCATGAAGACAAGCTCTTTTTTCTCAGGGTGCTGTTGCCACCTGGTGGCATTGGCCAAAACCAACAACGAATACTCTCTGAACTACGTAAGGCACTGACAGATGTTGCAAGTGAGATGGATGTGGGATACACAGAGTAGAGCAGGTGGATGTCTTTTGAGGCTTTAGCTCTCTACAGCATTCAAAAGTTTGTTATGTGGGATTTCTAATATAAGTGCCCCATTCCTTGAATGCCAATAGTGACAAAGTTTTTCTTCTTCTCCTCCCCCCCCCATTTTCTAAAGTAAGCAAAGATAGTGACTGTTGTCCACACTGAGCCTCAGATTTTTGAAACACACTGTGAAGTCCTCAGCCTTTAGGAAGAACTGCAGCACCACAGTGCTGATAGACTAGCCACCTGAACATTAAGTTGTCTGAAGTATGTGCCATAATTCAGCTTTCAGCAGCTGAGATGTTGAGCAAAAAGAGTAGGAAGTTGTTGACGATGGAGAACGGAATTAATACAGACAACCAATATGATCAAGTATTGTTGGTTTATTAGGGAACCTCTACAGCTTATATAGACTCAGAGAGCATCGTTGGCATAGCTTCATTGGTTCCCCACAAGTGACCCCACATTGTACTATTATAGATTATTGGTTAAACTACTAATATCATGCGAGGTTGTTGATAGACGTATGCATCCTGTTATTCCAAGATAACTGTGTGTATAGCTACCAGTACCTTGCTTTAGTTACATGCTGCAGGCGCAGCACTGTTTTGCTAAACTGCTAGCTACTTCTACACTTATGCTAAGTATGGCCTACCACCATGTCAAGCTCTAAGCTTATACTGCCAGATTGCTCACACTGCTTATTGCTATCATTGCCACAGGAAGTCATGCTCAGATCTTGTTGCCCACATTTGAGGGCAACAAACCTAGTGAGGGGTTTGGAGCATAAGCCCTGTGAGGAGAGGCTTGAGGGAGCTGGGGTTGCTTAGCCTGGAGAAGAGGAGGCTCAGAGGAGACCTTATTGCTGTCTACCACTACCTGAAGGGAGGTTGTAGCTAGGTGGGGGTTGGTCTCTTCTCCCAGGCAACCAGCACCAGAACAAGAGGACACAGTCTCAAGCTGTGCCAGGGAAGGTTTAGGCTGGATGTTAGAAAGACCTTCTTCATAGAAAGAGTGATTGAACATTGGAATGAGCTGCCCAGGGAGGTGGTGGAGTCACCATCACTGGTGGTGTCTAGGAAGAGACTGGATGGGGCGCTTGGTGCCATGGTTTAGTTGATTAGATAGTGTTGGATGATAGGTTGGACTTGATGATCTCAAAGGTCTTTTCCAACCTGGTTAATTCTATTCTATTCTATTCTATTCTATTCTATTCTATTCTATTCTATTCTATTCTATTCTATTCTTTTTTATTTTCTTTTTTTTTTTAAACTGAATACTTGAAATAGTTCATGGAAGTCTTGCATGAACCCTGTGAAGTGGTATTGGCCTAGCCCCAGAGTGCAAACTGTGTTGTTATTGTCGCTAAAGCATTTTAAGAGCTGAACTATGAATTTCCTGCAAAGTAGACAAAATACTTGAAAGGTTAAACATGCTTCTAATAAATAAACTCATTTGAGCGCCTGCAAAAATTATGTCACACACCCCCACCCCCCATTAATTTTTTCTAATTGGAACTCGCAGCAGTCAATAAATACCCAACATTGAGTTTTTAATGTAATGGTAAAATACCAAGCAGAGCTTACACCTGGAATTTTGGAACTTGCCTACATTAGCTACTGCTGTAAGCCTTCTTAATATAGGGGAAAATAAGCAAGGTATGGGTTTTCAGTTGTCGTAACCAGGTTACAACTCATCCAGGGCCACCTTTAGTGAATGAAATGCCTACTTTCAGATGAAATGACTTTAGTAGATAATTTTATTAAAAAAAAAAAAAAGAGAGAAAAAAGGATCAGAGAGCTATTTTAAGTCACAAAAAGGAATTAAAATGAAATGTTGGCTATAATTGGGATCTTCCTTAAGTGGACATCACATGCCTACACTGGTGGAAAGAAAGATGAGGAAGAAACTGCTGCTCTGTTAGATAGTCAGTCTCACTTAGATCAGCCTAAAGTGTTGATCTCCCAAACGTGCTTTAGTTAGGGAAATGTCACCATAGGTCAGAGGAAGCAAGTGCTGAAAATAATCCCTTTAAAGCTGCCATAAGTGCTGAGTTCTTAGATTTGTTTGGATGTTCATAGCTGAATTTTCAGTGCTTATTCAACATAGTCTTAGATAGTGTTTTTGCAATGGAAATCCAGTTCCTGCCAGTACTTTTCCAGACACTTAATGTGGCTTCGTTCTAAGATTTAAAGAAGTAATAGACTGATTTAAAACTGATTTGGAACACACAGAAATCAGTATGGTTCTTTGAATGAACACTATAATTAGATACATCTGGCATGTGAATGTAAACTAGAGTTGAACCAGATTTCTGAAAGCTCTGCTTAGATTTAATATCTATTTAAATCCTTCTTTTAATCTCTTTTAATTAAATTTGAAGTAAAAGGAGATTATTCTCATAGCTTTTTCCGGTTTGTTTGATTTGAAATTTTGTCTAGGTAAGATTGCATTTGATACAGAAGTGTTGTTTTGACTGTTTAGTGGTTAATGGCTTTGGTGTCTAAAATAAGAAGGGCATAGTTGGATAGTTACACATCAGCAAAACACTTGGATCAATCCCTCATGATCTGAGGTGCATGTGTTTTTCCATATGTACACAGCTTTTACATGAACTAAAATCTTCATTTTTACAGACAATATTCAATTTTCTATTCTGTCAGCATCACTGCCATACTTTAAAAAAAAACAAACAAAGCCCAAAGTGCCCTACTAGCCTCACACTCAGCAGCACTGCTTAAAAGATACTGTATTTAGTACTAGTTCAGACACTTTGTTTTCCAGTTCTTTTTAACTTTTGGCTATGTGATACTATATTTCCTGGTTTTAATTAAAATATCCCATTTCAATTAAAATTGTTCCAGCGCTGGGTTTTGATGTCTAAGTATCTGGCAATATGTCTTTTCTAATGTCTTGCTGAGAGGGGATCTGGTGTAAGTATCTTGTGGCCTGTGCTGTCAGTCTCTGCATAGCACATTGACTCCCCTCTTGTCTAGGGAATCTGTGAAGCTTTTGTGTGATTTCTGTTTCTGAAGCAGGGTTTATTCATGTTTGGGTTTGGCATTCTGCCCCTCAGATTTCTTCTTAGACCTTTCTTTCATTTTTGTTAAGGCTGCAATGTTGCATAATTTAGTAGGTTCATGCAGGTCTCTTCATCAGTACCTCGTCTTCAGTGCTCAGCATAGCTGTGTTGGCAGTAGCAATGTGTGTGTATTCCTTTTAAAGGAAAATTAAAATATTGAGTGAAGCTTTTGGTATCTTGAGAAACAGTGCTATAAGCTATAAAGCTTTCCATCCACTACGGTCCTTGGTGCAAGGCCCTCAAGACAGCTAACCTTGACTATCTGTAACTTCTTCTCACATCCTCTGTGAGTTGGACATTCAACAACCATCATTATCTCCTCTGTGAGTAGCAGCCCGGTCACTGTGTGTTACTTAGCATGTTTGCTCTTGAGAAATTGTTTTATACTTGCTCCTGCACTGAAATCTTACTTTCAGTAACTGGTAGCTGATGACTGACAGTGCATGGCATCTACATGGCTGTAGTAAACCCATTGGTTATTATTAGTGGTTTTGTACATCATGATACCTGTAGTCAAGGGAACAGAATTACAGGAGTTCATATCTTGGAAGTCGTGACATTGCTGTGTGTGTGAATAGTCAGAGGTGTTTGGAAAGGAAAAAGGTAAGCCTCTGAAATCCATTATGAGCTGAGAACAGTCTCATACTCCAGCAGTGTGCTGCTGTTCTGTGACAAATGCTTGTCTTGAGGCCGGAAGGTTTAAGACAGTGTCCCAGTCTTTTCCTGAGACTGTGCTGGGGCTGAAACAACAGTTAGTGGCAGATGCAGATAAAGCTCCTGAAGAAAGCTGTGTTTTGAGGCTAAGTGAAGATGTTTCTTTACCTCATGGCCACAGAGCTTTTGAGTAGAAGTGACAGCAGCTTAAAGATAACTGTTGTCACTGAAAACAAATAATCTGGGCATATTTCTAACAGTGACATAGGTTTGGAAGATACAGTATCACAGTATCACAGTATAACCAAGGTTGGAAGAGACCCCAAGGATCATCAAGTCCAACCTGTCCCAACAGACCTCACAACTAGACCATGGCACCAAGTGCCACGTCCAATCTCCCCTTGAACACCTCCAGGGACGGCGACTCCACCACCTACCTGGGCAGCCCATTCCAATGACGAATGACTCGCTCAGTGAAGAACTTCCTCCTCACCTCGAGTCTAAACCTCCCCTGGCACAGCTTGAGACTGTGTCCCCTTGTTCTGGTGCTGGTTGCCTGGGAGAAGAGACGAACCCCCTCCTGTCTACAACCACCTTTCAGGTAGTTGTAGAGGGCAATGAGGTCACCTCTGATCCTTCTCTTCTCCAGGCTAAACAATCCCAGCTCCCTCAGCCTCTCCTCATAGGGCTTGTGCTCAAGGCCTCTCACCAGCCTTGTTGCCCTTTTCTGGACACGTTCAAGTATCTCAATGTCCTTCTTAAACTGAGGGGCCCAGAACTGGACACAGTACTCAAGGTGTGGCCTAACCAATGCAGAGTACAGGGGCACAATGACCTCCCTGCTCCTGCTGGCCACACTATTCCCAATACAGGCCAGGATGCCATTGGCCTTCTTGGCCACCTGGGCACACTGTTGGCTCATGTTTAGGTGGGTGTCAATCAGCACCCCAGGTCCCTCTCTGTTTGGCAGCTCTCCAGCCACTCTGACCCCAGCCTGTAGCTCTGCATGGGGTTGCCGTGGCCAAAGTGCAGCACCCGGCACTTGGACTTATTAAATGCCATCCCATTGGACTCTGCCCATCTGTCCAGTCGGTCGAGGTCCCTCTGCAGAGCCTTTCTACCCTCTAACTGACTAACATCTGTTCCCAACTTGGTGTCATCTGCAAACCTGCTGATGACCGACTCAACCCCCTCATCCATATCATCAATGAAGATGTTAAAGAGGATGGGGCCCAGCACCGATCCCTGGGGGACGCCGCTGGTGACTGGCCGCCAGCCGGACGCGGCACCATTCACCACCACTCTCTGGGCTCGGCCCTCCAGCCAGTTCCTAACCCAGCACAGAGTGTTGCGGTCCAAACCACGAGCTGACAGTTTAGCCAGCAGTTTACTGTGGGGGACGGTGTCAAAGGCCTTGCTGAAGTCCAGATAGACTACATCCACAGGCCTCCCCACGTCCACCAGACGGGTCACCTGATCATAGAAGGAGATCAGGTTGGAGAGGCAGGACCTGCCCTTCCTAAATCCATGTTGGCTGGACCTGAGCCCTTGGCCATCCTTCAGGTGCGCAGTTATTGCCTCCAGGATAATCTGTTGAATCACTTTCCCTGGCACTGAGGTCAGGCTGACTGGCCTGTAGTTTCCGGGTTCCTCCATCCGTCCCTTCTTGTGGATGGGGATCACATTGGCCAGTTTCCAGTCATCTGGGACCTCTCCAGTGAGCCAGGACTGGAGGAAAATGATGGAGAGCGGCTTGGCCAGCTCATCTGCCAGCTCTCTCAGCACCCTAGGATGGATCCCATCCGGTCCCATGGACTTGTGGGTGTCCAAGTGGCTCAGCAGGTCCCGAACTAATTCCTCATGGATTTCTGGGGCATTACACTGCTCCCCGACCCTATTACCCAGCTCAGGAGGCCACTCATCCTGGACTCCTGCCTTGCTGTTAAACATGGAGGCAAAGAAGGCGTTCAGGACCTCAGCCTTTTCCTCATCTTCGGTCACCGTGTTCCCCTCCAGGTCCAGTAAGGAGTGGAGGTTCTTCTTGCCCTTCTTTTTAGCGTTGATATATTTGTAAAATTGCTTTTTATTTTCTTTCACAGAGGTGGCCAGTTTCAGTTCTAACTGGGACTTTGCCTCTCTAATACATACTGCAGAGGGGTCTTGACAGTTTGCAAGATGTTCACTATTGTATTGTCTTCTCAGGTCGTCAGTGCTGAAAATTAATAGAAGTGATTGTGGGTATTGAACAGATTGACAGTGTAAAATGTATGGATGGAACTAACGGGATTTTCAAATGTCATAGCAATGTTATGTTCAGTATTAAGCAGGCTCCACTTCATGAAGGGTATATTTGAAAGTACCCTCCTGTCTGTTTTCTGTCTGGTGGAGAACAGCTGAGGGGAGAGGCCTCTGTAAGGCAAACTTTACAGCATCCGTATTGAAACTGGGTTCTGTTCCCTATATGCTGCTTCTTCCTATCCATAACTTGGTGAGTTTATTGTGAATTTGTTTGTCACCTTGTGCTGCTGTTTAGTTTGCCAGTTCATTATCAGAAAGGAGGTCATGAGACATACTTTTGTAGAGCTTATTCTGTGATGAATGCTTACTTAGATTGTAGGCCTCATCAGCAGTGTGGCATGGGTACATACCATGCTAGATTAGCCATACATTGCTCTTGCCATTTGGAGATGAAACAATGGACAGCCCTCAATAAACCACTAGCATGGTGGAGAGTGGATGCTGAACAGGAGAGTAGAGAAACAGGTGAGGACAGCACAGGGGAAGGGGGATAGAATAAAGTGCTGGATGCCAAGTGTGGTGCAGAAGCTGATGCCTTGATTCTGTACTTCTCATAATTTGTTAACCATGTGATAACAATATGCACCAGAGTATCCTTTTTGGGTCTGGCCAACTGGTGGAAGTATTGTCAGTGCTTCAGGAAGTGGCACAAACATTATTGTCTGAATTGGTCTGAAGTCTGTTGTGCAAAGGAGAGTAAACAAGTTTATGATAAGGAACAGCAGGCTGTGATGATCACACCAAAACCAGGAGTGTCCATGTTTTTGAATCTGGCTTATAGATCTGTCTGCTAGTGTTTTAGTTATTTTGGCTCTCCAGATTTCAGTGGACAGAATTTTCCTAAGATAAAACCAGTATCATACATGGTTTTTGTTCATGAAGGCAAATTGCTTGAAAATTCTGCACTGTACATCACTGAGATGTTCAGGTTGTGTTGTTACATGAAAACACTGAATGTTGTGTTGTGAAAACAGTATTTCTGACATCAGCCAAAAGCTAAGCACTGCCTAGATTATCTTGATACATCTGTGTTTTATGTTAGAAGATAATAAATAGAAATTGGAGCCAAACTCTGGCTACGGTAACAACAGATGGGCTATTGTACACCATCCCTTTAGTTACAGAACTGTCTAAACAGTGTTATTAAAATCACACAGCTCTTCAGAAGTCCCCTTTTTACTATAAAATAATATTAAACCCCAAATTAATAAAATTGCATATAAGTTTGAATTGGTTTTGCTGTGCTCACACTACATAATGCTTAATGCACTTCCTTTTACAATAATAGAAGTAACTACAGATGGTGTTGCTCTACTTCTGGGTTAGGAACTGACTTTAAAATAGCATCTCGACTTGCTAATTTGAATGTCAGTGTGTAACTTTAAGTGCATAACTGAAAGGGGAACAACTCAGGTATAGTACAAGAAAACTGAAATTGTACCTTTTTTTATTGTCTGCCCTACGCTCTACACCTTTCCTCTGCCCATGCTCCATTGTACACATGTCATGTGTGTGTGCACCTTCACGCCCACGATGATAACTGTTTGTGGCTGCAGCAGACACCAGGCTAGGGCTCCACTGTTCGCCACCTGAGACAATGCCTGCAGGTGGATTCCTAGGGGATGGGCAGTGCTGGGGGATGCAGCAGCCCTTTGCTTTGTGCTGCAAGATCTCACTGCTCTGCAGGAATGCCAATGTGCTTATCCACCAGTCTAAACTAATGGGGGAGGACAGGAAAAAATGCCTCCTGTTTTATAAATGTCTGCATCTTAAAACTCAGGGCAGCTATGATCTGCCTACCCAAAAAAGAGTTGTAGAGGTGCTGAAAGAGGTGCAGAAAATGGAGCAAATCAAGGGCACACCTCCATATTGTGTTTACTCAGTAACTTCTACCAAAAGATCTTTCTGGTAGATCCTACACGTTAACAATGTATCACTTGCAGAAGAGGCAGGTATAGTTAATTTCCTAACGAAATCACAATGTGGCTTCCAGGCTTTTTGAACCTAACAGTTTGCCTCTACTTTATTTTATTTTGTGTTATTTTATTTTATGTTATTTTATGTTATGTGATTTTATTATATTTTTTTCTCATGACATGCTGTGTAAATGTCTTATTGCCTTTCTGATAGGGCAGCATGTTTGGAGATTCCATAAGTGAGTGCAGACCAGCTCTGCTGCACTTATTTCTGCTTGGTAGATTGTGGATTGAAAGACAACAGTCTTATATCTCATTTCCTTTTCAGAACATTAGTCTGAGAAAAAACTCATATATATGAGAATTGGTGAAATGCATTTGCTGTGGTGGGTGTATCACATACATTTTCATTGTATTTTAGAAATTATACATATGAAGAAATAATACATTTGAGTGCTGCAGGACAGTATTCAATAGTCTCCTTGTCCTGTGTGAAAACTTGCATTATGTACCTGGAATCCACACCCATTGGAAAGCATCAGAGGCTGAAAATTTGTCAACTGAAATCCCTTGTATCAGAAATGGGGACCACTTACTGGGGATACAGAGATTTGGTGTGAACTTTCCTTGTGTTTACTGCATGATTACTAAGTGGTAAAATTTACATAATGCCTAGGTTATACTTTTAAGTATGATATATTTGTGTTTACTCCATGAAAGCAGCTGGTTGAAAATCTTTGAAGTAGTACTGAGAAAGCCAGTACTATACAGTCACACGTGGGACAGTGTAGTGCAACACTTCTGCATCACTGATCCACACAACATTCCACATTGTTGCAAATTAATGAGAAAGGAAATCCCTGTGGCATGGCTATTGGCATAGCATAGATAAACCATTCCTGCAGTTACGTGTATTCTGATCTTTCAGGGTACTTGTACACCTCTTTCTTTTCTCAGTAGGGTGGGAAGCCTAGATGTCCTCAGCCACCATCAGAGTTCTGTCACGTCGCTTTAAATTACTCAGTGCAGTTACAGCTGATGACAGATGTGTTAGAAAGAGAAAATGACTAGTGGCTGTTGTCTTTAGCGAGGAGTTGAAGTTGGGTATGGACTTACTTGTATAGTTTAAAGGTTTGTAGTCAATTGAACATGATATTCTGGAAGAGGAGAAGTTATCACCAGAGAACTTGAATTACATTAACCATTTTAAATATATTTTTTTTAACCCCTGATATTATGTAATGTCTGAAATGTTATATTACCACTCCCTTCTCTAGAACTGTCCTAGGGCTGTGCAGGGCTGTTTTTTTCAGTAGGAAAAAGCTGCCTCCTCTTGAAAGCGTCTTCCTGATACTCTGATGCTTTTCACGTGGTACTGCTGCTTCCTCTTTTTTGTGAACCCAAACATGACAGGTTTTTTTATCATTGCAGGACTGAGCTTCAGAGTCGTCTTGGCAATAATTTTAGGACCATGAGTTTTGTTGTTTACTTTAAATATTTATAAAATATGTAATAGGATTTTTGACCTGTGTGTCTAATGAAAAAATGCTGTTGCTGCATGCATTGAGACACAGAACATGCAAGGTGTGGTTTCCTTTTTACACCCAAAGGTGATTTATTTATATTCTACCACTTTCTGTTCAAGATCTATGGAAAATTTTAAAGGTACAGCCTTAAACTACCACAGCAAGGTCTTTGAGCTGGGCTGGGGATGTGCTTGCTAGCACAGCTACCCGTCCTTGCACAGTGCCCTGCATGTAGTCATAGCAGGCCAAGGCCTGGCGACAGCCTGTTCTTTCTGTGGTAACTCTGCCTTAGTGCTGGCAGAGATTAGGACAGTTTTGAAATTATGAGCTAAAAGGCAAACCAAACCAAGCCAACATCAACTTTATTTTTTTAAAAAAACTTAAAGCTAGATGTTTTTGTTTAAGCAGAAAAGGGTATAAAGGACCAAGCTTCACTGTACTGCCTGGTCTGACTAAGCTTCATGGCTTTTGAACTTCTAGCCACTGAAACTTAGTATGTAAATCTATTTGTGTGTGTGTGTGTGTTTTCCTCTAGGATTTAATTTTCCTCTAGGAATTCTGGCCATCACTCCAAGACAGGGTTTGTCCAAATGTGTGATGGGTTTTAAGCTCTTCATTTTTAGGAAGTTTCTTTTCTTTTTCCTAAGAAAATCTGCTCCTTGAAATGTAGCTGTGTCTAATGATTCTATTTTTAGAGGTTTCATTATTCATTGTTTTGTCCTTCCTACTCTTTATTGCATGCACAGTTTACAATGTAAGAGGGTTTTTTTTTAAGTTCCCAGGCTGTTTGCTTATCATGGGATTCAAAAATCACTCTGGATGCTTTGATAACTGCCTCTTCCATACAGGTCATCCCTTTCTTGGGATCCAAGTATTGTCCAAGAGTTGTCTGTTTAATTTTTCTGTGCCTTATTTAATGAATTTTACTGGCCTAAGTGAAATTATTTGAGTTCATTGAGTGCAGACTCATGGTGATGAGGTCCTCATGATCAAATGCCATTACAAATCATTGCTTGCTAAGATCAGAAAACTACCTGCCTAAATTCTCTCTGGTTGGGGTCTTTTCAGATGATTCACGTGTTTAGAAGCATAACAACCAAAATGAAACAAACATTTTTGGAGTCTGAATTGAGACCCAGTATGCAGGAGAAACAGGGCTGAGTGAGGAGATGCAATCTTGACCCTTTAGGAAGAAACAAAACAAAATCATGGGCATTTTTGTAAAACTTCCACAGAGGTCTGAAGTTTCAAGAGATTTGTGAAATTTTAATTTGCAGAACTTGCAGATGTTTAACCACAAGGCTTGCTATCTCTCCATATCCTCCTGTCATCCAAAATAGGAGAAATTATCAGGGCTCCTGATACTGGTTTATATTCTGGCTATTTTATCTATCTACCAACATTTATTAAGGGGCTCCACAGGCTGTTTCACTTCATCGTGACAAACACTATGTTTCTTCCTGTTCCTCCTGCATGTGGATTTTTTTTTTTTGAGTAGTTTCAATCTAGTAAACAGTGTTTAACCTCAAACCAGTAAGTTTCCACATATTTTTTAAAGCCTTTTTTTATTTTCTAGCTTGAAAATGGCACTGCTTTAGCTGGTCCAGTTTCTAATTACTTTTGTGTGTGTGTGATACTACTCAGGATAACACTTGCTTTCATTCCCTGTGCTTTGAAGGATACAGCTGCTGTGCTTTGCCACACCACAGGACAGCTAGCTTCTCTAGGAATGTCTGTAGGGGACCTGTGGAATTGTGTGTATTGCAAAATTTAAAAACGGCATTTATATAGCTTTTAATTAAGATGAGATCTGTCTTAAGCATGTGAAGTACATGAATAAAATTACTCAAAATAGGACAAAAGTTGCTTACATTCTGAAGTATTACTTACCCCACTCCCCTAAGCAACTTTTCATGGCAGACAAATTCATAGCACTTTTTCTGACTCTGCCTTTTACTTAGAAGGGCATCCTACCTGCTTATAGTCTTCCCATAAGCTTTAATGAATACAGCTCAAAGTTACAATATGAAATGCTCTGGTGTTGTTTGTTTGTTTGGGTTTTCTTCTTCCCCCTGTGCCCAAATTTTGTGCAGCTCACAGCTTTGGCTCTTTCTGACTTAATTTTTAAATATTCTTATTTCTACTTGACTCCATGAGCAGCTTGCTAACTGGTAATAGCAGTAAGTAGTACTACTTTGATCATGACAGCCCTTCAGGTGCATACCTTTAACCTTATGAGGGGGCAGAGCTAGCAGCACCACCAGGACTTCTCCTGAGGGATCACACCTCTACTTTTGTCTGAGCAATCACATTTCCACTGAGATTTTACCCTATTCATTGTGCTAAACATATATTAAATGAGTAAGTAGAAAAATATTATTTCTTTTGATGGTAATTTTGCTGGAGGCTGTGCCAGTTGGAAACTAGGCTTCCAAGTAATTCCCCTGATTTTGCTCCAAACGGGTGTGTGATGTGTGGCAAGTTGGGGGGTGACTGCTAAGGACCCCAGTTTTCTTGCTGAGCTCTACAGCAGTATTAGGTAGAAAAAAATTATCTTTTCTAGGATGCAGGGGTGTCTGCAGCACAAAGAAATCAGGTTTTCCATGAAGGAAGGGCAGATTGCTCATTTTGGGGTAGACAGCACCATGCACTGAATGTGAGCGAAAGAAAAAAATACAATTTATATATCTTGAACTACCTGAAAGAAAGCTGCAGTCTCTCATTCTTTAAGCATATATTTACTCATCCTGTATTAGTCAGTGTCATTGCAAAGGCTGCAGGACTAATTCCAGATAGTATCCTAGTGTTGAAATGTACAATTTAGGCTCACAGAATAATTTATTTTAATTAGATTTTCCTGCAAGTTAAGAGAACCCCACTCTGATTGTCAGTTACCACAGTCAGACAGTGCTCAACGCTTAGGGCTTTTTTGGTCTCCTCTGCTTGCTTTCTCATACCACGTTGGCAAGCTGCAACAAGTGAAAACTCCACCCTTCCTACAGACTGAGGAGAATAAAAGACATCGGCGGCAACTGCTGGCGAGTAAAATGTGGGTTTCTGTGAAGGTGCTGGGTTTCCAACAGTCGCTGGTGTGCAGCTGAGAAAGGGGCGGGATCTCCTTCAAGTAGCTTAGTTGTGATTTGCTGAATATACAGACTTTTCCCCTTAAAATCCCAACCCTCTCTTTCCCTTTTTTTTTTTTTTTTTTTTGAGAAGCTGTCTTGGGGCTGTTTCTCAGTGCGCGCGTCAGCTGTGATCTGGTCCTCAGTGCCTTGTGCTGACACCATGAGTCTGGAGGCTGATGAACCCAAGGAAGGTATGGTTTTTAACTCTTCTCACAGGAGAGAAAATGTGCACGCTTGTGTCACCGGCACCGCTTTTGTGAGCACAGAGGAGAATTTCTGCTCCCTGTGGCTTTCGGGTGTTCAAGGGGGGCGGGGGAAATGCCTTGGCCAGACCATCCAAAGTTCCTGCCAGTTCCGCTGGATTTGAAATGACCGAAGTGTTGTTACCCAGGGGTATCTGTCTGTCTCAGCAATGATAATTTACTCAACTTGTGGAGTACTGATAAGTGGAATGAGGCAGTGTTTCAGAATGCTGGTAGAAGAATATCGAAAGAGGAAGATTTTTTTTTTATTTGGAAGCACTGTATTTTTCAGCAAAAGAGGAAGTTGCATGAGGGAGAAGTGAAAGGTCATTATTTTACGAACAAAGCTTGATGCCGCTTACTTCCCTGCCCTGTGAGTGTGCGTGTGTGTGTGTTAAGGCTCAGAGGAGTCTGCCAGAGCTACAGGGTTTCATTTACTACTCCTAGAGTGGAACGTGTGGGGAAGCTGGAAGTGCTCCAACAAAAATACAGTTATTCCCTGGTGTTGATTGGGAGGGGGTGCAAGCCAGAGCAGGACAGTAGGGAGCAAGCGGGGGAGGAGGAGGGCAATTTCCTGAAAGTGCCTATACACAAAAGAGCATTTATACAGAAGAGGGAACAGGGCAGTGGTGGGGTTATACACTGAATTTCTTAGAACAGAACTGATGTTTCATGGTTATGAATAGTTTGGGGGGGGGGGGGGGGGGGGGGGCTGGACACGACTCAAACTTACAGAGATCCAGTATGGCTCAGAGAAATAATTTAAAAACCATAACAGATAAGCAAGCAGTAAGGCAACCTAACCTTTTCTATTTGGTAAAAACAAAAACTTCGCAGAGTATTTCAGGTGGTTTTCCCCACATACTCTGTACAACTTCCCCTACCTAAAAAACAATGTTACCAGGAACTTCTATCTGTTTATTGTGTAGAAGAGTGTTGATGATTTGCAGAAAACTCAGAAATTAGACTGAATCAAATTTAATGCTAATGATGCTGATAGAACCCGATTAGTAACAAGGCACAACAGCCTGTGTTTTACCAAGAATTACAACAGTGCTTTCTGCTTTCTTTTTCTTCTTTTCATCAAATGAGCAGGTGATCTAAAAGGCAGCTTTTTCCTCCCCCTCCCTCCCCAGGAAGATTCTGTAAGACAGATTTCTTGAAAAGCAATAAAATTATGGCAATTGAATAAGATTATGGCAATGTGAGCATTCTCCCTCAGCTTTACAGCAAGAGAGATGAGCATTTGTGCCATAGTACAAATAATCTTCTGGTTTCATGCAGGAAGCTCCAGACAATTTTACCAAGTTGTCTGTATTTGAAGTGTAAATTTTCTTGTTTAAAGAAACCTCTTGCCTTCTTAGATGACTCAGATTCTTAAAATACTCTGAAAATATTTTTGCCTTTCTGTACATTTCATTTGAAACAATTTGAGATGCCAGGGTCTTTATGCTGAAAAAACCCCACACTTGGAGCAGGTGGCTGAGACAGAAAAGAAAGCATGGCTTTTTGGTTATTTTTAGCTGAGAAAATATTTGGGTTTTGCTGTCCTGTGATTTTAGTGGGTTAGAATGGAAAATAAAAACAGTAGGCATTGTGGGAAGATGAGGTACAGATGGCAGTGAGAAGGTTTTCTTGTTGGTTTGTGAATGTATTCCTGGTAATATATTCCCATCTGTAAAGGAATAATTTAGAAGGTGCATGAGAAAAGGGAGGGTAATGTGTATAAAGGCTGAGATTAACAGATGAAAATGTAGAACTGCAATTTGTACGCTACTTTGACCTTCTGAACATGGCATGAAAGATGATTGATCATATACAGTCTGAAAAATACAGTCAAATACCTGTGGATTTGTAATGGTCCAATGTATGTGGCATAAAATAGGAATTCAATCTTTCAACTTACTAGCTCTGTTTAATCAGGAAACTGTAGGTTTTGCATAAAGAAAATTGATGTTTCACAAATTCAAACTTAATTTGGGACTCAGGTTTTTGACACTGAGGATATATAATCTTGTAAGTGGCTTACAAAAGGGTAGTGGTTGACTTTTCTTTGAGGTGCAAGACTGAACATCACATTGAAAGAGAAATTCTGATTTGCTCTCAAATGATGAGAGCCAGCCAGGGATTTAGTAGGTAAAGATCTATGACTGATTGTAGAAGGGGTAGAAGGCACATTTGGACAATTATGAAATAGTTATTTTACCAAATTCTGTACATTTTAAAACCAAAGCTGGTGATGAAAGCATAGTGGTTGATCGGCTACATAATAAAAAGGGGAAGAAGGAGAAAACTACAGGTAGTATGTTGCTTTAATGTGACTTGTAAGCAAGAGCAGCATTTTGCCATTTTGTTTAAAGTGAAGTAAAAATGAAGGATACTCGTTGTTGCAGTGAAACCCAAAATCAATTTTGAATGGCAAACTCCTGAAGATTTTATAATTAATCAAATGAAGGTAACATTTTTTACCACAAGTCTAATATTTCTCTTGGGGGGGGGGGGGGGGGGGGGGGCAGGGGGTGTTGTTGTTGGATTTTTTTTGTTTGTTTGTTTGTTCGTTTTTTTTCCCCCCACAAAGAGCTAGGAGTAAAAGGACTTTACTGGAAGATGTTAGTTACTAATTTTGGACTAATTGGTGGATGTGGGGCATGTAGCAGTGTATCTGAGTTTTTCAGCTTCTGCCTTTGATCTCTGCATGGTCCATATTAGAATGGTAACATGAAGTAGGCTTTTTTTCCTCCCATCTTGCTGCCAATTTACCTTAGAACTGTCTTTGTATTCATCTTCATCTCACAATCCTATAGTAAATATGCATGTGTTGGTGTGTGTATGGCATTGATCTGTATTGCATTTACAGATTCCAACAACTGTTGTGATGTAAATAACACTGGCATATTTTCCTGTAGTTATTTTTGACCATGATGAAACTAAGAGCATGGTAAAATCCAGAAGAGGACTGTAGCATTTAACTGCATGGCCTAAGTTAAGTCTTGCATGGCGTTGCATGGTGGAATGTTATTTACTAAGGAAGGTACCAAATGGTTTCAGGCTGTTATGTGGCTTAATTCCTTTCTGAAGCTGAAAAAAACATTCTTAATGCAGTCATTAAAAGTATGTGTCATGAATATACCTTTTTTAATACGTGCCAGTACCAGTTTAAATTATTGTACTACTAATGGGTTTCTTACATGGTACTTCTTAGAAGATGGAAAAAGTAATTTAGGTAGAGCTTCAGAAAACCCGAGTTTCATTCTACAGGTTTTATCTTGTATAATTAGAAAACAATAGGAGATAAAGCTAATGTCTCAAAGGAAAAGTAAAATAATAACAGATATGAGTGAAAATAATACATAACTTATGAAATTATGGATTTTTCATTACAGACTTGGAAGCAGTGAAAGCCTGCACTGGCACTTTTATCATACTTCATTTTAAGTAACCATGTTTCATGGGAGAGAGAGGTATTTGCATGCCTACAAGTGCTCAGAGCATTTTAGATTAATTTTTTTTTTTTTTAATCCAAATGAGATTACTGAGGAATGAGCTCACCTGTTTTCTCCCATTTAGAGCTCAGAACAGAGACACAAGGGTTATAAAAGCACAGCACACTCACCGTTTTTGAGAAGTCAGTATTTCCTGCTCTAAGTATACATGGATTTGCTTTGATATTTTGCAGTTGCCTCTCATTGTGTGAGTTTTGCAGCATAGAATCATGTTTGTTTAAGTTACAAATTATCTGCTGTTGTGCTCCTACAGGCTACTTGTTCTATCTAAAACATTCATGGGAGTCTGTAGTGTATGATTCTCCACTGCACTGTCTCCACAACTAGCATTTATCAGAACCTTTTGTGTTTTTATGACAGTTAACAGGAAGATCCAAATTATGCACATAGAGCATTATTCATACAATTGGTACTTAACCCCAATATTAGACCCACCTTCTGCTCTCATCTCGTAGGCTAAGAAATGTGGGCTTTGTTTCACCTGTGTTCCACCTACC
Organism: Colaptes auratus; assembly: GCA_015227895.2. Classification (NCBI taxonomy): domain Eukaryota; kingdom Metazoa; phylum Chordata; class Aves; order Piciformes; family Picidae; genus Colaptes; species Colaptes auratus. The sequence continues at coordinate 82,759,273 of CM026897.1, read as the reverse complement.
TTCCCTTGTCAAAACAATCCCTATAAAACATTAAGGGCCACAAAACAAGGGCTTTATGTTAAGAGTGTTCTGAAAAGTTCACTTCAGGAGCAGGAAGAATTACCTGGCCCCATTAGATGTGTCAGAGGTTAGTCAGTTCTATATTTGTTTTTTTATTCCACAGGTAACTTGCCTACTGCTGATGCAGAGGATTAAAAGGTTAGTGGGGTCAAACAAACCGTGTATGCAGCTCTATAAATCAGAGCAATGGCTAGCAATTTGGCATTCTACAGCTAGAATCCAAGATTTAAAGGGCAAGCTACAGGCAAAATGTATCACTTCAGTGCAATTAAGGAGAAAAAAAAGAAATAAGCTTATGAGACATTAGAAAGAACACATTGTTACTAACTGGACAGTGTAATGTTGTATATAAACAGGGAAAAGAATTTTCAGAGTTGAAAATACTGGGGTTGGAAAACCAACACCTTAATGAGGAAGGGGCAATGGGAAATTTGTAGGAAGTAAGACCATGGTACACAGGCAAATCTGAGCTGCTAGATTAACTTTTTTTCATGTAGTTTGGAGGATTGTATACTTAATGAAGCACGATACAGGAATCAGATAATAGGCTTTAAGGACAGAAGTAAAACTGCTGTGGTTTGTAGTACAGCTGCTGCAGCTCCATCTAGATATGGGCACTTGAATCTCTTGATAAGAGATTCAACTTGAGGCCATTAAAGCATAAGACTCTGAAAGCAACTCTGCATCTTTCCCCTTAAAAGAATGTAACCATTTTATTTGCCTGGCCAAATCAGAGTAACCTTTAAAATAACCTGTGAATGGTACGTTGTCACTTATTGCTTCTTCTAGTCTCAGAACTGAATGGGCTGAACTGGTGGGGGTTTGTGTTGTATAATATTTGGAAGCCCATATGGAGTAGCTGTCTTCTGTAGAACACTTTGTACCCCCAAGTATTTAGCAATCTCTTCCTTGTGCACTTGGAGCAGATGAGGAAGCTAGATGGTAATTTTAGCAGAGGCCACAGGATAAGCACTAGCTGTGGCAGGTGCTACTCTGAACAGGTTAATAATTTAGCTGTGATTGCTGGATTGAATGCTAGATTGGTTTGAGAAAATTCCATTGATATACTTAGGCAATCAAATCTTATAATCCATAGCAAACTGCAAGACTCACATGTTTAATTTCAAGTAAGATACAGCCTCTTGAGTTACCTGCTCAATAGAGAGAATCATAGATTAACTGAGGCTGCAGGGAACTTCTGGAAGTCATACCTTCCATCTGAGGCAGTCAGTTTTGTAGCTGGATTGAAATTCAAAGTGATATGAGGTTGCATTAGGCTTTTTCCAGCCCAGTTAATAGTGTCTTCAAGAGTAGAGGTCCCACAACTTCTGCAGCAAGATACTGCAGTATTTGACCACCCTTGCTATGGAGGTCATCATTCCTAGTGAGAATTTCCCTTGCTGGTGCTTGTGTCTGTTGACCCTTCCTCTTTTGCTGTGTATCCTCAAAAACCAAAAAAATCTTAAAAAAAAAATGCTGGCTCTGTCTTCACTGTAACTATTGGTATGAAGTTATGTGTATCTGTTAGGTCCACTAATAGTCTTCAGGTTGAGCAGACCTAGCACCCTCAGCTTCTCTTCTGTATCGTGCACTCTAGCTCCCTAATCATCTTGGTCATTGTCTACTGGACTTTCCTCTTTGCCTCCCTGGAGAGAGATGGGAAAGCCCCAAAATGGATAGAGTATTCCATGTACTTTGTTTTAAAATTCTACCAGTCTTTTCCATCTTACTGAGCTGATTGTTGTACTGGAAACTGAAGATTCCTCATCTTCCTTCCATTTAGCTGATGGTGACAGCATTTGATATATTATAGACTTCCTAGACTGTGAGGTTTTTTTCTTTGGGGAATTTGCGAACTGTGTTGTCATGAATGAGACTGAAATTAGAGAACAGGGAACAGAAGTCAGTGAATCTCTGGAGAACCTGGGAAGGGAAGAACCTTGCATCCACATTTGGAAAGCCTGAATTCCCCATCAGTATTATTTCAAAGTACAGCAACAGGCTGAATGAACAGCTTCTACAAATGGCTATTTTGCAATGCATGTGCCAGGGTTAACATAAGGAAAACATAATGCTCAGATACTGATTATAATTTATACTTTTTTATTCAAAAGCATGCATCCTTTCACCAGTAATGATTTATCATTTGGTCAAATCCCAAATGGGCCAGTTTTATAAAGGTTCTTAGATACTGCTTTCTGAGAAGCATAAACTTTATTTATTTTTCCCACCTTTTGCTGAATTCATTATCAATATTTAACAATACAGGTTTCTAGCGAAAGATCAAAAAGTCTGTTTTACATAGCAATAGGGAAAACAAATATTTCTGTTTGATGTACAATATACAAATGCTGGGGTGTGTGCAGAGAGTCCTGTTTCTGCTGGCACTTCACAGTAATGAGAATAAATTGCAGTAAAGTGGGGGTAAGTATTTAATGTTAGAGAACACTTATCCTTGAAAAGTTTGTAATTTGAAATCCAGAGACATATTCTGAAATGTATTTTACATATCTATGAAAGGCTGTACTTGCAGGCATCTCTAAGGAATTGCTATCTGGCTTGTGATTTCAGTCAGCCTCTGAGAATGTGATACCCTAATTTCTTGGCCCCAAAATGTTTACATTTCACTTTGCATAGGAATTAATAAAGCACTGAATCAGTGCATGCATAGACAAGCTTCCACTTAATTAACTTCACCATGGCGTGTAGGAAAATATTACTTTGCAAAATGCAGAAATCCCATTGTTTAAATATGTCAAAGCTTTCATGAGATCCATTTTTTGCTTTCACTGGATCTGCTTTGCCAATCTATTCTACAAAGGTAGTTTTATTTATAGAAACAAGTTTAACAACAGCAGAAGCAAGTACATGGTACTGGTGAATATTTCAGCTGCTGATTCCAAGGGCTATTTTCTCCTAGTTGCCAAAGAGAAAACGAACGAATGTTTCTATTCACTTAAATACTATATCAAAACATTTATATTAAAAGTATTCACAGGGCAGTTGTTACTTTGCTAGTTTCTGAAGTAAAGTGTAAGAACTTGAAACAATGAGTCATGAACTTGAGCAGCTGTGAACAGGAATAGTGAATACTTCAATGCCTTGGATGTGCATTTAAGCTAATGTTTCTTTACATCAGGCTATTGGTATTCTAATCAATTGAAAGAGCTGTCAATTATTGTGAATTTAAATGATGGTCAGTTTGTGGTGGCTTCTTATGAAATGCTATGCAGTATGGGAGAATAGAATGGCAGTATCACAGTGGGGTGAAGAGAAACTGCTGACATTTTTATTTCAGTGCAGTAATGTAATCTAATTCATTCAAAACTGAGCTTGATGCTGTTCGTTTTCACCAGTTGAGGCCATTCCTTCTCTGGGTTTCCTTCCTTCTACTTTTTTTGGGTAATCATTCTGAAAATTTCAAGCTACAGCAACATTTCCTAATGAGGGATGTCCCTTCATAGCTGGTCAGTGCTGTTCATCTTCTTTAAAGTAGTATTGGATGCCAGAGGAAAGTAAAGAAGCTGGACATGTAAGTTCTACAGTAGTCAACAGCTGTCAAAAACGGTTCACTCAATCTCCTCCTGTGTCTGACCCTGAGGAGTGAACTACAAAACTGATTCTGGTTTTTAGAGAATCACAGAAGAGTTGAGGCTGGAAGGCAGCTTTGAAGATTGTCTACTTTTAGTCAGTAAATATATTTGCAATAATAAAAAAAAAAAGGCAATTCTAGTGCCTTGTTAGGTATCCAAGTAATAGTGTTTCCAGACCTAAAATGAGTGTGTCACACATTTGACCAGAAGGTTTACTTTTACAGAAGAACAGATTTCTGACAGTATTAAAGACTTCTTTTTTTTCTCTTATGTTTTATATTCTACTGTGATTTACTGACATTAATTAAAGCAAAACCAAACTCTTGAAATATGTGGACCTGTGTTTTAGCAAGTCTTAATTTATGCTTAAAAATTTAGGTATTATTAATTCAAAGACTTTAAAGGTGGTTGGTTCTGGTTTGGTTTTTCTTTTTTCTTCCAGTACATTTGCATCTTTTTTTTTCAGTTGTTTTGAGAATTGGTTTTGAACTAAAGATGCCAGGAAGATCTGAACTGAAGATGCCCAGTGGAAACAATTTGAAGTCAAAGCAGAGCCTCTAAAAGATAAACTGGGGTGGGGGGGGGAGGCAGGGCCTTGGGCAGCCTGTTCTGAATTGGCAGTAAGGGAAGGAAGGAGAGAAATAGCTCTAACTTGTTGATTTCATGGATGGAAGTTTGGATGAAAGTCCTGGTAGTTGTAATATGTATACCAAAGGAACAGGCTATGGCTACTAAACATTGGGAGAAGAAATGAAAATTGATGGGTTGGTTTATTTTGCTCCTTGTGAAGAGGGAATTGAACAATACATGTTAGCAATGGCAATGGAGGAGACCACTATGGCCTCCAAGCATATTCCTCCATAATGACAGGTCTCATGAATGACTGGTACAGAATAGAAAACAAAGCATATATTCTGTGTACAGCCATGCGTTTAATGCTAGAAAGCTTACCTCCATGCTATTAACCAGGAAATCAGAGAGTCAACAGTTTAAAAACTGCAAAAGACACGAAGGGTGTCATTAGTGTCCAAAGCCTAAAGAGCAGCCATTCTTAGGTGGCATATTTTCTTGTATTTTATAGTCTGTATTTCAGTGTTGATATTGAGAAAATAATACACAATCCAGACACCTGAGATGAGGCCCCAAGCACCTCCCTGGCCTGTTCCAGTGTTCCACTACCCTTGTGTTAAAGAACTTGTTCCTAACATCCTATCTAAATCTACTCGTCTCTAGTTTGAAGCCATTGCCCCTCGTGCTATCACTACAGGCCTTTGTAAACAATCTTTCTCCATCTTTCCTGTAGGCCTCCTTCAGGTACTGGAAGGCTGCCATTAGATCTCCCCAGAGCTTCCTCTTTTCCAGGCTGAACAACTCCAGCTCCCTTAGCCTGTCTTTGTAGCAGAGGTGCTCCAACCCCTTGATCATTCTTGTGAACCTCCTCTGGACCCATACCGTCAGGTCCATGTCCTTCCTGTATTAAGGGCTCCAAACCTGTACACAGTACTCCAGGTGATGTCTCACCAGAGCAAAGTGGCAAAATCACCTCTCTGGATTTGCTTGCAACACATCTTTTGGTGCAGCATAGGATGTGATTTGCCTTCTTTCAACATTACACTGAAAGAGAGATATGGAAGGATTCCTGTCCTGTCTGCAAGACACAGACAGGGTGGTGATGTACAGATTAACAGTGAGAACTAGAGCCAGAACTAGAAATACAGGAAAATCATCTTTGCTACTTCCAAAGACTATTTAAGATAATTTTCAAAACTTTCTGTCATTTGAACTCTCTGAAGCCTCCACTATGGCTTTCTGTACATACTATTCAAATACGTGCCCTTTGCATTTTGACAGCCGGGTTGCTACCTTGTCCTTGTAATTGAGTTTCCTGTTCCTCTCATGCCAGATTGCTATCTCGCCTCAACCTACCAGCAGGTTTTACTTTTGCCACATGTATTTTAAACTTGCTTTTAACTTCCCGCTCTGTCCCTGTGTCAAATGTGTCTCTCCAATGAATTCAAAGTTCCTCAGGACTGTGAGTCTCAGTGTTTTTCCTCCTGTGTTCAAACCAGAAGCTTTTCTCTAAGCCCTGCAACTGCAGCTGAGGGTTTATTTGTGAAAAGATGCATTTTGTAAGAGCCATTACACACCTCTTTTAAAACTTCAGCTTGTGGTAAAACATTCAGTTATAATAGCCAGATTATTACATTGGAAGTGCCAGTTGGTTTAGGGAGCTTGGCACATTGGCCTTGCAGTTTGGTGTGTATTTTAAAAGCTGGACAGAAAAATACAGTACCTGCACTGCATTTGCTTGGTCAAAAGGAATAACCTAAGATACACTTTGCTTCCTAAGAAAAGATTTGTGTGGCATTACTGTTGAGTGTGAGTGAACACCTGGTAGATACAGAGGAACTTGGTGTAGCCCTGAAATGGCCAACAGCTGAGATATACAGACTGTATATTTAATACCACAGCACCTGTTCTTGCATTCCAGAGAGGATAACAAATGTTTGCAAAGGAGAGAAATACCAAATTAAGTTCATGACCCTGCTTTGTGTGACTGTCATTATCTTTGTTTAATATCCAATGCTTCTCTAAGAGCAGTCACCAGAAGTTAATCTGATTTTTTTCCCTTTTTTATTAAAGCTTCAGAGTTAATTAAAATATGTGGAGAGACTCTAGGGAAAAGGGCTTTTAAAAGGCTTTTAAATAAAATTTTTTAGATCAGCTACAGTCTGTGTATCATGAGATGCACAGGGTGGCTGTGGGAAGCATGAGCATGTAGAACCAGAATAACTTGTTGGCACAGACTGCTCTCATGGGACTGCAAAACTCTGCGCAGACATTCTTGTTGGAAATAGTATCTTTCCTTGCCACACTACCCTTAACCCCCAGGTGCTTTATTTTGGCAACTCTCTCACCTCTTGATCAAGAAGGCATTTGATTTTCTGTTTTTTCATGGTTTGGTTTTGCAGATAGAATGCAGGCCATCTTCTGCCATTGGTCAAAATTTGGACATTCTAATACACTAAGAATACAGACATTCTAATTTGGACATTCTAAATACACAGAATTAAATAGCAACTCTGGGTACCATAGAACAATATTATATGCATTTTGCAAACCTAGTAACGATGATTTTTTCAGCTTTTTGGGTGAAATAAAGGTTTTCCCAGTGGTATTTGCTAGCTGTGTTCCTACTGCTGAATATATATATAGATAGATAGAGAGAGGGAGAGAGAGAGTGTACAGATCAGGTCACAGAATCACCAAGGTTGGAAGAGATCTCAAAGATCATCAAGTCCAACCTGTTACTACAGACCCCATGACTAAACCATGGCACCAAGTGCCACGTCCAATCCCCTCTTGAACATCTCCAGGGATGGCGACTCCACCACCTCCCTGGGCAGCCCATTCCAATGTACAATCTTTTTTTTTTTTAATGATGGGCTAGACAGATTTTTTTCCCCAAAAATGTTTGGTTAAGTGTTGCTTCAGAGTGCCTGGCCAGCATCAGAATTAACTTCCCAAATCCAGTAAGCCTGCTCATGCAGTATTTGGCATGCATTAGTCTTTCAGATTGGGTATTTTTTTCCTTTTGAAGGTCTTCCAGTGTGAATGTTAAAATTAGTATGCAGTGCTTGACTCATTTACAGTCTTACAGTATGCTCAGTTGATAAAGATTATAGTGAGCGAGAATTTAGTACAATTTACTGTACCTATTAAGACAACTGTAGGCAAAAGTTACTTACCTTTATGAACGAGTGCTTTGTATGCATTGAAAAGTTTCGTTTAAACTGTTTTCTAGTTAAAATTGATATGCATATATAAATCTCCCTTTTTAAACGCAAAGTGCCAAATAAAATATTTGCTCTTCAAATAAGGGCCTTGTGTACCAGAATTAAAAAAAAAAAAAAAAAAAAAAAAAGAGATGTATGTGGAAGAAATAACTACTGTATAGGGCCCTTGTTGAGGATTTTTTTACTCCTTCTGCACTTAGCCATGTGCCCTCTGGATTTTCCACTGCCTGATGGTGCTTTTCCAGGTTATATGCCCTGCTGCAGACTTTCTTCTTAATAAACCCTGTGGCTGCCCCAGCCCTTTGCATCTCAAACAGCCTGAGAGTTGCAGTTCCAGTATCTGAAGCGTGAAAGCTCTCATATGTGTCTGGTACAAGCTTCATTTTTCATCAGCTTTTTGAAAAGCCAGCAAGTGAACAAATACATGGGAACACAGAGACTAGCCAATAGGCCAAAGTGACCCTCTGAGGACTGCTGCATTTTTTGAATGATTTCCACATTGCAAGGACTTTATCTGTGCTTTTTAAAAAGTTTAAATTTAACACACCTTTCACCCAGAAAGCTTTGAAGCACGTAGATAAGAATCAAAACACTGACTATTCTGGTTAAATTAAAAATAACAAACCACCACCAAAAAATGTTCTTTTGAACCATGACTCACCCAGACGGTTATGAAGAAAGAAGCTATAAATCATGGTGGTAGGTTGAAAAATCAGCTTACCTTATTCATATTTGAAGAATTCATAATCTGTGTGCTACCATTTGTTTTTTAATCTTACTGTCATGTAATAAGCACATTGTGAAAATTGTTACAGCCCTGGTAACAGGTTTATGACTGTTTCTGCCTGTTTTGTACTTCAGGACTTGTTCATTCTTTTGCAGTTGATCACTGTTGGAGCTTTACCTTACTGAAGTCATGTGTTTATACATGAAATCATATATTGATGTGCCTCAGTATATTTATTTTGTGTTTCTGGCCTTTATCATTCCTGAACATAAGGATAGCGCTCTAAAGACTCAGAAATCAGAAGGCTCAAGAAGTAGTAAAAATTCAGGGTGGTTTGTGTTGTTTGGTTGTTTTTTTTTTACCCCTTGATCTCATGGTTTTGAAGGTGCATGACACATGGTCATACATGTTTGGAAAACATACCACCTTCAGTTCCACTTGATTTCAAGTTGTCTTCTCCTAGGAAAATGATACTCTCTGACTCTGGGAGTTTGAGCATGAAGTTGTATGACATGTACAGGCTTTTAGTTATAGCTCTTACCCACAGTCTCTAGAGGCAAACATGCTTGTCCCCACAGGAAGCTTGGCAGAAAACCTGTTACCACATTTCTGAAAGCTGTGTGATACAGTCTTTTAAATGTTGCCCGAGGCGCTCAGTAGCTGCTGTCTTGTTTCCTCCTAATCCTATGAAAGTGTCCTTAGCGTCTTGCCCAATAACCTCTGTCATTTTGGGGCTTTGTGCTTAGCAGGTACTAGTGCAGTAAGCAGTCTGCCAGTCACTGAAATGAGAGCTGGGCCTCTCGCATCAGTGTTGTTGTTAATGACTTCACAGTCACATTTTCTCTTCTGCCACGATTGTTGTATCAACATACCAAGAATGTATGCTGGATATGCAGCTAATGTCAGAAAGCTCAACTCTTGACTTGCCCATGGGACTTCACTTTGTTTACTGAAACTTTTTACAGGATGCTTTTTTTCCTGATCCTTCTTTATCACAGCAAGGTTAAAAATACTCAGTGACTCAAGTATTCGTTGTCAGCATACAGGAGATTGAATACACTCAACTGCAAGTGATGTTGACTCTACCATCACCTATCATCTTGTGGAAAAAACATTCTGCTTAAAGACAATGAAGTCCTCTCATTCAACTCTTTGTTTTAATCCCCCAAGCAATTTTTGTTTGTGAGTTTTCAGTTTGGTTTTTTTATTTGGTTTAAGCAGAGTTGAGAAATAGTGTATTTGGTAATAAGCATTTGCCACAGCATGGAAGGGAAGTGCTCTGCCTTCCATGTCAGGAAAAAGTCAGCATCGTAGCCATAAGTGGGAGCTTTCCTGTACTTTTATACCAGTCTCTTGAGACCTTATTAACCTACAATTCTAAATTTTCACTGGAAGTCTACGCTCCTGCCAGTTTTAACAAAAAACTTTTGTAGGGTAAAATATTTTGGGGGGAAAAGTACGTACAGAATGCTACATGCCTGGTATTTATTGACTATCACACAAAAATTGTACTATCGGGTGCAAAACCAAAGGCATTTCATAATTCATAAGCTTCTAATTTTGGTGGGAGGCAGTCTAGCAACTAGATTAAGCTTTAGATTTAGGAAACTTTGCAGATGTTCCCCTTATGCCTAAGATCCTGTGAATTCTGAAGTATCAGAGGCAGGATTTCCTCTGATAACTTTTCCCTATGGGCTGCTCTCTGCCATAGAGGGACAATTAACTGAATATAATCATGTTTATTAGTATAGATTATACAGACAGTAAAATCCCTTGGTTTTGGTGATCCACTTTGAAAAAGTGAAGTGTAGAACTTCACAGGGAAAAGAAAAAAAGCCACACACAAAACACCAGAAAACCCAGGAGGTATGAAGAACAGTCATGAGGGAAAAAAAAACTATCAGAGATGCTTAGAATTAGTGAGAATTACTTGCCCAAATACTGGGTCTGCCGCAGGCCACTAGAGAAACGGTGCTATTTCATATTGAAGTGCAAAGATGGTACCTGTCAATACAGGAGGTGTGGTCAGAGATTTGTGCGTCCTGGTGAGCAATTGTAGTCACTCTTAAACGGTGGCTGACTACATACAAACAAGCCTAAATGAAGGAAGCTGCTTGAAGTAGTTGTCTAAATTTGGATTTACAGGCTTATTTTTAGGTGCTCGCATGTGAAGTTGTAGTCAGAGGTTTGAAAGGGGTTTCTTGGCTGTCCTCACATTGGGAACGTGGGGGCTGGTAATGAATGCAGCCGGCGACTGCCCCTTGCCATCTCCGTGAATTGAGCGTCACACAACAGTATCTGTATTTGAAGATACGGTGTTAATGTTTCAACCTCTTCTTGACATGTCTCCTGCCCTTTCGACTCACAGGACCTTTCTTCTTTCTCCCTTTCTGCTACTTGTTCCAGCTGTCAGTTAGCAATAACGGCTGTTGATGTTGTACTGCTTGCTCAGCAGTGCAATTTCCTTTCAGCTCTCTTTTCAAGGAAGTGAAACCACTGCGATGTATTTTTGCATTCTGAGGTGCCGAAGCAAAATGAAGCACCCCAGGCATGAGAGAAAGGTGGCTGAGAAGAGCTGCTATTACGGTGAGGAGGGAAAACCCCACCTTCTCTCTGTGATACCTTCTGATAGAGTTTCAAAGACTGTGATAAAGTTCGTGCTGGATTTAGTGGAATAAATAAGCCTCAGGCCAGTCTTCACCTCGGATAGTTTGCCTCCCTTTCTGCTGTCAGCACTAACAATTGCAGTTTCATTTGATACACAAGTAAGTAATATCTTTACTGGGTTTTAATGACTGAAGAAGCTCTTTAATCTTACTGCTTAAACATGGTTTTATTTAAGCAGTTGACTGTGAATTACATTTTGGGTCATTCTGCCATCAGTAATGAAGGGGAAGTCTGATTATAAAATACAAGCAGTTTGCAGATTCCTTTTTGGATTGACTAAAATACAGAAACATGAAAATTGTATATTTAGTAATTAAATTAGAACCTGGGTAATAACAAAGGGGAAATGGAGCTGACTTCTGGTGTGTTGCAAAGTAAATAGAAAGCAGGGTGCGCTGGGAAGTCCCAAAACAGGGACAGTTTTAGAGAAATGCCACTAAGAGTTTAACATCTCTTCTAAGTGAGCAATTCCTTTTTTGCTTAGTAATGGTAATTACAGGTCAAGCTCCACTTTGTCAAACGTTAAATTATGTACTGTGAGGGGCTTTGTGTTGAGAAACTGTAAAGTTTGTAGAAAACTCGTGTTTTCAGTTTCCTGAAATCGATACTTTGTAGTATGTGTTTATGTGTAAGTGGTTAGAAGCATACTTGAGTGTGTGTGTGACTTGCTGGAGGCTGGTTGTAAGGACTTCTGTTCAATTACAGTGGAGCACTATGTGTGATACAGTTAGAATTTTACAAGAATACCTACAGCATCCTGTGAAAGAACATTTAAAAATCCGTACATACTGCATTGGCAGGGAGTGTTTCTCAGAAAATTCATGGAAAATGCTTTGAAACAGCGACTGCATCTTTGGGGAATGTCACAAAGTAGATGTCATGAGCAATTAGTAAATTGGAGAGCTTTAAGAAATGAAGGTGATGAAAAACCAATAAATATTGCTGGTTTGGAGTTAAAACAAGATTCATCCATAGAGCTTTGTAAAGCAGTGGCTGTTGATTTCTAGTATTTGGGTTGAGTAACAGTTGCAATTTTATAGTGAAAAACACAAAAAGTGAATAATTATTTTCAGTTCAGCTTGGTTGCATAGCATCCTTAATATCTTCCTGGGTCTTTGTGGTAGACAAATGTGTCTGTCTTGTGACCTTGAGTGCTTTTCCCAAGATAATGAACAATGAGTTCTTTGGGATTTTTAGGATCCTCATGTAGTAAAGAGTTTTAAAAATATGGTCAAACACTTCATGCTTAAAACCAAAATACAGATATCCACTGAATGTCTTGAAAACCAAATCTGCTTAAGGTTTATGAGATGACAAAAACCAGCTTGTTACTCAGTTTCTCAAAGGCAGAAAAAAATGGAGATTCGCGTCTCACATGTCTTGAAGGACAAGTTCCTTCTATTTGTAGGAAGCCCAGAGGCACCGTGCATCTGAACACGCCCAGATGCCCAGATACAAACAGTTAAAAGGAAACATTTTCCAAATTCAGGGACTTACTCGTTGGCATCTTCAGACTTTGTTTTCATGAAAAGAAACAGGGAGTAAAAAAATTGCTTCCAGGCTTTGTGTTTGCAAAGCAAACCTTCCATATGTGAAGTAAATGTAAACAGATGAAGCTTTCCTTTAGCCTGTCTGAGATGCCAGGAAAGCTGCAGTGTAATAGCAGCCACCTCCCAGACTTTTTCAATGAATTCCTGTGCACCTTGGTGGAGAAGGTGCTGCAAAGGGAATGTGCTGTCAATAGCTGTCGCTGGCAACACAACAGGAGCATGAGCATTTCACAGAATAAGTTTATGAAAGAGCTGTTGAAGAAATTAAAAGCTATCACTGGGTATACTGGTGCAAGTAAGCATTGTTTTGGAGGTGGGAAACTCCTATGATCTAATTTACTCGTCACAGAAGGATATCTTGGTAGCACCAAATGTCCTGGCAATCCCTAGTATGTTAATTTTCAGCTCTTTCTGCAGTAAGTATAGGACATAGAAGTGTTAACCTATACTTGCTTTCCTTATGAAAACTGTCTTGTTCAGATTGGATCTAGAGAAGCTCAGTATGGTTTGCTGATGAAAGATTTCGGTATTTATCTTATGAAAAAAACCCTATATGTTTATATAAAATATATGTGTAAAAATATAAGTGTTGGATCTGAATTCACTGATCATGTTAAGTGGTAAACAGGAAAAAGTTTTCTGATAGTGATTTCACTGTATATTGTCTCTGAGTAACAGATAATGGTCATGATGTTGGGATAGTCAAGGTTTCAGATTTCATTGTGTGTATGAGAATTACATCAGACTTACAGCTCATGATGAAGTAGGGCAGGTTTGTTGTCTCAATTTGAAATGCCATTAATCCATATATAGTGAGGTATTTTGACCCATTTTTGATCGAGTTCTATTGCATTTCGTGTTTTCTCAAAACAGTCTCAGATAATGTAAACCTAAAGAGACTAGAGTTGTAGGGATTGAAAAGATGGGGGGTTTCTGCATCTACATACATATGTTTGCATTATTTTTGTAGCAGTTAGTAGGACTAATATGAATTGGTCTATGTAAAATACTCTTTAACCTTCTGTTCATAGAATGTCTGTTATGAAGAATTGACTGATTTATTTACTTATTTATTTTCCCCTAGTGGCCACAGATGTCTTCAACTCCAAAAGTCTGGCCATACAGGCCCAGAAGAAGATCCTTGGAAAAATGGTATCCAAATCCATAGCAACTACTTTGATTGATGATACAAGCAGTGATGTCTTAGATGAGCTCTACAGAGTGACAAAGGAATATACACAAAATAAAAAGGAAGCAGAGAAAATCATCAAAAACCTCATCAAAATAGTTCTTAAATTGGCAATTCTCTACAGGAACAACCAATTTAATCAGGATGAAATAGCACTGATGGAGAAATTCAAGAAGAAAGTTCATCAGCTGGCTAAGACCGTGGTCAGTTTCCATCAGGTGGATTATACCTTTGACAGGAATTTTTTGTCCAAACTGCTAAATGACTGTAGAGAGCTGCTTCATGAAATCATTCAACGCCACCTAACTGCCAAATCACATGGACGTGTCAACAATGTGTTTGATCACTTCTCTGATTGTGAATTTTTGGCTGCCTTGTACAATCCCTTTGGACCTTATAAACTCCATTTGCAGAAACTTTGTGATGGTGTCAACAAAATGCTAGATGAGGGGAACATATAAATACTTGTATTAAAGTTGACTGCCTATGCATTATTTTTAGATGGAACACTGTTGATTTATGAAGGAATAAGGGAGCATGCAAAAAGGGTTTTTTACATTATGACAGATATTTCTAAAATACCTTTATGAAACTGATTCCTTATTATGAGCTATGTGTTGCTATTCACAGTCCATCTGGAAGAAAGACTGCACATGACCGTGTTTTACTGTACTTTGCCTATGGAAACAGCTGGATAAAGACAATAAAACAGAACGGTTCCAAGTACAGTAAGAGTCCTGCAAGATAGATATGCAAAACGAAACAATGTGCTGTGAGACAATCCACATCTTTCACAGACTTACAGAATTATTCCTAAACTATCAGAGTCCAGTTATGTTGGCAACAGACTGTCACGGTGATGGTACACCCTATAATTTCTTTGACTTATTTGTAAACTACATATATTTGATTCATTTATAGTCTTTGACGCTCTCTGCACAGATCACAGCTTCCTAATGTTGCCCTTATGAAGCATTCAGTTTTAAATAATATCAGTGATGCTGTCACGTAGAGTCTTACCAGGTGAAAACTTTCTGTCTGCAAGGCTACCAAGTATAGTACCTTATAGACCTGCACAGATGCTTGCTTCATTTGATTATATGGGGATTATTTGAGGAATAAGCTACAGTAAGATAGCCTAACTGGGAAGGCACATTCCCTTGAAACCACTTGTGGTACATAATTTTAACTCTATGCCTATGATAAGGTGAAATGCAAGGACTATCTGTGCAATTCCTTAAGATATTTAGAATCCAGCTTAATAGGTCACACTTCTTTTTGAAAGTGTGAGTCAAGAAATTTCATCACACTAGGCTGATGTGTATGATGATGTGAATTCAGAAAGTTAAGTCATCTGAAAGTAAATTTAAAGCCTATTGTGTATGATGAGACTAGCAAAAGCATTTAGTCTTACTGTGTTATATACTATTTAACTAATGGGAAAATGGAATCTTGAATAAATTTTTAAAATTTCCTCTTCTCTCCACTCCTACCTTTCATCTCACTTCTTCCTGCCTTGCTCTTGGGGATAAAAAGAAATGTGACTTTATAGACACTGTAATGTACTACTTAAAAGCGTGAAGTTAATACATTTCAAACACCTGAAGACTTTTTGTTAGGAAGCATATAAAGAATTTGCTGTTTATTTAATTGCCAGTGGTTTTGCTGTTTGCTGTGTCTTTTTGTTTTAATGAGTAAACCAAAGATTATGTGCACTTTGAACTTTGCATGCCTTTTTCCGTCCCCCCCTGCCCCCTTGTCGCATTTTAAGTTATGAAGAGCAAACTCGGCCTGTGCTGACAGCAAAAGCATCACAGCCTCTTACATATGGTTTCAGGATTACTTACAATGTTTTAAGAGACAAAATTAACTTTTATTTTTGTTTGCTTGGTCACTAGGCTCTGAATATTCACAGAAAGATGCCAGAGAAATGTGGTTTTGAAATGTGAACTCATTTTACACAAGCCACTGTTGTCCAGCAGAGATAGAAGATCAATCTACTAGTAGGCCAGAACAGCTGGGAACTGATGTAAGGATAATACATCAGAACTTGCCAAGAAATAGATTGTTAGGCTGATATCTAAAGGACTATAATTAAAGATTCCTTCCCATGTTTTACTTAAATGGTAAATACTTTGTATATGTGTCCATCAGAAGCCAGGTACAGGAGGAAAATCCCACAAATTGTCAAGAGTATAGTTTCTGATGTATTTGTTCCACCTATTTGTTTTCTTTTCTTGCCTGGAAAAAGAAAGCTGTTTGCTTTCTCAGTTCTCTCTGAGTTGAGAATAAAAAGGAACTTCACAAATTCTGTTTCTAAATCATGTTCTGATTCTCCAAAAAAGCATGGTTTATAATGAATGGTAACAGTTACTCAAAGGAGGACAGGGCCGCACCTTACTTGGAACCAGGCATAACATACTCATGTATTTGTAACCTGTGAAAGATTTTCTTCAGCCATGACCTGGAACATTTTGACTGCTCAATTAAGATTTATACATTGTTAACAAATTTCTGCTTAGATGTATATGAGCCATATTGTGTCATACTATGTATATTTTCAGTAACACAGTAACTTCTTAGTTGCATTATCTGGTCATTTAGTTTCTGGAAGAAGTGAAAATTGCTCATGGAGATTAGATTATAAGCATAAAAACTTGACAACTAGGAGAAGTTATATTTAGCTTGCAATCCAGTCACATTCTTCTGAGATGCTCTTAACAATAGTTCTGTCTGGCATTCATTTTCAATTGCAAAGATGTGATTTCTGTAATGGTGAAATGAAACAATTGTATTTGATTTCCAAAGGCATGTTTTTGTAGGGAACATGACATAGCACTCAAGCTGTATACTCTTGCAATTAGTTTATTTTTCCTGCAGCATACATAAATAGTGTCTTTAATTGACAAAATTCAGAATAAATTGATAGCATTTTTTTCGTGTGGTAAGGTATTGATCCTTCTAACTGAAACTTCATGCAGCCAAGTTTAAAAAATATTATAGTAGTACCATCTAATTAGAGGTAGGAATAATGCCATTGTTTAGTGTGGTGATGCTGTGTTTTAATAAAGCAGAAACTATTAATATATTAAATTCCAATCATCATGGATCCACTTCACAACGGGCTTTTAAGTCTCAGGACCTTAGATGTTTCATATTTTAGCACACTTCCAATGTATATAGGAATATAATTTCAAAGTGTGTATTGGTGAAGTTGTCAGAGTTATAAACTAACATTACAGCCTGCTAAAGGCTTTGAAAAAGTGGAAGTCAGACATCGGCTACATTTTTCAAGGCATAGCAAACAACCATGGTCTAAGCCATACAAAGAAAAACAGATAGAGGGAGGTTATCTGGGTCATTTTGTGTGTTCCCCCTCAAAAACTGATTCACTAGAAATTCTGTCCACCACTTTAAGTTTACATGCATTTGTGGGTATACACAGACAAGAAAAAAACCACCACCACAACAACAAAACCCAGTTGTTTATGCAACAAGGTTTATTCTGTACTTAGAAGATACAGAAATTATCTGGAGTCTGTAATATTTCAGCAGCTAGTGTGGGTTTTGGCTTCTTTTTTTTTCTGGGTTTTTTTGTAGTTGGTTGGTTTCTTTCCTTCTATTATTAGGAAAATAGCAAATTGTGTCTCTTCTAAAAAAAAAAAAAATTATTGAACCTCACCCATAAAGCAAATTCCAGTAAAATAAAGGAATGAGGAGATGGCCAATTGTTTCCTCACATCTATTCCTTAAAGAATTGCATTGTTCCAGGGAAGTAGGGAACTGATTTTTATGGCAGTTGGCTTCAGTTGCTTTTCCCCCTTTATTGTAGCTGTAACATCTATAATGTACTATTTAAACTTGAATCCTGCATTTAACTCATCAGGGGACCAGAACATGCTTGTTTTTGTGGTCTAGCAGAGAGGAATCCACACTACTCCTAAGTCCATCATTGTCAAAGATGACAGTGGTGTGAGTAGGACAGAGAAGCTGCACATTGTATAGGCTAGGATAATCTCTCTCTGATGACTGTTCACCATCTGGTGACCTGCTACCGCAGCTTTGCTTTGGCTTTGCGTGCTTTTCCTGCCCTTTTGAGCAGCAGAACTACTCTTGAGATAAGTCTGTTCCTTCCCTACCATTTTAATCCTAGGATTATGTTACATTGTGTATGTGTCGAAGGAGAACCCCAGACAGAACGTGTTACCTACTCCGCTTAAGGGAAACAACCCCAAGCTAAACACCGGTTTCATGGGGTTTTTTTGGTGGTTTGTTTTCTCTTTCATTTTTTTTTCCAATGCAGTTTGAGATCAGAAAGAATAATCTACATCTTGATTTAGCTGTTAATGCTGTTTTGACTGTAATCTATACCCTTATCAGTATAGGAAGCTTTTAGCTGTGATTTCAATACATGTACTTCTGAGTCTTTATAAATAGCAGTGCTTTTGGAATGCATTATGGAAGGGTATATTTTAGCATGAACATGAAATGAAGATTCTGTTTGCATAACCATTCACAGAGAAACTTTCTTGTTACAAATGGTTTTCATTGAGATTTGAGCAGGTCAGCCAACATTCATGGTGAAGTGGCAAACATCTGTGCTCTGGATAAAGCAACTGTCAGAGGAGATTAAAGTTGTCCAGAAAGGTTCTGTAATATCTTATTTTTATATTTTGCACATAAACGAAACTCCTTTGGGGAGAGGAAATTCTCCTTTCTATCTTTGAAAAAAAAACCCCAGATCTCTACCCAAAACCACACTGTTGGCTAACACTCAGAGAGTTTATACTAAGTAATTTAGTTGTTATTTTCAATTAATGTGAAAAACCACAACCCCCCTTACATTTATTCTCACAACAAAGTCCTAAAAATATAATCCATACTAAATTGCTAATGTATTTGTGACAAAGTTTGTATACTGCAGCTGAAATTATATTGCAACTTTGGCATTCGTATCTATAGAACTGAATGTTTTAGGTTACCATGTGACTTAGTCTATGAAAATAAAGGAGTAGTATCCTTACAGGTTATGCCTTAAAGCTGTATTCTGTGTTACAAAAGTCTGTATCACAAATCAAGATTGCTTAATGCTTAAACTACAAATCTCTGAAGTGACCTCTCTTTTCTTAGTATTCAGTTTTAATATTTAGAGTTCTGGTTTCCTATTTTAAAGCTGGTCTTTGTGGCCAGGACATTCCTGAATCAATACCAGCTGCTTCTTGTGAGCAGCTCATAGTTTAGGATATCCCATAATTGCATAGTATCAAATAAAGAAGCAGACTATAATAATTGAGAATAATGGAATTAAGCAGGTACATTACTTGCCCAGCTTTCCCAAGCAACTGAAACCGGTTCGCTGTTTGTGGTTCTCCCTTGTGGGAAAGTCTTGGTGTGGTAGGTGGAGGACAAAGGTGGAGCTCCCTACAGTTGCTGTGATTTAGATATAAATTATTTCTACCATTACATCTAAGATCTTCCACGGTGTGCTGTACCAACCTTGACACTGGATTTTAAAATCATACTCTCCATTGGCTTTGTGACAAATTAATTCCTTTTTCAGTTTGTATTAAAGAGTTAGGTCATAATTGTGCATATAATTACATAGCCTGAAACAAAATAGAAGTCATCCTTCTGCAACACATCTTTCTTCCTAGGTATCTTCTTTCTTCAGTCAGTAGGTGTTTTGTGCACCATAAAAACTCCTCCTTGTTGGATGTAATTCTGCAAGTTTTAGTAAATGCAGGGTGTTAATAAAATAGTTTGATTTTCATCCACTTGTTCTCCAGGTCCTGCTGGCATGTTTTTAAAGTATCGGCCCCACTGGTCTTTAAGCATGGCAACCTAAAGCTCTTCATTTGCAACACATGTGTGGAAAATTTTTCAGGATTAATTTGTTGTTCATTGTTCAGGCCAAGCCATAACTAATACTGGATGAAAAATATTCCATTTGTGTGAATTACTGTGTATTAATGCAGAGAGTATAATGGTGTAGATGAGTAAATCAACTCCTGTACACCACCAACCCTTTACTTGCACGTGAGTAAAAGTGCACATGTTCTACTCCATTATAGAATAGCTTTGAAACATTATTTGGCTTTCTTGAGCAGAATTTAGTTTCATTTCATAAGCCATTTGGTAGCTGGACTTGGCTTAAGTCCTGAAAAGAAAACCCCCCAGTTGCTGATAGCCTTACTGTTAATTAAGGGTTCCTGTGGCTTTAAAGGTCAGCCTTTCCCCATTTCAAAAGCTGATGCTTTCACTTCACTGACTGGACTTGAGATACTGTGGGGTTTTCCTTTGTTTGGGATTCAGTTTTATTTTGTGGGGAGTCAAGACCTACAATGCTATCTTCTAGGCCTCTAAAAGATTGCAGAAATAAAACATAATGAGGCAATGCTTCAGGCTGGGAAGGGTAAGTACACTGATTCCAGGACATGACAATGGGTTCTGCTGCAAATTTCAGGAGACCTGTTTCCGTATCTCAAGGATCTTGATAATTCAGCAACAGAAAAGTGATCTCATTCTTGGAACTAAAGTGAGTCTCTTTGCCCAACTGAAAAGCTCTCTCAGTTACAGGCTGCCAATTTCAATGGTATGGGCACTCCCAAAGGTACATTTGCTATGCCATCATACAAAAAACTCTTAGGGAAAAGTGGAAAGGAAACCTCATAACTTTTCTGGAAGACAGGGCTGTGATCAGACAACGTTCTCATTAAGTTGGCTTTACCATTTTCACTGTGGTAAGGTCTACTGCCTACCATAGGCACAGACATTTGACTCCAGCAAAGTAAGACAATATGTTTAAAGCTTACATGTAGTTCCAGTGTACTATGACACAACAATTCACAGTTTACCCCAAAGCTTGAACTGAGAAGTTCATGCTACAAAACAGGAAACAGAAAAGTAGGCCCTTTACAAAGCAGTATCAAAGCCAAATCTTTGCTACTGTTCTGAGTTGGAAGAACCTTGGCTGGAGAATTCAGACTTTCCACCTCCTTTCTGATTAGCAAAGTAAATGCTGAAGAGGAATACAAATTCCTATGGGAAACTGTGGGGTTTCTGCTGTTACTTGGCTGGCTGGCTGTTCTCCATCTATCCATCTTGCTTCTCAGTGGGATATTCCATACTTCTTGCATTCTTGATTAAAATTGCTCTTTACTGCAGGTTAGGGAGAAATTCTCACCACAAAATGCAGTCAGTCTGAACCTGTGGTGTTTGGCTTTCATTCTAATTTTTGTGCTGGCTGGGATGGGAGCTGTTGGAGTGGATATTTCTGAGGGATGACCGTAAGTCTGCTTTTTGGGGGAAGTGTGTATTCATGTGCTGTTGCGCACAGAGAAAGCTTCTGTAACGTTGGGAGCAAGAACTCTAAAATGCCCTTGGTAGCAGCTTGAAAGTAGAGGTCATTTTAGGAAGCAGTGTAAAAGTAGCTTATCTTTTGTGCATATTTTCCATTTATTAAAGGAACTGCCTCTTGGAATTTTTACTGTTCCAAAGTTCAATATTGCTCTTAACTTGGGAAGCGTCTCCATTGCTTTTCCATAACCAAACAAAACTGAAACAGTTTTCTCAGGACACATTTCAACTCTATGCATTAAAAATTCAGCTTATCTGTAGAATCTGATTTTCACCAAGTACAACACATAGTTATGTGGTAGTCTTTTTAACTCTTCTTTTAATCTACGTGAGTTTTATTCTCCAGAGGTTTTTGTCTTTAAGGAGACTAACGTATTTTTCATAAAGAATCATTTAGGATGAAATGGAGTGGTTGTGTTATGGGGCAACACCATAACCTTTTGCTGGCACCTCCCTAAAATCTCTCCACAGGATGGTTTTTCAAAGCTGTAGATGTGCACAAGCAACTAGTTTCTGCTTAATGAGTTTGTTCTACTAATCTGTTACTACATACCAGCTCAGCAGTCCACCAAGCCCTGACTGACCCAGGGCTTCAGATTCCTTTAAACCTTAAGTCCCTGGTAGAATCAAATGGAGAGTTTCCATAGCATGCTGCTTGTGCCCCCAGCATGGATTTTCCACTTAATTGAGTGGTATGTGCAACAAATGCCAAAATTAATGTTTCTTGCCAAAACAGGGACATGAGACCTCCTGTGATGAGGGTTGTTGACAAGAGCTATAAAAATGTTTGCATTTACATTTGCAGCTGGTTTGTAAGAGTATATTTACTGTAGGCTGCTCCTCAGCATCACATCAGGAGAGCTGCTTTTCAAGTTCTGAAGATGACAAGCAATGGATTCAATAGCAAGAAAGCCCCCACTTACTTATGTAGGCTCAATAAAAAGAACACAAGAGAATGCAAGTTAGAATGGAAATAATACTTTCTGCTCTTTCCACAGATGGAAGGAATAAATAGAGCTGCTATAAGGTAGCTATGAAGAAATCCTCAGCAGGGGTTTCTATCACATAGATTTATATACCTAATCAAAATAAGTAGCTTTCTGTAACCAGCATTACTAGGAAACAGGAGACTGAGCTGGGCATAACCTTCGTTTGAGATGTACAGCTGAGGGCTAAGACCTTTCTATGATGTCGCTGCACAGGCAGCCAGAAGATGGCTGCAGAAAGAGAGGGAAAAGGAATGATGACCTGGTTGCAAGCAAGGCTTCTTTGTTCACAGCAAGAAATGCCTGTCTTCAAACCCCCAGAGAATTCCACAGGACTAAGGCTGTAGGAAGGTACCATCTGCTCTAGGCCATGCTGCTTTTGTAGTGTTCAGTGAAAGGTGCCACAGTTTTTAACGTGGATTCAATATCTAGTTATTGGTCATCTCAAGAAACATTGTTTGCTCCCTTTACTCATGTAACCAGAGAAATCTTTGTTCCCAGTGAATAGGCCTCTACAAATGTCCATGAACAAAGCCATTCAGAAAGCAAAAAAGGTACTTGAAAATGAGCCTTATGATCCAAACAGGTCTTTTATGAATAAAAATACAAGAAAAAAAAATAGTGCGAATTTGTCACTTAATTTCTTCAAAGTTCAGAGGTTCTCACTGTCTACAGCAGCAGACAGTAGAAAACTTTTTCAGTTGAGTGATTAAGACTCCTACAGTATCCACAACACATACAATGTGAAGATTATAAATGAGACAAAGCCTCTGTCCACCCAGTTATCTGAACTGTGAGTTGGAAGAAGGACTTCAGAACATGCACTATATTTATTTAAATGCACAAGAGATAAATTCTATGTTTGTAAAAGCACTTACCTGCTCTAGACACTGAAGCATATCAGCAAACACATAATCATACTCAGTGTTACAGTGTGCTTCTTGGGGTGCTGGGCAGATTTTTCCATCTGTAAAAACCCTGCCACGCTGATAAAACAGTTAATGATAAACATGCTATTTCACACTGCTTACTAAGTGACAAAATAAAGTAGATTTGGTTTTGCTTTTTGACTCACTTATTACATTACCAGTTTCAACCACGTTAAACCCTGACTGGTCAAGTTTAGAATGTGACTCTCCTGCTATTAATCTCCCACTGTGGCTCACTCATACAAAACTGTTTGATACCTGCTATTGGTTTGTGGCTTGGCACCTAATCTGTGCAAGTTTCCACCTAATGTCACTCTGCTTTGGTTAACAGTGGTAGTGTTTTGCCTTCATACCTTGTTTCAGGCTGATGAAATATTTTTCTGGCAGCTGAATGACTTCTGGAACAAATCATGTACAAACTGTTAAAGGATGCCATCAAACTGCTTTCTCTTTTGAGTGCTTTTTTGTATTTCAGATCTTTTTAATGCAGATAGATTTCACTTAAAAAAACCCATAGAAGTAATACATAGTTTTATCCTGGTGCCCTTTGTGTTGTGTTTTCCAGGGGGAAAAAAAAAGAGAGAGAAAAAGAAATAGAAAATTCTGTTTTGAAGAGTGAGCTCTCTGCCGATTCTAATCCCAGTCTATGCAGCAGAATGAGGAAGCTATAAAAGCCTAACTTGTTTAGAAAGCTTGTTTGTTAGCTACCTGAAGAACAAATGTTATAGAAATACCTCAGGGTCTTTATCTTACTTGGGGCATGTAACTGCTACCTTCCAAGCAATTCAAGAGTAAAGTCCTTTCCTTGAACAAAAAACCCAGGACACAGATGAATGGGGAATATGGAAGACTAGAGCTGGAATGGCCTTTTCAAGACCATGTAAGAGAGTAGAACTAGTACTGAAAACAAACCAAGTTCTCCTAAGACTAGCTTATAGCCATGCCCACAGAACTATGCTGCTTTAGAGAACTATGATTATACACAGGATTGCACAAATACATTTGCTGGTGTTCTTACATGACCACATTTGTTCCTGTGAATATTTCCAGTCCGATTCTGATGCTTCCAGGAGCATATGCACAGCTGACTACACTGGGAATTTGTTCTGTTGCTTTGCACCCATTCCCCTTCCCTAACTGAGTACATCCTAAACTTACTGGACAGTAGAGACCAAGCTCCTAATTCCCTAATAAAGGAGTGGGAGCAAATGAGGGTACTTGACACACAGCAGGTAGTAAGAACACTGGCAATAGTACTCAGAGCAAGTCTCTCTTGTGTGCACTGTACCTTTAAACGTGCACGGAGTGTCACCGCCACCCAGGGGGCTCTGGCAGCAGAGAGCCGGCAGAGCTCTTGTCCTGGAGCCTTTCCTCTCTTCTCTTAAGTGGGAGCCCAAAAACACAAGTCTCAACAATAACCAAGATACTGAGTGTTGAGGCTGAACCAAAGCTTACAAACGGTTATGAGCTCAATCTGTTACTTCCTCAGGAAGAGCAATCGCAAACTGACTCACAGCTCTGCCCTCTCGGGATGCAGCTTCCTCCTGCTGTTGAGTGTAATGCAGACAAGACACGATCACTGATGTCCTCTGCAATACGCAGCCAGCTACACTGGGCCTCTCACTGCTAGGAAATTTTCTCGTGTTGAGCTGCATTCAAATGCATAAACAGGCAAACCTCAGAGGGGTAATGAATAGTGGGTGTATATAGTGCTCAGTGCCAAAATGCCACACATCCAGCTCAAGGGGTTGTTTCTGTGAACATTCTACAATATTTCTCATGATTTTTTGTAGACTGTTTATCTGTCCTGTCTTTCCTTACCTACTTCCAAAACAGCTTACAGTTCCAGTGCATACCATAATGTGCCCATACAGCCAGAAGAATGCCATTATGCGAGTGAGTCTACTGGCAAAGTAATACCAGTGTGTATTAAAAGCAGCGTCCCTTTGACTCCATCTATGCGCAAGCATTGTTTAAGTTCAACGCGTGAAAATTCGATCACTCGTGATGTGGGATCTGCGAGGGCAGACATCAGTCCAGTTTACTGCAGTACAAGGCTCCCTCCAGTGCCCAAACTGTGAATTGCAGCTATAGTACTTGCCACAATGCAGCTTCTCCGTTCAAACTGTATCTGCACCTAAGAAAACCACAGGCAAGGCAAGGCATCTCTATCCCTCATACTTCTAAGGGAGCCAGTGGTACAGACTGTTTGAGACCAGAAATGTAGCATATTCTAGTTGGGAAGTCTTCAAATAGCTGTTCCTTGGGTACTAATACCTCTCTTTGCTATAGACAATAAGGCAGTAACAGACACAGGAGACAACCTGCAGCAAACAAGATTTTCTTTCTACTACCTCCAGAAATAATCCAAACTTTATGAACTGTACCAGAAAGGTTAATAGTGAATTAAGGTTTGTCTGTGCAGAGGGAGTATGTAGATGATTTGCCCAACAAAATAAGCTAGTCAGCTGCTCTGAACTCTGGGCACTTATTACACCATCCTCTGTTCCCTGAAGAGCTCCGAGATTTAAGACAATGAAAAGCAGCAGGGAGTTTTTACAGCTCCCAGAGGTTCAGGTTTATGGTGCTCTCAGTCAGTAAGGAGTGTGAGCAAGTAAGAAGGAATAGCTTCTGTCCTATAGTTCAGATAAATTTTGTTTGGTGGGCAATGCTGGAAAATCCTAGCTAAATCCACTGCTGAGCTGCAGAGCTGTGACCCTGTGATTACATTCTGAACGGTACTGTCTCACACTACGCCACGCCTGCAATTTTGTAATGAATAGGCACCTATGTCTTACTTAACTCGTTGGCTGGTTCCCTCATCCCAAAGGCAGGCTTCTCTACACAGTGTGCAACAGCAAATACACACACAGAAGTGCCTTACTTACCTCAGAACTGCGCAAGGCCAGGAGCTAGGTGATATTACACAGACATAGCTCTACCTGTTTACAAAGGTTCACACGTTTATGCAAGCCTCATTAACATACTCCTCCTGCCCATGCATAGCTATAGTTATTATGATTCTTGATTGTTTTGTAGCTTCTTCACTTTCATTTAAAGCAATAGCACATACAAAATTAGTAGCACATACTCTAGGAAGGGTGGTCTTATGGGCAAGGGGCTTCTCAGCACAAGGGGTGTATGTGTTTTAGTATTATAATTGATGGGACTGAGATAGAATTTGTCTTTACAAAGGAAGATGCTGGTAGATGAAACTTGAGATAACAAAGAGAGGACCAGGCTAGAAATCTCCGCAATTTGACCAAAGTGTAAAGCCTAATTTTAATAAACATAGGATGTATAATGCAGACAGGTGTACATGTAAGGGGGATACATGTAGCAGGCAGACCAGGAAGTGTGCACATTCCAAGTACCTCAGCCAACAGGGAAAGGATTATGAATTTAGGATAAAAGGAGACTGCATCCTCCAGCAATTTGAGAGAATTTAGGATAAAAGGAGACTGCATCCTCCAGCAATTTGAGAGACCACACAGGGGTCTGCCCCATGGACTCTCCCTTTATTCATATAAGGTTTTACAGGACTCCTCTGTTTCCATTGTGAACATTAACTTCTAAGGATGAATTTTTTTTTCTTATATAATGATATATAATAAGTAAAGTTAGGAACATAAGTTGCAAAACTTTAAAGTCATCATAGTTTGTTGATAAAAGTTTCTTGCATTAACAAGTTCTTCTTTCTTTAGGTTTTGATGTTATTGGTGTCTTACAGCCTTTTTTTACTTTGACGGGAATTTCCAGAACAAGACAGCCATCATCAATCTTTTAGCTCCTCTTCAAGTCCACATTCCCTAGCAGGGCATGAGTTGTTTATGCAAAGTGACCAGTTTTACACCACAAAACCTCAGTGTCACAATAACCTAGGCAAACAGATTCACTTACATAACCTTTTCATAATACTATCACCTCTGCTACTCTTTCCTCCTCAAGCTGTTCCTCTGCTTTACTATGAGGTCACTCCCATATTCTTCAAGAACTGCTCCAGCATGGATGGGAAGCCATCTAGAGGAACCTGAACAGGCTGGAGAGGTGGGCTGAGGAGAACCTCATGAGGTTCAATAACATAAAGTGTAAGGTCCTGCACCCAGGCCAGGGCAGGATATGAAAACAGGCTGTGGAATGATACAATTGAGAACAGCCCTGCAGTAAAGGACTTTGGGGTGCTGGTGGATGAAAAGTTGGACATGAGCCAACAGTGTGTGCTTGCAGCCCACATCCTAGGCTGCATCAAAATACATCTGGGCAGCAGATTGAAAGAGAGCCACTCTGCTCTCTGCTAGTTAGACCTTACCTGGAGCACTGCATCCAGCTGTGGATCTCTCAACACAGGAAGGACATGGAGCTGATGGAGCAGATCCATAGGAGGGCCATGAAAATGATCAGGGGGCTGGAACACCTCTCCTACTGGGGTTGTTCAGCCTGGAGAAGAGAAGGCTCTGGGGAGACCTGATAGCAGGCTTCCAGTACTTGAAGGGGGCCTACAAGAAGGCTGGAGAAGCACTGTTCACAAAGGCCTGTAGTGATAGGACAAGAGGCAATAGCTTCAAACTAGAGTAGATTTAGATTGGATGTTAGGAACAGGTTCTTTACCATGGGGGTGGTGGAACACTGGAACAGATTGCCCAGTGAGGTAGTTGAGGTCCCATTCCTGAAGACACTCAAGATGAGGCTCAACAAGGCTCTGGGCAACCTGATCTAGTGGAGAATGTCCTTGCTTACAACAGGGGGGTTTGGCCTAAATGACCTTTGGAGGTCGCTTCCAACCCAAACCACTCTGTGATTCTGTGATCTCCACAAGGCATAGACTCGCAGGAATAGACGGCTCCAACATGGGTCCTGACAGAAAGCCTACTCCACTGTTAACCTTCAGGGACTGCTGGAGAACAACCTGCATCACCATCATCTCCACCATGGGCTGTAGCAGAATCTCTGCTTCAGCACCTGGAACACCCTCCTTGATATCTCCAGAGTTATTTCTCACTGACAACTGCCACATGATGGTTTCTTTCACCCTTTCCTTTTGCTTTGCAGAGGTGACACCATCTTGGCTGCTGGGCTCAGCTGTGTCCTGCAGCAGGTCTGCTGGAGCTGGCTGGAACCCACTGTGACTGGCACAGCATGGCTCTAGCCTCTCCTGAGAGCCCCGCAGGTCCCCGGCCAGCACCCACAGAGACACTCAGTACAGGCTGCTACACGTAAAGAGGCAAAATCGGAGAGGGGTGGGGAATGATGGCATTATTTCACATTGCTTGATCTAAAGAACTCCCACAACCAGGAAAGCAGCAGCAGAAAACAGGTACTTGCATTGCGAAATACATTTTTTAAATTATGCAACATAGGATTAATGTAAAATTAGTAAACGCAGCTTAAGTTTAAAGAGGTGCGATGTCTACACTCAGGCAGCCAGGTCTTGAAATCCACACTACCAAGCTGCGGCCTGTTTAGACCCCTGTAAAGACGTGTGCCTGGCCCGGGGCAGGCCGGACGACATCGCCTGTCAAAACCCCTGCACTTCACAAGCGGCTTTAAGGCTGGAGCCCGCAAGGTTCGGCCTACCTCGGCTCCAGAGCCGCACACCCCCTCCGGCATTGGCCGCCGCCGGAGGCAGGTCTACGTCTCCCCGCGGCGGTGGTGACGCATGCGCGGTTCTGCGCCTCGCTCCGCCCCCGCCGTGCGGCTGTGTTGTCTCTAGTCCTGCCGGTGGAGGCCGTGGCGGTGGGCAGCTTCCCGGAGTGCAGAGGCATGGCAGCAGGCTTGAGGTTTGACGGGCGAGTGGTGCTGGTGACCGGCGCCGGAGGAGGTGAGCAGCACCGTCCCGGGCTCGGGTGCAGTGTGACGGGGCTTGCCTCCCCGCGGGAGGCGGGGGTCGCCGTGTCCTCGGGTGGCAGCCGCGGACATCTGTGAAGGCTTCACTCGTTGAAAGCGTTTTTTCCCCTCAGAAGTGAGAGGTGCGGCGGCGCGAAGGAGGCACGGTGTGCCGGTTGCCCGCCGCGGGGGAGGCCGGGCCCAGCGGCGGCCCTGTCAGGTGCCGGCCCTGACCGGTCAGGGGTGTCGCCTCAGTGCCAAGGCTGTACAGGGGTTACCGCCGTGTTTCTTGCAGCGCTTTGGAGCTACTGCAGTTTGATCTGAGTCCCGCTACTGCGGAAAACGAGCACGTTAGTAGTGCTCCCGAATGCGTCCTTTTTATACAAGGGCGGAGTAACGCTGTTTTACACCAGTCAGTAGTAGATGTCCTGCTCTACCCACTGTTTTGGTGTCCTAACTGCCTCGGACCTAGTAGTCGGCACTTGTAACACGTGCAGTCTGGCATGGTGTTGTTCCGTCAGGGGGTTGCCATGTACCAGTTCTGCTACAGAAAGCAGCCTCTGACCTGCTGCTGTCTTCCCTGACCTCCCGGGAGGCAGCCTGAAGACGCAGGGAAGAGGGCAGCAGAGGGATCTTCCACAGCAGGGGTGGCCTGTTCTGTTGGTGGGCTGCGAGCCTGGACTCTCCAGGGAGGTGGTTTTGCAGTGGAATTCTTGTTTTTGCCAGGAATTGTTCTTGTATTGGCTGTTCTGGTTTGGGGTTTGGTGAAGTTTGGGTGTGTTTTTTTGTTTTTCTTCTTCTGAAGGTACGTTTTGTCTTCTGCCTGCTCTGGTCGTTCCAGCAAAGATAAGAGCTGTTAGTATGGACAGGAGAGAGAGAAAGTTTGTAGTTGTGATGAGCTCTGAAGGAGCTTGTTCTGCTGTCCTCAGGGAAGGATTTGGTCGTGGAGCTGCATGGCTAGATGAGCAATTTTGGACGCCTGGATCTGGATTCTGTGTTGTTGAGAAGGACCAATAATGTGAGATTTTGTGGACAGCACTGAACAGTCCACTAACATCTCCTGAAGGTGCCCAGCTTGAGAATAGCTGAATCCAGATCTTTGTGTGGGGCTTCTCAGCCTTTACCAGATCTTTATTTATATGTTCTTTTTTATATAATAAATCTCAGTGAGGGACAGGTTAAGACAACTTTGGCAGTAACAAAGCTTCTAAGACACATTTCATGGAACAAAAATTGCTCAGCATAAGTGTGCGTAAAGTGACCCTTGTACTTCTAGTATAAGGCCATTTGAAAATTGTTTGTTAACAGATAAAACTGCCCTTGGAAGTTTTGTTTCACAATAGTTTTAATAGCAGATTGATTACGTGTAAGCCAAGGTACAGGCAAGACCTGTTAACTTCAGATTAGTTCTTGTTTTGCTCTACAGGACTATAGTTTACTTCTAATAGCGTTACTAGCATTGTTTTTGTTGTTCTTGTTGTTGTTTGTTTGTTTTTTTTTAATTGGATGCTGGTGAACAGATTAAAGATGGGAATTTATCTAAACCATTTTAATCACTAATTTGTTTTAAAGTGAAGTCTGTTTTTCACATCCACAGGCATCTAAAAATACAGCAGGATTTCACTTTGGGCCAATCTCTTGTGAAGTATGGCTCCTGCCTGTCTTGTCACATTGTCACTGTCTATGCAGTTCAAGCTAGGTTCTGGTTATTTTTTTTCAGATCAATTTTGAACCTTAAAATTCAGTCCTTGCTTGCCAGTTGAGAATATTGGCATTCATAACATGGTCTGGGTTTTGTGCACAACTCACTTGTGTGGATTTTGGACTTGAGTTGCATCAGGTTGTGGATGTATATGTATTTCACATGTGGTTACTTCATTACAGAGGCTCACCAATTTGTGGTGTGTTTTAAAACAGTCTATAGGAGACATCCCCCAACTGCCTCGTGTTTTTTCCCTGAGTCTTTTAATTTGAGAATGTTTTGGTGAGGGACAGAGATGCTGTTGCTCTCTGAGAAACTTTTCTGACTGTTCATCCTTTAAATCTTAGCTTCTTTTGGAATAAAAAGGCAATCATCATTAATTTTAATAACTTTTGACTCGCACAGTAGATAATATCTCTGTAAATCATTTGATGTAACAAATGTATAACACACAGAGTCTTAAGCTGGAGTAACGATGCTAGAATCTTACTTTTGTATACGAGGCAAAAATGGCAGTCCTCTGTTATGGTAGATGACGTATGGATGAATCTTGTTAATTGTGGTATTAAATGATTCCTTTGTATGCAAGTACAGTCTATCTTCAGTTACAGTTACATTTTCAATTTCTTCTTCAAGTTAGTCTTAAAGACTAATTTACTTAGATTGTAATTAATTAACTTGAAGCATTCCCTCTTCCTTCAAGTTTGTGTCAAAACATTAAACCTTGTGCCTTACAAATGTATTTTGCCGTCACAAGCACAAACTCGACAGCAGACAGCTTTCCCTGATGGTTCTGTTAAGTGCAATACCAAAGGGTAAGCATGGTTTGTTTGTTTTTTCTTCTCTTGACTAGAGGTTTTGTCATCAGTTTGTTTGTTTACTTACAAGTTTTGAACTCACCTGAACCTTTTAACTTGTGGGGGAAATAGTGTTACTTTGAGCCTTTGAGGTGTTTGAAGATTTGGAGCATTTGTATTAATGCCATTGATTTTTATGCAGCATTTTCTCTGAATTGTGATCCAGGAGACAAAATTAACTTCATTTTTTTTACTTTTTTCTTCAACTAGGCTTGGGCAGAGCATATGCTCTGGCTTTTGCTGAAAGAGGAGCTTCAGTAGTTGGTAAGTTTTATGTTAACTAACCTGATCTTGACAGTAACCTTTGCTCACATTTTTACATTCTAGGCCCTTTTAGGCAGTAACCTTTGTTATTTAATGGGTCTCCATCTTATCTTTTGCCATTTAAACTTTGCTTCTAAGCTTTGTTTTCTTACAAAATAAGGTCCCCAAATGTGTCCAAGGGATTATCTTTTCTGGAATAATTTCCTGGACTTGACTTTCTTCCACGTATACCAATCTTTATCATGAGTCGTGGCCAGAGAGGGTGTTGTCTTGTGTGGATACTGTTCAGAAACTTTTAATGTGACCCTTTAAAAATGAGAATATGTTACTGCCTAGTACCTTCTCCCAGAAAAAGAGTTACTTGAATGTAATGCCCAGAAAAGTGCTGGAAGTGCCCTGCATTGTTTCTTTTTGCAATGTATTGCAGAGAAGAGCCACCTGATTTCAATGGCAATGCCAAATAGCTCTCAGTAAAGTATTTCTGGTAGTTTTGTATTCATGTGGTTGAACCTTTTTCAAGGAGTATTACTTGTGCAAAATGCTGTATCACAAGCTATTTCTGAAGGCTAAGTTGTGTTCTTGAGCACATTCTGGCTTTGCCATTTTACTGCTTACAAATTATTTTGTACAGGTGTTGATGAGTTCCAGATTAAATGCATGAACAGGTTGTGGGTGAGAACTTGTTCACTTACTCTTAGTATCTTTCTAATGAAGATGCCAATTGCAGTTTACAAATGCCATAAAAATTGTTTGGGTGTACTTTATGGATTAAATATGAGAAGTCTTTGTGGAGACAAAAATAAATCTAGGTTGTGTTTTTTGTGGGTGGGGCTTGGTTTTTTTTTGTTAGGTGGGTTTGTTGGGTTTTTTTGGGTAGTTGCCCCTTTGATACTTATTTACTGGGCACCTGAATACTTCAAGTTCTCATTTAACAACAAAAAGCCAAATAAATCACTAAAACAGCTCAAATATGTCATTGTACTGACTGGTAGCTAGAGTTCTGACTTTCCAGGATGGTGGGAAAGAATACATATTGTATTGCCTGATCACAGCTAATGCACCTTTACCTTTATTGCATGGCTGCTTTGTACAGCAGCTGAGTCAGTATGAGAAACTAATTTCCCTTTGGAAACAACCTCACTTCACCTCCTCCTGTAGTACTTCTGTGCAATTATCTCTGCATGCTTGTATTTATTTTTCTTGCTTTTATTATTTTGTGATTCTGACTTCAAAGATTTGAGAAGTTACTTGTGTAAAGATTCTTATTTTTTTTCCAAAAGCAAATATGAGACTTTTATCTCTTTAAAACAAATTCCCTGAAGTTATGGAAATGAAGGTTCATTGTGAGAATAATGATAAAATACTCTAGCTGGAGGAGTAGCCATGGGTCCCAAAATGGGAGCTTTTTCTGTCCAGTCCCACATCTCTCTCTGTTTATAACCTTCTGTTGAGTAAGTTGTGGTTGGTGTGGCTAGACTGGCCATTGTGACCCACAGGGAACTCTCCTTTTTTCATATAGCCCAAAGGCTGCTCAGTACCACCTTTTTTTTTTTTCCCCCGTGCTTCATCTTCTCAATGCATTTCATCAAAAAAAGTTGACAGCAGGAAGAAGGGGATGCTTTGGTTTTGTCTTGCAACATGTGTATGTCCAGACCCTACTGTTTCTTCAGTTTCCCTGGGAGCTCCTCTGCATTGCTATTTTAGTTTAGTTTACATTTGTCCTGATATGTATGATTTTTGCATTTTCTGTTTGCATTGTGGAATGGCACTGAAGTGCTTGAGTGGAGTTCCTTTGAAAACCAAACTGAAAGGTACAATTTTGCTCTACACCTTAGTTGTTTAGTTTATGGCACAAGATGATAGCAAGAAATTATTATTTTTTTTTTTTAAAACCCAAACATGTACTGTAGATGTCAGGTCCTCAGCACCAACTGCTTGACTCTACAGATTTGCTTCTACTTGCTAATAGTGTACTCATAGCCTTAGAGGAATTCTTTACAGTTGATACTATAACTATGCTCTGTCACATCTACTTCAGTCTCTGGCTGGTTTCCACTAGATGTTTTCAACATCTAATTGCATCATAGGATCACAGGATGTTAGGGGTTGGAAGGGACCTTTGAAGATCGTCAAGTCCAACCCCCCTGTCAGAGCAGGACCATAGAATCTAGCACAGGTCACACAGGAGCACATCCATATGGGTCCTGAAAATCTCCAAAGAAGGAGACTTTACAACCTCTAAGCAGCATGTTCCAGTGCTCTATGACCTTCATAGTGAAGAAATTCCTCCTCATGTTGAGGTGCCACCTCCTGTGCTGCAGTTCATATCTATTGCCCCTTGTCCTATCACACGGTGCAACACAGAAGAGCCTCTCCTCTCCCTCTTAACACCCAGCCCTCAGATAATTTCTAAACATTTATTAAATCCCCTTTCAGTCTATACTTCTCCAGACTAAAAAGCCAAAGTCCCAGGGCTCTCAGCCTCTCCTCATAGGCTCCTCTAGTCCCTTAATCATCCTGGTAACTCTCTGTTGGACACTATCCAGTAGACCCTTGTCCTTCTTGAACTTACTAGTTCTGTGTTGGTTTTGATTACCACACATGTGGAGTTACTTTATAATTTTCAAAACTAGAATAACTCTTCTGCACTTCCTTTTGCTTCAACTCAGTCAGTGTTTGCACTCAGCCTGAAGTGGTTTGCTGCCTCTGGAATTTTTTTCCAAATATTTAAGCTTTTATCAGCAAATTACTATTGAAGTGAAAGATAATCATATATAAGCATGTCTTTGGTAGAGAATTGTAATGTCTGAACAAGACTAACAATGCTTTTGTATAAATGTTTACCACAAAGTTGTCCACTCATCTTTCCAAGGACAGATGAGAGAGCCTGGTGCTGTTCCTGACTTGCTTTTCTTTTATGTGTGTTAAAGACCTCTGATGTTGCAGGCAGAGCACTCTGACCATGTTGCCTATTGTAACACTTCGCTACACTTGGAAATTTTCCCTAATGCCTTCCCTGTATTGTGCTAGCTGCATGTTCAACCTGTTAGATACTGATCTATTTAGCTTGGAGATTTTGTTTGCATCAGTCTGTTAGTGTTCTTGAGCATATCATCCTGTTCTACCTTTATTCTTCCTGCTCCATGCTAGGCAGTTCTTGTTTTGTTTGGTTTTGCTCATAGGGGTTTTCTGCAGTATTTGTACATCTCTCTTAAGTGTTGTACACATAGTTGAATACAGGATTCTAGAAAAGACTTTCTTGATCTGTGTAATAAAGAGCATTTTTGTCACGTGTTCTGCAAGCTGTGTTCCTCTTTACATGGAGATTTAAAAAAAAAAAAGTAGTCCAGTATGGGTTTAATTCCTTTTGTGATGATACAGCAGACTTACAGTTACACGACCAGCAACAATATCATGCATACTTTGTGCATTTCTCTGTGGCTGGCTTCTTGAGGACTTAAAAATGTTAGAAGGCACAAAGGTAGAGTTCACCAAAGCAAAAGGCTGCTTATCAAACTACCAATTTTGCATGGAAACACACATTTCCTGGTTTTCTTACCATTTCACTTTGTAGTTTTTTAATCATACTTCATACCACTACTGATTTTTAATTTGTCCAAATATGATGGATAGATTGATTTTTCTAAAATATGTTTTTAATGCCTTTGTTCCTCTGAATTCTGTGAAACTGTGGACCATGCAAATGCAAGAGTGTAGCACAACGTGGTGATATTATAGGGCAGCTATTGTTAATAATGCCTGCGCGGAAAAAAAGCAACTCTCTGTTTCAGGTGGCCCTCTTACTTCACAGGAACTGTATCTGAAACTTCAGAGAAGGCTTTTATGTCTTTAGTCAGGGCTTCATTTGTTCTACACTGAAGTTTACTCATAATGTTTCAGCTACCCTATTAAACAGAAACAAAGTCTTCTCCATCTTGGTTATAATTCATGTAGCAGATGTAGCAGTTTGGCAGGAGACCAGAATTGTGTATGTTTGTTATTTAATCTTGATCTTAACCTCTGAATTACAATAGCACAATTGGAGAGGTAGGCTGGGTAGAGCAAGCAAGTTGAATACATGGTGGATGTAAGAAACATAATTCTATTTCATATGATGTGTGTGTGTATGCATGTGTGTATATATATATATATAAAGATGTATGCTATACTGTTATACTACTTCTAAAACCAAAAAAGCACAGTGTGACCTACTGTTCTTTAATCATCTGAGATCCTCAATGGTATCCAAACACAGCAGATTTCATTAATACTCCTTATAACTTCCAGCATGATAATGAGACCAGGAGAGACCGTGAAGTCTAAACATTAACAATGAAAAATTAATTTCTTTGTGATGCACAGTGAATGATCTTGGAGGTGATTTCAAGGGATTTGGCAAGAGCTCCTCAGCTGCTGACAAAGTTGTCAACGAAATCAGAGCAAAAGGAGGGAAAGCAGTACCCAATTATGGTATGTTATTTTTCCAGGTTAGTGCAATGCTTTACCTATACGAAGAGTGGACCTCTTGAATGAAAAGTTCACAGTGCTAAATAAGGACTGCTGGCAGCTTACCAATACTGTATGAATTAAATAGGTTGTGACCCCACCACATAGGTGTACTGTGGAGCAGGGAGACAGAGATGCTAAAGGCAAGCACATAAATTGTTGGTTTTTTTTTAATTAATAGCCATCTAGTAATGCCTGTTTCTTTCATATAACTTCTTAACATTGAAATACTAAGAAACTGTCCATCTGCAGTTGTCAGAGGCAAAATGGGAATGGACTCTTACTTGTTTTGCTTCATGACGTTTTGTGTTGTGGTTTCTTAGTGGCAAACATTGCACCATTTGAATTTACTGTGTGGGGTTTACTGTAGT
The DNA here is from genome assembly GCA_015227895.2 of Colaptes auratus. Lineage (NCBI taxonomy): Eukaryota > Metazoa > Chordata > Aves > Piciformes > Picidae > Colaptes > Colaptes auratus. Next base: position 82,722,896 of record CM026897.1, on the reverse strand, counting down.
GCACATGCAAATAGTGGATGGATTTGGATTTATTGTATATTGGGGTTGCATACAATTTATTTTTCCTATCTTCATGGAATTATTTGTTAATATTCTGGAAGGGCAGTATACCCAGTTAATTTTACTTGAAAAATAATCCTTTATTTTTTCCCCTACAGATTCAGTGGAAGATGGTGAAAAGCTTGTGAAGACAGCACTTGAGGCTTTTGGGAGGATAGGTACAGTTGCTTAATTCTTGTTTTAACTTGTTTGTGAGTGCAGAGCGATTATAAGTGGGACAACTGACAGCAAGTATGTGAAATACAGAGTCACAGCAGTGGACCTCACCAGCCCTTAATGCCCTTAGTGAAACCTAAATTAGGGGCTTCTCACTTACCTGTGTTTTTCATATTTTGTAGCAGAAGTTTAAAGCTCAATATATGATTCTTATTTTCATGCCCTTCAAAATTTTAATACTGAAGTAATGGTTAATGATTTCTGTCTCAAAGCACACAATTCATCAAGTGTTGCAACTAGCTGAATAAAATTAACATAAATGATATTGCTGAAAAGTTGGAGATGCCCTATCTTGTCTTGGAAGCTTGTGTGCCTATGTGAAGATCAAAATTCTGAAACTAAGCCAAAAAAACTTTAGGTATTTTATCTAATGAGTAATGTGCCTCTTAACCATATGATTACCATTGTTTAATTGTCAAGTTTGTGATTTTTAACTCAGGGTTGAGTATCTATAAATGTGTGTGATCAAAGCTTACAAGAACCAGACTAAATATTTGACAGAAAGTTATGATGATCCAGGTTGCTTTAGTGACTGTGACTCTCTGGTTCCTCCAGTTATCATTTGGACTTACTGCAACAAAGATGGTGGCACAAACTGCATAATCAGAAGCGTTCTGAAATTCAGAGCAAGCTGCAGAACTGTGCAGGGTGGCTGCATTCTGCAGATATTGTATTCCTAGGCCACCAGCACTTCTCAGCTATACCTCATATATATCATACTTTGTTCTGTTGGCGGGCTGAGACTTGCCTGTACTGAAGTATTTTGTCTTAACTGTTATCCAGTGGTAGGGTTCCACTGTTCAGCACAAGAAGCTACAGAATAGCAGTATGATGTATATGCACAGTCTCTCTGTCTGTATATGTTTTAGAAGTGGGAGAAAAAGAGAAACAAGCTTGTATTTCACTCACTGAGTGTATTTTTTTTCCTTCCAGATATTGTTGTAAACAATGCTGGGTGAGTAAAACTGAAGATTTGATTGTGGGCTGTCACTTTTGTGTAAACAGCTGTCCATCTTTGTTCTGATTTGTTTTATTTTATTCTCCTAATGATTCATTTTAGGATCCTAAGAGACCGTTCATTTGTTCGGATAAGTGATGAAGACTGGGGTGAGTTGATAAACTCTAAAATGTACTTTCTGTGTGAAGGATAATGGGCACATCCTTCCTATTGGTACAGGGAAGAAGAGAAAGTGGGGAAGGCTGGCTGTGCCAGATCAGGGCATTCTTTCGTGCCCTGAAAGTTAAGTGGTAATCTCCTTGCATTCAGCTGCCTTGAGTTCCACTTGCAAAATAAATCTGTGCTGCATTTCATGGTAGGTGTATGTAGTTCCCAAGGGGAAGAAAGGCTCTACCTCCCACTCAGTTCTCTGAGTGGAATATAAAAGAGAGTCATGTGAAACATACACAATAGTTTTTGCAAGCAGAACCCATTCCGAGTGCCAGCAGTCACTAGGTGAATACTAAACTGGCTTAAAAGACTCAGAACTAACAACAGAGGAAAGGAAGCTGATGTCCCAGGGGGCATAAGAACTGGGGGAATCTTCAGGCAAATGGTTGAGCAGACTTTTGCAAAAATGATAGAGCTTGTGTAGTTCTTATGTGAAGGACTGTCCTTAAGTGCAGGGATTTTGAATGTATGTGGATACTATACAGGAGAGCCCCATCCAAGAAGTGTAAGAGATGATCAGCATATGTTCAGGCAAGCGCTTCCAAGTGATCTATCAAAAAACAACCACAAAGTAAAAAAACCTCCATGGTTTTTGTAGCAGTTTTAGAGTGTGAAGGCATGCAGTTTTTGTCAAGAAGAAACAAAGGGTGTAGTTGGTTTAATGATTCCAAGATTTTGTCTCCCAACATAATTTGTTCCTAGATATAATTCATAGAATTCATTTGAGGGGATCGTTCCTGGTCACCCGAGCTGCATGGAATCATATGAAAGATCAGAAATTTGGCAGGTAAAAACTTGTCTTTTTAAAATTTCCTCCCCCTTACTTTTCACTAAAATGTAACAGGCTGATGTGTGCCCTGACATTGAAGGAGGACTCTTGCATCCTTTTGTTTCACTGTCACTAGAATGAAACAAAATCAGTGCAAATGTGGAAGCCCTTAGGCTTTCAGTCCTACCTTTCTCTATCCCTTCAGCCAGACACTTAAAGCTTTTTTTTGGTGTAGATGCAAATAACCTATACAGGAAGAGTAGGATTATAGAAATACCATTTCTTTTCATGAGGATTGGTTAGAAAAGTTTGTTATTTCTGTGTTACTGCAAGAGACACTTCTCTGCTGCTTCCTATTCAAATAACAGGTACATGCAATTCTGCTTTTGAGTATATTCTGTGTTTGGATGGTTGACTTTATTTTTTATTTTGTATATCCCACTCTTTGGGAAAACATTTTAGAAACTATGGGAGTGTTCTTAATGTATTTTGGTATGTGTTAATTCAGACCTTGAAGTTTTTTCACTTTTGTTGCTTTTCTTAATGAAAGCACTGATATGATTCTATTAGTCTCAGCAACCCTATTCATATGTTGAAAGCTGTATGAACTTCTTTGTCATTCTGTGGCCAAACTGACATTCATTCTTACCCAGTGAACTGAATGGTAGAAAAAGGGAAGAGGTCAGCAAGCAGAGTACACCACTGAAGTCCAGGTGTTGCATCCATTTAGACAATGCTTCCATAGGCTCCTTTTCTGTATTTGCTTAGATAACAAAGATAGTGAGCCTTGAGTTTCTGTATAGATGTATGCCATCTGCAAAATGACTGTTTTGTATAGATTTTGTAGCTTTTATCATCTTGATTATACTTGCAGCACCTCTTTATGTTAAAAGTATTGCATTATTGTCAGACAGATAATAATAAAGATTAAACAGGTTTTGATCCCAGCTGTGCAGTGTGTTTATGGTAGATTGGAACAGATTCTGATAAAGCTTGTTTTAAAAGTAAAGGTCTAGACTCTTTATTGCTTTGAATTCCATTTTATGAGAAGACATACAGCACAATGTTTCACAGTTTTCTTGCCTCAAACCATCTATGACCTGCAGTAGTTTTAGGGGCTTTCTGTGAGCAGGTCTATCATCTCCACAGCAATAGCAGGAGGCAAAACTTTGCCTTTTGTTTAGTGCACATTAGGATTCTTTGAATGTGAACTCTGTTAGAATGCATCTTCGCATGTTACCAAGTGGATATTAAAGTGAAGTAACTTCCAGTAAAATAATTTTCTTCTGACTAAAACCATTTGGTAGTTACAAGAATAACACCACTCAAACTGCAGTTAGAACAGGAAAAGACATTTCTCTATATATTCTCTCTCATCATCATAGAATGTCTCTGTTCTAGCTTTGTAGAATAACTCAAAAAGGCTTGTGACTTTGTTAGTTTCTGCTACTATGACAGTGCTTCAGTTGTTGTTTTCTATCAATAACATGTAAAAAGGTATATGTCTGTTAGCAAAACTAACAAATATATTTTATTTTGTTTTGTGGAATGTGGAGAGTACAATGCCAAGCTCTTTTATAGAATTATGCAACTTGAAGAAAACCTTTAACTTTTGTTTTGTTGTTTTCCTTCTCTCTCCTCCTAAGAATAATTATGACTTGTTCAGCTTCTGGAATATATGGAAACTTTGGTCAGGCAAACTACAGTGCTGCAAAACTTGGCCTTTTGGGTCTTGCAAACACAATTGCAATTGAAGGCCGGAAGTATAACATCCACTGCAACACAATTGCTCCTACTGCTGGTTCCAGACTGACCCAGACTATCATGCCACAAGGTGAATCATTTAATGTCTGCATGTACTGGTATTTTGCAGGAAATGGAGGCACAGCTGGCTTTCTTATCTCTTAGAAAATGTAAATCCTTTACATCTCATACACTGCTTTTTGTCTCTGAACTGTCAACTTACATTGTCTGTGGTAAGGAATTCCCTTTTTTGCTGCAATGTCATGTGGCAAGGTGCTTTAATTATCATCTCTTGTAGGATTCTCCTATAGTAGGGGAAAGGCTTAATTTTTTCATCAGATGTGGAATCAGGTATTTGCATAAGGTGTTATCCCTTGTTACATTGCCTAATTGCAAAACACTGTTTTTTGCAAAACATGCCATGTGTTTACTACTTTGTTCCGTGATCAGCAGGAGATAATGAACTGAATTTCCTAATAAGTTATGGTTTTCTTTACTGCAGTTACTAATCTGTGCTGCAATGAGAAAGCAGTATAAAAGTTAGTGTAAAGTGGTAGAGACAGCTATGTAAAAAGTGTGAATTTAGGATAGAGTGACTAATTACTTTGGGAAATGACCAGAAAAAGACAAGAATTTGGGGGGGGAGAAAAGTTTTTAGAGGGAAATAGACCTCAATGTCTTCCAAAGTCAGCCTGTTTAATTTCCTTCCCACCCTTCTTTTCCTTAGTGATAGCAAGATTTCAAAGCCAGGGGAGTGACTAAATTTTTCACATACATATGTAAGATATTGAAAAGTACTATATTTTATACAGTAACATGTGGATTGAACACATGATTTTTTGACTGATTAAGTTCTGTGTAAAGTATCTTGGTTTAGTTCTAAGTAATTCTAATTATAGAGAAATTTAGTACCACCGTTGTTGGTTCCGAGGACTTACTACACCTACTTACAGAAGAGTCAAATGCATTAAACTTGCAGCCATGAGTTCCTGAAGCGTGAAGTGGAATTCAGCAGTTGGAATTTCCTGAAAATATTTACACAGAGCAACAAAAGCATATCCTAATTTTCTTTGTTACTTAAAGAAGAGTAAGATCCTTTGATCCTCTTTTTAAGTTAGTTAAAGCTCTGATAATTTATTTCATTCCTTGCTCCCTCCCTCCCTGTCCGGTTTTTCAAATGCTCTTAAAAGGTTTGGACAGCAGACCTTTAAAAACATTTTCATATGTCTTATCAAATTGTCCTTGTTATTTTAGCTCTTCCCTGTTCATCTTTAGATGTCTGCAAGCACCTGTGCTTTACCATTGCCCTGGCTATGTATGTTCAGCTTGGCCTACTTACTGTTCTTGCTAGAACTGTAAATGTAGTTTGTACCTTTTGTATGATTTTTTAAATGCTACCACCTGTTAATGAATTTAATGATGGAGTAATAACATTAGTGATAACAGTCTAGTGCTAATTTTTCAGAGTAAATAGTGTGTAGCATGAAGTTGAATACTTTAGAAAAGCCTAATGGTTATGCATTTAGTGCATACCATGTGAAGTACAGTTCAGTTATGTTTTGCTTTTGTGGAACTTCTGAAAATGAACTGTTCTTTCATCTTGGATATAAAGTACCACCTGTAATGCTAAACTTTCCTAGCTCTTTGTCTGTCAGGATACATCTAAAAATACATGTTAACCTTTAGCTGAGGTGTCTGTTGCTGTTGAAGGAAGGATATTTCAAAAGCTGAAAAAGGGAATTAAACCCGCTTATTTTTTTTCTTTTCAGACAGTGGATAGAATATATAGTACAAGCTGCCTGGACAATCACACTTTGCTCCACAGTGGTATCTCCATTTTCAGATAATTTTCTTGTGTGCCAGATGACAATGAAAATCCCCTAATGCAATTGATAGATAAATTTGGCAGGGCTGATAACTCTCAATATCTCATTTGGAAGTATTAGCATTTTCAAATGGGATATTTCTCAAATACTTAGCAGCTGCCATTTTTTTCTCATATTGTCTCTTTTTTTATAACTGACTAGCAAATTAAAAGATAAATTGCTCAGGTGCATCTTCATCAGGATTATGTCTAGCCAGCTTGTCCTTGTTTCTAGCTGCCTGCCAGATGGAGATTTAGGAAGATACTGCCCTTGCAGTCTGCATATTACAGTGTTCCAAACATTTAGACAGTCCTTCATCTGTCTGAAAAACAGTGTCATTGGATTTGGAGGCATATACACATATCAGGAGGTGTTTGTATTTAATGAATCTTCAAGTGTTTCTTTTCATGCGTCGTTTCTTTTCATGGCAGAACATTGTTTAAGTTCTCTCAGGCTTTGCTGTTCATCAGAAGGCATTAGAGTAGTAATTTGGTGAAATCCTACAACATTTCTATTTTATTATTTCCCCTTCCAATTTGCTCTAGATCTGATCGACGCTTTCAAACCAGAGTACGTGTCTCCCTTAGTTGTTTGGCTTTGCCATGAGAGCTGTGCAGAGAATGGCAGTCTGTTCGAGGTATTTTTTTCCTCTTAGCTTCCTTTTGCCCCTTCCCATGAAATCAATCACTTGCTTTAGCCTGTCTAGTCTTTAACTTTTTTGCTAAAACAGAATTATCATGTGAGATACTACACAGCATAGTCAGAAGAAGCGCTGACCCTGTTGTGCTGTGTGACAAGGCGGTTACAACCTTATCAGATTCTGCTTTGTGCTCAAAATGCTACTGATTTGATTGTTACAATTCTTGTTGTGCGCTTTTAAGTATGGAAGGTACCACAGCAACTACTTCAAAAGAATTTTTGTTTTCTAAACCATTTAAACACAGAAAGCACTTACAGGAAGGATTTACTTAGTTATAGAGGACGTTGTAGGTATTCTCATCAGACTGCTAACTCAAAAATTGGGTGCAAGCTGGTATCTTGCTCTTAGACTTTTATTGTGTTCTAGTGTTACTTGTATTCTAGTGCCTAACTAAATTGTTAAATACAGTCATCAGTACTTCAGAAATTTTTTGTGTTGAGTTTGTTCTGAAGTGTAATTTTGTTTCCCTACATAACCAAAGCTTGGCTTTGTAACATGGTAAGCTGATGGATTTTCTTCTTTTTGTCTGGACAGGTGGGAGCTGGATGGATAGGAAAATGTAAGTACTGTGTATTGCAGGACTGATATTGTTTCTTCAGTTGACAACACAAGTGTGCAAATCATCTTTGCAGTTAACTTCTGCTCAAGACATTTTCATTTAGAGACAGAAGATACTTATTTTAAGTAAAGGTCACAAATTTCTCTACACATGGGGGAAACCTCATGCAGTCTTCCACAGGAACTTGAGTTATAATAAGGCCAAAATCTGTGGCTGCTTCTCTCTGGTTGAAAAAAAATACTACTTTTCATCACTATAATGGCTACTGTTGATTTCTTTAAAATGAACCTGGCTTGTTAATGAGGTTCCATTATGACCTTTTTCATTGTCTGTTACTAATTAAGAGTGAAACAAACACAATAGATTAAGGTTTAGTTTCAATTCAGGAAGTCTGTATCTTTCCAGAACTGATTCTACATTAGCCTTATTAGTATTGAAATGAATCTTCATGGACCATTTGGATATGCTGACTTTTGATGTATTAACCTCCTTTGATGGATAACAAATAGTTTTCTTATTGCCCCTGTAATTTTCCAAAACTTTTAGAAGATTGTTAAGCTTTAGTAGCCAAAATTGTGTTGGAAAACAATGTATGTGGATACATACTGGCTACAACTGTTCACTAGAAGCTTAACTAAAAGTGATACAGGATTTTCAGGGAGCAATCAGTTCGTTGTGGCTTTCCTTTCCTAGATGTTAGTTAAAATCAGTGAGTCCCTTTAGTTCATCTTGAATTTATACTAACGCGTTAAATGGGACTACTTGCAACCTTCAGGGGTTTTGCACCTTCTTGAAAGTAGTGGCCCAGGTGAAAGTGATCTCAGTGAACTAAATGTTTCTTATTTGTTACTGGAACTTTGTGGCTCATGTTTTCCATTAGTGCGCTGGGAGCGATCCTTGGGTGCTATTGTCAGAAAGAAGAATCAGCCAATGACGGCTGAAGCAGTGAGAGATGAATGGGAGAAGGTCTGCGACTTTGATAATGCCAGCAAACCCAGAACTATCCAAGGTAAAGGAGACTGATAATCTGGACAGTTTGGGCAAGCAAAGCTTGCTAGAGAATGCTTTCATGTCAGACACTTACTGAGAGTTACAGAACCAGTGAATTCTTTTGTAGACATGTAACATTAATCATTTACTGTTTCAGTACAGTCAGATCATTTTAAGGAAGCTTTTGTATTCTTACCTATTGAATTAAGTCAGTTTTATTGGTCTTGAGTGCTTCTAGGGAGATTACATTGCTGTCATTTTTTGTCTTACATCCTGACTAATAGTAACATTTTATTTGCAGGTACATACAGATATAGAGTTTTTTGTTAGTGTTTGGTGGTGGTTTTTGTTTGTTTTGTTTGGGTTTTTTGGGGTTTTTTTTTGGTGTATCCTGGGATCTTGTCTTTTTGGTAGGTATTTCCATACCAAGTAGTTCTTTGGTGAAGTCATTTGGTGTAACACACAAGCTCTTCCTTACTGTCTTGTATTCCTGGGTAATATCACCCAAATTTACTGTCTCTTATAATATTTTCTTTACTTTCTTGTTCCTTCCCTTCATTTATTTTAGGATTTTTCACTCCACAATTACTCTGACCTTTCCTGCTCCGTACTGCCTTCTCTTTCATCTTCCAAGCTTTCTCTTTTTTTTGTCTTGTATCTCCTATTTATTTAGATCCATAGTTGTCATAGTTCATAAATGAATGACACAGACTGATTTTTTTCCTGTCTGTTTTCCAAGATTTCTCAAGATGTTAACCTTTAGGTTGTCACTGTGAGTTACATGTGCTAAGTATCGCTGACGGCTGTTTCATTATTATGCAGATTGTTATTTAGGTCAAAGACTATTTGTCAAATTAAGAAATGCAAGCATGTAAATGTTTGGTGGAAGTGGGAAGGAGACATACTTATCTACAATACCAGCTGAGTATGAGAGACACTTGGATACACAGTAGATATTAAAGCTATTGATCCTGAAATTCATTAGGGCATATAACTAAAACACAGGAATGTGGTTTTAGACCTAAACCAGATATAGGCCACACCTCCTTTCCCTCAGGTCTTGATAGAGGAAAGTGACTGACTGTACAGTAGTTCTGTGTCACCTTTCTGACTTTTCAATAATCTTTGGTTTACAGGTGTCCCATTTTCAAGTATATGTCAGTTTATAAATGTTCTTTGTCCTGCTAAGGCATGTTCTTTGTAACAGCATAATGCCAGCTTTATAGCTTCACATCTGTTCTCCAACCTCTCAGATATACTGTGTTATTTTTATGGGCTGATGGCAGAAAAATGTTGTAGAAAAAAGTTGTAGGTGGGAATTTGTTTTGACTGGTGGTTTAGCATTACATATGATACTCCACATCTGCCTCTCAATGCTATTGAGAGAAAAAGAAATTCCAAGATTTTGCTGTACTGGAGTAGGTGTGTTTACATTGTAGGTTTCTACAAGCAGAAAATTTTAACTGTTGTATTAGTGTGAGTCTGCCATGCAGTTTACTTAGCTTAACTTCTGCTTTGTGAGGGACCTAGCTAAAAGACATCATTGTCCTTTCAGTGACATTAAGATGTAGATACCCAGGCTGAATGAAAATCCTTGCATGAATTTGTTGTATGTGAGCAGAAGGGTGGAAGAAAATTCAGAAAACTTAAAACTTTTAAGTCTATTCAGCTATATTTAAACTTTTTCTACAGCCAAAATCTCCACCTTATTATTTGAAGGTATTCAACTGTTAAGTAAGGGAAAGAATTAATGCTTGCATTAAAAATGAAAAGCTACAATACCTAATATCTGCAAGTTAAAACTCTTCCAAAAGATCCCATTAATTTGGGTAATTTGATGCTGTGAAGAGCAGTCATGTACTAACTACTATGTATAATTATTAAAAAAGTGCCCAATTAGATAGAGTATTTGCTTGTAATGTAGTAGAAAAAGCCCTTGATTTGGGCTATTAATCTTGTTTCATAATTCAGGCATACTGATAAATGCATCTTGACTTTATTTGGTCTAGACTAGAAAAAAAACTAGGAGAGTCAATAGTTGATTGGTTAGTGTTTGACTTTTTTAATGTAGTTTTCTCTCCTTATCGCAGTCCTACATAACTCAATATTTGGATTCACTTTGTACTTTTTTCTTAGAATTCTCATTTTTTTGGAAGGATAGAGGGAAGATGTTCTCTTAGAGATGGGGCTTTACAAGGGCTTGTAGTGGTAGGATGAAAGGGAATGGATTGAGGGCAGATTTCGGCTGGATACTAGGAAGAAATCCTTTAGAGTAAGGGTGTTGAGACACTGAAACAGGTTGCTCAGGGAGGTTGTGGATGCTCCCTACCTTGACATGTTCAAGGTCAGGTTGGATGTAACCTTGAGCAACCTCATCTAGTGGAATGTCCCTTGCCCGTGGCAGGAGATGTGGAGCTAGATGAACTTCAAGGTCCCTTCCAATCCAAACCATTATTATACAATACAATACAATACACCAGATTGGAAGGGACCTTCAAGATCATCGCATCCAGCCCACCTAAACAACTAAACCATGCAGCCACGCACCCCATTAAGTCTCCTCCCGAAAACCACCAATGAAGGTGACTCCACCACCTCCATGGGTAGCTGATTCCAATGGGCAATCACTCTCTCTGTATAGAACTTCTTCCTAACATGCAGCCTAAACCTCCCCTGGCACAGCCTGAGACTGTGTCCTCTTGTTCTGGTACTGGCTGCCTGGGAGAAGACACCAAACTCTGCCTGGCTACAACCTCCCTTCAGGTAGTTGTAGAGAGCAATATGGTCACCCCTCAGTCTCCTCTTCTCCAGGCTAAGCAACCCCAGCTCCCTCAGCCTTTCCTCATAGGGCTTGTGTTCCAAACCCCTCACCAACTTCATTGCCCTTCTCTGGACACGCTCCAGCAAGTCAACATCCTTCCTAAACTGAGGGGCCCAGAACTGGACCCAGTACTCAAGGTGTGGCCTAACCAGTGCTGAGTACAGGGCCAGAATGACCTCCCTGCTCCTGCTGGCCACACTGTTCCTGATGCAGGTCAGGATGCCATTTGCCTTCTTGGCTGCCTGGGCACACTGCAGGCTCATGATCAGCCTCCCATCACCTAGCACCCCCAGGTCCCTCTCTGCCTGGCCACTCTCCATCCACTCTGACCCCAGCCTGTAGCACTGCATGGGGTTGTTGTGGCCAATGTGCAGAACCCGGCACTTGGATGTGTTCAATCTCATGCCGTTGGATTCTGCCCATCTGTCCATCCTGTCGAGGTCCCTCTGCAAAGCCTCTCCACCCTCCAGTAGATCAACTCCTGCCCCCAGCTTGGTGTCGTCCTCAAATTTACTGATGATGGACTCGATGCCCTCATCCAGATCATCAGTAAAGATGCTGAAGAGCATGGGGCCCAGCACTGATCCTTGGGGCACACCACTAGTGACTGGCTGCCAGCTGGATGTGGCACCATTCATCACCACTCCCTGGGCTCAGTCCTCCAGCCAGTTCCTAACCCAATGCAGTGTGCTCCCATCCAAGCCATGGGCTGACAGCTTGGCCAGGAGTGTCAAAGGCCTTGGTGAGGTCCAGGTAGGCCACATCTACAGGCCTCCCCACATCCACCAGGTGGGTCACCTGATCATAGAAGGAGATCAGGTTGGTCAGGCAGGACCTGCCCTTCCTAAATCCATGCTGGCTAGGCCTGATCCCTTGGCCATCCTGGAAGTGCTGTGTGATTGCACTCAAGATGATCTTGCCTGGCACTGAGGTCAGGCTGACAGGCCTATAATTCCCTGGCTCATCCAGCTGACACTTCACAGTATCACAGTATAACCAAGGTTGGAAGAGACCCCAAGGATCATCAAGTCCAACCTGTCCCAACAGACCTCACAACTAGACCATGGCACCAAGTGCCACGTCCAATCTCCCCTTGAACACCTCCAGGGACGGCGACTCCACCACCTCCCTGGGCAGCCCATTCCAATGACGAATGACTCGCTCAGTGAAGAACTTCCTCCTCACCTCGAGTCTAAACCTCCCCTGGCACAGCTTGAGACTGTGTCCCCTTGTTCTGGTGCTGGTTGCCTTCTTGTGGATGGGCACCACATTGGCCAGCTTCCAGTCTTCTGGGACCTCTCCAGTGAGCCAGGACTGCTGAAAAATGATGGAGAGTGGCTTGACCAGCTCATCTGCCAGCTCTCTCAGCACCCTAGGATGGATCCCATCTGGTCCCATGGCCTTGTAGGGGTCCAAGCGGCTGGTAAGATCTCTAACTGCCTCCTGGAGCAGTGGGAAACTGTGCTGCTCCCTGGCTACTTCTGCCAGCTCTGCAGGCCAGCTGTCTGGAAGATTTTCTGCCCTGCTAGTAAAAATTGAGGCAAAGAAGGCATTAAGTACCTCTGCCTTTTCCTCATCCTTTGTTACAATGTTCCCCTCCGTGTCAACCAAGGAGTGGAGGTTGTCCTTGCCTTTCTTGCTATTAATGTATTTATAGAAGGACTTTTTGTTGTCCTTCACAGCAGAGGCCAGTCTAAGTACCAAATGGGCTTTTGCCTCCCTAATTTTCTTCCTACAAGACCTAGCAACATCCCTAAACATTCCATAGGTTGCCTCCCCTTTCTTCCAAAGATGATGCACCCTCTTTTTTTCCCTTAGTTCTATTAAAAGTTCGTTACCCATCCAGGCTGGCCGTCTGCCCCGGCGGCTCATCTTCCGAGACACTGGCACAGCCTGTTCCTGCACCTTCAAGAGTTCTTCCTTGAAGTAGGTCCAGCCCTCCTGGACCCCTTTATTTTTAAGGGCTGTATCCCAAGGAACCTTCTGAGTTAGTTCCTTGAGGAACCTGAAGTTTGCCCTCCGGAAGTCCAGAGTGGAGGTCTTCTTGCTACCCCTCTTAGCTTGACTGAATACCAAAAACTCAATTATCTCATGATCACTGGTGCCTAAACACCCTCTGACCACCACATCACCCACCAGCCCTTCCCTGTTGGTAGGTTCACGCAGCACCTGGGATAAGAAGCTGTCCTCCATGTACTCGAAGAGCCTCCTAGACTGCCTCCTCTCTGCTGTGTTGAGATCCCAGCAGATATCAGGCAGGTTGAAGTCGCCCATGAGAACAAGGTCAGGCGATCTTGAGACGGCCTTAAGCTGCCTATAGAATGCTTCATCGACATCTTCCTCCTGGTTGGGTGGTCTATAACAGACTCCAACCAGGATGTCTGCCCTCCCGATCTTCCCTCTAATTCTCACCCACAAGCACTCAACCCAATCATCCCTGATCTCCATCTCAATGGCATCTAGTGCCTCTCTGATGTACAGGGCCACGCCTCCACCCCTTCTTCCTTGCCTGTCTCTCCTGAACAGCCTGTAGCCGTCAATTGCAGCGCTCCAGTCATGCGAGTTGTCCCACCACGTCTCCGTGATGGCCACTACATCATAACTTTCCTGCTGCAACAAGGCTTCTAGCTCCTCTTGTTTGTTACCCATGCTTCATGCATTAGTGTACATGCACTTCAGCTGGGCTGCTGGTTTCACCTCTAGCTTATCACCCCCAGACTCCTGCCTGAGGGGACTGATTTCAGCCCCTTCCCCCTTCAAAGCTAGTTTAAAGCCTTGTTAATGAGACCTGCCAATTCCCTTCCCAGAATCTTTTTACCTTTGAGGGGTAGGCCTTTCTCGTATACTGTGACCTTTCCCCTCCTCTGGGACAGATGTACTCCATCTGTTGCCAGCTGACCTGGTGCAGTAGAAAGTTCTCCAAGATTGAAAAACCCAAAATTCTTTTGATTGCACCAGCCTCTAAGCCACTTGTTGACTACAGCTGCTGACCTGTTCCTTATCGTATTCTCTCCTGCAACTAATGGAGGACTCACTTATGTGAATCTATGAATAAATTAAACCAGATACTCCATAGCTAATGTTTGAATGATCATGCCCAGCGAAGCATGCCTTTGATGTTTACCTAGAACACGTTCATAACTATGTTTTAGCTGTTCTGCTGGAGATGTTGAAGTCTTGAAGACTAAATGGAGGTACTGTCTCATTTCTGTGTTTTAGGAGCAGTCTTGTAAGAAATTAAAACATGAAAAATTTTTTTCTTAAAGCCAGTTAAAGTAAAAATACTTGTTTTTTGATTCATCCTTTTTAATTTTTTCTTTAGGTTGTAGGCTTAACTTGTTCTTCTTGCACATAAACAAGACATATTCTGTTTATTCTGTTACACAAATAACAGAATATAACATATTCTGTTATTTGTGTAACAGAATATGCTCTTACAGGCTTTGTGCAAACTTTAATTAATAGGAGATGCCTGTCACTTGATTTAGCAGTTGCTGTTAATTTGGTAGCTCATTGAACTATCTCAGACATCATGATAATGTGCTCAGTAACGCAGTTTTCTTGGTAGTTACCCTACATATTTCTAGATGAGCAGCAGCTGGTTGTGCAGTACAGTCTTCTGCTTACCCCAAAAGCTATCTCTCACAGTCAGTATAACTGACTGTGTTTGCCTTTTCACTTTCCTTTTAATGCCTTAGGTGTCTTTGAATGTTCTCTGTAGCTATTACCTAAGCTTTACAGTAGTCCTTAATGTATGTGGAGAAGTTCTGGCAGTTCCCATGTACTCCCACACGGTTTTCAGGTCTGTTAACCAGGGAAAGATAGGATTACTTGTGCGTTCGTGATGCAGTCTTTTTAGCAGCAGAAAAAATCTGAGAACAGACTTCTTCTTTAAAAAAACAAGGCAAACACAACAAACCAAAACAAAAAAATCCTGTGCCAGAATTTAGGCCTTAGGAAGTTGAAGTGGAAGATGCAGTTTTACTGTCTTGTGTTCTCCTGAATTCCCTTTATGAGGAGTGAAAGGTAACCATCTATTTAACGCAATATGAAAATGTCACTGCCTCCAAGGCAGCAGTAAATCTGCAGCTGACTCACATGTTTGAGCTTTTTCCTAATTTGCATGATGATGTTACTTTCTTACAAGTGATTAAATGGAAGTAATAGCTTCAGCTTACTTTATACCACTTTGAAACAAGCTGGAAATCTTTCAAGAAGGCAAGTAGGGCATAATCAGAGCCTTAAGATTAGGACACAGAATCAGCATAGGATAGATTTAAGCAGGTTGGAAAAGACTTTTGAGATCATTAAGTGCAACCTATCACGCAACACCATCCAATCAACTAAACCATGGCACCAAGTGCTTCATCCAGTCTCTTCTTAGATACTTCCAGTGATGACGACTCCACCACCTCCCTGGGCAGCCCATTCCAATGGGCAATCACTCTCCCTATGAAGAATTTCTTCCTAACATCCAGCCTAAACCTCCCCTGGTGCAGCTTGAGACTGTGTCCTCTTGTTCTGTTGGTAGTTGCCTGGGAGAAGAGACCAACCCCCACCTGTCTACAACCTCCCTTCAGGTAGTGGTAGAGAGCAATAAGGTCTCCTCTGAGCCTTCTCTTCTCCAGGCTAAGCAACCCCAGCTCCCTCAGCCTGTCTGCACAGGGCTTGTTCTCCAAACCCCTCCCCAGCTTTGTTGCTCTTCTCGGGACACATTCCAGCAACTCATCATATTTCCTAAGCTGAGGGACCCCAAACTGGACACAGTACTCAAGGTGCGGCCTAACCAGTGCTGAGTACAGGGCCAGAATGACTTCCCTGCTCCTGCTGGCCACACTGTTTCTGATACAGGCCAGGATACCATTGGCCTTCCTGGCTGCCTGGGCACACTGCTGGCTCATGTTCAGCCTACTGTCAACCAGCACCCCGAGGTCCCTCTCTGCCTGGCTGCTCTCCAGCCACTCTGACCCCAGCCTGTAGCACTGCATGGGGTTGTTGTGGCCAACGTGTAGAACCCTGCATTTAAATGTGTTAAATTACATGCCCTTGGACTGTGCCCATCTGTCCAGCCTGTCAAGGACCCTCTGCAGAACTCTCCTACCCTCTAAGAGATCAACACCTGCCCACAGCTTGGTGTCATCTGCAAATTTACTGATGATGGACTCAATACCCTCATCCAGATCATCAATAAAAATATTGAATAGGATGGGGCCCAGCACTAATCCCTGGGGGTCACCACTAGTGACTGGCTGCCAGGTGGATGTGGCACCATTCATCACCACTCCCTGGGCTCTGCCCTCCAGCCAGTTCCTAACCCAATGCAGTGTGCTCCTGTCCAAGCCATGGGCTGCCAGCTTGGCCAGGAGTTTGCTGTGGGGGACGGTGTCAAAGACCTTGCTGAGGTCCAGGTAGACCACATCCACAGGCCTCCCCACATCCACCAGGTGGGTCACCTGATCATAGAAGGAGATCAGGTTGGTCAGGCAGGACCTGCCCTTCCTAAATCTGTGCTGGCTAGACCTGAGACCCTGGCCATCCTGTAAGTGCTGTGTGATTGCACTCAAGATGACCTGTTCCATAATCTTGCCTGGCACTGAGGTCAGGCTGACAGGCCTATAATTCCCTGGCTCATCCAGCTGGCACTTCTTGTGGATGGGCACCACATTGGCCAGCTTCCAGTCTTCTGGGACCTCTCCAGTGAGCCAGGACTGTTGAAAAATGATGGAGAGTGGCTTGGCCAGCTCATCTGCCAGCTCTCTCAGCACCCTAGGATGGATCCCATCCAGTCCCATGGACTTGTGGAGACCCAAGTGGCTCAGCAGGTCTCTTAACTACTTCCTCCTGGATTACACGGGAGCTATGCTGCTCCCTGGCTCCTTCTGCTAGCTCAGGAAGCCAGTTATCTGGAAGACAACCTGTCCTGCTAGTAAAAATTGAGGCAAAGAAGGTGTTAAGTACCTCTGCCTTTTCCTCATCTTTTGTTACTATGTTCCCCTTGTGTCCACCAAGGAGTGGAGCTTGTCCTTGCCCCTCCTCTTGCCATTAATAAATTTATAAAAGCATTTTTTGTTTTCCTTCAGAGCAGAGGCCAGTGTAACTCTAAATGTGCTTTTGCCTCTTTAATTTTTTTTCCTACATGACCTAGCAACATCCTTAAAAATTTCACGGGTTATCTTGCCTTCTTTCCAAAGATGATCCACCCTCTTTTTTCCACTTCATTCTCTCAGAAGTTCATTGCCCATCCAGGCTGGCCATCTGCCCTGGCAGCTCATCTTCTGGCACATTGGCACGGCCTGTTCCTGCACCCTCAAGATTTCTTTCTTGAAGTAGGTCCAGCTCTCCTGGACCCCTTGGTTTTTAAGGGCTGTTTCCCAAGGTACCTTCGGAATTAGTTCCTTAAGTAACCTGAGGTCTGCCCTCTGGAAGTCCTGAGTGGAGGTTTTGTTGCTGCCCCTCTTAGCTTGACTACATATTGAAACTCAATTATTTCATGGTCACTGAACCCCAGACAGCCTCCAACCACCACATCTCCCACCAGCCCTTCCCTGTTTGTAAAAAGAAGGTCAAGCAGAGCCTTACCCCTGGTTGGCTCACACAGCAGCTGGGATAAGAATCTATACTCCATACACTCCAAGAACCTTCTAGACTGCTTCCTCTCTGCTATGCTAAGTTCCCAGCAGATATCAGGCAGGTTAAAGTTGCCCATAAGAACAAGGTCTGGTGATCTTGAGACAGCCTCTAGCTGCCTATAAAATAATTCATCAAGCTCTTCATCCTGGTTGGGTGCTCTATAACAGACTCCAACCTTGATGTCAGCCTTGTTGGCCTTCCCTCTAATTCTCACCCACAGGCACTCAACCTGATCATCCTTAATCTCTTATACCATGGCATCTAGAGCATCTCTGATGTAGAGGCCCACCCCTTCACCCCTTCTCCCTCACCTGTCTCTCCTGAAGAGCCTGTTGCCATCAATTACGGTGCTCCCGTTACATGAGTCGTCCCACCACATTTCTGTGACGGTAGCTACATCATAACTTTCCTGCTGTAACAAGGCTTCCAGCTCCTCTTGTTTGTTACCCATACTGTGTGCATTAGTGTACATGCACTTCAGCTAGGCTGCTGGTTTCACCCCTGACTCCAGCTTACCACCCTCAGACTCCTGTCGGGGTGGGGACTGGTTTCAGCACCTTCCCCCTTCAAATCTATTTTAAAGCCCTGACAATGAGACCTGCCAACGTCCTTCCTAGAACCCTTTTCCCTCTAGGGGATAGGCTGTTCTCTCATGCTAGGATTTTTCTCCCCCTCTGGGACAGATGTACTCCATCTGTTGCTAGTGGACCTGGTGCCACAGAAAATTCCCCTAGATCAAAACCCCAAAATACTGTTGGTTGCACCAGCCTCTGAGCCACTTGTTAATGACACCTGCTGTCCTGTTCCTTTCAGTATTCCTTCCTGAAGCTGAGGGTATTGATGAAAAAATTACCTGTGCCCCTGACCCCTCACCCTTCAACCAGTTTTCCCAGAGCCTTGAAGTCCTTTTTGATTGCCTTTGGACCTCTCGTTTCAACCTCATTGCTCCCTACCTGCATAACTGTCAAGGGGTGGTAATCAGAGGTCTGTACCAGACTAGGCCGCCTCCTGGTAACATCTCTGACCCAGGCCCCAGGGAGGCAGCAGACTTCCCTGTGGGAAGGATCTGGCTGACATAGGGCCCTCTGCTCCCCTCAGGAGGGAATCACCAATAACAATTACCCTCCTCTTTTTTCTTAAGGGAACAAGTCCTGATGCAGGGGGCAGGCTGTTTTGCTTTAGGCAACACCTCAGATGGTGTGTCTTCTGTATTCTCATTCACCTCACCCTCAACTTCCAGTGCCCCATACTCGTTTTGCAAGGGCAGCTGGGAACTTTGCGTCTCCTAACAGGGACCTGTATCCATTTCCTGCTGCATCTTGGGTCACCTCCCTCTGCTAGGGGAGCCTGCAGAGCCTGGTTCCTCAAATCCAACTCCCTTTCACATTCTCTTACAGTCCCAAGTCTAGCAGCTTCTTCCTTCAGTTCAGCCAGTAGATTAAGCAGATAATTGAGCTGCTCACACCTAATGCAGGTGTGATCTCCATTGCCCTCCATTTCAGGTGCCAGGCTCCAGCACTCTCTGCAGCCACTTGCCTGGACACCTGCCTGCTTAAGTTCGACCTCAGTTGACACAGGTCTTTTGAAAACAGCTGGGGGGGACGTGCTGTCCCACAGGGACTGGTGCCTGGGCTCCTGCCTTGCTGCCCTGCAGTTGCAGATCCTTAATGTACACCAGTGAGTCCCTCTGTGCCTTTAGGCAGTTTCAAATGCAGAATAATGTGACTTGGCTTAACTGGTACTAGAAAATAATTGCTCAGGCTCTCATTGCAGCTGAATCTAGTGAGCTGACATGCTTGTCATGGTAACACAAGCTTGTATTTTGAGATACTGACAGCTCCTGTGCTCCTGTGCCTGTCTGTAAGCAGAAACACCAAATTAAATGTGGAATTGATAACAAAGCTTCTGAATGTGTGGTGCTTGTGCATTAAGTCATAGTTGCACATTGCCCTGACCAAGGGAGGTGATTCTCACTCTTTACTCCTCGCTGGTGTGATGACACAGAGTATTGTATACAGCTCTGGAGCCTTCAGCACAAGGGCATTGACCTGTTGGAGTGGCAGAGGAAGGCAACAAAATGTTCAGAGGGCTGTAATACTTCTCCTATGAGGACCTGTGGCCAGCAGGTCAAGGGAGGTGATTCTCCCCCTCTACTCAGCTCTGGTGAGACCCCACCTGGAGTACTGCCTCCAGTTCTGGAGCCCCTATTAAAAAAGGGATCTGGAGGTGCTGGAACGTGTCCAGAGAAGGGCCACGAGGATGATCAGAGGGCTGGAGCACCTCTCCTATGAGGACAGACTGAGGGAATTGGGGCTGTTCAGTCTGGAGAAGAGAAGGCTCCGAGGTGACCTCATTGTGGCCTTCCAGTATCTGAAGGGGGCCTGCAAGAAGGCTGGGGAGGGACTTCTCAGGCTATCAGGGAGTGATAGGACTAGGGGGAATGGAATGAAGCTGGAGGTGGGGAAATTCAGGCTAGATGTGAGGAGGAGGTTCTTCACCATGAGAGTGGTGAGGCCCTGGAATGGGTTATCCAGGGAGGTTGTTGAGGCCCTGTCCCTGGAAGTGTTTAAGCCCAGGCTGGATGAGGCTCTGGCCAGCCTGATCTAGTGTAGGGTGTCCCTGCCCATGGCAGTGGGGTTGGAACTAGATGATCCTTGTGGTCCCTTCCAACCCTACTGAAACTATGAAACAAGCTGACAGACTTGGGCTTACCATGGAAATGAGAAGGCCTTTTCTTATAGCAACCTTACAAGGTCATTATAAGAGCCCTTTGTACAGAGCCCCTCTTACAGAGCCCTTTCTGTACTTCTAGGGAGCTCCTATAAGAAAGATGGGCCCTTAGCACGGCCTGTTATTGGACAAGAGGTAATGGTTTTGAACTAAAAACCAGTAGATTTAGAATAGATACAAGTAAGAAATTTTTTAATGTGAGGGTGGTGAAACACACAGGTTGTACAGAGAGGTGGTAAATGCCCCCTCCCGAGAAGTGCTCAAGGTCAGATTAGATGAGGCTCTAAGCAATTTCATATAGTTAAAGATGTCCCTGCTCACTGCACAGGGGTTGGACTAGATGACTGTTAAAGGCCCATTCCAACACAAACCATTTTATGATCTCCTTAGTGTTCAGCCAAACACAGTTGGCACTCACCAGTTTTAGAGTCTGGTCATAGATGTTATGGAAAAAAGACTTCTTGAAAAGGAGATGCACCATTATATTAAATTGCAGATTACCTTTGTGCTGTTTGTCTTAGTGATGTCATGTCATGTGAAATACATGTTGCTAATCTTCTTTTCACATTTCACTATAGAGAACAATAGCTATTTTTCCAGCATGGAAATGAATTATGGACTTGAAAAGCTGAGGAAACATTCATACTTACTTCGAGGTCAAAGCTGCACTTTACCTTGAAGATTTTGAAACAATGTGAAAGCCTCTTTTGGGCTCATACAGGAGAGTTAGAAATAGCATGTTATTTATTCCAGCTCCAGCAGCTCAGTACTAATTTTCTTTCATTCATTTTAAAGGGTTCTTATAAATTACACATCTCATCTTGGAAATTTTCACATTACATAAATGTCATAACCTCATGTCATATTACACTGCTTGCACTGGGAGATAAAGTTAGTCTTTGGCAGAAGAGGTGACAACACTTATTTGTTTCATAGATGTTCCTTTTTCTTTGTGACATTCAAGCCACAAATAAAAGATTGGAAGTGAGACTGAGAAGCGAGAAGTAGTTTCAGGAATTGTGATTCTGCAAGTGGGTATGCAGCTAATTTGCAGGATATTTAGGGGAGGGCTGTGTAATAGAGCAACATGATCTTAGTCTGAGCAGCAGTGCAATTTGGTACGGGTACAGGGGTTTTGAAGTGGAGCAGAGTAACACCAAAGTAAAGGTATTTCGGTAATGATCACAGAATGTTAGGGGATCGGACTTGGAAAGAGTCCAACAACCCTCCCCCCTCCCCACTCCCTCCATAGCAGGATCACCTAGAGCTCCTCTGATTTAATCACTCCCTTTATTTTTCTGTGCACAATTCTCACTGCTTTTGAAGTCTTTCTAACACACAAATGTTTAATAGTGAATCCTGGCCATGCTGAGTTTCAAGGAGCAGGCTGTTACTGATGGATTGCCTTTACTGTAACTGAATTCTGTGTCTCTGCCATGCATCATCTGTCTTGTAATCTTGGCATTGTTAAAGCCACAGACATATTTGTGTATCAGTGTGACTTGTGGCTTGAAAGGTGGTGCATAGCCTCAGCTGTGTTTCATCCATTTGAATTAAGTAGGTGTCATCATTGACTGCTGGGTGCAGAACTACAGGGACTGCTGTAGGGATCACTTACCAGCTGTTGTGTAGTTTCCTGTAAAATGCTGCACTGTGCTAAATTTGCATAAGTGTATTTACTGTGTTTAAAAATGAATTGAGAGGTACCAGGCTGTATCTCATTTGCTGATGTATTTGTTGTATGTGTAACTGGAATGTGTAATTTATGGCTATTTGTAAGTGAATTTCTTTTTTCCCAATCCTTTCTCTAGAGTCCATAACTCTATTGAATGATGTTCTAAGTCAGATAGAGTCTCAAGGGAGCATTTCTATGAATTCAACAAGCTCTGGAGCAGCAGTATCTTCATCTGTTGACACAGTGAGTACCTGTGTCTACCAAATGCACTCAAAGTTGGGTGGAAACCTTGAGCAGAGAGACTTGTGTTGCTCGTCAACTTCTACTCTGTCTCATGGTCCGCAAGAAAAGGAAAGTAGAGTTTTAAGCTGAAGTGAGGAAGCAGAAAAAGAAATGTGTTCATACTCCACTTCATTTTTTTAGTGAGGGTGGGAAAACTTAAAGCTAAAAAGACAATACTGCAACCTGCTAGTTCTTGTATCTTCTGTAAGCCCCTGTAGTTAGGATATTGTTCAGGAAAGGGAGAAGTCTTTGGCAAAACAGCCTCCTTCACTATAGATAGATAATTTTAACTTGTTTCATTCTTATTATAGTGTCAATTATTTTTGGTTTATTTTAGAAAATTGCTTATGTGCTGCTAGGAGAGGAGCTCTGTGAAGTTACACTACTTATTCGCAGCACAAGTTGCTTGCAGCAAGATATAATAAGGCTGCTTGTATTGCGACAAATGCATTTGTATGTTATGGCTTTTGTAGTAATTTATGTTCACACTTGACTATAATGAAAATGCTCAACCATGAATTCTGTTTGGTGTGAAAATCACAGAAGTAATGTGAAATATTAGCTGTTACAAATTTCCATTTTATACTGTTTGTTGTTTTTGTTTTTGTTGTTTGTTTTGTTCTTTTCTTATACTCACTTTCCAGACAAGCATTGTTGGCCGGGAGTTGTCTACCAATGTGTATACGTATACTCACTTAGAGCCTATTCTGTATGCCCTTGGTGTGGGAATGTCAACTAAGGATCCAGATCACCTAAAATTTCTCTTTGAAGGAAGTGAAGGGTTCTGCTGTTTACCTACCTTTGGAGTAATTCCTGCTCAGACGTCAATGTTTGATGGTGTTCCTTCTCTTCCAGGACTCAACATTGATCTCGCAAAGGTATGGAAGAGTTACATACCTAGATTTCTTTGTGCTTTATGTAACAATAAACTTAGTAATCAGTGTATTTGTAATAATATTAAGTTCCCTTTACAGAAAAGGGAAACTCAGTATTTTGTATTCTTACATTCTAAGAAATTATGTCATTAATGTCATTTGTGTCACCTCTATAACCTGTGTCTTCCTATGATGGTATGAATGATCAATTTTTTTGGCAAAATTTTCAGTTCACTTTGATTTTAGTAAACTACAAAAGTTTAAAACTGCCTTTGAAAGTATTTTCTGCTGGGGATTAAGTGGAAAAGCAAAAAGCTTTGGAGTTCTGCACACTGCAAGGAAATACGGCAAATATTGATTGTTGGTATCCTTTATGTAGATGCTGCATGGTGAGCAATATCTGGAACTGTATAAACCATTGCCAACCTCAGGTCAGTCCTTTTGTGTTGCTGATTAGCTTTTCATTATGACAGCAGTTAATGTAGACATATTATAAATTGAGAGATGTAAGCTCTATGTCCAGCTGGATTTTTCTCCTAATCTTTCTACAAGGGATGAGGAAAGAGAGAGGTAACCTGTTGCATTGTTGAAGGAATTCTGAAACTGTGTTCTTGGAATCAGGTGTTGCTTTTCTATAGTGTACATTACATGCTGGTACATTACTCATATAATTTAATACTAACTAGCAAACTTCTAACTCTTTCTGTAAGATTGTACTATAGAAATTTTGGGATGCTTACACAAGAATTCTTCAACATTGGTTGCATCTGTGTGCCTACGAGAGGAAAAGATTTAAATTATCTAGTTGAAGGAGGAATATACATCTTAATGAGGAGGCTACAAACCAATTGCTTTCTTCCTCTCGAAGTTCTCAAGATATTGGTTGCTGCATTAGCAAGCTCTTTTTGCAGATGACAGTTTTCCCAGATTACAACACTTGAGAGGTGCTTCTTAGAATGCTTGCATGTGCCTGGGTCTCTTTATTAGTGTTTTTTTTAAAACAACTTTTATGGACTATAAAAGGAAAAGAAAGCAGTCGTGCAAGCCACAGATAAATGGCATAATTTCTTGTTGAAACAAACAACAGGTGTGTGAATGTTACATGAACTTCAATCTGATCATAATGGATTGCCAGGACTTCAAAAAACTTTCTATTTTTCCATTTCATAGGCTGACTGTGTAAACATATATGATTATGTATCTCTGTAGAGCAACATCTTTAGAGCCAAACTTCATAAACCCACAGACCCAGGCCCTAAGCTGAGCTTCTCTTCTGTAGAACTGTAGATGTCACAGCCCTCTTGAAATTTGTGGCCAATCCTTAAGTGATTGAGCTGTCTTTGAAGTTGGTGATATGTTTGTCTGGGAACTGATTAGTGTTTAACCCTGAATAGATGAGCTATAGCAACATTGTATTAAAAATACACCAAAAACTTAGAGAAAAAAACAAATACTCCTCACATCTGCAAACAAATATTTGCAAAGATGCCCAGACACTTTTATTGTAATTATGATGATTGTGATTACTGTGACTATTACTGTGATTATTGTTACCGCTAGTGTTAGTAAGGAAGTGTAAGTGATCTGTGGACTTCATTCCTGAAGGAAAACCTTACAGTATGTATGTGTTCTTCCTTTCTTACAGGACAATTAACTTCAGTTTCAACCATTGCTGATATTCTTGACAAAGGATCAGGAGCAGTCTTGCTCATAGATGGTAAGAAGGTTTAGAATTTTTGGAGAGGATGCAGTAAAATTTGACAGGGTCAGATTAACTAGGGTATCAATAATTGGTAGCCTTTTCACAGTAAAGATTGTTAGATTATCACTTCTCAGTGAGAGCTGAGAAATGAGATAATTAGCAAAGCTATGTAATGTAAAATCTATTTGTTCTTAGGCAGTTAAGATACTGAAATAAGAACACTGACTTTGGAAAAAAGATTTCAGAGAAGGTTAGGTTTTATCCTTATGTAGGTGGAACAATGCACTATACAAACCAAACAAAGGTCTTCCAATAATAATGCCTAGTCCTATTTTAGATTCTACCAGCTTTCAGAAAGGGGATGTGTTTTCAGGGGGTGGTTTGCAAAGGTTAGTCATGTATGTTGTGGAGACCTCTGCAAAGCAGCAGTCTTTAAGAGCATGACCTGGCATTCTTTTTTTGTCTGCTCTATTCTGTTCTAAACAAAACACCATTTCCTTCATATTGTATCCAAGTTAAATGATCCTCAGAATTTGGTAAGTTGTCATTCTAAGAATTTTGATGTCTTTAGACATGGTCATACCAAGATCCCTTGGGAAATTAAACTGGAAGGGTAGGTTAATAGGCAGTGAATCCCTAAACATTCTGGAGCTTTTATTCCTTCAGTGTACATATACGTCTGTAAAAAGGTCATTGCTGTCCCTTCGTTCCTTCTAGCTGTGTGTTGCTTCAATACTAAGTTAACATAAAGTCTTCCTGTTTCTGCAACATGCAGAAATTATCTCTGTCAGCAGTCCTAGTGGTTTTTAAATTTATTTTGGAACTGGAAATGAACATCACTAACAATACTGTAAATTTCAGTCTGGCATGAAAAGGAGTGCAATAGGAAGTGGGAAGCTGAATGTTGATTCTGTTTAAGAAGTACAGCTTCTACGAAAGGAGGAAGAGGTGACCTTAAACTAAACTCTTCTCTTACAGAAGCCCTTTTCTTACAGAATACTAGTACCACATTTGCTTTACAAACATGGGATCCTTAATAGCTCTGAATGCAGCATATTTTATGGTGGAATTTTATCACATTAAATTAATTGCTAATTCAGTGTGATATGCTGAAATAAATTATTTCAACACTGTGAAATATCTTCAGTGCTTTGAATGTCATCAGCATTTTGATAGCTCATTTTTTTTTAAATTTTAATGCTTTCCTATACATAAAATAGATTATGTTACTTGAAACAGATCATAAGTCTTCACTAGTCACTGTGACTAGTCAGTCACAGAAATCAAAGTGATTTGCAACAGTGTAATATGGAAGTGTTGACTGTTGCCCTTTGAGGTGTTAGAATGGTGTTTATCATGTTGGAGGCTGAACTTTTTTTCTGTCATAACACATTCAAGCTCTTTCTCTCTTCTTGTCTTTCAGTGAACACCTATAGTGGAAAGGACCTAGTGTGTTATAATCAGTTCTCTTTGTTTTTTGTTGGAGCTGGAGGATTTGGTGGAAAACGATCATCAGGAAAGGCAAAGGTAAATTAATGCATATCTGTTTAGAAAAACTTCATGAGCTTCTGTCAGCATGGCAAGAAACATTGGAAGAATAAACTAGCATTTGAGCAGCATGGCAGTACAAACTCAAATGTCCTTTAAACATTTTTGTTCATTAAGCAGCTTGGGTAAAAGGGTACTCTTCAGGGAAACCAATGGCTTAGTTCTGACAATTATGGAGAAAAGTGCTAAACACACACTTGAGATTTCTACACAAGTATTTGAAAATACAGACATTGAATATCTTAATGGTAAACAGAATAGGGAGATTCTCTGAAAAAAAGTTTAGTTTCTTTAGATTTAATATTAGAAAATTTTCTGAGATTAAACTAAAATTGAAACTAATATCAAATACATGATAATGTGGGGAAAAATGCTCCTGTAGAGGATTTTTTTTTAGACCTTTTAGAAAACAGTATTGAAGTTGACACCTTGGTAGGCTATAATCTGACCCAATTAGTTCCACAGAAGTGGTAAAACCTGCTACATGTATTTTGGGCTGTGCTAAATTTGAATCTATCTTCAGTAAGTCTTTTGACTGCCCAATTTGGCAATAGTCTTATTGACTGCTTTAGGGAACCAAGATGTAAACTTTGAAGAAGAAGAGGGGGAAAAAAAAAGAAAAAAACTCTACATGTTTTGATACTATGTTTTTAGATACTGCTGCTCACACCTATAAATAAACAGATGAGGAAGGTTACTAATTTCATGTTAAAAGCTTGGGAAAGAGATTTTCTTTGCTTCTGTTTAAGGTGTTATATATTTAAAAATAAATTGATAGTTTTAATTCCATGTGTATATATACAGTGTTCATGTTCCCCTTAGCAACATGGTTTTCATGTGTTAAATGTGTGCTAACAGGTATGATCATATGTTAATATTGCAAGATGTTGCTCTGGTGAAAAGACTATCTCAGTGAAAAGCTGAGAAGTGCTCATGTGTGGTGCTAGGTTTGAACTTGTAATTTCTAGAAGAGATCTCTAGGTGTAGCTCTATATAAATTAATGCATTTGTGAGAAAGAGATTTGGAGTGCATGAAGAGGAAGCAAAGAAGCATTCTAGTTTCTTTCAGTGGAATAGAACTTCTGCATTTTGGGAGCAAGTTAGCAAATGGAAAACAGTGAATGTCACATGAACACACAGTGTGTTTGTCCAAATGCATGAGGTAGCTGTTCAAAGACTTGACATGTAAGTGTCGTCTCTTTCCATACCATGTTTCATAGTAAGCTGTGACTGAAAGTTTTTATTGTGAACTGAAGTCTTTAATCACTACAATAGTAGAGTCAATTAAATATAGGCTATTTTAAACTCAGTATTTTTTGAAATTCATAATGAAATTCCTATGTTTTATAAATCTGTAATACTGTAGGTAATGTTCTTTGGGATTTTTGTATTTAAACTTACAAGTTTTTTCACTTGAATCTCTATCAATTTATGTAGTTTTCTCAAGTGTAACTTTACAAATCAAATCTTGAAATGCCTGCTTCTTGAAAGAGAAATTAAAAAAACCTCTGTGTAGTATGAAAAATACACAGAATATTTCTTACAAATAGTATATAAAAGTCTATGGAATCCTTTATTATTCTATAATAAGATTTTTAAATAGTACATGTAAAAAAAACCCCAGTGGTTCATAGGAAATGTTGTTAATCTATAGTGGTAGTGTCAGTGAGTGCAATATAGTGGCTTGGCATTTTTTAATTAAGCATTGCACATTAGGCAACTGCAACTTCTTCACACTGGAAAAGTACAAAAATGCTACATAAATGAGGCAACCATCTTTCTTGTGACAGAAGAAAACAAAATGTAGTCTTCTTAAAATAACACAGTAATAGTGACTTAAACAGAGGCCTCTATGCACAAGAGGCCAGTTGCAATGATCAAATTTTCTTGCTTTGTCTTTGCAAACTATTTAAAAAGATTTTCAGATCACTCTGTGCCAGAAGGAAATCTCAAGCTGATCAGACATATTTTATAATGTGTCATTTTGTGCTTTGTGAATTTACTGTGTCTGCAGACTATGGAGAACAGCTTTCCAGTTTGTGGTCTCTAATGCACAGCACATGTTGGTCATGCCTGTCCTCTTGAGTTGGGATTTTCTTGCCCTACTGGCAGAGGAGTTCCCTTAATTATTCATATGCTGGCAAGTTGTAGTGTCATAATGACCTGGTAGGTCAGGTTGAGTGTCTTTAAACCAATTGCATGTAGATTGTTGAGACATTCTTGTTTTGAAAGCATCTTACGTAGCATCCCCGTTGTCAGGCTGATAAAGGTGTAAGTCCACTGTGGTTCTCTGAAGTGACAGAAGCAGGAGCTATGTTACCAAGTTTTCCATCCGAAAGGTGGCTTTGCTCTGCTGCTAGTAAACAGAAAAGTGCCTCTGCTGTTACTAAATATGAAACTACACAACATTTTTTTTCCCCTTTGGTAAAGAGCTTACACAAACTAGGTAGAATTCTTACATTTGAGGGTCAACTTGCTTTCTTTTATTTTAGAAATTTTCAGTTTCTCCTTGTTTAGGCTTTTTTGTTTGTTCGGTTTGAAAACTGAAGAAGGAGAGGGGAAATAATTATTTTAGTTCCTTTAATAATTTTGTATTGGTTATGGTGCTCTATATCATGATCTAAGATTTCTCTGTGTAGTTTGTTGGTGAATTTTATATCTAAGTCTATAAATTGCATGATGAACAGCTTTTGTACTGCAGCGGGGTTTAATATGTAGTGTGTCATTGCCAAAACAAAAAAGTGTAATACTGGAAAAAAACACACACCTGGAAGCTCTTAGAAGCCAGAAGTGATGTAATCCATGAATGAGGTAGTAACTAATTTTATACTCCATTGCGCTTTTTGAAGTATTATTTTGAAAATTTTGTTTCTGTGTTCTAAAGCTTTAATGTTCTATGAGACGACCTTCTTTTTTTTCTCCTGAGGGAGTAATTCTTGCTTGAGTTTTTTGGGTAGGAGGAGCCTTAAGGATATTTTAAGTGCTGTTTCATTTTATACATATGTGATGTATTCTGGCATAAGTACAGGTGAAAGATTTTTTTTTTTTTTCAGTGAAATATTGATACTATTACTTCTGCTTTAGGTAACAGCAAATCCACCCAAGAGACCCCCTGATGCTGTGATTTCTGATGTCACAACAACTGATCAGGTAAAGTTTTCTCTGCTCTAGGTGCAGAAATGTTTGGTTGGTTGGAGAAAGGAGTCTTACTTGATGTTTGCTAATAGTTCAAACTTTCTGCGGTACCTCAGTCATTTGTATATGTTTATTTGTGTGTATGTATATGTCTCTGTATGTACAGTGTTGAGCATGAGCTGAACTGTGGTAACTGATTTTGATTGCATATGGAGTAATTACAAAGTCTCATCCAACTCTTTCATGTGCTTGAAATCCAACTTAGCCCTACACCCTTAAACCAGGAAAGAGAGCTTAGGTCAGTGTTTCTATCACTGATATACTTGCTGCATCCTAAAATTCACAGCATCAGTGTAGGAGGTACAGATGTCTAGTTCTTCTGAATAGGCTTCATTGAAAGCTGACAAGGTGAGTGTTGTGATCCATCATCACAGTAAAGGTTCACAGGAGGTTCTTTAGGAATCCCTAAGGAGTGAGATGAGGTAAACTGACACTGAAATGGCTAGAATGATTCCAGATTTAATTACATGTTTGTGCAGGCCATGTGCTGCTCTTGTGTTGGCACAGGCACATTGAGACCCCAGTCAATCTTGGTACACCTGCATGTGATGTTATGGTGGTTGCTGAATGGTGAGTGTCCCCAGTATTCCAGGTGACCACTGTTTCACCTTTGCTGAGAAGACTGTTGTGAAGGTGGCAGCACAGGTGTAGATGCCCAAGCAGTGTCAGAACCACAGCATCCTATTCCAGGAGCAGACTGTCATGGTTGCTCATTCTGATTAGATGGTCTGTAGTAAACACCCGCAACAGTATCATGCATGCTAGCCTGTCCCTTAATTCGCACTCTCAACTCATCCGTCATCCACCCCTGGACAGAATTCAATACATTCTAGTTGCTCCCTCAGTTAAAGAGCAGCTCCACCACCTCACTTTGTTGACCTGTCTTTCCTAAAAAGGACATAGCCATCCATGACCACAATCCAATCATGTGAGCTGTCCCACCCTATCTCTGTAATTGCCACCAGATCATAACTGCTTGACCACACACAGATTTCTAGCTCCCTCTGTTTATTTCCCTGTCCTGGTTTGAGGCCAGACGGGTCCTCTGCCCTTGAAAGGGGCAAAAGAATGACACTCTAGCAAATAGATCAGAAAGTGATGGAAATGGAAAGTTTAAATGGGAAAACAATTAGTGTTTTACAGAAACTACAAAGCATACTGGCAAAGATATCCCAAAGTGTACAGAGTCCCTTACAACACACCCAAAGGTCTTCCATTCTCCCCACCTGAGGGAATACCCAAAACCCCCAGGGCTCTTTCTTTCCCCCTCTGCCACTGCTAGGCTAGTCTCAGGCTGACCAGGTCTGAGACTGACAACCACCCCCTACCCCTCCTCTTGACATCAGGCCTAGATAGGCCTAAGAGGCTTTGAGATACTCCCCCACTGTTACTTGATAGGGAGCATCTCCCGCAAGAGCAGAGAGGGAAGAGAGAGGAAGAGAATGACTTTGCAGATGAATTTACAGGGTGCAGGATTAATGGGTATTAAATAGGCTGTTTCCTGTGTCCACCTACTGGGTTGGGTACTTGGGACACTGGGGAGATAACTTAGGTGGCAGTAACAGGAGGTGCTCAGCCTAAACTGCCACATCCCCATGCTGTGTGTGTTGGTGTACAGGCATTTCAAGGATTGAGATGAGCACACTGTTTCTACCCTGGCAGGGTGGGAGGCCTTCTGGTCTTTGTTAATACTGGAACATTGCCCCGCTGGTGCAAACCCAGCAACAATTGCTTCCCCCTTTGATTCTAGTTTAAAGCTCTGTGAAGGAGTCCTGCTAGTTCTGCTCCTAGAATCCTTTTTCCCCTGTGAGATAAGCCTTTCCCATGAACTACTATTGGTCCTGGTGTCATATAAAACCAGCCATTATCAAAAAAACCCAAAGCCCTGCCTGTAGCAACGGTCTTGGAGCCAGGTATTTATGGACTGGATTCTTTTACTCCCTTCCATATCCTGGCCAGGTACTGGAAGCAGGGAAGAGAAAGTAATTTGTGCTCCAGGCTCTTTCACCAGCTATCTCAATCAAACTCTGTGCTTATCTTGAACATTGTATTCAGTTCTAATTCAGCTACACTGGGTTCATTTTTTTTCCAAGAGGAAGAATGTTTTACATGTTTTCAGACAGGAGGAAGCATTGCTTAGTGAAGAGGATACTGGGAACAGAGAGCTAATAACCATTTTTACCCTTCACCATGTGTTCAGCAGAACAGAGAGTACAGCCACCTGCAGTTTCTTGAAAAAAATAATGTGTCATGTCAGTGACCACTGGCAGAACAAACTTTTGGTTAGTGGTATCAAAGACTAATAGCACATACTATAATGAATGTTTATTCCTTTCAAATCTGTTCCTATTCCTGAGACATTCTTTAAAAACCAACCAGTGTTTATGAATGAGTTGCTGTACCATGGTGCAAGCTGCTTAGAGATGAAAAGTGGTTAAGAAAAATTTAGAAGTAGTAGTATGTAACCTTCTAGAAGGCTTTAAGGCTTAAAATTTGCATCCTGCTGAAGGGCATGAAGTATTTCTTCTGTGTGTTCATTAATTTTTCCACAATAACCAGATGACTTTTTTTTTTAACTTGCCCTGTAGAGATGTGGATGTGCTGTGGTAATTTTTTAGCTTGTTCTTTCTCTGTATCCTGATCTATGCTTTACTAGATATACTGCCATAAATCTTTTGAATAAAATAGACCTTTTGACAGAAGATCAAGAAGACTAGAGTGCTTTTGGCTATTAGCCATTTAGCAAGAAATGAATCATTCCATTTCAGCCCTGTAGGGAACGTTATGTGGTGACAGAGCTTCAGCATCACCCAAGCTACTTTTGTCCTGTTAGTTTTCAAATCAGGGCTTTAAAATAATCAAACAGATTTTTCTTGATGGTTCATAATGCAGTTAAGAATCACAGGCAGTGAATGACCTGTATCTCTCGAGAGTTTTGTTTCTGTAGAGCTTTCTTTTCACTACATTCCCAAATGTGTTTATTTCTTGGGAATTCATTTTTTGATGAGACACAAAATAAGCTTCAGTGTTTTTTTAAAGTGGATGATGTCCACGTGATAGAGGAAGTTTTAGAGGAAACTCAAGACTTGGTATTGATTTTGTTGAGGGCTTTCTGTCTGTGTGGTTGATGTTGGTTTGTTTTGGAAAAATGGGACTCTGATCTTGTTGCCTCCCAAGAAATTTATGGTCTCTCTTTCTGAATATCAGAATTAATATTGAAAATACTCAGTGTGGTGGCAATAAGTGAAATAGTGTACCGGTAGCCCATAAGATTGAAGTTTTCAATAAGTCACTGAAGTTTTGCTGTTTTGTGTTCCTCCTGCTTTCTGCTGAAAGCTGTTGGTCCTGTTTGCCTATATGGAAAAAATAAAACTGTAACATGGAGTTTGCAAGACTATCAACTATTTGTTAATGTCAGTTCATTTCAGTATAAGGTCTAATTATTTTAAGAAATGGTTGCCACTTGAAATATTCTCTTATTCTCTTGCAACAGTATTAAGTATTTCACCAGAGTATTCTCCTGCTTTAAATTCTGACTCTGCGTGTTTGTTACTTACATTTAGATAAGGAGAAATAGACATAAAAAAAGGTAGATGTTAGATTTTGAAAAACATGATGTCTCATCCTGCCATGCTGTGTACATACAACTGTTCCCTCTATAAGTCTCTGCAGAGCAGTGTATGTGAGTTACCATGTGAATTTTTGCCAGAGCTACTTTTCCGTTCAACTTAAATATATCAAGCATGTGATACTCTGCTGAGTGGTTTCCAGGGTCAGGAAAATCTGCCATCCTTGGTTTTAAATTCCTTGTTGGAGCTGATGCAACTGAGACTGTTACTACTCTGCTGGAGGAGCAGCTTTTTGATATCCTGATTTTTAAGTTGCTTTGTGGTAGTTTTAGGCTATGCCTTTAAAATTTTTCACAGGTCTTGAACAGAAAGTAGTAAAATGTAAATAAATCACTATTGGGTATTAAAAGGAAAATAATGATAGTTCTAAACAATCCCACTGGAAAGATAATGGATTTAAGCGAATAATGTAAACAGTTTCTCTCTTCTCACTTCCTCAGGCTGGGAGATACTAACTTGCTTCTGCTTGACCTTGGCTGCATTGCTTTGGCTAAGTCTAACATCTCTCTCATACTCTCTCTTGTCCCTTTTTTTTGTACAGGGGGAAGAGGGAGGCAGGGAGGGAGAAACTTTCAGCTTCCCCTGCTTTTTGGCTGGGGGGTTGGTCCTTGTGCTGTTTGTCAATTGTAAATACCAGTAAATATTGTAAATACTGTGTATTTTGTACATATTCATTGCATTCCGTTGTAGATTGCAGTTTTGCTTGTAAACACAGATTTCATTTGCTCCCAGCTGAGCAGGTCTGGCAAATTTAATGTTGGGGTGGAGCTTTCAACCCACTACATTATATGCCTTCATGTGGAAAATTAGTGTTTTAAATGTTTCAGCCTCTGAAAAAGAGAAAAAATCCAAAGCAAGCTTGCTTTGTCTGTAGTCTTAATACCATTTATATCCTCTCTGATACTGTTTTCAGTCATGCAGGCATAAATGATGGGTTCCGTATCCTTCAAGAACTCCTTCCACAGGCAGAGAGGGCTCTAGACATAGATGAGATAGTGTAAGAATTGAGTTTTCTTACGCTATTTGATTCAAGAAGTTGTGTTCTGAGAAAAAGCAATCAGAAGAAGGTGATCTTGGGATTAGTGACTTGTTTGAGCTCAGTTTTTTTGAAGATGGAGTTTCTTTGCTTTGTCCATAAAATTCTTATGACCTGTGGGCAGCTGCTACTCAGATATCCCAAAGTACTCAGACATGGGTGTTCCTTAATCAGTGGCTGTCACAGGAGAGAATGAGATCATGGGATTAGAATTAGCAGGAGGGTGTCTGAGCATCACAGGCTGAAACTAAAACTTGTAAGAGCTCTGTACTGAGTTTGTGCAGTGTGTTTCAAAAATGTGATGCACTGTGAGGAGCTAAGCCCTCAAGTGTTCAACTGGAGAGCTGGAATTCGTTTGTGCTGCTGACAATTACAACCTTTTTCTGCCAGTCTATAAAGTAAGGGTATTCATAAATGAGAGATCTAAAATTGTATAGTATTTAAAGGAGTGACATATAGCACCCAGTGGTGATATTTGAGTATGTGATAACAATAAGCAGCATAAAACAAAAACAAAACCAAAAACAAACAAAAAAAACCCAAACCCCAACAAAACAGTTTGGGGAATATAAGGATGCTTTACTAGTTCAGGGAAATTTAGATAAATTCAGTAAATTCACAGCTAGATTAATCTGATAGGATTTAAAATATACAAGGTATGTAAAGCCTTCTGTTCCAGGTGTAAATCAAGCATTGACTGACAGTGTAATGAAATTGCTGCTATTTAGTGGTTTGGGGATTTTTTTTTTATTTATTATTTAAATATACAGTTACTTTCAATTTTCTCAGAAAAGAGGATAAAATAATTGGCACCTGCCATGTTTCAGAAGGCATCATCAGCACTCAGTGACTAACACTGCAGAGTGTCTTTCCCAACCTGAATCATTCTTATTCCTGCAGTCTTGTTGCCCATACTGTTTTAGTTAGCTGTCTGAGTTTTATTTCTTCACTGTGTCAAGCTCTGCTATTGCAGTTCTTAGTGTAACTGGAAACAATTACGAAGACAATTCTGCACAAATCTAGTTTGTTGCAAAAGAGTGGACTTTGCAATAAAAACTTCCAAGATGTCTTTTTAAGAAAGTGAAGACATGCATGGGAAACATTTAACAGCCTAATAAATTACTAAACTAAAACCTACTGTAAAATGTTTTCTGTCTGTTGTCAGCAGGTTCAGAACTGTCAGTCAGTGCTTTACTTTGAGGATGGCAGGACCCTTGCAAGCTTCCTTGTAATTGGGAAAGACAAAACCCCTTATTCTTTATTATTTAATCTGTGTTTTTCTTTTAGGTGTACGTAAATATTTGTGTGTGTTTTTAGCAAAAATATCTGTACTTAGAATAAGTAATTGTTAACTATTGTTTTGTTGGTTTGTGGGTTTTTTTCTCCATGTGATGCAGTTTCCAGCTTTTTTTTGTTTCTAGAACTAAAAAAAAAATGATAGGTGGTTTGAGCTAAGGTTGTTTTATGAATGAGTGCGTTGAAGTCATGTGAGAGAGAAGATGATGGAAACATGTGCATGGATGGGGAAAATACAGGACAAATGGGGGTTTTATGTCCTGCTCTGTAAAGATTGTAGTACAATGTTGCCTCAAAACATGTAAATTTAAATTAACTTCAGAGAACAAAAGAGCCTCCTGAGAGCCGCAGGTAATTTTTTTCTTCTGTTTGTAGCATAAATAATTTGTGTCATGATAGAGATAATGAAGTGCTGCAGTGGATTTACAGATACGGAAAGCATGCCAGAAAAAAGAGCTTAACAATAAAGGGCAATGCAAAACAGAGGGATGTGAAGCCATTGCAAGGATTTGGTAATGTTCGCTTAATTTCTGTAGAGATTTCAGTATGCAGTTCATGCTCTCCAAACTCTTGACATAGCGAGCATGCAATTGTAATAGCAATTACTTCAAAAGTTTGTTACATGTTAGGATGCTAATTTCAAGATTTAAGACGCAGTAACTCTCCCCCATACTTCCTCCACTCATATTCTGCTCTTCCCAACAAGAATATAACTTTCTAATTATGCCCATTTTGAAAGGTGTTTGAGATACTAGAATTTTGTGTGTTAAGATGATAAAAGAAGAAGAGATACTAGCCTGGCAGTCATTTCATTTAAACAAGGTGGTCCTCATTACCCTTTATCCTTAGTAAAGAATATAGAAGTTGTTGCTTCATTTGAAGTTCCTCAGATCATAGCAGTTTGTTCTTTTTGATTGAGAGGTACTTAAAGGAAAGCCTTCTTGTACTTCTGCCATGATACTGAAAAATGGGCAATGTTCCATGAAGCCTGTGCCAGAATACATAAGTTGATGTTAAATTTGAAAAATATGTGGTAGGGATAAACAGTAAAGACATGAATAATGCAGGGTGAGGAATACTTATTCATGTTTATAGCTGTGTATGTGGAAGTGTTTTAATGGAGTGTTTTTTAGTAATTCTTATTCTTGAGGGATTCAAAGGTATGAAGGTAGTGTTTGGATACTCAGACCACTAAGGACATAAAAGTTCAAATTAGTCCAGGAAATTATACACTTGTATTTTTTAATTACAGTTTTGCTTTAAAATAGGATCATGTGTGATCCAGACTTCCACAAAATACACTTAGCCATTGGAAACTGTTATATAACTTGAACTATTTTATTTTCAGCATAAACCTACTTTGAGAACAATAGTTGGTTATCTGGAGGAACAAATGAACCCTTTTGTCTTTCTGTGTGTTTATTTCTAGCAATCACTCTTTCCTAATACGTCTCCTTATCCCTACAGACATAGTTAAAAAAGAAGGTATGGCAAATGGCAGTCAAAGAGTAGCTGCTTAATTTTAAGTGGAGTGAATTACTTAAGTACTGTGCTAAATTGAGCCCTTGAGGCATCAGCAGTGCCAGTTTAACTGGCAACATTCATTGTTAATGTGAATTAAGAACATTGTTCTTAATGTAAATTGAAATATGTAGGTGAAACTTGTGGCTGTTTTTTCTTTGTAAGATTGTCTTGACTACTTGCTCTTACTTAAATAAGCTGTTAAGTAAAGTGCATGTACACACGCACATGTATGTGTGTACATATATACACATACATTGGTAGGATAGGTTCTTTTGCTCCCCAGTTAGAAGGGTAAATATATGGATACTTGGTTTCCTTTTTTGCTGTCTTTACCACTGACCTTTACTGCAGTCTGCAGGCAAGATTGAAAAATTGGCACAGACAGGTTGGATATCGCCTTTTCTTTTGTGGTCTGGCAGAAATCCGAAATTCTTAGGAAATGAGACTTGACAGTTTGTGTTATTAATTGGAGAACAATCTAACCATATTATGACTGACTTCAATCTAATGCCTCACATCAACTGACTCCTGTCTTCCTCCAAGGATGATTCTTTTTTTTGTTGTTTTGTTTTGGGGGTTTGTTTTTGTTTGTGTGCATTTGGTTGGTTGTTTTGGAGTTGGCTGTGTGGGGTTTTTGTGTGTTGGGTTTTTTTGTTTGGGGTTTTGGTGTGGTTTTTTTTAAATGCTATCACTCAAGACTTCAGGAAATGTCGTCATTCAAAGAATATCTGTTCTCACATGGCATGTAATTTATGCAATGAAGTGATACCAAAGCTGGGGTTAATGTTTGCTGGAAGACCTGACTTGACTGCACTGAATCTAAAATAACCTACTGTGTAACTGTTTTATTTTGTTCAGCCTATGCATTCTCTGGCTATGACCAGTGCCACTCTAGTTGCTGAAAGCAGCAAAAGAAAAGCACTGTCACCTATACTCATGTGTCAGACTTTTAGTTAGATATGTTGGTCCCGTATAATTCTTTGAATGTAATTATTTCCTAAATGCTGTATTTATTTTGTTCAGAAAGCACAAGTATTTTTACTGTAGTAATTTCAAAACACATTTAGTGGAAGTATTGTTTCCCAAGTAGAGCTTATTATCTCTCCAAATAAATGGCTGGTTCTTATT
Organism: Colaptes auratus; assembly: GCA_015227895.2. Lineage (NCBI taxonomy): Eukaryota > Metazoa > Chordata > Aves > Piciformes > Picidae > Colaptes > Colaptes auratus. The sequence continues at coordinate 82,684,755 of CM026897.1, read as the reverse complement.
ATAGCTTTAGTAAGTAACAGCTGCATAGCTATATTCAAGCTATATATGAGCTTAAACCATAAATTTGTGGTTTTGTTTTTTTTTTCCCTACATAAATAGAGCTTTCCATTACTACAACTAAGTGTTATTTAGTTTGAATTAAATTTATTATAGCAGCTCCTTTTAAAAATGGCCTCATGACAGCTTTCAGAAAAATAAAAACTAATGGATGAATAACAGTGAGATCTTAGAATTTTAATCTAGTTTTAAAGTAATTTAGTTATTGAATGCAATTATTTCACATCTGGCAATTTTTATTTTCTAATTCTCAAGAGTGGTGATTTCTATAAAGAGCAACTCTCTGTCAAGTTTTCTGTTTCAGGTTTTCTTTTAAAAGTTGCTAAGGATTTGTTCCTCACTGAAGTCTCTTATGTAATGTTTTAACTGATTCTGGTGGCATTAAAACTCCTTATCACTACTTTTCAACCATGAAAGCTAGTCAAGGGGAGAATTACAGACAAGTGAAGACACAGCAATTTGAAAGAACAGCATGTGCACATTTCTTTTATCCTCTACTGCTGTGGGTTTCTTATGTGTGCAAGTGGGAGTGTGGTGGCACTCTTCGCACCCCATTTCTCTTCTCTTTGTGTAAGAATTGAGATAGGAGAAAAGAGCAGTAAGTGAAGGGAGCAGGTACTCTCCATGGATGGTAATTTTTAGTCTGTTCCCAGCTATCTTTTTCCACTCATCACCCTGACTGCCCTAGTGGTAAAGTGTAAATATTTACATTATATCAGTTTGCTTTCCTGTTCCACCCTCAACCAGAACCATGTTTCACCACATGCTTCTTGGGTTCTCCCTGTGGAACAGCCTCTGTGGCATAGGATCACTTGGTGGCCCATTTCCCTTTTAGGTTGCTAGCTGAAGGGTCTTGGCACTGGAGGATACACCTTTAGGAGATCTTGACTTAATTCTTCTCATCAAGTGAGATGACTCTAGCTATTTCTACTCCTTCGTGATGCTGTAAGATAATTTCAGGTGGTGTGTTCCTTTCGCAAATTGTTTGCCCTTTCCTTTGTCGAATTCAGGTGTGTCTGAACTGCAGTCTTACATTAGTGTGACCTTTCCAATCTTTACTGTTTTCCAAAGAATTTATAGGATTACCAAAAAATGCTATAATAAATACATGTTTTGGATGGAAGTAGAATGGCAGTTTATTTCAGATCCAAAAGGACAAGTTTTTCAAAAAGATGAAATGACCATGTAAGCAGTCAAGGAGAATTATTACCCTAGTATTTGCCTTTCTCATATTCTGTGATTAAACTATGTTGCTATTTAGGATTTCTTCTTGCCATTTTTAGTGTGTGTATCCAGCCCTCATGCACAAAAGCAGTCAAGCTCTTCTACTTTCCACCATAATCGAGACTCAAAACATTTGCTTTATTCATGAATGCTATCAGGAAAAACATGAGGGAATTGGAGCTTAGTGTGAAAGTTGTATGTATTTGAAGAAATAGACCTGAATATTAACAGACTAAAAATAAAACATTAATTATGGCTTAAAAGATGAGTTTAGAACATCTTTAGTCACAGTATTCTTTTCTTCAGATTTCACAGAATCACAGAAATATTCAGGTTGGAAAAGACCCTCAGGGTCACCAAGTTCAACCAATAACCCTACTCTAAAAAATTCACCCCTAAACCGTATCCCCAAGCACCACATCCAAATGACCTTTAAACACATCCAGGGTTGGCAACTCAACCACCTCCTTGAGCAGCCCATTCCAATGCCTGACCATTCTTTCTGTGAACATTTTGTTTCCTAATGTCCAGTCTAAACCTACCCAGTTGTAACTTGAGGCCAGTCCCTCCTGTGAGAAGAGACCAGCACCAGCCTCTCTACAGCATCCTTTCAGGTAGTTGTAGAGAGCAATAAAGTCTCCCCTCAGCCTCCTCTTTTCCAAACTAAAGAGCCCCAGCTCCCTCAGTCACTCCTCATGAGATTTATTCTCCAGGCCCTTCCCCAGCTTTGTTGCCCTCCTCTGCAATCACACCAGCACCTTTACATCTCTCCTGTATTGAGGTGCCCAAAACTGAACACAATTTGATAGAAGACACAGTGTCAGACATGTATCAGAGAAGACTTCCTTTGAGGAGTCTTTATTTTATTTTCTTTCTTCCCTTTAAGAAATCTGTTAGCTTGGGTAAATACTTACCACTTTTTATGACACCAGGCCAAAATTTTGGGAGAAAATTCTTAGTGAAGGGGTTCTGAAGGCCAATAAAGTGCTTGATTGAAACTTGGGGTTTTTTTTGTTTAAAGGCTCTTTTCAGTTAAATTAATGTTCAATTTGTATATGCTATCATATAAAACTATTGAATTCTTGAAGTCTTTGACATTATTAAAGTGATGTGCTAATTGTCTTGGTACTTTTGGGAATACTGTACTAGTGTACTCCACAGTTGTTTAGTCACTGAATTGCACTGCAATCTGGTGTAAGTTTTTAGTTTGGAAAGATGCACAGATTGGTTTGTTATGCTTCTCATACTATGAAGTGTTGGCCACTGTACACATACAGTGAAGAGAAAATTTGATAATATAAATGTTATGGCCACACAGAGACAGAAAATTGAAGTGCAGTGCCCATTATCAGGTTTAGTTATGTTCACAGTATCTATAGCACACTAAATCAGTCTCTCTCTACTTTTTCCTAGTGAAAGAGAACCAAAAGTATTGTAGAAAGCCTGGCCTGTTTCTTGGGGCATTTGTTTGTTTTCAGTATTGGGACCAGCTACCCACAAAGCCGCATTTAGTCATGTTACTCTTAAAAGGGAAGGGCAAGGATATTTCTGGTCTCTATAAGATGAACCAAATGTTGAAAATGCATTGGAGTTGCTGTGTTTACAAACCAAAACCTGTTCCATATTCAATTTTCTTTTAAATTGGGATGAGTCTGTCATGGGAGAAGACTCTTTAAAATGACATCTCAAGCTAAGTAACCTATGGACAAATTCTACTTTACTGGTGCCAAATTGTAGTGAAGCCAGATCTGTATTGCAGCAGAGTAGATTGTTGTGTTTTTTTTTTCCCCTTCCCATTAGGCAGTTCTATTATTTTTTTTGTGTACCAGGACCACACACACTTCTTGGCACATGTCACTGGAGCTTTGGCAGTTTGTCTGCTCAATAACATTTAATTTCTGTTTTACTTGCTTTGTTGTAAAGTATGTTATCTAAGTACTAGTGAAATGGATTGTGATAAATCTGTTATTCTTAGTTTTTGAGTGACTCCTTATCTCTGCCAAGCACAGCTAGCTTCACATTTTTCTTTCTTTGTTTTTGCAGGCTGCTTTGTATCGGCTGAGCGGGGATTGGAATCCTTTACACATTGATCCAAGTTTTGCTGCTCTTGGAGGTGAGCTGAGAGATGCAATTTTATTAATACTTGGACAAAGAATGATGTAAATGTGTTTTTAATCTTCACTTAGTCTGTACATCTTTGATAAGCTGGAATAAGCATTGCTAGTTTTTAACTGTTCCAGTGACACCATTAGATGTCTTCAATGTTCTGTGTGACACATCACTTTAAAGCCTTGCTCCTTGTAGCTAGGAATGTTAAATGATGCTTGGACTCTACTTACAATGGAAATCTCCAGTCTCCTAACCTTGTTTTCCTTTCAGATGTTTTATGTTGACAATATCCCATTTCTACAATTTGTTTCACATAACTAGAAATAATTAACTTATCAACAGCTTCAGAAGGAATTCCATGAATTCTTTGATAGGTGATTCTTACATCTAAATAATTTTGAAATTTTGTTGGTCTTGGTGTACTCTTCTCAGTCCCAATAAATCACAGGAGGGGGAGAGAGAGAGAGTTTATTAGCACTACTTTCCTATAAAATTGCTTAACTGCAACTCTTGCTAATTCTGTAGTTTTAGTAGTACTACATGCCAAAGCACTGAACAGAGGCTACTTTAACTCATTCTTGTAGTGATGTAATTACTAAAGGAGGGTCTGTTTTGTTAAATTTCTGTTGTAAGGCCTTTTTAATTTTTTTTTTTCAGTCCTTGCCAGTATTACGGGGTGATTACTCAAGGCAGACAGCAGTTTGATTTACTTAAATATTACTGAATGTATGCATTATCATCATAAACTTTATATGAAAATAAGTGTCTGTAATATTCATCTGCAAATCCCTGGTGATTTAATTTTAATATATAAGTCTTATTGTAAGATGCACTTAACAAGCCAAACAGAGCAAAGCTGTGCTTTCTTGTTCAGATGACTTCCACAAATACATCCTTTCATAAATACATACTAATCATTTCACTTAAGGAGTTGATCTGGAAGGTAGAGAAGCTTTGCAGAGGGACCTCGACAGGATGGACAGATGGGCAGAATCCAACGGCATGAGATTGAACACATCCAAGTGCTGGGTTCTACACATGCCACAGCAACCCCATGCAGTGCTACAGGCTGGGGTCAGAGTGGCTGGAGAGTGGCCAGACAGAGAGGGACCTGGGGGTACTGCTTGATGGTAGGCTGAACATAGCCTGCAGTGTGCCCAGGAAGCCAAGAGGGCCAATGGCATCCTGGCCTACATCAGGAACAGTGTGGCCAGCAGGAGCAGGGAGGTCATTCTGCCCCTGTACACTGCACTGGTTAGGCCACACCTGGAGTCCTGTGTCCAGTTCTGGGCCCCTCAGTTTAGGAAGGATGTTGACTTGCAGGAATGTGTCCAGAGAAGGACAATGAAGTTGGTGAGGGGTTTGGAAGACAAACCCTATGAGGAGAGGCTGAGGGAGCTGGGGTTGCTTAGCCTGGAGAAGAGGAGACTGAGGGGTGACCTTCTTGCTCTCTTCAGCTACTTGAAGGGAGGTTGTAGACAGGCCTCTTGGTTGGTCTCTTCTCCCAGGCAGCCAGTACCAGAACAAGAGGACACAGTCTCAGGCTGCACCAGGGGAGGTTTGGGCTGGATGTTAGGAAGAAGTTCTATACCGAGAGAGTGATTGCCCCTTGGAATGGTCTGCCCGTGGAGGTGGTGGAGTCACCATCATTGGAGGTGTTCAGGAGGAGACTTGATGGGGTGCTTGGCTGCATGGTTTAGTTGTTTAGCTGTGTTGTATTGGTTGATGGGTTGGATGTGATGATCTTGAAGGTCTCTTCCAACCTGTTTTATTCTATTGTATGTAAATTTGTGTTCATAAATAGTGATAATCACATATTAGGGTCTATAAAGGGATTTATCCAGTTTATTAAACCATTCTTTTTTTTTTGTTCAGCTGATGATCTCTCATAAATATTTAGATGAAATCACCCAATTATTCTTGAAGATGCTGGAGGAGTGTGGTGGTTTGAGCCTTAACTGGAGTTTTATCTACCAAAAAATAATCTGGAGTCAGTTTGGAAGTAGAAGAAATTTTTTAGCAATATCTGTACAGAGCAATAGCAGGGGGAATTTACAAGAGTAAGGAATAAGGATGAATAGGAAAATACACAAAACCAAATGTGGATGGCCTTGTATCTCCCTCGATGTATGTGGATTTTAGTCCTTTAGAGAAGCATGGATGCAGCAGAGAGATCAGGCCCAATCACATGGCAGAACCAGGAGGCCAGCAGCAGTGGTGGGTCCTTTGCAACAGGCAAGGCAGGAGCAAAAGAAGCAAATGGCTGCCATGGCCTCGCCTTTATAGTCTTGCTGGACAGGAAGGGGGAGCAGAACAGACCAACATAAACCTGGGGGACCCCTCCTCCCAGGAGGGAGAAACCATGTCCACCTGTATCAGGTTTCTTTTGTCCCCTGGGGGAAGCAGGGCTCTTGCAACCCTCTCTCTGCAGAATGGGTGTAACCCAGCACAAGGAGAAAAATACATGTTTGTAATTGAAAACCCAGTCTAATCCTGTAAAAACCCTAGAAACCAAAAGGAGTAGAAATCTTATACTTGCTCACACAGAGTGCTGGCACTTTAGACAGTGTGAAAATGAAATTAACTCTGTAGATAAGGTATTAGTCTCTTTGAACATAATACTGCCAGACTAGATTTTGGAACTGTGGCAGTCTCCTACTCATATACTAAAAATGGTTCAAACGAGGAAGAAAAATACTGCAGGGATATTCTGCAAGTATTTTTTCTACTTACACCAAAGCTTGTTTCTTTGGGCATATACATACACCTTCTTGTCTTGGTTCTCTGTAGATGTTCTCTTTGACTGGCTGTCACCACTCTGTACTAGAAACAAGCATTCAGTGTAGTGCATGGAGGTTGTTCCAGGACTATTTTTAAGCCTTAGTGTGAATAATATTTTGAGGAGATACACTACATGAAAACACCTGTTTATATTCTTATGCCTTTATTTCTGTAGCTTGTGAGTATTTCTGAGATACTGAAAAGTGAAAGGAGCATTTACTTTGTTTTCATTTTAGTCTTGATCAGAAGACTTGATTTATAGGGTTTTTTTGAGTATGCACTAGACTTACAAAGAAAATACTGAGACCATATATATTTGTCTCTTTCTGAGTTCTGAAAATAGTGATGGCTTTTGGTTCTTGCATGGTGAACTGAACTAAGCTTTTAAAGAGCTAAATGCCACTATAATACTCTGTATGAGAGATACTGATATTGTTAAAATAATGCCAGTAAGCTGTTTTAAAATTGACTGCATGGTGTCTTTATGCTTTCAGAAATACTTGTGGACAGTGTACAAAAAAAGAGGGTGCTATCTGAGGTATACATACTCAAATACTTCACAGAAATGAAATGGCAGAATGATCAGAGTGGAATACACATAGCAAGAAAACAGACTCGCATTTCTTTAAGCCTGTACATCATGACTCTTGTCCTAATCTAATGAGTCAACATTTCTGGGTTTCATCTTTACTCCTGCTTGTCTTAAGTAGTTAAGCTTTCCCAGGACTCAGTTCTAGTGGCTTTTTTGTCTCTGTCTTGAAAGTGAGGTTTTCTTCATCTTCTGATTCATTTCTTTCTAGACTTTCTTCTCTCTCCTGTGGTTGTTTTTTTGTTGGGTTGGTTGTTTTTTTTTTTTTTAAATTTCATTGTTGTCACTTGTCTTTTTACTCAGAGCTGTTATCCCTTGGGAAAACTTCTCAAGTTGTGTAGATGCTAATAGGAGTTGTTTGTTGCTGAGGAAAACCAGGCTGTGGCAGCCAAGAGTGGCAGATAGTTCCAGCTAAAGCTCTGACAGTCCTGTCTTGAATCCATGGGCTCTTGCAAGTGTCATCAATTGCAGTTCACATGCCCTGTCAGGTCAGAGTAACCTGCTAATGGATCAGAATATAGTCAGTACAAGAAGCATCTTTAAAACTTAAGTGTTGTACTTCAGCAAATATCAGGGCCGTTTTCAAATGTTTATTTTGTCAGACTTTAACAGGACTGGGAAAAGAGTCAGCTCTACAAAGATTATCCTCTACCAAGGTTCATCTCCTGTGCCAAATCGTAGAAGTGTGAGGAATTATGACCAAAAATGTCAGCATAAACGAATCATGCAATTTTCTTTTTCTCTTTTTTGTTACCAATGCCAAAATGTTACTTTTTGAAATAGGATTTAAGAAGCCTATACTTCACGGACTATGCACTTTTGGATTTGCTGCTAGAAACGTTTTGAAGCAGTTTGCAAATAATGATGTGAACAGATTCAAGGCAATCAAGGTCTGTGTGTTCACTCTTTGCAGTTAATTTTTTTAATTCTTCTGGGTTTACTCTGGGTTTACTGTCAGAAGAAGCATCAGGGTGGGAAAAGGCTGTCTTAACTGCCACAATTGCTTTAATTTATTGCTGCATGTATTTTAATGCCTCTGTCTAGCGTGTTTACTTAAGTAGTTAAGCTTTCCACATAGCTAGTTGACTAGATTTTTCTCTCTGCCTTTTCTTATTTCAGTAGATCCTATGCTTTTAAACTTTGCATGTACATATGACCAATCTGTTCACACCTCTGTACTGTTTATTTTTTCACTTTAGGTTCGCTTTGCAAAGCCGGTCTTTCCAGGGCAAACTTTGCAGACAGAAATGTGGAAGGAAGGAAATAGAATCCATTTTCAGACCAAGGTCAGAATACCTTCACTATTATGATCATTAGAGAAAGATGTATTGGTGAGGACTGGGGGTATATTTGGAAAAGCAAAAATGTGGCTTATCAAGCATGCCATTGGAGAAGTTTTTGTAGAAAAAAAAATAATAAAATGAAAAATGTTTATTTTACTGTGTCACTAAGATTCCAGTAAAAATACCGTTACAGTAATGGGAATTAATACACTCCTTATCTTAAATAGTAAGTGATCTCACTTAATTGTGTTGCATTTTCTGTGCTTGTCCATTCTGAAGGAGACAAAAAAACACTCATTCTCACTTAGCATAGTTTGTACTTGCTTTTTGCAGGTAGTCATAATCTTGTGTATCCATTTTTTTTGACCCTTTTTTACCTTAAATCAACTTATGACAGTTAGTTTATGCAGGTAAGCTTCTACACATTTAGCTTCAGCTCAGTTAAGCTGAATCTACGCAGCGCAACTTATAAATGGAAGTTTCTTAGCAGTTGGACATAGTAACTACAATAAAAAATAATTTACAATTTTATAAATTAAGGGGTTTTTAATTATTTTATCGTCTCTGCATGTTGTGTGAGTATTCCTGTATTTGTCATCTCCTGAACTTGGTAGGATACTGGAGGCTAAAGGTAAAATAATCCATGTAAAGGGGAAAAGTAAATTTTTGTTGCTTCTGTTGTGTTATCCTAGGACACGGTCACTTTCTTAAGCTATGAATTGCTACTGGTATTTGTCAATATGTATTGCCTTATGCAGATGGAATTTACATTGCTTTGGTTGGCCAAAGGTTTGCAGTGTGTGGTGGGTGAAAGTTTCCCCCCCAGCATTTACTTTGTCAGGCCAACTCAGGAGCAAATGAAGCTGTATTTGCAAGCAAGAGCTACACTCTATAGTGGAACGCAAGGAATATGTACAAAATATACAGCATTTGCAGTATTGTACAGATATTTAAAATTGGCAAACAACACGAAAATCTCCCTGGTCAGAGACCAGGAAAGCTGTTCCACTGCCCCGCCCCCCCACTGCACAAGAGAGAGAGAAGTAGGTTAGACTTAACTAAACAATTTCAGCCAAGGCCAGCCAACAAGCAGGTTAATCTCTCCTGAGGAAAGCAAAACAGCAGATATCGGTAAAGAGGAGAGAATTCTTACACTACAGCCTGTCTTATTCTAGATATTTATCCAATGTATTTGTTTAGAATAATCTTTTGTTTTCCCTTTTACACCCAGTAGTGATTTATTTATATTTTACTACTTTTCTGCTCAAAATCTGTAACTAAATTTTAAAGGCATAGCCTAAACCCACCACACAGTGCTATCTTTGTAAAACTGTAACCAGCTGTTAATTAATGAGTACAGCAGCAGATTCAGTTGCAGGAGTGGGGATAGTTGCAGCTGCAGGAAGGACTGGGCAGACAAAATCAAAAGAGGGGAGTCATCATAAGGACATAAGATTGCTATTTCCATAGGAATTCAGCTTTGTAGAATAGATTTTTATTCAAGAAGATACATTTTGTTTGCAGACCTGAAGAGTTTTAGCAGCTGTAGGACTTCAGAATGACATAATCAAGGCTACTATGTACAAACTCTCCATTTCTGGTTACTAGTAGTAAACAGTATAGTGTGGTGCCACAGCTGAGCTTTGGAGATGCCATAGATGGCATAGCTATATTTAGCACGTTCAGCTATATTTAAAAGGTACGACCACTCAATCCTAACAGCATTTCTAGGCTTTAGGTGATTACTTTTGAGGGCTTCTGCATATAGTGTAAATTAACAGAATTCATGATACCCTTCCAAGCCCTTTGGAATTTATAAACAGTGCGAGATACTTTGCTGTTTTTAAAGGCTAGATTTGTTATTATGCTTGATTTAATAATTGCTGACGTGGAGTTTTGGGGGAATTAGCTCCAGTTTGTTTTCCACAAGTGTTTAACAGGCTTATAGCAAAACACCCTTGTTTCAACAGTTATGAATAGTGCAGAATTCTGTTTCTTATTGTGTATTAGGTAGTCTGAAATAAAGCTGGTTTTGTACTTTGTAATGAGCTGGTTACGTCAAACTAAGAGTACACACATAACTTCAACATTTTGGTTTAAATATGTTTTCATCATTGTCTCAAGTGCAGTGGCAGCAGGTGACAAAGCCCTTAAACGTGATTTCACTAATCATTATTATGAGATCTTTCTGTATTAACTTTCGTCTCTGGCTTAACTATTTAAAAGAACAGAACAAAAGAGAAGGAATTCAAGTATTTTTTATCTTTCTTCTTGTAATATTTTGGTTTTGCAGTGCTTAAAAAAATGTTTCTAGTGTAAGTTGCAGTGTAGGGCACCCAGAGATAGTGAAACTGTATAGATGAACTCCTGACAATTGTGTATCTACATCAAATGTCTTTATTGGAATTATTTATGAAGTAACATTAACATTAAAGACTGGAGGTAAATTTTCAGATAAAGTTTTTCTACCATTTTGTGAACAGAAAACCACTAATACCTGCTTCTTAAGAAGTTAATACTGAAATACAATTATTTTGTTTGAAGAGCAGTGCGTGAAATGAAAAGCTTAGTATACTAACTTAAGACTTGAACACATTTTGGGGTGGTTGTTTTTCACTCTGGGACTTTTAACTTTTCTCTTTATCTTTGATTTTAAAATGTAAGGAAGACTCTCTTGTTGCCCTGCTGTTGTGGCTTTTTGTTACCTCTTTAATATAATTTTTTCCCCCACTGCAGGTCAAAGAGACTGGAGAAGTTGCTATTGCAGGAGGCTATGTGGATATAGTACCAGCTCTAGATAAGCCTGCACTGAAGCCTCTGAAGGTAGGGGGAAGCAGTAGAAGTCTTAACTTGCCAAGCAGCGTGGTGAATAATTATTTTTTGTAAAAGGCCACAGGATAACATACTTAGATCACTTGCCAGTCTTGTTTGCAGTACTTAGATATGACTATATGAGTTCAGGTATGAACATACATGTTGTTTAAGATACAGAGGTTCACAGATCTATTTGAGGAGAAAAATACAGTCATTCTAGGATACACAGGGTGGCTCGATGAGCTTTGAAGTTCCTGATGCCAACTGAGCTATTGGAATATGCATCACGTTGTGTCATAGAATTTCAGGGGCTGGAAGGGACCTCGAAAGATCATCTAGTCCAAGCCCCCTGCCAGAGCAGGTTCACCTACACCAGATTACACAGGAACATATCCAGGCGAGTTTTTAGTATCTCCAGAGAGGGAGACTCCACAACCTCCCTGGGCAGCCTGTTCCAGTGCTCTGTCACTCTCTCAGTGAAAATTTTTTTCCTCGTATTCACATGAAACTTCCTATGCTTCAACTTCCACCTATTGCCCCTTGTCCTGTCATTGGGCACCACCAAGAGGAGCCTGGCTCCATCCTCTTGGAACTCACCCTTTACATATTTATTAACATTGATGAGGTCACCTCTCAGTCTCTTCTCTAAGCTAAAGAGCCCCAGCTCCCTCAGTCTCTCCTCATACAGGAAGTGCTCCATTCCCTTAATCATCCTCGTGGCTCTGCACTGGACTGTGTTCAAGTAGCTCACTGTCTGAGGGGCCCAGAACTGGATGCAATATTCCAGATGTGGCCTCACCAGTGCAGAGTAGAGGGGAAGAAGAACCTCTCTTGACCTACTGGTCACACCCCTTCTAATCCACCCCAGAATGGCACTGGCCTTTCTGGCCACAAGAGTATCCTTCCATCCACCAGGGGTCCCCAGATCCCTTTCCCCTTCACTGCTCTCCGGCAGGCCCATCCCCAACCTATACTGGTGCATGGAGTTGTTCCTTCCCAGGTGCAAGACTCTACACTTGCCCTTGTTGAACATCATCAAATTTCTCCCTGCCCAGCTCTCCAGCCTGTCTGTTGCTGCATGTCACTGAATGGCAGTATGTTACAAAACAAGTGAGGCATGCACCATCAAGGGTCACAAGTTTTGAGCTTTTAGGATTGAAATTGGCCTCTCTGATTTGGACTTGTACCTGTAAAATCAGCACTTTGTTTTTATTTTGTAGGTGTTGAAGATAAAACTCAATGTAAGTTGTAATAGAGTGGCAGGAAGGTATCAGAAGAACCAAACAAAAGAAAATGAGATAGTATACTCATAGGAAAGTGTTGAAACAGGGCTCTGATGGCTCTTGGTGCATGTGGTGAGGCATACCTTGCAATATGCACTTTATGTATTTTAAAAAATCCTACATTAAGCCTTGTGGACTTTCCACAGAAGACACAGTTGTGCATGTGATACTGAGAATGTCTTGGGTTCTTAATGTGTCCTAAAAATCTTTGGTGCACAGTGTATTACCTTGGTATGTTGTATCATTTTTTTCCCCATTGATTCCTATCTGCAAAAGGTGAAACTTCAGTGCATTGAGTTTTATGAAGTACTGAGATAGGACATTCAAGTGACACTTGTGATATATTCCTAGAACCTGTTTGTTTTGGCTGGTTTTGTTTGAACTGTTGCTAAATCTGCATTTGAAGTTCAAACATAAGCATATTGCTGTCTACAACTACCTGAAGGGAGGTTGTAGCCAGGTGGGGGTTGGTCTCTTCTCCCAGGCAACCAGCACCAGAACAAGAGGACACAGTCTCAAGCTGCACCAGGGGAGATTTAGGCTGGATGTGAGGAAGAAGTTCTTCACAGAAAGAGTGATTGCCCATTGGAAAGGGCTGCCCGTGGAGGTGGTGGAATCGCCATCACTGGTGGTGTTTAGGAAGAGACTTGATGGGGTGCTTGGTGCCATGGTTTAGTTGATTAGATAGTGCTGGATGATAGGTTGGACTCGATGATCTCAAAGGTCTTTTCCAACCTGGTTAATTCCATTCCATTCCATTCCATTCCATTCCATTCCATTCCATTCCATTCCATTCCATTCCAACTTAACAGAAAAAATCATAGCTGGGGGTTTGTTGTTCTTGTTTGTGTTTTTTCTCAACACGGGCATCTTTTAACAAGGCATTTCTTAAAGCTTACTCTAAGAAGTTAAGGTGCACTGGCAAAAGTTTGCTTCCAGCAGTGGACATCCACCAGGGGAAACTAATGTGAGTGAGTGAAGATTGGCAAATTTGGGTACCATCAGGAACTCTTTTATGATGGAAAATGTTAGCTTTAACCAAAGAGGCCATGAGATAGTAGCATGAAGACTACTGCATTCTAGTGAAAAGCTCTCATAATTAAAGCTATGGGAGCTTTCTTGCTCTTTTCCTGGATTGAGGACCTAATTCTTGAGAGCTCCAACTCCATTTAGATAAAGAATGTCAGTGGAATAGTTTAAGTGTAGCATTTTATTCATTACAAGTAATTGTTAAAGAAAGATAATTAAAAGCCTGGAAAATAATACATCTTTGGGAAAGTTGAAAATCTAAATGTATTGAATCACACTCTTAAAAGATCAGCACATTGTCTGCACAGTCAGAATTCCTGTGTAGACATCTTTCATGTCAAGTTAAAGTAATGTACTGATAAAAACATTTCTGTGTTCTGAAAAGTGACACACCATTTGCTGTGGAAAAAGTGGCAATGGTTATCCTGTAAAGGGAATAAAGGCCAATTCAGGAGCTCTTAGAGTCCTAATTATAAAACCTATCTTAAACTGTAGTGATAAATGACAAAAACTGCAAAAGCAAGATTTGAAATGATTCTGAAGGAAGAGTCCATGAAGCATTTTCTGCTTGAATATACTCTTTAATGCTGACAGTTGCTAGAGGTGATTATTTGTGGTGGAAGAAATCTTAATTGCATTTAATAATTCTGCAAAAGGCACTTTCCTAGACACAGTACTTGATCTAATAGACATATTTAGTACTTTTTAAATGGAGTTTCAATGTTAAATTCTTCATATTCTCTTCTCTTTTTTAAGACTGCAGGGCTGCAGAGTGACCTTGTATTTGAAGAAATTGGTCGTCGTGTAAAAGAGATGGGAAGTGAACTGGTAAAGAAAGTAAATGCTGTATTCCAGTGGGACATCACCAAAGATGGAAAAACAGCAATGCAGTGGAGTAAGCTGTAGATTTTATATAATACCCTGATGCCTTTTTTTTTAAGTGAAGTGAGATTAATTATTCTATTTAAATGCATATCTTAAAAATACGCATAGGGTGAGTATTCACTGGGACCTAAAAATCTGGATGCATACTGAGTATAGAAGTGACAAGGTCAGATAAAGTTGCATAATGGCAGTTACCAACCTTTCTAGGAACACACTTCTGTAACTTGCCTGTTTAGATGTAGACATAGGCAAACCATTCTCTAGAACTCCAGTGCATTTCTATTTATGTTTTGGAGAATGGCCCACCACTGCACTTAGAAAAGCAGGCTAAATGAACCTAGTAGGAGCATTGTGTTACAGTAATTAGTCTGCTCGTGATGTACACACTGGCTAATCTAAACCAAATAAGTATTCATTTCTACTCTGTTCTCATCCCTTCTGTGAAAATACAGCCCACTTTTTCCATTCAGATACTCAGAGATCCAGGTTTAATGAAAGTACAATGATTCTTACCCATCATTTAAGCATGGGACTGGGTTGAAGTGAAACTAGCCTGTCAAAGTGGAGTGTTTCCTGGTAAAGTGGATTATCATAGTATCAGTCAGGGTTGGAGGGTTCCACAAGGATCATCTAGTTCCAACCCTGCTGCCATGGGCAGGGACACCCTGCACTAGATCAGGCTGGCCAGAGCCTCATCCAGCCTGGTCTTAAAATACCTCCAGGGACAGGGCCTCAACCACCTCCCTGGACAACCCATTCCAGGGCTTCACCACTCTCATGGTGAAGAACTTCCTTCTCATGTCCAGCCTGAATCTCCCCACCTCCAGCTTCATTCCATTCCCCCTAGTCCTATCACTGCCTGATATCCTGAGAAGTCCCTCCCCCAGCCTTCCTGTAGGCCCCCTTCAGATACTGGAAGGCCACAGGAAGGTCACCTTGGAGCCTTCTCTTCTCCAGACTGAACAGCCCCACCTCCTTCAGTCTGTCCTCATAGGAGAGGTGCTCCAGCCCTCTGATCATCCTCATGGCCCTTCTCTGGACACCTTCCAGCACCTCCAGATCCCTCTTGCAATAGGGGCTCCAGAACTGGAGGCAGTACTCCAGGTGGGGTCTCACCAGAGCTGAGTAGAGGGGGAGAATCACCTCCCTTGACCTGCTGGCCACACTTCTCCTGATGCAGCCCAGAATCTGATTGGCTTTCTGGGCTGCAAGTGCACATTGAGAGCTCATGTTGAGCTTCTTGTCCACCAGCACCCCCAAGTCTCTCTCCTGTGGGCTGCTCTCCAGCCAGTCCCTGCCCAGCCTGTATTTGTACCTGGGATTGCCTCGACCCAGATGCAGGACCCTGCACTTGGTCTTGTTGAAGCTCATGAGGTTGGCTTGTGCCCACCTCTCCAGCCTGTCCAGGTCCCTCTGGATGGCATCCCTTCCCTCCAGCGTGTCTGCTGCACCACACAGCGTGGTGTCATCAGCAAACTTGCTGAGGGTGCACTCAATGCTATTATATAAGCACATGAAGTGGTCAGGTGCAGGCAAAACTACTTCCTCAAAAAAATTAAATTCTCTTGTGCTGAGTTTCTAAGGATGTGCATGTTTGCAAAAAGCAGTGTAATTGTGGTTTTATGTAATTTTCTCTGGAATTATTCAAGCTTTTTTCTGAGGTGTCTTAAATGTTCAATTGGCAGAATATAAGGTTTTTCCAAAAGAATAAACCATAGTCAATTGTAACTTCTAAGCCTTCAGGGTTTTTATGGAGAAATGAGAGTCTTGGCAGTCAAGTCCATTACTTAGACTGCTTCATTCTGATTGGCCTGTGTGGTTGGATCCAGTCAGAACAGCTTTGTGGGAGATGTAGATGAAGTGGGCTGTTCTTTGACAGACTGACAGAAGAGATTGACATTGGTAGGAAAAGTCAGTCTACATTGTTCGTTGTCCCACAGACTGTGACTTTTTAAGCTATTGTTAAATCTTTGCAATGTCTGTTCTCAATAAATGATTATTATGTTTAAGAAACTTTCCTTTTACAGAACACTTTAGAAATCTGTAATTTCCCTCCCTCTCTCCCTTTTCCTCCCCATCAACCATTCTGGATTGCCACTTAGGATTCTGAGCAGCAGGACTGCTTTCCTGTTGTTACAGGAAAATTTTATGTAGATTGAACAGAATAGTTCTCTTCTACCTGTATTGCCTGTTAAGCAGTTTTTGAGAGATAAGGGGTGATTTCCATTTGGACAGCAGTTAATTGTAATGTTGAATATGCCTTATAGGTTGTGTAAGCTGAGTACCAATACATCAACTCAGAAGTTCTGTCTTAAAATTCATTACTGCTCTTAATCATTCCTACCATCTGCAGTTTTCCACTTTTGTACTCAGTAATTTTAATAGCATACTTAGAACTGGACATAAAATTACCTGTGTTCCTGCTTACATTTTTGGAAGATTTATTAGAAGTACACTGACTAATCTCCAAAACACTTAAAGTGGATGCTTGTGTTTGTTAGAGAATCATTCTCTACACTACATCAGTCATGCCTGTTGGTTCATATGTAACTGAACATAATGTGATTGTTATGTTTATAATAACAACCAGAAACCTATCTTCAGGATGATTTATCATTGTCTTTGGTTTTGGAACTGCTTTGTCATATAAACTCATCTTTATGTATGTTCAAGGAATGGAGAGACAGATTAATGGAAGGAAAACCTGACGCTGAGTCTTCAAGACCTGAATAAAATTTCTTGCTTGGGAAGACCTTAAGCTGCCAGCTGCTGAATGCAGAGCAGACACAGTAATGATTTAGGCCTGATCAGTGGCTTTACCTCCCTATCTAGAAGGATGATCCATGGAACTGCAGGCCTGTCAGTCTTACCTAAGTGCCAGGAAGGGCAGGAGCAGGTCATCCTGAGTACCATAACACAGCGCTTACAAGACAACTTGGTGATCAGGCCCAGTCAGCATGGGTTTATGAAAGGCAGGCCCTGTCTGACTAATCTGTGGTCATCTGTACTCAGTACTGGTGAGGCCACACCTGGAATACTGTGTTCAGTTCTGGGGCCCTCACTACATGAAGGACATCGAGGTTCTGGAGTGTGTTCAGAGAAGGGCCATCAGGTTCATGAAGAGCCTGGAGCACATGGCCTACAAGGAGAGTCTGAGTGAGATGGGGTTGTTCTGTCTGGAGAAGAGGTGGCTGAGGGGAGACCTCTTTGCTCTCTACAACTAGCTGAAGGGAGGTTGGAGCAAGGAAGGGGGCCAGCTTCTTCATGGTGGCAAGTGACAGGACTAGAGGAAATGGTTTCAAGCTGCACCAGGAGAGGTTCAGGCTGGATGGTAGGAAATACTTTGCAGGGAGGGTTATCAAGCATTGGAATGGTCTGCCCAGGGCAGTGGTGGAGTCACCAGCCCTGGAGGTATTTAAGCAGTGTGTAGACCTAGCACACAGGGATGTGGTTTAGTATTCACCCTCCAGTGCTGGGTTGAAGGTTTGACTGGGTGAGCTCTGAGGTGTTTTAGAACTGGATATTTTCTGTGATTATGAGTCCAAATTTTCATATAAAGATGTGGGTGCTTTTCCATTGTAGACACAGAAAAAGAGCACTCTGAGTAAATGAATAGTAAGCCTGTATTGTTTTTCAAAACAGATCTTGTCCTCTATTCCTGCTGAAGCAGTGGGAGAAAAGCAGTGCCTCCTTCCAGTGCTTGTTTGCCTAGCTAAAAGGGATTAAACAGACAGAACTTTGTCCTGTTCCCTCCTCTTCTTCTTGCACTGAACAGTATCTACTTTTACATTAATTTAGAACTACTTAAAGCTCCCTGTGGGATGCAGGGTGGAGGAGGTTATCTAATATTTTGAACATTTCCTGTTGCTGACTATTGGGATCCTAAAGAGAGTATTTCCAGAATCTTGGAGAAGCGACTGTGAATTATTGTATAGTGTGGTCAGTTCCTTCAAGCTTAGATTTCAAGAGTGTCTAGTGTTTATGAATTACTGTAGGCTCTATGCTGTAGTAATAAATAGGGAAGGCTGAATGTAAATGTCTAGGTGACGAGAAGGGTGTTTGTAAGAAAATGTGGTTTACTTTTCTCATCATGAATATCAGTATGCAGGTACTCCCCCTGTGTATCACTTTTTTCCAAAGAATTTTCTGTGTTGTCTGATACTTTAATGAAAACTTACATGTCTTTGACATGTAAAGCATGGATGAACAAAGCAGGATCTAGTTATTATTAAAGTAATTAAAATTAAGTTTCAGGTAATAATTTAAATATTTAAATGCATTATTAAAATAGTTATGTACACTCACTCGTAGAGTGTTAGCTGTTGTGATAGCTGTAGTGTCAGCTCTCACAATCTTGTGAGGATTAATAGCATGCTGCTATTGCTGTCTACTTGTCAATTGCTAGTGGCAAGGTACGTGGATGGAATTTTTATTTGGGGGATTTTTTTAAACACTCTTCTGATCTTTAAATAAAAGCAACAAATACGCATACACACCCCCAACCCACCCCAAAGCAAGCAAGCAAACAAACCAACCCACCCCAAATAGCAAAGCAAAACAAAAAAACCAACAACAAAACTGGAGGACTTCCAGATTTGTAAGCAATTTCCAGTCCATTTTTTTTCTTGTTTGCAGACATTGTCATTCAGTGTTCAAGAGCATTATAATGTACTGTATTGTCTACCAGATGCTAACATAATTCATTTTGCATGGTGAATGTGGAAGAAGAGAATGGTTTGTGGCTTTGCATTCAAAGAATGTCTGCTTTCTTGCAGTTAAAACATTGTCAATAACCCCAAAGATTTCTGATAGATCTTTTTATGATCATCCCCAAGACTCTTGTAATTCACATGAATGACGACCAATTTAGAATGCAATACATTGGCAATGTTGTTTACTGACTTGAGTGTTTTTCTATTTTCAGTGTAATGGAGGCTTCTGTACCTAGTGAAGTTTTAGCCCTTAACAAAATACTTTTGTTTAAAAGATGAAGCTGATAGTAAGGCATTACCTTTGCTATAGCTAGAATTTAATTATGTGTCACTATTTTGACCAGTTTCAAACCTACTTTAGATTTTAATGTTAGTCAGCTACCAGGAAAATTGCACTTCATACTACATTTAAATTTGGCTTACTGACTATTAGTTGATTTTCTGTGTACAATAATTCTAAATCAGTTTTGTAAAAGTTATACTGTAACATTATAACAATTTTGCATTATCTTAATCTCTTTCCTTAAAATAAAATTACTCTTTTGAGAGTGAGATGCTATAATGTACATAGCTGCAGTTAAACAAGTGAAAAATACGGCATTAAAATTAATTTAGGATAATACTGCATACTCCTTCAATGTATGGTCAAAGTTCTTGACATCAGTGAAACAACTGAAATATGATGAGGTAGATTATTTTGGGAGTGTGTTTTGTGTTGTTCTAAGCCTTGGGCTAATACCTGCTTTTTTAGGCTTTACTTTCTAACAGCCCCGATCTGCTTTACAGGCAGCATTCAAGGATCTCTTGGGCTACCTGCTAGGCCTCTTTCCCTTATTAAATTCCATGTAGTTGTGCTGGCTTGTCGTCTAATTTTTTGACTTGTCACTTTTGCACAGCTTTGTGCTGTTGTGAAAACTGCAGCAACTGACAGCACTAGAAACAATCTGGGCCCTGCAGCACATTTCTGTCTTAGTGATTGTAGCTCTAGCATCTCTTGCTCATGTCCTTGAGCCCCTTCATATCTGGGAGCTGGCTGGTATAAAGGCAAATGAGAGGTAGCAGCAGTATTGAGGAGTGCTGTGAAATTTGTTCACCTGAGCACAGTTGTTCTGATGTTTTCCAGATTCATCAGGAAAATAAAAAAGGTTTTTAACAAACTTGTGTCTATAATATAATACAATACTGTATTTTTATTTTTGTTGTTTGAATTGCAACTGTAACATTGTGATCTCTATTCTTTGCAGTAATCCAGGATTTTTATTACTTCAAATGAAATGGGTTTTGCAAATTGGATTTAGTTTTTGTTGTTACAGAGACACTTCTTGATAGTAGCACTAATAATAGCAGCATTGGTCTGTATAATTAGCAATGATCTTTACTTTTGTTTAGTTCGCTGTGGATGGTCTGAAGCTATGGGGGAGTGCAGAACTATTGATCTTGCACTCAAGATGTGAAATTTTGAATAGCAAATGTACTGACTAAACAAAGTTGAACTGTAGCATGGTATTTCTTTATAGAAGCAAGCTGTTATAATTTAACACGGTGCTGAAAATCCTCTTAAGAGGATAAAGCAGTACAGATTTTGTCAGTATCAAAACCTAAGGAATAAGCTTAGTGGTACTGGAAGTACCTTTTCTTGTTTTTTTTTTAAAAAACAATTCTTAGTTGAGACTCCTCAGCTTCCACTTTTCAAGTTGGCTGTGGAATACTGAGGAGTACCACATCTGTTTCAAACTGGTTTTGTATGGAGTGAATTAGCCATGTGAATGGCTAGGAGAAGAGCTGTACCTGTAGCAGGCAGGAAGGGCTACCCATTCCCATGAGCAAAGAACACTGGAGACATCTCTAGGCTACTCATCTGTTACTGCTAGCAGTGGAACCACACTAGCAATATGTGAGGTAGTTGCCTAGCACCAGCCAATGTCACCAGCCACCTGAGCACTGACATAGCTATGCCAGTACCAGTTGTACCAAATTGTTGCCAAGCTAATTGCTGCAAGCTGCAGTGACAAGATGGTAGCTATAACCACAGAGACATGTATCCAGGAGATGTATGGAGGACATGTATAGGAGACTTGCATCTAGACTGTTTTCTGCTATAGCAGGCAGCTGTCTTACATAGATGTATCTTAGAAAGTTGTGTTTTAGAAGGAAGCACCCTCTCTGGTCATTTGGAAAGCTAAATTTTTTTCTGCTCTAATGGTTGGAATCTGTTGTGGTATTTGGCTCATTTCTTTCATTGCTGGTTCATATCCATTTGTTCGTGTGCCAGTGCTGTAGTTTAGTCTCCGTTTTCATCTGAATACTCTAGGCTAGGTGTATGTCAGGAGGCAAGAAAAATGATCATATATGCTTCTAATCCTTCTGTGGGTTTTTGTTTGCTTGCTTCTTTGTGGTTTTTTTTTTTAGTCTTGTTTTTGTTGTTGCTGGGGGGGTTTGTTTGGTTTTTTTGCTTGTTTGATTGTTCCTTTTCCAAAAAAGGAGAAAATTTTGGGGTAGTTTTCCATTCTTTGTGAGGAAGGAAGTCCCTTTCCCACTTTAAAACACAAGCGTGTGGGGTATTTTGGGTCACACTTCCCTAATGTGATTCACCAGAATTCACCCACTACAGCTTATGTATCAGGTTTGGGGATTTTATATGATCCTGCATCTTCCTTTGGGGCTTTGAGTAGATTTTAAAACTTCTTTTTCCGACTGCTTTCATTGAGATGCTATAACTCACTTATGCTAAAGCTTAAAAAAGGAGTGGGCCAAATAACAGTGGAAGAGCCTTCATGTTTTTGTGGAAAAAAACCAAAAAAGCCACCACCAACACCATACACACACAAAAAAAATGCCCCATCAACCCACAAAGCTAAAAAAACCTTAGCAAAAGTCTTAATGCTCTTTGAAAAGAATAAAGAGGAAATAGAAATAGTATTTTCATCTTTGGGGGGAAAATACTGTTAGATTGGTCCTCTTTTGTTGTTTTGGGGATTTTGTTTGTTTTTTATAATTTCTAGTAAGTTGTAATTGAAATGGGTTAAAGATTTGATGTGATTAGACATAACTGTTTTGCCCATGGTACCGTAATTGTGCAATGTTTACAAGCATATCTGTGCTTTGAGAGCTTACAATTAGTTCTAGGTGTGGATTGACAAGTGATGCTCTTGAGACACAAGAAGAGCAGGTTTGAAGCCAAGCGGATCTTCTCTTGCCCCTGAAAGGGGCAAAAGAATGAGACTCACACAACTGGATTGCAGAAGTGATGGAAAGCTTAAATGGAAAAGCAATTAGTGTTTTACAGAAAGCTACAAGCGCAGTGACAGAAGAAACCCAAAGCATACAGAATCCCCTACCGCATACCCAAAGCCTTCCAACACTTCCCTTTTCCCTACCTGAGGGTATACCCAAAACCCCAAGAGCTCTTTCTTCCACACACCCCTCCTCCTGCTCAGGTCTGAGACTGCCCCTCCCCACTTCTCCTGCTGGCATTAGGCCTAGCCAGGCCCAAGAGGCCTTGAGATAACTCCCCCACCATTATCTGATAGGTAGTAGAGAGGGAAGAAAGAAGAAGTGACTTTGCAGATAGATTGATAGGGCACAGGACATTATGGGCATAAAATACGCAGCTTCCTGTGTCCACCTACTGGGCTGGACACTCAGGACACCAGTGGTGTAGCTTGTGTGGCAGGAACAGGAGGTACCCAGCCTAAACTGCCACAACAGGAAATGGAGTTGAACAGGGATTGTAACAATGTGGAATATGTACCATATTCAGACTAAAATCTGAGAGTGTCAGTACTTTGCCTGAGTCACTACACCTTTTTAATTCTACATTTTACATTCATGAGACTGATGGAGTCGTATTATCAATGATATACATTAAACTCTTTTTCCAGACAGTGCTTCATATAGATGGAGAAGAAAGTCTGTTGTGTCTTGGGAGATGTTATGTCAGGCTTTCAGCGTCTGGGTTCCCTTCTGGAGCATTCTAGGCAGGGTAGGGACAAATGAACAATTAATGCCCACGAAATGAAGCACAAGAAGGGACTCATGCTCTTTGGATTTCTAAGGCCCAGAAGTAATGTTTTAAAATTACTAATTAAGAACTGTAAGCATCCTAGAAAACCATGTGTGTATTTTGAATTTGTATGTGTAGCTTGCTGAACAGTACTGTTTGGCTCAAAGGGAGATAAGTTTATTTACATTGCTGTGGTTCTTAACATTACTAGGATTTGAATAGAGGTGTATTTGAAAAGCATATTGACGGTTAAGCTTGTTTAAGTTAATGTGAGGGACTGACACCCACTGTGAAGTTTGCATTTCATGATTCAATAGATTATTTCTTTTATTATTGGTAAATAATAGCTTGTACCTGGATAACCTACAGGAACAATATTTAAAGTCTCACTTAGGATTTTACACTTTATAATAGTGGGTTTGGTTCAAAAGAATGCTTCACAGCTTCTACCCACAAATATAAAATGTGTAGATTGTTCATTTAGTGATCAGTAATTTCTTTTTATTTCTTCTTCTCTCATTGTATTAAGTTAGTGGTGTCCTTCGAAACTGGTTGCTGAAATTACAATTTACCTTTAGATGAAGTGGATCATCATAATAATCCAGTATGTCACTTCTCACTTGAGCATCATTGTGCACGTAGTTCTTCTAGTTTTGTTATAACTGGATACATGTAACTTAGAACAAACTTCAGAAAATTAAAGACCTCATTTGAACAGGCAAAAGCTATTTACAGTCTGTACAGTTCTCCATTCCCTTTCAGAAAATGAACTGGGAAAAAAATACATGTGAGATAGTTTATACAGAAATGATTCTTCATAGTTAGGCCAATGTCTTAAAATTTGTCAAAGAAACCAACTGACAGTATTATTATTATTGACTAAGCAGGCATGATTCTGTGATTAGAGATGTCATGTCCTTATGGGAACATCCACTTGAATGATTTTCTTTTGTGCTTAAAGTGCTATGGGGAGAGGACCAAGTAGAAAAGGTGCAAAGGAAAAGACTGGGAATTTGCAAAATGTGAAAATGGTTTGGCAGAACACATCCTGTCAAAATACTCTCCTAATATTCTTCTAAACAAATGACACAATATAACTAATAGTGCTAGCTGTCTAATAGATTATTTTGGCAGGTTGTTTGGTGTGAGGAAGGAAGACTCTGGAGCTCCATACACTTTGAGGAGTAGTTGGCTTTCCAGGAGATAAAGGACAGATATTTGGCAAGGCTTTAAATACTCTCTGCATGAAGCAGAACAGGCTACATTGCCTGTGGGGAAGAAGAGGGAAAATGTAGCGGTGTGTTTGAACACCACCACATTTACCCTCCCTGAGTAAAGAATGCTGTTTTAAAACATTAGAACTTCATTACTGATTTTAACATTTTTTTTACAGTAATTGCAGTCATTAATATCTTGTGACTCTTAAGCATTATTTTAAAAGTGATTTTGGCCATCTCTGCAACAATTTTCAAGTGGCAGTCTTTGCTGTAAGCCCCCCTCCCCTTTTGTACAGGATTTTTTTTTTTTCAATTTTTTTTTTTTCAATTCTATTCCCAATCTTTTTATTTCTGTTAAGGATGATTAATTAAAACCCTTTCATTTTTAAGTGACTGTTAGTGCAAGATACCTGTTTGGACTAGGTGCTTTATAATAATAGATAAGGAGAGCAGTGTTCTTTAGACTGAAAATTTTATCTTTATTTTGAAACAAAACTCTTTTCTGCTTCTTCTCAGCAATTGACTTAAAGAATGGCTCTGGAGCAGTCTATCAAGGACCTGCAAGAAATTCTGCTGATACCACATTCACCCTGTCAGATGAGGATTTCATGGATGTGGTACAACAAAAGACCAACCCACAAAAGGTAAAAACCTGTGTGTCACGGGCATACTTATTTGCATGGGGATATATTATTTGCCTTAAATCAAGCCCTGATTCATAACTGTTGCATTCCAAAATCTGCAAGACTGGATATTTCCACTGTGCAAACCAGAGTCAGAACAACTATAAGCACGTCATTACCTTATTCTCAATTACTCAGAAGACTTGATGAGGAATTTATGGCATCTTTATCAGCTTGAAACAAAGATACCTCAAATTATTTTAAGCCTGGAAATACAAAATCAGTTATTTGTTTCGTTGCACTTCACAGTATTTGATGTGCAAGGTTATGGTTTTTCTGTTTCATCATTCAGGCTGTTCTGATGGAGCAGTGTGTCAGGAACTCAGTATTTGTTGCATTGTGCTGATTTACGGCTCCTACTGAAGCAAAGAGTAATCTTGGACAGTGCATGCATGAAAATCCATTGAAATGGGACAAAATGCACCCAAATTAGGCAGATCTTAAGGAAAAGAAAGGTTTAAGAAAGGTGTGTTTTCTGGTTCTGCACTTCTAGCTTCTTGGAGTAATCAGCTGCTTAAAACTACTAATTTTACTAATAAAAGTGCCTTGTGTAAAAGTAAATTAAACTGTCACGAATTTAATATGTTAGCTTATACATAAAAGCTTGACCAAATGAAAACTTTAATTAAGCTCAGTATTTATCAAACAGTTCATTTTCTTTGATCCAAAGCAGAAGTTGTTGGAGACTTTGATTGTAAAATTGGAGACTAACGACAATGGCAAATGTTGGGAGTCCCATGTACTGCATAATTAAAATCCTCTATGACCCTCTGAGTATGCCAGGAATAAAGTATAAACAAACAAGATGTCAGTGTGTAATCTTCTGAATGTTAAAGAATAGTGATTGCCATTCTGAAACATTATCTGTTCATAGGCATTAGTCTTTTCTTTGAGTTTCTGTGAAGATCTTCATCCAGAGAGGCTCAAAGCATCTATTTAAATTATTTTCTGGCTCTCTCTATTCCTGACTTGAATGTATTTCAAGTTAATGAAACTATGCAAAAGCACACTGTTTCAGAACTTTCAAAAGAGCTTTCAAGTTGCAATGTCATTGTGAAGCAAAACTAGTTTAAAAAAAATAGTGAACTAGATTTATACAGGGTATACAGCACTTTGAAGCAGACAATAGAAACATAGTATACCAGCACTGCAGTGAAAGTATGATTTTGCAAAGGCAATGAAATCTTGTTCGGTTCCTGTTTGTTGTAGTATGCTGTCTGCAAAGCCTGTGCCTTTCTTTGGAAAATGTATGTTATCTGTGTTGTCCAAGTGCTTCCTGTGAGGATTTGTATGAATTTGGGTGAACAGCCTTTTCATTATGCCTTTGATTTTTTCATGGTCTTTCCATGTAATTTTCTTACTTCATATAGGGATATATGGGTATCTTTAACATAGTTAAGGAGGATGAGGGGCTTTATTTTTGTGGCTTGGTGAAGTTTGCCATCAGCTTTGGTGAAAAAGTTTGGTTTACATCAGAAGTCCTCTGTGCTATACATAGAAAAGAAATGGAGGCTACTGAAGTCGTCATGTGTTGTTCCCACCCACCTTCCCCCTCCCCCCCCCTTTTTTTTTTCAGGTTGTTTTGTTTTTCATTTTTGGGGGTGGTTTATTTTTTTGGTGGTTGGGGGTTTTGAGTGGTTTTGTGGTGTGGATTATTTTTATTTTTTTTCCTACTGAGTGATAGACTTTGCCTTTCCTGCACTCTAGATAGAAAACTCTGATTCTGGATGCTATTAAAATTTAACTTGGATGTCTTTATGTTAAGTACCAATAACCAATGTAGATTGCACACTGAAGGCATTCACTGGAGCACTGGACATCTGTACTTACCTTTGGGTTCCTGTTTGGATTGTGAGTAAACAATTGAATACATTTTTTTCCCCATCCTTTATTTTTTGTAGGCATTCTTTTCCGGTAAACTGAAAGTGAAGGGGAACCTCATGCTGAGCCAGAAACTGGAAACGATACTGAAAGATTATGCCAAACTCTGAACCGCTTGATCACCTTCCACAGTAGTGAAGAACCCCAGAAGACAGAAACTTCAATTAGTTCAGAATCTATGACTGAAATATTTGCAGGCTACTTAAGATCATTATACTGATTCATTATACTACTAATATACAAGCTGTTTTAATTACAGTAGACAATATGATATTAAATTAATATAACAATAATACTCCTTTTTTGTTTCTCAGCAATGGTAAAGAATCATACTTTGCAAACCTCTGACTAAAATGTATGTAGTTCTTACAAAGATACATATATTTCTATATTAATTCTGAAGAAAATTAAACCATTGCACCTCTTTGATATCTCCTCCTATGTGTCTCAGTTTTCATTTATATTGCCTTGGGTTGTCTTAATTTCTATGAATCTAGATGGTTATTATTAAAATAAATACATTTTTAATGATCATCCTAAGTTCTTATGATTGCATTGAAACAACTGTGATCCTGTAAATATCACCTGGAATATTGCATCCAGTTCTGGGCTCCCCAGTTCAAGAGGGACCAACAGAGGCTGCAAGGATGATTAAGGGACAGGAGCATGTGCCTTATAAGGAAAGGCTGAGAGACCTGGGGCTTTTTAGTCTGGAGAGAAGTCTGAGAGGGAGTCTATTAAATGTGTATAAATGTCTGAGGGCTGGGTGTCAAGAAGGAAGGAACAGCCTCTTCTCACTTGTGCCTTGTGATAGGACAAGGGGCAATGGGTGTAAACTACAGCACAGGAAGTTGCACCTCAACATGAAGAGCACCTTCTTTACTGTAAGGGTCACGGACCACTGGAACAGGCTTCCCAGAGAGGTTGTGGAGTCTCCTCCTCTGGAGAGTTTCAAGACCTGTCTGGATGTGTTCCTCTGTGACCTGTGCTAGGTTCTATGGTCCTGCTCTGGCAGGGGAGTCGGACTCGAAAATCTCCATAGGTCCCTTCCACCCCTAACATGCTGTGATCCTGTGAACTGGAAGATGAAAGCCGGTTCCATTTATTTACCTCCTATGTTATAGATGACTCCAGGTAAAAGTTTTTGGTAACAGTTTTATTGGCACTAAAAGATCTTAAAAAGGTAATAAAAGGCAATAAAAGCAACAAAAGGCAAGCAAAGCAGCACGCTGGGCTTGAGAGGGGACAAAACTCCACCTCCACAGCAGCTTTACAATAACTTTCTTCATCTTATACAGTTACATCATCTACATAAACAAACTTATGCTA
Organism: Colaptes auratus; assembly: GCA_015227895.2. NCBI lineage: Eukaryota > Metazoa > Chordata > Aves > Piciformes > Picidae > Colaptes > Colaptes auratus. The sequence goes on along the minus strand of CM026897.1, from coordinate 82,656,876 downwards.
AATAGAAGGCAGGCATATGATAATGCGTCTTAGAATAGGTGATCAAATCCCTTCTCCCTACATTCTGTGTGGTAAGGGTCAAAGTATCCACTTGCACGCATGCTCAGTCGTCCAGGCTTCTGATCTAAAGAAAACAACTTCTCAGTTCTTCTCCTCAGCCTTGGCGTCTCCAATTATCCAAACACACAGTCTGTTTAAGTCTGTGAAATATGCAGCTCCCCCTTTGTCCTCAAAACAGGCTCTTGCAAGCTCCTGACCCCCAGTCCCAGTGCACTCTGAATTCTCTACCTTTAACACAAATCACAGAACCACCAGTATGTTCATAACAATCCCCCATTTTTCTCACCATTGATTTGTGTTAAAATTTCCAGATATTTCGGAACCTCCTTAATTAAGTTCCTCTATTTTGATCACCTTCAGATCATAACAATCTGCTTGTAACTTATTGGTATAAGCAATTTTACCTAAAGGTTTTATCATTTTAAAACAACAATTACAAAGAATTGAACAGATCAGTATTACAATTATTCCAACAGACTATTGACTTCAAGCTATTGAGCTTTTATTGCATCTATGCTTGCATTCAGCATAATTTCAGCAGTAGCAGAAAAAAATTATCATTGCATTTTCAAGTTCACTAACCCCAAGCCAAGGTGGAAACCTCCTAGCAAAACTGTGATACTTGCTATGCCTGGTTGGTAGTGGATTTGCTCCCCTCTTGGTTCTTCTTGCAAAGCTCCTGAGTAATTCCTGTTCTGATTTACTATAAAGATAAGAGGATAGACCGGTCCTATAGCCCATCTTCCTTGCCATCCTAAGGGTAATACCTTATAAGCATTTTTACCACATATCCAATACCATCCTGACCCAATAGGTATCAGCCATCCTTTAGCTATGTGTCCTTTTTTTCTGGTCTGATCAGGGTTCCCCATATTTGCTTTTTCCTAACTAATAAATTGTGAACACTTTGAATACTGCCCTATAAAAATTACATTCCCACATCCAGGGTCAGTCCTATTTCCCCTTTATTCCTGCCTATAGTTGTCTCCTAACATCGCTGGATACAAGGTACTGGCATATTTGCAGATGACACCAAGTTGGGAGCAGATGATGATCAGTTAGAGGGCAGAAGGGCTCGGCAGAGGGACCTCGACTGACTGGACAGATGGGCAGAGTCCAACATGATGACATTCAACAAATCCAAGTGCCAAGTGCTGCACTTCGGCCACAGCAACCCTATGCAGAGCTACAGGTGGGGTCAGAGTGGCTGGAGAGCCGCCAAACAGAGAGGGACCTGGTGGTGCTGATTGACAGCCGTCTAAACATGAGCCAGCAGTGTGCCCAGGTGGCCAAGGAGGCCAACAGCATCCTGGCCTGCACCAGGAACATTGTGGCCAGCAGGAGCAGGGAAGCCACTGTGCCCCTGTGCTCTGCACTGGCCAGGTCACACCCCGAGCACCGCGTCCAGCTCTGGGCCCCTCAGCTTAGGAAGGGCACCGAGACACTTGAATGTGTCCAGAGAAGGGCAGCAAGGCTGGTGAGAGGCCTTGAGCACAAGCCCCATGAGGAGAGGCCGAGGGAGCTGGGGCTGCACAGCCCAGAGAAGAGACTCAGGGGAGACCTCACTGCCAAGAAGGGGTTGGTCTCCTCTCTCCAGCAACCAGCACCAGAACAAGAGGACACAGTCTCAAGCTGCACCAAGGGAAGTCCAGGCTCGAGGTGAGGAGAAAGTTCTTCACTGAGAGAGTCATTCGCCATTGGAATGGGCTGCCCAGAGAGGTGGCGGAGTCACCATCCCTGGAGGCGTTCAAGAGGGGATTGGACGTGGCACCCAGTGCCATGGTCTAGTCATGATGTCTGCGGTGACAGGTTGGACTCAATGATCCTCGAGGTCCCCTCCAACCCTGGCAACACTGTGATATTGTGATATTTGCATCCAAAGGTTCTTCAAATTGTAACTTCTTCCTTAACCAGATTGTGCAATCTCCATACAACCCTCAAGTTTTGGGAATGATTTTTGTATTTCTGTTACATCAGGAAAAGGCTTTCCCTATCAACGGGAACCTGTGTGCTGAATTCTCAGGTAGCTGGGAACAAATCCAACACTGCTGCCTGTCCACTGCAGGCTTGAACCCATGACCCTGAGATTAAGGGTCTCATGCTCTGCTGACTGAGTTTACTGTGCTCCCTTTCAACAACCACAGGTAAGTGTTCTGTTCTCACGCCTTTACTTCAGGTGGCATTATAGTCTTAGCTCCATAATGGCCTTTCTACCTGTCTATCATTAGTAATACTGGAAGAGAATTTATCCACACATGGGAACATGGTCTTTGATTTTGATTGGACTCCTTATACAAAAATAGGGTTAGGATCAAGATTAGGCTCCACCAGTATATGTTAACTCTGCCTCCTTAGCCTACTGGGTGCAACCAGCAGCCAGGTGTGCAGTCTTCTTGGCAGCAGTTACATTCTTCAGGAGCCCTACAGATCCAGATTCCTTAACCAACTTTAAGATTTCATTCGGAGTCTCTTCTCTACTTCCTTGGTTAACTCCTTTACCATTTCCCATTGTGCTTTTATTATTTCAATTCCCTCTTCCCTCAAAGTCCTCTACAATAATTTTTCTTACGTCTCTCTTACTGTTTCCTTCTACTAACCCTTTCAACTGTTCTTGGTATTCCCTAACTAAAATTTCTCTAGCCTTTATTTTCCCACTTAAGCCAATCCCTTTCAAGAATTTTCCAAGGGGATTTAAATCCTTTTTCTTTACCACAAAATAAGGTCTCTATCAATCCAGGCTGCATATTTTCAGGCCTAGTTTTACAGTTACAGCATTCAGGACAAAATACTTCTTGATTATAAGAGATACAAGACCATTTCTTACAACATTTAAAACATTTACAAGTTACCCATCCCCCTTGAGTTCTAGGGTGCTTTGTACACAGGAGGAAATGGGGATATTCCTCAATGTTCCCTTGCAACGCAGATTCAATATCACACGCTATTGCATGCATTTCAGGAGGTGGGGCTGTCTTGTAAGTTCCGGAGCTTTCAGACTGAGGTGTTACAGTGTTACATTTATTCAAGTACTTATCTGTCAGCACTAACTGCAGTTATCAAGGTGCTTCAAATCATCTGTATAAATGGCGTGGAATTCATGCTGATGCCAGTTTTGCTTTCCCTGTAGTCACTCTAATCTCTCCAGGCTCAGAGGTTACTGTCCTTTTACTTGTGACAGAGGCATCCACCCTTTTCTGCAGTCCAGATAGCTGTAATCTGTTGTTGATAAAACAAAAAAAGATCTATCCCAAGAGAGTGTATTCAGCCTCTGAAACAGCTAACAAATAATTTAAACAAATCCTTTTTCAGATTCTATTTCTATATTTTCAAACAGGGGCACCTTAAAAGGTTCCCCTTCAGCTTCAATTACTGTTGCTGGGATTTTTTCCTTCTCAGCCCTCTTAGGAGTTTTTTGTATAATCGATTTTTCTGCTCCCATATCTACCAAACAAAAAGATTACCTCCTCCTTCTGGGGACTCATTTGATATTTTTGTCCCCAAAACTTACAGCCCCTGACATCTCTATCCATGATCAATAGTACCCCAAAGGTCCGAGCAGATGCCTGATTTCTGACTTTCCCTTACAGCAGCTACAAACAGTTCATTTTCCTTAAACATTTTCTCATCTCTTTCCTTTTGTCTACAGTTTCTCTGGATATGTCCCTTCTTATAGCAGTAATAGCAAATGGGGACTTCTTTTTTCTGAACCCTGTTATCCTGTTTCCACTCCTGTGTTGTTTCCTGTGGTTTCTGACTTCGTCTTACAGCAGTTACAAAGAGTTTAGCCTCTGCTTTTTGTTTTTCTTCATCCCTCCTTACGTATACTTTCTGAGCTTCCTGTAAGGACTCTAATCCCCCGTCTTGCCAATCCTCGATCTTTCCCAATTTCTTTCTAATATCTCCCCATGAGATTTTGCCACAAATTGAGTCCTGAGAAGTATCACTCCAACCGCAGAATTGGGGTCTATTCCAGAGTACATCTGCAAATCTTTCTTTAATCTTCCCGTCCACTCCGTGGGAGATTCATCTTTCCTCTGTTGCTCTCTAAATGCTTTATCAAAATTCTGGCCCCCTCGGTACAGCTTCTTTAATTCCTTCTATTATTATAGTCCTCAGGTCTCTCATATTCTGTTTCCCTTGAAGCTGCTGATGATCCCACCCAGGATCTTGATTAGGCCACTTCTGATCTCCTGGTGGCCCCCCCTGATTCTGCCTCTCCCATATTCTCATACCAGCTTGTCTAATCATGTTTCTTTCCTCTGCAGTGAATAGAATACTCAAAATAGACTGCATCTCTTTCCAAGTATATGTATTGGGACCCAAAAATTGGTCCAGGCTCTCAGCTACACCTAAGGGATCATCCACTAAGGTACCCATCTCTTTCTTAAAACTGCGGACATCTGATGTACTGAGAGGTACAGTCACAAACCCTATTCCTCCTCGCTGCTCCCCCATAGGCACTTCCCTGAGCGGATGTAATCCTACACTGTCTCCCTCTTGTTCATTCCTGTCATTCCTCATTCTGCTTCTTGTTTGGGTGGGTGAAGGAGAAGTTGGTTGCGGGGCTATTGGATTTAGGGGACCTTGACCCCTGTTCTGGTGAAAAGGTAGGTTATCCAGGGGTTCCCATTTCTCCTTCTCCTTGTCTTTGTCCTTATCCTCAGTTGTTAATATTGGAACAGGAGAGTGACGTGAGATGCTAATCCAAATAGCAGCATATTCAGCTTCTTCCTTACTAAAACACTTTTTAGAATTCACATGGTGGTTCAAAGCTTGACAAATCCAGTCCTCAAAAGATCCAAAAATAGGCCAAAACACATGTGGTCTTAATGGTTCTTTTGGCCATACCTCCATACAGTAGTGAATCATTCTTTCCTTTGATTTCCCTTTTCTCTGTCCATCGTCCTCCCAATATTGAATGAGCAACCCTAACGGACTCTCTGGAGGAATAGAAGGTAAAGCCTTCTCTCCGTCCTGCTTTGATGACTTAATCTTCTTTTGTCCCATTTTCTCCTGACTACCTCCAATATTTATAGAAGTGAAATAAACCAAACAATTCCTACTCAGGAATATTATCCCTGGCTACTACAGATACTCACGCAAGTGGAACAGTTCAAACAATTCCTACTCGTGATTACTATTCCTGGCTACCACAAATACTCATGCAAGTGGAACAGTACCACAAATAATCATGCAAGTGGAATAATCCAAGTAATTCCTACTCACGAATACCTCTCTCCTTCACCAGCCAGATCCACTGCGCCAGATCCACCATACCTCCGCCCTTGCGGAACCTGAAACAGCGGAACTCAAACACTCAAACTAAGGTAGCCGATCCTGATGTAGCCGAATCTTCCCCCCCCCAAGCGGTATTCTCACCGTCATCGCTTGGATCTTGTATACGAAGTCTTACGGGGTCCACGTACTCCAACTGGACAACAAACAACAAAAAAAGAAGAAAAAAAATAAAAGAAAAAATATTTCTTTGCTTGCTTTTATTTGAGTTCTGATCATGCTGACCTCTATGTCTTCTGACTACAATGAAGCCACCGCAAATGCAGTGGGGCGCCTCTTCATTTGGAGTTCAAGAGACATGGAGGTTCAGACGATTTCTGGCCAATGCACCATCTGTTATAGATGACTCCAGGTAAAAGTTTTTGGTAACAGTTTTATTGGCACTAAAAGATCTTAAAAAGGTAATAAAAGGCAATAAAAGCAATAAAAGGCAAGCAAAGCAGCACGCTGGGCTTGAGAGGGGACAAAACTCCACCTCTGCAGCAGCTTTGCAATAGCTTTCTTCATCTTACATAGTTACATCATCTACATAAACAAACTTATGCTAAATAGAAGGCAGGCATATGATAATGAGTCTTAGAATAGGTGATCAAATCCTTTCTCCCTACATTCTGTGTGGTAAGGGTCAAAGTATCCACTTGCACGCATGCTCAGTCATCCAGGCTTCTTATCTAAAGAAAACAAATTCTCAGTTCTTCTCCTCAGCCTTGGTGTCTCCAATTAGCCAAACACACTGTCTCTGTTTAAGTCTGTGAAATATGCAGCTCCCCCTTTGTCCTCAAAACAGGCTCTTGCAAGCTCCTGACCCACAGTCCCAGTGCACTCTGAATTCTCTACCTTTAACACAAATCACGGAACCACCAGTATATTCATAACATCCTATTATGTTTTTTTTGCAGTACAGAAAAAATGTCTTGAACTTTATCTCCACCCAAATTATTTAGACAAACCTTTTTATATGTTACTCATAAATTATGTGCAAAGTGGCACACATTAACTCTTCAGGAGAAACTTTTTCATCTGAGAGGTATTACATTCCACTGAAGGCTGTTCCTGTACTCAAATTGTTCTTCATGTAGATGCACTCTCATGAGGGCTAGCACCATTGCAGCAGGAAAAGTAAGAATTTCTCATTTTGTACCTATGGCCAGAACTGAGACAGCATCTATGGGCCATTTGTTTTCCTGATGAAAGCATGCATGTTGCCATCTATAGACAAGGAGAGAATTGGCAGATGCAGTCACCAGGACACTCTCCGTAATATTTGAAAAGTCCAGGCAGTCAGGTGAAGTCCCTTGTGACAGGAAGAAGGGAAATACTGTGCTAGATTTTAGAAAGGTAGAGAAGAGGACCCTAGAAAACACCAACCTATTAGCCTCACCTCTGTGCTTGGGAAGATCATGGAACATGTCCTTCTAGAGCTATGTGAAAGCACAGGGAAGTGATTTGAGATAACAAGCATGGCTTCACCAAGGGCAAGTCCTACCTTGTCCTACCTATTGGCTTTCTACAATTGTGCTGGATTACACCCATCCTGGACTCAATAACTCTGATACCACATTTTTTGCAATTGGATAAAGGGACTGTGACAGGAAAGTGGAAGAGAAACAGAGGGGTGGACTGTGCTAGGTTACACCTGTCCTGCAGGGAGACGGTTGCGAGAGCCCTGCTTCCCCCAGGGGACAAAAGAAACCTGATCCAGGTGGACTTGGTTCCTCCCTGCCAGGAGGAGGGGTCCCCTGGGTCTAAGTTGGTCTGTTCCACTCCCCCTTCCTGTCTAAAAGGACTATAAAGGGGAGGGTGCGGTGGCCATCTTCCTCTTTTTGCTTCTGCCTCACCTGTTTGAAAGGATCAAAAGCCGCTGCTAGCTGCCTGGTTCTGCCATGTGGTTGGGGCCTGGTCTTCTCTGCTGCATCCATGCTTCTCTAAAGGGCTGGCATCCACCTGCGTCAAGGGAGATATAAAGCCATCCAAATTTGGTTTTTGTATATTTTCCTATTCATCCTTATTCCTCACTCTTGTAAACCCTTCCTATGTTATTGCTATATATGTCTATTTTTGTTTAAAAAATTTACTTCTCCTACCTTCAAAACTGACTCCAATTTTTTGGTAGATTTATCTCCTTCCCTTTTCCCCTACCCCCATCCTTTCCTCTTTTTTTTTTTTTTTCCATATTGGAAAAAAGGAAGGGGGAGTGGGTAGGAATTCATTTGCTATCATCTGAGCTCTTAAATTCCAGTTAAGGCTCAATCCACAACAACAATGGAGTGAATACATCAGTGGACAAGGGAAGACCAACGGATGTCCTTGGTACCAATACAGGTTAGGGGATAATGTGATAGAGAGCAGCCCTGCAGTACCTTAAGGTACTGGTGGATGAGAAGCTGGATGTGAGCCACCAGTGCACACTTGCAGCCCTGAAGGCAAATTGCTTCCTGGGCTGCATCAAAAGAGGCATAGCCTTCAGGTTGAGAGAGGTGATTCTGTGTGTCTGTTCTGATGAGACCTTGCCTGGAGTACTGTAGAAGGCTATGAACCTGATGAAGTGGGTCTGGAGGAGGGCCATGAAGATGTTCAGAAGGCTGGAGCACCTCTCACTAGGAAGACAGTCTGGTGGAGTTGGGATTGTTGAGCCTGGAGAAGAGAAGACTCTGGGGAAACTTATAGCTACATTTCAACATCGGAAGGTGACCTACAGAAAGGCTGGAGAGGGACTGCTCAGAAGGGCTTGTAGTGATAGAACAAGGGACAATGGTTTTAAACTGGAGCAGGGTAGATTTAAGGTGGATATTAGGAGGAAGTTCTTTGCAATGAGATTAGAGAAATACTGGAACAAGTTACCCAAAGACATGATTGAGGCCCCACCCCTGGAGGCATTCATGGTCAGACTTGATGGGGTCCTGAGCAACCTGATCCAGCTGAAGATGTCCCTGCTTACTGTAGGGAGCTTGGACAAAATCACTTTAGAGGGTGTCCTTTCCAACCCAATGCATTCTATGATTATATGATGTACCTGAAGCAATTTGGAAGTTGAAGGTTTTGTTTCCTTCCTGGTAAGTGAAAAGCTGTTCATGGTTGCTAACTTTTAAGAGTAGTATTTTCCAGAAACAGGGTATCTTTAAGATTATCTTTAAAAGCATCCATGCCAAGAATGAGTTAGCCAGTTTGTTAGGTGGTTGTTTTAGTCAGAATGATTCTCAACTGCTTTCATCTATAACTATGCCATTCTGGTTTGGGGGCTCATATTTGAAAGTCATCCGTAACTCTCTCATCTGGAATGCTTTTGAGGACCTTTCTTGTCATCCAGCAGTAACAGTACACTGTTGTGCCCATTTCCACATAGGACCCAGAGACATGTGATGGTAACAGACTTGTACCTTGGATAGCAAAGTCTTATTTTTGTGCCAGACATCTCAGATAGCTAAATTTTCTAGCAACAAAGGTGTCTTTTACAAGCATCTTGGCAGTAAAAGAATGCCCGTACTCTATTTAATGTAGAGGAGAATAAGTTTGTCTACTGTTTATTGCAGTGTCTCCTTTATAGTGTTTTAATTCTGTATACACTGATGTCCACACAGTGTCTTATTTACATGTAAAGTCTGGACATCAGATTTTGTAGCAGTGGGAGGTAATTAATTTTTTTTCTCTTTCTAGAATAATTGAGTTGGTGCTAAACCTGATTATGTAAATTGGTGTGATTTTTAATAATCACACACTATTATTTTATTTCTCTTTTCCTTTCTGTTTACATTCATTACAGTTGTCCTGCTGGCTTGCAATTATGTCCAGCCTCCAAAAAGTAAAATGCTGTTCCACTGATATATGTCCTCTCCAGTCCTTTATGAGTCCTCTAATTAAAGCAGGAGAGCAATAATAACAGATGGGGCAAGTTACATAAGCTTTCTGTCTTAGTATTGGCTTCAGAGAAGCCTGTGCTGAATTTTATGCTTTCTAGTCACTGGAATTGTTCTTAATTAGTTTATTTCAGAGAAGTTCAATACACCTTCCAGCTGTCATCAATAATTACAGATAAGAGCTTAAGCAACTAATTTGGAGAGTACCCTGGGTAGCAGCCCTTAAGAACCAAGAGGTCCAGGACAATTGGACCAACTTCAAACAGGAGTTCTTGAAGGCACAGGAACAGGCTGTGCCCGTGTGCCGAGAGATGAGACGGTGGGCAAGGCAACCAGCCTGGATGAGCAAGCAGCTCTTGAAGGAATTAAGGGGAAAAAAGAGGATGTATTGCCTTTGGAAAGGGGGGGAGGCAACTCGTGATACATTTAAGGATGTTGTTAGGTCATGTAGGAGCAAAAGCCCAGTTATAACTTAAGCTGGCCACTTCTGAGATAGCCAGAATGGAAGACAAACTGAAAATACGTATGATGAGCTTTATTTACTCATTGCTGTCTACAGCTACCTGGAGGGAGGTTGTCACCAGGAGGGGGCTCATCTCTTCTCCCAGGCTACCAGCGCCAGAACAAGAGGACACAGTCTCAAACTGCACCAGGGGAAGTTTAGGCTGGAAGTGACGAGAAAGTTCTTCACAGAGAGAGTTGTTAGCCATTGGAATGGGCTGCCCATGGAGGTGGTAGAGTCACCACCCCTGGAGGTGTTCAAGACGGGATTTGCCATGGCACTTGGTGCCATGGTTTAGTAGTCATGAGGTCTTGGGTGACAGCTTGGACTTGGTGATCTTTGAGGTCTTTTCCAATCTTATTGATGTCTTAGATTAGATGGATAGTAATAGCAACCAATGGAATTATTTCAAAAGGGTGAATTGTGGTAGTTTTAGGCTATGCTTTCAAAAAATTTTCACAGATCTTGAGCAGAAAGTGGTAAAATGTAAATAAATCACTATTGGGTGTAAAAAGGAAAAATAATTATAGGCCTAAACAATCCCAGTCTAAACAATTGGACTTAAACTAGTTGAACAAAACAATCTCTCTCCTTTTTCACTTCTTTGTTCTGGGAGGGACTAACTCACTTCCACTTGACTTTGGCTGCACTGCTTTGTTCTGACTAGTATTAACAACAACTTCTGTGCTGTTTTCTCTTGTCCCTTTTTGTGTACAGCGTGGTAGGGAAGGAAGCAGGGAAGGATGAAGCTGTTGCAGCTCCCCTGGTTGTTGGCCAGGGTGGGTTCTTGTGCTGTTTATTAATTGTAAATACCTGTAAATTTTGTATACTTTGTACGTATTCATTGCATTCCATTGTAGTTTGTAGTTTTGCTTGTAAATGTAGCTCCACTTGCTTCCAACTGAGCTGGTCTGGCAAAATTTTAATGTTGGCGGGGGGGTGGGGAATTTTCAACCCACCACAAATATACCTCAATAGAGGTCACTGTCTCTAAAATAACATCTTCCCTTGCCTTCCACAAATCTTAGCGGCAAAGCAGCATTCAGCAGGTGATGACTTTTACATAACATTGTCTCTTATAGCATGAATGAAGTTCTGTGTAAGGAAAGGACAGGTCTTAATGCAGTATTTTCTTTCTGATCACAATCTTTGAAAGGGTAAAGGGATAAGGGAAGTACTAGGATCTCCCAATTTGTGCAAGGTGCTTTTTCTTCTGCTTAAGTTGGTGCAGATATCTTACTAGTCACATGAGAACGAATTCTCCATGATAGTTAATCCACGGTATGAAATTCCATCTTTTAGGCCATTGCCTGTATCTTCAACAAGCTGACCTAGACAACAATGAGTGTCAGCAGACCTGAAGTCAGTCAGGAAAAATATAGTAGGCTATGAATGTAGTTGCATGTGTGTGACTTTATGATAAAATTCAAATGTTTCATGTGTCTAAAAATCGGTGCATTGAACTAGCATGGCAGGATCTTGTCTCAGTGATAGGCTGAGCTCTGCAGGACACAGATCTCTTTGTGTCTCGCATTGAGTACTATCAAATTCCCATTCTCTACTAAATTAAATTACATGTTCTAAATTTACTGTGTGTCAAAGATGGAATAAAGCAAACAATATGTAAAGTTGTCCAAATTATATGGTGTAAGGTGTGTGCTTCTTGCTGAGAACCATTTTCCAGCACTACTCTTCTTATGTTTCCCTATACTATGTAAACCTCTCTGATGTCAAGTGCCATTTTTTCACTAGAATTAATACCATTTTAACAAAAGAAAGCCATCACAAGAGCTTAAAGAATGACTGAGAATACCCAATTTAAAATAAGTACTTAGGTTAAGGTTAAACTTTAAAAAAGTTCTAATTATAGAAGCATATATTCTCATACAATCTTAAAACATTTTTTAAAAGGTTCAGCAAGTCAGTCTATTAAACTTGTCATCTTTTTAAACCAATATTTTCACTTTCCCTTTCCTTAGCTATGCCTCTCCTATGTTTCCAGTTCTCTTATGAAAGCATATCAGAAGGAGCACAAATGTAGGTGAGCATAGCAATGTCAGTTGTTTATGAAGATTTGAATTTTGAATGGGAAAGGACAGTCTGTTGTGGCACCAAATTTAATCTGAATCTCACTCAACCTTGAGTCAGGACAGAAATAAAGTCATCAAAAGAGTCTTACAGTTGGGACTCCAAGACTTTTGTCAGCTAAGTTAAAAATGGAATAAGTAGATAAAAGTTTGCATTTCTTTCCAAGATTATTTTCTATCTGCATCCCACTCAAATATATCTTGTGTGACTATAAATGATAAACAGCAAAAGAAATTACAGTGAATTACTGAAGTTTGATTGCATCCTTTAGCTTTACCCAAATAATTTCCTGCTCCTGCAGGATTAGGAAAAAATGAGAATGCAGTAATTTCATGTTAGAGTCTAAGACTCTACAATCTAGTTAGTGTTTCCAATGTTTCTATACAAAATAGAAATGGATTTGCTGTTTGCATCAGTAAGTGTGTCCACATTAAATTTCAAAGAACTGTGCAAGTATTTTTCCCCTTACCCTGGATATTTTGTGTACTATTCTTCATTTGAACAAGTCACTCCATAGAGGTAGAGTGTGTGAAACTCTTAAAGCTGCTTGGCCCTTTCATGAAGCTGGCTGACCCTCCTGTTACCTGTTCTTCTGTGTTTATTTTCTGCTCAAAACTGTTCAGTGCTCTGCACTCTTCAGCCTTCTGCTGTGTGAAGCTTAGCCTGATTTTTATGAACAATGGGAGATACAATCCTGGATATAGGCTGTAACCTTATCAGAGCTCATAATAGCTATGGTGCTGAGAGCATCATAATCCTGTTAGAGAACAATGATAAAAGGTAGCAGAGTTTCTGACTGAATGTAATACATGTGGATTTTTGGGTCTTTCTTCTCTTGTGAAGATAAAATGAGGCCACCTGAGGACTGTATCAGGGAAACTATAACCTTCCTAGCTGAAAACGTATTTTTAATGAATTTTTAATAATTTGATTCATCCGTACTGTTTTTGATATATGTGACCAAGCACAGCAGGAAAAACTATAAATGTAGAAAAGAAGGAAAAAATGAAACCAACCCAAAAACCTACCTGTCTGTTGTTTTTCCTTTTCTGAGGAGAAAATACAAGGTTTTAAATGAGGAAAGGAGTTCCTTCTGAAGTCTTGTGACCCACATCACTGATTCAGCTGGGTGAAGCAAATGCACAGAAGGCACTTTTCTGTGAGGATGGTAATGGTCAACACTAAGATCCTAAATGGCTTCAAGAAATTGTTCTGGTAGATGATCTTATTCACATCTGAATTAAAAATCAAACTTCTGATCATTTTAGAGTTAGTGTGGTGTTTTGTGGGGTTTTGTTGTCAAGAGATGTGTTTATCTGTATGCCCATGGCAGCTTCAATTTGGTGACAATTCCAGGCCACTTAATGAGTCTGCAAATTGAATAGTTTTCTGGGTACCCTGAAATTCCAGGCCAATGTTGATTATTTTCCAAATTCCTTATTTTGAAAGGAAATATCAGTTTACAGTCAGAATAGCATGCTATTATTTGATTTTTCAGTATTCCAAAAGGACATGGTGAAACTTCTCTTCAGAGGTCAAGTGCTTAGATAAATAGTGCCAGCTTGATGATGTGAAATCATATGATGGCCTCTTGCCATTTCCTAGGAGGACTTCAATTGGAGAAATAATTTTCATGGGTATTTATGCTAGCCCCTGTAAGCACAGCAGCCAGTCTTATTAAACTAGGCTTTGAGAGTCTGCAGCACACAGGTATTTGGGGAAACTTTCTAATGAAAGTCAAAGAAACCTAAGAACTTTTTTAATTTAATTTTTTTTCTTCCCAGTGGCTTAGACACCAGAGGTTGTAATGTATCTAATACTTAATAGCTCTCATAAAACAGAGCCATCAGGTAGTTTTGGACTCAGAAGATTGTGATAAAATATATATGTGTTTCAGCTCTGCCAGTAAGTGTGTTGCTACAGCCACTTAGAAAGCAAATATCTTTTTTAAGTGCCTTCTGGATGTTAGAAATCTATAAGCAGCTGAGATTTTTGTAGCTAGGGGAAAAATTAAATTACACATTGTTTTCTTGGGATGATAAAATACCCTCTCTTAGTAGACCAAAATGGATACAATAGCCCAATGCCAAGCTGGGAATAGCAGAATTCTCATGCAGTTTGCCCTTACCAAAAGATTTCCCATCAGGAGAGGCTGAAAATGAACATGGCAATGTGGATCTGGGTTTTGAAATACTGCTAGGTGGAAGGTGCAAAGTCTGCTTTTTACACATGAATTTAGCCACCAGGAAAACAAAGTCTGGTTGTAAATATTGTACTGTGTGCTCTGAAAGTTGTAACATGCATGTTTAAGGGAGCACTGTGTTGCTAAGTGATTGACACAAACAGCAATCGAAAGACACTTATTTTAAAATAATTCCTGAAGGAATCAGTCTGTACTTTAATACAATACAATACAATACAATACAATACAATAAACCAGGTTGGAAGAGACCTTTGAGATCATTGCATCCAACCCATCAACCAATACAACACACCTAAACAACTGGACCATGGCACCAAGCACCCCATCAAGGCTCCTCCTGAACACCTCCAATGATGGTGACTCCACCACCTCCACGGGCAGCACATTCCAGTGGGCAATCACTCTCTCGGTATAGAACTTCTTCCTAACATCCAGCCCAAACCTTCCTTCGTGCAGCCTGAGACTGTGTCCTCTTGTTCTGGTACTGGCTGCCTGGGAGAAGAGACCAACCTCTGCCTGTCCACAACCTCCCTTCAGGTAGTTCTGGAGAGCAATAAGGTCACCCCTCAGTCTCCTCTTCTCCAGGCTAAGCAACCCCAGCTCCCTCAGCCTCTCCTCATAGGGCTTGTCTTCCAAACCCCTCACCAACTTTGTTGCCCTTCTCTGGGCATGTTTCAGCAAGTCAACATCCTTCCTAAACTGAGGGGCCCAGAACTGGACACAGGACTCAAGGTGTGGCCTAACCAGTGCAGTGTACAGGGGCAGAATGACCTCCCTGTTCCTACTGGCCACACTGTTCCTGATACAGGCCAGGATGCCATTGGCCTTCTTGGCTGCCTGGGCACACTGCAGGCTCATGTTCAGCCTCCCATCAACCAGCACCCCCAGGTCCCTCTCTGCCTGGCCTCTCTCCAACCACTCTGACCCCAGCCTGTAGCACTGCATGGGGTTTCTGTGGCCAGTGTGCAGAACCCGGCACTTGGATGTGTTCAATCTCATGCCGTTGGACTCTGCCCATCTGTCCAGCCTGTCAAGGTCCCTCTGCAAAGCCTCTCTGCCCTCCAGCAGATCAACTCCTGCCCCCAGCTTGGTGTCGTCCGCAAATTTACTGATGATGGACTCAATGCCCTCATCCAGATCATCAATAAAGATGTTGAAGAGCATGGGGCCCAGCACTGATCCTTGCGGCCCACCACTAGTGGCTGGCTGCCAGCTGGATGTGACACCATTCACCACCACTCTCTGGGCCCGGCCCTCCAGACAGCTCCTAACCCAATGCAGTGTGCTCCTGTCCAAGCCATGGGCTGCCAGCTTGGCCAGGAGTTTGCTGTGGGGGACGGTGTCAAAGGCCTAGTTGACCACATCCACAGGCCTCCCCACATCCACCAGGTGGGTCACCTGATCATAGAAGGAGATCAGGTTGGTCAGGCAGGACCTGCCCTTCCTAAATCCATGCTGGCTGGGCTTGATCCCGTGGCCATCCTGTAAGTGCTGTGTGACTGCACTCAAGATGACCTCTTCCATAATCTTGCCTGGCACTGAGGTCAGGCTGACAGGCCTATAATTCCCTGGCTCATCCAACCGGCCCTTCTTGTGGATGGGCACCACGTTGGCCAGCTTCCAGTCTTCTGGGATGCCATCCAGTGAGCCAAGACTGCTGAAAAATGATGGAGAGTGTCTTGGCCAGCTCATCTGCCAGCTCTCTCAGCACCCTAGGATGGATCCCATCCGGTCCCATGGACTTGTGGAGATCCAAGTGGCTGAGGACATCTCTAACTGTCCTCCTGGGACAGCAGGAAACTATGCTGCTCCCTGGCTCCTTCTGCCAGCTCTGCAGGCCAGCTGTCTGGAAGACGTTCTGCCCTGCTAGTAAAAATTGAGGCAAAGAAGGCGTTAAGTACCTCTGCCTTTTCCTCATACTTTGTTACAACGTTCCCCTCCGTGTCAACCAAGTAGTGGAGCTTGTCCCTTGCCTTTCTTCTTGCTACTAATTTATTTATAGAAGGACTTTTTGTTGTCCTTCACAGCAGAGGCCACTCTAAGCTCTAAATGCGCTTTAGCCTCCCTAATTTTCTTCCTACATGTCCTAGCAACATCCCTAATCATTCCATGTTGCATAATGGTGCAGTCACTGGTTTGATTGCCTTAGAATCATTTTACGAAGAGGAAATAAGGCAGACTACAAAATATCATAATGACTGTAATGAGTTAGCATATGACTGATAAAGAACTGAAGAAATGTCTCTTAAAACCAGCTGTGTGATTCCTGGCCTCTCAATCATGTTCCACAAGATGACCTTGTACAGGCAATACTTTCCACTAGCTGGCTGGAAATCTGACTCCAGCAAGACTGGAGAGTAGCCCTGGATTCCAAAATTACAGATTTGATAACAACATTGGTTTCGTAATACATTGTCATTTCCCTAATACATTGTCATTTCCCTCACAATACAGCTCCACCAACTCAGCAGTAATCTGCAGGTAATAATTGCTTGTGTCTCTCCCTCCCACCAGAGATAATGACTTACTACGTTTGTTACTAGCACCCCTTTATGCTCTGGTAGTGCCAATCACCATTCTGTTTCAAGTGCTCAATTTATCATGGTTGCCTTCACTCAGAATAATTATTCATGTTCTGCATTTAGCTCAAAATTAATCCTTATTCATAAATGAAGTAGCAAATGTGCTTGGATGCATTTCTGGCATGTACTGCAGACACTGGTGTGCTGGTGCAAGGTTTCTAGTAACCTTAGCTGTTAAATGCTGATTAATTTTCTCTTGCATGCTCTTCAGGTTCATTTGTTTCAGCATAGATGGACTTGCAGAGTTATTGCACAATTTTGCCCTTTTTTTCCCCCTTTTCTCTCCCATAAGGAGTAGTTACATGCAACAAACAAGAAAATCTTATGAATTTTGACAATTTGAACTACATTTTGCAACAGACCTTAGCACATGCCTTGTAAAGCTCTTAGGGAAAAATAAGATTCTATCTGTACACTGTATCAGCATAGCCGTTTCACTAGTCCCTTCTGTTCTTGGCTGTGAATTGGTGTTTGGAGCCCATGCTATGTTTTCAGATGTGTGCTGTGTTATGCGCTCCATCCTCCTTGGCCTTACCATCAGTAACTGTCTTTGTGCAAGCACCTTTACTATGGCACTGTTTCCTGTCTGTAACCAGATTTTAGCAGACATAGAAGTTGTTCTTGTCAGTTTCATCTTTATAATGGTCGTTCAAACCTTCTAATGTTTCTTGCTTGGATGTTTAGCATTTATGTGGTTTTTGAAGGTTATTTTGGAGCAAGACAAGCATCACGTCAAGTAGCTGAAGTAACCATGGCCACACAGACTGCACTTTGAAAAATGCTTACTGATTTAAAATGTCTCACTTGACAAATAATTCTGTAATATTATTATTATCTAGTAAAATTCTGCTGCTACAAAGATGTTAATAAATAGTAGTTAATAAATTCAGTACTATAACTAAGGCCTGAATTGTTCATCACAAACAACCATGTCCTCACTCTGTAAATCCAAACAACAATGCACCTTTAAACAATCTATTATTTTGCTTTTCTTTGTGGTCATATGCAAATGTACACAGTTTGAAATTTTTGATTGATTAAGAAGCATTGTTATGTAGGCCAGAACTAATGAAATACTGCATTAACTTTATGTGCGCTTGTGTCTTGAAAATGTTGCTTTGTCCTTTGATGCTCTTAATATCTAGGAAGTGGCATTCAAGTATATATGAATAGACCTGATAATCTCAGATGGTGTTATCCAATTTAGACTGCCAGTTGAAACCCATTCTGATTCATCTGTTCAGCAATCTGGAGGTGCTCTGGGTGTATGAGGCAAGGAGAAGGAGCTGGTGAGATGGAGGATGTACTCTTACAACAAATGAAACAGGAGTTATACTTGTTTCAGGCACACATTTTCTGCAGGAAATTAAGTGCATCTGTTATGATCCTGTTGCAGGTTCATGATGCATGGAAAACAGCAAATACATTGCTTAAGCTTTAGAGATCCATATGGCAAAACCCACCACAAAGGTATTCCAAGATGTGGATGTGTCAGATGAATATATATTTTAATACTCTGGGCCTGCTTGTTTACATTTAAATGTGTTGCTTGTCCAGAAATGTTGTTTAGGTCTCATGCAATTGGAACATCAGTATTGTTCTACTGCTTTCATGGTATTCCTTGTGAACAGATAATGAACATAACATTCTGATATAGCCAAAACTACAAGTCCATTACTACCTGTTGTTACCAAGAAGCTGTTGTGTGCAGACTATGTTCTGTAATCCAAAATGAGGGACAAGCCAGAAACTCCAAGCAGCCGGTCTAATTAGCTCAGCAAGTGGCTAAGCGCAGTAGGACTGGGCAGCAGTGTAAATCATTGATACAGATGGAATGTTTTAGCAATGTCTTTTTCTACAAGGATAACTGAAGTTTTAAAGGGTTGTCAAATCTTGTGTTTCTCTGTATACCCTATTTTGAGTGCAATTGCTTTAACAGATTGGTAGTAGTTAGAAAATACGTAGAGTGATGCAAACCAGTCATTTCAGAGAACCAGAAGAATAGGCTCTGATAATAAATTTCCTGAAAGTTTTTAATTAAAAATTCCACCAGACAAGAAGGAGAATTAATTCATCATCAGTGTTGTAGAGTGCTTCTTACAGAGCAAGGGAATATTAAATCCATCCTGACAATAGTTACATGGAACAATTTCCTTGGGAGTCTTAAACATCACTATCTTTCCCCAACAGTGATTATAGTTTTTTCTCCAATGTGGTTATGCTCCATTTCATTTTAATTCAAATGCAGCAAGAAAAAGTTCCAGGGAAGAAAAAAGGTCACAGATGCATACCTCCTAATTTGAGGTAATTAAACCCACAACTTAATTTCTAGGCTAAAGTTACTAATGGTTAAACCCCTTCTTTTGAAGTCTACGCTTATCTACAGCATTTGTTTTCAGAAGATGTTAAAAAGGATTTTTGCTGCATTCTGTTTTAAAAGCCTTTGTGTAGCAATTCTGGCTTTGGTTTCTTCCTGATACCTTACTTGGTGAACACTTCTGTGGTGTTTATCTTCCTGCTAGTATTGTTTCTCTAGTCTCCGTGTTCAAAAATTTTAAATTCAGCAGAAAATGGACCAATTTGGCACACAGAATTTACCTGATTTGCTCATGGCCAGATGAGCAGATTCTTAAACTCATTTTCCAAAGTGCAAACCGCTGGGAGTTTATTTTCTCTTTCATTTTTTCTATTTCTTCAGGAGAGATGCAACTTGAAGATGCTGAAAGAAAGGCTATGCAAGAATTACAATCTTCAGTAAGTCTGAGGGTATGTAATAATGTCTGCAAAAGTGAGCCTAGGACATCTGAAAATATCAGGATTAGAATTTCTGTGTAACAATGAAAAAACAGATTTTGGTTTCAACGCAGTGTTTCTTCATTCATGACTCTCATCTTCTTTGTTGCATTAATAATACTTTTTAAAATATTTAAAAATTTCCCCCAGTATGCTGATGACAAGTCTCCTGCACGAATGTCTCCTTAAAGGCATGCATAGACATCTGTCACAGAAGAACTAATTTAAAAATGAATGAGTGAAATCTGAGGGGAAGTGTTATAAATCATTAATAACGCGAATACATTAAATCTCTGAGAGTTAAAAAGGAAATTCCCTTGTTAGACATGAGTGTAGTGTTTATTTAGCAAAGGCAAGGATGATAACTACATCGCTGGAAAGACTAATTTGTTAACAATTCTGAAGTAATTTAAATGATAGATCAGTTTGCAACAATCTACATGAATTAGTCAAGATGACTGGTTTGTCTTGGTGCCGAAGCGCCCCAGGATTTCCTTCTGCTGCATTTATAGTTGTTGCATTCTCCTCTTCCAAGTGGTATCACAGGTGCTATATCTAGGCGATAATGACAACTTGTTTGGTTTTGTCAGTATCTTAGTTTCATAGTTTCATAGTTTCAGTTAGGGTTGGAAGGGACCACAAGGATCATCTAGTTCCAACCCCCCTGCCATGGGCAGGGACACCCCACACTAGATCAGGCTGGACAGAGCCTCATCCAGCCTGCTCTTAAACACCTCAAGGGACGGGGCCTCAATCACCTCCCTCGACAACCCATTCCAGGGCCTCACCACCCTCACGGTGAAGAACTTCCTCCTCACTGAAGTAGCCATTGATTAACATTTTCTTTTTCCATTTCACAACTGAATCCAGACTGTTAAAATGGTGCACTCGGATGTGCACATTATGTAAATGTTACCTGAATCTTGGCAAGTTCCCCTGCATATCAGCAGGAAATCCAAGATTTCTCACTTCTGTGAAGAGTAGTAGTGTACTGCCACCATCTGCATTCACACAAGGAAAATCAGATTTGGATAATCTGGTCAAACTGGAACTGGCACATCACTGAACTCAGAAAAATTCCATTACAACTTGATAAAATTTGAGTAGCCTCAGATTATATGTGTGAGAGGCAAAATTTCACTTTTATAGTGTCTTTAATAAAGACTGTGGCATTTATGCCTCGTCTTCTTGAGCATCAGGTTTTGTCCAAGGTTCAGTTCATATATGAGAGAACCCTCTGATAACCAGCCTATAATTTTATTGCATTAAATTCAAGGAAGTAGAAGCTGCACTAGGGAATGAGTAGTTTCATAGTTTATAGTTTCATAGTTTCAGTTAGGGTTGGAAGGGACCACAAGGATCATCTAGTTCCAACCCCCCTGCCATGGGCAGGGACACTCTACCCTAGATCAGGCTGGACAGAGCCTCGTCCAGCCTGGTCTTAAACACCGCAAGGGACGGGGCCTCAACCACCTCCCTGGACAACCCATTCCAGGCCTTCACCACCCTCACGGTGAAGAACTTCCTCCTCACATCTAGCCTGAATCTCCCCACCTCCAGCTTCATCCCATTCCCCCTAGTCCTATCACTCCCTGATAGTCTGAAAAGTCCCTCCCCAGCCTTCTTGTAGGCCCCCTTCAGATACTGGAAGGCCACAATGAGGCCACCTCGGACCCTTCTCTTCTCCAGACTGAACAGCCCCAACTCCTTCAGTCTGTCCTCATAGGAGAGGTGCTCCAGCCCTCCGATCATCCTCGTGGCCCTTCTCTGGACACGCTCCAGCACCTCCAGATCCCTCTTGTAATAGGGGCTCCAGAACTGGACGCAGTACTGCAGGTGGGGTCTCAGCAGAGCTGAGTAGAGGGGGAGAATCACCTCCCTTGACCTGCTGGCCACACTTCTCCTGATGCAGCCCAGGATCTGATTGGCTTTCTGGGCTGCAAGTGCACATTGAGAGCTCATGTTGAGCTTCTCGTCCACCAGCACCCCCAAGTCTCTCTCCTCTGGGCTGCTCCCCAGCCAGTCACTGCCCAACCTGTATTTGTGCCTGGGATTGCCTCGACCCAGATGCAGGACCCTGCACTTGGTCTTGTTGAAGCTCATGAGGTTGGCCTGTGCCCACCTCTCCAGCCTGTCAAGGTCCCTCTGGATGGCATCCCTTCCCTCCAGCGTGTCTGCTGCACCACACAGCTTGGTGTCATCAGCAAACTTGCTGAGGGTGCACTCAATGCCACTGTCCATGTCACCCACAAAGATGTTGAACAAGACTGGTCCCAGGACTGATCCCTGAGGGACTCCGCTTGTCACTGGCCTCCACTGGGACATGGACCCATTGACAGCCACTCTTTGGGTGCGGCCATCAAGCCAGTTCCTTATCCATCTGGTGGTCCATCTATCAAACCCGTGTGTCATCAGCTTGGAGACCAGGATGTGGTGTGGGACAGTGTCAAAGGCTTTGCTCAGGTCCAGGTAAACGACATCAGTTGCTCGCCCCTCATCTATTAATGTTGTGACCTGTTCATAGAAGGCCACCAGGTTTGTCAGGCAGGATTTGCCCTTGGCAAAGCCATGCTGACTGCTCCAAATCACCTCTTCACTATTCTTCTGAGTCAGTAGTGCCTCCAGGAGCATCTGCTCCATGATCTTTCCGGGCACAGAGGTGAGACTGACCGGCCTGTAGTTCCCTGGTTCCTCCTTCTTACCCTTTTTGAAAATGGGAGCAATGTTTGCCCTTTTCCAGTCTGTGGGGACTTCCCCAGTCTGCCATGACTTTTGGAATATAATAGAGAGGGGCTTAGCAACCTCATCTGCCAGTTCTCTCAGCACCCGTGGGTGTATCCCGTTGGGTCCCATGGACTTGAACACTTTCAGGTTCTTCAGGTGATCACGAACCTGAGCTTCACTTATGAAGGGCAGTTCTTCCTCCCCGTCCCTGGCATCATCTGCCATGACTCCAGGAGTGTGGCTGGAGGCCCTTGCAGTGAAGACTGAGGTAAAGAAGTTATTGAGTACCTCAGCTTTTTCCACATCTTGCCCTGAAACAAGAGCAACCTTACGCTTTTCCAAATATCCTCTGCAATAAAGACATTCACACAATCACTATGGCTGGAAAAGATCTTCAAAACCATCAAAGTCCAATCATTATTTAACTCTACCAAGGCCACTACTACTCCATATCCTTGAGCACCACACCTAGACTGCTTTTAAGTGCATCCAGGTATGGTGATTCAAGCACTTCCCTGGGCATCCTGTTTCAGTCTTTGATAACCCTTTATATATATAGAAGTCTAACATCTGACCTAAACCTCCCTGGTATAACTTGATGCTTTTGCCTCTAACTCGATGTCCTTTGTCTTGTCCTGTCAGTTCAGACTTTTAAGAACAGACCAACACCCAACTCTCTACAATCTCCTTTGACATAGTTGCAGATAGCTAAGGATAGGTCTCTACTCAGTTTCTTTTTCCTCCAGATCAGAGAGTTGTAGTTCCCACAGCTGTTCCTCATGGTACTTATTCTCAAGTATCCTTCACCAAGTTCATTGCCCTTTTGTGGATGTGTTCCACACATCAGGTCCCTTTCTGTTGAGCAGCTTTACAGCCTGTAGTATTGCATGGGATTGCTGTGGCCCAAGTGCAGGCCTCAGCATATTGATCCAGCCTGTCCAGGTCTATCTGAAGAGCCTTACTACCCTCCAGCAGATCATCACTCCCATTTAACTTGGTGTTGTCTGCAAACTTACTGAGGGTGGGATTCGATTTTCTCTTCCCTTGTACCTCCCAACTGGGAGAACTTGAGCTAAGACCCTGTTATTCCCAGAATGAACATTGTGATCTCATGCTTTGTCTGTCCCAAGGAAGCTATACCAATTATCTCTGAAGGTATCTTGACAACATTTAATACTGTCCTTTTGAAATAATATTTATTCTTTCTGATAAGTGAGGGAGATAACAATTCACTTTTCCAATCTGCTGAAGTGTTTCCAGAGCAAATTTCAGGGTGGTAATTTTCAGACTTACAAGTTTTCAAGCAAGATTTCAAATAATTTGTTTTCTCACTGATGTGTCTGGATAGAAGAATTCTCTCATGATAAAACCCAAGGGAATAAAGAAGTATGTTGGTGACTTCAAAGTCTTTGAAAGTTCATGGCTTCCAAAGGTCTGTAATGAGCCAGGACTTTCGATTAAGAAGGAGAGAGAAAGTCAAATTTGGATCAAATTAGGAAACCCCAAAAATAAACTTGATGAAGGTATAACAGTGTGATATTTAGTTGCCAGACACAGCCATGCTGTATTAGTTCTGTCTGTACAGTGCTATACTTCTAACATGACAAGTATTAATACATCCTGACTCCAGTAACATCCATTTAATTCGCTTAGGTATTGAGCAAAGGGAAACAATCAAATTAAAACTGTTGTGTGGCTTTGTGGTAACAAAATCTGTGTTATTATCACCCTCTCTTTTGCTGTAATGACATTTACTAAGGACACTACAGTTCCCATAGCAAACAATTTCAGAAGACAGAGAAATGGTTATATTTTGCCATCTTTGATTCACAATTATGTATGGAACACTACTTTCATGTTAACTGTTAAATTATTATAAATCATTGCTGGAAATAAAAGGTGCTTATCTGAAGAAGTAAGAAATCACAGAAGTTTAAAGCCTTTCCCCTTCATATTTGAAATACTTCCATTTGCAAGCTGTATATTTCACATCTGAAGTATTACTGAACCTGTACCCTGTCTGGTCATGATGAACATTTCTCTAATTGACAAGGTCAGAGATGTTCTACTGTGTGTCACAAACTGGGTGGTATGACCAAAATATACCTGTCTGAGCTTGTGCCAACTAAAGGGAAACTTCCTGCTTTTGGTTTTGGACAATGTACATGAACCATCACTGCTGTGAAAATCCCAGCAGCCATAAGCAAGACCTAGTCTTTTGATGGCAGCCATGTTTTCATTGCAGGATTATGCATGCTTTTCTACTCTGTTACACAAAAATCAATTACATAAAATCCCTGCATTCAATATCAAAGATCTACTACACATGTGCAGTAGATCTGCATTCAATGCAGGGATTTTTTAAAGGTCATAAAAATAATAATCTTTATGAATGAAGCATTTCCAAATGCAAAGAGATATTTCCTATGTCTGTGCACTAGTTCAGTGAAAAATGTGGAAGCCATGAGTTCCCCACCATCCCCACCCCACCCCCAGCATTTCAATGTTTTTGCATGCTTTGTATGCACAAAATTATAGAATCAGAGTTACATTTATGCTGCAAAAGGCCTTTTAGAGCATCAGGTCCAGCTATTAACCAAGCACTGCCAAGTCACCCCTAAACCATATTCTAAAGTGTCTTATCTACACATTTTTAAAATATCTCCAGAGATTGTCACACAACCACTTTCCTGGGAAGTCAGTAAATCTTCAAATGACACCAAATTGGGTGGAAGTATTGATTTGCTGAAGGGAAGACAGGCTCTGCAGAGGGATCTGGACAGGCTGGATCGATGGGCCATGGGCAATTGTATGAAATTCAACAAGACCAAGTGCTGGATCCTGCACTTGGGTCACAACAATCCCATGCCATGCTACACAACTGGGGAAGAGTGTCTGGAAAGCTGCTCCTCACAGAAAGATGTGGGTGAGCCAGCAGTGTGCACAGATGGCCAAGAAGGCAAACAACATCCTGATTATATCAGAAAGAGTGTGACCACCAGGACCAGGGAAGGGATCTTACCCCTGTACTTGGTGTTTGGGGGTCTGCACCTCACGTACTGTGTTCAGTTTTGAGATCCTCACTACAAGAATGACATTGATTTGTTGGAGTGTGTCCAAAGAAGAACAACCCACTGTAGGGTCTGGAGATCAAGTGTTCCGAGGAATGGCTGAGGGAACTGGGGTTCCTTAGTCTGGAATAGAGGAGGCTGAAGGGAGACCTTGTTTCTCTCTACAACAAGGAGATGGTTGTGAGATGGGTGTTGGCCTCTTCTCCCAAGTAACAAGTGATAGGATGGGAGGAGAAGGCCTCACGTTGTGCCAGGGGAGGTTTAGTATGGATAACAGAAAGAATTTCTTCACTGAAAGAGTGATTGAGGATTGGAACAATCTGCACAGGGAAGCAGTGGAAGTGTTAAAAAATAATGCAGATATAATGCTTGGTGACATGGTTTAATGGTGGACTTGGCAGTGTTAGGTTAATGGTTGGACTTGATGATCTTGAAAGTTTTTACTGACCTCTGTGTTTCGGTGATTCTATTCTTGTCAAACTATGCTCCCAAGACCTTCTCAGGGCCACCTTCAATCCATTCTCTGGCCAGCCTTTATTTGTGCTTAGAGTTGCCTTGACCCATGTGCAGGATCTTGCACTTAGCCTTGTTGATCTTCCTGAGGTCTGCACAGGCCCATCTCTCAAGCCCGTCAAGATCCTTCTGGATAGCATCCCAGAAACTGAAAGTTCCCAAGTTTATAAGCCAAAAAAGTGTGTTAAAAACTTGCTCTTATTAGCAATCTCTCTTTCCTCCTTTTGATATTTTCTGAATGTGGAAAAGTGTATTTGAAATAAACACAAAGTTGATTTTAAGAAAATAGCTTCTTGCACACATCTGTATGGTCTCATCTTAGAAGCAAAGCTCTACAAATGGACTGAGAGGGAAAAACAGCACATCAGTGCTAGCCCAGTACATAGTGACAAACATGTAGCACTGAAGTTTGATATCCAACAGCAACTAGTGATTTGTGGTGGTCTTTTGAAGGCACTAATTTCAGGATCTAGCACAAGACTCTTGAGCTTCAAGATTCTTTTCTAGCTTGGCTCTGTACATACAAAATTTATGTGCCTACCCTCTTTTGCTTACCTGCAAGACTCAACATGGTGGCTGGGTATGAACAACTGGAATTTTTAATAGCTCTTGTGTGTTAACTGCCCTGGATCTTTAATCTAAATCTGAAGATGCATATCCTCTAACTGTAAAATGCATTTTTCTCACACACTGTCTTCTGTGGTTAGAGCTCATTGTCAGGGAGTTTGATTTTTGATATTTACTCAAAATGTGACTCAGATGACAAAGAGGAAATATTTCAGGCTTGCTTAACTCACTAGATAGGAGGAAACTCACCTTTGAGTGAGCAAATTTGCAGAAAATCTCTTTGAAGTTTTAATGCCATTAGCTATTGGGAGGGGGCCTTAGTCAGACTGCATCAGTCCTCCATATGTCTTTTAATGTCTATCATTCACAGCAACCTTTTCTTCTGTGTTTTCTGTTTCATCTACTAGGCTTGTGGGAACACCAGATTCAGTTTCAGTGAATGAAGCTCTGCAGCCATTCCCACAGCCACAGAGCTGTCTGTCAGAGGGACTTCAGAGTGGCACAGTGGGGCTGATGGGAAGCAGAATTCAGAGAGGCCCACCTCTGTACGCCTGCGAGCACCTGTGGCAGCTCAGTTAAACCTAACAGGGTGTCTTTGTGCCAAACTGAGGTCACTGGCTTTGGTGGAGGCTTGTTCAGAAAATTAAGGTTTTCCCTGTGGAGATGATGAGATTCACACACATGGCTGTGTGGTTTGACCCTGTTCTTTTGCGTGATTCTTGAAACTGCAGCTTCATCTATTCAGAATTAACACATTTAAGTCGGAGATACTACCCAAGCCAATGCGAACCAACACAAGGGCTCACCCTGGAAGCTGTGGTATGTTTCCTACTTCATACCTGAGGTACTGAATGGTCAACATGGTATCTGACAGTCATGAATTTGTTCAGAGGCCTGGAAATAGAAGGAACAGGCTGGTTTTCATGACGTTGATTTTGTTATTTGTTATAACATTTTAGCTGTCCATTTCAGCTGTTATTAGTGATTTCCTTAACCTTATCCATTAAGGAGGAAGCCCCTGGGAGGACCTACTGGGTGAAATTCCCTACCTGCATTCTGCTGACCAGGTCAATGTACAGATTTCTTTTTGTCTTCTGATCTTTAGACAATGGAGATGAAAATATTGACTCTTAAAGAGCATTAGATGTACAACAGTCTAACAGAACTGCTGATAAATTAAGTGGTATATACCTTGAGCATTTTCAAGAACAGAAGTGCTTAACTATGGCATCATACTCTGGAAGATGTTGATGTAATTGTGAATACATTTGGGGCATGCCCAAAGACATGATGATTAACTCAGCATTGGTCGCAGTGTGAACATTGTCACTCTGATATGACTCAGACTAATGCAGGTTGGTGACAAGTATACTGGCATTTTTTTTCTCTTAAATTAAAGATGTGGTAGTACTTTGAGTTCAGTATAATTATAGATTGGAGGTACTTATCAGATACCATATTACTGTTGCTTTCTTGTAAACATAGACAGTGTCCTTTGATTCAGAAACAGAAATATTTTGTACCTCAGTGGCAATAATACACAACATATTTCTCAGTTGTTAATTGATATACATTATCAGCACACTCAGTTATGCTATACTTGCTCAGAGAGCCAAAGAGCAAACTGACAGCCTAAGCAGCATCTTAATTTATGAGCAGACAGCTACCCTGAGAGTGAGCACTGCTTTAAAATCTCAGCCCCATTCATCTAAGGGAAGCAGAGCAGCTTGCTGGCACTTGCAGCTAGTGCTACCCCATATCCTTGTCAGGACTGCCAGCTCCTCTCTGCTTGCTTTCCCTGGATATTTGCTATCTATATCTTCTGTTTCCAGGTTAGCCTAGTTTTAAACCTCATGACTTGATAATCAGTGTGGTTATAGTATTAGGACTTTTCCATGTACTTCCTCTTGCTTTTAGTCTCAGGCTTGTGGTGCAGACACATCTGAACATCCCTGCATACAGCAACAGCTATGCATGCCCAGGGACTGTGTGAAACAAAGCATAACTGTGTCCAGTTCTGGGCCCTTCAGTTTAGGAAGGACATTGAGACACTGGAACATGTCCAGAGAAGGACAACAAGGTTAGTGAGAGGCCTTGAGTACAAGCCCTAAGAGGAGAGGCTGAGGGAGCTGGGATTGTTTTGCCTGGAGAAGAGGAGGCTCAGGGGTGACCTCATTGCTCTCTACAACTACCTGAAAGGTGGTTGTAGCCAGGAAGAGGTTGGTCTCCTCTCTCTAGCAACCAGCACCAGAACAAGGGGACACAGTCTCAAGCTGTGCCAGGGGAAGTTTAGGCTGGAGGTGAGGAGAAAGTTCTTCACCGAGAGAGTGATTCGCCATTGGAATGTGCTGCCCAGGGAGGTGGTGGAGTCACCATTCCTGGAGGTGTTCAAGAGGGGATTGGACGTGGCATTTGGTGCCATGGTCTAGTCATGGGGTCTGTGGTGACAGGTTGGACTCGATGATCTTTGAGGTCTCTTCCAACCTTGGTGATACTGTGATACTGTGATACTGTGATACTGTGCTGGGTTGGAAGGGACCCCTGAAAGTCATTTTGTCCAATACCCCTGTAGTGAGCAGGGACATCTTCAAGCAGGTCAGTCATATCCCAGTCAAATTTGACCTTGAATATCTTCAGGGATGTGGCCTTCACCACATCCTTGTGCAACCTGTTCCAGTATTTCACTACCTTCATTGTAAAGAACTTCCAACAACTTTGTCCAACCTAAACCCACCCTGCTCTAGTTTAAAATGATTGCATCTCATGCTTCACCACCTGCCTTTCTAAAGAATCCCTCCCTGTTCATGACTGAGTGAGTTGCTTAACAACAACTTAAATGCTTGGGAATTCTTCAGATTTCTTTGGAATTTGTTTCTTACAATGGCAGGGGTTTTTTTGTTTGTTTTGTGTGTTTTTTTTTCCCCTTAAATCAATAGTACTTTGTAGTCAAAGCTGTGCATACAACAAAGAATCAATGTGTAGAGGCAGGAAAAATGTGCAGGTACTCTAACCTACTAGTGGACAAAAGTCTGCCTACAGCCTATGTGTTTTACTCTATTCACAGCAGAGAAGTGGTAGTGCTAGTTCAGCTCTATGCCAAACATTGTTCAACCTATCCAGCAAGCAGTGAAGCAGAATGCTTCATCCTGGAGGAAAGATCTGAGTGTAGAGCTGGATACCAAATGCTGGCCTGATTGACCACTTCACCTTTTCTGGTGTTTGGAATGACTCATAGAAGTTTCAGATGGTGGTTTCTGTAAAAGCTTGGTGTTACACACTTCTCAGCACTTTTACAGAGTAAAAAGTAAAAAAAGTAAAAGCATGCATCTGGGTTGCAGAAATCCAAAGCACAGATGCAAGCTGAGTGAGGAGTGGCTTAACAGCAGTCTCAAGGAGAAGGACTTCAGGGGTTCAGTTGATGGAAAGCTCCACATGAGCCAGCAATGCATGCTTGCAGCCCAGAAGGCTAACTGTATCCTGAGCTGCATCAAAAGAAGTGTGACCAGCAGGACCAGTGAGGTGATTCTGTCCCTCTTGTCTGCTCTTGTGGGACCCCACCTGGATTATTGCTTCCAGTTCTGGTTTCCCCAGCATAAGAAGGACATCAAACTGCTGGACTAGGTCCAGAGGAGAGCTACAAAGATGATCAGAGAGCTGGAGCAGCTCCCCTAGAGGGAAAGGTTGTGAGAGTTGGCTGTTCAACAGGGAAAAAAGAACGCTTCAGGGAGACCTTATAGCAGCCTTCCAGTATGTGAAGGGAGCTTACAAGAAAGCCAGAAAGGGACTTTTTACAAGGGCTTGTAGTGATAGGATGAGAAGGAATGGATTGAAACTTGAGGAGGGTAGGTTTAGACTACGTGTTAGGAGTAAATCACACTGATGATGGTGAGACACCAGAACAAAATTCCCAGGGTGGCTGTGAACAGCCACTCCCTGGATGTGTTCAAGGTCAGGTTGGATGAGGCCTTGAGAAACCTGGTCTAGTGGAAAATGTCTCTGCCCATGGTGGTGGGGGGGGAGGGTTGGGTGGTGGTGGAACTAGATGATCCTTAGGGTTCCTTCTAACCTAGATCATTCTATGAATCTATGGAAGGTGTAGAATTCTTTCTGCAGTGAATGGCAAATGGGCTGTGTCCAGTTGTGCAGCTGCTGTGAGAGAAATCCATTCTTATTTTTGCTGCTTTTTCATTGCTCATCCTCTAAAATACAAGTAGGTGATTAGGGCTGATACTGCATACAAGTACAGTCATCCTAAATCCATATGTCAGTTTTGGAACATGTAGTCACCTTTTCTTCTGCAAGACAACAGAATGTGAGACGGGCTATACTACCATCTTTGGCAGACAGCCACAGCCAGCAGTCTTCTACTTTGCTCATCTATAAACTCAGTGTCAGACATTCATATATGAGAAAAGGATCTGTTTATAATATCAGCAATCAAGGTGATGTTGTGTAAAAAGGCCACTAGGCACCTGGTAAGCAGGACTTTTGGGCAATGCAGAACTATCTTACTCTAATCTTTGTATGACCTCAGTGGGGGTGGTATGTAGGTTTATGGTGGTTGTAAGATTACTGAGACATAAAATTTGTTAGCACCTCATTCCACTCAGTATGATCAGTATTTTGCTGAAGAGCTTATCAAGGTGTTTCTATATCAAACAATATTTTCAGCAGATGCATTAGTGATCAAACACTGCCTTGAGGAGAAAAAGGTATTAGCTGAAGCTACCTTTAATTTTGACATATTGCCTGAAGGACAATAGCAATGACTACCTTTGGGAGGGCGAGGTGTTTTCTCTTGGAGGAGAGGGTTGCTTTTATTAATCTCTAGACTATTCTTCATGCCTATTGCTTTTCTGTCTTGCCTGAACCACTTCCCCCACCCCAGTTTTCTCTTTCTTCCTCCAGCCTTAACAGCTCTAGGATGTTGTTCCATGTATACATTGGTTGAAATGCTAGCAGGTTTATTTTTCTGAACACACCAGACTCCTGGTTGTGAGGGAATGAGCCCTATTAGTAGTTACCTAAGAAGTACACTGTTGAGGTGCATAATTGTATTTCAGATTTTTTCCCTTTTGTCCCTCCTGCAAAAAGTCCCTGCAGATGTTTCATTGGGTGTACTTAAGGAAGATGGTGACACAGAATAATATCTGCACATTCTGTTAAAACACTCTGTTTTCAGTGGGATGCCTGCCACAGCATTTCCACTGACTTGGAAATATTTCTTTTAATATGGGTCCAGCTTAGATATTCAAGGGGAAATATTTCTTTATGACCTTTGCAGAAGTGTATGTATGACCCTATGACATGCTGTTAGGTTTTTGTGTTCTGGGCTGGTGGTAGTGGGTTGTTTTTGTTGTTTTGTTGGGGTCTGTTTGTTTGTTTGGTTTGTTGTGTTTGGGTTTTTTTTTGTTTTGTTTGTTTGTTTGTTTTAGTTGGTTGTTTCCCCCCCCCATGATTTAGTTATTCATGAGAGAGTACATAAAATGAGATTTTTCTTATCTACAGTAAAATGTAAATATAGTAATTGTGATTGAACAATCTTTTAAGCTGAGTTTCTTCTGAATCCTGGGCAAGTCCAGTTCTTGACACATAATATCTTTCTCCCTGCTGATCTGAAAAATAAGCTAGGTAGTTGGGCTGTTACTTTGAATATTATTTGTTTTGGAGAGGAAAGAATACTAAAAAGACACAGATCATCCACTTTTAAATCTGTCTTCACATACAAGCATCAAGCAAGTCCCTCTGGATTTCTCTCAGTGCAAGGACGAGAGACGTAGTCTGAGATACAGCCATTGAAGGTGATGCCCAGGCAAAGATCTCTATGTAGAGGTGCATACACCTGGATTGCATTAGTGGCTTGAGTTATGCAATCTTCCACTATTTATATAGAATCATAGAACATAGGAGGTTGGAAGGGACCTCCAGAGATTGTTCAGTCCAACCCTTCTGCCAAAGCAGGATCACCTAGGGTAGTCCTCATAGCAATGCATCCAGGAGGGTTTTAAAAGTCTCCAGAGAAGGAGACTGCACAACCCACCCTGGGCATCCTCTTCTATATGGTATATATTGTGTTTCTGATACACAAATAAACATTTCTGTCACCTTGAAAGAGTGGTGGAAAGTTTCCTTTCCTTAATATGGATGCATTAGAAAAACAGCCAGAAAACTCCAACTCCATCAATTTTACAACACCTCAACATATCTGTTTTAGTAGTCACTGTTTTAACTTCCTTGCAGGACATACATACTGTATTCTGAGTTTTCAGACTCACAGGCATGCAGTGTTTCTGTCCCTAACAGCAGCAGCATTATTCTTACCTCATTTACCCAACTGGGGTGGTTTGGATTTACTTTGCATTTACTTGGACTCATGCCAGATGAGAGGCTCATTATTGCCAGCCACCCCTGCAGTGTTTCGTGGCAGCTGCTTTGGCTGTGGACAGAGCTGGCAGTAAGAGCACCTCAGGAGCTTTTGACTTCCCTAACCTCTTCATTAATCAGTTATTTCTTCCTTGTTCCATATCCATTACTTTTGCTAGGCAGTACTCTTTTGCTTTATGATTAATGTCAAAGCTGTGGTTTAGCTGAAAACAATTGTGAGAGAGGATGAGAGCAGAGCTCCAAAACCTCCTTCTGTCACAAGTGCAGTGTTTAATCTGGCTCGGTTTCCTTATTAATTGTCTCCTTGATGAGGGAACTTGGAACTTTCTATTATGTTTGATTCTTCATTTTCATCATACTTTGCAGCCTGAAGTATTCTTCAGGATGTCTTCTTTTTAAAAAGGTATTATATTTTATTTTAGGATAAATCACTATTTGTCTTCTGACTTGGAACTCTATTTGTAATTGGGAATTGAGCTAAAACTACTAAGATATTAAGATGTTGATATGAAAAATTAGAGGTGAACAAAAATATTTCATGTAAAGGTATTTAAAAATATATATTGCTGTGGTAAAACTCCATGAAAATAGAAATTAATAATCTTGAGTGGATCTATTTTCTCCCTTCTCTTCAATATTTGGACAGACTAAGTGAAGACTTTTCATCTTGAGAAGACAGGAAATAACATTAATAAAAAATGAGGGTGGCACACTCCCTGGACTATGTGTTGCTTGTTTCATAGATGTCTGGCTTTCTAGATGGCTGGCAAAACAGCCTGCGATGTCTTTCAGATCACCTAATAGAAAACTTCTCCACTCTTCAACCTCCTTCAACATTTCAGACTAAATATCGCTCTTCTTTAATTTGTTGTCATGGGAGATATCTTGTTTTGACAATGTGTGCTAAATCCACTCACAGCAATTCAATGGTCTATTTGAGAATTTGGTGTTGTAATTTGCATTTGTTTTCTCATGTTCCAGAGAGCAATATAGTCCTGTATCTTGTGTCCCTGTCAACATCTGTTTCAAATATTTTGGGGGGATCATCCTTTCTATTTTTATGGTGGCTTGTAAAGATTAGCATCTCATGCATGGATGCTTTTATGCAGTATATTAAGGGATTATGTGACTATATAAGACTATGTCATCTGCTGTTAAAAGCTTCAGCTAAGAGTGTTAAAGGTTTTTCCAAAGTTGGTCTGACATTGAATTGTGATCATAGCTGAAGTGTTTAACCTCCCTGAACCTCAAGACCACTCAGTCATTCAGGATTACGCTGTGTTTTGTAGTACAGGAAAGTTTTCCTGTATTCCTCCAGATTTACTATATTTATTTTCCCCTTTCATTTAAAAGAGTATTGATCGATGCCATTTATTTAGAAATAGGGTAAACTCACAGAGATTCATTGGGATTTTAAAGTGTGGTAGTCATTCCCATTTCTAGGGAACTGGATTGTTGTCATGGATCAGTATATATAATGCCATTCTTAATTTATACAGTTTTACCTGATAAACCTCACTGGAGTTTCTCAGCAGCATCAAGTTATTTTTCATAGATCCCATTTGTGTTGAAAGCAGAGGATAATGCTGCCAGCAGAAAATCTGAATGTCTCATAGATGCGGTAAAAAGCACCTTTCTTTTTATGATGAAGAAACTGAATGACAGAAAACCAGCATGAGAACAACCACAGGAGACTTTATGCTGTCTTGATATACCTGTGTCCCTTCTAGCCATCACATGCTGAGAAGCCAGTCTTATTTAGAGACCACCACAGGGGAAACAACATCTGTCCTGACTTTTGCTTTATGCAGTTTAGATGCACCATTTCATCTCCTATCTATCAGGAAGTTTTTGAAGTATTCCTCTCTAAAGGACAGTGAAGTTGGTTTGGTTTGGTTTTTTTTGGTATTTGGTTAAATTTCTTTTCCAGGTAATTTGGAATCATAGAAGCTGCCTGAGTTTACTGCAATTAGGGCTGAATCTTTTTTAAAAGGTTATGTTTCTTTTACCATACTTACAATTTCAGGAATGTTGCTTTGTTCAATAAAACCTCAAAAAAAATTCTTTAAAATAATCAACCTTTTTATCAGTGAAAAATTCTGACATTTTAATTTAAAAGATTTTGTTTTGAAATTACTTTGGAAAGCTAAAGTAAACCTGGGTCATTATGTATATCTGAAAGTACATTTTCAGTATAGAAAAGTGCATTTGTTTGTGTACATATTGTTATTGCCACAAGATGTCCCTGTCCTTGCACTCCCTATAAATGATCATGCCATGTTGTGAAATCACACGTGTAAAAGAGCAAATTCAGTTTCAAAACATAAACCAGAAACAATCTTCAGGTTTTATCAGTTTTGAGATATAATTTAACACAAGGTTTATGTACTTCATGTGTTAATCCCTGAAATTATCATGCAACTATCTGGGAACCTTAGAGATCTCACTGGGTTTAAAGGCCAAAGGTTGTAGTCTGGTTTCGGTCTGCACTTTCTAGATCCTCAGTGCAATGACAGTCTTCTGTTTAAATAACCTGAATTAAAGCAGTCAGAATAAGTAAACAGGAAGCTTATTTATCACAACATGTCATTAGAGACAAAAAACCTACTTAAAAAGAAGAGTAAAAACAACGAGTCAAGGAAGGGAAACCTGGTAAGTGCATGATCCAGTTCTGAGGATCAGTTTGGAGTAAAAGTGCAACTGCAGATAGTTATCTCATAACTCAAACTCTGTCTCTCTCTGATAGCAAAGTTTTAAAATGCATGGCCACAGTACATGACTATTTTCTCTCTTTTTTCTCTTCCCTCTCAAACCTGATGTTTCATACTCCTTCTGACAGCAATGATGAATACACTGTAATTAGTGCTCCCTGTGGGACCATGCCTGAAAGAATATAATTGGGAATGAAGCAGAGCTCCCACCATTCTCTCTTTGGGAAGCCAGTTTTGCATCCCTGCCTGTCTCAGACTGTTATTCCTGTTCTGGACATTACAGGTCTACAGTTCAATGACTTTAATTTAATGAGGCATAATTTAACAATACCATGTAACAATTTGCAAAATTTAGGAGATCTTCTTATTAAGATCTTTCTTTAAATAGATTGAAAATGCTTTCTAGTCTAAAAAAAAAAAAAAGGGTGGGGAAAAAGAGGTGAGGAAAAAAAAGAGATGTTTTACAGACACTGAACAAAAATGGAGCTAAGTATCTGACTATTATTTTTTGAATGTCAGTGCTGCAGGAAAAAAACCCGACCTTTCTACTGCCTGTGTCTTTCAGGGAAGCTACCCAAAGCCACATGAAAGGAAAGATGAAATTACTGAAATTTAAAGAGGAGACATGTGGTGTCTTCCCAGTTTACCTCTGGCTCCTTTTCAAGTGTTAGATTTGACAGTCAAGTCCTGGGGTGAGGAGTGCTTCTCAACATCTGCCCTTTTAGACTGCTGTGCAGAGAATGAAGGATGCAGCTCTAAACTTGAACTCTGCAGCATACAATTTTCCAGTGTAAAGTAGGTGAGGCCTATAATACATTGTGTGTCCAGAAGTTTTCAGAATAGGGCTTTTCTCTCTCTGTTACTCAGGCATTCAGAGGTAGAAAAGAAAACCAAAACAAAAACCAAACCCAAGAAACCCCACTTTCTCAGAATGTGAGACTCATAACTGTTTAAAACCTTAGCAAATACCACAGTATGTGTATACTTTAAATGTCAGACATATTTTTCTGTGGAGATTGGATTTTCGCAGGGAAGAGTCAAGAATATCAATCAGATGAAGTCCAGCGGCCCTGTACTTCTCAAGCTTAACAGCAGATGTGTGTGTAGCAGAATAACCTTTCTGAACTACAGAATGTATCTTAGGAGTCTGGAGCCTCAATCCTTTTGCCCTTTTTTCTTTTCTTTTTTTTTTTTTTTTTTTTCCCTTTTCTTTTTGGCTTCATTGCCTTGTAAATGAAACTTGACCTCCTTCCAAATACATTTCTGCATGTTTATTGGCTCTTGGAGGACTTAAAAATTTACTGAAATCACTTTCTTGCTAAAACTAACTTTTCTTTGATTTTCACCTCTTGTTCAGTAGGTATTAGTTTTCACTGCTTGTAATCTCTGCGATCACCTGGCTTGTCCTTAAAGATTGTGTCTTTGGTTCGCTTGAGCTGCCTTCTCAGTATCTGAATTGTTTCTCTACCTTATATTGCACATAGTGCTTACAAATCTTACAAATACTTTCATTCATGTAAATAGCTTCATCAGTGTTGATTTATTAGTTTTAGTGGGATTATTACTTCCAGATGATATTCCGTCTCAGCATAATAAAATGGGGAGGGGGGGAAAATCTGTTTATGCTTCTCTGCCCAGCAAGATATTTTGATCTAAAACCCTAGCAGAACTTTGAAGTCCATCTATCTGAGCACCTGCAGGAGGGGGTTAAAGTTGGACAGAAAAGATATGACCTGCAGCCACTTTTATCTCTCCCTTTTTGAATTCTGGGACCAGGCAGACCCTCATTTATTTTGCATGCTAGCTGTAACAGTGGGAGAGCTGTTAAAAGTTTTCTTCCTATTCTTCCTACTTAACTGCTTAACCAACACCAGATTCCTGTAATAATTTTCTTGTACTACAAAGAGGGTGTTTTGTGCTTTATATTTGATTTTATAACTTTACAAAGAAAATTCCAAGCTCATGATGTAGTTTTAAACACCTTTAAAAGCATATGAAAGGAACTATTAGTCTGTCAAATTTCTTTAAGAAGCAATGAAGATACTTTCCTTGCAGAAAAGACTCTTTCAGATGTCAGTTGAATCTAGAGGTGAATATTAACTGTGGTCCCTTTAATTTGAACTGCATTATTTTACTTGCAGTCAGTATTTTAGTTATTTGCTGATACCAGATTCTGTCCTTTCAAGGCAGCAGCAGGGCATAACTATCATCATTGGAGCAATCTGAAAGGGCTTTCATACATTTATTCTCTTTCTTATTTCCCCCTCATTTTCAAATCTTTGCTGCTTCTTCTTGCCAGTATAGAAACCTTCACTTTCAAATGCTCACTGATCATTTTGTCTCTTTTCAGGGGTCAATAACTAGGAAGGGGAAAAAAGCAAAGAAAACAAAGATAGTACAGTATTCCACATGTGAAATTTTAATGAGCCTTTTTCTAGGTACAAAATCTTTGGAGTTTTTTATGCTTTAGAATGAACAAGGACTGCAAATGAATGAAACACATTTAATATTATGAAAAACTGTGTTGTCTAAAAGAAAGCCACTGGGGGAAAAAAAATGTCAGACCTGCATATATGAAAAGTGTCTTGGAATAAATAGCTATTTTCTTAGAAAACTATTCCAGTTTTTTGGGGTGTCCTGAATGTTAGCATCTTGAAAACATGAAGCTTCCAACACTGACGCATAGTTAATTCTGTGGATTTACAGCCTGTAAGACTGTGGGAAATATAATCTACACTGAACTGTTGTCAGTGTAGACTAAAGTAATTATCTGAATAAGAATTTAAATATTAGGGGAAAAGACATGATCCTGAGTGAAATGGCCTATTAAGGAGATTCCATTACAATCTATAACATAGTTTTGTACAGTGTGACCTGCCACAGTACAAAATTCACCCCACTCCTCCCTGCTTCCCAGTCTCTACTTCACTCTTTATTCTCCTGCTTCCTCCTCACAGTGGTGCAGGGGACTGGAGGATGTAGTCAATTCATTGACCTTGTCTCTGTTGATCCTTCCTCCTTGTACTGGTTCCCTGCTCCAGTGTGGAGACCTTCTCAGTGAAATTTTCCAGTGTGGATCCTTTAATGCTCCAGCAAGGGTCATCTACAGGGTGACATGTCATGCCAGCAAATCTGCTGCAGCATGGGCTCCTCTCCACAGAATACAGATACTGCCATGAGACTGCTCCATCCAAGGCTCTCCCGGGGGGTCACAGCTTCTTTCAGGGCATGTCCATCTGTTGTGACGTGGGGTCTTCTGTGAGCTGCAGGTGGATATGTGCTTCACCTTTTGTGGGCTGCAGGGGTACAGCTTACCTCACCACGATCTTCACTACAGGCTGCAGAAGAATCACTGCTCCTTCTTCTTCTTTGCTAAGCTTGGTGTCTGCAGTTCTGTTTCTTTCACTTCTCTTTCCCAGCTGCAGTTGAAGAGAATTTTTTACCCTTTCTTGAATACGTTATTACAGAAGTCCTACCAATGTTGTTGATGGGCTTGGGTTTGGCCAGCATCAGCAGCTTCTGACATCTCACAGAATCCACTCCTGTCCTAAAACTGCAATATAAACCAAACACATGCTTATATCAGATATATGTATATATTATAATTATAAGATAAGGTGTTTGTAATTGGACAGAACTGGGTTTGGATTAACTCCTATTAGACTCACAGTTCTTCCTTTTGTTTCTTGATGCCTAGGTTAACGAATCCGTTATTTTGACTGTAGTGAAAATGTCTCAGCTGCTGAAAGTATAATGTGCTCTCAGACTTGTAGGAGTACAGTTGTTATCAGAACATTTGAGACCAGACTATGGAAAAATAGTAGTTTCAGGTATTTAAGATGTTTGCTTTTCTCTCTTTCTTTCAACTTTGGAGCTGCTTGGCAGGCCATATTTCTAAAGCCATTTTACAGTTGTTTATGCATCTTCAGTCACAGATGCTTTGAATGTTCACATTACCATTTTTACAGCCCTCCATTTTCCACACTGTTTTATCTGAGTTCTGTGAGGGATGCTCAATCCACTAGGATCAATTTGTACCAAGGGCATAGAAAGCTATAATATTATAATAGGGCTAGCAGTTAATGGGATACTAACTATTTGCATTTGTTGCACTTGTAGAACAATTTGTTCCTTTGGCTCCTTCTTGGCCGTATATTGTGAATGCCTTTAATAATTTGTTGGCCTCACTCTTTAATCCATTTTCCCTTTTCTAGATATGCTTTTGCTATATTTAGCTAACCTTTCAGGAACTATTTAGTAGTTATATTTAGTGTGAAAAATCATAGTCGAATCTAATTTTTAGTTGTTGTTTATTTCTTGCCTTTGTTGGAACTTGTTTCTGGCTGACTTTAATGATTACATGACGTTTATTGTACAATGTTTATTGTTTGATGACATGGGAAAACCTTGAAAATATGTGTTTTGTACAAATGTACTAACAAGAACAATATACAGTTCCAAAAAATGTTTTTGTGCCTCTTCTTACTGGTGCTTCAATATTGGCCTTAAAACAGCTGTGAATTAGAAAAGCACTGACTTAGTGTTTTGTAAAACTGTTCTGAGTTTAGTTTAATGGCACAGGCTAATTTAATTAATTCTTGGTTGTGTTGCAATGCACACTAGTATGTAATACTTTGTCACTGTATTTTGGTGTAAGGCTAAAATTCCATGCTTGTGAATAGAATAGAATAGAATAAAATAGAATAGAATAGAATAGAATAGACCTGGTTGGAAGAGACCTTCAAGATGTCCAACCTATCATCCAACACCACCTAATCAACTAAACCATGCAACCAAGCACCCTATCAAGTCTCCTCCTGAACACCTCCAGTGATGGTGACTCCACCACCTCCCAGGGCAGACCATTCCAATGGGCAATCACTCTCTCTGTGTAGAACTTCCTCCTAACCTCCAGCCTAAACCTCCCCTGGCACAGCCTGAGACTCTGTCCTCTTGTTCTGGTGCTGGTTGCATGGGAGAAGAGACCAACCTCTGCCTGGCTACCACCTCCCTTCAGGTAGTTGTAGAGAGCAAGAAGGTCACCCCTCAGTCTCCTCCTCTCCAGGCTAAGCAACCCCAGCTCCCTCAGCCTCTCCTCATAGGGCTTGTGTTCCAAACCCCTCACCAACCTTGTTGCCCTTCTCTGGACACGCTCCAACAAGTCAACAAACTTCAGGGGCCCAGAACTGGACACAATACTTAAGGTGTGGCCTAACCAGTGCAGCGTACAGGGGCAGAATGACCTCCCTCTTCCTACTGGCCACACTGTTCCTGATGCAGGCCAGGATGCCATAGTAGTAGGCCACTTGACTACTCTGTTATATTTATGTCACACATAACCCCACAGCTCCATTCCTGCAAACTATGCAAAAAAATGCAAATGACACCATTTTTCTTGTGGAAGAAGAGGCAGCATGTGTTGGAAGAAAGTGCTTGTCAATCCATCATTTCATCAAAACTCTTTGAAAGTGTTTTGAACAAGCTTGTGTGGAATGAGATCACGCTGATTGAGCACTTAATTCGTGTTCTTTAGGTCAGGGATTTAAGCCTTTTGTGAAAAAATGGCCCTGTTAAAACACACCAATGTAATCACAAGTGATCACCTGATTCTAGTGTCATTTTCCAGAAAGTTTGGGGGTTTCTAACCACAAAATGCAATCCATTGATCGACTGTTTTATATTGCATTGTATCTATGTAAGCAAAACCTAACTTTAGTCTTTAATTGTTGTGAACACTTGTAAACACAGAGTGTGTCATCAGCAAATTTGCAGATGACACCAGGTTAGGTGGGAGTGATGATCTGCACAAGGGTAGCGAGGCTCTACAGAGGGCCTTGGATAGATTGGATCAATGGGCCAAGGGTAATGGGGTGAGCTTCAACAGGACCAAATGCCGGGTCCTGCACTTGGGTCACAACAACCCTAAGCAGCACTACAGGCTTGGGGAAGCGTGGCTGGAAAGCTGTCTGGCAGAAAGGGACCTGGGGGTTCTAATTGACAAACAACTGAACATGAACAAGCACTGTGCCCAGGTGGCCAAGAAACCAATGGCATCCTGGCTTGTATCAGAAATGCTGTGACCAGCAGGAGGAGGGAGGTGATTGTCCCCTTGTACTCAGCTCTGGTGAAGCCACACCTCAAGAATTGTGTTCAGTTTTGGGCACCTCAGTACAAGAGAGACGTGGAAGTGCTGGAGAGAGTGCAGAGGAGGGCAAGGAAGCTGGTGAAGGGCCTGCAGAACAAATCTTATGAAGAGTGACTGAAGGAGCTGGGGCTGTTCAGTATGGAAAAGAGGAAGCTGAGGCGAGATTCATTACTGTCTACAACTACCTGAAAGGATATTGTAGAGAGGGTGGTGCTGGTCTCTTCGCACAGGTAATTAGTGATAGAACAAGAGGCAATGGCCACAAGCTACTACTGAGTAGGTTCAGACTGGACATTAGGAAAAAAATTTTCACAGAAAGAGCATTGGAATGGGCTGCCCAGGGAGGCGGTTGAGTCATCAACCCTGGATGTGTTTAAAGATCATTTGGATGTGGTGCCTGGGAATATGATTTAGGGGTGAACCTTGTAGAGTAGGGTTTTTGCTTGGACTTGGTGATCCTGAGGGTCTTTTCCAACCTGAATGTTTCTGTGATTCTGTGAAGCTTGCAATGTATTTCTAATGCACAGATTTGACATCTCCAATGGTATTTCGAATTCCTAAAAAAGTTCTGTGTTTTGTTTCAGACTTAAGTGTCATTTCCCTCTGATACACGAATAGGATTTATTTGTTTGATTTTCACTTTGCTTGTTTTCTGTAAAGGAGTAATTTCATACTCCATATTTGTGAAAATCTGAAAAAGTGAAAACTCACATCCTGTTATTTCTGGTTTGTTAGTTCCAGTCATCTCTTGAAGACCATCACTCCGCTCTCTGGAGAGGTTACCCTTTCTGCATTGACACTTTCTTCTGCGTTCTTCGCACCATTATTTCTGCCTTATGGACATCAAAGAGTTAGGAAAGTGTTTGGCAGCTGTTGCTCTATGTAACTTGACCTTCACTTTATTTCAGAGAAGAACTTACATTATAAGTCACAGAGAAAGGAGACTTTAAAAAAATCTCATTTCACACATAGCCTACAGGATGTGGTCAAATACTTTCGTGACTAAAAGGAATTAGAGATGTGATCAGATACCAGATGGAAATCTATTACTTTAAAAAATAAGTGCAGTTGAGTGCCTCCCTAGCCTGTAGGAATCAAACATCAGGAAATAGTTAATTAATTGTTTTTCTGAGGTTCTACATCTCAGTCAACCAGTATTCAGGACCAGAAGTATTTTCTCACTTTTGTGAGAGTCACCCCAACTGTTTTGTGAAATGTCTTGTGCCTTATTATTTTTCCCTGCATACCTTTTAGTTTCTCTGCACATGTGCATGAATGTGAAAACTGCAATCAGGTCAATCTTCCCACTTTGGCACTTAATATCAGCCCATTTTTCAAATTCCAGAAGGACTTTCAGTGTGGCATATGGTCTGTATGATGTCTTTTATTGTTTTACCATCTCTAATCAAAGGGACATTTCATTGTTCCCCTGGGCTTCAGATGAAAGGTGTTTTCGTTCACCAGTTTCAGGCTGGTCTCTCCCAAGCCACAATAACATTCTTAATTTCAATAGGTTATAAAACTGAAGATTGAGAATTGAACTGTCAGTGTTAATTACACAGATCTTGTCAGAAGAACAAAGTAAGCAAATGCATGTGTGAGGTTTTTAAAATGAAAAAGGAGTTCTCGAGAAAGAACTTCAGTAGTCCTTTTGGCTTTCCTAACTCTCTGAGCAGTACAGCAGAGAGAAAAAGAATTTGTTTAGCAGGAAGGCTATGATAGCTTAGCTGCTAATCCAGAAGTAAAATTTGATGGATTAGAATGAATGTTCTGTATAAGTAAGAAATAAGAATTAAAATTCTAAACCAGATGAGCTGAAATACCATACTCTTTGCTAAAAGAATTTTGTTAAACTCCATATGTGCTTTTACTGCATACACTCCATATGTGCATATTAATTTGCTAGTGCTACATGACAGTTCTACACAGCTTCAGTTATAATTATAATATACGGCTCACCTACCTATAATGTAGCAAATTTTATGCATGCTAAATCGGAATCTCTGAATAGCACTTAGTATTTTATATTTACTGAGCAAAGAGGCAACAATCACAGCAGTGTATGGGAGAAATTATTTGTATATCTCCCTGGAAGAAGACGTGTAAAGTGTATTACATCTCTACTTTTTCCCTGCTAGAAGCTTGTCTTAGTAATTAATTGTATACTGAAAATATTTCTGAAGAAAATGTGTAACTGCAGGTTCCTTTGTACAGCCCTTTGATAATGCTCCTATTACCACCAGTGCTGTGTTCAAGCAGGACTAACGGAGACTGAACAGCCAAAGTGCTTCACACTAGTTAGTAGAAAAATACAACCAGGATAACATTACACACAATTTTTATTTATTTTTCTCTGTGCCCCCTCTATCCCCAAAATATGTAAGGTTGCCTTTTGAAGAACAGCATGTCTTGGGGCTTGTCATGAGTCGATTAAAACCCTAAAAGTGTGTGACATTACCTGGGTTTGCTATTATCAATATTAACTTCTTTTACTCTGATAAGAATGCTATTAAGACAACTATTTTACTGTCCTTTAAAACCTCTATGAAACTACATTCTACAAGTACCTAAAGGGCTCTCTCCAACTTCCTGAATGGAAGTTGGGAGTGAGGAGGGGTCCAGCCTTTCCTTCATAATGCCAAGTGACAGGAGTAGAGGAAATGGTTACATGCTGTGCCTGAGGAGCTTCAAGCTTGATGTTAGGAAACACTTGTTCACTAACAGGGTTATCAAGAATTGCAATGGTCTGCCCAGGGCAGTGGCGGAACCATCATCCCTGGGAGTGTTCAAGTGGCATGTGGACCTGGCACTTAGGGACATTATTTAGTGTTGAACCTTCAGTATTGGGTCAAAGGTTGGACTGGATGATCTGTGATGTCTCTTCCAACTAGACATATTCTGTGATTCTGTGGTACAGTCACCATCCCTGGAGGTGTTCAAGATACATGTGGACATGACATTTGGGGACATGGTTTAATGGTCATGGTGGTGTTGGCCTGACATTCAGACTTGATGATCTTAGATGTCTTTTCCAATTGAAATAATTCTGTAAATTATCATGAAACTATGAAATAATACTATGAAATTACTTTTAGGGAATCCCTAACA
Organism: Colaptes auratus; assembly: GCA_015227895.2. NCBI lineage: Eukaryota > Metazoa > Chordata > Aves > Piciformes > Picidae > Colaptes > Colaptes auratus. The sequence continues at coordinate 82,612,276 of CM026897.1, read as the reverse complement.
TGTGAAGCTGATATTAATTTTCATTGTCTAAATTATTTAATGTAATGCCCAAATAAGTAAATTACAGTGTCACTGTATATTAGAGGTTAGAAGGGACCTCCAGAGATCATTGGGTCCAACCCCTCTGCCAAAGCAGGATGACTTAGGGTAGTCCACACAGGAATGCAGGTGGGTTTTGAAAGTCTACAGAGAAGGAGACTCCACAACCCCCCTGGGCAGCCTGTTCCAGTGCTCCATCACCTTTACTGTAAAGAAGTTTCTCCTCCTGTTCTCAAACATGTTCAAGTTTGAACCCATTGTTCCTTGTCTTATTACTGTGCACCATCAAAAAGAGCTTTGGCCCCTCACTTGACAGCCACCCCCCAGATATTTATACACATTGATGAGATCCCCTCTCAAGTCCTCTCTAGGCTAAATAGCCCCAGGGATCTCAGTCTCTTCATAGAGGAGATGCTCAAGTCCCCTTTAATCTGTTACCTCATTCCCTTTTATGTTTGCTTTGGTGCTTATTAATAATATTTAAACATTTTTTAAAAATCTGGTTTAATAGTATTTTATTCCTATTTTTCATAGTAGTAATGGAAATAAATATAATTTTATAGTGTTAATTATACATTTTCTGCTATAGGCACAGAATATGGGAAACAACTCTCATCGGGCTGGTGTAAAAGAAGAAATTGTGAAGGCTGAATGGTTAGTGAAGGAATTTCTTCCGCTGTTGCCAACAGAGAAGAGCCTGCTGTGTCATGCTGGAAGGAGAGACTAGCTGTGACTTTAGACTTTCAGGAGCCTGGTGCAAACTCATCCCCCCATATTGTACTTTAAGGCCATAAGGGATGAACGAAGTTCTAGTCCTCCTGTCCAGGCCATGATGGTCACAACTGACAGACACCAAAAATACCACAACATTTACCAGACTAAAGAACCTTTGTGGCACAGGAACTGGATCATATTTTGAAGCCACTGAAAAGTCCCCTCTGTTAACAAGGATAATTAGATCCCTATGTGAGCAAGATGCTTTTGGGTACACTGTTGGTAAGCACTTGAGATTCACCTGATACAGTGTTTTACAAGTTGTGGGATAACCACTGCTGACATAGCTGCACTTAAATCCTGACCACCTCTTTTTCAAATATCTGTATATTTTAGCATAGCTGTTCAGCAAAATCACTGGGTAAAATCCTGACAGCCTTGAAGAAATGACAGTTGGTCATCTTGTTTTCCAAGATATTAAATACAGATGAAATTAATTAAAAAATTAAAATTTTCCCTCAACATCTTATTTCTGGCAATGACTCAGTTGGAAACATGCAAATTATCTGTCCTATGAAAGTCACATCATATAAAAATTTGTCAGTTGAAAAGTGAAATAGATATGTACTTGTTTTGGTTTTGTTTGCAACTGGGATTTTTTTATTTGTTTTGTGATTGTTTTTTTTTTTTCCTCACAGCTTTTTCATTCTGCTCTAAATTTCCTTTGCCCACTGGCCAGGTATCATATACTGCACAATCTGGAACCCACGCAGCCTAAAACTTCATCATTCACTGAAGCCACAAAAATCAACAAATGAAAATCATGTTTGGCTGGAGTCAAACTATCTGAATATCCACTCAGTCAAATTCTATTCAATATTTTGGATACCTGTCTGCTACATTGCCTTTGAAGAAATACGTGGCCCCAGAGATCCTTATACTCAGAAGATTCAACCTAGTGAAAGAATTTGTCAAAGTCATCTTATCAGTGCCCAGTTTTCTATTTCTGACATTTACTCTTGGGGAAATGCAGAAAACCACAGACTTTAAGTAGGGTCACAATTTTAGTGTTGTGTTTTAAAGGAGCGAACTAATTTGCATTATAAAAGCCCTCATAATCTTATTACGCTGATAGATACAGCTACTTATGCTTAATTGATAGAATTAAGTAATTATTTTATGTCAGAAGTGCCTAGACTGAAAAAATCCCATGTGCTGCAGCGTGCTAGCTCATACCTTTTATGCAATGAAGAGCCTATTCTAGTTACACAGTAGTTACTAGAAAGAGTTGTTATTTACTGTGTATGAGTTTAAAAACTAGCCCAGAGAAACAGGGGATGTATTAGCACATATGCACTGATGTCTAATCCAATTTAGGGCAATTCAGCCAAGAATGGTTTTACATGAATCTATGGAATTAATATCTGTAGTTTAGCCAGTTACTTGGATCTGAAATCATTCTCTGTTTTGTGAGAAAAGGTCAACTATATAATCATCATGCAATTAAAGAATTTGTTATTATAGCAAAGGTTCTTAATGTGCTATGCAGTCTGTACATAATTTGATTTGGCCCTTCCACCCCTGGGCTGCAGTGAGTATAGAATCATAGAACTGCAGAATGGTAGGGGATTTAAGGGACGTCTGGAGATTATCTAGTTGAACTGCCATGCTAACACACTTATGCCTAGGTCACCATATGATATATATACTCTGGGATGTGGCCTAGAATTTCTCACCTATGATTATACAACATTTCTCTGCTGAAATTGGAATTTTCAGACAGAGAATAACTGGATTCCAGCAGATAATTTGAGTATGAAAATTCTGGCCAGTTTGGATCACCTTTATCACCTTTGAAAACAGCACTAAAATTTCAGCATGTACTCCACGGTCTGAGAAAATAATCATCATGCTTATTGTGTCAAGATATGAGTGAAATTTCCTGTTATGTACTTGTGGTGGGTTGACCCTTCTTGACTACCAGGTGCCCAGCCAAGCCCCTCTATAGCAGCCCTCATCAGCTAGACAGGTAGAGAAAATACAACAAAAGGATCATGAGTTGACATAAGACCAGGAGAGATGATTCTCTAATTAATGTCATGGACAAAATGGACTTGACTTGGGGAAAATAAATTTATTAAAAGTCAAATCAGAGTAGAATGAAAAATAAACCTCAATGTTAAAACACCTCCCCACCAATTCCTTTGTCCCAGGCTCAGATTCACTCCTGAGTGGGGCCAGGGGATGGGTAATGGGGTTGTGGCTAGTTCATGAGATCACAGAACCACAGAATATCACGGGTTGGAAGGAACCCTGAAAGATCATATTATTTCTATTACTCCTTCCTTCTCAGAAGGAGGACTTCCTAAACTTTTCACCTTCTCCAGTGTGAGGTCCTGCCCAGGACACAATCCTTTACAAACTTTTCTAACATCAGTCCTTCCCACTGGCTACAGTTTCTTATTATGTTGTTTCTTTGTAATTTCCCTCTTCTAGCTGGTTAAATGGCTGCTTTGAGATACAAACACCAATGAAGCATTTGTTATGTAAAGAGAACAGCTCATGACCAAAATCTAAGATAGGAAGCAGTCTAGAGAAGTCATGTTAATCATATTTTATATTTGTCACCTCTAATTTCCAACTCTTGTTTGCTGCCACTCTTACGGCATTCTTAATTTTAGCCTTAAGAAATCATTCCTCTGTCCTCCACAACACGTTTTACACTGGCAAGGAAAAGAACTGAACTTGCACTTGACACTTTCTTAAGCGTTTAAAATGGAGGTAAGGTAAGGTACTTTCTTTTGTTACATATAATTCTTAGTGACACACTGACACTGAATTATGCTTGTTTTCTAAAATATAAAACTTAAAAAAAAAATGGTAAAAATGTTTTACTAGATACTACCAATCCAGTTTTAAGGCTCTGTAGATGTGTAAAAACAAAGATGATGCATTGTTGAATCATAATAATTAAAATTTGAGCTTTTGATGCTTATTAAAAGAAAGGAGAGATTAAAACCCCCACCAACCTAAGAGGAGCAGGGAGTTTGAACTGAATATCACAATATCACAGTATCACTAAGGTTGGAAGATCATTGAGTCCAAAGATCATCGAGTCCAACCTATCACCCAAGACCTCATGACTAGACCCTGGCACCAAGTGCCACATCCAATCCCCTCTTAAACACCTCCAGGGACGGTGACTCCACCACCTCCCCGGGCAGCACATTCCAATGACGAATGACTCTCTCAGTGAAGAACTTTCTCCTCACCTTGAGCCTAAACTTCCCCTGGCATAGCTTGAGACTGTTTCCCCTTGTTCTGGTGCTGGTTGCCAGAGAGTAGAGGCCAACCCCTTCCTGGCTACAACCACCCTTCAGGTAGTTGTAGAGAGCAATGAGGTCACCCCTGAGCCTCCTCTTCTCCAGGCTAAACAAGGATAAAGACAAGTAGACAGAACGACCCATTTCTTACTGCCTGGCCTTTTTTGTTTAACATACTCTTAAATTAAGTGAAAAAGAAAATTTATTCAGTTTTTCATTTAGCATTTTTGTACTGTGTTTTCCCCCATTGTAATAGTAGTTCATTATGAGGAAAGAGGCAATTCCAGCAGAACTACTTCTTGCATTTTAATTTCTACAAAAAACAGTGCTATGAGCAGTAGACAGCCTTGCTAAGAAAGTCCCCATCTCTGTGCCTGTAGTAAATAAATGCTGTACATAAACCATGAGAGAAATCCTGGCAGTGATTGCTGTCTGCAAACCACGTCAGGCTCTGGTCCTCATTGCTAATGGATGGCCCCTTTGAGATAAATAAGACTGCAAGGTAATGCAGCCCATACTCTCTGCAGGTCATTTATTAGCTTGCTTTGTGCCCTCAGAGTATCAGCCCTCTCTTCATCCCTACACTTTTGCATAAGAGGCTGAGCTGGATTACTTCATTGCTGTCCTCAAGGCAGCCTACAGTATTTTACATCTTCTGCACTGCTAATGTTCTGAAGTTAATGAATTCTCTGCCATTCTGTGGTTTGATAACACAATGATGATTGTATTAAGAGATAACTCACATCTGAATTGTGCAAGTTAGTCAGTACTGGCCACTGTATCTCCTTATGGCATGTTTGTCCTTTTCTTCCCCTTTACTTTCCGTGAAAATTTAATTTAAAACCAGATAATTGTTGTTCTTTGCAAATGAAATACTAAGGATTCAATAATCTTCTTAGTAATTTTCTTGTTGTTCCTTCTGACCTGACAATTCTGTAGAAGGCGGTTTCTTTGGAGATATGCATTTTATCATGCTTAAAGAGCAAAGAAGCCCTGGGGTGAGGGGGAAAGGGCAGGAAAAATAAAAGACAGGGGGAGAAAAAAAAACAAACATTTTGGCTTTTAAGATATAAAGACAGGCTGATTTCTTATGAACATTTAGTATTGTTATTTTTACATTAACAAGTGTACTTTATTTCCTTGCATGTCTCCCTTCTCCAGAGAAAGCCATTGCACAATCTGATATTTATCCTTTGTTTCTTAATTTTGAGATAGTTAGGCTAAGCTAATAACATCGTGCTATTGATGGGGCAAAGAGGTATTTTGGCTGTCCTGTCTCTGCGACCTTTCATTAATTGCAAACTGCCCTTGGAAGAGCATCCTCAATTAGCTGTAACTCTCTAACAAACACACTTAAATCTCTGCATCATCCTGAAGAGTGCTCCCTGGTAACCTTTCTATGTCTTTAGCTGTTTTGTCTGCTGAGACTTGTTTAGAGCAGTCAAGTGTGTTTCTTCCACTTTCATTTGTGAAGTAGTTTTCAGCAGTTCTCCCTAGCGTGGACTCAACTGTAGCTAAACACATATTTGTTTTTGTTAGACTAGAACATTTCTGTATCCTGGAGAGTGCTTAAGCACATTTTCATTTGCACAGGATGAAAAATGGAAGGACCTTGTCAGCTGATGATTTAAAAGATCCAACCAGCTCACATGATGCTCAGAAAGAAGCATAAAAGCATAAAATAATATCCTGCTGTCCCAGGTGATATCCCAGAGACAGGTAGAGAGCAAAATGATTTTAGACCCTTGAGGTTCTCCAGAGACAACAAAACCTTTTTTTCTGACTTGGCGAGATCTGTAGTGACTTGATAATTGCATCATACAGAAGTCTTTTAATGTTTAAGGTATAGGAAAATGTACCAACATTCAGACACTTACTTGCTTGCTCTTGTTTCTGTAACAATTTACACAATTTAACAATTGTGGCACCTATGCAGAGCTGGTTTACAGTTTTGCTGGTTTATGTAGCCATGCCTTCAGTGGAGTCAAGTTTGGACTCCAGGAGTTCTTGATTTCATCTTGGTGTTAGGGTTAGTGTTAGGGTAATCTTGTTTTAAACAAGCGAAGAATATCCAGGATTATGTCTCTCTCTCTGCTTGTGGTATGCTACAGTGTTGATTATCCATCTTAAACTTCCTCAGATAGGGTGGTTACGTTGTGGTTTTTTCCTGCAAGTGATAATACTGTGTGTTAGGAAAAGTAGACTCAAACATTTGCCAGATTTTCCTTAATCTAATTAAAAAAAATAGAAATAATGCCAATCAGCATGCTGTGTCACCAAGAAATGGTGCAGCCTGAGACTCTGTCCTCTTGTTCTGGTGCTGCCTGCCTGGGAGAAGAGACCAACCTTTGCCTGCCTACTATCTCCCTTCAGGTAGTTGTAGAGAGCAATGAGGTCACCCCTGAGTTTCCTCTTCTCCAGGCTAAGCAACCCCAGCTCCTTCAGCCTCTCCTCATAGGGCTTGTGTTCCAAACCCCTCACCAACTTTGTTGCCCTTCTCTGGACACGTTCCAGCAAGTCAACATCCTTCCTAATCTGAGGGGCCCAGAACTGGACACAGGACTCCAGGTGTGGCCTAACTAGTGCAGTGTACAGGGGCAGAATCACCTCCCTGCTCCTGCTGGCCACACTGATCCTGATGCAGGCCAGGATTCCATTGGCCCTCTTGGCTTCCTGGGCACACTGCAGGCTCATGTTCAGCCTCCCATCAAGCAGTACCCCCAGGTCCCTCTCTGCCTGGCCGCTCCCCAAGCCTCTCCAACCCCAGCCTGTAGCACTGCATGGGGTTGTTGTGGCCAATGTGCAGAACCTGGCACTTGGATGTGTTAAATCTCATGCCATTGGATTCTGCCCAACTGTCCAGCCTGTCGTGGTCTGCCTGGGGAGGTGGTGGAGTCACCATCATTAGAGGTGTTCAGGAGGAGACTTGATGGGGTACTTGGTGCCATGATCTAGTTGTTTAGGTGGGTTGGATTGGTTGATAGGTTGGACGCAATGATCTTGAAGGTCTCTTCCAACCTGGATTTATTGTATTGTATTATTGTATTGTATTGTAATGCAGGATTTTGTATTATAATGACTTATTTCAGTGCCCACATGGGTTATATCTGATTAGTAGAAAGTGTGGGTATTTTGTGGACTTAGTTGTGGTTATCAATCAAGTTAAGTTTTCCCCAGCTTTTTGTTTGTGCTCTCAACCATAATTTTGAAGTGATCTTAAAACTGGCTGACTAATCGCTACAGACTGGCTGAGTTCCTAAGTGTCATTTCTTAGAGCGGTAAGGTTGAGAGGGCAGAAGCAGCAAGAGGCAAGTGGTATCTTCTTGCTACTCCTTGGAGATCTCACTTCCAAGGATGTCACACAACTAATACATGCTGGAATATCTGTTAATGTCCATATAGCTCCTGTGGCATTTAGCACTCTTGATTTTATGTTGTATGGTTTTGAAACTTTATAAAGTGTAATTTCTCCAGCCTTTCAAAAACATTTATGGGCATGATGTTCATGTTTCCTAAGTACTCAGCTTTTGTTATTGCAAAGCTGACTTCTGTGTGCAGAAGCCCAGGCTGCAATTCCCTGCCCTGTAGGAAGATAAGAAAGAAAAAATAAGAAAGAAAATAAATAAGAAAGGAAGGAAGGAAGGAAGGAAGAGAGGAAGGGAGGAAGGGAGGAAGGAAGCAAGGGAGGAAGGGAGGAAGGGAGGAAGGGAGGAAGGGAGGAAGGAAGGAAGGAAGGAAGGAAGGAAGGAAGGGAGGGAGGAAGAAAAAAAGCAAGCAAGCATTTTGAATCTTAACACTTTGTGTATTTTCTCTTTGAAATTCCATTCCTCTTTGAGTAGTGAAATGACCTTTTTAATGTGTGTTTATTTAAAATTCTTCTGTGCCTTGAACCATTGCTGTTATTTATCTTAACACCTTAACTTGTTTTAGCATCTTTTAAATTTATTATTTTTTTAATAACTATAATACCAGAACAATATCCCATCCACTCTTGGGTTTTGTTTAATCCAAACTAAGTTTAATCTGTATGATTACAGATTCATCTCCTAGCAGAAAATTGTAATTGTACACTCTATACTTTGGCAGTTTCCCTGAAATGATCAGTTCTTAACTTTTCACTATTCCTTTGATATGATAAACATATTTCTTCTGATTTATTTTTCACCTGTAGCGTTATACTTATTACCTTCTGTGGTTAGCCATTTGCAGAACTGAAGAAAAGAGGTTGAAAAAGTAATCTCAGTTATTTCTTTGAAAGTTGTAAGTGTCTACTGCAGGTTTTGACATGATCTGTTTGGACACATAATACTGAAAGTAACAGAGAAACAATCACAGTCATGCTATCACCTCCAGTCTCTCTTTTGGAAGCACAGTAGATGAGATGCAGCGGTCAATAGTTCAGTTATGCCTGGACTGCTCCTTCAGTGAAAATGTGAATTTTGCTCTATTGTGTGAGGCTACAAGCAGTGTCAGAAAGTTTTCAGTGCAAAGCACCTTATTGATCATAAGGACAACCATATGTGTTGGCAGCATGAAATCTGATGTGCTGTCAACTCATCTGCATCATTGCACAGTAACATTATCTATGGAAAGACATATTAACAACTTGTATTATCAGCCAGTGTATCGTCAAAAACTGATTATTTAAATGAAATTCACTAAAATTCCACTAATTCTGTTACTGAATTACTGATATTGACAAAGTGTTTAGCCAAGGCAATTTCTCTTTGCCATTGAAAGTTATCTGGTTTTTGAATATTAAAGTATATTATGAAATTCTAATTTGCTTGCTTATTTTCTATCTTTTTGATTTATTTTTCTTTGTCTTGGAATCATAGAATTGCTAGGGTTGAAAGGGACCTCAAGGATCATCTAGGATCATCTAGTTCCAACTTCCCTGCCATGGGGAGGGTCACCTCACACTAGATCAGGTTGATCAGAGTCACATCCAGCCTGGCCTTAAAAACCTCCGGGGATGGGGCTTCTACCACCTCCCTGGGCAACCTGTTCCTGTTTCTCACCACCCTCATTGTGAAGAATTTCTTGCTAACATCCAATCTGAATCTACCCATGTCTATTTTTGTTCCAGTCCCCCTAGTCCTATCATTACCTGACATCCTAAAAAGTCCCTCCCCAGCTTTCTTGTAGACCCCTTAAGATGCTAGAAGGCCACAAGTAGGTCTCCTTGGAGCCTTCTTTTCTTTAGAGTGAATAGCCCCAGCTCTCTCAGTCTGTCCTCATAGATGCTCCAGCCCTCCCATCATCCTCATGGCCATTCACTGGATATGTTCCAGCACATCCAGATCCTTCCTGTAATAGGGACACCAGAACTGGAGGCAGTACTCCAGGTGGGGTCTCACCAGAGTGGAGTGAAGGGGGAGAATCACCCCCCTTGACCTGCTGGCTACGCTTCTCTTGATGCAACCCAAGACATGATTGGCTTTCTGGGCTGCAAGTGCACACTGGTGACTCATGTTGAGCTTCTCATACACCAGCACCCCCAAGTCCTTTTCTTCAGGGCTGCTCCCAAGCCAGTCACCACAGCCATACAAAATGTCCTTGCTCCTTTCTTGTCTGAGTTCTGGTGATTTTGACCAGAAGCAGACTAGTGATATTCTGTAACAATTACTGATTTTATTCTATTTGAATTATGTTGATGGACAGTGATTTAAAGGATCTGTAGCCTTAGAGAACAATAGGAAGATAGATTTAAGTTACAGCTGAGAGCATGGAGTTGTCAGCATGGTACACAAATCCAGTAAAGATATAGAAGGCAAATACTTTTATTTCAATTTTGTATGTAGTTAAATGGAAAAGAAAACCCGAAGTTTGTATGGATGTATATTAAATTTTCACCCTGAGTAAAATCTATTGTGTTTGAAAAGATTTTTTCCTTTTGCCTGCCAAAGAGGCTAAAAACATAAGGTTACTGGCAAGGGTTGTTTGCTTCACTGCTCTGAGAAGCAGATCACCTGTTTTAGGGAAACAGAATATGTACTTAAATGACTTCCAGAGTCCTTTGACAATTGTCTTAAATTCTCATAATGTCTAAATTATAGTTTGGCAGATTTTTTCAATAGTCATTTCCACACTCAAATGTATTTATTTAATTTTTTATGTTTGTTGAAAACCAAGGTAATGACAAAGGCTTTTCAAGATGTCCTATGGAAAACATATACGGTACAAAAAAAAGTATTAAAAGTTATTTGTTTAGGGGTTTGTTTGTTTGTTTGTTGTTTTGTTTATGAAAATGGAAGGTTCTTGGATGTAGCAATTCAGGGAAGTATCTGAATAAACATGAGGAGAATGTTTAAAGAAGGCTGACTTCAGTTTCCAATTTGATAGGAATTCTAATAAAAGTGGTAAAATAATTAAATAAAAGCTTGTAGAGACATTTATTGACATAAATTCAAGAATATTATAATTCTTAAGTCTATTTGAATTAAAATAGTTCCAAGTATGGAATTCTCCACCTTTGCCCGCAGAATAGACATCCTTGGCATGCAAAAAAGTCTAATGATCCAAGAGGAAGTGACTAGGGACCTGATCTGCCACTTAGGCATACACAGGTCTCTAGGGCCAGATGGGATCCACACAAGGGTGCTAATGGAGCTGGTAGGGTGATGTCCAAGGCCCTTTCCATCATGTATCAGCAGTCCTGGCTGACTGGGGAAGTTCCACTTCACCGGGGGGTGGCAAAGAAAAGGCTGTAGGGAGGATCTAGGAAACTACAGGCATATCAGTCTGACCTCAGTACTAGACAAGGTTGTGACGCAGATTATCTTGAGGGGCCATCACGCAGCACATCCAGGACAACCACGGGGATCAGGCCCAGTCAGCATGGGTTTATAAAAGGAAGGTCCTGCTTGGTGATATTTATCTATGACAAGGTGACTCACTTGGTGGGTGAGGTAAAGGCTGCGGATTAGTGTATGGGGGCACTAGTAAAGCCTCTGACAGGGCTCCCCACAGCATCTTCTTGGACAAACTGGCTACACATGATCTGGACAGGCAGCCTCTTTGTTCAGTCAAAATCTGTCTGGATGGCTGGGCACAGAGAGGGTGGTGATCAGAATTCAATCCAGTTGGGAATCAGCTACAAGAGATGTTCCCTGAGGCTTGGTTTTGGAGCCAGTTCTCTTTAATATCTTCATTGATGGTTTCTACAAGGGTACTGAGGTGCAGATGACACTAAACTGGGTTGGAATGCTAATCTGCTGGAGTCAAGGAACACTCTACACAAGGATCTGGACAGGCCAGATAGATGGGTTGAGGCCAAATGAATGAGATCCAACAAGGCCAAGTGCTGGGTCCAGAGAATAGAACAGAAAAATGGAATGGAATGGAATGGAATGGAATGGAATGGAATGGAATGGAATGGAATTGAATCAACCAGGTTGGAAAAGACCTTTGAGATCATCAAGTCCAACCTGTCACCCAACACTACTTCACTTGGGCCTTAACAAATGGGTTCAACTAGTTTACCTGTTTTCTTTCATATGCTAAAAATAAAATGCAGTATCAGTTGTCTTGATTGTCTTCACAGATAAGGAAAGACTAATTTGTAATTGAATTACATTTTTTACATAAAGAGCCCCAAAGAACCATTCTTATGTATCATGGGCACTGAATTGTGAATATTTGAGCTTTTTTATTTTCTTGTACATTTACAGATCTTACAGTCAGTTTGTTATTGTATGGATGTTGATGCATGTACATGCGTGCCATGTAACTCTAAGTAGAGAGTAACACTGGTAAAAGTGAGTCTTAACATCAAAAAGTGAAAGTTATGGAAGTAGTTTTCTTTTAAACTGCAAAGATTACATAACCTAAGAATATACATAGAGAAGACATAAAAATTGTTGGTTTATAGCAGTGAAAATATCTTCAAGATACATAACTGCAGGAGAGGAGCTATATTGTCACAGTGCTTCTCTGTTGGGTTTTGCTCAGAAGAGACTTTTTCTTTATGTCTACATTTTTGGTAGAATTTTGCTGAGTGCACAGCCTTACTTCATCTGCAGTAAGTATTGCTGTTCTTTCCTGAATTCCATTTTTCTCTGAGTCAATTAATGGAACTTAGGTAGTAAGAGAATTAATTTGAATGTATTTAGAACTCAACTGGTCCTTGTGATTTTATTTTCCTTTAACTGACTTCTGCTGAGATTGAAGACAGCCTTGCAATGGACACGTACTTGGTGGGATTGATATTGCACTAAGACCACCTGAAATCCCTTGGTGGAGAAAGCTGAGAGTATGAAAAGGATCAGAGCAGAAACAACACTCTCTTGTATGCCCCTTCTCATGGCAACAGGCCATTTTGTGAGGTACTTTTATGCATCACCACTGGTTTTTGCATGTTACCACCATGAGCTGTGTACTGACAGCTGTTAGCTGTCAGACATGAAGCTCTTCGGGGTACTCCATAGATCTTCAAGAGGCAGTGAATTTTCCTCCTCCTTTGTATGTCAGTAAAGAATGGGTATTATCAACAAGTCAGACAGCTCCGCTTCAAGTAGCTACAGACATTTTGGCAGTTTCAAATAGTTGATTTTTTTTAATCTTATTTTTTTGTATGCATTAAAGAAGAAAAAGCTACTGATAAGGTTGTGTGGTAACAGACACTTTCCTTCTCTCTGCAATCTTAATGAAAGATAATAATTAAATTTTCCTGTCTTGTGCTGTAATTTTAAAATTTCTTTTAATCTATTGCACCCAGAATGCCTCTTCTGGGCTGAAGCCATGCTTGATTTTCCTGGTTGGGAACAAGAAGTTTAGTAGCTCCTGAATCCTGGAGTCAGTTCTCAGACTGCAAGAATGGTGTAAAGCAGCTCCACTTAAATCTTATGATTTAGGTAGCTGAGAATTGGTAGACCATAAACTCACTTCATTGTTTCTTTTTACCCTGTTGCCTGCTTACCTGTGACACAAATAGAATGGAAGAAATGAGGAGAAGCGATAGCTTGGACTAATATATGACCTTCTTTTTCCACTTTCTTATTTATACTGTGAGACTGCTCCGCATTGGTAGCTGATGCTGTATTTAACCTCTTGGGTGGAAGAAGCAGCTGAGTGCTATTAATTCCTAATTGTTTTGGTTATTTACTTTTTTTTTTCCCCTCCAGAGAATATATGAACATTTACTGTAATATCGCTGGAGGATTATGTTCTCTGCAGAATGCAATTAAGACACCAGTGAGTAAGAATTAGATAATAGTCTGAATTATCCTTAGTGCAGATCACTGTCTTCTATTGTAGAAAGCAAACTAACTGACATTGTGCCTCATTCTTTAGTCACTGAATACAGTTGTCTGTAGTTTTCAAAATCACTTTATTTTACTCTAACTGAATCCATCTGGCTTCCTCATTACACTTATTGTGCAATGGTAAAATATTTTCACTATTTTGAACACTAAAAGTAAGAAGTCTAGAAATCTTCACAACCCAAACTGCATTGAGACAGCAGATTGTAGTAGTTAAGAGGAGGAAACGTTAAACAGGACCTTCACAGCAGGAAATATTTCTCTTAACATTTGTCTGACATGTAAGATTTGGTACTTTGATGTGGAACTGGCACATTTATGAGTCTCCTTCATGCCACAGCTGCCAACTTTGGCTGTCTGGTTGCTGACAGATTGCATAGAGAGTGGAGTTTTTCATCCATTTTCAGCACCTGCCATTGATTTATTACTGGTCATTTTGCTGATATGGTCTCATTCTTTCAGCACAGCTGACCTTTTCTAGTTTTACTGGTCATTCCTTTATGTATTAGTCCTTCTGCAGAAGGCACTTTTTAATTTTTAACTGTTGTATTTCTGTAATGGATACATGCTGTGGAGAAACAGGAGAATATTGCACAGCTCATCCAAAGGATTTCCATACTGAGTGTTAACTCTCTTTTAGTGGCACTCATTTACATAAGAAACCAGAAATAAGAGGTATAGATTAAAGAGAAATATGAAAAGTTAGGTTTTGCTTTGAGTTCAGATCTTGAAGTCCCTGAGGCCTGTATGTCCTGACATTGAATTTGTAACCACATCCTTTAAGTTTAGTGCCCTTCATGGCTGACTTTCACTCAAAACCCCTTTAAGTTCAGTGGCTGTGTTTAGCATGTGTCATGACTGTGAAATGTGATTATAAGAGAGAGACTTTATTACTCAACAAATGTGTCTTTTTGTGTATTCAGTGACATATCTGCTGACTTTAGTTACAAAAGTGAGATATGCTCCATTTGCTCTACCTAACAAGGCAGTGTGAGCACAGTCAGGAGAAAATGGGTTGGATTTTAGCCCATCTTTTACATCACCAGGAGTTTAGTGCTATTTGTGAGTTTCCATTAATTATTCCTACTGTATGAAGACAAAAGGTTTTGCTTATCTGTCAGCAAGGCCATTACTTGCACACACTTATGGTATGGCTTGGAGCTTAAGTGTCCCTGCAGGGAGATGATGTGAACAGCCAGAAAACAGACATGGTGAGAAGGGAAAATCACTGAACAGAAGCAAAAGTCTGCTGAAATACCAACTGAGAAACTGACACAGAAAATGCCTGCCAGCTTGGGGTCTGCTAGCCTGGAAACTAGGCCTCTGAAACATCCACGGTAAGTGCAGCTAGTAATTTTTTAAATGAGGCTGGGCACCTGGAAACTGAGACACTACTGATCACCTGAAAAGGTTGAAACACCCTGAGAAAGCAGCAATCAGTAGCTGCCATTGGCTTTTCTAACTGCAAAACCAGAAAAGCAGCCTGGAAAATTAAAAACTGGTCTGAAAAGATAGAAAACATCATTATCTATTGCCTGGCCCAGGTGAAATTAACATCTGCTGGATATATTATATGGTGGTGTTCTACACCCTTTGATGTGTCTAGGATATAAATATGACTTAACTTTTATCCAAAATGGATCTTCTCTTTCTGACAACATCCTATAGTGCACATACTTCCAAGCAGGTTGAGATGTTTGTATGACCTTCCTATGAGATTTTGGACTCTTGCTAGAAATGCCTTGCTGATTTGAAACTCAGTGATGCAGATAAGACTTTGCTATTTACTTAGCACCTCTGGGCCCACTTCTTCTGTAGTCACTTTGGTTTGTCCTCCTGTCTGGGATGCTTTGGCCCACTTCTGGAACCCATTTACTGTGCTTGGTACATCTATCTGTCTATCTATCTGTCTATCTATCTATCTATCTATCTATCTATCTATCTATCTATCTATCTATCTATCCATCCATCCATATATATATATACATGCACATATAATTAACTTATTATGAGTATGTTTGTCATTATATTATAGATAACTTGCTTCTACTGGTCATTAGTTTGTAATAATCCCTACTGTTATACATACACTTGTTACTGAGGGAGCTGGGCTTGCTTAGCCTGGAGAAGAGGAGACTGAGGGGTGACCTTATTGCTCTCTACAACTACCTGAAGGGAGGTTGTAGACAGACAGAGATTGGCCTCTTCTCCCAGGCAGCCAGCACCAGAACAAGAGGACACAGTCTCAAGCTGCACCAGGGCAGGTTTAGACTGGATATTAGGAAGAAGTTCTATACAGAGAGAGTGATTGCCCATTGGAATGGTCTGCCCAGGGAGGTGGTAGAGTCACCATCATTGGAGGTGTTCAGGAGGAGACTTGATGGGGTGCTTGGTGCCATGATCTAGTTGTTTGGGTGGGTTGGATTGGTTGATAGGTTGGACGTGATGATCTTGAAGGTCTCTTCCAACCTGTTGCGTTGTATTGTATTGTATTGTATTACTGCTGTTATTGATAGTTGAAATATTATTGCTTGTTCATATTTATTTCTAGTAACTTGGTATATATATATTCACTTTATTAATCATAGGTATAGTGGCTAGTGATGCTTTTAGTGGTATGTGTGGTAATCAGTAGCAAAGTAGAGAAACTCACAGGCTAAAGCCTAAGTATTTTATTTTATAGAAACCTACACACCCACAATTGTGATCTCTATGCACCCTTAGGCTGTGAAAGCTGGCAACCTGCTTTGTACAGTGGTGGTCATACTAGGAAGAACTCAGTTTAGCAGGTTAAGCTTATAGGACCACTATGAAGAAAAACATTTATATGCAGTCATGGATTAAGTCCAGCTGGCAACTGAGCACCATCTAGCTGTTGTCTCACTTCTCCCTGCCATGGTGGGGTGGGGATGAGAATTTTTAAAAAGGTATAACTCATGGAGAGTGGAAATTATGTAGTAGTAGTAATATTAAAATTAGTAATAAATAATAATATCAATAATAATATTTTTTTTAATGACAGAAAGAGAAAGATATATAAGTCAAGAAAAGACAAGTTGTGCACAATACAATTTCTCACCCTCTGCTGACAGATGCACAAGCAGCAATCCTCTTTCCTGACCAACTCCCCCAGCTTATATACTGAGCCTGACATGCTATGCAGCAGCCCTTCGGCTAGTTCATGTCAGCTGTCCTGGCCACGCTCCCTCGTAACTTCTCATGCCCCTGCTATGCTGACAGAGCATGGGAAACTAAATAATCCTTAACCTGGGATAAGCACTACTCAGCAACAGCTAAAACATCAGTGTGTTATCAACATTATTCTCACACCAAATTCAAAATACAGTGCTGTACCAGCTAACAGAAGGAAAATGAAGTCTATCCCAGCTGAAACCAGGACAATGTCCACTCCTTAGTATACACTAGTTACATTGTGCCCAAGCCCTCTGCTTTCCAATATATCCCAATCACCATTACCTTTCCCATCTTTTAATGTAGATCTCTCTCTCTCTATGTATCTATATATATATATATATATACAGAGAAGTATCAATCCCCTAGTTTACGAGTCATGTCTGCAAAATGTCTGCTGAGTTCAATTAGTCCATGACTTTGGAGTCCCTCTAATGTAACAGCCTTTTTGGGCAGGAGGTATGGTGCAAAGTCCTCTCAGATGGCAGAGCAGGGTTGGGCTTCAGTGTGGTGAAGTGGGGTAGGTAAGTTTGGCCACAGCAGCTGCATAGTGTGTAATGTTAGACTATAGCATGATGAAGTCAGTTTTTGTTCTATCATTACCAGATTTTATCAAAGTTCATTCTTCATTAACTGCAGTGATTTGTACTGTACTACCATTAATGTAGGCTGTAACCACTAGAGTAGTGATGGCATATATTGGCAGGGTTATATACTGATTAATATATAATTTAATTTATTGGCTAGTCTCACCTAAAATCAACCAGCCACTAGGAAGAAAATTAACTCTATCCCAGCCTAAACCAGGATATTTAATCGTCCCTTGCGGTGTTTAAGACCAGGCTGGACGAGGCTCTGTCCAGCCTGATCTAGGGTAGAGTGTCCCTGCCCATGGCAGGGGGGTTGGAACTAGATGATCCTTGTGGTCCCTTCCAACCCTAACTGAAACTATGAAACTATGAAACTATAATATTACTTATCTACTAAAGCAATTGCTTGTAATTAATTGGCTTGTGGTGCCGATGAACAAAATGATAGCAAACACAGTATTTACATGTATCACAGAATCACAGAATATATCTAGTTGGAACAGACATCACAGATCATCCAGTTCAACTTTCAACCCAGTACTGAAGGGTCAAACTGAACCATGCACCTAAGCACCAGGTCCACAGGCTGCTTGAACTCCTCCAGAGATGGTGACTCTACTACTGCCCTGAGCAGACCATTCCAATGTTAGATAGCCCTCTCTGTGAAGAAATATTTTCTAATATTCAACCTAAATCCCCCCCCAGCTTGTAACAATTTCCTCTAGTGCTGTCACTTGGCATCAAGGAGAAGAGGCTGGCCTCCTCCTCACTCCAGCCCCCTCTTCAGGTAGTTATAGAAAGTGATAAGGTCTCCCCCTCAGCCTCCTCTTCTGCAGACTGAACTTCAGCTCCCTCAGATGTTCCTCACAGGTCATGTGCTCCAGACCCTTCATGAGCCTCATTGCCTCTGGACACAGTCCAAAATCTCAATATCCTTCCTATAGTGAGGGGCCTGAAACTGAACACAATACTTGAGGTGTGGCTTCACCAGTGCTGAACACAGGGGGAGGATGCCTGTTCCTGCTGGCCATGGTGTTTCTAATGCAAGCCAGGATGCCATTGGCTTTCTTGGCTACCTGGGCACACTGCTGACATATTTAATTGACTGTCATCCCGAAGCCCCAGGTTCCCCTCAGAGCTGCAGCTTTCCAACCACACATCCCCAAGTCTGTAGCATACCATGGGTTGTTGTGACCTGAATGCAGGACCTGGCACTTGGCCTTGTTGAACTTAGCCAGTACCAGAACAAGAGGACACAGTCTCAGGCTGCGCCAGGGGAGGTTTAGGCTGGATGTTAGGAAGAAGTTCTATACAGAGAGAGTGATTGCCCATTGGAATGGGCTGCCCGTGGAGGTGGTGGAGTCACCTTCATTGGAGGTGTTCAGGAAGAGGCTTGATGGGGTGCTTGGTGCCACGGTTTAGTTGTTTAGGTGGGTTGTATTGTATTGTATTGTATTGTATTGTTGTATTGTATTTAGGTGGGTTGGATTGGTTGATGGGTTGGATGCGATGATCTTGAAGGTCTCTTCCAACCTGGTGGTGTATTGTGTATTGTGTATTGTGTATTGTGTATTGTGTAAGCTTTGGCCTATTGGTCTAATGCATCCAGACACTGCTGTAAAGCTTCCCTTACCCTCTAGCAGATTGACACAGCCACCAAACCTCCTGTTGCCTACAAATTTATTGAGAGCGCATTCAATCCTCTTATCCAGATCACTGATGATGAAAACCAGATAATTTTGCTTAGTTTAGCTTTCCAAGTGCATCATTGTTGATCCTGTTTTCTAGCTTGACCACCTTCCTACTTGGAGATGTTATGGACTGCAAATACTTATATCTTCATAAATATGTAAAATATTATTATAATTGGAAATGTATTTGAAAATTAGCAAGCTGCTGTAGGGTTATAAGACTTTGATGGTGCAATGTGACAAACCTAACAACAAAAACAGAGGAGAAAGCATATATTCAGCCTGTTTAAGATGTCCTTTTTTATTTGTTCTAATTAAAGATTTAAGCACTTGGTGTAAAAGTTCATTGTGAAAGTGTTTTCACCCATTTGGATGAGGGAATAGAATGTGCAAGCTTGCTGATGACATGAAACTGGGCAGGGTGGCTGACAAACCTGAAGGCTGTGCTGCCTTTCAGTGGGACCTAGACAGACTAGAGTGTTGGGTGGGGAGAAATACAACAAGGACATGTGTAGAGTGTTGGGTGGGGAGAAATACAAGGACATGTGTAGAGTGTTGCATCTGGGAAAGAACAACCCCATGGACCACTATAGGCTGGGGACTGACCTGCTGGAGAGCAGCACAGAGGAGAGGGACCTCGAGGTCCTGGTGGATAGAAAGATGAGCCAGCAATGTGCCCTTGTGGCCAAGAAGGCCAGTGGTATCTTAGGGTGCATTAGAAGGGATGTGGTTAGAAGGTTGAGAGAGGTTCTCCTTTCCTTCTAATTCTGCCCTGGAGAAGCTGCATTTGAAATATTGTGTCTAGTTCTGGGACCCTTAGTTCAAGAAGGACTTGAAAGAGTCCAGGGCAGAGCCACAAAGATGAGTAAGAAAGTGGAACATCTTCCTTATGAGGAAAAGCTGAGGGAAGTTGGTCTCTTTAGCTTGGAGGAGACTGAGGGGGGGTGTCATTAATATTTCTGTAAAGGGTGAGAGTTAAGAGGATGGAGCCAGACAAGGGGCAAAGGGTGCAAGCTGGACCATAGTTTGTTCTGTCTAAACGTAAGGAGAAAAAAAATTGACTGTGAATGTGGCAGAACAATGGAATAGGCTACCCAGAGATGTGTGGAGTCACCTTCTATGGAGATATTCAAAGCCCACCCGAGTGTGTTCATATGTGATCTATTCTACATGATCCTGTCTGGCAGGGGGGGTAGACTAGATGATCTTTCAAGGTTCCTTCCAATCTCTAATGTTCTGTGACTCTGTGATTTAGAATTAATAAGTGTGTTGAAATAGGAGCATAATAATGAAGATGTGGTAGCTCATGTCTTTGAGAAAACTAGAAAAACCTCCAAAATGGTAGCAACTAAATTATACAAATTATACATCTAAATATCTGTACCTATACCTGTACAAGTCTCTAAGTTTTATTTACCTTAAAACATAGTTCTAGTACTTTCAAAATGAAAAATTTGCCCTTTTTTTTGTGTTGTTGGGGTGTGTTTTTTTTGTTTGTTTGTTTTGGTTTTTTTTCTCAAATGTTCTGTTTTGTTCCACTTGTCCTTGTTTTTCATTTTTGTAGTATAGTATCATAGTATCAGTCAGGGTTGGAAGGGACCACAAGGATCATCTAGTTCCACCTCCCCTGCCACGGGCAGGGACACCCTATACTAGGTCAGGCTGGCCAGAGCCTCATCCAGCCTGGTCTTAAACACTTCCAGGGATGGGGCCTCAACCACCCCCCTGGATAACCCATTCCAGGGCTTCACCACTCTCATGGGGAAGAACTTCTTCCTCATGTCCAGCCTGAATCTCCCCACCTCCAGCTTCATTCCATTCCCCCTAGTCCTATCACTCCCTGATAGTCTGAGAAGTCCCTCCCCAGCCTTCTTGTAGGCCCCCTTCAGATACTGGAAGGCCACAATGAGGTCACCTCGGAGCCTTCTCTTCTCCAGATTGAACAGCCCCAACTCCTTCAGTCTGTCCTCATAGGAGAGGTGCTCCAGCCCTCTGATCATCCTCGTGGCCCTTCTCTGGACACCTTCCAGCACCTCCATATCCCTCTTGTAATAGGGGCTCCAGAACTGGAGGCAGTACTCCAGGTGGGGTCTCACCAGAGCTGAGTAGAGAGGGAGAATCACCTCCCTTGACCTGCTGGCCACACTTCTCTTGATGCAGCCCAGGATCTGATTGGCTTTCCAGGCTGCAAGTGCACATTGAGAGCTCCTGTTGAGCTTCTCGTCCACCAGCACTCCCAAGTCTCTCTCCTCAGGGCTGCTCCCCAGCCAGTCACTGCCCAGCCTGGATTTGTGCCTGGGATTGCCTCGACCCAGATGCAGGACCCTGCACTTGGTCTTGTTGAAGCTCATGAAGTTGGCTTGTGCCCACCTCTCCAGCCTGTCCCGGTCCCTCTGGATAGCATCCCTTCCCTCCAGCGTGCCTGCTGCACCACACAGCTTGGTGTCATCAGCAAACTTGCTGAGGTGCACTCGATGCCACTGTCCATGTCACCCACAAAGATGTTGAACAAGACTGGTCCCAGGACTGATCCCTGAGGGACTTCGCTTGTCACTGGCCTCCACTGGGACATGGACCCATTGACAGCCACTCTTTGGGTGCAGCCATCAAACCAGTTCTTTATCCATCTAGTGGTCCATCCATCACCAGCTTGGAGACCAGGATGTGGTGTGGGTCAGTGTCGAAGGCTTTGCTCAGGTCCAGTTAAACAACATCAGTTGCTCGCCCCTCATCTATTAATGCTGTGACCTGTTCATAGAAGGCCACCAGGTTTGTCAGGCATTTTGCATGTCAGGTTTATTTTGCAACTTAAAATAAAATAAGAAACATACATATTTTTAAATTTCTGGTTGACCAAACTGGCAAAATATTCCAAACAAAGCAAAAAAAACTAAAATACACATTTGTCCTTTAAATGCACAATTTGAGACTGAACCTTGGCCTACATGGCCTACGAGGAACATCTGAGAGAGTTGGGTTTGTTCAGTCTGGAGAAGAGGAGGCTGAGGGGAGACCTCATTGCTCTCTACACCCAACTACCTGAAGGGAGGTTAGAGCGAGGAGGAGGCCAGCCTCTTCTTCTTGGTGGAAAGTGACAGGATTAGAGGAAATGGTTACAATCTGCACAAGGGGAGATTCAGGCGGGGTGTTAGGAAATATTTCTTCACTGAAAGGGTTCTCAAACATTGGAATGGTCTGCCCAAGGTAGTTGTGGAGTCACTGTCCCTGGAGGTGTTTAAGCAGAGTGTGGACCTGGCATCTGGGAACATGGTTTAGTGCTGGTTCGAGGGTTGGACTGGATGATCTTGGATGTCTCTTCCAACTGGATGCATTCCATGATTCTGTTGTTCTGTAATAGTGTGATTCCTGCCCTTTTTAACTGTGCAGAGTTGGGAAGGAATGTGATGCAAACTAAAATAATCTGAGAGATTAAAGTGTATAGTAACTCATGGGAGAGGTTAGTGGAAGGGTATCTTTTACAATACAATACACCAGGTTGAAAGAGACAATACAATACAATACAATACAATACAATACAATACAATACACCACCAGGTTGGAAGAGACCTTCAAGATCATCACGTCCAACCAATCCAACCCACCTAAATACAATACAATACAACCAACCTAAACAACTAAACCATGGCACCAAGCACCCCATCAAGTCTCCTCCTGAACACCTCCAATAAAGGTGACTCCACCACCTCCACGGGTAGCCAATTCGAATGGGCAATCACTCTCTCTGTATAGAACTTCTTCCTACCATCCAGCCTAAACCCTCCCCTGGTGCAGCCTGAGACTGTGTCCTCTTGTTCTGGTGCTGCCTGCCTGGGAGAAGAGACCAACCTCTGCCTGGCTACAACCTCCCTTCAGGTAGTTGTAGACAGCAATAAGGTCACCCCTCAGTCTCCTCTTCTCCAGGCTAAGCAACCCCAGCTCCCTCAGCCTTTCCTCATAGGGGCTTGTGTTCCAAACCCCTCACCAACTTCGTTGCCCTTCTCTGGACACGTTCCAGCAAGTCGACATCCTTCCTAAACTGAGGGGCCCAGAACTGGACACAGGACTCAAGGTGTGGCCCTAACCAGTGCAGTGTACAGGGGCAGAATGACCTCCCTGCTCCTGCTGGCCACACTGTTCCTGATGCAGGCCAGGATGCCATTGGCCTTCTTGGCTGCCTGGGCACACTGCAGGCTCATGTTCAGCCTCCCATCAAGCAGTACCCCCAGGTCCCTCTCTGCCTGGCTGCTCTCCAGGCACTCTGACCCCACCCTGTAGCTCTGCATGGGGTTGCTGTGGCCAATGTGCAGAACTCAGCACTTGGATGTGTTCAATCTCATGCCGTTGGATTCTGCCCATCTGTCCAGCCTGTCGAGGTCCCTCTGCAAAGCCTCTGTACCCTCCAGCAGATCAACTCCTGTCCCCAGCTTGGTGTCGTCCGCAAATTTACTGATGATGGATTCAATGCCCTCATCCAGATCATCAATGAAGAAGTTAAAGAGCATGGGGCCCAGCACTGATCCTTGGGCACACCACTAGTGACAGGCCGCCAGCTGGATGTGGCACCATTCACCACCACTCTCTGGGCCCGGCCCTCCAGGCAGTTCCTAACACAATGCAGTGTGCTCCTGTCCAAGCCATGGGCTGACAGCTTGGCCAGGAGTTTGCTGTGGGGGACAGTGTCAAAGGCCTTGCTGAGGTCCAGGTAGACCACATCCACAGGCCTCCCCACATCCACCAGGCTCTGAGTGGCTGAAGTGTCTGGAAACCAAGTTAGGTACTTTAAAATATAAAAAGCAAGGGAATGCTATATATTAGTAGGATCTTTATATTTAAAAGTAAATAATCTCATTTTTTAATGCATTGTCCTAAATTGCTTTGATTTCCTTTTCTACTCTCTATTCTTTAGGCCTCTGGATTTATGTGTTTTGTGCACAGCTATGCTGGGCTCACGAAGCAAAGCTTTGTTTAATCAACTCTGGCTTTGTCTGAAAACAAATCATGATGAACATGGGCCCATGGAGATATTAGATGGAAGATTAGAATATTGTTTTGAACTTTATACTATGTACATGCTTAAGCATTGTTGTTATGATTTGTTATTGGAGCGGGGGGAGAATAGCTGCTTTCCTTTTAAGCAGTCTTTAAACTATGGAAAATGTTGGCCAAGCATGCTAGCCAATGTTCCCACTGCAACATGAATATAATGATCACTGTTATGTTCTAAAAACAACTCATGTTTATTATGAGCAAAGACACACATAGTCAAAATGATCTTTGGCTTCACATTAAGAAAAAGAGATTTGTTGGAGACAGGACATGCCATCATGTAAGGTTAGATTCATAGAACTCAGTTTTTGATAAATGTAAACACTGTAAAAAAGTTGTTTGCTGTAAAGATAGGCACGTTACTATGGTGACAACTGCATGATTCAAAACTGCATATGTTCTTTGACTCCAATAATCCCCTACAGTGAGTAAGTAGGATGCCTGCATTTGCTGTAATTTTTAAAACCAGCCTCTGCAAATCATAAGATTTTGCATACTAATCAATGTTAAGGAATTTTCTGATGATTAATAGGTAATTTTTAAACAATTATTTTGGACAGATTTATTTTTGATTCTGTGATTTGTTAGTTTTGCAGTAATTCAAATATAATTGTTTTTGTTTTGTTTTGCTTCTTTTCCCTTCTCATTAATATTAATATAATTCACCAAAGTGAGCATTTTACAAGCCATAAATACCTTTTGGCTTTGTATGTCTAGTGCTGCTAAGACATGCTTAATTATTTACCAGACTAGGAAAATTAGCTTCAGGAAAAGAAAAAAAAACACTCACACCAGTGTTCAAATGCCTATATGCAATTAAAGGTTTTATAGGCAATCAGTAAATTTAACTCTGGTATTTTAATTTTAAAAGTGTAAAAGAAAATTGTCTGTCTTTTGAGTTTTTTAACACACATATTTTTAATTTTCTTGCAATAATGTTATCTGCTTGTGTTAAATTTTTCATATGCTGACACTAGGATTAACACTTACTACTAGGATAGTAATTGCTTCATTTAAAACAGGTAATACGTTGCACTGCATTCTTAGGAAGATGCAAGGACTGGGCTGTTCTATGCCAAAGCCACCTTCTACTGTAACAATGTAGTCAATTTGCCTTCCAGTCTGAGCTCTATAGGTTAAGAAATTATTAGAATAATCCAATAGATATCCCTGGGTATAAAAATATGCTAGAATATATGGTACCAGTTGATAACATTCTGTTCAGCTTTTTACTTCAAAAGATGAATCATCTCCGAGGGGAGAAGTTTTGCAACAAGCTGCATTTCCCCAAGAGATAAGGAGTGTGTGAAAAAGCATATAATAACAGTTATTATCTAAAGATTCTATACTGAGTCATACAAATACCAGTTACTTACTGATTAACAGGACAAGTAAAGATGCCATGATATAAACCAACCCTGGACTGCAGTAATCTTTCCATAATAATTATCCAGTTCCTTCAAAAACAACTGTGAAACATGTTTTTATCATGTTGAAGAGCATCAAAATATGCTTCAAAATACTGCTCCTCAACTTCGGTGCACAAAACAAACCTTCAATAATTTGTTCCATAGGTCCTGAGAACAAGACTGCCTACATTTAAGATTATCTATTAACAGATCAGATGTTTAAAATGCATGAGATACACTGATATGTTATCTGTTTAATAATCTGAACTGATAAAAGGGACTGCTAGTATGATGAAAGTAATTTGAAAGATCCAAGAAATATCAAGTCACAAAGCACTGTCTTTTTCTTCACTTCTTTGTATATAGAGTAGGAAGCTTGTAAGTTTTGAATCTGACAGTCAATCCAATGTAACTAGCATCATTGTTACACACCAGAAAAAGCCAGCATTTGCTTAAATATTTTGATGAAGCATGTGTTTATGCAATTTTGCTTAATTTTTCTTCATCACTAGTCTTTTGTGCTTTGTACGTTCTTGGTTTCTCTGCCTAAAAGGCTGTACTATCAGACGGATGATGGTTGTGAAGGGTGTATCATTACTTCCATTGCTATTTTCTTTTTGTTCATTTACATAATTTATAATATGTGGTGACTAGGACGAGAAAATGATTGAATTAGTAAGAATACTTTTTTGATGTTGTTGAGGATTACCTCAGAATGTAAGCCAGAAACAATGAGATGAAGCTGCTTGTATGGTTCAAAACTTTTCCTGTAAAGGCTATTAATTAAAAAGCAACCATACTGGAAAAATTTCCTGTCCAGAGTTCAGCAAACTAAATATGACTTTTCTGTCAATGAATTGTCGCAGTAAAGGCATGAACTCAATAAATATTCTTTTTATACAAATATCAGAGAACAGACTAGAAAAATATTAAGATTCGTTTGGCAGAGTATTAAGGCACTAGCTTATTTCAATATGTGTTTTTAGTGGCTTTATTAGATAAACAGCCCCCATTGTATAAAATTAAAATATACTTTATTTAGAAGATCTTTTTCAATAGTGGCAGCAACAGTAATTAGAAGCCTATTTTTACTAGCTAACATTGCCCATTCAGAATATCTCATGTATCATGTAAAGTTTACAATACAGAAAGTATGTATCCTAATTCTTAATATAACATGATAAAGTATATCATGCTAAGTGGAGTGGCTGTAAAACCTTTCAGAGTACTTGAATTAGAAATACATATAATTTCCAGAGAGCCAGCCATGGGGAAGAAAATCATAGAATCACAGAATCATCAAATAATTTAGGCTTTTTGACCAACATTGTTGGATCCATCATTAAGCCATAACTCTAAGCACTGCATCCACACATGTTCAGAACCTCTGGAGACAGTGTGACCACTGCTTCTCTGGGCATCCTGTTCAAGTGCTTAACAAACTTTTTGGAGAAGAAATTTGTCCTAATATCCAATCCAAACTTCCACTGGTGCAACCACAGGCCATTTCCTCTCATCCTGTCACTTGTTAGGTGGGAAAAGAGACCAATATCCACCTCAGTACAATCTCTTTTCCAGCAGTTGTAGAAAGTGATAAGGTCTTCTCTTAGCCTCCTTTTCTCCAGACTATTTCTCTTCCTTCAGCCACTTCTCAAAAGACTCCAGTAGCTCAATGTCTTGTCAGTGTTCCCAAACTGAACAGGCTACTGGAGGTTCAGCCTCAAATACAGAACAGAAGGGGACAATCACTTCCCTCATCATACTGGCCACACTATTTCTGATACAGGCCAGGAAGGTACTGGTCTTCTTGGTCAGCAGTACACACTGTAGGCTTATGTTAGGCAGAGGTAAAAAAGTAGTGATCATAAACAGATGTTGATATAAATTAAAGACGCACAGAAACATTTAATAATTCTGATGACAGTCCAAGTGTTATATGCCATACAGGAACATATGACATGTCATTGTACCCAAACCTCTTCAGAGGCTTATGACTGTTAGGAAACAGATGATTCACCCACCTCTTTTTGTTGGTGTGTAATGGTCTGTTGAAAGTTAATAACCATAATATACTTCTTAGAAAGACTCTGCTAATGCACTCTTGGTAGAGGTCAGGACACTTCGAACAGACCTAATGAGCAGATGCATTGTATAAAACACCATAAAAAGCATGTCCATTCAGGTTACTTGATAGAATGAGAGGAGAGGGAAAACAGAAAGTGTGGGTAGAAGCATACATTTATTCTTGTCCCACAGACCCACAGGCTCTGAGCTGTGAAGCTGAAAGTTTTTGCTACTACAAACATGATAAGTAGAAGTCTATCACACTGGATGCACTAATTAGTGCTTAAATAACTGAAGAATTTTTGGAATATGTAATATTATGTTACTTAAAAGCTATCTGGACATGCTAGTGGCTGATCTGCTCTAGGTGACCCTGCTTTTAGCAGGCAAGTTAGACCATGTGTACTTCAGAGTTCTTTCCAACCTCAACCGCTCTGCAATATCAGTTTTGTAGTTAGAAAATGATGTAAAGAGATGAAAGCTTTGAAAGCTTATTTAAGAAATGGTGATAAACACCATTTATGGGTGAAAGAAATAGCAAGACCACAGGAAAGGAGTTTGCCCATGTGTGGCCTAAACCGGTCACACCATGGTAGAGCAGGCACACCTGAAGGGACTGCAACCTGTAAAGGACTCATGTTAGGGTGAGGAAATTAGGAAGAAAGAGCTGCAGAAAAAAGGAGTGAGAAATAAGAAGAGGCAGAGAAAAACTGCTGTGCCCCAACCTCCCACACTGACCATTGCCTTACACAAGGGTATGTGCATTACCTGCAAAGGGGTTTGACAAGATGACCTTTGAGGGTCCCTTCCAACTGATGCAATCTGCGAATCTGAGAATCTGTGATGCAGAGACCTAGAATGGGGAGTCTGAACTGAAGGTGAACCTGAAAGAGATGGAAGAAAGGCATCTTTCTTGGGTGTTAAAATGTTTGTCCTTTCTGTTTCTCAATACTAATTTCAGTTGAATTACCAGTGCTGAGACTCTTTTGCCTATGACAGTAAACCCTACGAGGTTATTTACTCCTATTTTTCCTGTTTTCTTCCTTTCCTAAATGGGGGGAGTGAGTAAGAGATTGTGTGGGTGCTCAGCTGCTAGCTGGGCCAGCCCACCACAGTGCCATATGTTGGCACTGAATTTGAAGCATTTTTTTTTCTCCCAGTGTGGCTGGTGCCTCAGTTTTTATACAGGTGCAAAATTAAGGTGTTCATAGAAATAATGTAGAAAATAAATAAAAGTATTAAAAGCCATTAGAACAGTGCATGAGAATGAATTTTCCAGGTATTCTGTGATATCAGGATGCTGGGTTATACTGATTTACAAAGGAAAAGAACTCTTTATTGCTTGGAAACTCTTGTTTTATTTGCTTGGATGATCAGTCCACTGAATGCTATTAGAAACAATACTGCATGAATACTGGCTCAGGATGTTCAAAAATTTCAAAGGACTGGAGTCTGGGAGGAATAAGTTTGTTCTTTTCTAATAAACTTCTCCAGGTACCCACTTTCACAGAAAGGGACTAGCTGAGTCTTTACTCATATCTAGTGTAGTTATTCTAGCTTTCTTATCTAGTCCAAGAAGAAAGTAGAAATAATTTACATTATTGAAGACTTATCTTTACAGTGGCAGTACTAGATAAGGAAAAGAAAATTTTAATATTTTAGAACAAGCAAAACAGAACCAAAGGAGGGAAGCCTTATGTCTCAGATAAATATATTTCCCCTCTATTTTTTATTGTTCTGATCCTTTTCTAGAGATGTTTGTTGTTGTTGTTGTTTGTTTGTTTGTTTGTTTTATTGTCTTCCAAGGAAAGTTAGCCTGGGCACTAGAAAAATAATGTGCAGTGGAATTCTTTGTTTCATTACCTTTCCCAAGACGAATGGTGTTATTTACTTTTCTAGTCTGCACAATGGGCTGTTCAGTGACTCAGCAACTGCATTTAGGAAAGTCCTGAAGCTGTTGAGGCTACCCTTGGCAACACTGTGGGGAAAAGGGGCTGAGTGAATACAGTGGAAAAAGGTCTTTCCTGTGTTCTCCCTCCTCTAGCTGTTGACATCAAAGCATTGAAGCAGAGTTAAATTGCAGTGGAGAGAGGGCTGGGCAGATACTGTTGAAGTTACAGAGTGCTCTGTGTTTCAACAGATCATCCAGAATACATGCTGGCATGTGCATTTCACAGTATTTACTTTTGAGTGACAACCATGTAACTGCATCTTCCCTACACACTGTAGCACTAGTGTAAGTATCCTAGGAAAAAGGATACTAAAAGTCATAGGATATATGAAAATAAAAAAGTGATTCGCCTTCCATTAAATACTTACAAAAACTTTATTTTTATGTTCTGTCTGAATTTCATTTTTTGGGAGAAGACTTTATTTCAAAATCCTATTGTCTTGAGTATATTTATGTATTCTTGGTGTTGATTCCACATAAATACCAGTATCACAAATCATTGTAATGTGATTAAACAGAGTTTTATTATCTCAGTGAGGCACCAGTTTAATTTTGTTCTTCAATGTTCTGTTTCTTGATTCACAGTAGAGAAAGATTCTCCTAACAGTGAGTATGCCTTTCCCTGTTTGAGAATTTTAAAAGCTGATGCAGTCTTGCTTAATTTGCTAGCCAAGCAATGCTTCTAGATGTTTATTGCTTTTTATGTCTTCAGCGTGATGTTAGGATTTGAATGCATCATAGTTGTCTATATGTAGAAAAATGGTTGGTACAAAGTACAATACATTTTTGGCAGCTGTGTTATCAGGAATGTTATGTGATACAAATATAATTAGTACATATCTGACTCATCCTTAGCTGGCTGAGATGTTAACATGTTCTGCTAGGCCTGAGTTATTTGTTGAAGTTTTATCAATTCCTTGAAACAGATATTAATTCTCTTGTTTAAAACTAAAGCAGAGTGCCTTTAAATGAGAACAGCAGTGTGTTTCCATGACTACAGTACTGTTAACACCTTCATGGGATTCTCAAAGCTAAGAGCTGAACATTGTGACATTTGTGTTTAGTAATACAACAATGCTTTTGTTATTATCTCATTCTATGACTGACAGAAAGAGGTGGTATTGCAAGTGGCCTTTAAAACTTAAAAAGGCACATTTTATTTCTTGTTACTCCCCCCCCTAAGCTGACTTGGAGAGAGGCTTTCTGGGGTGCTGTGTAATCTACTAAGCTAAATCAGATGGGCATTCTTGTGTATTAATCACAAAACAGGTAAATACTGTTGCTTCCTCTGCAAACTGAAGAGGGTGGTTAATAAAGTGATAGCTTCTTTTCAGTAGAATCTGAAATGGATAAGGCTGAGAGACCACAGACATCTAGAGAGAAGTTTCAGTAGTGGGTTGATACTATTCATGTTACAGATTTACTCAAAATGACTCCCCAAAACTGAGGTTTCCTGTGGCTGGTGCTCAGCTGCCTTGAACATGGCAGCTTCAAACTCTGGCAAGGTACAACTGAGAAGCTTCTGCGACAAGTGAAAAAGTGCTGGAAAATTGTATTCAGTTTTCACAGTTACATAGCAACCAAGGAACTGAAGTCAACATGTGCAAAGAATTCAAGAGTACTGGACTGTTTTTTTGTCAGTACTTCTTCTGTGATAAGTATTTAGTAATCAGCAGCAGAATAACTGATGTTTTAAAAAGTCTTTTCAGAATTCTCTCATGGAATACTTACTGATAATGACCTGCACAGCATCTGCTTCCTCTACTGTATTATTTGAGATGGTTTTGTTTTCCTACCTTTGTTAATTATCATCAATATAATGTTGCATGATTAGCTGAGTGTGGGGGATGTTTAGGGAGTAGTGGCTATACATGCTGAAGGTGGAGATGGTCAGGTAGTAACTGCTAGTGGACAAGAAGGTCTGCTGAAAACTGGCTGATCCAAAATAGCTCTGTGCGTCGTTCTCCAGTAAAAGAGAGTGGGAAACTGATCTCTGTTCAGAAGATGGCCTGCTATCTTGGTATGACCACAGTATATTTGTAGTGGGCTTTGAATCTGCCTGCAACAGTTGTACCGTTTTGTTGCAATTCATGAACTAGATTTAATATTTTTCTAAACTGCATGAGAAATTCATTCTAGGTTGATTTTTGTGCCCATCCAGTTTCTATTTTAATGCTTCAGAAGTGAGATTAGGGTGCTCTCTAGTTTGCTGGGTATTGTGAGCTCAGAAGAAATACCTTATACTACTACACGAAATTTTGGCTCATAAATGCACAGAGATTAAGCAAAGCAACTCTGCAGAGTGCTGTAGAACTTGCCAACTCACTACAGTCCTGGTAGAATGTAGATTTTATTGTTTTATTGCAGTGAAACTGCATCAGTTCCAAGTTACACATATGGAGAAATATGCCAGCTAAACCTTTTGTCAATTATATCAATGTAATTGTGTCAAGAAAATTGATTTCTCTCTAGTAGAGACATATGTGGCAGAGAAGGAAAATCTTTATTTCTTGTTAATGTAACATTGTTTTCAATTAAGAAGGTCCAGATGTTCAAGCATTTAAAATTCTCCTTCTTTTTAATAAGAAGCCCACTCATTTGGGCTTTTTATTGGACAAAAAGAGTGGAAATTTTTTTCCAAAGAACTCTTGTCTCCTTTTTGAAATGGAGGTTGTATTGAATCCTGACTTTGCATCCTGAAAGACCTATTTATTCTACATATATTTTGTTTAGTGTTACAGTTTCAACCCCTAGGCACAAGCATATGTGGCACTGTGGAACGTAGTTTAATGGCTGTGGCGATGGGTCAGTGGTTGTACTCAGTGATCTTGGAGGTCTTTTCCAGCTGAAACAGTTCTATGATTCTATGTAAAGTCTACCTTGAGTAGTAAATTTACTGACTTGCAATGAAGGCAGATTTCTTATTTCTTCAAGATAAATTTAATTGGTCTCGCCCTTCTGTCACGTGTTTACCTCTTGGAGCAAAGCCTTTAGCATAGGAACTGTTATAGTGGTGAATCTGATTGTTCCTCAGCATCATTTAGATTAAAATCTTGGAGTTTTTAGGGAATAATTTTCTATACTGCCTGGGCTTTCACCAGAGAGATTTTACCAGACTGCACAGTTCCAGATTGCCTCTTTTGTATTTGCATGCATCAGGTTAGTTTTCTTTTTAAATTTTATCTTCCTGAGAGAAATTGTTCAGAAGTGTATTTTTGCAGCACACTCTCAGTTCAGGGTAGCATCTTATTTTCTGTGGGTGTTAATAGCTTCATCACTGGCCATTGATCTTAGGTTACTTGGACAGAATTGACAACTTGCATAAAAGTCCTGTTAAGGACCCTTTAATTAGCATGTTAACAAAAATGACTTTTGGGATATGTAAGAATGTATGCAAAATTTTCAGAGTTTTAATGGCAATTTTAAAAATGTGTGTAACATGTCCCTCTTATTCCACAAGAAAGGCAGTTTATTTAGGAAAGTACTCAGTTGTCTTTGTTATCACATATGTTTTAAAAAATGGTAAGAAGTACAGGTTTAAAACGGAATACATGCTCCTATGAGCTTGTTTCTTTTTCATCTTATTGGGATATATGCCTCAAGATAATTGGACATACTGGCAATATATACACTCTACATTGTTCTTTTCACCGAATTACTGCTGTAGGAAGGCATTATACAGCATGATCTTTTACAGATTGTTTCTGTGACGCAGCGTTAGGTCTCCTGGGAAAACTAAATATTTGAGTACAATAATTGGCAAGAAAATTCAGTGTGTCCCTATGGTAATATTCTAATTTTAAGTTAAGATTACTTTTAAAATTTTTAAGAGGCAACACCCCACATTTTTGCCATTTAGAACAGAATCGGATCAAATCGAATAGAATTGAATCAAATAGAATAGAATAGAATTAACCAGGTTGGAAAAGACCTTCGAGATCATCGAGTCCAACCTATTATCCAACACCATCTAATCAACTAAACCATGGCTCTAAGTGCCCCATGCAGTCTCTTCTTAAACACCTCCAGTGATGGTGACTCCACCACCTCCCTGGGCAGCCCATTCCAATGGGCAATTACTCTTTCTGTGAAGAATTTCGTCCTAATGTCTTCCTAAATCTCCCCTGGTGCAGCTTGTGACTGTGTCCTCTTGTTCTGGTGCTGGTTGCATGGGAGAAGAGACCAACTTCCACCTGGCTACAACCTCCCTTCAGGTAGCTGTAGAGAGCAAAAAGGTCTCCTCTGAGCCTCCTCTTCTCCAGGCTAAGCAACCCCAGCTCCCTCAGCCTCTCCTCATAGGGCTTGTTCACCAAACCCCTCCCCAGCTTTGTTGCCCTTCTCTGGACTTGTTCCAGCAAGTCAACATCTTTCCTAAACTGAGGGGCCCAGAACTGGACACAGGACTCAAGGTGTGGCCTAAGCAGTGCTGAGTACAGCACTGGTTAGAATGACTTCCCTGTACTGGGCAGAATGACTTTCCTGCTCCTGCTGGCCACACTATTCCTGATACAGGCCAGGATGCCATTGGCCTTCTTGGCCACCTGGGCACACTGCTGGCTCATGTTCAGGCAACTGTCAACCAGTACTTCCCAGGTGCCCTTCTGCCTGGCTGCACTCCAGTGGCTAAAAATTGTACAGATTCTTATGTCAAAACCTTGTAAAGTTATGTGGGACATAAACCAAGTCATAACTGATGTTTTAAAATATTTTGTGGTTTACCATACAATTGCTTAATTCATAGCTGATTTTGGGGTGGAGGTGGGGAAGGAAGGAAATTACTTGCTGTGTCTTTGTACAAGAGAAAACAAATGAAAATATTATATACCTGATCACATACTTATTCCTGGTCAAGGCTTTTCTGAAATCATGTGGGGAAGACAAATCTGATGGGGCAAAATCATTGACATTCACAACTAAGTGGCTGGGAATGATTTTTAACCTAACAGAACTGCAAATATCTCTCTGCACATTCTACCCAAGTATTAAACCTAGGGTGAAGCCATTGCTATATTCACCAAGGCATTTGTTATTCGGAGAGGAGCCACAGCATTTATTTGACTAAATTTGAGGCAAATTTAGTCAAATAATTTCCCAGCCTGGTTACTTCTTGTGAGGGAGTCAAGTATTGAATGTAGGCATTCAAACTCTATTTAATCACAACTACATTTATTAAGCAGAAGAATCATGTCTAAACTAAGTATCCAGGACCTCTTAGGTTTTTTAATGTGACCAAGAGTTTACTGCCATCTTTGTGGCAATATTATGTAAGCTGATATTGAAGATTATAATATACAGATACTAGAATCTTCCCTTGTTAAAGTATCACATATTTTATTTAATTTTTTTTAAAACTATTAATCTGAAGTCAGATAGCTATTTATCGGTGAATTTAATGTCAGTTATGAATTTTAATTGACAGCTTGATTATAGTATCATAGTATCATAGTATCATCATATTATAGTATCTTAGTATCAGTCAGGGTTGGAAGGGAGCACAAGGATCATCTAGTTCCAATCCCCCTGCCACGGGCAGGGACACCCTACACTAGATCAGGCTGGCCAAAGCCTCATCCAACCTGGTCTTAAACACCTCCACGGTCAGGGCCTCAACCATCTCCCTGGATAACCCATTCCAGGGCTTCACCACTCTCATGGGGAAGAAGTTCTTCCTCATGTCCAGCCTGAATCTCCCCACCTCCAGCTTCATTCCATTCCCCCTAGTCCTATCACTACCTGATAGCCTGAGAAGTTCCTCCCCAGCCTTCTTGGAGGCCCCCTTCAGATACTGGAAGGCCACAATGAGGTCACCTCGGAGCCTTCTCTTCTCCAGCCTGAACAGCCCCAACTCCTTCAGTCTGTCCTCATAGGAGAGGTGCTCCAGCCCTCTGATCATCCTCGTGGCCCTTCTCTGGACACCTTCCAGCACCTCCAGATCCCTTTTGTAATAGGGGCTCCAGAACTGGAGGCAGTACTCCAGGTGAGGTCTCAGCAGAGCTGAGTAGAGGGGGAGAATCACCTCCCTTGACCTGCTGGCCACACTTCTCTTGATGCAGCCCAGGATCTGATTGGCTTTCTGGGCTGCAAGTGCACACTGAGAGCTCATGTTGAGCTTCTCGTCCACCAGCACCCCCAAGTCTCTCTCCTCAGGGCTGCTCTCCAGCCAGTCACTGCCCAGCCTGGATTTGTGCCTGGGATTGCCTCGACCCAGATGCAGGACCCTGCACTTGGTCTTGTTGAAGCTCATGAGGTTGGCTTGTGCCCACCTCTCCAGCCTGTCAAGATCCCTCTGGATGGCATCCCTTCCCTCCAGCGTGTCTGCTGCACCACACAGCTTGGTGTCATCAGCAAACTTGCTGAGGGTGCACTCGATGCCACTGTCCATGTCACCCACATTATAGGCAATTGTAGAGATGTTCTCTGTAGAGATTACTGCCTTGAGTTTTGTTATGTTACCTGAAGTCCAGTGAAAATTTCACCTGAAAATTTGCTGATTAGCCTAAAGCTGCAATAATTGCTCTGGCAGTATAAAAAATGTAAAATACACAGCTACAAGTTCCTTTACCAGATTTCTTTTGGCATAGGAAACATTAACAGCCTCTGATAACTACGAGATAAGAAAAGAATTTATAGACAAGTCCTGCACTGTGGAATGTCTGTACTGGAAAAAAAAAAAGATGACTTTTCTCTTAAAATAAGATTACTTTTCTGTCAAAATAAGTTGTCAAATATGTATGTGTATGTTTATTTGTATAGACACAGGTATATTTGTATTACATTCCCAAAGATACAAAGAAAATACTGCCTCTAAATGTAAATAATGCTAGATATTATATACAATACTAAATTCTAGATGCTAGATACAATCATTATTCTTGCCTTAAAAAAAAAAATCTTTATCAATAATTCTATGCCAATGGGTGTCCTACATTTTGCTGTCCATGGCAATAATCTCAGTCAGAAAGCATGGTTGTCTCTGATGACCTGGGACCTTAGACCTTACTCCTCTATAAAGTTGATAATAATTGATTGAATATTATATGTCAGTGTTGAAGAAATTTCTCCTTTTATGCCTCCCAGAAGTAATATCTTTCAAAATGAGCTCCACCCTAAGTAGAATGAAATAGCCAAACACAGATTTCAATGTGATACACTGTGAGTAGACCATGTGAGCTGAGCATGGGGCTCAGCTGTGGCTTGGCTTAAAAACATCACTGTAGATGATGCAGTGTGTCTATTGTGCCAGGGCTGGCTGCAAGAGTCACAGGAGGACTGTAAGACCAGTTTTGTGCCCACCCTTGAGTCAAATTAGTTTCAACAGCTTCAGTGGAGTTTCACCAGGTTACACTAATGTCAGTTCTGCCTGCTATGTGCATGGGAAAATATCCATGAATGCCATCACTATTGATGTGGATGTAAAGTGGCAGATTTCCTGAATGTTTTTGGAACTATTAATGAATTGTTCTGAAACATCTGCTCATTAAACACTGCTAAAAGAAGACGGAACAAACAAAATTTCAAATTGTGACAAAAAGCTGTATGTAAAAAAATTGTTAAACAGTGATGGGGAGAGGCTGAGCCATTAATACCTTCCTTCAGATAGCTTTTGGTCTTGTTTTATTCAAAACAACTTGGATTTCAATTTTTGTGAGTGAATTTTTATGTGATCTCTTTCCTCTTCATCTGGTTTGCCCATGTACACATGTGCAAACTCTTCAAATCAGATTAGGAGATAATATATACTATTCTCTTCTTGGGTTTTGTGTACTTCTCAAATGGTCTGCTGTTTTCTGCTTTAATTTCCTTTAGTCTGTAAAATGAACACCTTCCCAGTTTGTTCTTGGCAGTTGAATTCAGGGCAGCAACATAATTCAGAGCAATTTCTTTCCTCATTCTTCCTCCACAAGTAGGAGATTTAGAGATTTACAGTTCTGTTTTGTTGTGGTCATGCTGCTACAGCTTGAAGGATCAGGTTTGCACTTGGGGAAGGAGTCAGCTACAAAGTGATAAAAAAGGAGATATTTCGTCAGAGCCAACTCGTTAGCTCCTCAGTTGAAGCAGGAGACTAAACTAGCATTTATAACACTGCTGTTGGTTAGCACCCTCAGAAATAGCATTTACATGTCCCCAAATGTAGGAGTCATGAGGCAGGCCAAGAAAACCTTCAAAGGTACTCAGTGCCACAAGGGTGTTACATTAACTGTGCACAGTAAATGTGTAATGAGCAGACCTTGAAAAATCACATTGGGCTGATGACAAGGAAAATAGATTACCAAGTCTTGTGAACAGCGTCCATGCATAAACTAATTCAGACTTTGCAAACCCAAGTGTAGAAACTAGGAAAAGGATGTTGATAGTGAAGCCCTGCCACTCCAGGAAAGTATTTTTCAAGTTCTCCTCTTCTCCCAACTCCCTTCTCCCCCACAGCTCCCTCCTCCCCTCACCCTGCACCCCTCCTTTCATCCCCCTTGCCTTTTGCTACTGCTGTCTCAGTTACATATCCACAAACAGGCTGATGGATGCATTGCTGGTGTCCGTTTGCCATTATAAAATATTAGTAAATATATCACACCAAGTATCTGCTACAATTCTTCAGACTGGCATATTTAAATATGCTGTACTTCAGAAACTGCTACATAATACCCTTGATCCCTAGGAATCTGTCAGCTTTCTGAGCAGTCTTTTAGTCAGAAATGGGTTGTAGGAACAGTTTACCGTGATTCGTAGTATCCACATGCGTGCCAAATTCAGTGATCAAACAGGTAGAAACATGCTAGTAGTCTGTATATGTAGAAAGGAGAATTCATTTCAGCATGGTGACTGGGAATTCAATGAGGGATTAACATGATGTCAAATGTGGTCTAAATGCTCTGTGCTGCGTGCTGTTGATGTTTAACATAGCTGACAGCACACACTATTTATACCTTGGTGAGCTGGTATTTCACAATAACTTTTTCCTCTTTGGTAAGAAAATTCAGCTCTGTGCAGTGTGACTGGTGCTTCTTAGCAGGCACTTGAGGTGGCCTTGTACACATATCTTATTGATGGAGACAGCAAGTACTGAGAGCAGAGCTGCAGCTGGTGTTCAGTGTCCTTCTGCTCACTGTGGAGACCAACCTATGCACGTGCAGTAGAAGTGCCTCTGGCTCATTTATGTTTTCTCCATTCTTCCTATAGTAATGTGATTGCATATTGTGGCCTGAAGAGATTTACTACAGATTTCAAAATGCTTGTTAATTGTTATTGTTTTTTTTTCAGATTCATGTATTATCACGTTTGGTGGAACCTGTTTCCTTGCTTTGGGCATCTAACAGCAACAGTATGTGCTAAATTATCAGTAGCTGCTGTGAGCCAGCTGTCAGCATTATGCTTATTATTTTAACAACTACACTTATTTGGTTACTGGTGCTAGTATATGATACAGCAGTGGACAATTATTTTTGTTTTTGCATTTGCAAACGACTTGACCTGCAAATACTTTGAGCTGTCTTTTATAAAATGCTTTTGCTTCAGATGACACAGGTGATGAGATAACGATTTAAAAAGAAACAAACCCAAAAGAATTGTGAATGTGTATTTATATCTGCAATTATCTCTGACAACTGTGAAATGTCCATGAGTACTCTGGATGAAGTAGACTTGGAAATTTATTGTAGGTTTTGTATATATATAAAAAAAGATAAAGCACAATATGAAGGCAATTTGTTCAATGTTTTCCTGTTCCCAAAGCTATGAACAACTGGCTACAGTCCCAAAAGTTGGATGAA
This sequence comes from Colaptes auratus, assembly GCA_015227895.2. Classification (NCBI taxonomy): domain Eukaryota; kingdom Metazoa; phylum Chordata; class Aves; order Piciformes; family Picidae; genus Colaptes; species Colaptes auratus. Next base: position 82,573,230 of record CM026897.1, on the reverse strand, counting down.
GTTCTGATCTCAATGCATTTGTCCTGGGTGAACTCCTAGACACAATGATCAGGTGCTTTTAGTTGTGATTCTTATCATCATTTGTAGTCAATATCAGAATCACACCGCAGAGACAATCTCCGTTTCTGCCACTTCCAACATTTAAGGCGATCGCTTACCTCATCAGACAAGTACAAATACAGCAAACACCTGAAATGCTGTAATTATAACACAGTGACCATATAGGTATGATTTAACTAATTGTTTTCCATACTATATGTGAAACAGGTATGAGATACAACTAATTATTTAATGTACATATGTAGGAAGATAGAACTATTGTTTTATCTGTTGTAGCATTATGTGGAGGGTTGAAATCACCCCCCCCCCAAATAATTTGAGAGAATTACCTCCCAAAATAGAATTGCCAGACTACCTCAGTGGGATGGAAGCAAATGAAGCTATATATACAAGCAAAACTACAATCTAGAAATATGAAATCCAGTAAATATGTATAAAATAAACAATATTTACATGTGTTTACAAGCAGCACAAGAACCCCCCTGGACAAAACAAGGGGGTTACCAGTAGCTTCACCCTCTCTGCTCCATCCTCCATATTCCCCCCTTGTTTGCCCCCCTAAAAAGGAAAAGAGAAATAGAAGAGCAGAGAGTATCTTAACCACAACAAGAATGCAGCCAAGGTCAGCATCAGCCAAGAAAAAGCTACCAGCTAGAGCGAAGAGCTGAGAAAGAGAGAAAGTTAGGTTTATACAACTAACTTTATGTTAGTTACCAGGCCAATGGGATTATTTAGACCCTATCATTATTTTTCTTTTGCATCCAATAGCAATTTATTTACATTCTACCACTTTCTACTCAAGATCCATGGAAAATTTGGTAGTCATCAGCCTAAAAGTGCCACACATCAGTTTCTGAGAATTTATGCCACCTGACAGTACAGTTCATACAGATATTATTATTACCTGTGTGATTGTGCCTTTCTAGGAAAAATCCAGATTTAGAAATCAACCATTCATCAGAAGCAAAATAATTCATACCTACTTGGGAAAGTTCAGCATCTAAGTAGCAAACTTTCCACTGTTTCGAATCAAACATGCATGAAAACTGCAGTTGGCATTCATAATGCTTTCATGACTACTTACACTGTGTTAAACAAGCACCTTCAACCATCATTAAGTCATATCACAATTCAGCAGTATTACAGTTGTTTTGTAGAATAGTTTTGGATGTTAACAAGAGAGGCAAAAGTATTTTTTTGTAATGTTAAAGAGAGACCTAGGGGTTGGCAATTATTTCTGTGTATGTCTTTCTTATACACCATTTACTTGTGGTCATTTATAGTATTTATAATATTTGTTATTTTTTTTTTGTCATAACACTGTTTATCTGTGCACAGATTGATTTTGTATAGTATGCCTTAATAGTTATCTGTATTGAGAAGTTAGTTACGCAAAATGTAGGGTTTTGTTAGTTGTCTCTCATTAGATCTAAAGTCTAAAAATCAGAAGCAGCAGCTTATGATGTTTCAAATTTTCTTTTTCTGTGCCAATTTCACCATTGCTTGTCATGTTTACAATTAAGTATGTCATATTTTACACTCATGAAATAACCTGGACTGCTGCTGAGACACTGTGAATGTAATAAGGAAATCTTGAGGAACATGTTATTAATTCAACTAATTAATTTCCTTAAAATTAAGCTGGAGTGGGCAGTTACAGAGGAAATAATTTCACTGAGTCCTACACTCAGACAGGTCCTTTAGATGTCTTTTTGTGTGAACTGATACCCCTAGGGTTCTGGTTTTAGTGATTGTGCCTTATTTTATCTCCTTGCCATATTTCTGTGTAAAACCACAGCTGGATGTATGAGCAGGCTTAAAAAAATGTACCAATCTAACAGTACAACTAAACTATTATCTTCCTATGTATCTGAGGGGTTGTAAAGTATCTTCACCAGGGAAAAAAAAATGTTAATTGCTTAGTTGCTGAAAGCTTTTTGTGTGCTAGAAATTCCTTCAGATCTGCAATTCCATTTCCAAACCTCTGCAACCTCTGTCCTGTTATCACTTATGACTAATGTAGAAGACAATACAGTGGGGTAGGGGACACAGAAATAAAGGATCAAAAGGGACAGAAACATTTACACACATAAAACTTGCTTAGTAAGTTCATAATCTTTCAAAAGAGTAGCAATATAAGGATGATTCAGGCTTCTGGTAGTTCCCCTGTTTTATGAGCAATGTCACTTCACATGACAGGGAAAACAGCCTGTTTTCACTGTGCATCAGAAGGCTTCAAAGTTAGGTCTCTGAGGCCACAAAATTTATTCTTGTACTGACCCAAAGCAGTTTGTGAGAAGAACATACTTGGTAATGGTAAAGAAAAAATAATGTGCTGGACATAATGATTCAACCATATTTGAAAATACACATGCTCACAAAGCATGGTGACAGCACCCCAAAACTCCATGTTTGCTAACAGCATCACGGCCTATATAGGTTTTTAACGTTTTATGTTATTGACAATAAGAACTGATTTTAGGCTGGAGGTTAGGAAGAAATTCTACACAGAGAGAGTGATTGCCCATTGGAATGGGCTGCACGAGGAGGTGGTGGAGTCACCATCACTGGAGGTGTTCAGGAGGAGACTTGGTAGGGTGCTTGGTTGCATGGTTTAGTTGATTAGGTGGTGTTGGATTATAGGCTGGACATGATGATCCTGATGCTCTCTTCCAATCTGGCTTATTCTATTCTATTCTATTCTATTCTATTCTATTCTATTCTATTCTATTCTATTCTATTCTATTCTATTCTATATATCAACTAATGCATGATATTTGTAAATAATAGCAAGCCCTGTGCTGCTAAGATAAAATTTTGTAGAGCAGCAGACGGAGCTTTATGAACACAAGCACTGACTGATGGTCTGAACAGGGTTTAGTCACTGAGCTTAATGAAACTGCTATTGTACTTCTCTGATTTAATTGGTGGCTTTTTTTTCTTTTTTTTCCCCATGTGCTTCATTATCTTTTCCTAATGCTTGCTCTCTGAGTAACAGCTACAGATTTAAAAGCACAGAAGGATCTGGAGCAGAAAGTTTCAAAGAGCATAATTCAGTGAAACTCGGGTGTTATTTTTATTTTATTTTTTGTAATGATTAAGTTTGCATCTATAAATTTCTGCATCTACATTTCTGCATCTAAGTGTTTGCAGAAATCCAGATTTAGCTGCTAGAAATGATTAACTGCAAATGTTACTCAACATTTTGATATATAGTTGCTTCTTGGGCTTTTATGCACTTCTCACATCTGGAGTATCAGTTGTGTTTTTTAATGCCCTCCTTTCTCTATCTCTCCACCACAGTGAAGAATTTTGGTATACAGAGTGTTATAAATGGGCCACACAAGAAAATTTCCAAGTTTCTTGTGAGAGTTGTTTATTAAAAAAGAAGCGAGCAAGCAGCAGGGAAAAATAAAGAGAGAGAAACCGTGCGCCATGCCGTGGAATCTTCCTTCCATAGATACCTCTAGTCTCTGCCAAAAAGCAACTTACAAATCCTAACTTTTCTTTATATAGCTACACCGTCTACATATGCATGCTTATGCTTAATAGAAGGCAGGGATATGATAATGAGTTCTAGCAACTTCTTGGGCTTCTTGAGCATGCGTCTTCTTTGTGGTAGGGGTTGTAGATGAGGCAGGGGAGGTCTTTCTCCTGTGTTCTTTGCAGAACCACATCTTCTCACATAAGTACAGCTGCAGCACAGGACTTATCTGAGGTAAACATTCTATGGCTCCTGTGAAAGTTGGCATAAGGTTCCTGTCTGAAGCCAAAACAATCTGAGCATTTGCCCTCTGTTCTCAAAACAAACCAACTGCCACTACTGCCCCGAATACAGCATTCTGCAACACAAATCACAAACCACTATGGCATTTATAACAGAATACATCTTGCATACTTAGATTGCACTTATTAATCTGGATTTTAAACTGCTTGAAAAGATTAATTTTTTCATGCTCAATTTTTATACTATTTAATAACATGATTTTGCTGATTAAGTAGCCTTTTTCATTAGATCTATCAGTTCTGTCTACTCATATGGGGTTTCACATTACAGAGTGATAACAGTAAAAAGTGTCAAAAGTACCATGGATCAAAAATTTATAGAGTTTATGGGGTTTTTTCTGTGTTTATTTTTTTCTGTTTTGGACATGGAATTTATTGGACCTGAAATTAACATTACAATAAGAAAATAATTAAATGATGGTTTTTACTTGATGTTTTACATCTATCGAACCCCTACTTATCTTTTGTGCTAAAATATTCTGTAATCTGATAAGTGCAAAATACCACTGGAAAAGATAAATATATGAAAAATGTGTGGATTAGATTAGCAGAGTTGTTAGGTTTTAGTGGAGTTATAATAGTAAGATTTAAAAAAAGTATTTATTTGGTCTACTCAGCCTCCTTTAAAAATGTTATATACTTACTATTATTGCTTTATAGTATTTTTAGCATGGATTTGAAGTAATGTTTGTGTCTTTTAAAGAGAGATTTTAAAGGCCTCATTTGATGTAAAATACTTCTTTTTAAGGTAAATATGAATGCAAGTATGTCCATTCAGCTTTACAGTTGCTGGGCTCAGGAGAAGTCTTAAGGTCAAAATCCCTGAGCCTATTTACCATCTGCTTCCAGCCCTGCCCCAGAGGTGAACCACACACCACAACATGAAAGTAGACACTGGGCTGCCTGCTTGAACAGGGTGATCCATGTGCTAACGGATGCTCAATGTGCTGTTGCTGAAATCTGCACATGACAGACATACTACTATCATTTCAGAGCACCTCTCAGCATTAGTGTGTGGGCTATTTCTGGAGAGAAGACATTGAAGAGGCTGGTGAGAGGCCTTAAGTACAAGCCCTGTGAGGAGAGGCTGAGGGAGCTGGGATTGTTTAGCCTGGAGAAGAGGAGGCTCAGGGGAGACCTTATTGTTGTCTACAACTACCTGAAGGGTGGTTGTAGCCAGGTGGGGGTTGGTCTCTTCTCCCAGGCAACCAGCACCAGAACAAGAGGACATAATCTCAAACTGCACCAGGGGATGTTTAGACTCGAGGTAAGGAGAAAGTTCTTCACAGGGAGAGTTGTTAACCGTTGGAATGGGCTGCTCAGGGAGGTGGTGGAATCACCATCCCTGGAAGTGTTCAAGAGGAGATTGGATGTGGCACTTGGTGCCATGGTCTAGAAGGCATGAGGTCTTGGGTGACAGGTTGGACTTGATGATCTTTGAGGTCTTTTCCAACCTTGTTGATTCTATGATTCTATGATTCTACTCTATTTGAACAGAAACTGGTACTTAACAAATAGCTTTGTTTTGAAAATATGGATAAAAAACTGTAATTACAAAACTACAGAAGAGGTGCTGCTTTTTTAATCATTGCACTAAAGTACTAGCAGAAGATAGTGGAGACCTGGATTAAATTTTCTCCTAAGTTTGAGGGTAGTTCTGGTCTTAGCTCTTAGAATAGGCCTGTATTACTGGTACTGGGGAAAAAAAACCACAACAATTCCATATTTTCTACGGTGTAGAAATATTGGTTGACTTCAAGAATTAGAGTTTGAGAATAATGAGAAAAGTTGATTAGGATGCTTACCTAATATTTAAATCTCAATATATGTTGTGTCCACACAAAATGAAACAATTTTGATAGGAATATCGAGAGCCCTCATTGCAAGCAGCGTAATCTAGCTGCACTGGGTGGTATAGTGCCTAAAATTATTGGTTTATCTGGAAAGCAAATAACACCTCCCCCCAGCATCCTAGGTATGGTTAATACATTTTATGGCAGAAAAAAAAAAAGATAATTAAACACTATGGGCACTGGAAGCTGAAATATAGCACTCATGATGCCATCTGTCTTTCATGGGATAAATAAACTCTCTGCTTATTGAGAATTCCCATTGTTATTTCCAATGTTAATACTGATTTGTTGATGGTGTGTGAAAAATCTGTTTGTTTAACCTGTGAAAATTGAGTACCAGAATTCATTTGTTAGCCATTCAGTAGTCTAAAATTTTCTGTACCCATCTGTATCCTTTTTTTGGTTTATTTCTCATAGCATTGTTTGATGGTGGCAGTTGATTTCAGTCTCCTGGTTGTACTGCCAGACACGTTGCAAAGTAATGCAACTGGTCGAAGCAAAAGTGGGATGTGCATGTGTGCAGCGCAAATATTATTGCAAAAAAATTTCTGTATTAACAAAAGTCTTGCTGATCCCTATTTATTTACTTCACTGCATTCCTTGAGTTCTAATTCAGTTCCCTCTCAAGACAAACGCGGATTTCTTATGCTGTAGGTTTTATTGTTAATGCATACTAAGGCTATATTTTTTCTAACTACGAAAGCTTAAAATCATGTCTTATATTAGATGACTAATGATCTTACACTCAATGAAACCTGAATATTATCTATCAAACCATTTAATTCTTTTTGGACATTCATAAATCAATGCAGAAAACATGGGGTTTGATTTCATTATTCAGCAACAGAGAAACCCTGACAATATTTAAAGCATTAATTGCTTTGACTGAATCATTCTGACACGCATTATGTTTTAATATTTAATAAGATTTCCATTAAAAAGTGTATATGAAATCATCTTCTGCTGGGGTTGGACTTTTGTAAAGAATGTCTCCTACATTTGATTAAATAAGTCTAACACAGACTCACTGTCTACCTGTGTATTGAACACATCCCACAAAACACCTGAAATCAGGCCTATGTCTTTTTCCTGGGAGAGGAAACATTTGAGCAAAGAATACAGTTTGAAAAGACAAATGTCACTGTCCTTCATGATGTTGCTGAAGCAGCAGAAAGAAGACCCACAGGTGATCTCCTGAAGGACTCAGTGTCACATAGCAGCAGCTTTAAATGAGTGTATCTCCTGCTGTGTATATGTGGGAAAATATGACCTTGGTTTCCCTTTCCTATCTGGAATCTCCAACATGAGTGCAGAAGGTCAAGACCATATAGGAGAATATGGTAGGTAGAGGTGCCAATGACATGACAACTGGGAAAAGATGAGTCATTAAAAAAAAAAAAGGCAGGCAGACACATTGTTGATATAAGTCAATAAGTGGATATTTTTATATTTCTTACCATTCCTGATTTACAGCTAGATGTAGTGTTCTGGAGGGTAACTATATTTTTGAAAAATGTAACTTATTGGCAGCAATTCATACATAGATAAGGGAATGCACAATGAGATGGCAATTTTTTTTTGTTAAAAAATGACAATGCCTTCCTGGAGGGAATGCTTTTCTTGTGTAATGCATAGCGATAGAAATAGGTGATTATAGATCTAATAGACAGAAATAATTAAAGTTACATTGGCAAGCTTGGTTTATTTAGGGAGGGAGCTGCAATTAAGCCACATCTCCTTTGTATTATAACTGTTCTGTCAATTTCAGTGTGATGTATTTTCTCATTTTTATACAGATGTAACTTCTAGTCTTTAACAGACTGAAGAATTTATGCTCTGACAGGATTATGAAAGGCCTTGTCATTTTACATTAGAAGAAATACGAAAGACTTGCAAGCTAAATCTCCATATCCTGCCTACTCTCAAACAACAACAACAAAAAAGTAAAAGTTAGGATGTGAAATTTCTTTAATAACATCATCTAGAGCATATTTATTAATATTTCAAAATTTATATTTCCCAGGGTACAATTGTGTAAGAATGAAATTGAGCAGATTAATTAATATGAAAGCGTGTTCAGCCTACAAATGTAATGAATAATACTACAGAATCTCTAAAATCTTCATCAAAACAGAAGGAGAGCTTGCCAATAAAGAATTGTAAAGTGCATGTATTTTAAGTAACTGTAGCAGTTTGGGCTGGGTACCCTTTGCTGTGTGCATGCAAGGGGTACTTCCTGTGTCCAAAAGTCCAGCCCAGAGGGGCAAACACAGGAAGCCAAGTATTTCACCCCATAATTCCCAGCACCACTATAAAATCTCGGCGTGGGGTCTGGCACTTTCTCTTTCTTCCCTCGCCACCACCCGGTAATTGGGGAGAGATGTTGGGCCCAAGGCCTGGGGGATGGACAGTCTCAGATCTTGCCAGCTGAGACTAGCCTAGTAGTGGGGTGGGAGGGGGAAGAAGGAGCCCTGGGGAGTCTTGGGTGTACCCTCAGGTGGGGATGGGATATTTCTGGTTGTGCTTTTTTGGATTTCTTTTGTCACTGCCCTTCTGGCTCTCTGTAAACATTCACTGCTTTGCATTTAAACTTTCCATCACTTTTGCAATATGTTTGTCTGAGTAATTTATTTTGCCTGTGGTGGGAAGGGGGTCTGCCTCAACCTGTCATAGTAACCAAGCTTGATGTGATATCACTTCCTTTATGCATGAGAAATGTGTTACTTGGGGAAAACTAAAGAATGTGAAGTCATACTTTTGCTTGAGTTTTTATTAGGATTACTTTCCTGGAGACACCAGGAATTCATGCAGACTCATTCTTTTGCAAAGCCATGAATGCAAGGACATGAAATCCTCAAGGCCTTGTGGGCATTTTCCAGTGAAAGAGACAAACAATGAAGCCAGCAAGGCTCTCACCTTACATAAGAAAGTAAATTATAAAGAAGGATAGAAACTATGAAAAAGAATAAATGAGATGTCTATAAAAAAATAGAAAAGAGAGAGGCTGAAGCTTCCAGAAAGCTGATCAAGTATGAGAAAATAACTATCAAATGTGGAAACAGCCAGCAGCAGCCAAGGAAGAAAGGAAGAGGGAAAGAAGAGAAATAGAGAAGGGTAAAAAACCTAGCAAGAACAGTAAATATCTACACATATTTTAGGCAACAGTGTGGAAAGACTGTTACATAAGATTGTGATGTATTTGCCTTAATAATGGGATTAGATTTGATAAGCTCAGCCAGAATGACCAGTTCTGTGCTTTTAGGGTGCTCAGCAAAATCACCAAGTTTTCAGTGAATGCTCTTCTTGTAAAATGTAAGAAAAGAAAGAATCAGAATATCTCAGTGATGTGTTCCTAGCTTCTGGTAACCTCTAAGTAATTGCTGATGCCCTGAAAGTCATTGAATAGTGTGTACTCGGGAGCTACATCACCCATATGTTTAATTCACTGACACTGCACAATTTGTGAGAGAGTCTGAAGGAGTTGACTGGCCCATTTTTACTGAGTCTCAGAATAGTTGAAACATTTATTTTTCTAGTGAGAACATTAGAAAACACTAAAACACTAAAAAAAGCAAGGATGATGATGTAGATGAGGATAGACTAGTTAATAGATTTTTGCTGAGCAAAAGCACCAAAAAGCCAATGTGGTATTCCATCCAGAGAGACAAATACAAAGAATTTATATATCATGAGTATAGATAAATACAATTTCATGAGTAGCATCTCTTACCAGTCACATCTGTGAATGTTAACAGCACAGGTATGATGTGCTTAGACTTTTTCTCAAAAACCAAGGCTAGAAAAGGAGTATTGACCTCTATCTCCAAAGCAGCTTGCCTTTTAAGGGGTGTGATTTGAAGCATAAGCACAGTGCATATGCAGTGCCCAACTTGACCCTGGTGGATGCTGATGCCATGTAGTTTTACAAGCTCTTGGGAGTTAGAGTGAAGACAAGGCATAAGGGAAGGCAAGCAGCATGCTGCCAGACGAGTTCTGAGGCAGAGTGGCATCTTCAAAACATTTATACACGTGCATATTCACAAACATGCAGTGTCTTAGTAGTAATTTGCAACACCAATTAGAATCATCAAAATAATGTAGCTGGAAAATGAGAGATTCCCATTCAGTACACAGTTTTCCCTAAAGTTTTTCACTGAGAAATTAATTTGCATGAAACCAACAAACAAAATTTTTGTCTTATCTACAAAATATATGCACATATATCTACTAAACCTATCAACAGAACTTGACTAGAATTTGTGGTTTGTTTACTGCTCCCTTTTTGGTAAAAAAGCCCAACCCTTTTAAGAGGTAGTGAGCCTCCCAGTATATTGGCTCCTTGTTTTCTTTATCTGTCTAAATACATAAAGAGAGACAGGTAGACATCAGTGATGAGTTTGCCTATTACAACACACATCTCCTGACAGACTAGAGAGAGCTTCCATGTTTCCTTAATGGAGGGGAAGGATGCCTCTGCCTATGGAATTGAAGAGTATGCCCTAAATCATTCCCAGGTGAAGAGCTTGTATTGGGTAAAGGATGTAAATTTTATGGAGAGTTTTTCAATATTCTGGAGATGCCATGTAACAGAGTTCCACTCCCAGGCATTTGTCATGGGTTGACAAATACTGCTTTGACAGCTGCCTGACATAGAGAAAATCTGGAAAGATTTGCTAGATCTCCAGTTGCATCCAGACAAAGATCATAAGGGAAGAAGAGGGTCATTTCCTTTGCTCTCCACAGCCCTTCATGAGCAGAAGTTTTAATAAATCCTCACATCTTGACTTTTCCCTAGAATAGATGTGCTTCAAAGTCTCTTAAAAACTTGAAATTATATTTTACCTGTTTACCTGTGTTATAAACAAATCTAATCTAGACAAAGTGCTTAAATGATGAAGCCTTAGCATATTAAAGTAGTGTTTTGATATCCCACTTGAAAAAACTTCAGCCAGACATAAACCTGATCTCTTTTGTATTTTTTTGCAATGCACGTTTCAGTTTGGGCTCTATTGACTTGATTAAAAGCATAACTCTTGATTCATCAGTTTTGTTTTCCTTTACTTTGTGGTTTAAGAAAGTCTGGGCAAGGCCTGAAAGCTTGGGAAAGTTCTGTAAAAATGAAGCTGGGAAGAGAATATGTGGTTGTTCAGGTTGTTTGAGGCTTCAGGTTTAACTCTCTTGTTTCATTTTTCCATAATTTCATGGAAAGAGGGAAAAAAAAACATTTCTCTGGAGTTTTTGCAGATGGAAATGAGCTGTTACCATTCTTCCTGTACTGGCTCAGCTACTTGATATGTTGTTACGTTCGTGGTTTCAGCTTGGAACTGGACCATCTGCTATTACATATTTAGTCAGACTAATTTTTCTCTCACCTTGATAGCAGTGTCTTTAGAATAGAATAGAATAGAATAGAATAGAATAGAATAGAATAGAATAGAATAGAATAGAATAGAATAGACCAGGTTGGAAGAGACCTTCAAGATCATTGCATCAACTAAACCATGGCACCAAGCACCCCATCAAGTCTCCTCCTAAACACCCCCAATGATGGCAACTCCACCACCTCCCTGGGCACCCCATTCCAATGGGCTATCACTCTCTATATGAAGAATTTCTTCCTAACTTCCAGTCTGAACCTCCCCAGGTGCAGCTTGAGGCTGTGTCCTCCTGTTCTGGTGCTGGTTGCCTGGGAGAAGAGACCAACCTCTGCCTGTCTACAACCTCCCTTCATGTAGTTGTAGAGAGCAATAAGATCTCCTGTGAGCCTCCTCTTCTCCATGCTGAGCAACCCCAGCTCCCTCCCTTTGCCTCTATGGTAGGAAGCTTACAAAGCAGCTTCAAGCTAGAGTTTAAACAAAGATGAGAAAGAGGAATAGATAGAGGTACTGCAACTTTTAACTGGATTTGACCCAGATGGTGCCAGTGAGGATCAGAGGTACTGCAGTCTTCAATAATGAAGTGCTTTAACTGTGGTTTACTCCATTGTCTGAAAGACTGCTGCTGGTCAAATTCCATTCCAGAAGTCAAATACCTTTTTTTTTCTCCCCCATATATGCATGAATTTAAAAAATAATTTAATCTTAAATGCTGTCTTTTGAGCCACCACATAAGAAAGAATTGCCTCCTCTGCACACTAGAAAATTGCCTGTTGCCTTTCTGATGTAAATGTATGCTTAAACTTGTCAGATAGAATGAATTGCTCATTTAATACAAGCATAAATTTAGATGGTAATATATCCTCTAAATTAATAAATTATTCAATAATATAATGTACCTATAATTTATACAAAACATAACTGTTAACATGAAATGGTATTAACATTTTACCATGGAAATCTGTCTTCACATAAACATTATTTGTTACTTCAGGAGGCCTTTGTTATCATGGGTATTTAAGCAAGAAATCATGTTGAAGCAATTTAAAGGAAACTGCGGTTATGTAGAAAGAAGCACATAATTTTCAAAAATGGTATTTTTGCTGAACCTTTGTGCACACAGATTTTCCCTAAGCAACAAAGAGCAAAACACACTTAGAATTTCTTGAAATTAATGGTGGCATAGGGGGGAGACAGGGGGTGGGGATTGAGTTGGGGGTGGGGTTTCTTTGGGCTGTCTTGTTTAATCTGGGAAAAATATTTGCCACTTCTATGCTTAGATTTACTGTTGTTACACTGGAATCACACAGAATCACCAAGGGTGGAAGAGACCTCAAAGATCATCAAGTCCAACCTGTCACCCAAGACCTCATGACTAAACCATGGCACCAAGTGCCATGTCCAATCCCCTCTTAAACACCTCCAGGGATGGTGACTCCACCACCTCCCTGGGCAGCCCATTCCAATGGTGAATGACTCTCTCAGTGAAGAATTTTCTCCTCTCCTGAAGCCTAAACTTCCCCTGGCACAGCTTGAGACTGAGGAATTCCCTGTCCACATTAAGGTCACTAATAATTACTATGCTAAATGCTTCTAATTCATAGGGATAGTAAGTTTCATTTGGTATAGTGACTCTGTAATAGAGCTATACAGAACTTAGAAGCCTCTTCAATGATTACAAAACAGCTAATGAGCCAGCAGTGTGTTCTTGTGGCCAAGAACATCCTGGGATGCACTAAAGAGTGTGGCTAACATGTTGAAAGAGGTTCTCCTCTCTCTTCATTCTGCCTTAGTAGAGGCCACATCTAGACTATTGTATTCTGGGCTTCCCAGTTCAAGAGAAACAGGGAACTGCTGGACAGAATCCAATGGAGGGCTATTAAGATGATCTTAAGAGGAGAGGCTGAGAAGGCTGGGAATCTTTAGTCTGAGAAGAGAAGACTGAGAAGGGATCTTGTCAATGCTTACCTAAAGGGCAGGTGTCAGAAGACCAGACTCTTTTCATTGATGCCCAGTAATAGGACCAGAGGCACTAGCTACAACTCAGGAAGTTCCACCTAAACATAAGAAAAAACTTCTATACTTTGAGGGTGACAAAGCACTGGAACAGGCTGCACAAAGAGGATGAGGAGCCTCCTTCTTTGGAGACTTTGAAAACTTGCCTGGATGTTGTGATCCTGTGCAACCTGATCTAAGCTTGGACTAAGTGATCTCTGCAGGTCTCTTCCAAACCCTGCCATTTTGTGACTCTATGATTTCTGATATAGGAAGAAATCTTTTATAATAAAAATCTTCTCTTTTCCAGTAGGACATAAATATTTATGTGTTAAAATCAGTTTATTAGTAAAGGTGCCATCTTCTAGGTTTCTGCTCCACTTTGTTGGAATTTGTTTCTTAACTTTCTGGGGCTGGTGTGGCTGGTGCTTGTAAACATGCACACAAACTTATATATACAAATCAAATATGTTTATATTTATGTCTATGTTACATGAAGTTACTAAAGCTTTATCTGCTGGTTTTAGATCTTAAAATGGATTATAAGAGTCTGAGATACATAAAACCCAGTTGTAATCCTCATCATGCTGTGCAATAAAGGTGCTGATACAGAAGTATACAAAGAAGTCACATTTATCTGTCACTCTCATTCTGCAAATGCCTAAGTGGAAAATATTCAAACATATCAACAACAAATGCCATAGAAGAATTCTAAAAGTTGACAGGTAAAAATATATCCACATGAGTTCTGAAAATGAACTGATTCTTATTACACTTGAAGCTCATAACAAAAATCCTGTATATATATTGGGATTTCTGAGCATAGCTAGTGTCTCATAATTACCTCCTCTGATTTGCTTAGCTGCTGAAAGGAGTGAGGTGGAAGCAAACTTGAAGATAGGAACTTGTTTTCTTGACTGGCCATGTTCACTTCTGTTGAAATGAAACTTTGTGTATCTGAATATGAAACTATAACATTAATACTAAGTACTTGAAGAGAAAATATCCATAACTTTGTTTGTAAACATACTGAGTATGGCTGTATGTGTGTGTACATATATGTGTGTGTGCTGTATTTATGTCTCCCTCTATATAGCTTAATATAGAACATGTTAATAGAAATGCAGATCTAAATATAAAAGCATAGTTGAGGGATGTCCAAAAATTAAATTTACAGTAACAGGCCTAAAATTATGTTGTTGACTCAGGTTCATTTATTCTCCTGGATGGAGGGGACTTCCTGTCTCTTATTACTTTGCGACTTCCTTTTTTTAAGCAAGAAAGATTAATAAAATAAAGACGGAGTAGTCAAAATTTAATTAGCTTGCATAATACAAGGGTAGATGCAATATGAACCTAATCTGCTCAAAATGAAATATAACAAGATCTGATTTTTTTTTCAATATGCTGTCTCAGTCCAGAGAGGGAAAGAGATTTAGTTCTTTTGAATATTCCCATGTTATGGAATTAAAGGCACAAACCAGGCCAAAATATCAACAGTGAGGATATTTATTAAAAGAATAAAGTGGGTGGATCAGAAGGAGAGAGAGAAAATAGAGAGAGAGAGAGAGAGAGAAGAGGGGGAGAGAAGTCCTAGGAAAGGAATTATACTACCACACCGCTCACCTCCCAAGACAGTTTGGGACTGTGGAGGAAGAGTGCTGCTGCTTTGGCATGGAGATGTCACCCTTACTGGTTGCACTGCCCTCCAATGAAGGGTAGAGATGATCTTGTCTATGCACATTCCAGAGAGTCATTATCCAGTGGATTCTGCCCAATACACATCAGCTATTGTCTGGGCAAGCAGCAAAGGTGATTTTATCTTTGTTGGGTCACATCAAGAGAGACAAGATTTAACCTCTCACATATGCCGTTACAGTTTTTATATACTTCCCCTATTTTCTGTTTTGTTTTTCTTTTCTTACCGTATGTTTAAAATAATTTGTCTTTAAAATTGTATTAAAAGGCATTTATTAATATTTTCCTGTGCAATTCCATAAGTGCTTATGCCAGTTATTAGATTAACCAAAAAGTGCTACAGCAAGAACAAAGAGATGTTGAGATACAGGTATATACAGTGCATGTCAGCAGAAAAGCATCAA
Organism: Colaptes auratus; assembly: GCA_015227895.2. Lineage (NCBI taxonomy): Eukaryota > Metazoa > Chordata > Aves > Piciformes > Picidae > Colaptes > Colaptes auratus. Next base: position 82,558,059 of record CM026897.1, on the reverse strand, counting down.
ATACAGTTGCTCACCAATGTTTTCTTGAAAATAAAAAGAGATCTTAAGACAATTACCAGCTAGTGTTGATGGCTGTTACGCTTTCTAGCAAACAGAAGGGAGGAAGTGCACCTTATACTCGGCTGCTCACAAAGAAGCCTGCTCTGGGGCAAGAAAAACAGGTCAGGTAGTGAGAAAATATGCAGCTTCTTTGAGATATCTAGCTGTGTGATCTCCAGTACAATAGATTAAAGAATGAAGGTGCTTTTGTTACACAAATTGGTATTTTATTAATCTGAAAGCCTAAGTCTGACTAAAAGTCAATTGTTCTTGTGTATATGTTTGCACTAAGACCTGTCATTGCATAATTGTTTACTACATAATTAATAGGAAGAAATAAGATCAATTTATCTGATCTATTTTACTTTTGCGTAGTTTCCAGTTCCTGTTGGTCAGCTTGTCTAGCTCTCCCCTGACTGATGAAGGAGCCTGAGAAGAGCAGGACACATGAAGATGACTCTACTGGACAAGTTCTGTGTACTCAGGAGAATGAGGAGCCTCCCTTTAGAAGGTTAGAATCACAGAACCATAGAATCATAGAATCAATAAGGTTGGAAAAGACCTCAAAGATCATCAAGTCCAACCTGTCACCCAAAGCACCAAGTGCCATGTCCAATCCCCTCTTGAACACTTCCAGGGATGGGGACTCCACCACCTCCCTGAGCAGCACATTCCAATGGTTAACAATTCTCTCTGTGAGGAACTTTCTCCTCACCTTGAGCCTAAGCTTCCCCTGGCACAACTCGAGACTGTGTCCTCTTGTTCTGGTGCTGATTACCTGGGAGAAGAGACCAACCTCCTCCTGGCTAGAACCTCCCTTCCAGCCCTTCTTATGGATGGGCACCACGTTGGCCAGCTTCCAGTCATTTGGGACCTCTCCAGTGAGCCAGGACTGTTGAATAACGATGGAGAGCGGCTTGGCCAGCTCATCTGCCAGCTCACTCAGCATCCTAGGATGGATCCCATCTGGTCCCATGGACTTCACAGTATCACAGTATCACCAAGGTTGGAAGAGACCTCAAAGATCATCAAGTCCAATGTGCCACCTCAGACCTCATGACTAAACCATGGCACCAAGTGCCACATCCAATCCCCTCTTGAACATCTCCAGGGATGGTGACTCCACCACCTCTCTGGGCAGCCCATTCCAATGACAAATGACTCTCTCAGTGAAGAACTTTCTCCTCACCTCAAGCCTACACTTCCCCTGAACTGTTTAGGCTGCACCTGACTGAGAGGTAAATACAGCTTTAGTGGCTTCTTGCACTAATCTTTCACCTATTGAAGAGCAATTGCAACCACTTGCATCTTTCTGACTAGCTCCCGTTTCAGTTTGGGCTTTCCCTAGGGACTCAAGCAGCAGTTGCCGACCTGGAATTGCTCCCATCTCTGACCCTGTCACTTGGCAGCTTCCTGAATCTTTGGAGAGAGATCCTAAATTACATTAGAAGCTTTCTTCTGCATGGAGGAATGGGGGGGGGGGGTTCCTATAACTTCTACATGCCTCAGAAGCAGGGATTACAGAGCTGCAAAACACCTAACTCTGAGAAATTATTTAGGGCTGTCTCTGGGGTCTCAACTGTATTTATGTTGGGAGTAACCCACACAATCACAGCTTGCAGGCTGGGGCTACTTTCAGAAACAGCGCCAGAAACCCCAAATAATCTGAAAGACACTGAAGACTTTGAAGCAAGATCACAGATTTAACAGACTATTAATGGCAAGATGCAGAGATGGCATTAGCCCAGTTTTTAACTTTATCAAAGCTTTGCAGACACTTTGCAGGAACATATTGCATAGTTCTCAGACAAAGGTAGTAGATTTTTAGGCAGTCAAGATACTTTGATCTAAAGCAGACTGTATCTAGCCAGTGATTGAGCCACCCCAGTGTCACACAGGGAGGGACTTGGTGTAGCTTACTAACTGGTGTAGATTTTGATATTGCACTATGTCAAATTATATGGCATTTAACAAGGCCAAGTGCCAGGTCCTCCACTTGGGTCACAACAACCCCATGGCAAACTACAGACTTGGGGATGTGTGAGTGGAAAGCTGAGATTCTCAGAGGGACCTGGGTCTTCCGGTTCATACTTGATTAAATATGAATCAGCAGTGTGCCCAGGTGGCCAAGAAACCCAGTGACATCCTGGCTTGTATTAAAAATGCTGTGGGCAGCAGGGACAGGGAGGTGGTCATCCCCCTGTACTCAGCATGGATGAGGTCACACCTGGAGTATGGTGTTCTGTTCTGGGCCTCTCACTACAGGAAGGACATAGAGGTTCTGGAACGTGTTCAGAGAAAGGCAATGAAGATTGTGAAGAGCCTGGAACACACGGCTTATGAGGAGCATATGAGGGAGCTGGGGTTGTTCAGTCTGAAGAAGAGAAGGCTGAGAGGAGACCTCATTGCTCTCTACAACTGCCCAAAGGAAAGTTGGAGCACGGAGGGGTCCAGCTTCTTCTCCTTGGTGGCAAGCAACAGGACTAGAGGAAAAAGTTTCAAGCTGCACCAGGGAGGTTCAGGCTGGATGCTAGGAAATACTTCTTCACAGAGAGGGTTATCAGACATTGGAATGGTCTGCCAGACTGAGGGAGACCTCTTTCTGAACACCTGGGGAGGTGGTGATTGCATTAAGAACTCAGCAAAGATAAGCACATCCTGGATGCCTTGTCTGATAAGACAGCAGCTGCCCAGGGCGGGTGGTGAACAGTGGACTGCAAAGGGAGGCCAAGGTCTCTTGGTGCTGACCCCTGCAAGCACACAGGAAATACCCTTAGAATGTGCAAGAAAGATAAGATCATTATAAATGACCCACCTGATGTGTAGGCACACCTGGCAATCACATATGCATGTCTCCCCTCCTCCCACCACCAAAGAAAGACCATGGGGTGGTAACTCTCTCTCCTGCACTCTCTTTTTCCATTTTCCCTCTCCCTCTCTCCCCCCTTTTCTTCCTTTCTCTGTTCTGCTTACTCTCTTCTCTCTCTCTTTACTAAATAGTCTCATCTTGATATATGACCTTGTTTGTGCCTTAATTTCACTCACAGGAATGTTCAAAAAAAGAACCGTGTCTCCTTCTCAACCTTTGGATTGAGACACCAGGGCAGTGGTGGAGTCACCGTCCCTGGAGATACTTAAGCATCACCTGGACCTGGTGTTTAAGGACATGGTTTAGTATTGACCCTTCAGTGCTTGGTTGTAGGTTGGACTGGGTGATCTTTTCATCCAACTGGATGTTACCTGTGATTCTGTAATGTCACTCAAGTTTGGCTGCTGTGGTGTGGTCTTAACATTTTTATTCTAAAACATTTTTTTAAATCATACACATGGATAGAAAAAATACCCAAGTCCTAGATGTACAAACTATACTAGGAAATGTTTCTCATTCTGAAAAGTCCTGACTTGGTTTTGTTAACTAATGTAGGACTACTAGTGTGACTTATTGTTCATTCTTTATTTTGAAAAATTATAGGAATTAGAGATTCTGTCAGTTTTCATTTGGGGGATTGTTTTTAATAATACTAAATAGTTGCTATTCCCCCCTTGCCTACTAGTCTTTGTCCTTCACTTGCAGAAATAAATGTTGTGGGGTGGGAAGAAAGGAATGTGACATAAACAGACCATGGAAGATTGCTTTTATCTTTTATCTTTTGTCTTTGCCTATAGATGACTTCATGTTTCTCTTTATTTTCTGAGGTGATGTGGATTTTTTTTTTTCAGTTGAGGAAAGACACCTGGTTCCGACTAGCAATTAGGCCCCCAGGAGACAGAAGTTACTTACCTCAGCTGCTTTGTGGAGATCTAGTTTTGTTCCTCTGCTTCTTCCATAGTTGTTTGATTCCATTCTTTGTAGGCCATAACAACCACATCCAGGATGAAGCTGATCAGATAGAGCAAAGAAAAATCACCAGGGGTTAAAAAAAGAAAAGAAAAAAGTGTGTCTCCCCAGCAGAATATAGTGTCTAGAGGACAGAAAGAAACTTCTGTTTCTTGGTTGAAGAAACTGAGTAAATAGGACTAGAAACACATAAATTTTATCTACAGGACCTGTTTGTAGACTGAACCTGTCTGGTTTTGTGAGCTTTAGAAATACATTATTGAACTCTGCCAAGTCTTGCGCTAAATAATATCCCTTAGCACTACATCTCCACATCTTTTAAGCACCTCCAAGTTTGAGGATTCAACTACCATGTATTATACATATGCACATTACTCTCATAGGTTAGTATAGTCAATTAATATTTGATTTTTTAAAATTAATACTTCTTTACATATTATTAATATTACTTTGTTACTATGCCCCAGCACCAAGAACCTTTTATATGAACAATATATTAAAGAGATGAGCTACAAATAGTTTATTGGCTTGAGCTCTTCTAATGGTTGCCGTCCTTCAGTGAAGCCTGGTAAGCCTATGCTTTCATCAGGAAAAGACTCTGACATTATTTTCTGCACTGACTTTATGTCTCTCCACTTTCCAGATCCCCATTCCACTTTCATCTATTTTTCTGCTTCCCATAGTCTCTGATAGCTTCTTTTTCTCTTAGCTAATCACCCATTTATCATTATGTGAAGTCTTATGACAATGATTCAAGAGATATCAGGATGTTATTTACATATTTCTTATTATCGTGTGCATATAATGTCATGCTCTACCTTCCTTCTTCTCTCTCACAATCTGTATATTAATAACTCAGAGACAAAAAAACAGTGGGAGGATGAAAATGAGAATTAATTTATATTCATTCTTCACAATTAAAAACCTCACTGTTGTCTTGCTTATGAATCAACTATTCTCTTACACAGTACTGCAGCTTTTCAGTTCAGACTCTTTTCTTTACCATTGTCTTCCAATAGTCCTTCACGGGATATTTTAGACTCCAGTTCTCTTTTGCGTGGCTTTCTCTTCAAGGAATCACAGAAATGTTAGGAGCTGGAAGAGACCTTGAAAGATCATCTAGTCCAACCCTCCTGCCAGAGCAGGATCACCTATACCAGATGACACAGGAGCACATCCAGATGGGTCCTGCATATCTCCAGAGAGGGAGACTCCATAACCCCCTGGGCAGCCTGTTCTGGTGTTCTGTCACCCTCATGGAAATTTTTTCCTCATGTTCCATGGAACTTCTTATGCCTCAACTTCCAGCCTTTGCCCCTTGTTCTGTCATTGGGCATCACCAAGAAGAGCCTGACTCCATCCTCTTGGCACTTACCCTTTATATTTGTAAACATTAATGAGGTCACCCCTCAGACTCCCCCAAGCTGAAGGGCCTCAGCTCCCTCAGTCTCTCCTCATAAGGGAGATGTTTCATTCCCTTAATCATTTTTGTGGCTCTGTGCTGGACTCTTTCAAGCAGTTCCCTGTCCTTCTTGAACTGAGGTGCCCAGAACTGGGCACAACATTCCAGATGCAGCCTCACTAGGGCAGAGCAGAGGGGGAGGAGAACCTCTCTCAACCTTCTAACCACACGGCTTCTAATACAGCCCAGAATAGCATTGGCCTTGGCCACAAGTGCACATTGCTGGCTCATGGTCAGCTCTCTAGCCACTAGGACTCCCAGGTCCTTTTCCCCTTCTCTGCTCTCCAACAGGTCTGTCCTATACTGGTTCATGGGGTTATTCTTTCCCAGGTGCAAGAATCTACACTTGCCCTTGTTGAATTTCATAATATGTCTCCCTGCCCAGCTCTCCAGCCTGTCTAAGTCTCGATGAATGACAGCTCAGCCTGCTGGTGTGTCAGCCATTCCTCCCAATTTTGTCTCATCCGTGAACTTGCTGATGTTGTTCTCTGTTCCCTCATCCAGGTCCCTGATGAATATACTGAACAGTACTGGTCCCAGTACTGACCCCTGGGGGTCTCCTCTAGATACAGGGTTCTAAGTTGACTCAGTCTCATTGACCACAACTCTCTGACTTCTTTCCTTCAATCAGTTCTCAATCTACCTCACTACCTGATCATGCAGACCACACTGCCTCAGTATAACTGCAAGGATGCTGTGGGAGATGGTGTCAAATACTTTGCTGAAATCAAGATAAACCACATCCACTGCTTGAACTCATCATGGAGGAGATGGATAAAAACTCTCAGTAGAGAAAAAAAAAGGCAACAGAGAACACTATTAAGTTGAGTTTAGTTCTTCCACAGAGTTTCCAGCACATTAATTCCTTGATATAGGTTATTCTCCCTTTTGGAAGGGGGAAGTAGCTGTCTCTGCCTGAGCCCATCACTCCCTTAGCAGCACAGAACAAATGATTTGTGCCTCTGCTGACATATTTCCCATCTCAACTTTCTATTGGCCTGGAGGAAATTCTACTGCTTCCTTAGCTTTCTTGCATGCCCTGATGCAATCAGGTAGGTGAGGGTGTAATACCACCACTGGCACAACTTCAGGTAACATTATTTTCCATTTTCTTCCTATCAGTTTCCTGTTCTTAGTGGCATAATTCAGTTAAATTCTGACAACACCTTTGTTGTCACAGTTTAAAGAACACCTGCAAAAAACTACAAGAGAATGATTGCTCCATCCCTGCTCTGTGACAAATACATCTTTTATTTAAAAACCTTGCATTGTATTGACAATTTTTATTACTATTCCATATGGCAGACTCAATGTGTGATTTCTGCTGTCTGGAAAGACACATACTCAGCTATTACGTCAGTAGGAATGGGAAGTTTCTGAACTCCAGTGTGAAATAAAATACACCAAAACTAGTTCTTGGCCCTACCAAAATGTTCCATTTCTCTGATCTAAAAAAATTAACTCCGATAACGGCAGCAGCTTTATGGTCTGGTATTATTTAATTTTGAAGTGACTATGCTGTTGTGAAAGGTAAATATTAAAGTGATCATTCACTGTAGCTTTGGATGAAACCTATTTTCCTAAAAAATGTTTCAATTCTTTAGCAGAATTCTCTAGTGGGAAACTATTCTATAGAGACTCTCCAGAAAGCACAACCCATGATGGAAAATTGAGCTGCAGTAATTATTTTACTGCTTTTTACACTTAACTTGGCTCCTAGATGTGGGAATACGAGGCTGAAAGTGCTCCTTCACTTTCTTGTTGGTTCCAGTGAATCAGCTGCTGGTGGTATATCACTGCTCAGGCAGGAAAGGCTCTGGCAGTCATAGTGGGGACTCCTGGCTGAGTGATGGTCTTCCTCTGTATGAACTACGCTCATTATTTCCTTTCAGTCTTCTTGCCTTAATTAGAACATATTAATATTTATGTACATGTTCACTAGATTTACTGAATTGCAAACTGTAGCACCACATTGTTTTTAATCTTTACAGACTAGTTGGGTTTTGTGTTGTTGTTTTGTATTTTTTTTGGTAGCTGCTCATGTATTTCATTTGTGAGAAGCTTTGTACCCTGACATAAAGAAAATGACAATTAGCTGTAGTCATAATCCTGCTTTTGATGAAACCTCATTTAAACAGCTTTATTTATACTGAAAAATTGCATATTTTCCCCTACTTTTATGTGGAGTTTTTAATAGACTTTCATATTGGTTTATTGTATTGTATTATTGTATATATCTTTGATATAAAGGCTCATGATTATAAGGTTAGGTGTAGCTTTGTCATCTTTTGGAGGTCTCTGAATACAGGCTTTTTAGTTGTTGGGTTTGGGATTTGACTTGGTTGACAGGGGAAATTCACATCAATTTCCAGAACCTAACTCTACTGATTGTATATTTCATTAGCTTAATGTTCACTTTGGTAAATGGTGGCATTGACCAAAGCTTTGTTTCAAGCCAAAGTTTAAGCAGCAGCCATCGTTTGTGTGTCATAATGTTCATGCTTTACAATTACTAGGCAGTACCATAGCAGCCTGGGAAACAAGATGAGCTGCATGCTGAACTGAGTAGGCTCTGCCATATCCATCCCGTAGAAGAGAGCTGTGTGTGATGGTTCAGGCTGGGTGCTCCCCCGTGATGCCTCTGTACAAGCCACACCTGTGGTGTCCCAGAAGGGTCCAGCCCAGTGGGTGGGCACAGGAAGCCAGGTATTTCATCCCATAATGCCCTGCTCCCTTATAAGACATCAGCGAGGGGCCCTGCACTCTCTCTTTCTTCCCTCACTGTTACCTGGTAATGGGGTGAGACGCCTCGCGGCCTCTCTTGGGCCTGGCTAGGCCCAAGACTGGGGGGGAGAGGGAAAGACCCCTGGGGGGTTTGGGTATACCCTCAGGTGGGGGTGGGATGGTTTTGGGTATGCTTTGGGATCTCTCTCTTGTCGCTGTGCTTGTGGTTCTCTCTAAAAGTTTCACTGCTTTTCCATTTAAACTTTCTACCACTTTTGCAATCCATTTGTCTGAGTATCATTTTTGCTCATGGTGGGAGAACTGGCCTCTCATCCCACCACATTCAATGGCGAGCCAGCCAGGAGGATGGCTGCTGTGGGCACACTGCAGATTGGATTGCAGAAGATGGAGAGTTTAAAGTTTGATCTGGGTGTTGTTGGTTTTGGAAGTTGGGGCTCAAGTTTTCTTGCTGGGGCAACTGTGTGAGCTTCTATGGGTTGCAGGGGGACACTTGGTTCATGGCCGATGGCATGGAGTCCCTCCCCTTGTTTTAAGTAGCCAGGGGTGGTTCGGTAACTACCGGCATGGGGTGACGCTTGAGGATGCGGGACATGCATTTTCCTCCTTGTTCTCTGCGGAGCGGCAAGCAGCAGGGAGTGGAGTGGAGGAGGGGCAGTGGCAAGCAGACTGGGGTCAGGCCCATTGCTGCTGTGGGGGACTGTGACCCGTGGTGAGCAGGAAAGCGATGGCTCCTGAAACCCGAGAAGGAGAGCGGGGACTTCAGCTGGAAAGCCGTTCTCAAAAGCTCTGGGAACGTGTTCATGGCTTTGGCTGGAAAAGCCGTTTGAGTGCCTGAAGGGGTGGAGGTGACTTTGAATCTGTACTGTGGTGATAGAGATGGCGTGAGCCGTGCCGTGTACCGAGTGGTGGTGGTGGCTCTGCCCGTGCTGTGTTGTGTACCGAGAGGCAGCAGCAGTCCTGCCCGTGCCGTGCTGTGTTTGGTGGTGGTGGCTCTAATCTCTTCCCCGATGTTTGCATATGTTCCAAAAAATGGTGCCTAGCACCTGGCTCCACCTCCTCTCTTCTCAGTGGGTTGTGGTGCAGTTGCTCACTCCTCCAGGGGAGGGCTCTGTAGCTGGATACTGTCATGCCTCGGTACACGAACGCCCACTGCGGGGGGCGGTGTACCTGTGATGTGCATTTGTATAGCCTCAGGCTGCGGCTGGAAGCACTGGGCTTGGGATAGGCCTGTGCAGGATTAAGGGAGGCTCAACATGTGGCTCCCTGGAGGAATGGAAAAAAGCAATTAGAGCCTGATTGTTCTGACTTGCATGCCCCAGGGGTGGAAAAAGCTGCTGAGTAAATGTAGATGCAAATAAAGGTTTGGCTGAGAAGTTGTGAGGTTCTTCCAGGTGACCAGGATGTCCAACAAGCCCATGAAGAATTTACACTGCAGAAGAATGATTCGGTGTCCCTGGGAGGTTCCACCAGATGAGGAAGAAGAACTGGAATGGACTGATACTTGAGCCTGAATGAGAGACTGTGTGGACAGATGCCCAGATGAAGACACAGACTTTCACTAGACATGTCATCAGAAGAGTTCTAATTTGATGATACGTTTTGGGTGCAGGGATTATGATATGAAATAAGGGGTGGCATCTGATGGTTCAGGCTGGGTGCTCCCCCGATGCCACTGCACAAGCCACACCTGTGGTGTCCCAGAAGGGTCCAGCCCAGTGGGTGGGCACAGGAAGCCAGGTATTTCATCCCATAATGCCCTGCTCCCTTATAAGACATCAGCGAGGGGCCTTGCACTCTCTCTTTCTTCCCTAACCACTACCTGGTAATGGGGTGAGCTAGGCCCAAGGCTGGGGGTGGGGGGGGAAAGAGCCCTGGGGGTTTTGGGTGTACCCACAGGTGGGGGTGGGATGGTTTTGGGTATGCTTTGGGATCTCTCTCTTGTCGCTGTGCTTATGGTTCTCTATAAATTTTTCACTGCTTTTCCATTTAAACTTTCCTGTGGTGGTGAAAGAAGGTTCAGTTCTCTCTCCCCCCACCCCCCGTCCCCAAAACCACAGCTAACTCAGAGAAGCAAAATGGATAAGAGCTATATTTTACAAGCAGGATGAAGTGCAGATGAATATATACACAATATACTTGATTTACAATATATATAGAAATATACAGCAAAGAATGTAACACAAAAAACCTTCCCTCCTCCAGGGAGGAGGGTCCCCCCAAAACTCCCTTCTCTCCCTTCTTTGTGTCGACTAAAAGAGGGGCATGCAAGTGCAGAGAAGTAAATGATTACCATGTGCTTAGTGGTATGTCACATTTTATATCACTTTACAGTGAAACATACTGTTTAGCTTCACCATAACTTGTTTTATTCATAAATAGGAAATTAAGCTAAAATACTGACACCAAATATGAGTATATTGAGGAGTGTTCTAACATTTAATGAAAACTAACAACTTCTGATTTATTTATTTAATTATTTTAGGTTTGACTGAGGAAGCTACTGAAGATATGGGATTGCATTCAACAAGTCCAAGTGCTGAGTGCTGCACTTTGGCCACAACAACCCCATGCAGAGCTACAGGCTGGGGTCGGAGTGGCTGGAGAGCAGCCAGGCAGAGAGGGACCTGGGGGTGCTGATCGACAGCTGGCTGAACATGAACCAGCAGTGTGCCCAGGTGGCCAAGAAGGCCAAGGGCATCCTGGCCTGCATTAAGAATAGTGTGGCCAGAAGGAGCAGGGAGGTCATTGTGCCCCTGTACTCTGCACTTGTACGCCTTGAGTACTGTGTCTAGTTCTGGGCCCCTCAGTTTCAGAAGGACATCGAGACACTTGAACGTGTCCAGAGAAGGGCAACAAGGCTGGTGAGGGGCCTTGAGCACAAGCCCTATGAGCAGAGGCTGAGGGAGCTGGGGTTGTTTAGCCTGGAGAGGAGGAGGCTCAGGAGCGACCTCATTGCTGTCTACAACTACCTGAAGGGAGGTTGTAGCCAGGAAGGGGTTGGCGTCTTCTCTCTAGCAACCAGCACCAGAACAAGGGGACACAGTCTCAAGCTGCACCAGGGGAGGTTTAGGCTCGAGGTGAGGAGAAGGTTCTTCACTGAGGGAGTGGTTCGCCATTGGAATGGGCTGCCCGGGGGGGTGGTGGAGTCACCGTCCCTGGAGGTGCTCAAGAGGGGATTGGACGTGGCACTTGGTGCCATGGTCTAGTCATGGGGTCTGTGGTGACAGGTTGGACTCTATGATCTTCGAGGTCTCTTCCAACCTTGGTGATACTGTGATACCTTTCAAAGTCTTCAGCTTATGATTGCTATGTGATTATATCATGATGTAATGACCATTGTCAGCATAGTCACATGCCCAGTATGTGCCATGCATTTAAAACAAAAATAATTTTGATGTTCTCTAGGACTGGGGTTTCACACTGTGCAGGGGATGGTATTCTAAACACATAAATATAAGACTTGGAAGACTAATACAAGACTTGAACACTTAGTTTACAGTCTAAGCATGGCCCCTGGCAAACTGATAGCATCTGTATTTCATTTGAGATTCATAACAGGGAGAGATTAGAACTCCACAATAGCTCATTTATGAAGGAAGGTTGTTTTCACAATACACTAGGTAAGATTTTCATATGTGACAATTCTATATAAGCAGATGCATGTATATAGCCTTTTACTCTACAAATAAATGTAAGCTTTATTTTCAAAGCTTAACCTAAATACCTTTATTCTATTGAAAACTATTTAGTATTACTACATCGTCTGAGGATGAAGTTCACTGGTTTTTAGCTGAAAACACTTGTTTCGCTTGACGCAGAACTCCAATCAGAAACATGATTAATTTTCAAATAATTTTTGCATCAGTGTTCAAGGTAAGTTTTAATTTTACTTTTTTTTCTTCTTCCTACTTAAGGTTGGAGGCATGGTACATAACTCAATGCACGAGTTACTGTTTTGGAAAACATCCTTTAGCAGCCTTGCGATGATTGTACTCTATTTGAAGCTGAAATATTGCAATATTATGAAACATTACTTTATGCACTGACAATAAAGTATGCATATTTTGACATGTAATGAACTACTGAATATTTAAAATTATTTATAGACTTTAATTTCAATACTAAGGACTTAATAGTTCTATTTCCTGTTGTCTCTATTGAGCAGACATAGTGATATTCATCATCTTTGAATGGGATGTTGTCTTTCTATTCTGTTCAGGTACATATTAAAGTCTAAACAAACAAATGAAGTGTATCTGTAGTGTATGTGCTCCAGGAGTATTTTACACCAGACATACTTGCAATCTCTGTGCATTGTTGAATTCTATACTTAGAATATTTCATAAGCACAGATGCTTTGTATCCTTTATCCAAAACCAGGAGGCTGAGTACATAGGTGAACTACTAGGCATCTTAGACAGTAGAACTTTTTAGTGTCCTAACAAGAAAATGAGTAACTTCTAGTGTTAACCAAATCATATGTAGTAAAAATAGACACTTAATATTTTGATCTGGAAGCATATACATATATCAAAGCCTTCCTAACTTGTACTTTGTTAATCCAAGTATCCTGTAAATTCTGCACAAAAGCCTGCTCATATTTTGACTGGGATAGAATTAGTTTTCTTCCTAGTAGCTGTAACAGTGCTGTGTTTGGGATTTAGCACGAGAATAACATTGATAACCTCAGTTGTTCTTAAGCAGTGTGTATTCTAAATTAAGGATTTTCCACTTTCCCTTTCTCTGTACATAAAGGGGGGCAGGGGGGATGATGAAGAGTAGACGGGGAGTTGGTCAGGAGAGGACATCGCAGCTTGTGCATCACTTAGCAGGTGATGAGCAATTGCACCATGCATCATCTGTTTTTTCTTGAGTTTCTTTTTTCTTTTTTTGTTATGCTCATTGTAATTACTATTATTATTACTTATTATTTATATATATATATATAATTAAACTATTTTTATCTCAACCCATGAATTTTACCTTTTTTTGAATTTCTTTCCCATCCCATTGTGAAGTCAAGTCAGCAAACAGCTGCATAGTCCTCAGGTGCCAGCTAGGATTAAGCCACAGCAAAGCCAGTGACCTCTTTTCACATCTTTACAGAGATTTAAAGGAAGAAAACTGTATTTTAAGGTCATTACACATTGCTGTTTTCAGTAATATCTTGCCTAACATTTGTTAACACATCTTGAAGTCTTATTATAACCAACTCAGCTAAAACTTATTTGCCCCTTGCAGATAATGCGGGAAAGACACACTGTTAATGTATGTTTTACTACGTTTTCCACAAAACTTAGTAGTTTTCCCTGTCTCAGCAGTAATGAGAGAGAATACAGGTAGAGTGTTACTTGTGCTTTCCTCACTGCTGGAGAAGGAGAGTTTTTCAGGGAGTTAGTTATGGTGAATTCCAGGAGGCACTTAGAGCAGTCAGAGTTCTCCTACTGACAAATCAAGACTAGAGTCTAAATTTGCCGTGTAGAAGTACAGCTTCAGTACACCCCTTGGAGCTATAAAATTATTTTGACAACATACTGACTGCAGATACTATTGCCTTATTTCGTTCCATTTGCCCATGCCAGTTTCTTTGATACTCATCATTCTGAAGAGCTACTTTCTTTCTCAAAAAAGAATGGAAATTGAAACAAAAAAGCTGGACAGCCTTGCTTTCTTATTAATTACAGGTGTCGGTGCAGGCACATTAGATTAGAAATGGCAGACACTTAACACTTGAAAATACAGTGCAAAAAAGTGCAGATTGAAGGAAATGCAATAAATACAATACATTTTCCTGAACAGTTCATCTGAGTATGCCTAATTTCTGAAATGCACTCTCCGAACAGATTCTGAATTACTGGGTATAAATTCTATTGTTTTGTGGGTGGGAGTTTTTTATATTATCAGGCTTTGCAGACGAGGAGCGTGTTAGAAATATTTGCTCTTAAGATTGTTAAGACCACGATTGCAGTGATGGAAAAAATTTCTAATGGAGCTCTCCCATGTGTATTTTGACCAATGTTTGTAAACTGAATAATAGTAAGAAAATTAGATTTAGTTATGCAGTGTTTAAAGTAGGGACCACTTTATTTTACTTCTGTCACTGTAATACTTTCCCTTCCCCCTCTTCCTCCAGACATGGATATCTAAACACACCATGATCAAAGTGCACAATTTATGTAGTCTAAGCATTCTACTTTCTATAAGGTTAAGTATGAGTCATTGGAAACATCTAAATCCTGAATGGTGATTCACTACGGGGGTGAATTACTGCTTTTGGATGCACCATGGCCAAGGTAGGTCGTCAAAGATAAGGACAAAAAGAGAACAAACAGATGACTCATAGCATTGTCAGAAAGACACAAGAATCATTCAGAGTTTCGTGATCAGTTTAATAATCAGTCTCACAAGAAAACAAAACAGAGCTTGATGTCATGCTGCTTCTTCCTTGCTTCTATTATAGCAATGTCTAAAGGCTTAAACATAGTTTTGGTCCCCACTGAATCAGCATGTACCTAGACAAAATTGCTACTGAAAGAACTTAAATTTAATTTTAAGTAATTTTGTAGCAAATGAGTGAAATGTGTAGTGGGAGAGGATGATGCCAGCCAGCTAGATGCACCTAAACAAACAAATGAGAAGCATTTTTGATACAACTAAATAAACATGAACCTGCCCTTGTTATCTCCATAAGTAACAATGGATTTTTACACACATCATAGCAGAACATTGTTTCTTGTTGCCCCATGGGAGGAGGAAGTGTTAACCTAGGGCATTAGTTTGTATAACAGCTGGTGTTACTGAGGAAAAGTGCCCGTCTGGCACAATTTTAAGAATAAATGTATCAGATCAATCAGAAATGGTGGTGCTCCATAGGGTAGGAGAGACATGCAGAATCAGCTGCAAGTGAGAAAGGGAAGCTGCTGGGGTAGAGGGACTAGATAAAAAAACAACAAGCAAAAGAAAACAACAACAACAACAACCAAAGGCATGGCAACTGCAACTTATCAACAAAAACCTTGCAAGTATAGTTTGTATATGCGATGGTTATCTATAAATTTGTGGTTTAGCATGTTTTTATCCAGTGATGGAGTTTACAGCGAGTGGTAATATCTGTGCTAGCCTTTTCTAGAAAAAATACTTCTGTGGAAAGCTTTTCCTTCCAATTTTATGGTTGATTATGATATGCCATGAATTGCTCCCTGCACTGAAATTGTTAAATAAATTGTATCACCTTATGTTGCCCAAAATTCTATATTTTAAAACTAGTTCAGACTGATGAAACTGTTAAAAGTCAGGCTTGTCTCTGGGGATTGAGATCAAAGGTATTATCTTAGAACTGCAGTCATAAAAAACATCAACTCTGCTCTTAGGCCAAAGGCACATGTTCTTCTCAATCTGTAAATACATGAGTTCCTGCAGAACAGCGAGTGAATGTCTACATAATAGCCCTTGGACTCCAAAAATGTTTATGCAGATGCCTGCAAGAGCCCTTGGACTCCAAAAATGTTTATGCAGATGCCTGCAAGAGTTTCAAAACTTGTGTCTAGCACTTTATCCCTGCTTTGGAAAAATTAATGAGCAGAAGTGTCTGAATGTGAAAGTCGACTTGTTGTTTAAATGCAGATGACCAAAGGTCAAGAGGTTAAGCACTCTATACAGCTCTTTGGTAATGCAAAAAGGATTCAGGTCCTGGACTGAAAGTTGTTCTGGTCTTGCACAGATACAGTAAGTAATAAGGGAAAGAGCCACAGCCATTTTGTTCCTAACAAACATGCCACTAAAGTGCTCATAAATTGTATCATACAGCCTGTATCCATTATTATCTCAGTGTGTGAAAACATCTGCTGACTTCACAACCACTGTTAAAAACTGACTTTCCTAAGAGCTTGTTCTTTCATGACTTTGTGTGTGTATGATTGCTCCGACTTCAGCAAGCTCATGAGGAATAGTTACAATTTTTAATATAGCCACAAAAGGAGAATATGCAAACCGACTCATAGCATCAACTGTTCTTGGATGGCACAAGATATGTATTGCTGATTCCCAAAACCCAATTGAAATGCAAATTTGTGTAGATGTAGCTAACATAGTTCAGTCTTGCTTTCACATGTGAATCAATTTCCTGCTTAGAATTCATAATGTTGCTACAACTATTACTATAGAAATTAATAATTCAAATAAAGCCTTGCATAAAGATACAGTTCACATCTTACACTTCCTATCCTACATGCATGCAAATACAGTTCATGTGAGAAACGAGCTCACTGCTGAAATTTATAACCAGTTTGTTATAAAATAAAGGCAACACAGCGCTGGGTGCATAGCGAATTTGCTAGAGGCGCCTCACCTTTCTCTCACAATACAGACCATAGCCAACCAATCGGCCAAATGATCGAGCCCCAGGTCCCCAGTAATTCCCCTTGTGAAAGCCAAATATTAAACCCTATTTCTCACAGTTCACATCTTACATTTCCTATCCTAACAGTTTTTAGAAGGTTAAACTATTACCCACTGTGAATATGAAGGATCACATCTAAGTGGCTCAGTGTGCTGGGTTACACCCATCCTTAGGTGGAGGGCTGAAAGAGCCCAGCCCCTAGGAGGACAAAATAAACTTGATCCAGGTGAACAGAGAGGGACTTGGTTCCCCCCTCCCAGGAGGAAGGGGTCCCCCCCCAGTCAAAGGTGGTCTATTCCACTCCCCCTTCCTGTCCAGCAAGACTATAAAAAGGAGGACTTTGCTCCTATTGCTCTACTTCTGTCTTGCCTCCTTAAAAGGACACCAGCTGCTGGTTTCCTGATTCTTCCATGTGGCCAGGCCTGGCCTTTTCTCCAAGCTGCTTCTACTCTCACTAAAGGATAGAATCCGCTTGCATCCAAGGAAATACAAGGCCATTCAGGCTTGGTTTAGTATATTTTCCTGTTTATCCTTATCCCTCATCTTTGTAAAATCCCAGATACTGATATATATATAGATATATATATATATATTTTTTTTTTTTTTTAAATTTACTTCTCCTACTTCTAAACTGACTCCAGATTTTTTTTTTTGGTAGATTCACCTTCATCCCCTTTCTCTACACCCCTCCCCCCCCCTTTTTTTTTTTCTCCCTTAAGAAGGAAAGTGAGGAGAGGGGAGGCGGGGTGAGGAATTCTCAGTTTGCCAGCATCTGAGCTCTTAAACTGCAGTTTAGGCTCAAATCACGGTGCTCAGTCAGTCTTTGTAGTAGTGCAGCTAAGATTTCTATTTTCTGTGGTGCCATATAATTAGTAACTTAGATGCTAATCACCAGATCGTTTGTGATTATTGGTTAGTGCAAGCTGCATACTTTTTCAGCATAGAACATTTTAATATTTGTTTGTGTCTATAAACATATGGGACATTCTTCACATGAGAAAATTAATAGCTTTCAAAACAGCAGTAAATAATAATGTTTTATTTAAAGCTATTAACATAGTTCTATTTAATTACATCTAAAATGTACCTTTTTATTACACTTATAGTATAAAAATTATTACTGAAGGCTTTTCACAGGTGATGTTCTAGTAAAGGTTTCTAGTTCACTGAGATATAGAAAGAAGGGGGGAATTTATACTGAATTTAAAAACTAATCAAGAATATCTTTGTTATTGAATGTAGAAAGTACATAGCCCAACATTTTTCTTACATTGTTCCTGTAAATTTGTTCATGAAGATCAGTGGTCTGAATGATTTCAAAATGAGCTTAGTCAACATGGTAGTACAAACATTAAATGTAATAGCAGTTTTCAGATATCATTATGCCTTTTGTGTGATCAATTTTTCAACAGCACTTGATGAAATTGGGGCAGAATTTTTGGGCTGCCATCTCTACTCCATCTGCCATCTGGTCAGAGGGCATCTGACCAGGCTGTTACTCTGCAATTGCAAAAGGTGCAGGTTTGAATGAACTATATTGGAAAGTGTTTACTTCTATGCTAAAATACTCTTGGCTTCCACTTTTGGCAAGAAGAGGCTTCATGTTTGTGGTTACAATTTGCCAGAGCTCTGTGCAATAGATGAGAAGGCAGCTGAGGCCTTGGCCTTTACCATTTTTTATGTAACAGGCTCACTGCTAGGGACTTAGTGAGAATTAAAGGTAGTACCTTTGACCTTCTACAGAGATGCCTTTCTACTTTGTTACCATTGTGAATGATTTCTTTTGACTTGATGTTTGCTGTTGGGAGCTGCTTGCAATTGTCATCTATCTGACATAAAAAAAAAATATATTGTTTAATGTATAAAAAATTATATTGTTTAAAGATCATAGGTTACTTTGGTGTGATTAAAATAGTAATCACAGAGTATACCACAGTAGTAAAATTTCAGTTATTTGTCCATGAGATCAACTTCTAGTCATCACCAAAACCAAACCCCAAAAATCCTGAGGTAAAAGAATCATTGTTTCTAAGAGTCTCTGTTCCCTATGAAGCTGAAAATACCTTCTTTTTAAAGTTTATCAAAACTATTTTTAATTGTACAAACTTGCTTTTACTGAGGTTGTTACTAAATATGTTACAAATATATTTTGTCACCTTATCTACATGTAACATGCACTGGCTAAGTCATACAATGATCATTACAGGCTGTTGTAATGACCAGAAGAATTATCATTATAGTTATTTAATACTAGCCTTTTGCAAAATGAGTCATGGAACAACTAATACATTTATAAAAACATGGAAGAAATGAAGCTATAATTGTGCCATAGAGCATATGTCATCTGTTTACAATGTGTTACTGAACATCAGAATAGAGAGAGGGATGCAATCAGCACTGTAGTTTTGCACAAAGGTCAGCCACCAGTGTTATCCTGGCAGCCAAGAAGAATGATGACTTGCTGAGATGGGCTGGTTGAGAGGACTGCTGTTCTGTATGAGGACTGTGATGCCAAAGCTCCTGAGGGCAGATGAGGACATCGACTGCAGGGCCTCTGGATACCATCTCTAGTTTAACACTTCTCTTCTGAATCTCAAATCATTTGGTTAGAGATATGGAAATAGACATTGCTCTGTGCTAGATTAAATTGCTCATCCATGAAACTGAGCATGTCCTGTATTTTGCTTTGCAAAATAAAGAGAAATCCCTTTTCCTGTGGCTCAGCCACTGCCAGATGTGTCTGCATCATCCTGAAGGTATCATATCTAGTAATGGTTTGATCTCAGACCTACTTTCCTTCAGTCTATACTGGGGGTATATATCTATGGAGATGCCTGCTCTGCTGTCTGGTCTTCAGAGACCCCTCTCTTACAGTACCTTTGTACTGTATATTTATATAGAAATGTTTACACTAATGCACACTTACATGGAAGGAGGAAAGCCCATTTGTATGCCCATGCACTAAAGTGCTTGTGCACAATCAACTAGCCATGAAGCCTGTGACATGAGTATTTACAAATGGATACAGTCTGTTTAAAATACTGTTTGTTTAAGAACACATGCAGGAAAATAAATCTCTATGAGGAGGTCTTCACAGCTTAAAGAAATGACAAAGTGAAAGATGGCCAGGTACTTTTGAGTGATAAAGAATCAAAGCAAACTGTCATTTGTATGCTGATAATGACAGCATATGAACAACAACAACAAAGAAGAACGAAGGGTGAGCCTTGATGAATGCATTATTACTAAAAATTTGTCTCTCTGCTGCACTTTTCAACAAGATGAACACTAGCCACAGTATGTTTCAAAAGGCCAGCTTTCACTAAAACTGATTTCTAAACATATTTGTGTTTTTTTTTTTAACTGGTAAGACTGCTATTCTTATATAAAATGATTATGTCTCTTTATATTCAAGGTATATGTACTGAAAAGGGATCTGATTTCTAGTCTGTAGAGCAATTTGAGTATTATCACCACTCTCTGAAAGTGAACAGAGTCACAGTGTGGTGAAAGCATGAAAGAATGGAATCTTTCCAACTTAAGAAAAGAAAGTGATGAATGAACAGCACTACCTCTCACTGTCCTGTCTCCAAAGAGTTGCTGAGTTGGGTAACTTAAGACTGCATTCTGATAAAAAAGCTCATTTAAAAAGCTAGCTTGAGCTTATTTAGGTTTTGATGTTGTATAATATCAACATTATTTAGAAATAATGAAAATAATTTGTTAGACAATTTCAAAAACTCCCAAAACATTAATGTTCTTAAAAATCACATTTGCATCATATTTTCTTTCCCTTCCTATTTCCAGGGTAACTCTCTGAACAGGAAGGCAAATGACATTTGCAAGCAACCACTGAAAGCCAGTTCCTCTGTGATGCTCCTGGCATTATAAGTTCTGAAAATACCCTGGGCTGTCAGGCCTGTTCACTCTGTCAGGCCTGTTCACTCTATTTGCTGGCACTGTTCCTCTGGATGCTGAGTTGGAAATATCTCTAAAAATGAACAAATTTTAATTGTGATAGTGCTGAATGCTGTGCACAGTTCAAAATATATTAAGCATGACCTTTTACAATCCTGACCTGACCTTAGCTATGTTGTCTTGAGCTCAGGAGCTATTTGCCTCCAGTCAGATAGGGAGACACGTAAATAAAGGCTGCCAGAGCTCCTAGGCAGAAGGAAGTAGCTTAATGCACCCTTTTTTCCCTCTCTCTTTTTTTAAAAAAATTTGTTTGTTTTTGAGGTGCAGCTATGCTGCTGCCAGCCAGCTCTATGTTGCTCATTTTAAGACATTTTGCTCAGCAGCTTCATGCTTTGTGTGAGCATGACCCCACCTGGAGTACTGCGTCCAGTTCTGGAGCCCCTATTACAAGAGGGATCTGGAGGTGCTGGAGCGTGTCCAGAGAAGGGCCACGAGGATGATCAGAGGGCTGGAGCACCTCTCCTATGAGGACAGACTGAAGGAGTTGGGGCTGTTCAGCCTGGAGAAGAGAAGGCTCCGAGGTGACCTCATTGTGGCCTTCCAGTATCTGAAGGGGGCCTACAAGAAGGCTGGGGAGGGACTTTTCAGACTATCAGGGAGTGATAGGACTAGGGGGAATGGGATGAAGCTGGAGGTGGGGAGATTCAGGCTAGATGTGAGGAGGAAGTTCTTCACCGTGAGAGTGGTGAAGCCCTGGAATGGGTTGTCGAGGGAGGTGGTTGAGGCCCCGTCCCTTGCGGTGTTTAAGACCAGGCTGGACGAGGCTCTGTCCAGCCTGATCTAGGGTAGAGTGTCCCTGCCCATGGCAGGGGGGTTGGAACTAGATGATCCTTGTGGTCCCTTCCAACCCTAACTGAAACTATGAAACTATGAAACTATGAAACTATGAAGCAGGATCCCTTTCCTGTTCACCTTCATTCTTGCAACGTGCTGTCGCCTCTAGGCTGTGCCAAACTTGGGGCTCCTGGTTGCAGATTTCTCACTGTCTGTTCACCAGGGAGACTATGATATAATTGCCATTACGGAAACATGGTGGGACAATTCCCATAATTGGAGTACTGAACTAGGGGGTTACAAGCCTGTAGGAAAGAGAAGTGAGGGAGAAGAGGAGGAGGGATGGCCCTGCACGTTAGAGAATCTCTTGAGGCCTCAGAAAGGATTGAGTACCTGTGGATTAAAATCAGAGGGAGGCCTAACAAAACTGGCATCCTGATTGGAGTCTGTTATAGACCACCCAACCAGGATGAGGAGGCATATGAAATATTCTACAAGCAGCAGGAGGCTGTCTCAAGATCATCAGATCCTGTCCTTGAGGGTGACTTTAATTTGCCAGGCATCTGCTGGGAACTTAATTCAGCAGAGAGGAGGCAGTCCAGAAGGTTCCTAGAGTGTATGGAGGACAGCTTCCTGATGCAGCTGTTAAGTGAGCCTACCAGGGGTCAGGCTCTGCTTGACTTGGTGTTCTCAAATAGAGAAGGGCTGGTGGGAGATGTGATGGTAGGAGGCTGTCTAGGGTGCAGCAATCATGAGCTAGTGGAGTTTTCAGTATGCAGGGAAATAGGGAGGAGAAGTAACAGAACCCTCACTTTGGACATCTGTAGGGCAAACTTCAGCTTGTTTAAAGAACTTGTTAGGTAGCAGCCCTTAAGAACAGAAGGGTCCAGAACAGTTGGACCTACTTCAAACAGGAGCTCTTGAAGGCACAGGAACTGGCAGTTCCCATCTGCCGAAAGATGAGCTGGCAGGGAAGGCGACCGGCCTGGATGAGCAAGCAGCTCCTGGAGGGATTGAGGGAAAAAAAAGAGGGTGTATCGCCTTTGGAAAGCAGGGGAGGCAACTCATGATACATTTAAGGATGTTGTTAGGTCATGTAGGAGAAAAATTAGAGAGGCAAAAGCCCAGTTATAACTTAAGCTGGCCAATTCTGTGAAAGACAATAAAAAGCATTTTTATAAATATATTAATGCTAAAGAGAGGGGCAAGAAGAACCTCCACTCTTTATAGGACCAGGAGGGGAACACTATAACTAAAGATGAGGAGAAGGCTGAGGTTCTAAATACCTTCTTTGCCTCAATTTTCAACAGTAAGGCAGGAGGACTTCAGGATAACTGGCCTCCTGAACTGGTTGATGGGGTCAGGGAGCAGTGTAGTCCCCTTGAAATCCATGAGGAATGAGTTTGGGACTTGCTGAGCCACTTGGATACTCACAAGTCCCTGGTACCGGATGGGATCCATCCTAGGATACTGAGAGAGCTGGCAGATGAGCTGACCAAGCCTCTCTCCATCATTTTCCACCAGTGCTGGCTCACTGGAGAGGTCCCAGATGACAGGAAGCTAGCCAGTGTGATGCCCATCCACAAGAAGGGCAGGATGGAGAAACTTGGAAACTACAGGCCTGTCAACCTGCAAAATTATGGAGCAGTTCCAGGAAAAATGATGGAGCAGATCATCTTAAGGGCAATCACTGTGCACTTACAGGATGGCCAAGGGATCAGGCCCAGCCAACATGGATTTAGGAAGGGCAGGTCCTGCCTCACCAACCTGATCTCCTTCTATGATCAGGTGACCCGCCTGGTGGATGTGGGGAAGGCTGTGGATGTGTTCTACCTGGACTTCAGCAAGGCCTTTGACACCATCCCCCCCAGCAAAATCCTGGCCAAGCTGACACCTCGTGGCTTCGATGGCAGCACTCTGTGCTGGGTTAGGAACTGGCTGGAGAGCTGACCCCAGAGAGTGGTAGTGAATGGTGCCACATCCAGCTGGCAGCCAGTCACTAGTGGTGTCCCCCACAGATGACACCAAGTTGGGGGCAGAGGTTGATCTGTTAAAGGACAGGAGGGCTCTCAAGAGGGACCTTGACTGGATGGACAGATGGGCAGAGTCCAACAGGATGGCATTCAACAAGTCCAAGTGCTGGGTGCTGCACTTTGGCCACAACAACCCCATGCAGAGCTACAGGCTGGGGTCAGAGTGGCTGGAGAGCAGCCAAACAGAAAGGGACCTGGGGGTACTGATTGACAGCTGGCTGAACATGAGCCAGCAGTGTGCCCAGGTGGCCAAGAAGGCCAACGGCATCCTGGCCTGCATCAGGAATAGTGTGGCTAGCAGGAGCAGGGAAGTCAGTGTGCCCCTGTACTCAGCACTGGTTAGGCCACACCTAGAGTACTGTGTCCAGTTCTGGGCCCCTCAATTTATGAAGGACATTGAGAGTCTTGAACATGTCCAGAGAAGGGCAATGAGACTGGTGAGAGGCCTTGAGTACAAGCCTTATGAGGAGAGGCTGAGGGAGCTGGGATTGTTTAGCCTGGAGAAGAGGAGGCTCAGGGGAGACCTTATTGCTCTCTATAACTACCTGAAGGGAGGTTGTAGCCAGGAGGGGCTTCATCTCTTCTCCCAGGCAACCAGAACAAGTGGACACAGTCTCAAGCTGCACCAGGGCAAATTTAGGCTCAAGGTAAGGAGAAAGTTCTTCACAGAGAGAGTTGTTAACCATTGGAATGTGCTGCCCAGGGGTGGTGGTGGAGTCACCATCCCTGGAGGTGCTCAAGAGGGGATTGGACATGGCACTTGGTGCCATGGTTTAGTAGTCCTGAGGTCTTGGGTGACAGGTTGGACTTGATGATCTTTGAGGTTTCTTCCAACCTTATTGATTCTATGATTCTCTGATAGCCTACAGCATGCCAATACAGTACTGCTTCTCAAATACAGACATTTGAATTCTTTCCCTAAAAGATCTTTCTTGCTGAGCCAACCTTACCTTACTCCTGTCAGTTCAAACCTCAGGAGGATTTAGAACTAAAGCTGATTAGGATTTATGAGTCCTGGTTGCACAATAATCCCAAAGGATATTAGTATCTTTTAGATGATGAGTATAAAATGTCACATGATTTCCTTCCTTCAGTCTTTTATCATTTTGCAGATACATGTGAAAAGGGCAGTTTTCATTGATGTGATTCATTCTGACTAAGACTGTATGAAACAATAGATGTTTTTTGAATATGTGTGCCAGTCACTAATTGATTAGCTCTTCGTTAAACCAGATTAAAGAATTAATTTTATCAGAAGTTGTTATTGATGCTTAGGTAGTGCTCTTCTCTGGGGTTTCAGATAACTACTGATATTCTAAAAATTGCATTTATTGCAAATGGAAAAAAAATCAGACATATTGACAGAAAAAGGAAAGGAATATATTCTTTTCCTGTGACAGCCTGGCTCCTGAGAGGATACAGGTCATTATATTTGGTTTTGGTTTGGTGGTGGAGGTTTTTTTTTTTTCCCTGATAAGGAAGACTGCAAGTTTTGAAGCCACCTACTAATTCTTTGCATGGTTTCCTAGGATGGTTGAGGAGGTTTCTTTGATCTCAAAGAGTAACAATTTTCAGTTTACTCATTGTAAGTAATTCATCCCCATAATGTGCTTCAGAGGGGAAAATGTTGTGAAAGTGTTAACTTCCATTTTCATTGTTTGGGCCTTATCTTGGGTTGCTTAACCATTACTAACACAGAATTCACATCTCTGCTAATAATATTTTGATTAGGTAATG
Source organism: Colaptes auratus (assembly GCA_015227895.2). Classification (NCBI taxonomy): domain Eukaryota; kingdom Metazoa; phylum Chordata; class Aves; order Piciformes; family Picidae; genus Colaptes; species Colaptes auratus. The sequence goes on along the minus strand of CM026897.1, from coordinate 82,533,055 downwards.
AATGATTAAGGAGCACTATGTCTGACCTTTCGAAAATCTCCCTGTGATGGGTATTTTAGCTAACTGTTGCAATTTGATTTGATAGGCTCTTCTCTTTTTGTACTATAAGGCACTCCAAAGCACTTAGATTAAAGGCAATATAAACTACAATGATGGTCACATAAACGAGGCAAACACTTACTTCAGGCTAATGTACCAAAACATTAGGCATCAAAAGATATCATGTAAAGCCTAAACTGAAACTTGGATATTCACTGTGCCAAATGCTAATGATTGCTCTTATGCAATTTCAGAAACGCAATTTCCCTTCTAGGGGAATTATTATTCCACAGATGTGTAATACTTTCTGTACCTAAATCATCTTCTTTGGCCACTTCAGGAAGTACTTTGATACACAGGTCACGCTAGATCAAGGCCACCTTCCATGGTCTCAAGCTGTGCATTTATATTTATTTCTTATTTTGAAAGCTATACTGATGTAACAGAACGGCTTCACTGTCATCTCTTCATTATCTGTAGTAGTAAGGCTGGAATGATACTGTACTGAAAAGATCTTCTAAACATATTTGTGTTTTTTTAACTGGTAAGACTGCTATTCTTATGTAAAATGATTATGTCTCTTTACATTCAAGATATTTGTACTGAAGAGGGATCTGATTTCTAGTCTGTAGAGTAATTTGAGTATTATCACCACTCTCTGAAAGTGAACAGAGTCACAGTGTGGCTGGAATGGCCTATAAAGTGGAAGAGAAAACAGCCAAACTACATACTGTCCTAGTTGTGAGCCATGATCTGCCCAGGGCATGAGGACTGAAAAGCTATTTTACCCTTTCTTAAGGAGTAAAAGAAAAATGCTCCACACCATATTGGGAGTTTAAATGGAAATTCTATTTGCAAATATATACAAAAGGTATTCAAGTAAAAGGAATCCATTCACAAATTAGGCTCAGTTCTTCACCTGGGCCTACCAGGCTAAAACCTTCTAGAGCCTGTCTTAGTGGGTTCTTCGGGGTTCAGGAATTAGCGTGCATACCACAGGTGCCATCAGGCAGATGAAGCTATGTAAAATCACAGCCAGGCACAAGAACAGAAAGTAAGGCACAAGAGGAAAGTAAAGCACAAACCAACTCGCCCTACCCAACCAATGAGAAACACATCAGTCCTGGAGATCACAAAAGGGCGGAGCTGGCCGTCCCCCATCTGAGCAGGCATCCCTGCAACACAAAGTCTTTCTGTTATGGTTATACCTATTAATTCTTAGTTTCCCTTAATGTACCACACATACCCATAGGGTGGTGTCTGGAAGAGGATGCTTTGAAGAGTCTGAGATGGAGGAGGACCTCTGCTCATTGTTACAAAGCTGCCTAAGTGCCCATAAAGGGCTGTCTGCATCAGCCTGAACTCCAAGAGGGAAAGATCACAGAGGTAGTGGCTGCCTCCTGTCTGGCTCTTCAGAAATGCCTTCCTCCTTTACCCCACATTTACGAGGGGAAATATATTATTTTCAGCATCTGTGTAATTTTCAAATTCCCAGCACTGTTCATATATTGTTGGACATACAAGAATCAAAATAGCCTTTCAGGCCTTTTGTGGCTGGCTTAACACCTTTTCCCTTTCCTTCTGTCTAAATATATGAAGAGAAAATACAACATGATTGACTATAGAAATTAGTGATAGTTTTTATCTGCTGATATTGGCTTTTTCTTATTATTATTATTTTTTATTTACTTAAATTACATCATTTGATCCTGAATCTGCTCCTCTGTGAAGGAGGTATACTTTGTTACGTAAACCATGCCCTAGTGTCAGTCTGAAAAATTCCACCAAGTGTTAAGAGTAGTTGAATGGTTTTGGTTGCCATGCTGGAAAGTGCATAACACACTGAATATTGAGAAACTATGTGAAACCTTAGCACATAATATTAAAGTGAACTTTCTGGACTACTGCATTTGGGGAATTCTGTAGATGGAAGATAAAGTGTACTTTTAAGCAGTCAAAGCTTGAGAATGTGACATTTTGGTAGTCAAGCCTTCCTTATAATTTATAATATATACTAAGAGCTCAAAAGTGAATGTCAGTCTTCATATGGAGTTCTAGTTTACTGTATAGGTCTTTTGTAGCCTGTCAGTGTGTGTTAAATAGGCATTCAGTCTTATGCTTATCATGAAGAATTTCTTTTTCACTGTTTTCATATGTATTTTAATAGATGTTCTGCTGTAATTTGTCTCTATTACTAAATTTGATGAGCTGATGGGAAATTACAGAATGTGGCACAACAGAAGAGTTTCTTCTTTCAGCTGTATTGCATTGAATAGTTCATATTTCTTTGAATATTTCATCTTACTTTGATTTACGATATTTGCAGAATACTACATTAGGATTCAAATGAAGTTTGCATATTTCAGCCTAAGCAAATGTGAGAATTCTTTTAGGATTAAAATGAAATTTAATTATTGCCATTATTGTTTAATTACATGGAATAGTGCTTCTACTGTATCTTTCCATTATGTTTAACATATTGTCAAATTAAATTCTGAAATATCTTCTATCACTGGAAAAGAAACTGTAAGTATGGCATAGAAATCACCTAATTCAGGAAGCCTATTTCAATGTAATCTTCAAACACGATGTGGAATTATTTGAATGCAATTATAATACTTGTAACTATTAATAATACTCAATGATAATAAACCATGTATGATTAGGATGGAGCTTCACTGTACTCCATAGAAGGCTCAGTGAGATGAAATTGAAGTAGGAGGAGAAACAATCAGGTGAAAATGTTCTTCTGAAATGTTTTTAACAGCATGCACAGAATGTTAGAATTTAGGAATATATTTGTGTCATATCTTTTCTGTGGAAGACACTATGAAAGGACATGTTTTATTGTCCTGACCTTTTGGATGTAAAATTGCTAGCTAAAGGTGCAACAAGAAAAGCCATTCTTGCCTCACACTAAATAAAAAGTCTCATATCTTTTTGATTTGGCCAGTTATTCTCCTGATGAAAGATGTAGCATCAGGCTACAATAAATATAAATATTTGAGGTCTCAACCATTAGATGACCACAGGGAAATTACACAGGAAACCCTTCCGTGCCCTCTAGCAGTCCATTAGAGAAGCCAGGAGAAACTGAGGACTGCAATGGTAAAGAAAGACAAAGAACATCCTTCATCATTGCTGAAATCGAAAGTGCTTCCTAAAAGTCTGTGAAAGCATGTGTAAACATTTTGTGCAATATAGGGAAGGACAAAAAAGGTGAAGAACTTCAGAGGTATGAAAAAGCTCCATATTTTCTTCATTTACAAACAACGGAGAAATGAGAGGATTTTCACTTTGACTATAAGAACAAGGACTGTAAATGTAATTTGAAAGATTAGTATGTAGGTCAGAAGAGGTCCTTTTTATTAATAATAGCATAGAAAGCCACTTAGACTGAATAAGGTGCTTCTAGAAGCACCTTTCTATAAAAGGTGGTTATTTTTTGTACCAGATTACTGATATTGACAAAATTTAGTCTGTACCACTGAGTGCATATTTTTTATCTCTTTGCTGAATACTATTATCTGAAGTCAGTCTTCTTGTTTGTTATGTGGTCAGTTTACTTTCAATCACCCTTCCTTTCCCTGGTTATAACCTATATTTCCCTAGTGATGCATATAATTTATTAAAGTATTAAGGAATATTATGGAGTTTTTGAAGTATATGATAGCCCAAGTGTAAGTATTACATGTTTAGATACTGTACTGAAAAGATCTTATCAAAGGGACTATGGTTGCAGGAGTTTTTCATATTTATATTAATATGAAATTAATATGATCAGACAATTGTCAGATTTGTAGGTAACTTGACTAAGATTGAGGTGGAATGAATAAACCCACTTTTCAATTCTTGTCTAAACCCTCACTTCCTAAATTGGAAAATGTTGAGAAGAAATTCTCGCCTGAAATGATTTTCTCTTCAGAAGTGATTTTTATTTCCTGCGTATGTGTCACTACAACTTTCCACAGCAATACTTTTCCTCATGACCTTTTACTCAGTGGGCTTTCCTGTCCTGATGGATAGAGAATTGCTTTTAAAGCACTGCTTTCCAAACTACCATGCTGAACTATTTGCTCCTTAAAATTTCTACAGGAGCAGGAGTGGGTTCATAGAGAATTAGCATAGCCATACACATACATGATGGAGTTTTTCTTAACTGGCCACTATATAAATTGCACAATAAAAAAGTTAATTGACTGCAACGAAAGCTTCAACCTAAAGGGCAAAAACTGATATATTCAGTTCATATCTTTCTTGTTGTAGTTTTTTATAATTGTAGTTTGGACATTTTTTGAAACCTTGCATCTAAATTTTATGGTATGTACTAATTTTTGGCTGCTTGCTACCTTCTTGGTACACTGTGTCAGTTCAGTCATGGGTTTAATGGACAACTCTAGAAGTGCTCAAGCTGTCTGTATTTAGATTGGAATGTTTGCTTCAAAACATGAAGACCTAAAGCTAACAAAGTGCAGCAAGACAGAGTAACAGTGCAAAAATGAAAACCTGAGAACTACTTGCTCTAGTGTTATAAAGTTAATTGTGTTACATTCAGTCAACCAAAGCAAGAGAGACATACACAAGAAGAGAGCTCCATGGTGTCAAACTAAATAACCTTATGTTTGCTAAATGGCCAAATCATTGGACTTTGTAGATATGTATATAAATAGAGATCTTTAAAATTACAGAGGGGATGAGAATGGATTGACTCTTCTTGCAATCTTTTAAGGTCTTGGCTGTCATGGTTTAAAGGGCATCTCAAAATAAAATTATGAATCTAGCCACAGTACATTAGAGCCATTCAGAGGTGTTGCTATTTTTGGTGGACTTTTTTCCCCCCATGAATCAACAACATTTACATAAGGGGGGGGGAGGGGAGGGAAGGGAGAGAAAATATTAGACTCTGTATAAATCCAAATGTTTCTGAGTCTAAAAAATGGCATTTTGAAGTAAGAAGAATATGTAGAATTGAGGCAGAAATATTCCACCTTTTATCAGTCACTGTAAACAGGAAACTGGGAAATTATAGCCTCCTTTAAAAATGTGTTTGTGTCTCTGGCTATTGGTACTGATGGCAAGCTTATATAATCATGAGGCATTTTCTCTGAAAAACAGATGAAGGTAAATGAACTGAAAGAGCATATTAGCTATAGATGGAAAGTGAAGTACTGCATTGCAAGCTACATAAGTTCTTAAGCTAATTCTTTTGAAAGAAAAATTAAGACAGATTAATATTCTAGCAGGGCATGAAAAAGACATAAACTTTGAAAGTGTCTGAAGGGCTGATGAAACCAACATGTACCACTTTCATTCTAGCACTAGGAAGGAAGAAATTTTTACTGAGATATAACTTATAGTTATAATTAAAGTGTCTTTTTTGTCATAGGTAGAATGTCTAGTTTTCTTCTCCTAGCTTCATAATGTTTATTATGCTTCTTAAATAAACCCCAAATTCTTTCTTCTGAAAGTGTGAATAGTATAGTATTAAGGACAAAAAAAGGAAAACCCAGTAGGAATTAGGTATTTAAGTTCCCTTAATTTTAATAAAATGTAGAAGATGGTGTCACTGAGAGTATGTGCTCCATGTGGATTAGGGTTTGTGAAAATTAACAATAGTGAATTTTTATGGATGATCTGTCATGCATCATACGGTAGCTACTATGCAACAAAAATTAGTAGTGTGCTTGATGGTTTTACAGGAAGCTGGATGCATAACAATACTCTTGAGCTCCTGCATCTTTGAGTAAGAAGTGTTGTCACAGCAAGAAGGTAGATGACAAATTATGCAAGAAATTAAAGTATGGGAAAATATATAAGATGTTATTATATTTGGGACAATTGGAGAAATGCATTAAGTCTTTGCCTCCACACAGCTGTCCATGCTAGAATAATAGTTTTAGTCACCTATAAAATGTTTCTGTTCTTGTATTTTTTTTTTTACTGCATCTGAATGAAGTCATTGTTATGCCTTGGGTCAGCAAAAAACATTACAGTAAAACTTCTAAACAGGGCACCTTTGTGAGTGGATTTTGGAGAAAATAACACTGAAATGGCTATTACTAGCTGCTCTCTTCTACTTCTCTCTTATACTTTCTGCAGTATTTAATGGACAATTGGCACGAATACTTTCCATTAAACCTCCAAGGTGACAGAGTTGCTTTTGCTGTGCTGTGTTCTCAAGTGTCCCCAGTTCCATTATTCCAGTCTGTCACATGCCAGCCTCTAAACTATGGCTTTTGGTTTGTCTTAGTTTTTGTTTTTTCCTGGAAGCCAGTATGGGTAGGTCAAGCTTTCAGCTTGGTGTATTGCCAGTCTTGCTAGAAAGTGTATAGATATTATTATTGAATGCTAATTGCCACTATAGTATGACATATATTATTGTTGAAATGAAGTGCGATCTTCACTACTCTAACTGCACCACAAACCCATGCTGAAAGACCAAGGTCTATGTAAGATTTTGCTAGACAGTCTCTGTGAATAAAAAGCTCATGTAATAATTCTATTCCAAGTAACAATAAATGAATTTATACTTTATTATACAAGCTAATCATAATAACAGCAAAACATCAATAAGCTGATTGCATTTTTATTTTGGATTCTATCAGTTGGGTTAATTATTGCTAAATGTTAACATCAGGACCTTTTACCAACTGCACACTTATTACTAGTGAAGAAAAAATAAATAATGTAGATTCTGTGTGTTTATATATACTTTTTTTTTTGTAGGATTGATAAAAGGGAGATTAAATAGTGTGCTTACATGGTGCATGGTGCATGGTTTATGGATTGAATAGGTGCATTATTGTATACATCTCAATACACACCTATTACATGTTCTTATAATCTGGGAGATGGCTTCTGATAGATTCATTCTCAGTTCATGGTCCCACAGAAAACGATTATGGATTTTAATGGTAATGTGGACAAGAAAAGACTGTAAGACACATAGTTTTATGACATTTCCATGCTCAAAATGATCTTGGGAAGATTCAGAAGGAGTTCAGTACAATGTTCTGTTTTTAAAAGTTCTGTCAGGCTTTTGTCTTCTATTACTTAATTACTTTCTGACTTCCCTGGTTATTTTTTTTTTCCTTCTGTATCCTGCTGTCTTAATATGATATGTTACAAGGTTGCTGGTTTTCTATATCATACCTTCAGCGGCTGCAATTTTTGGATTTTCTTCCAAAAGCTTATTTCAAATAAATTCTACACTGTGCAGAACTAGGACCAAGTTGGCACACTTTTCCCTGAAGTATCAGCAATAATACCAATTTTTATAAGGCCTAGGATAAATCTCAGCCTCTGTGAGATAACAGGACTGTTCCTGTTGTTGCAGCTTCCACGACACTTTATATTTCATAATATATCTACTCTTCCTTTAGCTTTCCATTTAAGAGTTAAAGGGAGGTCACGAGTATCCAAAAGACATGGTGCATACATATTCTTTATGTGCTAAGAGCATCTTCTGTGTCAGCAAGCATGGAGGCAGTAAATGCTGGAGATGGCTTTCATCTGGATTGAAGCAGTAGTCAGAATACAAACAGCTAGCTTTGCTCTCTCCCTGATGACACATCAGAGAGTTAGAGAGCTGGAAGAATTAATCTTTGTCATATTTAAGGAACTTTGGCAGAAAGCCCTGGTAAGCCTTCATTATTATGTCACTGCTGCTGCTACAGCCTTGAACAGGGTCCTGCTAATAACTTAGGGAAAGGCAAAACGTTCACATTTTCTGTATTCTTATTGGAGAGAATTATGTTCTGTATTCTTACCATGGTTCTTTGCTTTCATATAACTCTGTTGTCTAGGAGGCTTGTGAATCAGCTCTTATTATCTATTAAATTTGTAGCATCCTAGTTTTTCTGGTGTAATGCATTATTTTAAGTCATAAATATATATGCTGTTTCCCCCTCACCTGCAGCCACACTAATTCTGAATTAAAACTCAGCTTAACCTTCTGTCTTGGTTTTGGGGATGGATGTCTTCTTTACAGCTGGTGAAACATTTTGTGACAAGTGTGTCCAGTGTATGCCTGAAGGGACAGGAGCACTTTCATCTGAGCTGTAGCTACCCCACACTGTTCCTGTCGCTGGACTCATTCATCATAAGTTGTTCATGCTTAATTCATTCTGCTGCTGTATCAAATTCTCAAGTGACACCATACTTTTACTTTCATTTTAGGGAGGACTTATTTCTTGCTCCTGATCCTGACTAAGGTACCTCTGATGCTTCCGTCATACATTGTTTGCCATTAGCAGGTTTTCCCCTTTAGCTATCTCACTTGTTTCCCTGTGACCCAGGAAGATAAGTTCTTAATAAACCCCATTCTTTATGCTATCTCAGGTGCACACACAAACAGTAGCTGAATTGCTAATTTCATTCATATGGGACAGCAATGTGCCCTGGTGGCCAAGACAGCCAATGGGATCCTGGGGTGTATTAAGAAGAGTGTGTCCAGCAAATTGAGGGGGGTTCTCCTCCCCCTCTACTCTACCCTGGTGAGACCTCATTTTGAGTACTGTGTTCAGTTTTGGACTCCCCAGTTTAAGAGGGACAGAGATCTGGTGGAGAGGGTCCAGCAGAGGGCTATGAGGATGATTAGGGGACTTGAGTATGTGCCCTTTGAGGGGAGGCTGTGGGACCTGGGGCATTTTAGTCTGGAAAAGAAAAGACTTAGAGGGCATCTAATAAATGTTTACAAATATCTGAGGGCTGGGTGTTGTGAGGGAGGGGACAGGCTCTTCTCAGTTGCACCCTGTGATAGGACAAGGGGCAATGGATATAAACTACAACACAGAAGGTTCTGCCTCAACATGAGGAGGAACTTCTTCACTGTGAGGGTCACAGAGCACTGAAACAGACTCTCCAGGGAGGTTGTGGAGTCTCCTTCTCTGGAGACTTTCAAGGCCCATCTAGACACATTCCTCTGTGACCCTGAGCTAGATTGTATGGTCCTGCTCTGGCAGGGGGGTTGGACTGGATGATCTCTTTGGGTCCCTTCCAACCCCTGACATCCTATGATCCTGTGAATTTAAACCGAATTAAAAAACCCAAACCACACTGTTTTTTACTGTAATTTCTAACAAATCTTTCTCCATGAGCTATATTGCAATTTAAAAAAAAGCCAAATTGCTAACTAAGTAAACCTCTGAATTTTGAAACTCTTGAGGTGTTCACTTGACTTATTAGTATTTCTCCTGTCCCCAAGGACTGCTACTGTCAGTTCCGAGACTGCTGAAATCATGGAGGATATTACAAATTGTTAATGATGTGGAGAAGAGTTCCAAAAGAGCACCACTGTGGCAGATATCCAAAGGAGACTTGCCATATAGGTGGTCTTCTCTCTTAGAATAATGGGAGATTAATTCAATTAACCCCTCCAAGACGTTATATCTCAAGATACTGTACATAAAAAATTGGTTTAGTTAAAATCTATACTAAAACATGGGGAGGGAGATACCTAGGGTTCTGAGTATCAGTTATTATATAATTCTCAGGGCTAACATAATTTTCTGACTTCCAGCTGTGATTCAATTTATTTCTCTGAAATGCCTCTTTCAGGAAGACCCTCTAAGAATGTCAACATCAACATTTGCACAGAATACAACCACCCAAACCCCAACAGTCAGGATGAATTATTTCAAAACTTTGCAATTGATTAGAAGTGCATAAAAATAATTAACATGGCATGCAAATTTGTTTTGAGAGATCACAGGATCACAGAATATTAGTGGTTGGAAGGGAACTCTGGAGATCATTGCATCCACCCCCCCTGTCAGAGCAGGACCATAGAATCTAGCACAGGTCACACATCTTGAATGTATCCAGAGAAGGAGACTCCACAACCTTCCTGGAAAGCCAGTTACAGTGCTCTGTGACCCCCACAGTGAAGAAGTTCCTTCTCATGTTGAGGCGGAACCTTCTGTGTTGTAGTTTATATCCATTGCCCCTTGTCCTATCACAGGGTGCAACTGAGAAGAGCCTGTCCCCTCCCTCTTGACACCCAGCCTTCAGATATTTGTAAACATTGATTAAATCCCCTCTCAGTCTTCTCTTCTCCAGGCTGCTTTCAGTTTCTCTGCTCCAGTCTCCCTTTGTCTGCTGGACACACTCCTCTTTATGCACCCCAGGATCCCATTGGTCTTCTTGGCAGCAATGGCACATTGCTGACCCATGGATAACTTGTTGTCTACTAGGACTCCCATGTCCTTCTCCACAGGGCTGCTTTTTAGCAGATCACCTCCTAGCCTGTACTGGTGCAGTTTATTATTCCTCCCCAGATGCAGGACAGAGGTTCCTCTCCACCCAGCTCTCCAGATTGTCCAAGTCTTGCTGAATGGCCACAAAGCCATCAGGCATATCAGCCAAGCCTCCCAGTTTGGTGTCATCAGCAAACTTGTTTGTTTAATCATAGAACAATAGAATGCACTGAGTTAGGACCTGTAAGGGTCATCTAGTCCAACACATGTGCAGTAGGCGGGAATGTCACCAGCTAGATCAGGTTGTTTACAGTTACATCAAACCTGATCTCAAATGTCTTCAGGGATGGGGAGTCCACCACCTCTCTGGGTAATTTGTTCCAGTGTTGCACCACCCTCAGAGTTAAGAACTTCTTCCCAAGGACCAATCTACATGTACCTTTCTCTAGTTTAAAAACATTGTCCCTTGTCCTAGTGCTACATGCCCTTGTAAATAGTCCCTCTTCCGCTACATGCCCTTGTAAATAGTCCCTCTTCCGCTGTCTTGTAGATCCCCTTCAGGTTTTAGAAGGCTGCTATAACATCTTGCTGGAGCCTTCTCTTCTCCAGGCTGAACACAAAATCACAGAATGTTAGGGGTTGGAAGGAACCTTGAAAAATCATCTAGTCCAAACCCTCTGCCAGAGTAGGATCACCTAAGTAGGTTACACAGGAATGTGTCCAGCTGTATTCTGAACATCTCCAGAGAAGGAGATTCCACAGCCTTGTATTGATGTGGAACTTGCTATGTTCCAGCTTGCAGCTGTTGCCCCTTGTCCTATCATTGCACATCACTGGGAGCAGTCTGGCTCTGTCCTCCTAACACTTGCCCTTTACATATTTATAAACACAAATGAGGTCACCTCTCAGTGTTGTCTTCTCCATGCTAAAGAGACCCAGCTCCCAAACCTTTCCTAATAGAGGAGATTTTCCACTCCTTTAGCCATCTTTGCAGCTCTGTGCTGAACCCTTTCAATCAGTTCCCTGTCCTTCTTCAACTGAGGAGCCTGGAACTGGACAGAGTGTTACAGATGCGGCCTCACAAAGAAAGATTAGATGAGGAGTATGCCTCTTGACCTACTAACCACACCCCTTTTAATACCCTTGGATATCATAGGACTTCTTGGCCACAAAGGCACATTGCAGGCTCATGGTCATCTGGTCCACCAGGACTCCCAGGTCCCTTTCCTCTGTGATTCTCTCCAACAGGTCAGTTGCCAACCTACACTGGTACATGGGGTTGCTCTTTCCCAGATGCAAGACACTACAATTGTCCTTGCTGTGTTTCGTTAAATTTGTCGCTGCCCAGCTCTCCAGCTTGTCCAGGTCTTGCTGAATGGCAGCACAGCCTTCTGGTGTGACAGCCATTCCTGCCCATTTTGTGTCATCATCAAACTTGCTGACAGTGCCTCTGTTCCCTTCTTGCTTTTTAGTTTGACCACTCAACACAGCAATGCTGGTCCTCGTCCCTTCCATGCCTAATTTCCTACACTTGGGGACTGAGACCTCTTGTACTTTATGGAAAGTATCCTTCAAGATTTACCAGCTCTATTTTGCTTCCTTGTCCCTGAGGACTGTTTTCCAGGGGTCCCATAGACTACCTCCTTGAAGAGCTGGAATTTTGCTTTCCTGAAATTTAGGGTCCTGATTATCCTCCTTGTCTGACTTGTATTCCTTAGGATTGTGAATAACCAAGAGATGTTAACAACCTTATGCTTCCAAGGTAATCTATTGACTCATCTAGCTACTAATCTCCAGGAAATATGAAATATCCCAGGGTTAGTTATTTTTTCAATTAAATTTGGGTATCTAGAAAGAATAGTATGTTGTTATAAAGTAATACATTATGCAAAAGAACTAGAAAGTGGCAAAATTTTACAAAAATCTTGAAAGAAAAGAGTACACTATAGGGAAATCAACTGGAAAATGAAAGAAAACTAGAGAGGAATTTAATGAATAAAAATTATAGTTAATATCACATGCAGGAAAAAAAAGGAAGAAATAGCTTACTTGTTATCATTTAGATAAAGTAAAAAATGATGTTTGCTTAACAATTTCCATCTGTAGTTCTTTCATTAATTCATAACACTAAGACAGTGGGGGAAATTCTTACAGTGTTCAGATTAGTACCCCTCTGTGTTTAACCTAAAAGCAAATAAATGGGACAAAAGGCAAAGAAAATGGCCTCAAGCTCCTTGTTTGTTTCATTATAGCACAACCAATGACTCAATTACAGCTTTACTTTAAGAATCTCTTTTTAAAGTAAGTTTGTAATTATTGTACTTATATGAACAAATACAAGTTAAACTATAAATTCTTCATGAATGCAGATCTGTAGTCTTTAAACATGTTAAAGAAATGTGAATCGCCATATTTAAATGTCACAAATATCACCATATTCAAATGTCACAAATAATGACATCATAAGACAGTAAGGTAACACTAGGGCTTCTTGCTATTGGTAGGAATTGGCTTTACTTTTAAAAGTTCTTCCATACTACTCAAAGAAAATAAAACTGTGCTTTCTTATTCTTTGTATCTATTTCACCCTGAAGATCTTTCATCCTTTATATCCCTACACTCATTTTATTTTTCCACTATTCATGCTCTTTATCTGTCCATCTGTTCTGCTGTCTAAGCTCTGTTTCTGTGTATGCCATGCCATAAAATTAAAAGTAGACAGAATGATTTGCACCATTGGGCAAACAACACAGGCGAAGATTTGATGTTTGCATGGCATTTTCCACTTATTGTAGAGAGTCTTATGGTAGCTTATGTTGCTTATAGGCAGAGTTGATTATCCTTGTTTTCAGGTATGTGAAAGCAAGCAAGGAAGTGTATTTTAACACATCTTAAGTTCCCTAATAGGTGGAATCTCAGAGATGTCTGTTAAACAGCAATATCAAGTGATTTCCTCAGATAATGGTAGCTGATTGTTTGATACCGACATTCCTACTGCAGGAGGAGAGGCATTAAGTCTTTCTGTGATTTCAGCACTGTCTTCCAGCCTCTTTAAGGGCTACATTCCCCATGTCTTCTGTTAGCAGCTTGTAGGTGTCCTGGATGAGGCATTAGCAAGACAGCTAAATCTGTTTTGAGCCATTGCCTCTTTCTCCTCCCACTCTGTTACAGGGTCCAGAGTGAGGTCGACTAGCCTAATAGGCAGGCACCATTAAGGCTGCCTGGAGGGGAGTGGAAGCTGAACCCAATCCCCAGGCCTCACGTTTCAGAGAGGCAACTGCACGTGTCAGACGCCAGGAGAGAAGGCGTGTGCAGTTTACTCGCCACATAAACATTTTTAATTGATTGGCAGGATTTGAATGGCTGATGTGCCATTGGGCCGTTCTGTTTTCGAAAAGGGAATTTATAGGGGAAGACCTCCTATACTTTTCGCTTGCTCCTTGCTCGTTACACTCATAGGTTGCATGCTCGTTGCTCTCTTACCTCTCTCCCTGTTTGTTAATGGGATTCAAGGCGGAGACAAGCACCCTACTTGTTCCTATCTCCAGAGCAATTAGCTTCTTTTGGTTTAGCTGCATAGTGCTAAAGTTGGGCCTTCACTACAGCAGCCTGCCCTCTCATTTCCTCTAAATCCTATGGACACTGCCCTTCAGATGATAACTACGAACTCAATCACCTTTTCGTTCAGCAAAGGTTTTGGTTGTTAGCAGCTTGGCGGTTTGTGAGTAAAATACACTATTTTACCTGGTTATTTCTGAGGTTTATAGCTTGATACCTCTTGATTAACTCCATTGTGAACTCGATGGTTGTTCATCTATGCCACCCGAGGCAGTTGGTTTTGCACGCAGAGGGAGATTTCATTTTGTTCCTTTGTATTCCAAGTTCTGATTGTTCTAGACTGTTGCTCTACTGTTTATTAGCCTTCTACTGTGTGTAATCAACCTGTTATTGACTGGGCAAACGAACCTGAATAAATTGGCACAGGAAAACAATTTTTTATATTTAATAAATAATATTCATATTTTATCATATTTCTGGCCAATAAATTTATAAACTACAACAGTAGTGGAGCAGAATCTGGCACACTAGAAATTAGCATCAGACTCCATGATGCCAATAGCTTCTGATAGCTTCCATGTGTGCACATGTTGGGGGTGGAGGAGTGTTATGGGGTTAGGATTTGCCCTCCCTGATCTCCCTCCCTCCAGCAATTTGAGATTCACCCCCAGGATCGAGAGTTACCTCCAGTATAAATGACCAGGTTAGCTCGGAAAGTATGGAAGCAAAATAAAGTTATATTTGCAAAATGAACTAAATATGAAACTGTATAAGGTGATAAGACATATACAAAATATATATTTACATTTATTTACAACTCAGCAATCAGAATCACCCCCCTGGGCAGCCCAGAGGGACTGCTAGAAACCTCCTCCCCCACCTCCCTTCTCCCCAGTACCTGATACACAGTAGGCAAAACAGAGATTACCCTGGCAAGGCCATGGAGAGAGAGCAAAGTTGCAAGCAGAAGTGAAAGAGCTATCTGTGCAACCAAATATCAGCTATCCAGTATACGAATGATATATACCTATCAGTTGTTATTCATCTGTATCCAATTTGTAATTGTATTGACCTTTTACCTTAATTCTGTGGAAAATCCCCTACTCTTATTTTGCAGTCAGGAACTAGGCTAAAAATCCATCTTCAAACCATAACAAGAAGGAAGACTGGTAAGTCTTTGCTAGATTCCCTGGTTAAGAGTAGTACCCCACACCTAGTTAGCTGTTGGATAACTTCAGTGCTAGATGGACAATTTCATAACAGGCAGTCCTCAAGTTCTTTTGTGAGGTAGTTGCTCTTCAGTGTTCTTTTCCAAACACCAAGTCTTGACACAACCACTTTTTGGCTACCTCTGGATGTGGCACCGAATTCATCTGTAACTGAGGAATTCTAAAACATCTGGGAAAAATGTATATGCTACTCTCTTTTTTTTTAGGGGGGTGTGGGGGAGGGGTGGTTTGGTGTATACATGTGTAGCATATTTATTACATATTTAAAACATTCCTCACCTCTGCAAAGAGCAAGTTGATGTACTGATAGGATGATGCCTAAGATGTGACAATTTTTGTAAGTATTTTTTCAGTGCACTATAGCAAATGCTTCCTGGAAATTTTCTATTAGCAAAAAATTGAGGCTCAGCTGGAATCTTAGCAAAAGAAATGAGTTCAAAACTGTTTTCAAAACTAAAGCCCTGGTGAGTGATTAACACACAAGAGGTTTTCAGAATTTTTTTTTCATTACTTTTTCTCTTACAGGGACTGGCAGAAAGATTACAGAAAGAGAATGAACTAAGTAGTTGAACTCAAAGTCAATTTTAAGGCTCAAAACCCCCCAAACCTGCAGTATAACAATGCATATATGCCCATGTATATTTCTATATAATGTATTTGTATTGCTTAGCTTTTAAAAATATTATTATTTTCAGGATTTTATGAGCAGAACATTTTGAAAGACAGTGGGTTTAGAGCACTTCCATATGAGTTCCACTTTCAGAGGGACTTCAGGCTGGCACCACAATGTACACCCTCATATTTGTGTGGGAGAAAATAACCCATTGCTGGCAGATGCATTTTAGGTCTTTGCAGACCCAAACACTGCCTACAGATACAGAAGATTTGTCCTGAATTCACAGAATCACAGAATCAACCAGGTTGGAAGAGACCTCAGAGATCATCAAGTGCAATTTATAACCTAATACCTAACACTTCCTGACAACTAAACTATGACACCAAGTGCCTCATCCAGTCTCTTCCTAAACACCTCCAGTGATAGTGACTCCACCACCTCCCTGGGCAACCCATTCCAACAGCCAATCACTCTTTTGGGGAAGAATTTCTTCCTAACATACAGCCTAAACCTCCCCTGGCACAGCTTGAGACTGTGTCCTCTTGTTCTGTCACTGGTTGCCTGGGAGAAAAGACCAACTCCCACCTGGCTACAACCTCCTTTCAGGTAGTTGTAGAGAGCAATAAGGTCCCCCCCGAGCCTTTTTTTCTCCAGGCTAAACAACCCCAGCACCCTCAGCCTCTCCTCATAGGGCTTGTGCTCAAGGCCTCTCCCCAGCCTCGTTGCCCTTCTCTGGACTTGTTCAAGTATCTCAATGTCCTTAAATTGAGGGGCCCAGAATTGGACACTACTCAAGGTGTGGCCTAACCAGTGTTGAGTACAGGGAAAGAATGACCTGCCTGCTCCTGCTGGCCACACTATTCCTGATGCAGGCCAGGATGCTATTGGCCTTCTTGGCCACCTGGGCACACTGCTGGCTCATGTTCAGCCAGCTGTCAATCAGTACCCCCAGGTCCCTTTCTGCCTGGCCACTCTCCAGCCACTCTGACCACCGCCTGCAGCACTGCCTGGGGTTGTTGTGACCAAAGTGCAGCACCCGGTGCTTAGATGTGTTAAATCTCATGCCGTTGGATTCTGCCCATCTGTCCAGCCCGTCAAGGTCCCTCTTCAGAGCCCTCCTACCCTCCAGCAGATCAACTCCTGCCCCCAACTTGGTGTCGTCTGCAAATTTACTGATGATGGACTCAATGCCCTCATCCAGATCATCAATAAAGATGTTGAAGAGCATGGGGCCCAGCACCGATCCCTGGGGCACACCACTAGTGACTGGCCGCCAGCTGGATGTGGCACTATTCACCACCACTCTCTGGGCTCAGATCTCCTGGACCCCTTTGTTTTTAAGGGATGTTTCCCAAGGTACCTTCTGAATTAGTTCCTTGAGTAACCTGACGTCTGCCCTCTGGCAGTCCAGAGTGGAGGTTTTGTTGCTGCCCCTCTTGGCTTGACTGCATATTGAAAACTCAATTATCTCATGGTCACTGGACCCCAGACAGCCTCCAACCACCACATCTCCCACCAGCCCTTCTCTATTGGTAAAAAGAAGGTCAAACAAAGCCTTACCCCTGGTTGGCTCACACAGCAGCAGGATAAGAAGCTATCCTCCAAACATTTTAAGAACCTCTTTGACTGCCTCCTCTCTGCTGTGTTAAGTTCCCATCGGGTATCTGACAGTTTAAAGTCACCCATAAGAACAAGGACTGGTGATCTTGAGTCTCTAGCTGCCTATAAAGTAATTCATGAACCTCTTCATCCTGGTTGGGTGGTCTATTACAGACTTCAACCAGGATGTCATCCCTGTTGTCCTTTCCTCTAATTCTCACCCACAGGCACTCAATTTGATCATCCTTAATCTCTAATTCCATGGTGTCTAGAGCCTCTCTGATGTAGAGGCCCACTCCTTCACCCCTTCTCCCTCACCTGTCTCTCCTGAAGAGCCTGTAGCCATCAATTACAGTGCTCCAGTCACGTGAGTCATCCCACCACATTTCTGTGATGGCAACTCCATCATAACTTTCCTGCTGTAACAAGGCTTCCAGCTCCTCTTGTTTGTTACCCATACTGTGTGCATTAGTGTACGTGCACTTCAGCTGGGCTGCTGGTTTCACCCCTGACTCCAGCTTACCACCCTTGGACTCCTGTCTGGGGGACTGGTTTCAGCCCATTCCCCCTTCAAATACAGTTTAAATCCCTGACAATGAGACCTCCCAACGTCCTTCCTAGAACCCTTTTCCCTCTAGGGGATAGGCTGTTCTCATTGCTAGGATTTTTCTCCCCCTCTGGGACAGACGTACTCCCTCTGTTGCTAGTGAACCTGGTGCCACAGAAAGTTCCCCAAGATCAAAACCCCAAAATTCTGTTGGTTGCCCCAGCCTCTGAGCCACTTGTTAATGACATCTGCTGTCCTGTTCCTTTCAGTATTCTTTCCTGCAGCTGAGGGTATTGATGAAAAAATTACCTGTGCCACTCACCCCTCAACCAGTTTTCCCAGAGCCTTGAAGTCCTTTTTGATTGCCTTTGGACCTCTCGTTTCAATCTCATCACTCCCTACCTGCATAACTATCAAGGGATAGTAATCAGAGGACTGTACCAGACAAGGCAGCCTTCTGGTAACATCTCTGACCCAGGCCCCAGGGAGGCAGCAGACTTCCCTCAGGAGGGAATCACCAATAACAATTACCCTCCTCTGTTTTTTTAAGGGAACAAATCCTGATGAAGAGTGCAGGCTGTTTTGCTCCAGGCAACACATCAGATGTTGTGTCTTCTCTCTTCTCATTCACCTCACCCTCGACTTCCAGTGCCCCATACTTGTTTTGCAGGAGCAGCTGGGAAGGTGAAGGAAGCCATGAAGGTTTTGTTTTGCGTCTTCTAAGAGGGACGTGTATCCATTTCTTGCTGCATCTTGGGTCACCTCCCTCTGCTACAGGAGCCTGCAGACCCTGGTTTCTCAATCCAACTTCCTTTTACATCCCTTACAGTCCTAAGTCTAGCTGTGTAGTAATGTAATTCATTAGACAGATGCATTTAAGTGTTGCAAATGAAGTAACATATACATTGAGAAACACACACACACATACATACACAAACTGAATGAATTAACCCCCCTGTCTAGGCCTTAATGCACACTTAATTTTGGTAGGATTATTCTCTTAGAATTAAAATTCTAATGTACTAATTGTGATAATTCATGCAGGAAGAGTGGAGCAGCAGTTTGAGTTCTTGTTTTATATAGCTACATTTGAATCTGAGACTGTTGCCATGTCCTCATTTTGTGAAAACATCCATGTAGGAAACGTGGAACAGGTCAGTATATGTTTGTGATTTGAAGCCTTATGACCACAGGTAATTATCTGGGCTCTCCAATTATTTTCAAAGCCACTGAACTCACCATAATGCTGTATATCTCTTATTCAGGCTACTATAAATGTTTGTATATATAATCTAAGGGCTTGTGGTACATTATATGGATATTGGCCTCCAAATTTTGGCCCAGGATATTACCAGTGAATAGACTCATAGAATTGTCAGTAAGAGACCTCAAGTATCATCTAGTTCCAACTGTCCTGCCATATGGAGAGACACCTCACACTAGGTAAGGTTGTTCAGAGCCCCATCCAGCCTGGCCTTAAAAACTTCCAGGGATGAGTCTTCATCCACCTCCCTGGGCAACCTATTCCAATGTCTTACCACCGTCATTGTGAAGTACTTCTTCCTAACATCCAATCTGAATCAACCCATTTCTATTTTTGTTCCATTCCCCCAGTCCTAGCATTGCCTGACATCCTAAAAAGTCTCTCCCCAGCTTTCTTGTAGGCTCCCTTAAGATACTAAAAGGCCACAATAAGGTGTCCTCAGAACCTTCTCTTCTCCAGACTGAATAGCCCCAACTCTCTCAGTCTGTCTCCATAGGAGAGGTTCTCTAGCTCTCCCATCATCCTCATGGCCATTTTCTGGACATGTTCCAGCATGTCCTCATCTTTCTTGTAATAGGGGCTCCAGAACTGGACACAATACTCCAGTTGGAGTCTCACCAGAGTGGAGTAGAGGGGGAGAATCACCTCCCTTGACCTGCTGGCTATGCTTCTCTTGATGCATCCCAGGATGTGATTTGCTTTCTGGGCTGCAAGTGCATATTGGTGGCTCACGTTGAGCTTCTCATCCATCAGCAACCCCAAGGCCTTTTCTTCAGGGGTGCCAGTCACTGCCCAGCCTATATTGGTGCTTGGGATTGCCCTGAACCAGATGCAGAGCCCTGCACTTGGTCTTGTTGAACTTCATGAGGTTGGCTTGAGCTCTCCACTCCAGCCTGCGGAGATCCCTCTGGATGCCATCCCTTCACTCCAGCCTGTCTGCTGCACTACACAACTTGGTGTTGTCAGTGACCTTGCTGAGGGTGTACTAAATGCTACTATCCATGTCACCAACAAAGATGTTACACTGGTCCCAGTACTGATCCTTGAGGGACTCCACTTGTCCCTGGCCTCCACTTGGACATGGACCTAGTGACAGCCACTCTTTGGGTGCAGCTGTCAAGCCATTTTTTTAACCCACTGAGGGACACAATGCAGAAGCTGTGCCTAGTTTGTTTCTTTAAACACTCATGAATAATCCAATGCTCTAATAAGTATGCCAAATGGACATTTTATTACTCTTGGGTTTTGTTTGTTTGGTCTTCTTTTTTTTTTTTTAATTATTTTTAAATTTATGCTTTTCCTCCAACACTCATCTTTCCAGAGAGATATTTCTGTTTTATAAGAATTAGAAGATGAGCTACTTATGTTTTGATTTTTTATCAATTTTGCCTCTGCTTTACTAATGTTATCCAGTACTTCATAGTATTTGAGAAAATTCATTACCTTTCCTTCCTGGCTGATTTAATCAATATTGAATAGACTATTTAAGAGCATCCTGTTCTCGGTAGCACCTGCTTGAATGTAACAGGCTCCCCTAGGAACATGGTACTGTTGAAAACTCCTAGTGAGCTTCTGCTTGGCATGTATCCTGCTCCTCTCCAGGTTAGTTTTACAGCACTGGATTCTGCCTGCTAGAGTTATCCTATGTAACTCCATTTGTACCCTGAGTTGTCTCATTGATTTTGAAATACTGCATGAAAAGCACGGTCTGTATATTGGGCAGTTACCCAAGACCCAAAGACAGTTTATGTTTTTTGTATGAGTTGCTCTACTGTTATGAACACGAGGCAGTAAATCAGATAAAAATATGAGACCTCAGGTTTCTCATGAGAATAAAGAAGCAATCCTGTGTCAGTTCATACTAGTTCATTTGCGATTGCTCTTCTCATAGACAATTCTAATTTGAACAAGTGCATCAGACCTAACATTGAATTGAAAAGTAAATCTTTAAAGAAAAGAGAAAACTAGTCACTTTGCTGAGACTCGATGTAATTTGGAAAACGCTTCTACATTATTTAGGCACTGTTGTGTTTATGTTACTGTTGAAGGCATGATGTAGTTGAGTTTCCTGGTGCTGGTGGTATCTGTGCCTGTACTGCATCACAAACTAGCTTTTTAGAACTTGTTTGCAGCAAGTAATTATGTTTTATACCAATAAGGGGGATGGCACCTTGTCTCTGTTTTCATGGTCATCCTTGGGATGCAGACATGTCCTGACATGTACATGAGTAAGATTTTAGAAGCTACATTGTAATTTCTTTTTGATGAGAGGTTGATATGCTACCACTTGGCACCTCTGAGCATCCTAGTAACTCCATCTAGACTCTATTTGACTAAAACAACTGAAAATTCTTCTTTTTATGTTCTTTGCAACAGCAGAATCTACTCACCACTGTAGCTTTTGCATTTGTGTTCTCTGTTTTGTGTCGGAATGATTTATTTGGCAAAAGGTTAGTTTGTTTGTTTGTTGAAACTCAGAAGCTTCCTCATTCATCCCATGAGGTAATTCTTTTTTTTTGCCTGGATTTGTGTTTGTAGCTGTTTTTTATGACCAGCTCAGATTACTGTTAATTGCTTACCCTTCTGTTACCTCACTGCCAGCAGTTGAGTTTGAATGCAGATTATTTCCATTATCCGTTGTTTTCAGATTAAAAAAAAATTAAGCCTATATTTTTCAATACAATAATTTCATGGTCCTTTCCTTTTGCAGCAGTGATGAGTTAAGCAGCTTCTAGTTTGTTTCTGCTCCTATATCATTCTTATCCTGGAGTAGTGTTCAAGCAGTGTCACTGTGGCATTTTGGCTGAAATAAATTATATCGACCCACACTTGTGATTATTTTTTAAAAAATCATTCACCTTCTTGTTGCAGTCTGGTACCTTCTCACCCTCCTGACTTTGTTCTACAACAACTCTTTTGCAGTAAAGATGAAGGCAGTTGGCCCATCAGTAAAATTTCATTACTAATCCTAGTTTTCAGAGAGCTGGTTTAGGAGACTTGTTCCTTTGTTTGTTTTTATGTGTCGGTCTCAGTCTGACTTTCCATTGTCCTGAAGGGACAAAAGCCTCAAAAATGCTCTGAATCAGACAGTGGGGCTGGAGCCAGCAGGTCTTGTTTTTCAGGAGGTTGCCCACGTTGCCCAGCCTTGTCTGAACATGCCCTGTGGTCCAAGTGGGCCAGGTGTGTGTGCCTTTGGCCACGTTTGGAGAAAACTGATTCTGTAGGTTAAAGCATCAGGTTTTTATCTGTTAAACTTTGTTGTC
The DNA here is from genome assembly GCA_015227895.2 of Colaptes auratus. Lineage (NCBI taxonomy): Eukaryota > Metazoa > Chordata > Aves > Piciformes > Picidae > Colaptes > Colaptes auratus. The sequence goes on along the minus strand of CM026897.1, from coordinate 82,510,744 downwards.
ATTGGCCATCAGTGTCTCAGGAAGTCTATAAACACTAGCCCAAAGAGTGAGTACCTTGCCTTGCCTCCAAGATCTGGAAGAAGCCAAGCCTTGCTTGCCTTGCAGTTTGGAATCTGAGCTGTGCTTCAGTTTACCCAGAAAGACTGCGAAGTCCCTTGCTTTAAGCATTGTAAAGCCCAGGAGCAGACAGATGTGTCCAGGAACAGACAGACATGTCTTGCCAGGCCGGGACATGAACCCCAGGGGAGCTAAGACCCCGGGACAGTTTCCTTTTATTGGAAGAAGCAACAAGCACTGCTGCGAAGATTGCAGCGGAAGAACCTCTCCAAAACAGGCACAGCTACAAAGCTGACAAGGTCTGCAAGCCTCAGCTGCAACCTCTTCTACAAAGCTTTCAGCTATAAAGCCTTCAGAGATAAACCCTGTATGTGCTACATCAACAAGCTGCAGAAGCCAATAGAAAATAAAACTGCATTCCTACAGCTTTCACCTGTTCAATGCCACTTTGGTTTTGTTTAAATTCCCACGCGTGTGACATGGTACAATGATAAGCAGATTATAAACATTGCAACTAAATGTACTGGACTAAAGTGATTTGCAGTGAGTAATTATGAAATTTGATTTTTATAAGCATCTGCTGAAAGGTCTGTTGCCCTGGAGAATTCTAGAGTTCCCCCCACTTTGTAGGCAATCTGGCATGTTGCCAGTGTTCTTCTCTTTTTTTCTTTATAGTTGAAATTACTGTTTGTTGTTTCTGGATTTTTGCTAATATTGTTTAAATTTTAACATGTTCCTGCTGGTGAGGTATCTGTTCCACAACCGAATATTTCGAACCAGTAAATAGGTTTTATTAATATTTTCCACAGGATATATGTGATTAATAAAGTTATTAATATTTTTATCAAGTGTTCCACCTATTAAATATTAATAACAGCCATACATCCATATGGTTTCATTTTTAGATTTTGGCAGAGTTTTCCTAATTTTGGAATGTAGTCCAGATACCTTTTCAAAGATTTCAAACCAAGATGCTTCAGAGCTGTGTCATAACATACACGTATTGCAAGTATTTAGTACTACTGGTACTAAAAATCACTACATTAAGTTCATGTGCTTAAGTCTTTGCAAGATCAGCTTCAAATTAAGAAAATCCTCCCAATGTCGTGGCATTTGCAACAGATTATCCAGCAATACTTGCCCCTCTTAGCAATTTCTCTTTTACTTAACAGCAGTTCTTCTTTACAGACACAGCTAGGTAATTGTCTTGGTCCAGAAGGAAACAGACTCAGTTCTTTTGAATTTACCCATGTTATGAAATCAGAGGCATAAACGAGGCCAAAATATCAACAGCAAGGCTATTTATTAACAGAATAAAGTGGATGGATCAGAAGGGGAGAAAGAGAAAATAGAGAGGGAGAGAGAGAAGAGGGAGAGAGAAGAGGAAAGGAATTATATTACCACACCCCCTTACCTCCCAAGACCATTTGAGTCTGTGGAGGAAAGATGCTGCAGTTTTGGCATAGAGGAGAGGTCATCCTTTTTGGCTATGCTGTGCTCTGAGCAGCCTCTTCATCTCCATGAGTTGCAGCAGGCGGAATTTAGGATACAGAGAGAGGGTTCCTCTTGGTCTGCTTCTTCCAGGCTACATGGTGATGTCTCTGTCATTTTTTCTCTCCTGGTATTCTCTCCATTTTCCTTCAGAGCAGCATTGCCCCGGTCTTTTCCTTCTCGTGTGTTTTCCTTGTCAATGGCATTGTCCAGGTCTTTTCCTTCTGCTGTGTTTTTCTTCTACTGTGTTTTCCTTCCACTGGAGCCCGCAGTTGCTCAGATCTTTTATACATTTTTCTTAGGTATGTATATTCCAAAGAGTTATCGATAGCAGTGGCCTCTGCCCATTATTTCAAGGCAGCTGCAGCCTGGTGAGCAATCTTTATGCACCTTCCAGAGAGTCATTCTAGTGGCATCTGCCCATACACATCAGCTATTGTCTGGGCAAGCAGCAAAGGTGATTTTATCTTTGTTGAGTCACATCAAGAGAGACAAGATTTAGTCTCTCACAGTAATGAACAAAGACAACAGTGCAGGCAGTGTAGGCTCTTCAAGGAAAGCGGTTTGGTTTGATACCATGTGAAGTAACAGCCCTGTATTTATCACACCTGAACTTTAAGAAAAAATTCTTAGAGATCACACAATAAATTTCACTACCACTTCCAGCCTTTTGCTACTCATTAATCAGTATTGCTTGTACTTCAGCTGATTTTTGCTGAATAGTTTTGAGGAGAGCACTGCCTTCTTGGCAAAGGTCATCTAAGTCATGCAGAATGAGGGATGGAGCATCTGACTTTTTACTAAAGCCCTGCTGTTTAGTGATTATAGGAATAAAGGCAAACTGTCTGGAAAATAATTAAAAAATCCCAACCATCAAACACAGTCCACAGAGGTTTTCTTTTATCTCACATAAAGAGTATACTGATGTGTCACGTTTTTTATATCATTCCAGCACTGAATTTGTGCACTTTTATGCTCATTTGGTGTCCCGCTCAAGCTGTGTACTCCTTGGTGCTCTCCAGCTGCCGAGATTGGGAACAACAAACTGTCACTCTGAGCTTAGATGATCTGATGAATATACTGCAGTTTGACAAAGAAGCTGTCACTTCCTTTGAACTTCAGTAATAGCATGGGTTTTGGCTGCCATGTACAGTAGGTTCAGATGGATCCTAACCTCTGTACCTCTTTTGACAGAGTTGTTAGGTGTGATTCATCTGGAATTATTTCACAGATTAGATATATCTATTTCTGCAAGGGAACCTAAGCCTAGAGATTTTGGTATTTTAAAATTTGTTTATTTGTTGTCTTTTTCTGTACAAGTATTTATTGCACTGAGCAAAAGAGATCAGGGTCATAATCCTCATTACACAGACCAGTCAGAACATTGTCTATTACATAAACCAACTTTATTTGGTTGCACTGATTTCCCTATGTTATTAAATATACAAAATGCTAAACAAAATGCTAAACTGTTAATGATAGGGTGGGGTTTTTTTTGTTTGACTGGGTTTTTTTGACATACATACAATAGATTACCTTTCAAGTTGTAGTGATTTGCTAAGGAGTATCTGTAACCTATATCTATTAATTTCATGAATTTTTGTTGACTATTTTTTGTCAGCAAGGTTTATACAGAATATGCTCAATTTACAAATGAAACAGTGTAATTCCACCTACTAGTAACAGCTGCTAAATACACTTTTAGCCAGTTAAGTGGACTGGAAAAGATTCAGAGGGCAAAAACATACTGTTTCTTTTGCTATGAATTTTTGCTGGAAGGATTTGATTGATTACATTAAGGAACGGGATTTAGCCCTCTGAAATGGTAATTTGTAGCAGCCTAATTGTGGTGTAAGTAGCTGAATATGACCCTAGCTGCAGCAGCTAAAGATTGATGTTGACAGTAATGTCACACTGGTAAGATATGATACGATATTATATGAATGTCAAGTTGACTGATTTCTTGACCATCATCTCCTAGAATGATCCTGGAATGAAAATACATGAGTTAAATAAATGCAAGCAGTGATCACAAAACTGTGAAGTGGAGGAGTCAGCAAACACATATTTGGTCTTCAAGAATCACCTGCATTGCAGAATGAAATGCAAATCTAAGATCTCATTTTATTCACAACTAGCATGTAAACTGTAAGAGCACAGCAATGTAAGGTGAGTAGGTTTTAAAGGAGTCTCCTAATTTTGTGATTTTGGAAAAATTACTGAAAATATATTAAAAAAAATTCAAATTGTGTAAAAGGTTTTAATTTTTTTAAAATAAAGGGTTTGAATGGGGACAAGCCAAAATGTGTAATTTTCACATATTAAAGCTTATCACCAGGGAAACAGGCCTGATTGTAAATCACTGATCTGTTTAGGGGGTGAAAGCAGGAAGCTCCTAGTAATGAAACATCTGATGTGTTGTGGACTACTTGGGGATTGGGGGCTGAGATTGGAGGCCTCTTTTTGTAATGCCCCCTGTATGTTTTTTGCTCCCATTTCTGCTCCATGTTGTGTGAGATCAAGAAGCCAAATACAGGAGTAGTACAAGGCACTATAGGGTAAAGGTATGGAACCTCAGCCCCAAATTCATAGAATCACAGAATCACAGAGTAGTAGGGTTTGGGAGGGACCTTTGAATATCATCTAGTCCAACCTCCCTGAGAGAGAAGGACCACCTAGAGTAAATCACTCAGAAACACATTGAGGCAGGTGTTAAATGCCCCGAGAGATGGAGACATCACAGCTTTCCCAGTCAGTCTGTTCCAGTGCTCTGCCACCTGCAAAGTGAAGAATTCACTGCTCAAAACTTCAGACTACCAGAGGATGTGGGAGTAGAAAGGCAAGAATCGATCCTATGAAGTTGCAACCTAGGTTTAAACTATTCCCTCAGCTGATGCCCCATTTTATATAGTTATAGGAAAGCAGAGGTAGATGGTCATGTCACATCAAGATTAGTGCGCATTTTGTCAGACAATTACAGAGTGAAACTTCTGGGATCCAGGTGTAATTTTTTCCCTTGTAAATTTTGTTGCCCATTATGGTTCTTATCAGTCCAAATGACACAGAATGATACAGTACTGGTACCAACACATATTTTACTGAAATTAGTATACAAGAACATGTTTGCATGCTTCCTTATGTTTACATGGAACTTCGCTGGGGCAGAATCTAAATGAAGTACAAGTATGTTTTTCTCCTTCTTCAAATATTTTGACTTTTCATTAGTGCACTCAAAATTTCATTAGATTGCTCAAGACAGATTTTTTTTTGTAATTAGGGGTTAAGACAGGATAATGCTCTGTCACCTTTTGCGTGATCATTGCACTTGCTTCTGAAGAACATGTCTCTATCCTGTAGCACTAATATTTAATAGAATAGAATAAACCAGGTTGGAAGAGACCTTCAAGATCATTGCATCCAACCCATCATCCAACAGCATCTAATCAGCTAAACCATGGCACCAAGTACCCCATCAAATCTCCTCATAAACACCCCCAATGATGGTGACTCCACCACCTCCCCAGGCAGCCCATTCCAATGGCCAGTCACTCTCTCTATGACGAATTTCTTCCTAACATCCAGTCTAAACATCCCCTGGTGCAGCTTGAGACTGTGTCCTCTTGTTCTGGTGCTGGTTGCATGGGAGAAGAGACCAGCCCCCGCCTGTCTACAACCTCCCTTCAGATAGTTGTAGAGAGCAATAAGGTCTTCCCTGAGACTTCTCTTCTCCAGGCTAAGCAACCCCACCTCCCTCAGTCACTCCTCATAGGGCTTGTGCTCCAAACCCCTCTCCAGCTTTGTTGCACTTCTCTGGACACGTTCCAGCAAGTCAACATCCTTCCTAAACTGAGGGGCCCAGAACTGGACACAGGACTCAAGGTGTGGCCTATCCAGTGCTGAGTACAGGGGCAGAATGACCTCCCTGCTCCTGCTGGCCACACTATTCCTGATACAGGTCAGGATGCCATTTGCCCTCCTGGCCACCTAGGCACACTGCAGGCTCATGTTCAGCCTACCATTGACCAGTACCCCCAGGTCCCTCTCTGCCTGGCCACTTGCCAGCCACTCTGACCCCAGCCTGTAGCACTGCATGGGGTTGTTGTGGCCAATGTGCAGAACCCGGCACTTGGATGTGTTAAATCTCATGCCCTTGGACTGTGTCCAGCCTGTCAAGGTCACTCAGCAGAGCGCTCCTATCCTCTAACAGATCAACACCTGCTCCCAGGTTGGTGTCATCTGCAAATTTACTGATGATGGACTCAATGCCCTCATAACAAAACTTTTTTGGTAAATAATGCTGTAGTGGAAAATAAGAAGATAGACTGTTAATTTTGCAGAGTCTCACTTTTTCTGAGGTTATGGATGTCACAAGTATTGCCTGTGTTTAAGCACCTGGGGCACAGATTAAGGTCAATAGAGAAGTCGAGAGCCCAGCTGAAGTGCATGTACACCAATGCACGCAGCATGGGCAATAAGCAAGAGGAGCTGGAAGTCCTGGTGCACCAGGGTGACTATGATATAGTTGCCATCTCAGAAACATGGTGGGATGACATGCACGATTGGAGTGCTGCACTGGGGGGTTACAGGCTCTTCAGGAGAGACAGGCAAGGGACAAGAGGAGGAGGGGTGGCTCTGTATATTAGGGAGTCACTCTCTGCCGCACAACTTGAGGTGGAAAATGAAGGGATTGAGAGCCTGTGGGTTAGAATCAGGGGGCAGACTAACAAATCTGACATCCTGGTTGGAGTCTGTTATAGACCACCCAACCAGGATGAGGAGGCAGATCAATTATTCTATAAGCAACTGGAGGCTGTCTCAAGGTCATCAGATCTTGTCCTTGTGGGTGACTTTTACCTGCCAGATATCTGCTGGGAACTTAACTCAGCAGAGAGGAGGCAGTCCAGAAGATTCCTGGACCACATGGAGGACAACTTCCTGATGCAGCAGTTGAGTGAGCCTACCAAGGGTCAAGCTCTGCTTGACCTGCTTTTCTCCAATAGAGAAGGGCTGGCGGGAGACGTGACGGTGGGAGGCTGCCTGGGGTGCAGCGACCATGAGATGGTGAAGTTTTCAATATGCAGGGAGATAGGGAGGAGCACCAACAGAACCTTCACCTTGGACTTCCGGAGGGCAAACTTCAGCCTGTTTAAGAAAATTATTTGCAAAGTTCCCTGCGTATCAGCCCTTAAGAACCGAGGGGTCCAGGCTGGTTGGACCTACCTCAAACAGGAGCTCTTGAAGGCACAGGAACTTGCAGTTCCCATCTGCCAAAAGATGAGCCAGCGGGGAAGGTGACCAGCCTGGATGAGCAAGCAGCTCCTGGAGGAACTAAGGTTAAAAAAGAGTGTTCTACCTGGACTTCAGCAAGGCCTTTAATACTGTCCCCCACAGCAAACTGCTGGCTAAGCTGTCAGCTCGTGGCTTGGACAGCAACACTCTGCACTGGGTTAGGAACTGGCTGGAGGGCTGGGCCCAGAGAGTGGTGGTCAATGGTGCCATCTCCAGCTGGAGGCCAGTCACCAGTGGCATCCCCCAGGGATCAGTGCTGGGCCCCATCCTCTTCAATGTCTTCATTGACGATCTGGATGAGGGGATTGAGACAGTCATCAGCAAATTTGCAGATGACACCAAGTTGAGAGCAGATGTTGGTCAGTTAGAGGGCTGGAGGGCCCTGCAGAGGGACCTCAACCGACATGACAGATGGGCGGAGTCCAATGGGATGGTATTCAACAAGTCCAAGTGCTGGGTGCTGCACTTTGTTTGCACAACAACCCCATGCAGAGCTACAGGCTGGGGTTGGAGTGGTTGGAGAGCGGCCAAACAGAGAGGGACCTGGGGGTGCTGATCGACAGCTGACTGAACATGAGCCAGCAGTGTGCCCAGGTGGCCAAGAAGGCCAATGGCATCCTGGCCTGCATTAGGAATAGTGTGGCCAGCAGGTCATTGTGCCCCTGTACTCTGCACTGGTTAGGCCACACCTTGAGTCCTGTGTCCAGTTCTGGACCCCTCAGTTTAAGAAGGACATTGAGACACTTGAATGTGTCCAGAGAAGGGCAACAAGGCTGGTGAGAGGCCTTGAGCACAAGCCCTGTGAGGAGAGGCTGAGGGAGCTGGGGTTGTTTAGCCTGGAGAAGAGGAGACTCAGGGGCGACCTCATTGCTCCCTACAACTACCTGAAGGGTGGTTGTAGCCAGGAAGGGGTTGGCCTCTTCTCTCTAGCAACCAGCACCAGAACAAGGGGACACAGTCTCAAGCTGCACCAGGGGAGGTTTAGGCTGGAGGTGAGGAGAAAGTTCTTCACCGAGAGAGTCATTCTCCATTGGAATGGGCTGCCCGGGTCGGGGGTGGAGTCACCGTCCCTGGAGGTGTTCAAGAGGGGATTGGACGTGGCACTTGGTGCCATGGTCTAGTCATGGGGTCTGTGGTAACAGGTTGGACTCGATGATCTTCGAGGTCTCTTCCAACCTTAGCGATACTGTGATACTGTGATACTGTGATACTGTGATAAACACATGGAAGAATTAAAGGAGGAGCCCTGCACCTGAAAATGGAAAAAGGAAGGTTTTTTTTTAAATCAGGTAAGTGGGTCATGTAATAAATGTTAACACTGCTCAACAGAATGTAAAAAACTTTGGTTTTACTGTGAAATGTAATTATGGGCACTCCCACTCAAAAGATGATGTTCCAATCTTTACTATTGAGGCATCTTTCCCACTACTGATTATACTTTTGTATTGTAATTTTAGAAAAGCCATTTTGCTGCTGCTGCAGAAAATATATTTGAAACAACTGGTCTTGAAAGAACAACTTCAGTTTAGAAAGTAAACCTGAAAATCAGAAATTAGGGACTTAAACCATAAGTCCTAACTTAGGCAACTTTTTGAGATTTAGTATTTAATGGTCATTTGTTACTTCTGAAATGCTTTTATTGCAGGGACCAGGACAGACAAAATAAAAGGGAGTATAATCACATGAAAATCTCAACACCTTTCATCAGAAAAAATAGAACAGAAAAAAAAAAAAAGGATCTATTTAGATTATCTTCAGTAGATGAAATATGGTGTATTCAGTCTGACTTAAAGCACTTGAAGAAGAAAAGCAGTTACAGACTGCTCACACACATGAAACTATGTAGTCATTGCAACACCATGTTTTTGGCTGCAATGATTCTGCTTTGTATGTAAACTAAAGTAAAGAGTACTGTTTCTTTAGTTATTTTCCAGTGTAAATAGCAAACTGGAAGACAGGAAAGCCAACTGTATGAGTAGTGAATTACATCTACTGCTCATTGAGGGTTTCTGTATATCATCTTAGCCACACTTCACTTATGAAACTCTACAATAAATAAAAACCATGCCATTTTCCTGTACATGCTGAAATGATTTTTCCCCCCTTCTGTTGCTATGGATGCTTTAAATTTTATTACAGGGCTATGACTTATCACTATGAAGACTGATTGCCCCATATTCCTGAGTAATAACCATACATGAAAAATATAGGTTGCCCCAAAATCCACAGGTCTCCTTAGTTAGCATAGTCGAGTACACTCTAAGAATTATTAAAACTGAAGTTCTATCTTTGTGGGCAGGTACAGGTCATAATAATCACAAGCACTTTGTCATGTTTAAAGCATTCTAGTAGGAAACAGCTGTGCAAAACACATCTAAACACACAGAGAGCAGCTTATTAAATAGAAGCCTTCCGAGATGAAGCTTATTTTGTGCTAATTATTTTTTCTTTTCATAAGTTAGTATTTTGATCACAACTTGAAGGCTCTCTGGGGCAAAGTAAGGGACAAAATCTAATTATAAGAAAAATACCTTTCACATAGCATTTGAGTTGATTAAAAGCAGTTTGAAAGCTTTTCCTGACAATTGCATTGACCAAATCTGTGAGGAATTGGGGCTTATTTATGAAAGGAATTTCAGATTGGCCTCTACAGGGTATTGCAAGAGGACAGCAGACTCAGTCAAGGTGAAAAGCCAACAGGCAGAAAAAGTTGCTAGGACAGCACACAAAAATACAGAGAAAGGAAATTATACTACACCATTGCATAACATATATTCTGTTTTCTCTCCTTGCTCAAAGTTCCTTTGACCCCAAGTTTCAACTAGGTTTACTGTCTAAGTCTTCTGAAGTTCCTACACATTTTATGAAAGTGGGCAGAGGGGAATTTTTGTTGTTGCTCTTCTAAAAGTAAAACAAGCAGTAGCCCTGGTGTTTTAAATGCAGAGGAGTGAGAACAATTGTAAATGCAAAGCATAAGATCTAAGTCCATACAGAATTTGTTCTGTTTACAGTTACAAATACTACCCACATAATCTAGCCTAATGTATAGGTCTGATTCCTCTCTCAGCTGCATTCTTTTTACATTCACGTACAATATTTCACCACACAATATGTTCACCGATTAAATCAGTAAGAGGAGAATTTACTCTCAGTACTTTAAATTACATACTTTACAACTAAGGAACACATGAATTTTTATTTTATTACATCTTGTAGGAACTGTCAGATTTCAGAAATGGTGACTTAGACTTTTAAAAAAATCTGGTAATGAGAAAAATTTTATTTTAGAGTTGGCTCTATTTTCTCAGTCTCATGGAAGCCTTTTTTTCTTTCTGTGACCGTTTTAGGCTGTGCCTTTAAGAAAGAGACAGTTGCTGAACACTCTGGCTGAATGTTTTTGATATTTAAACAAAAAAAAGATAGTCTAAACTAATTTCATTGGTAGGTTTAGGTTTTGTCAGTTCTGTCTGGGTTCTGGCTGAGTTCAGTCTGTGCTTCTCTGTCCTGTGGGCTGGGCGGTTTTTCTCTCTCTCTGAAGCACCAGCTTTTGCCAGACAGGAGTGTCCTTGAATTAACAAAGCTAACCAGATAAGAAAACTAATTCTTGCATACGCTTTGAGCTAACAGAATTTTTCTTCCTTAATTGCCTTTCTCTCTCTCTCTCTAACCCTTTCTGGGAAAAATGGGAGGGAGGGAGGGAGGAAGAGAGGGGGGTTCCCTGGCCAGCTGGAGGGAAAAGGCTTTTCTGCACTACGTTCATTGCTGTGTATTTCTGTATATATTGTAAATATTGTATATTTGGTGTATATATTCATTGCATTCCATTTATGCCTGTAAATATAGCTTTCCTCTGCTTTTCTGACTGAGCTAGCTGTGGTTTCTTTCTTTGTGTGTGTGGAGGGAACTTTCTCACCCCACCACATATTTTAATTGGCGCCCAACGTGGGGCGCCAATTAAAATATGTGGGGGGGGGAACTTTTTTTTTTTTTCTTTTGTCCCTCAGACAGAAATCTTGTTTTGATGTGCTGATTGTAAAGCATATTAAATATCTTTTAGAGACCATGCTGGTAAAATTTCCCTCATGCCCAGCCATTTCATCTCTTCTGCCCATATCACACATTCCCCAAAGCTCCTCAAGGTGAAGGTCTATATAGCTGGGTTTCTTTGACGCTCCTCACCTACGTTTTCTTTGGAGGATGAAATACTGAGTGGAACAGTGCTGGAAAGCCTTGTAGTAAGAAAACCTCACTCATTCTTTTTTTTTAACATCGCCTATAATATGACTCAAAGTTTCCCCTACATTAGGATTATAATATCTTTTACATTGGCCATGGGATTAATTTTCCTTAGCATCTTGTAATATTTTTTATAACTTAACAAGAGCTGATATTCAAAGAAACTACTTGTTTTTGCAGATTATTTTGTAGGCTTCTACCTCACTATTTCTCTTTTTCAGTTACAAGTCACATGTGACGTTTCCTTCCTGGTACCTATGCAAAGACTAGGATTTAAGTGGAATGATCTGTAAGTCTGCAATTGCTGTTTAAAAATTTGGAGGGGAAAAAAAAGAGAGAGAGAGAGAGAAGACTTAAGCAAATGTTGGTGTGAATACATCTTACAGGGTGCTCCAGCCCCTCCTTCCCCCTTTCCCCCCCCCTTTCCCCACCTCCATCAATGGAGGTTTGATGGGGGAAAACAAAGGAGTAATATTGCCTTCCAAGGTGCAAAATTGCCTTCCCTTCCCCACTGGGGGACAGGTAAAAGGCGCCTACTCTTCCTTCCAGGAGATGAAGTCCCTCACATGTATTCACCCCCGGGCGAAGCCCACCCTGGGATCTGGAACTGTGATTGGCTGGGTTCTTCACGCCCAGTATATATTGGTACTGGACACAATGTCTAGGAAAATCTTAAATAGAGTGACCACAAAGCTGTCTGCGGTCTCATTTTGGCTCTCTATTCTGGATCATTTTGGCACTCGTTTTGGATTCACTCTGCCCTCTGGATTCGTGGTGAAATTGGAGAGATCAGCACCTGGACCTAGCTTCTCCCTGGATCTGCCTGCCCTAGGGTCCTGCTCCCTGCCTGCTGCTGGAGCGCCCCTGCCTGCTGTAAAACTGTGGCTGTTGGCAGGAACATCAGCGGTGCAACTTCACTTGCACTGCTCAGACAGTGATGCTACACGAGTCTTGCCTCGTGGCAGCTGTGTCTAAGGACACTTTGATTTGGTCTGGTCCCTTTTCCTTTTGATTTGTGCTATGTTATCCACAAATTGGATTATGAACTTGCAGTTCTGGAGCCTGGCACCGAAGAGAGACCTAGGGACTGTCTCTGAATTCCTCCTCCAATTTTGGGAGTAAAATCCAGCTCGTTGGCTTCCCCTAAGGTCCTGGCTTGCCACTGATTTTATAAGTGGGGTAAAGCTATTTTGCGGCTTAGCCTTTTCCATTTTCTGAATTCTCTAACTTGTACTAAAGTTGCCCATAAGCATCCTTGTAGAATTTGTGACTGAATAGAACCTGTAAATAAATTTAATCAGTTTTGTACATAATTTTGGGGTGGGGTTTCCAGGAAAGATAACCATATTTTATAACTCCTGTCTCATTAATTTAATCCCAATCAAAACAGTAGATTTGATAAAGCAGATGCTGCATGATCTCTCTCAGGAACCTAACCAACCTGCTAACTTCCTGCATGAACAGTGAAAAGAATTGTGCAGAAGCAAACGGGAGTCATTTAGTTACCCAATTACTTTAAATATCCTAAAAATATTTAGCAAGTGATACCAAGAAGCAGCAAACAGATTTCAGCAATATCCAATTCTCAGAATGTTTCCCTTTTTTTTTGTATGATTTTCCTATCAATGTTTTGGAAGAAAAGTCACTCTTATGTACTTAGTCTAGCAAATAGCCACAGAAAACACCTCATTCAAAAATTAATCCACTAACTTTTCAGCCTTCATTACCATGCTGTGCAAGACTTTTGTATTTTAATTTCAGCTAGTATTTTCATTTTCTGAAGTAAAATGTTTGTCAAGAGAATTTTAATTTGGACATTCTGTTACAAATACTTTTCTTGCTATCTATGCCTTATTATTCTAATACAGATTGAAGAATAATCATGATGACTGATAATAAAAAGAAGCTTTAAAAAATTATCACTTTACAAATGTTCTCCTCCTCAAGAGAAGATTGTAGTTGCTCTATCAAGGTCCTGATTTTCTTCTAAAGGAAAAGGTAACATTTTTATTCCAGTTACTAGGGTGTTTGGTTCTCAGACAAGTTTTTGCAAGCATTCTTCCTCAACTCACTTCTGTTTTTGGTATCACAGCGATTTGTACTGAGATGTTTCAAAATTTATTAACCATCTGCTGATACAGATGTACAAATGTAAGATGTTATCAAGTGAACCTGCTCCAGCTTTTGACAGAGAGTCATATAGCTATTGAGGCAGAGAGCAAATTTACAATCACTAAGCCAGAGAGTAAGAAAAATCACAGGGAAGGTAGGATGACCATATAATTATACAAAGGAAGATAGTTCACTAGGGAAGATCTTGCTATTAAAGAAAGGGCTCAAAACTCCCAGTTAGAGCTGGATTTGTATTAGTCCCTCACAGTGATATTCTCTAATCACAAACTGTTGGATAAAACTAGAAAAGTCCAACTCCAGAAAGACCTCTCACCCTATATTTCTGCAGCCTTACTGTGCCTCTTTTCACTTATCCCTGGGCATGTTGTTCTTAGCTACAAAGAAGTATTTCCTACTTTGCCTCCAGTGTCTTTATAAGCATCATTTCATGGAGAAGAATTACTCCTGCAAACAATAAAATATCTGAATTATGAAGGAAAGCCCATTTTGTTACACATGAAGCTAAGATCTCTGTCTTTCTGTGTAAGATCTTTGTGCATGGAACATAAGGAACATCTCTATTTGCTTTAAGGCAGCAATGTTTCAGCTGAACTTAACAAAAGTTTCCCGATGGCTTTCTTGTTAGTCACAAAATCATACAATGCTAGGGATTGGCAGGGACCTCCAGAGATCAAGACCAAACCTCCTGCACAGCAGGACCACCTACAGCAGGTCACACAGGAACACATTCAGGTGGGTTTTGAAGATCTCTAGAGAAAGAGACCCCACAAACTCTCTGGACAGCCTGTTCAACAGTTTAATCACTCTCACAGTAAAAAAACAATAATAAGAAAAATTCATGTTGATATGGAATTTCCTGTAATTGTGTTTATGTCCATTGCCTCTTGTCCTGTCACCGGGTATCACTGAAAAGAGACTGGCTCCATCCTCCTGACAGCCACTCTTCAGATATTTGACTTTCATAAGGTCCATTACCAGCCTTCTTTTCACCAGGCTAAACAGCACCAGGTTTCTCAGTCTTGCCTTGAAAGAGAGATGCTCCAGTCCCTTAATCATTCTTGTAGCTCAATGTCTTTCTGCTTTCTTCAGATACCAGAAGTATTTTTTAATGTGCCTTCATATGGTTTCTGACATCAGGCCAGTTATCAAAATGGGTTTTGGAGACTAGTATCATGCTTATTTTTTTATTCATAGACTTTCCTTAATTTTAGTGTTTTCTTTAGGTCACCTTAAAAAAATAGTTATGTGTATTCTTAGGTACATGTGCCTCACACTTCTAAATGTTGTAATGGTAGCAAATCTAGACTGAATACATCCATTACTTGAGTAGGCTAGAAATTATGCTGCTTTTACTCATATTTTAATAGAAACATTTTAGATTTAGATCTGCAATATGGATAAGCATCCAAAATCTCACATTCTTGCGAAGTACTAGTGTGGCAGTTTAGGCTGGGTGCCTTCTGAAATAAAGCCACAGAGTTACACCTCTAGTGTCAGGAGTGTCCAGCCCAGTAGGTGAAATAACATATTTCAACTTATATATCTTGCACCCTATAAATCTGCTTGCAAAGATTTGTCTTTCTCTTTCTTCCTTCTCTGCTCCCGTGGGAGATGCTTCCCTATCAGGTAAATGATGGCGGGAGTATCTCAGGCCTGGCCAGCCTGGGATTAGCCAAGCAGTGGGGCAGGGGATGGTGGTGAAGAAAGAGTCCTGGTGGATTTTGGATGGGAACTCTGTATGCTTTGGAATATGCTCACCAGGATGCTTTGTAGTTTTGTAGAATATTGATTGCTTTTCCATTTAAACTTTCTGTCACTATCCAATCTATTTGTGTGAGTGTCATTTTTTTGCTCCTTTTGGGGCAATAGAGGCACTCTAAACTAAGACAATTAGTAAGACTTTCATTAAAAAGTCAACAAAACCCACTATCTAACAGGCTTTCTTTTCATATTTAAGCAATCTGCTGCAAATAGTATTAATCACATTTTTCTTACTAGTGGAAAAATACTAAAAACTGAAGTTTTGATCCAGATTTGATGTAACTACATATATATTTAGTTATTTAGTTTATCACATATGTGATCAGTAGTCCAAGTGGGATTTCTGGTTTGTTTTGTTTTGTTTTGTTTTGTTTTGTTTTGTTTTGTTTTTTTTTACTTATTTGCTTTTTAAATAATTATTATTATTCTGTCCTCATTAACACAGTTTTATACTGATGGGTGATTACTGAGTAAGTCATATTTGAATCTCTACTTATATGCTCCCCCAGACTACAAAGGTTATGATTGCTGAGTCTTCAATCTAGTTCCTCACTCAGATTTTGAATAAGTTTTGCCATCTTTGCTCTCATTAAAATCTGCCATATTGTTCGAAGAACAAAATCACACAGCTTAGTTGATTTAAGATAATGCTAAATTAACCTTTAAATACACAAAAAAGGGTGAAGCAAAAAGGATGCCAGTAACTGCTCTTTTATTTCTAACAAATATTGCAATAAAATTAATATTGTGTAAGATAAAAAAGTGTACTTAACAAGCACAGAAATCTGAATGAAAATAAAAGTGCTTGACACTTTTCAAGTGTCTTAATTTTGTATTATCAAAAGGACAGTGGTTCTTAAAACAGCAGGAACTGCTGCAGAACCTGAGTTAGGTAGTGTTACACAGAAATATCAAAGAATGAGAATTAATCTAGAAAGTTAACAAGTTCTATTTTGAGTATCTTGCATGAATATTGTAATGACTGGAAGTGAACCGGGAAATACCAGTGCTGGGTAATTGCTGAAGATCTGAATAAGTTCAAGAGGGATCACATTGGAAACTATAGGTCAAGGTACACCAATATCCACATAAAAAGGTACAATTATTTTTCCTGTCATTTTATTTAGCACTTCAGTTGCCCATACATGCTCCCAACTGGTTGTTAAAAAAAACACAACAGTTTGTTCGGATGCTGTTGTTTATTCTCAGTCAGAAGAAACTGTTCTGCCAGGTGTCTGAAAACAGTAGAGGATAGTCTAAGAAAACACCACTTCTCTGATGAATGGGTGATACTCAGCCATGTGATCTCAGAAGAAGATGCATTAGACTATCATTACCCAAAGGAATAACAGCAGAAACTAGATTTTCTATTCTACCCCCCTTAAATTTTGTCAAAGTTTCGCTTTCTTCAGGATGAAGGACTGGGGAATGTGTTGTTTGTGGCTGCCTCACAGTTTGACTTTAGAATGAAATACAGTTTGTCAGGTTATTTCAGGGAGTAAGTTTTTGGGGCAGGAGCTTTAGCCTGCTTAAACTGAGAAAGACATCTAGATTAGGGCCTCATACTACCTGAATGTTGTGAATATTACCACATTGTGTTAGTCAGGATGCATCACAAACAGCTGGAGAAACTTAAATTGTTCTGTATACAACTGAAGATCAAGACAGCTAACATCAGTGTTTGGATCTTTTTAAAAGACATGAATATAATTAATTACTTGGGCAAATGGAAAGGAAGATACAGCAAGGAGACTGATGAAAGTACCTAGGCTGAACAGATCAGAGCCAAGACTCCTCTTCAGGGGCATGTACCTGTCACACTGCTGACTGAGAGAGAATGTATATATGGTTGTGTTTGAATCAAAAGATAACATCCAGATCTCTTGAATTCATTTTATTTTTCTCCCCCAGGAATCTGAATTTCCAGTGAGTTTGTACTTAAGTTAGATTGCTGAATTAAGTGTAGATGTTAGACAGTGTTCTTTCATACTCTCAGCATTCATGTTAACATTCACATTAATATTAAGATTCATATATTAATTTCATATTCTCAGCATTCTTCTTGACAAACTTGCAGCCCATGGCATAGACAGATGTACTCTATGCTGGATTAAAAATTGGCTGGATGGCCAGGCCCAAAGAGTTGTGGTAAATGGAGTTAAATCCGCTTGTCACCCAGTCATAAACTATGTCCCTGAGGGCTCAGTATTTGAACCAGTTCTGTTTAATATCTTTATCTGTGATTTGGATTGGGAAATATAATGCACCCTCAGTGAATTTGCAAATGACACCAAATTTTGTGGGTGTGTAGGAAGACCCTGCAGAGAGATCCACACAGGTTAGACTGATGGGCTGAGGCCAATGGGATGAAGTTTAACAGGACCAAATGCTATGTCCAGTACTTTGATCACAAGCACCCCAAGCAACGCTACAGGCTTGGGGAAGAGTGGCAGGAAAGCAGCCTAGTGGAAAATCATCTGGGGGTGCTGGTGAATGGCCAGCTGAACATGAGCCAGCAGTGTGCTCAGGTGGTCAAGAATGCCCATGATATCCTGGCCTGTATCAAACCCAGACTTTTTTCAGCAGAAATAGAAAAGTGATCATGCCTCTGTAGTCAGCCCTGGTGAGGCCACAGACTGACTACTGTGTTCAGTTCTGGGGTACCACAATATAAGAAAGACACTGAAATCCTGGAGCATGTCCAGAGAAGAGCAACAAGACTGGTGAGGGGTTTGGAGGGCATGTAGTAGAAGGAGCTGCTGAAATAGCTAGGGTTGTTTAGTCTGGAGAAAAGGAGGCTAAGGAGAGATCCTTCTGCTCTCTACAAATCCCTGAAAGGAAGTTGTAGTGAGGCCAGTGTCTCTTCTCCCAAGTAACTAGCAACAGGATAACAGAAAATGGGGAGGTTTAGATTGGACATTAGGAAAAATTTCTGTACTGAAAGAGTGGTGAGGTATTGGAGCAGGCTGCCCACAGAGGTGATGGAGTCACCATCCCTGGAGGTGTCCAGGAGGCATGTAGATGTGGTGCTTGAGGGCATGGTTTTGGTGGCCATGGTAGCTGGGTTGTGGTCTGACTCGATGGTCTTTTCCAACCTTAATGATTCTTTATTGGTACATGCTGACATAGTAACTTGTGAAAAAATTATGCAGATAATCTTCCCTATGGGAAATAGTTTCAAAAATAATTAAATAATTGAATTTTTTGATACATAACATTAGCCTATAAATCAGGAACCTTCCCTGACTTTGATGAGATAAATAATCTATGGAGTCTAACCTTTGATGCCTGTGCTCCACAACTGTTTGCCACTAGTGGATGATAACCAGCCTGACCTGAAGAAAGAGGCAGGCACTGCATCACTGTGTAAGGGTGGTGAAAAACGTTTTTCACCCTTTTTTTAACTGCATATAGACTTTTTATAGGATCATGGAATTGCTTTGGCTGGAAAAGGTCTCCAAGATCCTCAAATCCAATCACTGATCCAACACCACAACCATTAAATCATGTCCCAAAGTGCCATGTCTACACATTTCTTGAACACCTCCAGGGATGTTGACTCTGCCACCTGGTCAGTGTTTTCCAATGTCTGAGCACCCTTTCATTAAAGAAATTTTTCCTAATGTCAAATCTATGCCTCTCCTGAAGCAATTTGAGGCCATTTCTTTTGCTACTATCACTTGACACTAGAGAGAGGAGCCGATCATACACCTCACTATAACGTACTTTCAAATAGTCATAGAGAACGAGGTCTCCCCTCAACTTCTTCTTTCGACACTAGACAATACCAGTTCCCTCAGAAGCTCCACACGAGACTTGATATGAAATGTGTTATTAAAAATTGATCTTTTTAAGAGGCTGAATGACTGAGCTTGTGGAAATTATGGAATAACTGTGGAATTGTGTGAAAAATTGTGGGGTATTTCCCATGGTTATAACCAGATATGATTCCCCAAAGATGCAACTGCTGGAGACAGTTGTGAGGACTAGACTAAACAGATCTGACTAAAATGGGAGACATTTTCAGTAAGACTGAGAATTTCTTGAGGTCTGCTCTTGCTGTTTAGACACAGTTTCCATGTCTTACTGTTTGTTTTCTTATATTTGGTGTCATTTTCTCTGAAAGAACAACAGTGTTGTGAAGGTCTGGTTTTGAAGTGAAGGTGTCATCAAGGAATCCAATCAACACTGGTACTTGCAATGAAAATTTCTTTCTGAACAAACATCCTTTAAGTACATAGCAGAAACTTTCCTGTTTCCTTCTTTGTTATGATATGAAAAAACCTAGGAAATAGTATATGCAAACTGATGATCAGTTATGGTCATAGGAAAATGTGTATCCCATTGTATGATTGTGAAAAGCATCCTCTGAACTTCCGTAGCTTGACAGTTTTTTGGGATATAGAGGTCATGTAATCTTCAGAACCACAGTTTCAGTATCTGAATCTCAGGTCCTGTGTTGGAAAAGGACTTTTGCAGAAAACAAGTTGTTCAATATCATATTTTTCACTAAATAATGAGTTTTCTTCTCTTCTGCATTCTTGAATATCCTTTTACTTAATAAAAGGACAGAGGTCCTGCTAACATGCTATGCATAGTTTCTGTTTTTCAAGCCATCAAGGTAATTAAAGATTCAAAGTTCATCTGTTCAACTGTTTGGTGAGCTTTAACTTTTACATTGTTAAAATACTAAATTATGACAGACTTGAAACATTTTAGCTCTCTTTCAACTAACTCAGGAAGATGAAAATGAAGAGCAGCCAGGGGGCATATCAGTGTAGAAGGCTTTCTCTGTGAACTGACATTTCCCCCGTTCAAGCTTGCTTGTCTATCCAGAGTTCAAACAGTAAACACACTGCCATTTTTCAATGTGCTCTCATTCTTTTGACTTAAATGGGGACTTGATTCCCAGTGAACATTGCAGAATAAGCAGTAATCTACAAAGAGGCTACAGATATTTGTTGTCTGCCAGACAAGATAACATAGACCCTTGCTAAAATATATAAAACTCTGTTTTGTCCCAGCTTAGACTACAGTGTATCATCTGTTTTATCTCCTTTGTATGGACACCAGGTACTGCATGCAAATAAACAGCCACAGGTTTTCACTCTAACAGAAAATGTGCTTCCCACTTCCATTTAAGAGGATGCACTTTCCCCCTCATATTTCAAAGTACAACACATTGCTTACAAGTCAAGCATTTTAACATTCCTGCAGTTCAGAAAGAAAAATATTTTATTAGCTTCTACCTGGTGGGATGGCTCTCACAACTGAAGCACAGGATTAGAAATAGCACCCTGTCTGGGTGGAGAAAATATATTAAAACATCTTGAGAGGTCAGACAAGGACAGTCAAGTTTATGGGCAAAAAGCAGACTCGGGGAAAGAAAGTATTCCATTTCAATTCAATGGAAAAAGAACCACCCATTTCCCAATCAGATCCAAGCAGGATAATTAGAAATTCAAGCAGAGTTTGAAAACACCTTTCTCCTACTCCTCCCTTCTTCCTAGACTCAGCTCTGCACCCCATTTTCTCTACTTTCTCCCACTGAGCTATACAGGAGGAGAGGGAAGGGCACTTATGCTCAATTTATCACATGCTGTCTCTGTTGCCCCTTTCTTCTCAGAGGGAGGACTTGTCATACTCTTTCCCTGCTGCAGCATGGGCTCCATCCCACAGGTGATAGTCCTTCATGAACTTCTCCAGAGGAGTCTGACTCATGGATCTGCAGCAATTCACAAATGCTCCAGCGTGGGTCCCTTCAGAACAGGCTTCTCCAGGGTGGGTCCGTTTTATAAGGTGGATCCTTGCAGTGACTGCTCCAGTGTGGGTGTTCTTTGGAGTCATTAATATTAAACAGTACAGGTCCCAGTATGGACTGCTTTATTAGCAGCAGGGTGTAGTAGTATAGATGAAAAATAAACACAAGAGACTGGGGAAAAAATATAAGCTAGTATAATATTGCCCTGTTATCTTGCATGCTGTGAAAAATAATTGTTGATGCTGGAAGGTTATTATGAAATAAAGATGCCATCTCTTTGGATGTGCTTGTTGTGTGGGATTCCCCACACCAGTTTTATTACAACATCTGGTTAATACTCCCTTGCACATAAAATCACCCATGGATTCAGAGAAGCTCATCCTTTGGTGAGTCTGAAAGTCACCTTTTACTACTTTCACAGTGCTTAAGAACAGTGTAGCGTGCTGTGAGCATGTTTGGAATATCTGATTTGTCATTCCCTATGATGGCCAGATTAGTAGCCTCTTCAGTAGCCTCTTTCTCCATTTTCCCTTTCAAAGCTGGGCAACAGAACTGAGTCTCACCAAAACTACAACACTCTGTGTGTGTGTATATCTGTAGCTCTATGACAATGTGCTCCAGTACAAGATGAGAAGGTCAGTGATACAGCCATTTGTGCAGTACAACACAGGTGCAGAGATGAAGTCTCCCTCTTTTCTGTGGGCTGAGGCCTGCCTAAAGGTCACCTGCACCCTCTGTTAAGTTATGGTTTGGCAAAGGGGAGAATGGTGTTACTGGACAGAAAAAAAATCATTGCTGTGGAAACAGACATTGTGATTACTCCATGAGTAATAGAATAAAGAAACAAACAGCCTTTGTCTCCACAACCAAATTCCCAGCCAGACAAATGAGGAGGCTGTGCACTTCTGCTGTTTCTGTGGACACAGTGCCAAAGCAGTTAACCAGCGATTAGATGTGACTTTCAGTGATCTATTCAAGCATTGTATTTTGTGAAATGAGACTGGGTGTGGAAATTATTTGATTGTTTATAGCCAAAACAAAAAACACCAAAATGAATTAAAGAAACAGTGCTTTGACTGTTGCTCATGCTCCCATCTGTCACAAATGTCATGGAATGAGGATGAGAACCCCTACTAGCTCCTACTGGTTCTGATGAGAGGATAAGGATGTTGAAAATATGAAGGATGATCATGAAGATCAGTGCGTGATGGTACCCCAGCCTGAACACAAAAAATTGTTAAGTCTCCTCTTTGGTCAGCACTGTAATTGGCATAACTCATAGTGGCATGTTTCTGATCAGACAGCCCTTGGATGAAGTCTTCCAGGGATGACATATGCACCCACTGTAACTTAGGACTGAGGCCTGTGGGACTATAGGCATGTCAGGATCAGTTTCTGGTGTCCAAACAGACTGAAGTCGTGTGTAATTACCATACCTCCCAAGTGTCAAAATTGTCACTGTCACTTGTGCTCCTGCCTGTCCACAGAGCATACAACCAAGATCAGAACTGCTGCTAGATTGATCAGTTTCTGGTGAAGAGGATGAAGATGAAACAGATGAAGAACATGGCTAGGAAAATGTAGAACATATGCATAAAGCTAATGAGGAATATAAGGAAAATTAATTTGAAGATGGTGAAGATTGGGAAGCTGACTACGAACTTCTACCTGTTATGGTGCCACAGTCTGAACACTGAAATTTTAAGTCCCAGCATTGCTCATCAGTGTATTTGGTGTAATTCAGAGTGGCATGCTTCTGATCAGACTTGGATGAAAACTTCAAGAACTGGAGTCCTACCATGACATAGTGCTTTACCAAACCATTGACACCAGGAAAATCTGTTTTAATATCTCATATTAGTCATAAATTTCCTGTGATTCTGTGAATTAATCACGGTATCAGATAAAAGGTGGCATTGTATCTTCTAATGTTGGTGGTGTAAAAGGGAGCAGCTTTGCCCCAAGAGTCTGTGTAGGCTCTTTGTCATCAGTGGAAGGAGCAGTGGTCAGATGCAGATCACAGCTTTGCAGGATACATGGAAGAAACTGTCTCCTGGAGGTACCTGTCCCTCTCCACTGATTCTCTGAGAATATAAATGAACAGCTTAGATTAACTTTTATGTGGTGAGAAGAATCCTACAGAGCTTGGCATTGCAAAGAGAGGGAAGGTCTCTGAAGCACTGGAATGTAGTTCCTAGTTGCTGCTCCCTAAAGCCTGAAATACAGATGAAAAGACAGATCAACCGTTATAATCAGAAAGGGGAGACGCTCCCTGCTTTTATTCAGACAAAACTCCCAAAGTCAAGAGTCCTTTAGTTTCCCATGAAAACACATTAGCAACAAGGAACAATTCTGTGGGGCCCTGGAAAGATCTGTTTCTTCGTCCCTGCAAAAAGGCAAATTTGTTGTGTCAGTCATTTTTCAGGAAATCAATGAAAACTGAAAATGCTACCAGCCATGACTGTGTGTAAAACCAGCCTTTCAGTTGTGCACATTCAGTTTGGGAAATGGACAGCAAAGCCAAACATTTTAAGAGTCCTGCATGTGGCAGACTGGATCTTCCTAATGGTCTGCACTCAAAATACCACCTCAGGAACATCTCTGAAAGCTACCTTTCTGACCCAAAACTGATTTCTTAATCACAGATCTCTCTATGGGCTTCATAGAGTAAGTTGTATGAGCAACAGAAAGAATCCAAGATGGCAGATGAGGACATCATGGAGAAACTGAGTATGTATTCAGTATTTCTGATCTGAGAAAGCAGTGCACTGTATATATGTCTCAGGATTGTAGGTACCAAAATTTCATCTTCAGCTGACTGTCAAGAGTCCCTCACAACTCCCAACACAAACTGCATCTGTGCTTAGAGGAAGCGAGAGAGTACTCTGGGTATTGCTTCTGCCTCTGAGGGCATCTCTGATTGGGCTGGGTGTAAGAATTGGTCTGAAGAACATTATCTGTCTCAACACTGTCATCAGGAATCTGGACCCCACCAAAACTTGGACTAATATTCAGGTTAACATTGTAGCATGAGTTTACAGAGGCCTGCTTCATAATAAGTCACTCATTAAGTTACTGATCCTGTCCATTGGAATGCAGGTGTAAGTTCCGTGGGAAGGGGCTGTGTTGGTCCAGAGAGGGAAAGAGAGACTCAGTTCTTTTGAATATTCCTGTGTTATGAAATTAGAGGCACAAACAAGGCCAAAATATCAACAGTGAGGGTATTTATTAACAGAATAAAGTGGCTGGATCAGAAGGAGAGAGAAAGAATAGAGAGTGAGAGAGAGAAGAGGAAAGGAATTATATTACCACACCCCTCACCTGCCCATGACAGTTTGGGCCTGTGGAGGAAGGATGCTGCAGCTTTGGTGTGGAGGAGATGTTTGTCCTTGTTGGCTGTGCTGTCCTCTGAGCAGCCTTTTCAGCTCCATGAGTTGTAGCAGGAAGAACTTAGGACACGGAGAGAGGGTTCCTCTTGGTCTACTTCTTCCAAGGTCTCTGTCATTTTTTGTCTCCTGGTATTCTCTCAAATTTTCTTCAGAGCGGCATTGCCCTGGTCTTTCCCTTCTCTTGTGTTTTCCTTACCAGCGGCATTGTCCCGGTCTTTTCCTTCACTCGAACCAGTAGTTGCTCAGATCTTTTTTTTAGGTATGCATATTCCAGAGATTATTGATAGCAGTGTCTTCTTCCCATTATTTCAGGGCAGCTGCAGTCTGGTGAACAATCTTCAACTATGCACCTTCCAGAGAGTCATTATCCAGTGAAAACTGCCCAATACACCTCAGTTATTGTCTGGGAAAGCAGCAAAGGTGATTTTATCTTTGTTGAGTCACATCAAGAGAGACAAGATTTAGTCTCTCACAGGGGCCCATACATGGTACCAGGAGTGTTGAGCCATTCCCATTACTTAGTGAATGTCAAGATAATGGAGCATTCCACTGTCCCAGCTCATTCCTTTGGAATGAAAGTCATACTAAAAGTCAAAAATTTATCGATGCCTTGGTGTTGCTAAGGAAATCATGAACCTTGGGTGAACTTTGCTCATTATAATGTCATTATAATAACAAAATGCACATCCTTGTTGAAAGCTACCTGCCTCCAAGGCACACCACACCTCAGACACTCCTCCTTGGGCGTGTATAGAAGCCTCTCTTGTGAGCCGTGAAGAATGCTGGAGATTGGCCAGGGACACAGGTGTCATTGAGTATAAAAGAGGTCTCCCTAGCTGTGCTGGGTTACACCACCCTGTGGGTGGGGGAGGGTTGCGAGAGCCCTGCCTCCCCCAGGAGGCAAAAAAAGAAACCTGATCCATGTGGACGTGGTTTTTTCCTCCTGGGAGGAGGGGTACCCCGGGGCCTAAACTGGTCTGTTCTGCTCCCCCTTCCCATCCAGCAAGACTATAAAGGGGAGGCCGTGGCAGCCATCTTCGCTCTTTGCCCCTGCCTCGCCTGTTGGAAAGGACCCACCACTGCTGCTGGCCTCCTCGTTTTGCCACGTGGTCAGGCCTGACCTTCTCCCTTCTGCATCCATGCTTCTCCAAAGGACTGAAATCCACATCCATCGAGGGAGATACAAGGCCATCCACATTTGGTTTGGTACATTCTCCTATTCATCCTTATTCCTAAACTTTGTTAAAAAATTTACTTCTCCTACTTCCAAACCAACTCCAGATTGTTTTTTGGTAGGTTAAACGCCAGTTAAGGCTTAAACCACCACACTAGCAATGAGATTTAGAAAGCTTTCGCTACCAGATCAAGAAAGGATCGAAAGGACCAGCAGGACTGGACCTGGGATCTTTGGACCCTTGCATGTTGGTAGCTATAAGCCTCTTTCTCTTTTTTCTCTTCCCTTTACCTATCACCTTTCTCCTCTCACTTTTTCCTACTTATTGCATGCCATGTTATGGGCAAACAATAAAGTTTTACTGGTGATTGAAGCAAATCCCTTTGGCATGGTTGCCTGAGTTTTTCTACTTTGAGATCACAGCAAATGAACCATCACAAGCTGCTGAGTAGCCTGTAACATTGGGCTTGCATAAGTTTCTTTCTATGTCAAAGGCAAAAGAAGATATTGTTTTCTGGTTGAGCTGAATGCTGTGACCTGATCTGCTCAATTTTTAAATAAGATGTTTCAATTTTGGTTGTTGGTTTTTGTTGTTGTTGTTTTTGTTTTTTCAGGGAGCACTGGGAGCATGTGACAACCTGGGAATAAATATTTAGAAATGGAAAAGATGTGGTCAAGGGTAAATCCAACCACAGTTACTTTTACAAAAACAAGGACCAGATCTTTTGCTGATGTAATATGAAGCATGAAACTGGTCAAATTACCCAAATTTTCATACTCTGGGTTTAGACTCTCCTGTCTTTCAGTGGAAATTAGAATTTATAAGTGTGTTCATCATCAAACATGACTTGATGCTGATAATGTCTTCTCTGTAAATAGGAGGAGGACCTGGAAGTTCTAGTGTCCCTCCAGCATGTGAGACCTGTTTGCTTATTTTCTTAGGAGAAAACATTTTTTGAATGTCTCAAGATAATATGGCCATGCTAAAGAAAGAAAAAAAAAGGTTATGGCCTAAAAGAGCAACTTCCCACATGATAGTTGTCAAACAAGTAACTGTTCTCAATAACAAGCGTTTGAAATATTTGGCTTAAAAATTATTCAGTGATCAGAATTGTAACTTCCTAGTTTAGAAGCCTCAACTCTTGTGCTGCAGGACAGATGGACAAATCAACAAAGCAGTGGTCACAGTCCTGATGGCAGGAGGGAGAAGGACTCAGTCCCTCCAGGAATAAAAGATAATTATTTGTGTTCTTCCTGCATTCTGAGTCCTTTATTTGAAGATGAAACAGGGGTTAAGACAGACAAGAAATGATCCAAAAGGCTTTGCTTCCTCCACCATTTCAAAGGCAAAGCAAATTCACTTGGAAGAATCCCTTCCTTTTCACCCTGTCAATAAGATGCAAATTCCTTTTCAGATTGTTACTTGTCTCTTGGAACTTGAAAATATCTTTTACAGTTTTAGTTTGCTCCAGTTTGGCATCAGAAATGGGTCTCCTTCCATCGTAAACTCCAGACTGCACTGCCTTTGGAATAAGCCCATTTACTGGCATTTGCCCAGTCAGGGTACTTTGAGGTGAGGAAGAAAGTGAGATTGTATTTCCAAACACAACTGAATCAAGAGTGGGACAGAGAAAATGTGCTGTTGAGATACAGGCTGTCAGCTGTGAAGATCAAATGTTTTGGGGTGTGTTTTTCATGTGTCTGAAGCAGTGTAGACCACACAGCAGACACTCTGAGTAGTATGAAATGGGTATGCATTGTCTTCACGAAGACACCAAGAAACCTACAAAGATTACTCAGAGCTCCTTCCAAGCTGACTTTGAATGTTTCCAGGGTAGGGCTTCTATCACCTCTCTGAGTAATGTGTTGCTGTGTTATCACCACTCTCCCTGTAAAAACTGTCTGAATTTAGCCCCGTTTAGTTTACGAGTGTTAGCGCTTGCCCTGTTCCAACAGGCCCTGCTACAAAGTATGTCCCCATCTTTCTCATCAGATCCCTTGAAGCAGTGAAAGGCTGAAAGAAGATAAAAGAAGCAGAATCACCTCCCTCAGTCATCTGAACACTCTTCTTTTGATGCAGTCCAGAACATGGTTGGTATCTTGGGCTGTAAATGCACATTGTGAGTTCATCCACCACCTTTTTTTCAAGTCCTTGGCATGTGCCCATTAGCATGAGGTCATCCAAACCTTGCCAGGATCTCGTTTAAAATTATGTGTAGAATTAGAAGACTAGTGAACAAAATTTTTTATGATCTTCTATCTCTGTTGTAGAAACAGCAAAAGATTCTTGGTGCAAAGAAAATTGCTCCAAATTGTTTCTTTTGGGCAATTGATGTGAGTAATGTGGGCATAGGAGCTGAAGTTCTGTTGGAAAGTCTTGCAAGAACAACTGTGTTTTCAAATCCAAACAAAAGATGTCAGTCACTCCTGGTAATGAATGAAGGACCAAACCCCAGCTCTGGGGTCCTGTCCTGTCCCTGGCTGCACAACAGCAGTGTCTCAGCAGTTCTGCTGGATTTTACAGTGTAGTTGAGACCCATTCACAAGCCTTCAACCCCAGACAGAGTTATTTTTATTCTTAGAATGTTACTTATTTTAATGAAGCCCAGTTTTTGCCCTTGCCTCTGTGTTCGTATTCCCTTTTTCTTCTCCGACTACTGTAACTCACCCCCCAAGAGGATCAGGTGACATCTGACTGTCTCCTCTGGCACAGCAGATCTGTCATTTCTCCAGGGAATAATGGACTGCCTTTGCTGAACACAGGGCACAGAACTGCTATTGGAGATGGAAGAGCTCCACTCTGCCCATGATTTTGTTGCTTGCCTCAAATGAATCTTCAGTGGTTCGAATTCTGACTTAGACAGGCTTGAGTGGTGGTCCCAAGGCAACCTCATGAATTTCAACAATGCCAAGTGCAAGGTCCTACACCTGGGTTGGGGCAATCCCAGGCACAGATATAGACTGGGTGAGGAGCAGCTTGAGAGCAGTCTTGAAGGACTTAGGGAGGTCAGCTGATGAAAAACTTAGCACAGGCCAGCAATGTGTGCTTGCAGCCCAGAATGCCAACAGTATCCTGGGCTGCATCACATGCAGTGTGAGCAGCAGGATGAGTGAGGTGATTCTGTCCCTCTACTCTACTCTAGTGAGACCCCACATGAAGTACTGTGTCCAGTTCTGCGCCCACAGCGTAACAAGGGCATTAAATTGCTGGAGTGGGTCCAGAGGAGGGGCGTGATGGTGATCAGAGGGCTTGAGCAACTGTCCAGTGAGGACAGGCTGTTCAGTCTGAAGACAGCTCTTCAGAGAAGCCTTATAGTGGTCCGCCAGTACTTGGGGGGCCTACAAAAGTGAAGGGTGTCCCTGCCCATGGCAGGCAGGTTGGAACTAGATGATCTTTAAGGTCCCCTCAAACCCAATTAATTCTATGAATCTATGAATCTTTCTCTAATACAGTCACCCTTGGCCAATTTTTATTTATCAAGAATTAAGTCAGTTCTACCCTTCAGTGCCAGCTTCATCTCCATTTCCCCCATTTCTAATATGACATGATCCAGGCAACTGTCTTGTCATCTGGTACACAGAGACTGGGCATCATCCATTCTGGCTTCACAGTAAGATTAAGATCACAGTCTCCATTAGGAAATTCCTAAAAGTCTAAGGTAAATTGATTCCAAGGAAATCTGGTCAGATAGAGAGCCTTCCTGCAGACAGTGTGCAGGCAAGAACATAATAGAAAAGATGTTAGCGCAGAACGGCTTTCTTTTGAGGGAGAGGGGAATTCATATGTGTAAAACAGTGGCAGAGAAAATCTGAGTTTTGACTTAGGGCTCAATATTTCTTTGTGGAGCAGAATCCTGGTAATGCTCTGGTCATGACTTAGATGCTGATTGTTAGATCTACAGAAGTAATAAATTTTCCTGTCTAGAAATGTTTGTATTAAACATTTCTCTGAGTCACTTTGAAGGAGCTTTCACTGTCTTGAAAGGTACAATTTCTCCTCCATTTGTAATTTTTCTGATCTAAAGAAAATGAACCACATAGAATACAATATTATTTGATTTAATGTAGTTATACTGTTCTGGATCAAAAGGCCATTTAAATCAAAGTAATATGCCATTTATTTATGTGGCTTTAGAAGGCATTTTATAGACGCAGATTCTAGCCAGATGCCTAACCAATTTTTCTAGCTTGTATTATGGTCTTGATTCAGCAAAGCATTTGTAATACGAAGAAACTGAAGTTCAAATTAGAAAATGAATGAGCGTTTTACTTCTGTACAAACTTGTAAGATAGGTATAAGCCAAAAGGAAAAATGTTTCTGCTGTGTGATATGGAATTTATGGCATTCCAAGTAATTTAAAATTATATTCTTTGTACCAAGTAAAATTTCTGTTCTGTTCTGCTTAAATTTTAGAGCAAAGTTTTAATTAAAGTATATTATAGTAGCCAGAGACATAAGAATTAAAAAACTTTCCTTTAATTTATGTAGCTGTACTTAGCTATGCTGAAGCCATAACATATGACTGGGGGAAAGAACTTAGAGAAATAGTTTTGTCTTGAATTGGTTATTTAGTTCAAAAGTAGATAAAGAATTTTCATTGAGTGTTTCAAAACACTGACATATAAAGGGAAGTAGGGCTAAGGTTAAAAAAGTCTTCACTGGTGCACTATTTATTTTAGTGGAATATGCAGATTTTGACTTCATGGGTATTTAAAAAGACCTTTTGGGTTGCATAGATTATCTATCTATCTATCTATCTATCTATCTATCTATCTATCTATCTCTATATCTATCTCTATCTCTATATCTATATCTGCACAATATTCTTTGTATTTACTGCTGAAATTTGCAATGTTAAATTGTTAAATAAATGCTTTAAACATCCTGTCTGTAAATGCACTTAATATGCCTTCATTAATGAATCTATATATGTATTACACATTTAAACTTTTTTTTTTTACTGTTTCAATATTTTCAAGAGAAGTAAGGTTTTGCTGTACTTACTGATGTTGGAAGAGAACCTTGATCTTAAGAGCCAGGAATCTAAATGACAGCAACACAGGTAAAATGACTGTGGTGGGTTGAAGTTTCCCATTCATATTAACTAAGCACACCTAACTCAGTTGGAAGCAAATAGAAGCTGTATTTATAAAGCAAAAAGTACACTCTACAATGGAATACAATGAACATGTACAAAGTATACAGTATTTATAATATTAGACAGATATTTACAATTAGAAAATAGCACAGAAATCCCCCTGTACCCCCTCTGGCTTTCCCAGAGAGTAGGGAAGCTGCTCCACTCCCCCCTCCCCGCAAACCTGCACCCTCCTGTAACAGAAGTAAAGAGGAACCCAGAGAAAGGAATGTTAGTCTTATGTCCAAGGCCAGCCAGAAGCAGGTTATCCCTCCTGAGTTAATTTCTACAGATACTACTCCAAAAGCCCATTAACCTCTAGGGTCTTTGAAACGCCCTTCTCTCAGAAAATCAATTCCTAAAATGTAAAATGCAGCAGGTCCGGTCACAACAGTATGCTTCTCCCACTGTTTACCCATTAAACTTATATCAACCTCTACCTTAGTTAACTCTTGAGATCCACCAGTGACTCCCAGAATAGTTATAGGCTTTGATCCCTGATAATTTGATGGTGTTATAGTGCACTGAGCTCCTGTGTCAACCAAGGCCCAGTACTTGTGAAATTTTGAAGTGCCAGGCCACTGGATGTACACATCCCAATAGATTCTGTTATCTCCATTCTCCCTCTCCTCCCCCTGGCAGGAGACAGGGGACCCCTAATTATGTGGAACATATCCACATGTGCAGTTAGCACAGCGTCTAGTGTCACAGCTGGAATCACTGTTGGAGCTATTAGAATTGTTCTGGGAAACTGAGGAAACAACAGCCACCCTTCTGGTATCATTATCTCAGGCTCTGCCACTCTGCAGTTCCCTTAATCTCCTGAAAAGATCAGAAGTTGGTTGACCATCCCATCTATTCATGTTCTCACCAAACTGATCACGCAGAGTTATCCAAATACTCCCATGTGATTGCCTCTGTGGTCTGTTTTGGTTTGACCCATTTTGGAATGGCCTCCTTGGAGGATGTCTGTTTCTAACAGCTGAAACTTGTATCCACCTGGAGGAAGAATTGAAATTATCTCCTTGTGCCAATTTGGATACGGAGGTTTTAAATTCCTCCTTCAGCTCTTTCATGCAATTGTCATATTTTCCAGACACAGTTTCAATGCCTGAAACTGAAGAAACACGTGTGAGACTATCCTCCAGTTGTCTCATTTGGTCAGTGAAATGGCCACCAGTAGGAGGCGCTCCACCATAATTTCTTGCTACAATTCTGTTTGCCAGAATAGTAGCATAATTAGGAGGAGCAAGTTTGATGAGTTTTTGGGCAAGATCTGTTCCCACAGGAATTTCATCAGGATTCAGAGTGCCATGGTTTCCATACATCACCTCTCTCACAGCAAACTCTCTCAAACAATTCCCTCATCCATGGTGTTTCAAGGCTAAGGATTCCATGGAAAGTCATCTCTGGGTGGGTACCACATAAGAGCTGCCAGTAGAAGGCGTGTCCACAGAGAAACCTTACCGAGACACCTGCAGAGATGCCTATCTATTCCACTATCTTTTGAGAGGCTTCCAAGCTGAGATGCTGACTTGTCTCCCATTGTTAAAGCTGGTGCACCTGTATTGAAACACCTGCCAAGCCAGCCTAGAATTGGCTCATTCTCTCCTCTAATGTAATCCCTTCTCACATGCTTAATCTCCTGTCTGGGTACGTTTGCTGTTTGGATGTCATATTGATCTTGTTCATCATCTGTCTCATCATCTTGAAGTGGCTGTCCCCATAATCCTGCTGCCACTCTCTTAAGGACCTCTTTAAGTTCAGAAGCACCTCCATTAACTGCTGACCTACCAGAACCTGTATCCTGTCCTGCATCTCCACTATCCAGTGATGGTCTCAATAATTCAGCTGTATCTTTAAGGCAAAGTTTCTCTCCATCCTCAGAGGGATCTTTTTTAACAGAAATTCCCTCACCAGCACCGGGACCTTGCTGCTCCCCTGCATCTGTGTCTAATTCCATATCTGGCTTGTGCCTGCCCCTTCTATCCAAAGCTGCAATTTGTTTAACTGGGGCTGCATTTGAATTTACACCAGGCTCAGCAAAAGCACTGGGAGTTAGCAAGTAGGCAGCACTGGCAGACAGGCTCCGAGATCCAGCAGCTGTTGCAGAGCTCACCTCTGGTCCTCCTCATCAGAAGGAAATTATTTTGCCTCTTTAATGGCTGTTGGTGAAACTGCGGCCACCATCTTAGGTGCTGCTGTTGTGGGCTGTGTTTGCCCCACTGCTGCCTGCTGAACGCCAGAACTGCTGGTGGTCCCGTTGAGAGCTGCATTACCAATAACTCCTCCCTGCCTATTCCTAGCTGTTTCCCCTGTTGCTTCATTGCTAGAAATCTCTGGATTCAAATTAGAACTGCTTCTCCTATGTCTATATCTATTGCATTATTGCATCTAAAATAGAACTACGGTTTGCCACCCATCTCTCCCGGACCAAAGCCATTAACAAGAACATATTAATTATTACCAACAACAGAATCACACACAGCAAATAAATCACTTTGGAATCCCAGCTGCTCCTGCTTACATAGCTTTCACCTACAGGAATACTGAGTTCACATATTTCTGTGGGTAAATAATTGTGTTGACGTTCCCATGTTTCTTAAGCCAAAAGAGCCCCAGACAGAGATCATACAATTGCAATTTGTACTTAAACCAAAGGTACAATTTATATGCAGATATCTTCCCAGCTTATCAAACATTATACTGATACACCATTTGTAAATTGTCACCATGAGGGCAGAATAAATCAAATGCCACAGAATCTAAAACGGCTTCATTTTGCTTCCTTAATCTGATCAGGAATTAAGCAATTGCCCCGCGCTGAATAGGCACCAATTATTTTGTGTAATGTGGCGGGCTGAAGTTTCCCATTCACATTAACTAAGCATGCCTAACTCAGTTGGAAGCAAATGGAAGCTGTATTTACAAAGCAGAAACTACACTCTACAATGGAATGCAATTAATATGTACAAAATACATAGTATTTACAATATTATACAGATATTTACAATTAGAAAATAACACAGAAATTCCCCTATACACCGTCTGGCTTTCCCAGACAGCAGGGAAGCTGCTCCACTTTGCCCCCACCAAACTGCCTCCTGTAACAGAAGGAAAGAGGAACCGAGAGAAAGGAATGTTAATCTTATCTGCAAGGCCAGCCAGAAGCAGGTTATCTCTCCTGAGTGAAGTAGAAAGCAGCTAACGCCACAGGAGAAAATAAATGGAATGGGAATGGAAATGAAATGTGAAAGATTGTTAGGGTACATCTATGTCCATCCCACACGTGTTATCCAATGAACTTGTTTAGAATAATCTCTTGTTTTCCTTTTTATACCAAATAGTGAATTATTTATATTTTTCTACTTTTCTGTTCAAAATCTGCCACAAATGACCTTTGTGGCAGTGGCTAAGGAAGAGAATTAGGCATAATGACAAGGACCACAGACTCTTAAAAACTGTGTTGCTTGAAAGAAGGGACATTCAGTCTTGTGTCATTTGTTCAAGACTTTTATAATTAATGACAGTGAATATGCATTGGCTGTTTTTCATCTTATTGTTGAACCTTCAAAGAACAACACTGACAAGTACTTATTTCTGTCAAAAAGGCAAAGGTATTCTTGAGAAATAGTGGAGAGAATATCTTGATCTTTGGTTGTACAGATTCTTTCTCAACTGGAACTTCTAATTGAAAATTAAATTAGCTATAAGAAAAGACAAATTCATCTTATATGATTGAATTTATCTTCATTATGTTTTTAGTTTGAAATCATAAACATATTTAGGATTGAGTAATAAGACCTGTAAATGCATTTAATGGTGTATTTTATTTTATGAATAACACTTTGTTCTTTCATTGTCTTTACTGATCAAAGAATCTGAGGGAAATAAATGAGAGTACATATTTGTATTTTTCTTTGGAGTAGATACATAATCAAAAATTCTGTGTATACTGCTACTGAAGTGTGCAGATTGTATGTATTCATATACCATCTATTAGCAGATAAAGTGCATGAGGAAAGCTTTATCTTATAAAAGCAACACAATCCATCAGGGAGGCCTTCTGTAAAAAATTGTCTGATGTTGCATATAATGATAAGCAATTTCATTTCCATAAGCATGGAGGATACTTTACAGACAAATAGATAACTTCGTCCATCACTGTTATTGTTATGTATTTTATAAGATATAGATATTAGGTAAAGAAAACATGGCATCATATTACCCTTTAAAAAAAATTAAATTAGTTTCCTCACATTTAACCTCCTAAGATTTGAATTAATAGTATGTATAGGTAAAATAAAAATTTTCTCTTTCTCATCCCCATAGCAATTTCTCATGAAGTAACATGCTATATCTATGGATGCTGAATGTATTTTAAACAGATACTAAAATGTCTTCTTATGAATTACTTGGTTTCTGCTAGCTTGCTGGCACTCCTTCTCTCTCCACATTGCATCCAAAATAGCCTGAATTAAATGGTATTGAAGGAACAGCATTAGGCTGTCTAATGACAGCATGTTATGTTGGAAAGCAGCAGGAAAAGGTTTCTGCAGAGAGTAGACCGACTTACACAGCTTGACTAATTTGAAGCTCAGCTAGCAGTGATGTGAACAACTGATGTGAAGTGTCCACCTTTCAAGCTTTTACATGTAATTTTTACTGCTATGAATACTCCAAATCTCTACAACACAGTAGAAGTCCTGTTATCTACTTGGCCAAAGAAACAAATATGATACAACTGCTCTCAACTCAAAAAGCCACTTGTGGCAAAATCAGAACAGCTAACATCATTGGGCAGGTTGCCTTCTGTGGAATGCAGTTCAATCAAAAGCTTTTCTCAGTAAAAATTCTTGAATTCTTTCTTCTTATGACCCTTCAGAAGTTGTGTTTAGCACTAGCTTGCCAGAGGGAGCCCTTGGATTTCAGTATGTTTTTCTAAATTGTTTTGGTAGACATTCCACACTGGTCCATGACCTTCATTTCATGTTCTAGAAGGTAGACCTAACTTTTACAAAAGTTGTAATTTGGATGAATTTTGAAGTAAGAAATGCAGGTAAACACTTATAACAACAGGGTCTTCAGTGAGCAAATCTATTTGTCAGATGTTGCCATGTGAAATACCTGTCTGCTTTGAAGAGGTAAGTCCAAAGGATGACTTAATCTTTTTTTTCCCCCTAGTACTTTCTTTTTCTTACTATGTGGCTGAAAATCAAGGGGATTTTCTGTTATATGGATCCACACAGGCTTATAAAACATGGTCCTGCTTCAGCAGTCCTCCTGGGCAGAAGTTATTTTCTCCTAGGCACTTGGTATTGATGTGTTGCAGGTGAAACAGATATCAGTTTCAGCAGCTGTTTCTTTACACTACATATTGAAATGTCCTGCAAGTCATAAAAATAAGCATTATTCCACGGTCTCTCAATTCCACAAGGCAATTTCTATATGACAAATTAATTTCCAACTATTTCACAGTCTTCCTCAAGACTGGTGGTAACATATTGTTTCTCAACATGAAGCATGTGAGCTCACTTTCCAAATCCACTGCTAAGCCCATCACCATTCCCAGGCCATGAGGTGAGATGTTCAGAATTAGGAAAGAAAAATTTGTACTCTTTGTGTTTGTTTTCATTTTTATCGCATCGATGTCAAGAACAAATTTATAGTTTTGCATGCTTGCAGCAATATAGAACATAAAGTGCATTAAATTTTGATGATGATAATGATGATGATGATAATGATGATGATGATAATGATGGTGATGACTGCAGCAAAATCCTGCTTTGAGGATGGAAGAAGATGCTACTCAGAGACCCTGCCATACTCAGTTGATTTTCTGCCTACTATGAGAGTGGACATACTTGTTCAGGCACTGGAGATAACAGGTGTCCTTGATGGCTTCTTCCCATGATGTCTTTTGCCACAACTTCCAGGGTCTGTAGCTAAACAGAGTCATCCTTTCTTATCTGCTCACAGGACTTTAGTGGGAATATATGCTTCTGAATGAAGCATAAAGAAGATCAGCAATGTTTTAGCACCAGCACTCTGAGAAAACAGATTCACACTTCTGTTGGTCAAGATATAAATATGACATAGCATACAGATGGACTCATCATGTGCATTGTTATCTCCTTCTGGTTGTGTGACTGATTGTGGTTTGGTAAAAATATTTTAAAAAAACAATTCAATTAATGTGTAGTGGGGGAGAAGCTTCACTTTTTGCTTGATGGAAGTAACCTAGAAGTTTCTCTTCTGCTGAAGTTTGCCAAATTCCCTGTCTTCAAGCTGTATTTCCTACCATTTGTCATGATCTTTGTGGTAGGTTGCCTAGGTGGGTTGCCACTATTACAAGCTAGAAACAGGTTGTTTTGCCAAAAGATAAGTGTGCTTTCTGTAATTTCACTTGGCTGTGAGGATGTCTTTCCTTGTTCTACATTAGCATCTTGATTTCATAGACTGAATATACCTGATTGTATTTAGTAGCTGGGCATAAAACTGAGCCAAAGATGTATGCAAACATACATATGCATAATATTATTAAAATCTTAATCATGACCCTGACTGATACTATGATACTATGATTTCCTACCATGCTCATGTTACTTAAATACTTAAATAACCTTACCTCAGTATGTATTTAAACACCTGTTGTTAGTCGTACAAAAAAAATTCTGTTCTCAAAGGCTGAAAACAGGGCACATTTTCTGTTATAAATGTCTAGAAAGAGAACGCTTTTTGATGGTTTTCAGTGTTAGATGTTTAAATTTGTACTCTGTAAGTAGTCCCATGAGAAAAGAAATTGAACTGCTCAGAGGACTTTTTGCACTGTGGAAGTTAAACAGGAAATGACTGAAAAATAGTCAGGGAAGGGAAGGGAAGGGAAGGGAAGGGAAGGGAAGGGAAGGGAAGGGAAGGGAAGGGAAGGGAAGGGAAGGGAAGGGAAGGGAAGGGAAGGGAAGGGAAGGGAAGGGAAGGGAAGGGAAGGGAAGGGAAGGGAAGGGAAGGGAAGGCTGTGATTCAGTTTCTTGTTAAATCTTCAAAAGAAAACAATCTCCAAGAGCAGTTCCTTCTATCTTAAACTGGGAACACAAGACAAATGGATTTAATTGCTTCCCAGATATTCTTTTTATTTCCATTTGCTGTCAAGGAAACCTACAGGACTATCTTATGTTAGATCCTTTACTTTTAAGTATATGGCATTCAGCGATCTCAGGAAATGATTGTCCTGGAAAAGACATTAACAAATCAGCTAAACCTGTTTGGCCACTACCCTTTCTCCTCCCCCCCCCACCTCCCCATTGCAGGGTCCACATTTGAGGTCGAGGAGCAAATAGGCAGGTGCCATTGAGGCTGCCTGGTGGGGGTTGGCCCCATGCCTCACGTTTCAGATAGGCAACTGCACATGTCAGAGGCTGTTTGAGAAGGTGTGTGCAGTTTGCCCGCCATACAGCATTTCTAACTGATTGGCTGGATTTGAATAGGTAATCTGCCATTGGGCCATTCAGTTTTCAAAAAGGGAATTTATAGGGGATGATTTGAGAGCCCACTCCCCTGTTTGTGAATGGGATTCAAGATGGTGATAGGCACCTACTTTGTGCTCCTGCCTTCAGGGCAATTAGCTTCTTTTGTTCTAGCAGCACCATGTTTGAGTTACAGATCTCTGAGACACCAGTGTGCTCGCACTCTCTCTCATGTCCTCTAATTTTGGATTTTACCTTTTGGATTATTCCTGCCTTTTGGATTACAGATTGCAACTCAGAATATTGCCTCGTCCAGCAAAGATTTTGATTATTAACAGCTCAGTGGTTCATGAGTAATTCACACTAATTTACCTAGTTATTTCTAAAGTTTATAGCCTGTTTACCTGTTGCTTAACTTTGTTGTGAGGCCGAGGCGGTCCATCTCGCCACATGAGGCAGTATTGTCGTTTGTGCTTATAAGTGTTTCCAGTTTGTTCCTCTGTACTCCAAGTTTCTGATCTTCCTAGACTGTTATTCCACTGTTTATTAGCATCCTATTGTGTGTAATCCACTTATTATTGACTGAGCAAATGAACCTGGATCAAATTATCTCAGAAAATTAATTTTTTTATATCTAATAAATCATATCCATATTTTATCCTATTTCTGGCTTATCAATTCGATCATAAACTATATCAATGATCTTGCATCTGGCAAGTGTCTGAACCACTCAAAGGAGTATAAACAGAGCTGTAATCCTATGAAATAGCACAACACTTTTGTCTCTCTTGAGAATTTTCTGGAACCTCTGTGGTTGGAGCAGCGTGGTCTCTACTTAGATACAAAACCAGTTTTGTAGTTGGCAAGTGTTGTCTGCTTTGATTATAAAATAACATAGTAATTAAATATATATTTTTTTCCAAATATCATACCCAAGTTTCACACATACAGTTTGAACTAGTCTTGGGTGTTTGAAGAAAAAGGTTTATATTCTTGTAATGGTTTAATGCAAACGCTAACCTGCCTGCTCCTCCAACACAAAAGTGAGGTGAAAAGTGACACACACAACTCAGGGTTGAGATAAAGAGATAAGAGCTTAATATAACATATCATAATCATAATGCATAATTATTTTAGCTAATAATCTAATTAATCTAATAATACAATTCATGATTACCTTAGCTTAGCCTATTTGCAGAAGAGGCACAGCAAGATACAGGAAAAACCCAGCATAAAACAGGAAACTAAAACTAGTGTTATCCCACACCCACACGCCACGCTGCCCTCCCTGCAGGAAAAGGCCCAACACCCAAGAACCCAGAATCTAGAAGCAATAAATGGAAAAGGAAGCCTCCCATGTTGCAAGCCCCATCATACTTGACTCCAGTTAACACTTCCAGGTTTTGAGGCTGGCATGACTGCACCATGTTGTGAATACCAGCAACAGATTCAACTCAATACATGACATACTTGAGGGAGTCTTTTGTTCCCAGAATCATTCTCCTAGGGATCAAAATTTTAACCCTGCTGGTCACAATGCATAACTGAGGAACACACTGGAAGCAGTTGAAATGACCTCTACTCATTTCATGTAAGTTTGATATCATCTAGTTTAGTAAAGTTTCTTATCCTGACGTATGGTTAAACTGATTACATATTGTTTAATGGTAAGAAGCAAAGCAAAACACTAAATTTCAGCTTCATCCATTCACAGTGTGAGATATTCCCTATATTGTGTTTACAGAGCAACAACAACAAAAAAAAACATAATCCATGTACTGTGGGTGTTTTGTTCCTACCAGATTACTAGGGATATACAGATGCTGATGTTGATTAAATTACCAGCATCTAAGTGTACAGAATATATCAGTAAGCACTGCTACACCTCATAGATAAGGAAATGGGATGGCAAGTCATTTACAGAAAATACAACCAGAGAAGTGGGCCTTAAAAAAACTAGAAAGGGAAGCCAGTGATGTTGATGCTTCCCAATTTGATAAAACATACCTGTGGGTTCTAATAAACTGGAAAGAGGGAGGACAAGACATTAGGTTAAGGTATATAAGCTCATAGAAACATGTCTCCTAACTAAATAGTTACCTTCTCTGGGAGAAGTTCCATTGTCACATTTTTATAGATAGCAGCATATAAAGGTAATCTTGTAAATTGGTGGCATCAGTCAAAATACACTTTTCTTAAATAAGACTGCAGCTAGAATATAAAATGGAGAATACAGGTGGTAGGATCAATAAAAATAACTTTGTGATCTGAAGAAAATGATTAGCAGTAAGTAGGATTAAGTCTCCAAGGAGCAGCTGTAGAATAACAGCCTTTTTAATTTACCTGCAGAATAATAACTACTGTAGAAAAAGTGATGTGAGGCATAGCAAAAGAAATCTGAATCGTTCTGTGGTCAAAAAGTTATTTTGGATGGATAAAACCTTATAATGGGAGGTAAAATATTTGTGCCTGATCTGTTACTAACTTACTGGAATATAAATAAACACACCTCTGTGCCTTTGTTTTTCCAGTAAAAGTATTGACGCTTCTCATGTATAAGCTCTTTGAGAGAGAGTTTGATGCGATGGGAATTTTGATTAGGCCCTTTTCCTTAGGAGGAGGTATGGGAGAGATTTCTGGGATTTATTTTCAAAACTTAAAGTTTTACCTCTGATGGTAAAAAAACTTAAAAGTTATATTGAAAAAGGTATTTATCCTTCCCAGCTCTCATTCATTATTAAATGAACAGGTCTGAAAAATGTTTCTTGTGGCTGGCATTTTCAGTTTGTTGAACAAACTTAGGACAATACATTAAGTGCAAACTCAATTTGTTTTCTTACTATCAACAAGATTTAATAGCATCTTAATCCTCTTTGTTCTACTGAACAAGAAAGAAGTCAATTATTTCCAAGGAACACCTCCAGGCTAACTGCTTAAGTATTATCTTTAGCCTAGTATTTTGAAAGGAGAAGGAACTTTATTGGGATCACATTGATTTAGTTTTCAATGTCCAGTGAGGCATCTGTAAAACACTCTAAGTGTGAAATAAATGTAAACCAATTAAATCAAATACTTAGAATTTGTGTGTGCCCTTATAGCAGGGTAAAATGCTGTCATACTGACTAATATACTGTCTTCTGCAGCTCTTGAGCAACTTGTGCTAGCAAGTGCCCTCTCTAAATTGTCTCCTTGTGAAGTTTCATCATTTTGTCTTTCTCGCAGATATGTGGGATGTATTCAGAACACCCAATATAGTTACAATTGAACTGACAAAATTAAAATAGTGGAAAGTAGTATAAATAGTTCATAGTGCTCCTGAGTGTGGTTGTTATAATTGTGCCACCTTCACTCATCACTTGTACTATGGCTACAATATGACTGCATGTGCCAAGCATGCCATGAAAAAGGAAACTTGTTAGGTAAGCAAGATCCATTCACTTTCAAAAATAGCTATCAGTTGTGGCTAACAGAAATATTCAGCCTGATATCTGTTAGATGAAGGATGTTAAAC
This sequence comes from Colaptes auratus, assembly GCA_015227895.2. NCBI lineage: Eukaryota > Metazoa > Chordata > Aves > Piciformes > Picidae > Colaptes > Colaptes auratus. Next base: position 82,469,341 of record CM026897.1, on the reverse strand, counting down.
ACTTGTTTGGGATTTCACCTTCTCCAATGTGCATGACCACATCAAGAGATGCAATGCCTATCTGTCTACAAGCCAACAGAATTAAAAAACACAAGGCAAGAACAAGAGAAGTAGCCTAAAATAACCCTAAGGAAAGAAATGCCCAAGGTCCATATAATAATATGAATTTATATTATTCATGTTATAGTTCATATAACAATATGAAATGTCTGTGTCAAGAAAACAAGTCTCTCAGTGAATGAGAATTACAGTTCTGAGGAGAATACAATGTTTTGACCCTTTACCTTTAATTTGAGGTAAATAATTTGTGGCAAAGAGAAGATAGTTTGTTATGACATTTTAAATTAGCTGAGTGATACTGTAGTATAGTTTCAAACCACCACCCTAAATAACAATGAAAACACCCCAAATGACATGTTCTGTAGTGGAATTTATTCTGTGTGATGAGGATTCCATAATGTATTTTAGCTCATACCTTTTAATAAGAGATACCATTTACTATTGCTCCCTTTGTGTTTGTCATGTGTGGGTAATCAATACACACCCGCTGAGAGATCTTTTTTACTCTTAACATTTAAACATATACTCTGTGATTTACTTATGATTCCTGTATGTATTTCAGATTTCTATTTTTAGGATAGCATTTTCATTTAGCCTGTGCTACTTTGCAGTAATAACTTTGTGGGCAAACACTTTAAAATTTTAAAAATAAACACTCTGTATTATGTAGTTCTGGGGCCAGCCATCTGTTTCTGTATTCCCCAAGCGTAGATTCACAGATTCATTGCATGGTTTCATAGAGTGGTTTATGTTGGAAAGGACCTTAAAGATTATCTAGTTCCAACCTGCCTGCCATGGGCAGGGACATGCTCCACTAGACCAGATTGCTCAAGGACTCTTTCAACCTGGCCTTGGGCACTTCCAGGGAGGGAGCCTCCACGAACTCCCTGAGCAGCCTGTTCCAGTGTCTCACCCTCTTTGTAAAGAATTTATTTATAACATGTAGTCTAAATATACCTTCCTCAAGCTTAAACCCATTCCCTCTCCTCCCTGCCACGGGAGGTTTAGGCTGGATGTTAGGAAGAAGTTCTATACAGAGAGAGTGATGGCCCGTTGGAATTGGCTGCCTGGGGAGGTGCTAGAGTCACCATCATTGGAGGTGTTCAGGAGGAGACTTGGTAGGGTGCTCGGTGCCATGGTTTAGTTGATTAGGTGGGTTGGATTAGTTGATAGGTTGGACGCAATGATCTCGAGTGGCTCTTCCAACCTGGTCTATTCTATTCTATTCTATTCTATTCTATTCTATTCTATTCTATTCTATTCTATTCTATTCTATTCTATTCTATCAGAACAAGTCCTTGTAAAAAGTCCTGTAATCTGTATTTTGATTGTTGCTAGTATGCTGAGTGTGAGAAATTCAATAGCTGAATCATTCTGACTAGATAATCAAATTATATTGCACTGAACATATATTCAAGAAACAGTTTTACATGTTAGAATAGAATAGAATAGAATAGAATTATCCAGGTTGGAAAAGACCTTTGAGATCATCGAGTCCAACCTATCACCCAACACCATCTAATCAACTAAACCATGGCATCAAGTCCCTCATCCAGTCTCTTCCTAAATACTTGCATTGTATTTGTAGAAGAGGAACTTACAGAATATAATTAATTTCTTACAGGTAAACACTGTATAATCCAAGACAATCAGTATATGAAGCCTTCAGTTTAGTGCAACTGAATAGATGTAGAGTTTGATAGGGAAATCACCCTCTTAAACTTTAATTTACACATTTATGTTTTAGTGTTTTGGGGTTTGGTGGGGGAGGGTGGAGTTGTTTGGTGGTTGTTGCTGTTTTTTAGTTTGTATTTTTTCTAATCCAACCCTGGAATAATACTACATCTGTGCATAGAAGAAATACAATCTCTTTATGATTATCCTTAACACCTGAAAAGAATAGATGGCATTACATTAATTTAGAAACACTGGGGTTTCAGGACAAGCTGCTTCTCTTCTGTCTTTGTCAAAATTAGAGGTGACATAATTAGTCTAGGAGCAAATTTCTGTATTTTGTTGGTAGCTTATCAATGAAATGTAAACCTACAAATGTCATATCTACAGCCATATTTCAATGTGTCAAAACAAAGCAGTGGAACAACTAATCAGCATTTAGCTAACCATAAAATCGATACAGCAGTCTTATAAAAATATCAGCTGACTTGATTCATACACACACAAAAAATAAAAATTAAAGAAAGTGATTATTCACTTCTGGATATATCATGCAATTTCTATGGTCCATGGTACTGTATAATTCATTTGATAAGCTTGTGCCACAGAATAAAAGAATGTGAAATTAATGAAATATGTTTAAGAAATGTCTTTGTATGGGTTCATATATACAGACGTTTGTCAAAATACTAAAGCATGTACACAACAAAACATACCAAGAGGCACATGATTAAAAATTAACTAAGTGCGCAGCCTAAATTATGTGAGGGCAGGCTCATTTTCACTGTGTTCACTTAATAAAAATTGTAAATCTGGTCCTATCCTACTTGCACACATCAAAGATGAAATAATAAACCTGCGTACTGCATTTTTGTTCATAAATGGTTCAAGATGATACCTTCTTTACAAACTACCCAATAATCCACTAGTGGTGATTTCCATTTGAGTACACAGTTTCTGTGAGAGCAAATGTTTGAGCAGAAGCATGATCTGAAGTCATTATGACTACTCATGTGCTGATGCATTTTGTTAGATTAGAATTCAAACAAACCTCTCTGAAAAAAGCCTCCTATTTTTCAGATGTTTGCCTCAGATGAGTGCCTGAGACCACATGCCTGTCCTACTTAAGTTACGCACACTGCAGAAGAGAAAATTAAGATGTCTAGGGAGAACAGGAAATCAGAACCGCTGCTGAAAATTGGATTGTGTGAGTGTGTCAGGATTTAGTATGACACAAACACTTTCTTTATTTAATAATAAATATGAAGCGCTGACTGGGTTCTTCAGCTCAGAATCATATTCTCACTCCTTCATCTACCTTCCTGGCATGCATCAAGAATAACGTGGCCAGCAGGAGCAGGGAAGTCATTGTGCCCCTGTACTCAGCACTGGTTAGGCCACACCTTGAGTCTGGCGTCCAGTTCTGGGCCCCTCAGTTTAAGAAGGACATCGAGAAGCTTGAACATGTCCAGAGAAGGGCAATGAGGCTGGTGAGAGGCCTTGAGCACAAGTCCTACGAGGAGAGGCTGAGGAAGCTGGGATTGTTTAGCCTGGAGAAGAGGAGGCTCAGGGGTGACCTTATTGCTGTCTACAACTACCTGAAGGGAGGTTGTAGCCAGGAAGGGGTTGGTCTCTTCTCCCAGACAACCAGCACCAGAACAAGAGGACACAGTCTCAAGCTGCGCCAGGGGAAGTTTAGGCTTGAGGTGAGGAGAAAGTTCTTCACTGAGAGAGTCATTCACCATTGGAATGTGCTGCCCAGGGAGGTGGTGGAGTCACCATCCCTGGATGTCTTCAAGAGGGGATTGGACATGGCACTTGGTGCCATGGTTTAGTAGTCATGAGGTCTTGGGTGACAGGTTGGACTTGGTGATCTTTGAAGTCTCTTCCAACCTTGGTGATTCTGTGATTCTTTGAAAATTTCAGCTCTAGTTGACAGTGCTAGTGCAACACATAGGACTTCAGAGCTCAAGTAAGTATTACTGGTCAATAGAAGACAAGTGTAGTAAACTGCTAGTAGCAAACTTCCCTTTGAAAAACTATCAAGTAATCAGGCCCTTTAATTAGAGTTCCTGAGTCTGTCTCATGTAAGATATCCTTATGCCTCTGGGATATTGCTAAAGAGGAAAAAAAAAGCACAATTTGCTCTAACAATTTTTCATCCTTTAAATGCTAAGAACTGGGCGTCATGCTGCTGTTTTGAGGCCACTTTAATAAGAGCAATTTCTGATTAGTTTCCTACATAGATGGATTTAACATATCAGCAATTCTAATTCTGATCTGTCTTGTTTTTCATTATTGTTTGCTATTCTGAGTTGCCATATTCTTTTGGAATATTTGAGGATTGATAAGGGTGCTTTGGGCATTTTCCTGATGTTTTAATTTGAATTTCCCTTAGCAGTGCCAGTTTGTCACTGTAGTGCTAGATAAATGCATTTTTCCCCTCAAATATTTTTCTTAGCAGTTACAGAACACCTTGTGTTCTGCACCAGTTCTAGTTTTTTCAAAAGACGCCGGTTTACTTAAGCTTTTCTAATGTCAATATAATATGATATGTTGTTGACTGTCACTATCACATCCTTCTTCTTTCCATTCTGTAGGATTGAGTCATGATGATGAAGGCTAAATGATTCTGAAGGGAATTATTTGACAATAAATACCCATAAAACATACTTTTATTTACCTGTGAAACATAAGCCTTTTCCCTTGCATCTATCATACAGGCTGTTTCATTGCTCCCACTATGTTGCTTTAAATTCAGACTTCTTCATTGTTTTGAAATGTTGGTGTTCTAATAGACCAGAGTGTTTCAAGATGTGATAAATGTAACTTTTGTGTGATAACAGTTAAGTATTACGTTACGGTTATACAGCTAATATTTACCACCTATAACACTTGTAATTTACAACTCGGTGATACATACAGCCTTGTGTGAGACTGTGACCTATTAACTTAGGTGGATAGTCCTATCCCAAATGAATTTTGTGATGGGCTCTAAATATCAGCTACTCTAGGAATGGGAATGTCTCTCAGGAATATTGCTGTTTCAGTTAAGTTCTTCCCACTCAATACACACTATTCTGCTCCCTTCACATGATGAGAAAACCTCATCAAGGCACAAATAAGAAAGCACCAGAAACAAAGGTCCTGGTATTACCGTTTTTCCAAACCCAGACCTCAAAAGTAAATGGATGTTTAAATCTAAAACATGAAAGGAATCCATCTTTGGAATACTGCTTGAGGCAATCAGTGTTGGTATTCTAACTATTGAAGGATTTAAGTCAGTGTGGTGAATTGTGACCTTATCTGACCACTCCATCAATAGGACAGAAGGGAGAAAATACACTGAAAAGCACATGTCTTGAGATAAGAACAGGGAGATCACTCACTATGTACCATCATGGGCAAAAAAGGCTCAATTTGTGGATATCAACTGGTGAGGCCACTAGTCATAGCCATCAGCCATTTGGCATTGTTTGCATTTTTTCATTCTAAAGGAATTATTTGAATCTTGGCATGACCCTGCTGACCAGGGTTGGTATAGGATAATCACATCATGTCAAAAGGTTGTTTAGATGTGGCATTTGGTGTTATTGTTTAGTGGTGAAATTGGTAGAGTAGGGTTAATGGTTGGACCTGAAGATCCCTAGGGTTTTTTCCAACTGAGTGGTTCTATGATGCTGTCCCATGTAGGGGCATCTCCTGTTGTCTTCACACAGAAGTCACCCCAGTAGTCCCCTTCTGCTACCAAAACCTTCCCATGTAAACTCAATATACTCAGGAAAAGTCTGTTTATGAGATTTGGATCTACTTTCTGTTTATACTTCAGCTCTTCCATTGTGCTCCCACTGCTTCTTGAGTTATATCACAAATTAGATGAAAATGGTCTGGTTTTAAAATGACCTTGCAGTGATAGACTTGTACTTCTGCTACTGCATATTGACTTGAAAATATTTTTTCTTGATGATTTAACTTAGTAATTTCAAACCAATTTTGCTAGGATGGATGAAGTCTTGGCACAGTGGCAACATTTCTTTTTCAAAACAAACATGCTAAGCACATTTCTTCTAATTTGGTGGAAAGGTTACATTGATTTTCTGTTAAACAGCTTTTTGATAAGACCACTTAGCAGAAAAATGCTTTGTGATTTCAAGACCATCATGCTTGCAAAGGCCTTGGTATTGTATTATTTGAAGTAGTCTGATAACCTCACCTTTATGTGAGTTCTACCTATCAGCTTACATCATGGCTTTAGGAATTTTGGATCAACTGCCTCCTTTTACTGAATTTTATTACAAAGTTTGCATTACCAAACGTGTTAATGCTTTCAAAACAAGGATGTTATTTACTTTGGTTTAGAAGTACTTTGTTTTTCCTTTCTGTGTTCAGGAAGAGGTGAGAGGCAGGTGTCCTGAATTTCTCCAGGAAAAGAGGAAAAGAGAGGGAGTAATTGAATTGGATTAATTCAGAAAATAAGGCAACTAATGCTTGATAAGCAGAATGGTTAATCAATAAAAGGAATTAATTTATTTTATTAATAATATTTTTTCCATGCCAAATGTTACTAAACTTATTTACAATCTGTTTAGGTTTGGGTTTCCGGTGGGGAATCACTTACACAAAACGTTGGTAATACTAATGATGTGAACACTTTAGATAGAGGAAGGATTTGATCTAGAGTAACTACACTCCTGATATCAAACTCAAAGTTGAAGGGAGAGCAAGGAGCCTCAATTTCCTGATTCAATAATAAGGTGGGTTTCCTTTGCTCCCTGATGGAGTGAAGGCAGAGGGGGAGAAGGAAAATAATGTCCAATATGCTTTATGAAGTCAATAATCAGAATCACTTATGAAGCAATATTCAGCCCGGGGATTCTGAATCAGTCCAAAATGTGGTGTTGAGAGCAGCGGTCAGGAAAGTTTATAATCCAGAATTCTGTTTTCCGTATAATTTTGTAAAGCCAAGGAAAAGTAAAAATAGGATCCAAGCACGTTGCCCAACACTGAAAGCAAAACTGGAGTACACGTGGTGGATGCTGGAGGAGGGGGATGGGCGAGTAGCGCACGGCTCGCCGGCTGGAGACCAGTCGGAACCAAAGGAAAAAGGGACGGGTTACTGAAGAACCCCTCTGTTTAACTGCTTTTTTGAAACAAAACTGACCACTGGCAGAAAAGTTATTTGAAACTTAGCCAATCACCTTCTGGGCATCAGCACAGCGGTGAGTGGTCAGGATACCTGCCAAACAGGTTTGGCTGGCTTTTTACTGGTACATGTTTTCTTTTGTCTATCTCCCCCGGCTTCTTAGGTCTCTTACTGAAAACTGTTCTGGGCCCCACCAGGACAGTAATGTTGTGGACATGGTCTGATGTAGATAATATAATTAAATATTTTCATGTTTTCTAGAAAACTATAGGAAATAGAATAGTCTTTATATTAATGAAAAGAAAAAGACTGAAAGATAAGGGCAGTGTGGAACTGTTCATATCTCCCTGTTTGTATTTTTTTTTTTTTTTAGGAAAAACAGTTGTGAAAGCGGTAGAATAAGGGGTAAAGATTTAAAAACAATGATCTGATGAATATGGTTTAATGAAACATAAAGCCAAAGAGTAGAACTGTTGGGAGAACAATGTGCTACTGATTAATTTAAATGCTCAACAACAGCTTTGAAATCTCCTTTTAAAGTACATAGGAAACATAAGAAACAACTTGTGAATACATCAGGACATCTTAATTCAACTGAATTTAAAAAATAACAGAGCAGGAAGCATGCATGCCTGTAGATGAATTTAAGGAATGGTACATGCATTTGAGTACTAAATTAGGAAGGTAACATGTAATAACTTTCTGCTATGAAGAAATACAAAAAGTGGCGAAAAACTGCTGCAACAAAAGGGAAAATGAAATCAGAGGAAATGTATGGATAAGAGTCTGAAAGTGAAGAAAAGCAAATTCTTGCTGATTCACACATGTAGGAATAAAAAATACCTTTCTTTCTTGACATTGCTCTAGAAAAATGGCAAGTTTTAAGTATATAATTAACTAAAGTAATGATAAAGAAGGAGATACTACTTGAATAAGGGAAATTAGGCTTAAGAACATGTAGAAAAGTCAAAGGTGCTTCACTGGTGGTCTATGATGAAATTCCTGCAAGGGTACCAGAATATCAAAGGGGCAGTTCTCACAAAAATAGTTCTACTAACACAGAAGCAATAACCAAAAAATAGTCTGATACAAATTACTGTAGAGACAATTTTCTGTTGTCCAGAAAGTCTTAAAAAAAGCCATAAATAGATTTCCTGGAACCCTTCTTTGACAGGATGAAAAGTTTATCAGTTGAACAGACAGAGTAGTTTTGGAACAGGATACATGAAGCTTTTAAAAATTACAAGGGAAGGGGGAAAAAAAAGAGAAGTGTGCAACTTGAGCACCTACTGGCTCAAGAGAAGAAAAACACAGAAGGAAAACATGGATAAGAAAAACACAGGAGAAGGACAATGCTGCTGAGAAGGAAAACATGAGAGAAGGAAAAGCCTGGGGCAATGCTGCTCTGAAGAAAAACGGAAAGAAAAATGACAGAGACATCACCATGGAGCCTGGAAGAAGCAGAAGCCTCTCTCTGTGCCCTAAGTTCCGCCTGCTGCAACTCATGGAGCTGAAGAGGCTGCCGAGAGGACCACCTCTCTTCTACAGCCAAAGCCTCAGCACCCTTTCTCTACAGACCCAACATCTGCAGCACAGACTCAAACTGTCCTGGGAGAGGTGAGGGGTGTGGTGAAATAATTCCTTTCCTCTTCTCTCTCCCTCTTCTCTCTCTCTCTCACTCTCTATTTTCTCTCTCTCCCCTTCTGATCCATCCACTTTATTTATGTAATATATAGTCTAGCTGTTGATATTTTGGTCTCATTTGTGCCTCTAATTTCACAACACAGGAATATTCAAAAGAACTGAGTCTCTTTCCCTCTCTGGACCAAGACATACATATTTCAATATTTCACACAATTTCTATACATCTCTTGTGTTTTTCTAAGTAAAAATAATCTGACTTTCCTCTCCAAACACTTTCATACTCATATGACTGATGAACTGTAGTGGGAGTTTCTGAAAGGAAATCCACTAGTCTATCCTAATTTATTTGGTATTCAGATTAGCAGTTACCTTTTGTCATATAAGGTTTCCACACATAAAGGGAAATTGTTTGAGTTTTAATGTACTGTAAGGATCACTACCTCCATCTAAAATGGAAGACATCAAAGGGAACATTTACATTTGAAAAAGACACAGTTTTCTTATTTCTTGACAGCAGAGCAGAGTACCAAGCTTGGAATCATATGTAGAAAAAAAAATAGTATTTAAAGAAATGTGAAGTATTCAATGAGACTATTTAGATAATCTCTGTGTTTTATGGCTTACATTATGTCTTTTGTCATATCAGAATTTTAATTTAAAATAACTATTCAGCTGTGCTGCCCCTTCTCATATCAGACTGGTTTTTATACATTTATTTATGGTTTTTTTTTCCCCAGGACTTTGAAAGGGATAGGCTAAAATTACTTTTAAGTCATTAATTATTTTTATCTGTTTAGTTTTAATGTCCCATTTCAGTCTTTAATTTACTTGTAAGTTAAGTGTAACTGTAGCAGTTTGGGCTGGGTGCCCTCTGCAGTGCTCATACGAGGGGTGCTTCCTGTGTCCAGAAGTCCAACCCTGTGGGTGGACACAGGAAGCCAGGTATTTCATACCATAATACCCTGCGCCACTATAAGATCTCAGCACGGGGTCTCGCGCTTTCTCTTTTCTTCCCTCGCTGCCACCCGGTAACTTGGGGGAGATGTCTCCAGGCCTTGGGCCTGGCTAGACCCAAGGCCGGGGGGGATGGGCAGTCTCAGATCTGGCCAGCTGAGACTAGCCTAGCAATGGAGTGGGAGGGGAAAAGAAGGAGCCCTGGGTGTCTTGGGTGTCCCCTCAGGTGGGGATGGGATATTTCTGGGTCTGCTTTGGGATCTCTTTTGTCACTGCGCTTCTGGCTCTGTGTAAACATTCACCGCTTTTCATTTAAACTTTCCATTACTTTTGCAATCCGTTTGTCTGAGTCATTATTTTTGCCCGTGGTGGGGAGGGGGGCTGCCTCAACCCGCCATAGTAACCAATGATCTTTATGACCTTTCTCCAACCACATAATTGAAGTTTGAAAATTATTCTGGATAATTACTTTTGCATATCTAAACCTTTTCTAATTTTTTTCAACACACCAAAAAGCAAAATTGAAAGAGTGGAATCTCTATTTCAGTTATCATTGTTTTAGTCTTTATATAAACTGCTTTGATATGAAACTGGATGCACTAGAAACAAGAAAATACATTTAAACAAAATGTTTTTACATACTCCTGTTTCAGTGATGTCTTTTGGGTTTTTGGTCTTTTGTTGCTAAGCATATTGACAGCTTTTCTCCTATCCTTTTATTCACACGCTGTTTACTCTTTAGAGTCACAGATCTAGCTTCATATTGCATCGCTCCTGTTCACCATACACCAGCCAAGCTTGTTTGGTTCAGCTGCTGAAGCAAATCCAGATTTTATTTTTTTATAATATATACAGACACCAGCAGCTAACTCTGTGCTTTCTCATTGCTCTCTGCACTGCACTTTGATAGAGCTTTCACAGTTCTGAAGCTTCTACAAAGTCTCTTTCACTGACCAAATAACCTCTGCATTTCTGATGCTATACTGGGAGCCTCAGAGTCTCTACTGTGCTCAAGTGACTACTGTGCTTGCATGACTAAGCAATGATAAAGTTGCATACATCATGTTCTTGTAGCTGATGATATTCATGCACCCCTTATCCACCAGTGTATTTTCAATCTTATCTTTGTTAGTAACATGGACTGAATTACTTGGTAGTAATTGGACTCAATCAATGACAGCTGCCCTTTGCCTTTTTGAGCTTGGCAGAATAGTAGTGTTCACCTGCCAATTAAGGTCCTGGTGTGGGTTCACACAGAACTGTTGAAAAGTTCTCATAAAACATGGAAGCACACTATGACACAATAAACTCCAAACCCAATATCTGTTCTTATAATTTTGAAGAAGTAAACAGCACTATTATTGTTAAAATACTAACTCAGCATGGAGCAAATTATACTTTACAGCAAATTTGTTAATTCAATAGATTTGACTAGTTGTCATAGGTTAAGGTTTAATCTGCTGCTATTCATACCATCCAGCCTCAGCTCTTTTTGTAGTTTTGACTCCAAAACCCTAGAGGTCAACCTTGCATATCCCTTTATGTTTTCTGCCAAACTCTTCATGTGGGACTGCTCTCCCTAGCTGCAGTGTAGAACACATTTGCAACATCCTGTCCTGTCTGAATTGGCCGGGGGTCTACTGCATGCAGTCACCTTTTTTGATTTGTTCAGAGGCTTAGGATAGTGTTCCAAGATGTGGCATGGGGCACTGAATATGTTTCCAGCCATCCAGTGATTGCTTCTACCGTGTATTAACCTGTTACACTAATGTTTTGCACTGGTCAGTTTTAGTGTTTTGTGACTGCTTTCAGGAAAAAAAGATATGCTCTGCAATTCAGTAATAAAGCAATAAGAAAATGCTATGGTGCACATCAAAATACAAAGAAAGTTTCCTAGAAGTCATACAAGTACTTTAATATTCATGCAAATACATTAATATGATGTCCAGTGATCACACTCTGTTGTCAAGGAATACCCTGCAGCTTTTCTGGCCATAGATATGCAATATGGTTAATTCTGAATATTCTGCATATTCACAAAAAAATTACAAAGAATCCTTAGTGCTAAGCAAAATCCTGGAAACAGACCTCAGAGAATGGATGTGAAGAGAAAATTTATCTGACTTCTGAATCCAAACTGAGAAAATGGAATGTTCCATGAAAGGAAAAAAAAAAATAAATCTTACACTGGGTACTTTAATAAATCGCCCAGAATGGAGAGCACTAGAAGGCCAGCAAAGGTGACCTAAAGAAATGTATTTGCCTGCCCTCTATTGATGATGCTCACAAGTTGATGAATGTGCTTTTGCAACTGGAGCATGTTAGTTCCTGCAGGCAGGCAAAACCGCTGAGCAACCTAGTTACTGCAGAAGTATAACCACTTATAGTTGTCAAATGAGTGCACTGCAGCTAGTGGTAAATACAGAATTATGAAAGAGAATCTCTAAAAGTGATAATTAAAATAAAATAAAACCAACAGTAAAACCTGGCAGTTTTAATCAAATTTATCTCATTGTAACAACTACTCTAAATCAGATACATAATTTGTGAGAAAATATTGGAAATATCTGTATTCGACTTGCAGACAAAAACCAGTGTGGTCTCATTGTCAGGTGCCTCTTCTTTATCTTTTGATCCTGTGTATTTTAGTTGTGCTATTCTATAGTGTGCTAGACAATTTAATTTGAAACACTTATTAACTATTTGCTTTTACTGGTAACTTTCAGTACCACAAAAAGTAATAATCTGTTATTTTTGTCTTTTAATATCTGGTGTATAAACTAATGTAAACATTTTCCTTCTCTTTACCATGCAAATAATAAGAACGACAAATAAATGGTGAATTGGTTAAAAGGAAACAAAGTTATCAAATTTCTGTTTTAAAGACAGGAATCACCATCTTTCATGGTCACTTTTTTTGGTGTATAATAACTCTAAAATCCAAATACAAGTAATAACTATGGGAAAGGATAGCATTAGAAGGCTTTTGGAGACTCATACAACAAACATAAAGAATAATTCATGCCAGATAAATAAGAGGTAGTTACTTTTATTGTCCATGTAATATTTATATGTATACTTTATTTATATAAGGATTATATGAATTATTTACTCAGAAACTAAATATCATTCCATATAAACAACTCCACAGAGACAGCCTTTGCAGTGGTCTTCTGGCAGAGAGTCTTTGGCAATGTTAATAATATGTAAGATGAAAAAGGACAAAATATAGCCAAAGAAAATTGCTTTTAAGTTAATGGCTGTCAAGGTACTGTAAATTACAGGTATGTACTTTGTGGTGGACCACAATTTTTGCAGATGTAGGTAGGCACACTATATAGGGTAGGGCATGTGCATATTTTACATCATCAGTAAATTTTTAAACCAGTGAGTTACAAATCTCTGAATTCATACTTAAGAATGGTAATACACTCTATGCAACACTAGCTGTTCCAATATGTTCTTTCAAATCCTATTCACTCTAATGATTTTCTAGTCTCATTTCCAGAAAGCAATAATCATAATATTACTTAAGCTTATATTGTTGACAAATAAGTAGGAGGAAAAATGTTTGCAGACCACATGGTATTTTACAACCAGCAAGAATATTTGTAAGTGTGATAGGAAAAAAAAGGAAAAGAACTTTAGTTTGATGGTTGATATTTCTTCTGATGTAATTTGTCTATGTGTTACTTCATAGAAAAGTATTTCAATTGCAGTGGGACATCTAACAACAATTATCTGTACACCATTTCTGACATTAGCAATGTGACCTTTACTGTGGTCAAACTTTGAGAGGAAGGAAGCCTTTTGCACCTTAAATTGATGAATAATTGACATAATAGTAAAAGAAAGCATTTCATTGTTTTTCTTTTAGACTGATAAGTGTATTGGATATATGTTACATGCCCTCTGCATATGTTTCACACACATATATGATGTATCAAAGTGGTAAACTGTGTGCGAGTTCATCTTACTGTGATGTCAGTCAGGCTGCAACAGAGAAAGATGTTACAATATCAAAACAAATGGCAAGCAGCTATTTCTTTGCTTTCCCTCCCCCCTTTATAGAATAGAATAGAATAGAGTAGAATAGACCAGGTTGGAAGAGACCTTCAAGATCATCGCGTCCAACCTATCAACCAATCCAACCCACCTAATCAACTAAACCATGGCACCCAGCACCCTGTCAAGTCTTCTCCTGAACACCTCCAATGAAGGTGACTCCAGCACCTCCCTAAGCAGCCCATTCCAATGGGCAATCACTCTCTCTGTATAGAACTTCTTCCTAACATCCAGTCTAAACCTCCCCTGGTGCAGCCTGAGACTGTGCCCTCTTGTTCTGGTGCTGGCTGCCTGGGAGAATAGACCAATCTCCGCCTCTCTACAACCTCCTTTCAGGTAGTTGTAGAGAGCAAGAAGGTCACCCCTCAGTCTCCTCTTCTCCAGGCTAAGCAACCACAGCTCCCTCAGCCTCTCCTTATAGGCCTTGTGTTCCAAACCCCTCACCAACTTTGTTGCCCTTCTCTGGACACGTTCCAGCAAGTCAACATCTTTCCTAAACTGAGGGGCCCAGAACTGGACACAGGACTCAAGGTGTGGCCTAACCAGTGCAGTGTACAGGGACAGAATGACCTCCCTGCTCCTGCTGGCCACACTGTTCCTGATGCAGGCCAGGATGCCATTGGCCCTCTTGGCTGCCTGGGCACACTGCAGGCTCATGTTCAGCTTACCATCAACCAGTACCCCCGGGTCCCTCTCTGCCTGGCCACTCTCCAGCCACTCTGACCCCAGCCGGTAGCACTGCATGGGGTTGTTGTGGCCAATGTGCAGAACCCGGCACTTGGATGTGTTAAATCTCATGCCCTTGGATTCTGCCCATCTGTCCAGCCTGTCGAGGTCCCTCTGCAAAGCCTCTCTACCCTCCAGCAGATCAACTCCTGCCCCCAGCTTGGTGTCGTCCACAAATTTACTGATGATGGACTCAATGCCCTCATCCAGATCATCAAGAAAGATGTTGAAGAGCATGGGGCCCAGCACTGATCCTTGGGGCACACCACTAGTGACAGGCCGCCAGCTGGATGTGGCACCATCCACCAGCACACTCTGGGCTCTGCCCTCCAGCCAGTTCTTAACCCATCGCAGTGTGGTTTACAATACAATACAATACAATACAATACAATACAATACAATACAATACATCAGGTTGGAAGAGACCTTCAAGATCATCACGTCCAACCTATCAACCAATCCAACCCACCTAAATACAACACAATACAATACAATACAATACAACCCACCTAAACAACTAAACCGTGGCACCAAGCACCCCATCAAACCTCTTCTTGAACACTTCCAATGAAGGTGACTCCACCACCTCCACGGGCAGCCGATTCCAATGGGCAATCACTCTCTCTGTGTGCTCCCATCCAAGCCAAGACACCTGGCAGGTCACCTGATCATAGAAAGAGATCAGGTTGGTCAGGCAGGACCTGCCCCTCCTACATCCACGCTGGCTGGGCCTGATCCCTTGGGCCATCCTGGAAGTGCTGTGTGATTGCACTCAAGATGACCTGTTCCGTAATCTTGCCTGGCACTGAGGTCAGGCTGACAGGCCTATAATTCCCTGGCTCATCCAACCAGCCCTTCTTGTGCATGGGCACCACGTTGGCCAGCTTCCAGTCTTCTGGGATCTCTCCAGTGAGCTAGGACTGCTGAAAAGTGATGGAGAGTGGCCTGGCCAGATCATCTGCCACCTCTCTCAGCACCCTAGGATTTATTGTGTCTGGTCCCATGGACTTGTGGGGATCCAAGCAGCTAAGGAGAGTTCTAAATATCTCCTCCTGGAACAGGGGGAAACTATACTGCTCCCTGGCTCCATCTGCCAGCTCTGCAGGCCAGCTGTCCGGAAGACATTCTGTCCTGCTAGTAAAATTTGAGGCAAAGAAGGTGTTAAGTACCTCTACCTTTTCTTCATCCTTTGTTACAACATTCCCCTCCGTGCCCACCAAGGAGTGGAGGTTGTCCTTGCCATTCCTCTTGCTATTAATACATTTATAGAAGGATTTTTTGTTGTCCTTCACAGCAGAGGCTAGTCTAAGCTCTAAATGTGCTTTTGCCTCCCTAATTTTCTTCCTACATGACCTAGCAACATCCTTAAATATTCCCTGGGTTGCCTCCCCTTTCTTCCAAAGATGATATACCCTCTTTTTTACCCTTAGTTCTTTTAGAAGTTCATTACCCATCCAGGCTGGCCGTCTGCCCCGGCGGCTCATCTTCTGGCACGTTGGCACAGCCTGTTCCTGCGCCTTCAAGAGTTCTTCCTTGAAGTAGGTCCAGCTCTCCTGGACCCCTTTGTTTTTAAGGGCTGTTTCCCAAGGTATCTTCTGAGTTAGTTCCTTGAGTAACCTGAAGTCTGCCCTCCGGAAGTCCAGAGTGGAGGTCTTCTTGCTGCCCCTCTTAGCTTGGCTGAATATTGAAAATTCAATTATCTCATGGTCACCGGTGCCTAAACACCCTCCGACCACCACATCACCCAACAGCCCTTCCCTGTTGGTGAAGAGGAGGTCAAGCATAGCCTTACCCCTGGTAGGTTCGTGCAGCACCTGGGATAAGAAGCTGTCCTCCATGCACTCTAAGAACCTCCTAGACTTCCTCCTCTCTGCTGTGTTGAGATCCCAGCAGGTATCAGGCAGGTTGAAGTCGCCCATGAGAACAAGGTCAGGTGATCTTGAGACAGCCTTAAGCTGTCTATAGAATGCTTCATCAACATCTTCCTCCTGGTTGGGTGGTCTATAACAGACTCCAACCGGGATGTCTGCCCTGCTGGTCTTCCCTCTCATTCTCACCCACAAGCTCCTAACCCGATCATCTCTGATCTCCAGCTCAATGGCATCTAGTGCCTCCCTGATGTACAGGGCCACCCCTCCATCCCTTCTTCCTTGCCTGTCTCTCCTGAAGAGCCTGTAGCTGTCAATTGCAGCACTCCAGTTATGTGAGTCATCCCACCATGTCTCTGTGATGGCAACTACATCATAACTTTCCTGCTGCAACAAGGCTTCCAGCTCCTCTTGTTTGTTACCCATTGTGGTGGTTTCAGCTGGGTGCTGGCCCGGATGCCACTGCACAGACCACACCTGGGAGGTCCCAAGGGGTGGGCCCTGCCCAAGGGGGCAGTCACAGAAAACCAGGTATTCCATTTCCCATAATGCCCTGCTCCCCTATAATACATCCACGCGGGGTCTTCATTTCCTCTTTCGCCCCCCGCTGCTGCCTAGGTAAAATGGCATGAGCTGCCTCCGTTGGGAGAAAGAGCCCTGGGGGGGGGTTGGGTCTACCCCCAGGTGGGGAGGGGACGTTCTTGGGTATGTTCTACGATCTCACTCTTTTGTCACAGTGCTTGTGGTTCTCTGTAAAACTTTCATTGTTGTTCCTTCTTTTTGTTTTACCATTTAAACTTTTCACCATTTTTTTGCAATCCGTTTGTCTGAGTCGTTATTTTTGCCCGTGGTGGGAGAATTGCCCTCCCAAACCACGACACCCATGCTTCATGCATTAGTGTACGTGCACTTCAGCTGGGCTGCTGGTTTCACCTCTGGCTTTGGCTTATCACCCCCAGACTCCTGCCTGAGGGGACTGGTTTCAGCCCCTTCCCCCTTCCATTCTAGTTTAAAGCCCTGTCAATGAGACCTGCCAATTCCCTTCTTAGAATCTTTTTACCTTTTGGGGATAGGCCATTCTCGTATATTATTGTATCTTAAAAGATATATTTTTTGTTGCTAGTAGATCATACTTAATTGTTCCATGTATTCCCACTGCTTTTTATTTGTTGTTTTTGTTTGTTCATTTTCTGAAATAAAATATCAAGAGCAACAAAAATATGTGGAAAATTCTCTAGCTGGATGTCACTGACATCTGCAAAGTAATGCTAAGATACCACTTGGTGATATATGTCTTACAGGTGATTTTTGCTGCTGTCACAGCTGGACTAACTTTCCTTTCATTGGTATGATATTGAAGCTCCTGCAAGCTCTAAAAGAGTACACATTGAGTCAGCAAGAATATATTTTTTCCAGCAACTGAGCATGTCAAAAATGCTAGTGATGTGAAAAGACCCACTTTATAAGGAGATCCTGTATAACAGAAAAATTAGAATAATAATAATAATCTGACTGAAGTTGCACAGTTGAAAAAAGAAAGGCAAAAGCAAAATGAATACAAGTTACTGTCAGAAAATAATACCATTCTTACAAAGATGTACCTATGCAAGGAGAAGTATGAACTGAGAATTATGGAAGTGCAATGAGTTTTGTGTGCTTTTGAGATATCTGTGTAAATCATACCTCTGCAATAAGACCTAGTCTGAACAAAATCTTGAACAAGATTTTGACTAGGTTGAGATAAAATTAATAGCATTAAGAAATTGAAGGAACAATTCCACTGTTACATTGCAGTTTCCATTTATATTGTGTCATAGTAATTCCTCAGTAAAAGATTAACTACCTCCTGCAACTGTGAGACTTAGGAAAATAAAATAGAAAAGAGTATGTTATTCCTTTATTTTATGTATTGCAGTAGATGGGAGATCAATTTGTACCCTTAAAAAGAACCAGTGCAATTGTTTCAGCAATCCTGATAAGGACAAGCAATGTTTTCCTTTGTGCTTCATGAAGAAATGTCATTATGAATATGACGACGGAGCCTCAGAATTTTGACAACTGAAGTGTTACTTGAGAAAAAGACTCCCCTTGCAGCTATAAAAAAACCTAAACAACCTTGGTTTCAAAATAAGACAATGTAGGAAATATTCCATTTGTTATGTTTATTTCCCCTGCCCCCCCTTCCCCTACTGCCTCCCCCTGCCCCCCTGCCTCCCCCTTCCCTCCCTTATACTAGGCCTTTGCAGCACAATGTCAGAGTCTGTAATACATCTAGTTTTATCAGGGCTAAGAAATTTTATTCTCATTTTGACAAATGCTGTTCTAGCCTTGGTAACCACCTTTACTAAACACCTGTCACATGGGGATTGTAACATAATGTGGTAGTCTGTAATATATTCTGTTTTTTCAGTGCTAAGAAATTTTATTATCATTTTGACAAATGCTGTTCTAACCTTGGTAACCACCTTTACTAAAAGCTTATCACATGGGGATTAGGGTAAAACAGACGTGGGGTCTGAAACAATATCAGAATCAGCAAGGAAATGAAAACCCTTTCTTGCTCAGTTTACATTATTACAGAGGGAGATACTGCTGTAGAGGATTGGGGGAAAGGTGTACTGTAAGTGATTTAAAAAACATTTAAATTGACTAGAACTGGCATAACATGGTTGACGAGGATGGAAGCTTTAGCCTCCAGTGACAAAGCCTGGTGAAATTCTAAACAGTTTTAAGTAAATAGTTTAAAGAAAAATAACTATTATTAATAGCAAGTATAAAACTCACAGCAATAAATGATAAAGGTTTTAAAGTCAGGACTACACCATCACATACTTTCTTGTAATGTTTGGGGAAACAAAAAGACATGAAACAATGCCAATTACGGAAGCAGCTGGGTTAGGCCTTTGGGATGCATTAATTCAGAGTGTTTATAAAATTAACCGAATTTTACATGCCATGATTTAAGATTTTTTGGGGAAAGGATTGTCCTTTTCCTCCACTTTGTGTTAATTATCTTGGTCCTGAAACTGACAATTTAAAGATGTGGCAAGATAACTATTTACCACTAAGTTTTTAAAAATTCCAGATGAACAGTTTCTACTGAGCTACTGCATGGCTATATCTACTTTAAGCAGAACACTATACTGAGCTATTTTTGTAGTTTCTACATATCTCAGCACAGAATATCTTATGTAGCCCTGATGTATAGTTTTAGTGAGAGATATCTATAGTTCATGCTAAAGTGATTTTGATTTTCATAAATATTATCCAGATTCCTTCTTGCCTTTACTGGGAAGACTCAGAAACTGTTTCTTAACTGCTGCAGGTAAGCTGTTAAGAAAGCACATAGACAATTCAATAATGGTAGCAAAACACCAAAAGAGAAGAGATGTATAGTGTACAGCCTGCAGTTTGCAGATTATTTCCCAAATATCACTAAAGGTCATTCACATAACTCATTCCATCAGAACTGTCACATGAAGCATCACCACGAGGCTTGTGCTAAACTGAATTTTCATTTTAAGCTATTGGAGAATCTCTTACAGGATTTTTTTCTTATTCTTTTTTCAAAGATAATATTTGTGTTACAAGATCATTCTCTAGGACAAATGCAATATTTTCTATGCCTACATCTCAAAATATCTATAATTTCCCTAGAAACAGAGTGAAAAAAAATTTGAATTACAGATAGGGAATTTCTTTACTGTAGTAGTGAAAAGAGGTCAGAAACCAAATTTAGAATAAACAGATATGGCTATGTCTCCTTCTTTGCTGTTTTTTACAAGAGGTGCCGTGCAAACCAAACCAAACCAAACCAAACCAAACCAAACCAAACCAAACAAAACACCTTTCTGAAGTGGTTTTGGTTTTGAACATCTTGTTATTGGGAGAGATTTCATGTATGTGGCAGTTTTAGCTTCACTGTATTTTATCTTTGTCCAGTACTTTGGCTTTTTAATTTACTCATCTTTGCATAACTCTATTATCAGTATGTTCAACAGAATTAATATGTCAGGCTATCAACAAATAAATAATGAAAGTATAGTATTGAATAAAATTTCAAAGAATGGAATTAGTCAAGTATTCTTCTACTGTCTGTTTCAGCCATTTTCTTAGAATGTAATCAAAGGCTGTATCTGTCTATTTAAGCAGAAGCAAGAAATAATCTGGCATAAAGGCCATGGTTTAGGTGTTTAAGAAACATTTAAGTCGTTCCTTACCTATGATTTCTGTTTGCTAGATTCCTCCATGGTACTGCTGTCTGTAGTGCTTTTCTAGGAGAGAGGCTAAGGAACTGAAGGGATGGGACCATCCCTTTCCTTTCTTTCCCACTTTTCTTTCCAGGTTGTTTTTCATCTGTGTTAACCCCAAAGCTGTCTCATCATCAGGGGCCTGAAAAAACTTGTGTGGAAGAAGATAATAAGCAGAAAATGTAAGCATACCTAACCTAGAAGCTACCAAATATGGACCTTTACCCAGAGATTTGAAAACCAGGATGAAGCTGCAATCTGCTTGTGTGATTACTGAATTTGTCACAGATGTGCTTGACTGTGTCTAGAGATGGAGAATGCAGATGCAGGTTTTCAAATGTCCACTAAGCTTAGATGCTGGTCTTGAGAGAGCTTCTTGTTTGTTGGTGTTAAATATTCATGGCTTTGGTCTCAGCTAGAGGCAACTTCAGTCACTGAAGGCTGAAAGCAGATGGTATTGCAAGTTTGATAGCTAAAAAGAGAGGCCTGGAAAGTGAGTGAATGAATTTTAAAAAAGGAGTCATTACTCACCACTTGCTATTCTTGTCAGTGATGAATAAAACAGTGCCTTGAGCTCAAGAGTTACTTTTTTATTATTCTAAAAAGCAGACCCCCTTGGCACTATATTTCCTCTTTTCATGGAAAGAAAAAAAAAAGATTGAGCAGTGCTGAAAACAATAACAAGCATAACTGGTTTTCTATACTTTGTTTCTATTAAGTACTAAATATTTCCAAAGAACCAAATGGGACATTGGGACACTTATTTCTTGACAATAATCTGAGTATTTAATGACATTTTGCTTGAAGTGTTCTCAAGTCTGAGAAGATAAAGATTTTCTGTAATAATACTGATGTCATACCTCACAAAAATGGACCTGGACAAGCAGGTGAAGTAGGCCCAGATGAACCTCCTGAGGTTCAAAAAGGCCAAGTGCAAGGTCCTGCACCAGGGTTGGGACAGCCCTCCTTATCAATACAGGCTGGGAGAGGATGTCAATGAGAGCAACCATGAGAGCAACCCTGTGGAACAAGACTGAGCGATAGTGGTGGAGAAAAAGTTGGACTTGAGCTGACAATGCTCACTTGCAGCTCAGAAAGCCAGTTGCAGCCTGGGCTGCATCAAAAGAAGCATGGCCAGCAGATCTAGAGAGGTGATTCTGACACTCTGCTCTGGTGAAACCCCACCTGATGTACTGTGTCCAGCTCTGGGGCCCTCAGTACAAGAAGGACATGGATATAGAATGATTTGGGGTGGAAGGGACTTTCAAAGGTCCAGCCCTGTTGCAGTAAGTAGGAACATGCTCCACAAGATCAGGTTGCCCAAAGCCCTGTTGAGCCTCACTTTGAATATTTCCAGGGATGAGACTTCCACCACCTCCCTGGGCAAACTGTTCCAGGGTTCAACTACCCTCATGGTAAAGAACTTTCTCCTAAGGGCTAAACCAAATGTTCTCTTCTCTAAATTCCCCTCATACTACCACTACAGGCCTTAGAAAACAAACCCTCTCCAGCCTCCTTGTATGCCTCCTTCAAGTACTGGAAGGCTGCTATTAGGTCTCCCAGGAGTTTTCTTTTCTCCAGGCTGAACAAGCCCATCTCCCTCAGCCTGTTTTCATAGCAGAGGTGCTCCAACATCCTGATCATTTTGGTGGCCCTCCTCTGGACCTGCTCCATCAGGTCCATGTCCTTCTTGTGTTGAGGTCTCCAGAGCTGGATACAGTACTCCAGGTAAGCTCTCACCAGAGCACAGTGAAGTGGCAGAATCACCTCTCAGATCTGCTGGCAACTCATCTTTTGATGTAGCCCAGCATGTGATTTGCCTTCTGGGCTGCAAGTGTAAGTGCCAGTCCTTTTCTGCAAGGCTGCTTTCTATCACTTCATCCACCATCCTCTATTAGTAATAAGAATTGTTCTGGCCAAGGTGCAGGACCCTTCACTTCTCTTGTTGAGCCTCATGAGGTTCACCTGGGCCCACCTTTCCAGCCCATCTGGGTCCACCTTTCCAGCCCATCTGGGTCCCTCTGGATAACATCCCATCCCTCTGCTGTATCGACACCACCATTCAGCTTGGTGTCATCTGCAGACTTGCTGATGCTGCACTCAATCTCACTGTCTGTATCTTTGATAAAAATATGAAACACTACCAGTAGATGTGATGGCAACTACATCATAACTTTCCTGCTGTAACAAGGCTTCCAGCTCCTCTTGTTTGTTACCCATACTGTGTGCATTAGTGTACATGCACTTTAGCTGGGCTGCTGGTTTCACCCCTGACTCCAGCTTACCACCCTCAGACTCCTGTCTGGGGGACTGGTTTCAGCCCATTGCCCCTTCAAATCTAGTTTAAAGCCCTGTCAATGAGACCTGCCAACTCCCTCCCTAGAACCCTTTTCCCTCTGGGGGATAGGCTGTTCTCATTGCTGGGATTTTTCTCCCCCTTTAGGACAGATGTACTCCATCTGTTGCTAGTGGACCTGGTGCCATAGAAAGTTCCCCAAGATCAAAACCCCAAAATTCTGTTGGTTGCTCCAGCCTCTGAGCCACTTGTTAATGACACCTGCTGTCCTGTTCCTTTCAGTATTCCTTCCTGCAACTGAGGGTATTGATGAAAAAATTACCTGTACCTCTGACCCCTTAACCAGTTTTCCCAGAGCCTTGAAGTCCTTTTTGATTGCCTTTGAACCTCTGGTTTCAACCTCATCACTCCCTACCTGAATAACTATCAAGGGATAGTAGAGGACTGTACCAGACTAGGCATCCTTCAGCCATCTCTGACCTGGGCCCCAGGGAGGCAGCAGACTTCCCTGTGGGAAGGATCCGGCCAACATATGGGGGCCTCTGTTCCCCTCAGGAGGGAATCACTGATAACAATTACCCTCCTCTTCTTTTTTAAGGGAACAAGTCCTGATGCAGGCCGTTTGGCTTTAGGCAACACCTCAGATGGTGTGTCTTCTGTCTTCAGAATCACCTCACTCTCAACTTCCAGTGCCCCATACTTGTTTTGCAGGAGCAGCTGGGAAGGTGAGGGAAGCCATGAGGGTTTTACTTTGTCTCTCCCATTTCCCAATACATCCTGGGCCATCTCCCTCTGCTAGGGGAGCCTGCAGAGCCTGGTTCCTCAAATCCAACTCCCTTTCACATTCTCTTTCAGTCCTAAATCTAACAACTTCTTCCTTCAGTTCAGCCAGTAGATTAAGCAGATAATCGAGCTGCTCACACCTAATGCAGGTGTTATCTCCGCTGCCCTCTATTGCAGGTGTCAGGCTCCAGCACTCTCTGCAGCCAGTTGCCTGGACACCTGCCTGCTTATGTTCAACCTCAGTCTGGATCGACACAGATCTTTTGAAAACAGCTTTGCTGCAAGTTTCCACCATCCCTATCCCTGGCCACTGACTAACTTGGGAAAAAGAAAAAAAAAAGAAAAAAAGAAAAAGGTGTCGTGGCATGTGCCACTGGCTGCAGTCGAGCGAGAAGGCAGCAGCTCTCCAGCAAAGTGGTGATTGCATAGCTCAGCCCTAGCGCGTTTAAATTCCCCGCAGCTGAGTTCACAATCTTGAGCAGACATGAGAGGACCCTGATGGTCCTTGCTGTCTACTGAGGTTGTCCCGCCCCAAAAAGCCTGAAAAAGAAACTAAAATGGAGTTCCTTTTGGCTCAAGCATGCTGGGCCTGTTGCTGATCCCGAGGCAGCTCTCTTGCAAAATGGTGATCGTGCGGCTCAGCCATGGCATGTTTAAATTCCCCACAGCTGACATCACGATCTCTTATCCACTGAACTGTCCACTTTTAAAATCCATATCTCTCCAACTTTGTGAGTAGGATGTAGTGGGGAACTGTGTCAAAGGCCTTGCAGAAGTCCAGATTGATGACAACTGTAGGTCATTCCTTGTCCACTGATGGAAAACCACTAGGCTCATCAGGCAGGACTTGCCCTTGGTGAAGCCATGCTGGCTGTCTTTGACCAACTCTTCATCTTCCATGTGCCTTGTTAGAGATTCTAGGAGAATCTGTTCCATGTTGGTCCCAGGCACAGAAGAAAGGCTGACAGGTTGGTAATTCCCAGAGTCCTCCTTTCTGCCCTTTTGAAAAATCGGTATAATGCTTCCCTTCTTCCAATCTCCAGGGACTTCATCTGACTGGCCTGGTGTCTACATCAGCCAATTCTCTCAGTACTCTGGGATGTATCTCATCAAGTCCCATAGACTTGTGTATGTTCAGGTTCCTCAGAACTTGACCTTGACCTTCACAAACAGTGAGAGGAACTTTGCTGCCCTTATCCCCACCTTGGGTTTTTTAAACTTGGCAGGTGTTGGGAGAGAAGTTGCCAGTAAAGACTGAGGAAAAACATTTGTTGATAAACTTAACCTTCTCCACATCTGTTGTTACTAGCTCACCATTCTTGCTCTTTGGAGAGGGTGTTGTCCCTAACCTTCCTTTTTTCACTGACATACCTACAGAAGCCCTTCTTGTTATTCACATCCCTTCCAAGGTCAGCTCCAGCCATGCTCTGGCCTTCCTGACCTCATCCCTACAGAATCAGGCAGTGTATCTTTACTCTTCCCAGGACACCTGTCCCTGCTACCATTGCCTGTGTGTGGGATTCAAGGACAAGGCAGCATTCTGCATTAATGAGCACATCCTCTCTCCCTTTGGCTCAGGAATGTAAGCAGCTCTGGGAAAAGACACAGCTGTAAATAACAAGGTTCAGGGAGGCTTTCTTTGGCCTGGGAAAGAGGAGATTGGAAAGAGCATGTGGGGAGAGAAAAGATATTTAAGCCATGATGTGTATTCAACACAGGGCTGGCATTTGTTGATGCAGAAACTCCTTGGTGTCTTCTGTGGCTGCAACACCCAACACCTGTGCAGGGCCTTTTAGCTTGAACAGCACGTCTCGGCTCAGATAAGCTGGTTTCTTTCCTTGCTTGCTAGACATGGGTAGGTCTACCTAGTGAGTCCAGAGAAGGGCCACAAATGTGATCAGAGGGCTGCCAGTACCTGTTCTATGAATACAGGCTGAGAGAGTTGGGGTTGAGTATGGAGAAAAGAAGGCTCTGGGCAGACCTTGTAGTGGCCTTCTAGTAACTGAAGGGGACCTACAAGAAAGCTGCAGAGGGACTATTTACAAGGGCATATAGCACTAGGAGAAGGGGCAATGAACTAGATTAAAATATGCTTGGAAGACCACAAAACTGATACTGATTTGTGACAAGTTTTGACCATCTAGTATTTCAAAGAGAAAATTATGCCCATAGTTTAATACGGCAGTGAGGCTCACGGCTGTAAAAATGCATTCCTATTCTCACATATGCGACTTAAGCCTAATACCTCGTAATTCTATTTGTGTCCTTGAATTTTTCCAAGATTACTGCCAAGGCTCTGAATAACTCAAATTTACTCCAAGAGAAAAGCTTTTCCGTTTTGTTTCCTAATCTAATTCTCTGGAAGCCTATTAAAGCAAACATTAAATGATATCTCAGATTTCTTGTAGGATTACTACTGATAAAAATCAAATATCAAGATGGAGGCTTTAAAGCACTAATTCCATGGATGCCCCTTCACTAACATGTAATTGTACATTGTCGTATTCTGGGTATTGTAATACTGCTAAAAAATAATATTTAATGCTATATGATAATAAGTTGACAAGAATATTGGTCTGTTTTTGCATTCCTAGAAGATAGCCATTTGGGAGATTTTGAGATTGGCAATGTATACTTTTTTATCTGCTTTGTTTTGTTTTTAGTTTTTTGGTGTTTTCCCCAGCACCAAGTACTGTGACAAGGTGTGATGATGCTTTGACTCATCATGGTTTAGAATAGAATAGAATAGAATAGAATAGAATAGAATAGAATAGAATAGAATAGAATGGAGTGGAATGGAATAGAATAGAATAGAATAGAATAGAATAGAATAGAATAGAATAGAATAGAATAGAATAGACCAGGTTGGAAGAGACCTTCAAGGTCATCGTGTCCAACCTGTCATCCAGCACTACCTAATCAACTAAACCATGCAACCAAGCACCCTATCAAGTCTCCTCCTGAACACCTCCAGTGACGGCGACTCCACCACCTCCCTGGGTAGACCATTCCAATGGGCAATCACTCTCTCTGTGTAAAACTTCCTAACCTCCAGCCTAAACCTCCCCTGGTGCAGCCTGAGACTGTGTCCTCTTGTTCTGGTGCTGGTTGCTGGGGAGAAGAGACCAACCTCTGTCTGTCTACAACCTCCCTTAAGGTAGCTGTAGAGAGCAATGAGGTCACCCTTGAGTCTCCTCCTCTCCAGGCTAAGCAACCACAGCTCCCTCAGCCTCTCCTCATAGGGCTTGTGTTCCAAACCCCTCACCAACTTTGTTGCCCTTCTCTGGACATGTTCCAGCATGTTAACATCCTTCCTAAACTGAGGGGCCCAGAACTGGACACAGGACTCAAGGTGTGGCCTAACCAGTGCAGTGTACAGAGGGAGAATGACCTCCCTGTTCCTACTGGCCACACTGTTCCTGATGCAGGCCAGGATGCCACTGGCCCTCTTGGCTGCCTGGGCACACTGCAGGCTCATGTTCAGCCTCCCATCAACCAGCACCCCCAGGTCCCTCTCTGCCTGGCCACCCTCCAGCCACTCTGACCCCAGCCTGTAGCACTGCATGGGGTTATCGTGGCCAATGTGCAGAACCCGGCACTTGGATGTATTAAATCTTATGCTGTTGGATTCTGCCCATCTCATTCCTGTACATGTAGTGATGATTCTGGGGAACAGGAAACATGTCAGAGTATGCTGCAAGGTGAGATGTTAGGTAAGAAGGAACACACCTCTCCTCTTACACCTGACTGAAACTATGAAGGCTTTAGATAGTCTGAACTGCAGTTTAAACCAATTTATTATGCTTTTGTAGTTTATTTTGTTTTATTTTTTTGATATAAAGCAAGAGCTGAGGAGAAGAACATAAAATGATCTGTGTCTGGGATTTATAATTTTTCTTTCCAGGTTTTTGGTTCTGCATGCTGGCCTAAAAAAAATATTTATAAACCCCTTAGATATTTATTTTTATCTTTGTTAAAGAATGCACACTTATGAAATAGTATTTCTTTACCTGGAAATTAATTTCTTCTATAAATTTCATAAAAGATGTGAAGATTTTTCACGTCTATATAAATTTGTTCTCCTTTCCTTTTTGTTTATTAACATAACTTCTCCTAACCTTAGAAGTAAGATTAAAAATTGTGATCTACTAGGTGTTACGATCTTTGGTTTTCAGAGAATATCTGAAACCCCACTGAATCTGACAAAGACAATGGACATATTGAAATTTCTTATTATAATTTATTACTCATTATGCTAATTAATTAATGTCCTGAGGAACATATATTCAAAATAAAAAAAAAATACTAAAAAACTAATTTTTTGTTTTTCCCTCCAGCAGAAGTTGTGCAAAAATGAAAGCACAAAGTAAAACAGGTGTCAAAAGAGTATGAGTTTCAAACCTGCATATTTCTTTTCTAGTGATTAAATGGTGAACCATAAAGCTGCCAAATTGGGCCAAAAATTAATTTATCCCAGATGCCTGTCTACAACAGTGGTCAAAAGGAGATGCCATGACAGCAGGCAAATAAGTTACTGCAGTGTTCTCCAGACTCTGCTATTTTCATCTCAGAAGATATCCTCTGATGAATGTAGGTTCTATTTAATAATCAAATGCAGCTTACCTTCCAAAGACTTGATCCATTTTCTCCTCAGGTTTAGCATCCAAATTTTATTTATTTATTTTTGACCTGGTATTACTTGGCTCTTGTGTGAAGCACCATTATTTTTTGCTTGCTTTGAACCTTGCTTTGAATCTTGATGCCCAGAGTTATTTTGTTGATTGTCACTATAACCGTAGGGAGTTAAGCTCTATATGCTTATGTTCTGTTCAGCTTTGTTCAGGTATAGTGAATACAAGTGCTTTTCATTCTTTCTTTCTCTCTTGTTTAATTTTTTTTTTCCTTTTTTTTCCCCCTAGTTAGTGACAAGGGACAATGAAGCAAGCTGCGAAGGAAGTTTATGGTCCACATAGCTGTTTTTCTAAAGCAATACAAGTGTCAAGTTTATACAACTGGAAATAACTGCAACACAAGTAGCAGTATTTCCTGACTGGCTGGCTGGAGAGTGACTCCAGGACTGGCTCAGGTGGACTCTAGCTGAGAGGTGTTTTATTTTGGTTTTGTTTTAGGGCTTCCTCGGGGTGGGAGGACCCACAGACACCGGGAGGACCAGCAGGGTTGTCCTCTTGTGTACCTGGTTGGGAGGGTGATGTAGCTGGGGGCAATTTGGTGAGAGAGCTCTCTCACTGGAATGCTGCCAGCCACATGTGCTGGGTCAGGTGGCAGAGTGCAGAAGCCTCAGTGGTGGCTTGAATAAAACATAGACAGTAGTAAGGCAGGATAAAAACAAAACAAACCAACAAAAAACAAAAACAAAAACAAAGAAAGAAAAACTTTTCAACATCTCAGTCAAAATATAATGGTCTCCACCTGGCAGAAGAAGATCATGCTCCTGATGCCAGCCACAATGGAGGTGGGAACCAAGACAGTGCTCCCATAGAAGGATGCAATGATACAGGTCACTGCCTGCAGTGAATGCCTTAGTCTCTCCTTGGTAGAGGCAGAGAGCTGTACACACTATGAGCAGGTGGATTTTCTACCCAGCTGTGCAGCACAGCTACATGGTGAGGTTGAAAGAGTGAAAGACAAAGCATTAGGGAAGCCGAGGACAAGATTGACTGGTGGAGCCAGGCTTTGACTGCCCTGAAGGTCAGGAACATCCACTAAAAATACTGAGGGTCAAGCACTCTCTGTAGTTTTCCCCCACCAGACTGAAGGCAGTAACCTAAAGGGAAAGAGGGAGTGGAGGCAAGTCCATGGTGAAGGTAGCAAACAATTTCTTGCCTTGACCACCTCCCCCCAGCTCCCTTAACAGGGGGCAGTGGCAACAAGTTCCTGCCTGGCATGGCAGACATATTGCCTCATTTAGTCCCCTAACCCCTCAGGTGTCCTTGCTGAGCAGGTATGATGCACTGCAAGTGCAGGCAGGCAATGAGGAAGATGAATCATCTGGCTTGGAATTATTCCCAAGATTAAGGAAGCCCAAACCCAGCATACAAACATCTTTTATCAAAAAAAAAGAGAAGAGTCATTGTTATAGGTGACTCCCTTCTGATGGGAACAGAAGGCCTAAAATGCAGACCTGATCCATTTCAAAGGGAAGTCTGCTGTCTGCCCAGGGCCTGGGCTAAGGATATAGTAAGAAAGCTCCCTACCATGGTACAGCCCGCAGATCGTTATCCATTATTAACCTTTCAGATAGGCAACAACATTCTTGAAAAATGAAAACTGAGGGCTGCCAAGAAAGACTTCAGGGCCTTGGGTCAACTGGTCAAGGGACTGGGAACACAGGTAGTGCTCTCATCTATTCCTCCAGTTGCAGAAACCAACCCAAAAAGACTGAGGAGGACCCACCAAATAATTCTTGTCTTTGAGTCTTTGTGTTTTTTGAGCATGGGCCACCTCACATGATGCCAGATCTGCTGGCAGCAGATGGGGTGCATCTCTCTCAAAGGGGGAGAAGGTTTATATCACTGGGCTCATTAATCAAGCTTTAAACTAGATTTGAAGGGGGGAAAAGGAAAAAACTGGCTCACTGGAAACAAGCATGAGATATTTGCATAGGACTCATAGTAGAACCTGACAATGATCAAGTAGATATAAAGGGGAAGGGGGATAATGATAATATCAGGCCTTCATGTGACAAGCTGAGGGATGGCATGCCAGGGCTGGAGGGATGGGGGGCTAGCAAGGGCCTCCAGCCCATTGCCTGGCAGTATGCTAGGGACACAGAAATACAGTCAAAATCTCACAGTCTACCACCAGGGTAGAATCAGTGTCCTTAGCTTGCACCTTGAAATGCCTGTACACCATCAGACACATCATGGGGAATAAACAGGAGTTAGAAATCCATGTGTGGTAAAGAGGTTATGATCTGGGGGCAGTTACAGAGATGTGGTGGGACAGCTTACATGAGTGGAATGTGGTCATGGATGGCTATGTCCTTTTTAGGAAAGGTCAACAAAGAGAGGTGGTAGAGTTGCTCTTTATGTGAGGAAGCAATTAGAATGTATTGAGTTCTGGCCAGGGGTGGAAGAGGGGCAAACTGAGAGTTTGTGAGTGAGAATTAAAGGGGCAGGCTAGCACGAATGATACTGTTGTGGGGGGTTATTACAGACCACCTAATCAGGATGAGGAAGCTGATGAAACCCAAAGGCGGCTGACAGCAGCCTCACAATCACAGGCTCTGGTTCTCATGGGGGATTTTAACTGCCCAGATATTTGCTGCAAGGCCTACTCAGCCAATCAGCCACAGTCTAGGAGGTTCCTCCAGCACATCAATGATAAATTCTTGATGCCAATGGTGGAGGAGCCAACTAGAGGAGAAGCACTACTGGACCTGCCACTCGCCAACAAGGAATGGTGAAGTGTTGAAAGCAGCCTTGGCTGTAGTGATCATGAGACAGTGGAGTTCAGAATCTTTGTGGCAGGAACAGAGTATTAACCAGATCACAACCTTGACTTCAGCAGAGGCAACTTTGGCCTTTTCAAGCCTAGCTGATGGAAGGTTGACCATGAGCCAGCGGTGTGCTCCTGTAGCCAAGAAGGCCAATGCCATTCTGGGGTGTATTGGAAGGGGTGTGATGAATAGATCGAGAGAGGTTCTCTTCCCCCCTCTGCACTCCCCTGGTGAGGCTGCATCTGGAAATATTGTGTGCAGTTCTGGGCCTCTCAGTTCAAGAGGGACAGTCAGCTACTAGGGAGAGTCCAGCTTAGAGCCACAAAGAAAATTAAAGGAGTAGCACCTTTTCCTTATGAGGAGAGACTGAGGGAGCTGGGTCTCTTTAGCTTGGAGGAGATTGAGGGGTGACCTTATTAATGTTTATAAATATGTAAAGGAGGAATGCTGAGAGGATGGAGCCAGGCTCTTCTTGGTGATGCCCAACGACAGAACAAGGGAGGAAGGTGAGGCATGGGAAGTTCCATGTAAATGTGAGGAAGACTTTTTTCACTGTGAGGGTGATGGAACACTGGCACAGGCTGCCCAGGGAATTTGTGGACTCTTCCTCTCTGGAGATGTTCAAGACCTGCCTGGATGCGTTCCAGTGTGAACTGTTACAAGTGATTGTGCTCTGGCAGGGGGTTGGACTAGATGATCATTCGACATCCCTTCCAGCCCCTAACATTCTGTGATAATTAGAATTAGTACGATTAGGAACATTAAAAACTTTCCTCATGATTTCAGGAGAAGCATCTCAGATTTAAATATTACATTTTAAATTTGTCTCTGATAGTGTATTTATGATTTTATCAGCATATGTAATTCCTTTATTCCTGCCTCACCTTCCTTTTTAAAAAGTTTTTAAAATTATCTTTCTTGAGTGTTGACAACAAAGTATCATTCTCCTCATAACCTTTGGGCTAATAGACAAATTAAGACATCAGTAGTTCGCTTTATCGTCTGGTAAAAGCACAGTGCTTTTCAACAGTTCAAATTACTGGAGAAATCCACAATGCTGGGCAAATCCACTAACATTTCTAATTTCCTCTAATTGAAAAGGGGCTCAATTACTTAAATGTGTGAAGTCATGGACATCTCAACTATTACGCTGGCACCACAGTATGATACAAATGTTTAAATGAACCCAATTTGATTTTGCTTGATTAAGAGGTGTTATGCTTTCTGTGAATTTATATTTCTGTTATAATCTCATAATATCTAATATTGTATAATAATAATTATCATAATATGCAGACACTCTATAGTCGTTGTACTGTATAGATAATGGAAGTCTGCAGTGAAATTAAATGAAAAATTCCACACACCTTGACTGCCCCCCTATCCTGACCTAACAGGACACAGAACATACACAGTACCTATTTAATGGAAGATTGTGAAAACTATGATAATGATTAGTTCCTGGAAGGGACTCATCAACAGAATCTTGGTAGAGCTTATTAGAAAGTCCTGCCTTGCTTTAGCCTGGCTCTACAAAGTGTAATTGAAGCAGGTAGAGTACATTGAAATAATGAACGTCATCTTGGGACATTAGGTAGTCATGGTAATATCTTATTCATTGAAGCAAAAAATAGTACTTCCTTTTTCTTGACTGATCCTTGGAAAATGTTGGCAAAAGTTCAGTTTTGCTTTGGGAGATTTTGAATAGTTGGAAACTACATCTGACCATTAAAAAAAAACCCAGAAATTACTGATTGGTTCTGTTTATATAATTACTGACAATAGAATCAGTGCTTTTCTCCTCTGTGATCTTAGGGACTGTTATTTTTCTCTTTCTGTGAACTGTGCTACTTAATGTTTACAGAAGCTGTGCCTTATGATAACAGCATAAATACAGCAACATTTACCAATTATTTTTTTATTATTTTAGGCAGTAAATGATGGATTTTGAAAAAAAACAACTTGGTGACATTAGAAATTTTACCCTTATAAAATCGAAGGAGATTTTTACCACTAAATGCACTCTAACAGTGTTCCATTTCTACTTGTTCAGGAAATCGTGCTCTACATGCCTCATTTTGCTCAGTAGAATAGATAACTTCCAAAATGAAATCTTAAAATATTCATCATGTTTCAGACCTACCTAGGGAAAAATTTGCTTGACTGACAGATAGTCACGATTGTTGCATTGGCCATCAATTTTGCCACCACTTCTTCTGTTCAGCAGAACACCTGAACTGGCTTTTCCCAAGAGATATTAGACGCAATTAGGGAAGCGAACAAAAAAGCAGCTTGTAATCTGTATTCACACCATGCAAACACAGCTGAGCAGTGCACAATGCTTTGACAAGTTTTTGTTCGTAACAGCTCTTTTGGCATTAGATGGCTGATAATGTGATGTAAATGCAAAGATTATATGATGTACACCTGATGTTCCATTATGACTACCTCACTGCTGATAACGATCTTCAGTATTGCTTCTTTGCTTTCAGGAATTTGCCAGAGAGCATCTCAAACTGTTCTTTGAGTAACAGCATGTGGTGGATTGAAAATCCCCCCCAACATAAAATTGCCAGACCAGCTCAGTGGAAGCAAATGAAGCTGTATTTACAATCAAAACTACAATCTAGAAATGAAATGCAATGAATATGTACAAAATGTAGAATATTTACATATATGTACAATTTATAAACAACACAATAACCCCACTGAACAAACCAGGGGGCAACTAATACCTTCCCTATCCCTGTTCCCCTTCCCTACCCCCCTGTACATGGGACAACAGAAAGAACAGAGAATTGCTGTTAGTTACTTAACCACAATGAGAATGCATTTGAGGTCAGCAAAGCCAGCAGAAGCACAAATTAGTATCTACCAGAGTGAGGAAACCAAAAAGAGAGAAAGCTAGTTTACAGATCTAACTTTTATGTTTGTTATCTGTCCAAAGGGATTAGTTAGAACTTATAATTATTTTCCTTTTTACATCCAATGGTGATTTATTTACACTCTTCAACTTTTTTGTTCAAGATCTGGGGAAAATTTTCTAGGCACAGCCTGAAACTGCCACACAACATGAAATACAGACTGCAAGTATCTTTGCTATAACAACATGATTAATAATGAACAGAAAGACTTAAGGAAATTCTGTATTTTATAGTGTTTTTAGCTTAGGAATTATATGCTCCATTTGTAGTTCTGCAGGAATAAATGAATTTAAGAATAAATTAATGGTGGCTGCATGAAGCCTTTCATTTGCAGAGCAGAAGGTCTGCACCTGAAACACTCACTGACAAGTTAGTTTGCTATCCACTTTGTTGACTATTTTGAATCTAAACATAATCAATACAATCATTTTGGATGCCATAAATAATCAACTATGGCCAAATAATAACAAAGGCATGCAAAATGTTATCATTCTATTGTTCTGCAATGGAAGAACCAAACAATCAAACAAAAACCTCTGCTGCCCTTATCTTCTCGTTTTTTAAAAGATAAAGATTAAACTGGTCAAGAGGTTCTCATTCCTTTTCACTGCTATTCTTTAATCATTGACTGTCTAACACAGAAGCTACACTTGGTCTTTGTTCAGAGTCCTTAATTTAGTAATCTTTTTGCACATGGCTCATTTAAAAAAGAAACATCTAGACTTTGCCTTTAGTTTTTGTTTATCATCAGATAGAATAAATATGTTTTTCTTACCAGATGTCAGCATTTTACATGTCTTACCATTTCCATCTTCTATTAAGAAACTTGCCAGTGTGTATTTAAAGGTTGCATTTTAAAATTACATCAATACTGTCAGAATGGATCTAGATTGAGTGATTATTATTGATTATTATTTGCATCTTGTGAAATAATAAAATGATAGCCATATATTCACAAAGTGTTCATTGATAGATATATGTTACATTTGGTCTTGGTACTGTATTTTTTGTTTGTTGTGAGAAATTAACATTGCAGAAGCAGGCTAGCCTAATAAGTACTTTGAAAAAACACTTTTGATCCAGACTTGACTTCAATAAAATTGTTTATAGTGTTAATATCAGCATCCTGCAAACCTTTTATTAATCCTTGTTCTTTTGCATAATCAAGTGGTACTGATAGACACATCTGCATCTCACAGAATCACAGAATGTTGGGGGTTGTAAGGATCTTCAAAAGATTATCTAGTCCAACACCCCTGCTGGAGCAGGATCATCTAGAGCAGGGCACACAGGAATGTATCCAGGTGGGTTTTAAACATCTCCAGAGAAAGAGACTCCACAACCACTCTGGGCAGCCTGTTCCAGTGTTCTGTCACCCTCACAGTGAAAAAGTCTTTCCTTCTGTTGATGTGGAACCTCCTATGTTCCAGCTTGCACCTGTTGCCCCTTTTCCTGTCATTGGACACCACTGAGAAGAGCATGGATCCATCCTCCCAACACTTGACCTTCACATATTTATGAGCTTTAATGAGGCTGCCCCTCAGTCTCCTCTTCTCCAAGCTAAAGAGACCCAGCTCCTTCAGCCTTCCCTCGTAAAGGAGGTGTTCCACTCCTTTAGTTGTATTTGTGGCTCTGTGCTGGACTCTTTCAAGCAGTCCCCTGTGTTCACGCAAGCTGTGGTAAAATCATAGCTATATATATATTTAAGACAGGAAACAGTAATGCAGACTGTAACATACATAAACCAATAAGCCAGGTGTATTGGATAGTTCAGACATGTCACCATTCACTAAGGAAGATTATATGAGTAAACCCAACCTTAAAAAAAAAAAGAAAAGGCAAGAACTTTAAAGACTTATAAACAACAGTGTGTTTTGTCTAATCTTCAGTGATGACAGTAAAAATACGTAATGAAAGCTACACACAGCATGAAGCAACAAAAAACCCCAAAACCTTCTAATGAAGATTAAAACACTTTAAAGTTCCAGAAATTTAGGAAAGAACAAATTTTTAAGAAGTGAGAAAAAAATTCAACAAAATGCTGATCACAGATGGGTATTTGGAGAGAGACAAGAGGGAGAGGTGGAAGCAAAAAACTTAGGAGAGATTTTTAAACCAAAATTACCTGTGGAATTTTAAAACTTCCAAAACAGAAAGACATATGAAAATCAGGGATTTTACATTCTAAATGTTTTACCAAATAAAATGTGTCATGCACCACTAATTGGTAATATTCAGTACTGAAAAAAATAAATACATTTATAGATTAATAAAATGGTTTGGGTGGGAAGGGATTTTACAGATCATCTACTTCTAAGATCCTGCCATGTGTAGGGACATCTTCTACTAGATTGCATTGGTCAAGGCCTCATCCAGCCAAGCCTTGAACACCTACAGGGAAGGGGCATCCACAACCTCCCTGGGCAACCACCTTCACTGTAAAGAATTTCTAATATGTAGTCTAAATCTACCATCCTCACATTTCAATCCATTCTCTATCATCCTATCATAACAAGCCCTTGTAAAAAGTCCCTTCCTGGCTTTCTTACAGGCCCCTTTCAGGAGTGGAAAGACCATTAAAGGTCTCCCTGTAGCCTTCTCTCCTCTACACTGAACAGCTGCAGTTTTCTCAGCCAGTCCCCGTAGGGGAGTTGCTCCAGCCCGCTGACCATCTTCGTGGCCCTACTCTGGACCCATTTCAGTAGTTTTTTTGTCCTTATGCTGGGGGCACCAGAACTAGACACAGTACTCCAGGCGGCATCTCATGAGAGCAGAGTAGAAGGGCAGAATCCCCTCTCCTATCCTGCTGGTCACACTTCTTTGATGCATCCCAGGATACAGTTGGCCCTCTGGGCTGCAAGCACACATTGAAATTCATGTTGAGTTTTTCATCAGCTGACATCCCTAAGTTCTTCTCCTCAAGACTGCCCTCAAGCTACTCCTCACCCAGCCTGTATTTGTCCTTGTAGTTGCCGCAACCTAGGTGTAGGACCTTGTAGAAATTCATGAGGCTCTCTTGGGCTCATCTACCAAGACAGTACAAGTCCCTGTGGATGTTATCCCTTCCCTCCTGAGTGTCAGCTGGACCACACAGCTTGGTGTCATGCACAAACTTGTTGAGGGTGTACTCAATCCTGCTGTCCATATTGCTGACCAAGATGTTAAACAGCTCTGGTTCCAGTACTGACCCCTGAAGCCACCACTTGTCACGGGTCTCCATTTGGACATTGACCTGTTGACCACAACTCTCTTATCACAGTCATTCAGCTAATCATTTATCCAATGAGTCATTCACCCCTCAAGTCCGTGCTTTTCCAATTTGGTGACTAGTATGTCATGCAGAATGGTGTCAAACACTTTACACGAGTCCAGGTAGATTCCTTCCCCAGAAGGACAGCTATTCTTTACTGCTGAGAAAAATGTCATTCTTTTATAATATTCAGAATTTAAGCTAATAGCAAGACCAAGTTTTATCACAGATCATATTAGTTCCTTAAACAATTAAGTTGTATATAGAATCATAGAATTGTTAGGGCTGGAAGGGACTTCATGGATCATCTAATTACAAAACCCCTGCCATGGGCAGGGACACCTCATACTCAGGTTGCCCAGAGCCACATCCAGCCTGGTCTTAAAAACCTACTGGGATTAGGCTTCCACCACCTCCCTGGGCAACCTGTTCCAGCGCCTCACCACCCTCATGGTGAAAAACTTCTTCCTCACCTCATATTGACTCATGTAGTAGCAATACAGATGAAAGCAAGGCCTTTTCATATGTACAGCATTTGTCCTTTATCTCCAGACCAAAGGAAAAATGTTGTCTATGCTCATACAGGATCTGCTGATATTAGTTTTTGTATTTTACATGTATTTTAGATATATGGGATGCACAGGAACATTGCTCTTACAAACTTTGACTTTAGATGTTTCCTACAAAATGCTGTCTTAAGTGGTGTCCAGTATCCACATCTGAGGAAATGGATTAAACATAGCTTATTTAATATATTTGGTTTTGTGCTTTTATGCTAGACATGGACATCTTAATAAAAATGAGAGTCTAAAAGAAAAGACACTTTTAAACTTTATGTAATGTGCAAGATGCTCTTTTATGAGCTTATTCTTTTGATGTATTTTCATCTCCAAGCCATGAATCAATGTCTGCTTCCACATCATTATGTTTGATAATGAACAGGAAAACTATGCTCTCTGATTTGGTTTAGTCTCATGCTGACCTACATTGTTGTCTTGGCTTCCATGACAGTCTGTGCCAAAGAGTTTCCCAGTTCAGTTTCAGACTGCAAAATATATCATTACAGAATGGTTCGGACTTCTAGACAGCAGTCATAAAAAGTTTTGCTTTGAGTGGCTGTCAGATGAGTTTTAACAGAAGTGTACTAGACTGGATTATCATGCAGAATCACAGAGAAGAAAAAGGAATCCCTAGGTGATAAGTGTGATTCCTTTTTTCAGTTTTCTGTTTCATACTGCACCCAGGCTCACTTTTTTTTTTTTTTTTTAATTACTACTGAGTTAGGTATGCTCTGAAAATATATTAGTGGATAAAGCTAAATCTCTTGTGAGAATTGATAGGGAGAATATATGAGTCAGACATGCCACAACTAAAACAAAGGTTTCTTAATCTTTAGATGTTGATTATTTCCTTGTCCATTTAGACTGGAAAAGATAAAAACAAATGCTCAGTCCTTAAATCTTCAGCAATGTACTCCCACATCTTAAACAGTATGTTTTAGACATTGATATTTTCTTGTAGTTGCAATGTAATAACCCCCAATATTCCAAGTATAATTTGGCTGAGAAAAACACCAAACCCAAATAAAACTCCAAGGAAAGGAAAATGAGAGTGTAGAATACAACTGAATTCAGGAGACAGGATTCCTCTCTCCTGTATGAAAATATTTTTAAATATATGTAAATGCTGGAAACTTGGTTTTCAGGAAATTGAACACATTTGTAGATTGTAACTGCAAAACTAAAAACTCTTTAGAAGCTGTAAACTAAAACAACGTTCACTACTGTGTCCTATTTCCAGGAGATTAAGAATTGATCCTTACAGAGATTAGATCTACTGGAATCCCATGTGTTTACCATGTCAGTTAATACCTTGACATTATAATTTAAGGTTTATAAGTGTGTAAGGCATGGGATATTCCAAAAGAGAGCATCTGAATTTAAAATCTAATTTAGTTACTTGATATTGAACATTGAAGCTGTCACATTATGAATGTTTGCCCATGTGGAGGGAGTGCAGGGAATTCCAAAACAAAACTGAGACCATAAACCGGTGATTTACAATATCTGAATGGATGTTATTTTAAAAAACACTATTATCAGTGTTTTATAATAATTTAGAGTATAATAGTTCAAGTTATTATGCAGACTGACAGTCATTTAGGACATGCACTGTCTTAAAAATCTCTCAAAGAAAGCAGAATGTGCTTCTGGAATTAGTGCTCACAGCTGACAGGACATTGTGAAGTTCTTAATCATTTCCTTACATAACCCAGAAGGATTATCACGTGGCTAGACTAACTATTATATTCACTTGAATATGGGGTCATGCCAGGGCTTAAACAGAAATGTAATTACCTACATGTGCAAGATGTACTCTAAACCGGAGTTTAAGCAGCCTCCTTGGTACAATATTGCCAGTGAAAGGAGGTGAATAACCAACTTGGATTACTTCATCTGATAATCAGGACTGAAAACATGAATTACTGTGTGCTGGCTTGGTGGTTGTGTGATCTTTTCAATATAAAGCTCTCATAAGAGCTATTGACTAGTCATCAGAGCATATATAGTATTTTTTTTTAATGTGTTCAAGCTATTTTTTTTAAAAGACTTTGCAAATATGAAGGCCATGGGGAGATCTCCAGAAGAACTTCTGGTGAACCTTACTCCAGATTAAGCCCTGAGGTTTCCAGAAGTAGGAAATAAAAATCACATGAGGAAATGGTGGTGGGGGCCTCCTGGAGCAGACCTTATTTTGCTTTGCTTCTGTTGTGCAGTGTTTCAAAGGGCCTCTTGTCTAAACATGACTTGAAATGTAAAAACAAATAAAAAATCAGGTGAATGCAGCAGAGAGTATCTCAAGTGTATCACAGTGTGTTTTTCACTGTGTTTTCATACATGCTTTCTGTCCTGTCTAAAGCTTTCCTATCTTATCACTAACCAAGTCAGTCAGATATTCAGGGAGATCTGGTTAGCCCTCCTTCAGAGTGCAGTTGCTGTACTCCTGTGTCCTGGATTCAGCTAGGATAGACTTAATTTTTCACAAGGATCTGGGAGAGGCCACACCTAGGACAGCCAGCTGAACCAGCCAATAAGATATTTGAAACCATACTGATGTCACACCAGCTACATAGGATGAATGATGGCCTGGGTGGGGTGTAGGCTTTTGTGTCTGTTTGGATCAGGGATTTTGGTGAGAACTGTATTGTTTATCCCTATCAGTAGAAGGGCTGATCTCACTTCCAAGCAATTTGTATAAGAAGTGATCAATTCTGATCAGGATTAGGGGGACCTTACCTCTGTCCAAGTGGAGGAAAGGAGCAATTTGGTTTACTGTTCTCTGGATCCAATGGCCTGGCACATCATATTCACAGTAGTATAAGGCTTTAATAACTACTAGTGCACAGTGCACTCTGATGCCAAGTTATAGAGCAGTTGAACATCTCTGTATTTCTGACGGGGGATCCCAACAGCTAAGTGTACTGGAAGTGATTCTAACTGGGAATAAGTAGCGCAAACAGCCCATTGTGACCGGCTCAGAGGCCCCATGTATCCTTGGAATGGACTTTCTCAGAAGACGGTATTTCAAGGACCCAAACAGATACTGCCTTGGAGGCAGAGGAAATGAAACAGGTGTCCACCTTGCCTGGTCTCTCAGAGGACCCTCTGTGGTGGGGTTCATGAGCATTGTAGAATAGTAGGTACAAATTACTACCACAACAGTGCGCTGGCAGCAATATCACATCAACCAAGAGTCCCTGATTGCCATCCATAAGCTAATTTGTCAATTAGAGAGCCAATGGGTTATCAGCAAAATTAACCCACACTTCAACATGTCTTCAAATATGGCTAGTGTGAAAGTCTAATGGAAAAAGGAGACTGCCAGCAGACTGCTGTGGCCTGATTGAAGTTATGCCATTGATGAGCACTGCCATGTTGGACATGCTGGAGCTTCAATGTCAATTAGAGTCATAGGCATCTAACATCACAACTGATATTGCTATTTTCTCCTTCTCTATTTCTATTGCACTGGTGCTTCAACTTGTAGGGACATCAGTACACCTGGAACTGATGGCTCCAGGGCCACCATTTGCCATGGATGAATCCAGACTGCACTGGAACAGGGTGGATGTGGGATGGGATCTTCAAATATTTGGGTGCATTAAACAAAAGTGATGCCATTTGTTAACACCTGAGTATCTGCCAGCCAAGTTGACCCTGCCCAATCCAAACTCCAATGTACTGTATTAAGGAATAGGGTTCCTGTAGCGTACAGGAAGAATATATTAGAGAGGACAGTCTGAGTTAATCCTGCTTCAGGCAAAGGAAATTTTATCCACAGAAAGGCTTTTGTAGAAGGGCCTGGATGCATCTGTTAAGTGATGCAGAAGAATGGAGAAGTCTGATAGGTACTGCAAAGGAGATATAATTTTAGGTCAGAATAGCCAATGACTTAAATTGTTTTATGTTGTTAAATAACTCTGCTGGTTATTACATAGATAGTGTGGAACATGTGGTGGATAATGTCTTGGGTTCAGATAGGATAGGGTTAATCCCATAAAATTCTGTGTTAGGCCACTCCCAGGATAACCAGCTGAAGCAGCCATACTCATGCCTGCTACATAAAGGGGGGCTGGACTGGGAAGGATGCAGATGTTTGTGCATGATAAGGTCAGGCATTTTGGTGAGAGCTGCATTTTACATAACTCACACATTTCATTAGTATTATGTTCATTCCTGTTGTTTCTTTTATCTTTGTATTCTGTGAAGCTCTCCTATCTCAACCTGTGGGGTTTCATGAGCCGTATGTCTTTGTCTTCCCTCCAGTCTATTGGAGAATAGAAAATTATTGTGTCCTTTCCTTAACAGGGATAGAGTTCTTCACAGATACATAATCTTTGAGTGAAACACTCAGATCACTTAAGTATTTGGTTAGTGCTATGAACAGGAGAAAAGATAATACAAACTGTTAAAGCCAGAGAAGACGCATCTTATCTCTCTATCAATGCAATCCTTGCACTGTTTTAAATAACTACACTTTGAAGAAGATGCGTTGGAGTGAATGTGGCTGGACCACTTTTAGATTTGCTGGCTTCCTGGCTTACTCAGCTTCTGGAGCTGAATGCTCTCCTAGTAGTGTGGAGGATTGGGAGCAGGAAGCAATCAGTCCCTCCTGCTCTTGAGCTCTGCTCTGCCTGACTATACTCTGGTTCCTCTTCAGAACAAATTCAAATCCATGGCACCTATGTAACACGTAATCTCTTAAGTAATCACATTAAAGTCAGAAAAGTAAGATCAGAAAATGGTAAAAAAGATTTTACAGAGGTTAGGTGTAATCTACACCAGGTCTTCCTTGTGACACTGATCCCAACCTGAGTTCATCCACTCTCCTGCCAGTGCCACAGGAGTGCTTACTGAGCTTGTGTCATCAGGGTGTGAGATGTGGGGATGCACCTTGCTCAGGTGGGAGGCTGTCACTGGACCCCACTGGGAGCTTGGTGCTAGGGCTTGTGGGCAGCTCAAGGCCCAGGGAGGTGCCCCCACCATCAGGACATCATCCAGAGACTGAGCCTGACCTGGTTCCCCTCATGGGACCTCATCTTGACCCCAGCTGTGCGCTGACATGTTGGCCCAGCCTTGTCTGTTCTTCCCTTGCACCCTAATGCAGCCATTTAAAAGGGAATGAGAACGTCTACCTTATCAGGAAAGGCTGAGAGTGCAGGCCCTGTTTAGCCTGGAGGAGACTGAGAGGGGGATCTCATTGATGCTTTTAATCTCTAAAGGATGAGTGTCAGGAAGATGGGGCCAGACTGTTCTAAGTAGTGTGCAGTAACAGGACAAGCGACAGTACATACAAACCAGAACACAGGCGGTTCCGTGTACGCATATGGGAAAAGTTCTTCACTTTAAGGATTGCAGAGCACTTAAACTGGCTGCCCACAGAGATTGTGGAATCCCTGTCTGAAGAATTCAGAACCTACCTGGGTATGTTCCTGTGTGATTAGCTCTAGCTGTGGGGTTGAACTAGATGATCTTCAGATATTAAATAAAACTGAATAAAATTAGATAGCTGATGATTAATTCAACTCCTTTTGCAAAATGAGATTGTGATTAGGGAGGACCTGCAGATAGGATGTATATTGGGAAAGTAAGTGTCTGAACACTTGAGTTGTCATATATTACTAATTTTTCTTTAGTTTTTCTATTCTAGCTCTTAAGAAACTTCCTATTTTACTAATCCTTTAGTTAAAGACCCATCAAAGTCTACTGTCCAACAACTAAAACCAAGAATAGATACCTGGATATCATTTTTCCTCTCCACTATATTTCTGATAAACTACATTTTTTGGGTTTCTTTGGTTTTTTTCTGGCATGGCCATAGCCCCAAGGCTTTAAATGCATAAGATGGGAAGCCTGAGGATGCAGTCATTGCAGTTCAGATGTTTCTTGTTTTCAATAGAAAGAAAATTAACACTTTCTGACTGGCCTTTCTTCTACTGATTAGAAGAGTGCCACCAACCATAATCTTAGGCCAAGTAACCACAATAGTACTACAGCACCTCTGATGAAGGTAATACAGTTTGTTTCACTAATTTGTCTTCCATTTGGTTAAACAAGATATTCCCTTTATTTTTTATATATATATATATGTAGTAAATGTTGAGAAATTACATTTAAAACCCACTATGTACTTACTTTCGGTAAAGAAAATATTAAAAGAAATAAAAGAATGTATAGACTCACCTACACTTCTCAACTTTCTTCCTACATTATTCCTTATCCAAGAAGAGGAGAAACAAAGGTAGATTTTAAATAACGTAC
This sequence comes from Colaptes auratus, assembly GCA_015227895.2. Taxonomy (NCBI): domain Eukaryota; kingdom Metazoa; phylum Chordata; class Aves; order Piciformes; family Picidae; genus Colaptes; species Colaptes auratus. The sequence continues at coordinate 82,425,424 of CM026897.1, read as the reverse complement.
TACCACTGGCACTCCCTCCCCCCAGGAAGTGGTGTGGATAAAACTTTATGTTTGGAGAGAACATTCCCTCGTGTTCTGCATGAGATCAATAAAGGTGTTCTCCAAGAATGAATTTCAAAGGGACATTTCTCCAAGAAATTTGATTCCTGCTGAGTTTTTCTGGTGTCAGTATCTAACATAAGCCACTGAGTTAATATCCACAACAGCAGCAGAATTACACTTAAGTTACAGTATCACAGTATCACAGTATCACAGTATAACCAAGGTTGGAAGAGACCCCAAGGATCATCAAGTCCAACCTGTCCCAACAGACCTCACAACTGGACCATGGCACCAAGTGCCACGTCCAATCTCCCCTTGAACACCTCCAGGGACGGCGACTCCACCACCTCCCTGGGCAGCCCATTCCAATGACGAATGACTCGCTCAGTGAAGAACTTCCTCCTCACCTCGAGTCTAAACCTCCCCTGGCACAGCTTGAGACTGTGTCCCCTTGTTCTGGTGCTGGTTGCCTGGGAGAAGAGACCAACCCCCTCCTGTCTACAACCACCTTTCAGGTAGTTGTAGAGGGCAATGAGGTCACCTCTGATCCTTCTCTTCTCCAGGCTAAACAATCCCAGCTCCCTCAGCCTCTCCTCATAGGGCTTGTGCTCAAGGCCTCTCACCAGCCTTGTTGCCCTTTTCTGGACACGTTCAAGTATCTCGATGTCCTTCTTAAACTGAGGGGCCCAGAACTGGACACAGTACTCAAGGTGTGGCCTAACCAATGCAGAGTACAGGGGCAGAATGACCTCCCTGCTCCTGCTGGCCACACTATTCCCAATACAGGCCAGGATGCCATTGGCCTTCTTGGCCGCCTGGGCACACTGTTGGCTCATGTTTAGGTGGGTGTCAATCAGCACCCCCAGGTCCCTCTCTGTTTGGCAGCTCTCCAGCCACTCTGACCCCAGCCTGTAGCTCTGCATGGGGTTGCCGTGGCCAAAGTGCAGCACCCGGCACTTGGACTTATTAAATGCCATCCCATTGGACTCTGCCCATCTGTCCAGTCGGTCGAGGTCCCTCTGCAGAGCCTTTCTACCCTCTAACTGACTAACATCTGTTCCCAACTTGGTGTCATCTGCAAACTTGCTGATGACTGACTCAACCCCTTCATCCATATCATCAATGAAGATGTTAAAGAGGATGGGGCCCAGCACCGATCCCTGGGGGACGCCGCTGGTGACTGGCCGCCAGCCGGACGCAGCACCATTCACCACCACTCTCTGGGCTCGGCCCTCCAGCCAGTTCCTAACCCAGCACAGAGTGTTGCGGTCCAAACCACGAGCTGACAGTTTAGCCAGCAGTTTACTGTGGGGGACAGTGTCAAAGGCCTTGCTGAAGTCCAGATAGACTACATCCACAGGCCTCCCCACGTCCACCAGACGGGTCACCTGATCATAGAAGGAGATCAGGTTGGAGAGGCAGGACCTGCCCTTCCTAAATCCATGTTGGCTGGACCTGAGCCCTTGGCCATCCTTCAGGTGTGCAGTTATTGCCTCCAGGATAATCTGTTCCATCACTTTCCCTGGCACTGAGGTCAGGCTGACTGGCCTGGAGTTTCCGGGTTCCTCCATCCGTCCCTTCTTGTGGATGGGGATCACACTGGCCAGTTTCCAGTCATCTGGGACCTCTCCAGTGAGCCAGGACTGGAGGAAAATGATGGAGAGCGGCTTGGCCAGCTCATCTGCCAGCTCTCTCAGCACCCTAGGATGGATCCCATCCGGTCCCATGGACTTGTGGGTGTCCAAGTGGCTCAGCAGGTCCCGAACTAATTCCTCATGGATTTCTGGGGCATTACACTGCTCCCCGACCCTATTACCCAGCTCAGGAGGCCACTCATCCTGGACTCCTGCCTTGCTGTTAAACATGGAGGCAAAGAAGGCGTTCAGGACCTCAGCCTTTTCCTCATCTTCGGTCACCGTGTTCCCCTCCAGGTCCAGTAAGGAGTGGAGGTTCTTCTTGCGCTTCTTTTTAGCGTTGATATATTAAGTTATTAGATTTGAATTCCGATGTCTTCTTTTACTCCATTGCTATGGATAATTCCTGACTTTGCATTTGTCATGCTAATATGAACTCAACTTTGGTAGCGAATAAACCAAAATGGATTTACAATGGCATGTGAAAATTGTAGGTATTGCAGGGCCTCAGAGTTAAGAGAAATAAACATATTGTAAGTGAAACAGATACAAGATTATATTTTTTTCTTATTCCACTATTCCCCTTGACCTAACAGGTGAATCACAGTTTGGATCCCAAAGCAGAATTGTTTACATTAAGAACTAAAAAAGCTCCTGTTGGCTTTATTCCTAACAATGAAAAAAGCTAAATATAGTTTTAAGGGAAGTTCATTCAAACAAGAAGAATGTAATTATACACATATTTCAGAGGCTGTTTTGTATAAATGAGTTAGCAACTCTGTTTATCTCTTTCATTCCCACTAAATTTCAATATGAATTCTGTGAACAATCAACATCTAATCAAACAGCAATCAAGGCTTTTTAAAAATACAAGCTAAAGACTTATTTGTGATTGATGGTAGAAAATTAATAGAACAATTTTTAAAGTATGTGCATTTTCTAACTAATTTTTTGAGAAAAGTATTCTGCACTTGGATTGCCTGTCCCTTTGTTTTCAAACTGCCATTTTCCAGGCAGGAAAGTATCTTCAGAATCCATGTTAAGGTTCCATGTTGCAGATATGTTTCCAAAACAACAGAAATATTTCAAGCAAAAACATATGTAGGAATTTAACTGTGAAGATATGAAACTTCCAGTAAACAACAGCAAAAGGCTTTTTGCTTCTGCATTGACATTTAATTTTAAGATGTTTCACCATAAATAAAGACTATTGTAATTGACATTCAATGCTCATCCAATTAGGCTGACAATTTCTTTGCCTGAACTGAGCTGTACTGTCCCCAAGACATTTGTTTTAACCACATTGTAGGAACTAATTCACTCTGTTTGGGATCTAAAGCCAAAAGTTGTTTAAAATCTAATCCAAGTAAATATTTTGTTAATATCTAGAACTACAATGACACAAAAATTAATTCAATAAGTATCATAAATATCACCCTGTATGTACTCAGTGATTTCTAAGTCGTTGTTCCTTGGAGTTTGCTGATGGACTTAAAACTGGATCATAAGCAAGTAGACTTTACAGCTATAGGGTCATTAGCTTACAGGTAGTCTTGTGGTTTAACATTGTGCCATATTATTTGACTGAAGGTATAGAACATTTGTGATTTGAGAATAAAAAAAAAGAATTGTGATGAAAGGCTGGAGGCCAGTCACCAGTGTCGTCCCCCAGGGATCAGTGCTGGGCCCCATCCTCCTCAATGTCTTTATTGACGATCTGGATGAGGAGATTGAGACAGTCATCAGCAAATTTGCAGATGACACCAAATTGGGAGCAGATGTTGATCTCTTAGAGGGCTGGAGGGCCCTGCAGAGGCACCTCAACCGACTGGACAGATGGCTGGAGTCCAACGGGATGGCATTCAACAAGTCCAAGTGCCGGGTGCTGCACTTTGGCCACAACAACCCCATGCAGAGCTACAGGCTGGGGTCAGAGTGGCTGCAGAGCTCCCAAACAGAGAGGGACCTGGGGGTGCTGATTGACCGCTGGCTGAACATGAGCCAGCAGTGTGCCCAGGTGGCCAAGAAGGCCAATGGCATCCTGGCCTGCATTAGGAATAGTGTGGCCAGCAGGAGCAGGGAAGTCATTCTGCCCCTGTACTCTGCACTGGTTAGGCCACACTTGAGTCCTGTGTCCAGTTCTGGGCCCCTCAGTTTAAGAAGGACACTGAGACACTTGAACGTGTCCAGAGAAGGGCAACAAAGTTGGTGAGGGGTTTGGAACACAAGCCCTATGAGGAGAGGCTGAGGGAGCTGGGGTTGTTTAGCCTGGAGAAGAGGAGACTCAGGGGTGACCTCATTGCTCTCTACAACTACCTGAAAGGTGTTTGTAGCCAGGAAGGGGTTGGCCTCTTCTCTCTAGCAACCAGCACCAGAACAAGGGGACACAGTCTCAAGCTGTGCCACAGGAAGTTTAGGCTGGAGGTGAGGAGAAAGTTCTTCACTGAGAGAGTCATTCGCCATTGGAACGGGCTGCCTGGGGAGATGGTGGAGTCCTTGGAGGTGTTCAAGAGGGGATTGGACATGGCACTTGGTGCCATGGTCTAGTCATGGGGTCTGTGGTGACAGGTTGGACTAGATGATCTTTGAGGTCTCTTCCAACCTTTGTGACACTGTGATACTGTAAAATAGCTGATTACCTACGATTTGCCTAAGAATAGAAGATGAAAATTAATTGGTATGTAGAAACAACAGAATGAGCCTCATGTGTGCATATGTCTTTTTTCAGGTGAGATAGGATAACCTTTTCTGGTTTTTGTTTGTTTGTTCCACCCTCCCTGCCCCATAATTGTTGTAACATTACAAGTTGTAGTAATTCTAGTCACCTTTCTGTCTTGGGATGTTGCTGGTTAAAATTTGTGGTCTGTCAGCACTTGAACTCCCCTGAAAAAAGGAAAACAAATGAAAAAAAAATCCAAACCAACAAAACAAAATCCCAAATCAAACAATATCACAACCCCCCCCCACAACAAACAACAAAAACATCCACAAACCACCCAACTACAGAACTCTAACTCAAAGGAAAACAAAACATAATATTCTACTGCCTGTGCTCCACTGTTTAATAGTTGTACCAAAAGCTTACCTACAGAGAGATGCTCCAATGTCAAGAGAAGGAATTAAATTGTACCCTCAAGGGAATGCTTTTTTTCTCTTAGCTTGCATGAGATTTTAATAGAATTTCTTTGAATTCTCTATGATTCCACTGTTCTTCACTGACCCTCATTTCTGCATGAATTTAATAGCTGATACAAGTTTCTGATAATGATACTCTGCAACTTGGTGAGTATTTTTTCCCCTTTATCTCTTTCTCAGTGGAAATGATACATCTATTACTGTAAGATTAAATAAACCTTTTAATTCTTTTGAGTTTTTTTGCTATAGTTTTTTCATTATAACAGAAAATACAAATATTCTCCTGCCCATCAGTCATCTCTGTGTGCTCTGTGTCATTTAGTATCAAAAGTCATTGCAGGTCCTATATTCTGATACAGCTAAAGCATCCCTGTTCCGTTGAACATGCCTTTTCTTTCCCTTACCTAGAAACAACGCTTGCTTAAGTTCACAGAATCTTTTGTCTTGATCTTTTACTGTGGGGAAGACAAATGAGAGCTTTCTATGCTCCACTATACTGCATCAGATGCAAGATTCCTTTAATCACCTGGAGATGTTTTAGAACCAATCTTCAACCTACATGTGATCTCTTTTTTTATCAGTCTACCTTTGCTGTGTGTTACATTTTCAGAGTCATCTTCATTTCTTTTCCCCAGTAACTCATTATTCTTGGGAGGCACTTCCTGCGAACATTTGTAATGCTACTTCATTGTCTTTCTTCAGGTCCAAGTCTGCTGCAGTGCTGATGAAAGGCATCCTCAGCAGTTACTTGCTGAGTTATGGAGACAAATATGATTTTCTTGCTGGTCCTGCTTCAGATCAGCTTACATCTACTTATTGCCTCTCATTTCACAGGAGTTGTCATCTAAATAGTAAAAGACCCACAACGTTTTCTTTCTTTTTCTTGAAGAATACCTACCACAGCATGATCCTGTTCTTTACATATTATGGTTAAGACAATTATAATGAATAAGAGTTAACACTTTAATAACTTAAAACCACCTTAAGAGCACTGAGATTGCCTCCAGTGGTTAAGCAGAGGTTGGTCTCTTCTCCCAGGCAGCCAGTACCAGAACAAGAGGACACAGTCTCAGGCTGCGCCAGGGCAGGTTTAGGCTGGATCTTAGGAAGAAGTTCTATACAAGAGAGTGATTGCCCATTGGAATGGGCTACCCGTGGAGGTGGTGGAGTCACCTTCATTGGAAGTGTTCAGGAGGAGAGTTGATGGGGTGCTTGGCTGCATGGTTTAGTTGTTTAGGTTGGTTGGATTGGTTGAGGCGTTGGACATGATGATCTTGAAGGTCTCTTTCAACCTGGTGTATTGTATTGTATTGTATTGTATTGTATTGTATTGTATTGTAGGAAACTTGCAGGACAGTGATTTAGGGAATAAGAGGCAACTATGGTGTCACACAGTAGCCTGTAGACTCTTACATCAAAACAGAGGAACAACTGGCAGGAAATGTATGACAAGCCATTCCATTAATCTCAGAATATGAGAGTGTGGAAGGGACCTGGAAAGATCATCTAGTCCAACCCCCCTGCCAGAGCACCATCACCTATAACAGACCTCATTGGAATGCATTCAGGCAGGTCTTGAATATCTCCAGGGGAGGAGACTCCACAACCCCTGTGGGCAGCCTGTGGGCAGCCTGTGCCAGTGTTTCATCAGCCTCACAACGAAAAAAAAAATTTCCTCCTGTTTCCATGGAACTTCCTATGCCTCAGCTTCCCCTTACTGCCTCTTGTTCTGTCATCGGGCTTCACCAAGAAGAGCCTGATTCCATCTTCTTGGCACTCACCCTTTACATGCTTATAAACATTAATGAGGTCACCCCTTAGTCTTCTCTTCTCCAATCTAAAGAGACTCAGCTCCTTCAGTCTCTCCTCATAAGGGAGATGTTGCATCATACAGACTGAATCACCCATTTCAGAGTCACAAAGCCAGAGATTGCTATGTAATACCATCTCTAGCATTACATTCAGACCATTTAGAAAAGGCTGTCTGGTAGTGGTGTAACAGTGAGTTGGGGTATAACTGGTGGCACAGTGAGAATCTTCTGCTCATTTGACATTTTGAGACCTTATTAATTATTTCTCTAAACTCACACCAGTACCCTTTTGAGGCACTCATTGACAGTCTTTATGACCATGCACACTCTTACCTTACAACTGAGAGTAACAGAAGTAAGTGTCCTGTTTTTATTGCTATTCAGGTTTTTGTTTCTTTTTTGAAATACTGGGGGTTTTTTTAATTCTCAGGAACTGTTTCCCACATTCTTCATCTACGTTTCCCCCAGGAAATAAATTTTATATTAAAAGGACATTTTTTTAACGAAATTAGGGACAATCTTGTGTTTTCACTGCCAGTGGTGTAATCTGTGTATATTTCCTCTGTCTCTGAGCTGTGCATTGGAGAACAGACATTTAATTTCTCCCTTTTCCAAACTTTTTCAGATGGGTTTTTAATTGACAATATTTGTCATCTCTACTTCTTTGTCAAAAGGTTCCTTATATTTTATTTATTTAAAGAGTTTATGAGAACAAGCCTCTGAGTTGAAAGAAAGGCCTTTCTCATTTTCCTTTCTCTTGTTTATGAAAGTCAATGAGCTCTAACTGTGGGGACTTTTTCATAATTTTATCTTTTCATTCCAGCTATTTTTATTTATATATATATTTATTTATACAATTTAAATATTTTTCTCTCTTAAAAAAAATCATTATTATGATGTCAAATACAATACAGTACAATACAATACAATACACCAGGTTGAAAGAGACCTTCAAGATCATCGCATCCAGCCCATCAACCAATCCAACCAACCTAAACAACTAAACCATGCAACCAAGCACCCTATCAAGTCTCCTCCTGAACACCTCCAATGAAGGTGACTCCACCATCTCCATGGGTAGCACATTCCAATGGGCAATCACTCTCTCTGTATAGAACTTCTTCCTAACATCCAGTCTAAACCTCCCCTGGTGCAGCCTGAGACTGTGTCCTCTTGTTCTGGTACTGGCTGCCTGGGAGAAGAGACCAACCTCTGCCTGTCTACAACCTCCCTCAAGGTAGTTGTAGAGAACAATAAGGTCACCCCTCAGTCTCCTCTTCTCCAGGCTAAGCAACCTCAGCTCCCTCAGCCTCTCCTCATAGGGCTTGTGTTCCAAACCCCTCACCAACTTTGTTGCCCTTCTCTGGACGCATTCCAGCAAGACAACATCCTTCCTAAACTGAGGGGCCCAGAACTGGACACAGGACTCAAGGTGTGGCCTAACCAGTGCAGTGTACAGGGGCAGAATGACCTCCCTGCTCGTGCTGGCCATGCTGTTCCTGATGCAGGCCAGGATGCCATTGGCCCTCTTGGCTTCCTGGGCACACTGCAGGCTCATGTTCAGCCTACCATCGACCAGTACCCCCAGGTCCCTCTCTGCCTGGCCACTCGCCAGCCACTCTGACCCCAGCCTGTAGCTCTGCATGGGGTTGCTGTGGCCAATGTGCAGAACCCGGCACTTGGATGTGTTCAATCTCATGCCGGTGGATTCTGCCCATCTGTTGAGGTCCCTCTGCAAAGCCTCTCTTCCCTCCAGCAGATCAACTCCTGTCCCCAGCTTGGTGTTGTCCGCAAATTTACTGATGATGGACTTAATGCCCTCATCCAGATCATCAATAAAGATGTTAAAGAGCATGGGGCCCAGCACTGATCCTTGGGGATCCATTAGTGACTGGCCGCCAGCTGGATGTGGCACCATTCACCACCACTCTCTGGGCTCGGCCCTCCAGCCAGTTCCTAATCGAATGCAGTATGCTCCTGTCCAAGCCCTAGGCTGATAGCTTGGCCAGGAGTTTGCTGTGGGGGATAGTGTCAAAAGCCTTGCAGATGTCCAGGTAGACTACATCCACAGGCATCCACACATCCACCAGGCGGGTCATTTCATCATAGAAGGAGATCAGGTTGGTCAGGCAGGACCTGCCCTTCCTAAATCCATGCTGCCTGGGCCTGATCCCTTGGCCATCCTGGAAGTGCTGTGTGATTGCACTCAAGATGATCTGTTCCATAATCTTGCCTGGCACTGAGGTCAGGCTGACAGGCCTATAATTCCCTGGCTCATCCAACCAGCCCTTCTTCTGCATGGGCACCACGTTGGCCAGCTTCCAGTCTTCTGGGACCTCTCCAGTGAGCCAGGACTGTTGAAAAATGATAGAGAGTGTCTTGGCCACCTCATCTGCCAGCTCTCTCAGCACCCTAGGATGGATCCCATCTGGTCCCATGGACTTGTGGGGGTCCAAGCAGCTGAGAAGATCTCTAACTGCCTCCTGGAATAGAGGGGAACTATGCAGCTCCCTGGCTCCTTCTGCCAGCTCTGCAGGCCAGCTGTCTGGAAGACATTCTGTCCTGCTAGCAAAAACTGAGGCAAAGAAGGTGTTAAGTACCACTGCCTTTTCCTCATCCTTTGTTACAACGTTCCCCTCCATGTCCACCATGGAGTGGAGGTTGTCCTTGCCCTTCTTCTTGCTATTAATGTATTTAGAGAAGGACTTTTTGTTGTCCTTCACAGCAGAGGCCAGTCTAAGTACCAAATGGGCTTTTGCCTCCCTAATTTTCTTCCTACATGTCCTAGCAACATTCCTAAACATTCTGTAGGTTGCCTCCCCTTTCTTCCAAAGATGATACACCCTCTTTTTTCCCCTTAGTTCTATTAAGAGTTCATTGCCCATCCAGGCTGGCCATCTGCCCCGGCGGCTCATCTTCTGGCACGTTGGCACATCCTGTTCCTGCTCCTTCAAGAGCTCTTCCTTGAAGTAGGTCCAGCTCTCCTGGACCCCTTTATTTTTAAGGGCTGTATCCCAAGGAACCTTCTGAGTTAGTTCCTTGTGTAACCTGAATTCTGCCCTCCTGAAGTCCAGAGTGGAGGTTTTGTTGCTGCCCCTCTTAGCTTGGCTGAATACTGAAAATTCAATTATCTTGTGGTCACTGGCCCCTAAACACCGTCTGACCACCACATCCCCCACCAGCCTTTCCCTGTTGGTGAAGAGGAGGTCAAGCAAAATAATGTAAAAGACAACATTACAACATTTCTTGTGAAAACAGTTGTTTCTCAAGAAGCAACAAGTCCTGTTTTCAGTAGAGAAAGAACAAGGGAAAGCCTTCTGATTGTAGGAATTGATATTATGAAGTAAGATGCAAATCTAAACATTAATACTCACCAAATATATATATATTTATGTATATATATAAAGTGCTCAAACTGGAATCCAGAGGACATAAATGAAATACAGAAGTAAACTAAAATAGTTACCTATTCAGAACATAGTGCCATGGCAGTGTGTGCAATACTCTCTGATAGTTTTTCTTTGAGAAGGTCCCAAATCTTTATGTTGTAGAACAAAATTTTTGAGTTGCACTTAAATTTTGTTGTGGGACTACCCTCTCTGTACATTAGTACCAAAAATATTTCTTAGATATACAAACTATCTGTGGTCTGAGTACTTGTGTCAATGCAAGCTAACAAGTGGTGTGTCCTCATGGTTCTCAGTGCATGTTGAAGAAAGGCCTTCTATTCACCCTGCAGCAAGATGAGCATGGAACAATATTTATATTCTGTATTGGTTTAATTCTTCAGCAGTAAGTAAAACCTGAAGGTTTCTCTGCTACAGGAGAGACTTCTGAAAGAGCAGAGACTCAGGACTGGGAACAGTGTCTTCCCTCCCTCTTTCCTTCCTTCCTTCCTTCCTTCCTTCCTTCCTTCCTTCCTTCCTTCCTTCCTTCCTTCCTTCCTTCCTTCCTTCCTTCCTTCCTTCCTTCCTTCCCCTTCCTTCCTTCCTCCCTCCCTCCCTTCCTTCCTCCCTCCCTCCCTTCCTTCCTCCCTCCCTCCCTTTCTTCCTCCCCTCCCTTTCTTCCTCCCTCCCTCCCTTTCTTCCTCCCTCCCTCCCTCCCTTCTCCCTCTTTCTTTCTTTCTTTTCTTTCTTTCTTTCTTTTTTCTTCTTTCTTTCTTTCTTTCTTTCTTTCTTTCTTTCTTTCTTTCTTTCTTTCTTTCTTTCTTTCTTTTTCTTCTTTCTTTCTTCTTTCTTTTTCTTTCTTTTCTTTCTTTCTTTTCTTTCTTTCTTTCTTCTTTCTTTCTTTCTTTCTTTCTTTCTTTTTTCTTTCTTTCTTTCTCTCTTTCTTTCTTTCTTTCTTTCTTTCTTTCTTTCTTTCTTTTTTCTTTCTTTTTTCTCTTTCTTTCTCTCTTTCTTTTGTTTTTCTCTTGTTTTCTTTCTTTTGTGGCAAATCTGTATGATGTACACATTGTGGAACTGTACATGTGGAGTCCAGAAATATTTGTACATCTTATTCTGAGTATGCTGTAGAGGTGACTTAATTGGAGCAGGTAAACACTCATTTTGCTAGTTTCTATTTTATTCCTTAAAACATCACTACTTTTTATGGCAGAACTCAAAACAGCAGTATTTTGTTACTCTTATTGGTAAGCAGTTTCTTCCAAAGTGAACCAGTTTTAAGTGTTTCCAAGTAGGAGACTGACTGCTTTAGCTGAGATTTGCAAGACTCTGTAATATTCTCCAAACAGTAAATTACTGATCTCTTTCAGATGTTTTGTCTCCCTGATAACATTTTTGTGGAGAGCCAGTTGTCCCCAGAAATACTGTGAACTGTTGTAACCTCCTGGTACTGAATGGATTTCTACCAGGTGCAGATATGCCTGAGATTTTTGATCTAACCTGTCATCTCTTCTATGTCATCTGACTGTTTTTTGCTCTAGTTCAGCTTCTTTTCTGGCCCTTATTCTTGTGTCTGATCTCTACTGTGCATTTGACTCCGTGTATGACTTGGCCTGGTTACAGGTTGATGATTTCCCTGGCTAGCTCCTTAGACTACTATTTTTCTTCATCTTGTTATTGATACATAATTGTATTCTGGCATACTGTAATACCCTGCGCTTGCTGTAATTACTAGAAATGATGGCTCATGGCCTGGGTAGGATTCCCTGATGAGAATTTGTTCCTAAATTTAAGCAAGAATTAGTTGTCAGCTGTTAGCCTATAAAAACTAGAGAAAATGAAGTGCATGCAGGAGAACATCTGTTCTTAAAAAAGTCAGTTAAAGCAGTCATTCAGCACAGTAGGAGGAACATCTGTTCATTGTGCAACAAGCTCTAGTAATATATGGGAAAACAGAATTGAACAAGAGGTATTAAAGACTTTGATGTAGGTCAGATGTCAGTCAAAGAGCTTTGGGGTGACAAGTCTCTAGTGTTACCTTCCTGTAGACTAGAGTGCATGGAGACAGGGGGAAGCATCAGTATGATAGCAGCAGAATAGTCTGTTCAACAAAAGCAGCAGTTTGCTTGTTTTTTGAAGGAAAAGAAATATACAGTGCAGTCATTTGGAGTAGAAATGGGTTATGAAAACCAAAAAATGTCACACATGTAGCAGCATACACTATTTTTATTCCAGTAAAGAGATAGCAAAACTGTTTCCTCTTCCGTAAGAATTATGCATGTTGTTGTTAGTCTTAATAGTCCAAATATCAATGCTTCAGAAATTACTAAGTTCACTTCAGGAGAAGGAATTTCAATTCCACCCCCCCCAGTTCCTGTCATTTAACACTTGAGAAATAGATTATGCTCTAGAAACTGGTTTATAGCAGTAGCAAGATTCCCTGAAAAACATTATTTACTTTTTACAATGAATGTGCCCTGCCTTTATGATGTGTGGTTTTATACTGAGTATGGCTGCAAGTAACATCCATATCTTGATGAACACATCAGAAGGTATATCCACAAAAACATATTCAAATTAAAAACAAACCCCAGAAAATTCTTTCTTCCCACCAGCCTACCACCCCACTCTGTGGGTAGATTAGCAGTAATGGTAATAGTATATCTATTGTGCAGATATTTATATTTTCTTCTTTTCCCATCCAGATTACTTTGGCATAAACAAAACGCCCATTCTGTTATATGGGACTTCTGCTCCACTAAGACATAGCGGTAATAAATATTACTATAGAAAATAGAAGGAAATAATTATTTTGGTTTTAGATGTAGACCAGGTCAAATGAAGAAGAAATTCTGTCCCTTAATGTGCTACTTCTAACTTACTTTCTGATAGATATCATGCCTTCTGTGTGAATAAGGTTGGTAGCTGCACGGGCAAAACTCCCTTCCCTTTTGTGAACTTTGGATATAATCCTAATACTGCCTTATTGTAGGCTTTTTATGTAATATGTGTGTGACTCTACAGAACTACCTCAGTTTATAAAATGTAATGCTTACTTTCATTCAGTTTCATAAATGTTCAAGAAAAAGTCTCAGTGATGCAAACCAGTTCATCAAAATCTAAACTTCATTTGTTCACTTCTGAATCCAAGTACAGATGCCTTCATCAGCTGGAAATTGCCACCTAAAGTGGTGGACAGACCTCTCATTTGGAGTGTTGAGTATTCATCTTTGTCACCTGCATGCAATTAAAAATATTTTCCAATCTCTTACTGAATATGTAATTCAAGTCACTTTCAATATACAGAAATGAGGAATTAGCACTTTAAAAAAAAATTATTCTTCTTTTTTTGTAATTATGCAATGAGATTGGGACATTATTGAATAAAACTTCAGAACTTAATTTATTAATATATGATTCTCCAGCAGTGCCTGTCCTATGAATGTGACATTCTATCAGTCTAGGTTTGTGATTCTTGTTATATCATCTTGCTTTTGTTACTGACCTGTCAACCTCATCTCCGTGCCTGGTAAGATGATGGAACAGGTCCTCCTAGATGCCTTGCTAAGGCACATGGAAGACAGGGAGATGATTCAAGACAGCCAGCATGGTTTCACTAGGGGCAAGTCCTGCCTGCTAACCTAGTGGCTTTCTATGATGAAGTGACTGTGTCAGTGGATAAGGGACATGGATGTGAACTATCTGAACTTCTGCAACGCCTTTGACACAGTTCCCCACTACATCCTACTCACAAAGTTGGAGAGATATGGATTTGACAAGTGGACTGTTCAGTGGATAAGGAATTGGGTGGATAGTCACATACAGAGGGCAATGGCCAATGGCCTGAAGTGCACATGGAGACTGGTGATAAGTGGTGTCCCTCAGGGGTCTGCATTGGGACTGGTAGTGTTTCATATTTTTATCAAAGATACAGACAGTGAGATTGAGTGCAGCATCAGCAAGTCTGCAGATGACACCAAGCTGAATGGTGGTGTCGATACAGCAGAGGGATGGGATGTTATCCAGAGGGTCCCAGATGGGCTGGAAAGGTGGGCCCAGGTGAACCTCATGAGGCTCAACAAGAGAAGTGAAGGGTCCTGCACCTTGGCCAGAACAATTCTTATTACTAATACAGGATGGTGGATGAAGTGATAGAAAGCAGCCTTGCAGAAAAGGACTGGCACTTACACTTGCAGCCCAGAAGGCAAATCACATGCTGGGCTGCATCAAAAGATGAGTTGCCAGCAGATGTGAGAGGTGATTCTGCCACTTCACTGTGCTCTGGTGAGAGCTTACCTGGAGTACTGTGTCCAGCTCTGGAGACCTCAACACAAGAAGGACATGGACCTGATGGAGCAGGTCCAGAGGACGGCCACCAAAATGATCAGGGGGTTGGAGCACCTCTGCTATGAAAACAGGCTGAGGGAGATGGACTTGTTCAGTCTGGAGAAAAGAAAACTCCTGGGGGACCTAATAGCAGCCTTCCAGTACCTGAAGGAGGCATAAAAGAAGGCTGGAGAGGATCTGTTTTCAAAGGCCTGTAGTAATAGGACAAGGGGCAATGGCTTCAAGCTAGAAAGTAGATTTAGATTGGATGTTAAGAATGACTTCTTTACCATGAGGGCAGTGGAACACTGGAACAGGTTGCCCAGGGAGGTGGTGGAGGTCCCACCCCTGGAGATATTCAAAGTGAGGCTTGAAAGGGCCTTGGGCAACCTAATCTACTTGAGGATGCCCCTGATTACTACAGATGGGGTTGGACTAGATGACCTTTGGAGGTCCCTTCCAACCCAGACTGCTCTATGATTCTATGATCTAAGAGGTGTAATACGTGTTATAGATGTATGGATTTGTGAAATTAATATGACAAATATGAATATTAATAAATAGATTAACAACTTGTTAATAATATGAAAAATTTCAAAAAACTGATGAAATAGGTTTGGTGTATGGCTGGAATATATTTTTACAGTGGGAATGTACAATATTTGGCCAATACAACAATTTTAAGAATTCCACGTAAAACAGGAGAAATAACAGAGAATCCCTGGGAGCAATATGGCACTCAGCCACAGGGGGAGATGACATGAATCATTAAACACAGCAGGCAATGAATTAGTTACTCACAAAGAGCTCCACCCAAATAGCAGGGGAGTTACTGCTGTATGTCAGCTGTTAAGGCTGTAAGGGTGCCAAGGCTGTCTCGAGGCTGGTCTGGCTCCGGCAGGACAGTGGGCAGTACGACACATTCTCTCAAAGGGCTCTTACATCTTCCTGGGTAAACTGAGGCATGGCATGAATTCCAGTTGCAAGGGGAAGCAAGGATTATATCCTAAAGCTTGTGTCTTCTTGGGCTTGCAGTGAGTAGGGCTTGTGGCTTCTATGTCAGGTCTTGGATCAAGTGAGTTCAGGCAAGGCAGTCCAAGCAGGCAAGGCCAGGTGAATAGAATTCAGCCTGTATTTAATAGACTAGAGTAGAATAGAATAGAATAGAATAGAATAGAATAGAATAGAATAGAATAGAATAGAATAGAATTAACCAGGTTGGAAGAGACCTTTGAGATCATTGAATCCAACCCATCGTCCAACACTACCTAATCAACTAAACCATGGCACCAAGCACCCCATTCAGTCTCTTCCTAAACACCTCCAGTGATGGTGACTCCACCATCTCCTTGGGCAGCCCATTCCAATGGCCAATCACTCTTTCCATGAAGAACTTCTTCCTAACATCCAGCCTAAACCTCCCCTGGTGCAGTTTGAGACTGTGTCCTCTTGTTCTGCTTCTTGTAGTCTGGGAGAACAGACCAACCCCCATCTGGCTACAACTTCTCTTCAGGTAGTTGTAGAGAGCAATTAGGTCTCCCATGAGCCTCCTCTTCTCCAGGCTAAGCAATCCCAGCTCGCTCAGTCTCTCCTCATAGGGCTTGTGCTCCAAATTCCTCTTCAACTTTGTTGCCCTTCTCTGGATAGATTCCAGCATCTCAACATCTTTCCTAAACTGAGGGGCCAAGACTCAGTCGGGCCAGTAGGGCAACTGAAGCCAGAAAACAGTTACCCAATGCAATGGGAATCTGCCAGTCTGTGGCCATAAAAGGCAGGAAAATAGGCCTGGTCTGGGAGAAGCAATGGCCCCACTCTCTCCTCTCCCTCCTGCAGGAGTCAGGGTAACATGGGAAAAGGGACAAAAGAACAGGCACCAATCTGTCTGGTACACAACTCTCCTTTTAGAGACATTCCAGGACCTGTCTGGGTTTGTATTGGGCCCATTTGGCCCTACCACCCCTATGGGGTAGGCTGGGACCAATTTATTGTTGATCTACTCCTCCACTGAGGAGCACAAACACGAAGCTGGATCAGATTGGCTAAAGAGGTTTGGGAGCCAGCAAAACCCATCAAGACTTTGAAATGAATATTCTGAGTCTTTAACCAGAAGTGTGTAATGACAACCTTTTAAAACCCCAGATAAAGAAGGCCTTTGAATTTTAATTAGCCCACACTACTTAATGAAAATATACCCATCCAAGTTTTTGCTAATGCTGTGTTCAAATCAGGTCTTGTGCCAGGCCCCAGCAAACAACTTGTCCCTGCATCATCACATCTCACCAGATTCCTGAAGAATAGTTAGTAATATTCTTGCTTTTGTTTTTGTTTTTCTTCTAGTCCATGACATAATTCTACGATTCTGTGATGCCCAAGATGTTTTAATTAACCCAGCCATTTAATCAGAAATGCAGAAGAAACCAAGATATATTTTGTGTGAAAATGTAGCTAGCAGGTTTTACATTTTTAAAAGGAGGAGGGAAAAAGGGAAAAAACAGTTGAGGAGAAAGGAGTCTGCAGGGATTTAAAAACCAAACCAAATGGAAAATCTAAACAATTCTGAATGCTTTATGTAGTGTGAAATGCAAACAATATCAAGTGTAAGACTCAGAAACGAGGGCTAGTCCTGCTTCTGGTATTTCAGTTTATGAAAGCTTAGAATGAGCTATCTATAGGGACTGAGGAAATATAACCTTTTCTGAAAGTACACTGGACAACCATCCCTCAAGGATTATCTGGGCATCCTTAATTCTCTTTCAGTGCAGTGAGACGGAATAGGCAATCTTACGCAATCATTCATCTAGCTCTGTATTCCTGTGATTTATTAACTACATTGTGCTTATAATCTTGTCTATCTCCTAAAGCATGTCAGTATTTTCATCTTGTAAAGAAAGCTTAAAGGTTACATTAAAGTCTTTATGTTATTTTTGATGCATACATGAGAAGTAGCGGTTAACCTACAGCAATTAATTCTTATTGCTTTAAATAATCTCTCTCATTGTGCCATATTTTCATGTACATTATGTTCTCTCCTGGGATGTGTAAGGCTGAAGGATAATAATAGCTTTGTAGTAAGTTTGAAACACCGCATATCCAAAAATAGAGCACTCTGTGCACAGCAGACACCAAAGGAAGTATGCTCTCAGTGAGAATGAATGCACAATAGCACATTGAACTTATCATCAAATACATATACATTGTGGCTCATTTTTGCAGATATATATTTTTTTACCTAAAATAGTGAGCAACAAATCAATACATTTTGACAACAGTTTGAAATAATGTGTAGTTTATCATGTGCATAAATATCTGAGAGGTGGGTGTCAAGTGGAGGGTGCCAAGCTCTTTTTGGTGGTGCACAGTAATCAGACAAGGAACTACAGGTTCCAACTTAAATGAAGAAGATTTGATCTCAACATGAGGAGAAACTTCTTTACAGTGAGGGTGATGCAGCACTGGAACAGGCCGCCCAGGGCGGTTGTGGAGTCTCCGTCTCTGGAGGCTTTCAAAACCCACCTGGATGCATTCCTGTGCGGTCTACCCTACATGATCTTGCTTCAGCAGGGTTGTTGGACTTGATGATCTCTTGAGTCCCTTCTGACCTCTAATGTACTGTGATACTGTGAACTTGGTTATAAAAGACGTATCACAGGATTTGCATCAATGCACTACATGTAGCATCATTTTTAAGGAGTACTGCTGAGGTTTCCACTTTCCGAGAAATAACGCTTCAGCACAGGTGGTGAAATGCTTGTCACTCCAAGTTCCAGTAGAGGTAATGGTAGACCTTAGCATTAAAAGAAGTCTGAGTTCCTAATTAAAAGATAAATGCAGTATTCTCAGTCATGTTTTGTTTTGATAAATCTTGGATGCAAGCACAAAGCGTATTTTCTTTCCTGTTAGGATGTCACTGCCTTCAGCTTTATTCCTGCTCACAAAGCAAAAACCTGTTTCATGCCCCATGAGTTCTGCCTTTGAGAAACCTAGAAGCTTATTATTTGAAATTGCTATCATATTGAAGAAGTTTTAACTTTTATGTAGTAGTACCGTTACAATCAGAAATATCAAAGAAAAATTTATTCCTGGAAGAAAAAGCTGATTTCTTTAAATATAAATTAGAGCACTAGAAGAGAACAAAGAAAAAAGCAAACAAACAAACAAAAAAACCACACCAAAACAAGCCCATCATTTTTTGTTTGTTTGTTTGTTTGTTTGTTTGTTTGTTTGTTTGTTTGTTTGTTTGTTTTTCCCCAGGTGAACATACACAGTCTGGAAATCATAAAGAATTACAATTAGCTGGATTTATTTTCCAGAGTGTATTCTCTTCTAATACAAACAGAATGTAATTTCATAATTAAAAGACCCTAAAAACTCCCATAGTAAGCAAAGCAATGCTTTTAAGTAAATTTTGGATTTTGATATGATTTGCTATAAAGCTAAGCAAATCTACCAAATTTAATAAAAGTAAGGGCAATTCTGAAGTATCAGCGAGAAGGAAGAGTATGTGATAAAGGCTATTTCCTCAGGAGATAAGCATTTGATACGCTTGGTTTATACAAGTAAGGATTTTAGGTTTTAACTGGAGATTTGTACTAATCACACTGAATTACTCTGTAAACGAGGAAAAGTGAAAGCATTATCTGAGCAAATTAGGGCAATCTCTCAAGTGCTAGTAGTGTTAAGAAGTCTCCTGTTTGGAGAGGGGTTATTTCTATTCTCACTCAGTCATTTACAAAACTTACTAAAAAGAGAGCTGTAAAACTCAAAGAGCTGCAAAAAGTACTGTGCTGTAAGAAGACCTCTAAAGAAGACCTCTAAAATTCGTATGTTAAAGCCCATTATGCAACATCAAAAGTAGCAGAAAAAAAATTACATACATGAAATTTAGAATAGCATAGCATAGCATAGCATAGCATAGCATAGAATAGAATAGAATAGAATAGAATAGAATAGAATAGAATAGAATAGAATAGAATAGAATAGAATAGACCAGGTTGGCAGAGACCTTCAAGATCATCGTGTCCAATCTATCATCCAACACCACCTAATCAACTAAACCATGCAACCAAGCACCCTATCAAGTCTCCTCCTGATCACCTCCAGTGATGGTGACTCAAGCACCTCCTCGGGCAGCCCATTCCAATGGGCAATCATTCTCTCTGTGTAGAACTTCTTCCTAACCTCCAGCCTAAGCATGTTCATAGCATGTTCCCAAGATACCATACCTACGGCATCTTTACTCATCATTATTGTGATTCAGAATTCAACCAATTGTACTTCAAAGTTTTTTTCTAAGATGAAGTTAGTAATGTTCACGAATTTTGAGATTAAGGAAATTTTAGAATTATTTAAATATCCTGTCTGCAGGAAAGCAGTGGACTAGATAAATTTCCAGTCAATATATCAGTCTAGATTTTCTTATTGCAGTAAGACATAGTAGATAATACTGTACCTGATCATAGTAAGTATGTAATATTTTCAACACTCAGGTAATTTTAGGAATGTTAGCTATAGTTAGAGTAAGTGGCATTCCAACCAGAGGTAATCTAAGGAATGTGGTAGTTTCAGGCTGTGCCTCAAAAATTTTTCACAGATCTTGAACAGAAAGTAGTAGAATGTAAATAAATTACTATTGGATGTAGAAAGGAAAACAATGATAAAGTCTAAATAATCCCATTGGACAGATAACAAACATAAGCTTGTAATGTAAACTACCTTTCTCTCTTTTTGCTTCCTCTGCTCTGGCTGGTGCTTCTGCTGGTTTTTGCTAACCTTGGCTGTATTGCTTTGTTGAGTCTAAGTACTAACAAACAGCTCTTTGCTCTTCTCTCTCCTTCATTGTGTACAGGGGCTACAGAAGGGAGCAGGAAAGGGGAAGCTATTATTAGCCCCCTCGTTTGTCCATGGGGGTTCTTGTGTTGTTGATAAATTGTAAATACCTGTAAATATATCCAAATATTGTCTACTTTGTACATATTCATCGCATTTCATATTTAGGTTGTAGTTTTGCTTGTAAATACAGCTTCATTTGTTTTCTGACTGAGCTGGTCTGGCAGTTTTATATTGGGGGGAATTTTCAACCTACCACAAAGGATATATGAACTAGCTCTCGTAATTCTCCTTTTATCATCCCAGCACTTCTCAATAGTTTCTATTACATTCTTTAGTTGCCTCATGGTTGCAGACACATTCTGCCATTAGTTTAGAATGTGTTACTTCAAAATCAGCATGAAAGATACTGACTTTTGAACACATCTACATTACAATATGCTATTAAGATTCTAGTTTTACTATCATAAGTAGGAATTTATTACAAGTAAAAGTTGCAATGCTGTTTTAAGCAGCAGACCATACTGACACATGCAATTGTGGTGTTATTCTTTTTGCTAAAATGAAACTACATTTGTTTGAAAGCAAGTTCGATCTGAACTAGGAAAGACATTTTCTTTGCTGTAAATACATGGAGTCAATTACCTTATTCTGTATACAGTTTAGAAGGGCACCTTCATGAATCACTGATAAATTAAGTGCTTTGGCATTGTTCCAGGGTCCAGTGGAGCCAGAGAAGAATACTGTAACATTTATTTATTTATTTTCAGGAAAGAAGTGCTCAGAAGATCTGTTACACTTGCAGCACGTCACCTGATGCAAATTTGGCTAACACAAGGACAGGATCAACTTCCATGTAAATACAAAAGTCCACAAAATTAATCTGTGTGCTGGGATATAGGAATACCAACAAGAAATAGAAAATTGTCACCTTTCATAAACTGTAGGTGAAACCTATATTCCACAGTCTTACTTCTGATGCAATCCTTTCAACTAATTTTGAAGCAAAAAATAATTGGAATGTGTCTCTTTTTCAGAAACATTCACTCTTGGACACTCATTCCTGTATAAATCACTTGATGCCTTTCCTGTTTGTGCACTTTCATGTTTCCTGCACCTTACAGAAAATACATGTGGCAGACGTGCATGTGCATTCTCACACAGCTGACTAACAGGTTTATGGAAAACATAAGGGCTAAGAACAACTGACAGCACCATGCTTGCCTGGACACCAGGGGAGGATTAGCACTGGTTGCTCTTCTAATCAGGCTTACACTACAGAGGTAAGGAAGCCTCCTGGCACAAGTCTCAAGGAATTGGTGCTAAAAGGAGGTCTAATGGAAAGGCCCTTGAACTCTGGGGTAGAAATAAATAAGCAGTCTCATGTACACTGGGTGGCAAAGAGGTGGCAACAAGCACCTGGAATGGACATTACAGAGAAGTCATTGGATATACTGTAGGAAGAGAAGTTCTTACATTGAATTCAAAAGCTCTGACAAATAGAAGTCGGGAAAGGGTGATTGTCAGCTGGCAGGATAAAAGTTGTATTATTTACCATATGAGGTGTCTGTTTTGAAGTTTTCACATAAAGATTTCAGGTTCAAATTCAAAAGGCTATGTTTGGCTAGTATTTTGACCTGTCTGGAGCAAAGGCTGTAGTTTTCCTCTCCAGGAATAGAAGAATTGAGTCAGAGTCCTCTTATGGATTATGCAAGAAAGGGATGTGGCTTTAGCACATCCAGCCATGTGAGGGGACAAGACAGTGACAATGATTGTGAAGATCACAGAATCGTAGAATTGCTAGGGTTGGAAGGGACCTCAAGTACGATCTACTTCCAACCCCCTGCCAGGGGCAGGGACACCTCACACTACATCAGATTGCCCAGAGCCACATCCAGCCTGGCCTTAAAAACCTCCAGGGGTGGGGCTTCTACCACCTCCCTGGGCAACCTGTTCCAGTGTCTCACCACCCTCATGGTGCAAAACTTCTTCCTAACATCCAATCTGAATTTGCCCACTTCTAGTTTTGTTCCATTCCCCCTAGTCCTGTCACTGCCTGAAATCCTCAGAAGTCCCTCCCCAGCTTTCTTGCAAGCCCCCTTAAGATACTGGAAGGCTGCAATTAGGTCTCCTCGGATCCTTCTCTTCTCCAGACTGAATAGACCCAACTCTTTCAGTCTTTCCTCATAGAAGAGGTGCTTCAGCCCTCTAATCATCCTCATGGCCCTACTCTGGACATTCTCCATCATGTCCAGATCCTTCCTGTAACAGGGGCTCCAGAACTGGATGCAGTACTCCAGGTGGAGTCTCACCAGAACGGAGTAGAGGCCAGAATGTGATTGGCTTTCTGGGCTGCAAGTGCACACTGGTGATTCATGTTGAGCTTCTGATCCACCAGCACCCCCAGGTGAGCAACTGATCAGGTGTGATCAGTTGTGTTTAGTAGCTGTTGTACACAATAATGCGGATATCATGATTACTACTACAAAGAAACTTCTGAGCACAGTCCTGGTCTCCAACTTCCAATAATCAAACAAGGTATTTAGGTGTAAGAAAAATACAACAGAGTTGTTTGGAAGAATCTGTTACCAAATTCTGTATGTCCACTAGACTGGGCACCTGAGGTTATAGCGCTTTCTTGCTGTAAAGGAGTAAAAGAGCTAGCTTGGAAGCTGGGTAGGATGCCAACTGAGCAGCTGCAACCTATGCAGCCTGGTGTCTAGCCTTCCAAATGAGGCAAGCTATTTAATTAACAAAATATATAACTGAGGGAGGTGTGTAATTGCAAGTTTCTTGATATGGACATAGCTTCAGTTTATAAAGTTACCAGACTTTGGACTTTGCCACCTAAATATAGATAACATTGTGCCTGAATCAGTTTGGGGGACTAGAAATGTCAGAGCCTGGCAAATATAACTAGGCCTATAAGAGACCCCATATATACAAGTGAAGCAATATGAGGAAGCAACTCAAGGAATGACAGAACATGTAAAATTGCTCTAGATACTATGTTTAGACTACTGCCTCCCACACTCTTTCAAAACTTAAATGAACAGACAAACGTAGCGAAAATAGGTATGAATCTGCACTGTTGATACTTCTGCAGCCTGAAAGAATAACATTCAGATTTGCTTGCAAATAAATGCCATAATGTATCAGTGAAGCAATAATAGTCTTTCCTTTAGAAAGTAATTTATGCCACAGATTAATATACTGAAAGTGGACTTCTTGTGGGAGTATCTGATTGTATGACTAAATACTTTTCTCAGGTTAATTCATATTTTGTGCAGGGTGTGTGTGAAGCATCGAGGTATGATGATCTCACTTACTTCATGTTCCCAGAGTATATGACAAGGCAATTGGTAGTTATTAACCAGCCCACTGTGACAGCATGCCTTTCACAACTGCTTTTCTGAAGATTAGTTCACTCCATGTTTTGTCCAGTCTTCAGCTTTCATTGCTTCCTATTTTCACCCACTTTGTTTTCTGCACTATGAATAAAGTAATCAGGACCAACGGGTCTTCATATTGGGGTATTGTTTTGAAACCAGGAGTCTGACCAAGCCTGCCTCATTGTCTGTGTTCCAACTTTAGTCTGTGGTTTTATACCAAAAAGGTGACGGTTGTGACAGCTCATTACAAATACAGTTCCTTGTGAACAGTGAACCAACCTCTGAATCTGTTCCAGAAAGATAAGGCTACTTAGACACAGAGAACAAATATAAAGCATAGTAAGCCTTGTTCATGTGTCCAAGACTTGTTGTGTTTCCTGTTGTCATTCTTCAGTTTCCAATGTAGAGGTGAACCTCTGAAACACTGTTTTAGAGCAGCTACTGTATGTTAGTGTGAAACCCACATAGCAAAATACTGCTCTCTGTGTCAAGGACTCATAAGTAAGTAAAGACCTAGCTGTAACCACCAACTCAGAGCAATGGGAGCATCTACGATTTGATTATTCTTGGTTTTCCCAGTCAGGTAGTGAAGTAATTTCCAAGATGGCCAGTGGCATCCTGGCCTGCATCAGGAACAGTGTGGCCAGCAGGAGCAGGGAGGTCATTCTACCCCTGTACTCTGCACTGGTTAGGCCACACCTTGAGTCCTGTGTCCAGTTCTGGGTCCCTCAGTTTAGGAAGGATGTTGACTTGCTGGAACGTGTCCAGAGAAGGGCAACAAAGTTGGTGAGGAGTTTGGAAGGCAAGCCCTACGAGGAGAGGCTGAGGGAGCTGGGGTTGCTTAGCCTGGAGAAGAGGAGACTGAGGGGTGACCTTCTTGCTCTCTACAACTACCTTAAGGGAGGTTGTAGACAGGCAGAGGTTGGTCTCTTCTCCCAGGCAGCCAGCACCAGAACAAGAGGACACAGTCTCAAGCTGCACCAGGGGAGGTTTAGGCTAGATGTTAGGAAGAAGTTCTACACAGAGAGAGTGATTGCCCATTGGAATGGTCTGCCTGTGGAGGTGGTGGAGTCACCATCAGTGGAGGTGCTCAGGAGGAGACTTGATAGGGTGCTTCATGCCAAGGTTTAGCTGATTAGGTGGGTTGGATTAGTTGATGGGTTGGATGTGATGATCTCGAGTGGCTCTTCCAACCGGGTCTATTCTATTCTATTCTATTCTATTCTATTCTATTCTATTCTATTCTATTCTATTCTAATTACTGTTTAACTGCATCACTTAGTTTAATGTGAGTGTTTCCAGGTAAGGTGTATGTTCTGAAGAACAGTAAAGCCAGGTTGTAATTTAATATTGCCTTTATGAGCAACATGGGAGATACATTGTGAAGCAGAAGGTTTTTTACTTTTTTGTATGAACAGGAAACAGTATTTCTTGACAGACATGCTTGAGACAGGGTGAGAGGAATGTCGTACTCATTATCTTCACTGGCTTGTGTTGTGGGGGCAGTATCATGTGTCTGGTTTTGTTCTTTGCCCCCTATTAGTCGGCTTATGCTAAATGGATTAGTGACTATGCTTCTCAGCAGCTACAGACGAAGCTTGCTCAGGGAAGCTAAACAGAGGATTTTTGTTCCCTTTTTTACAAGTCTGTTATCACACATATTGTGATAACTTCAGCAAGCTATGAACATACTACAGAACTACTGGTGTACAGAACTACTGAGAATTCTACCTTTGTACACCATTATGCTTCAAATGATTTGCACTGCCTGTGATTAGTTATAATCAGACCTGTGCTATGCACAAAAGGAAAGAACATACAAAGCAGTTACCCTTGTAACAGATAGGGCTTTAATGATGAGTGGAGATGACTTCATATGAGAGTACAGATTGTCCTAAAGACAATGACTGATGACAGTTTTTTACCTTTTTTCTAACCTGTGCAGCTGACTGAGAGAGAAATAAATGTTTCATTACTTAACTCAATATATATTGGTAATATACAAAAAAGGTTATAAAAATGATATGGAGGTGTCTAAAAAGGTGCTACTA
Source organism: Colaptes auratus (assembly GCA_015227895.2). Taxonomy (NCBI): domain Eukaryota; kingdom Metazoa; phylum Chordata; class Aves; order Piciformes; family Picidae; genus Colaptes; species Colaptes auratus. The sequence continues at coordinate 82,399,824 of CM026897.1, read as the reverse complement.
TGATCAGAAACTAAGATGCAACACAGAGGTTGTGTGGGAAGAGGTTGGTTTTGGGTAGCTTTGGAACGCTGTAGGGAAGACTTGCCTTTGCTTGAATGAGAGAAAGCTATATTTTGCCTTTGACTCAAGAGAATGTACACACCTTGTAATTGAAGGAGAGAAACTAGGCAGAATTTGGTTGGATGTATTAAAACATTGTTTTGCTATTTTGACCTATTGTATGCCTTAATTACACGCATGCCAGTAGAAAACGACCAATTAAGATGTGGCACGTGTGCCTTCTGATAGAGTATATAACTTTGCTGTATAATGTAATAAATGTCTTTGCCTGCTTACATCTTGTCCTGGAACATTGCTCGAGGTAAATCTACAATCTATATAACATCTATATTATAACAAGTTTGCGAACTTTCTACATGTTGTCCTTGGTATTTTAGAACATATATTTTCACAGAAAAAATTATTTAACAGTGAACAGTGCAGCTCTGTGGCAATCTGAGAGATACTTTCTTCCTGAAGGAAGTCAGAGAGAAGGTGGAACTTCCCAGCATTTTTAATTGACTTTGAAAAGCTTGACAGCAAAATTCTTTGGTCTCTGAAGTCTTGATGCATCATTGGAGAATGGGAGCAGAGCCATGAAATGCTGGTAACAATGCTAGCTATGTTAGTTATTTCTTTCAAAAGGGGATATATAAATCTCAACTATTATATCTGACCTTCCAAAATACATTGTGAAAAGCAATAACAGCATGAAAGCGTGGCCTTGTTTCTATAGAATAAAAAGTTATAAAAACAGACAACTAGCCCTTTTCATATGAGTTAACAATGTACACCACTAGTGCTGCTCTATTCAAGGTAAAAGCATAGAGTAGATAATGTAAACACAGGCTTTTCTTTCCTAACAGATGTCTTTAATAAGAAAGTTACTATGACAATTGAAACATTTTTAACTAAGAAAACCACAAAGCTATCTTTACTGGGCTTCTGTCCGCAACAAAACAGCTCTTAATGAGGTAGGAAAAAACTCTCCTGTGTTCACAGGATAATAGGATAAGTTAGATCAGAAGGGTCCTCAGGAGGTGTCTAGTTCAGTCCTCCCATCAAAGCAGCTCTACCCATGAGGAAATATGAGAAAGTTCAAAAGTTTATTGCATTACTTTGAATACCTGTAGTTACATTTACAGTAGGGTGGAATGTAGCAAATTCTGTGTGCAGATTATTTCTGCTTTGTATATCTGAGAAGTAAATTATGTGATCCATCAGAAAAGAAAGTTCAGAAATTTCTGTATTTGGGTAATCCAGTGCCAAATGGAAAAGACATGAATATGGTAGAGTGGAAACTAAAGACATGGAAAGATTCAAAAGTACAAGAAGAGAAAGCAGTGATAAGAATATATCAGATAACAAACAATTGTCATATACCAGAACTCACAGCAAATAAACATACAAAAGCAGGGAAAGGAACAGAGGCTACATCCTATGCTGTTTCTCTCACTCTGCTTTCACACAAGAACCGCAAGAGCAGGTTCTGGATACATCCACAGGGCATTGCCAGCTCAGTCCGCCTTATCAGAGCCCCACTGTTCTTCAACAGCTTTTCTTCAACATCAGGCAGGTTGGTCCTCCCTGTGGGCAGTGAGTCATCAAAGGGTATGGTTCATTGCACTGCAAAACTCTGAAGCAGGGAAGTCACAGCCACCAGCTGGCATACTTTATCTGGAGCCATTAGCTATAAACAAGCACGACTCCTTTGATGGCTTCTAAATTTAGTTTCTAACAATTACTATTCCTTCTGTTTTTCATTCCATGCTGGGTATAGAATTTCTGGATCTCAGAATCTAGTTTCAAAATGTTTCTGTTTATTTTCTTTCTTTTTTTTTTAATAAATCTTACAATGGTCTACAGATATTGCAAATTACAATAATAACATGTACAAAATAGGAAACAGCTAATGAAAATTTAGATGTAAAATATCCTGTTTTGTATTATTATGGTTCCTATTTTGTACTGTCTTTGAAACTTGTTTTGAAGTCCTGCTATATGGTTGCAATTGTTTGGAGTCATGTGAACTGCTTCCTGCATGCCTATACTGCCAGCCAAACCATGGTAAGGCTATGGGTAACTATTGTATATAAAATATTCCCTACAACTAACTGAAGAGGTTTGTCTGTTGTAATTGACAGGATTTGGCCTCTACAGACGAAATAGGGACTGACTGAGTAGACCTCCTGAACAAATGACAGTAAATCATATACATGTGATATTTATTTCCAACCTGCATCTGGAAACATTTTGCTTGTTACACTTACTGGAGTATGACCAGTCAATAGATGTGTGTCCTAGTTGCTCTGGGATGTCATTTCTCTTTCATCCTATGTAGCCTGAAATGTTCGATGTTGCCAATTTCCCATGCTTTTGTCTCATTCTGACAGCAGGTAGGTATGAGAACACAATACAAGGCAAGCTAAAAATAGTCACTGCACATTCCTAGGATTATTAACTAATGTTCTTGAGATCTGCACTTCAGAGAATAATTTCTGGTATTTTGGAGGACAGTTAGTGTAAGACCCAATTTTTTTCCTTTCTTTCTTTTTCTTTCTTTTTTCTTTTCTGCACTCTCTTGCTACATCAGGCTAGGAATTGCTGGTGGGTAATCTCATCTTTTTGGCAGCTAAATATCTGAGCTGCTATTGAGTCCCTACAGGAGCTGCCTTGTTCACTATAGAATGTTGTGAATTTAGTTATTTGCCTTGAACTTGTCCCACTCAAGTTCATCAGTGCAAAGGTTCTCCTATTGTGTATCAGATCACTCTAACATGGCTTTAGATCTGCAGAAGATTACCTACACACTTTAAAGAAACACCCAAACATCTGAGTTAGTTAGAAGAGTTTCATGTTGTGAAATGTGGTTTAATTGCTACAGATTATCTACAAACATTTTTCTAGACCAAAACTAGTAAGGAAATGAGTTTCTTTTAGAGGGCATCTGTTGCTGAAAGTAATTGTCAAGATAAGAACAACAAAAATATACAGAATTTGATAAAGCAAGCTGGCATTATTGACACCATACTCAGCCACCTTCTTGTGCTGGCTTTGTAGCACATACTGATGCTTTAATGGACAGCGCTTTAAACCTAGCTCAGAAATGTTGGCAGGAGCTGCAGTATGTGCTGTCTGCAGCACAAACATATTCTGAGAAGCTATTAAACTCAGAAGTAAGGGAAAGCGACACAAATGCCCCACATTCTGGGTTGAGATAATGAGCTTGACTGTAAACGAGTTAACACGGTGGACAATATCTTAACTTCCCTGAGGAAAAGTGCATCAAAATGCAGAAGGAGCAACAGAAGCCAACAACCTCCCCCCATCCCTTGACCTGCAGCCTGCCCAGTGGACAAAGACCAACACCCCTAACCCAGAAACCAAAAGCAGTGACTGGAACAGGAAGCCTCTTATGTTATAATCTGAACTCCAAGTCCCATTATACTTTGCTCCAGCCAGAGCTTTCATTGTTGAAGATGTTATGAAGCCAGGGTGGTATTGAGTCTAAGCAGCAGATTCAACTTGGCCTGTGACACCATGTCCTTTGTGTCTTTGCACTCAAAATTTTAGGCTTTGAACCTGTAACACACACAGTAACACTGCTGCTGAAATTTAGGCCTACGTGAGAAATTGGATTAGAACTATAATCTGATAATATCCTGAATAATTAGGCAGGTCTGTATCACAGTGTCAGAGTATCACCAAGGTTGGAAGAGGCCTCAAAGATCATCAAGTCCAACCTATCACCCAAGACCTCATGACTAGACCATGGCACCGAGTGCCACGTCCAGTCCCCTCTTGAACACCTCCAGGGATGGTGACTCCACCACCTCCCTGGGCAGCCCATTCCAATGGCAAACGACTCTCTCAGTGAAGAACTTTCTCCTCACCTCAAGCCTAAACTTCCCCTGGCGCAGCTTGAGACTATGTCCTCTTGTTCTGGTTTCCTGGGAGAAGAGACCAACCCCCTCCTGGTTACAACCACCCTTCAGGAGCAATGAGGTCTCCCCTGAGCCTCCTCTTCTCCAGGCTAAACAATCCCAGCTCCCTCAGCCTCTCCTCATAGGGCTTGTGCTCAAGGCCTCTCACCAGCCTCGTTGCCCTTCTCTGGACACATTCAAGCGTCTCGATGTCCTTCTTAAACTGAGGGGCCCAGAACTGTACTGGACACAGTATTCAAGGTGTGGCCGAACCAGTGCAGAGTACAGGGGCACAATGACTTCCCTGCTCCTGCTGGCCACACCCATGTGTACAGTTAGATGCTGTTTACACTGTCCTTGAGCTTCCTGGATATAAGCCATTGCTGGTCCAGATGTCATACAGCTGCATGTGCAGGTTAATAATCAGGGCATATTAGCTCAAGTTAGCCACACTTCTAGTTCAGCTAGAGGGCTGACAGGTCTGAGCTGAGCATTTAGCTTGGAGAATGAGAAGAGAGTCTGAAACTGTTTGCACCTGCTCTACAGCATTGCTGTTACAGGGGAAGAAGAGAGGAAGACTGAATCACTTAAGATGCATAATTTAAGTGATAAAAATGGTTGGCTAAGTTTCCTCTATTGTGTGGTGGGTTAGCCCATCCTGAGAGGGGAGGGAGGGGTTGTGAGGACCCTGCTCTCCCCAGGGATTAAGGAAACCCTGATCCAGGTGGACTTGGTTCCTTCCTTCCCTCCTGGGAAACTGATTTCATCTGTTCCATTCCTCCTTCCTGCCTAGCAAAGCTATAAAGGGGAGAGTATGGCAACCATTTCCCCTCCCTTTTGCTCCTGCCTTGTTTAGAAAAGAGGAGAAAGAGTTGCTGCTGGCTTCCTGGTTCTCTGCCCTGTGGTCAGGCCTGGTCTTTCTCCCTGCTATGTCCACGTTTCTCCAAAGGACTGTTGGTTTTGTATATCTCCCTATCCATCTGCCTATCCATCCTTGTTCCTTACCCTTGGGGACCCTTTCGTGTTTTTTATATATATATGTGTGTGTGTGTGTGTTTATTTTTTTTTTTTCAAGAAAAAAAAATCACCTCTCTACTTCCAAACTGACTCCAAATTATTTCTCAGGGAATTTACCTCCTCCCTTTTTCCTTACCCCCCCTTTCTTTCCCCTTTTTTATCCCCTTCCTTTATTTTTCTTTATTTTTCCCTATTCATTCCCCTTCCCTTTTTTGTTTCTATCAGGAAAGAGGAAGGGGGAGCAGGGGAGGGGTTTTCTGTCTTGCCCCCCATCTGAGCTCTTAAATTCAAGTTAAGGCTCAAACCACAACATATTGTCAGTAGAAAAAGAATGTACATGGAAGGCACAAGAATATGACCGTAATATTTTCATACTCATACTTTCATTGCACTGCTGTGTGTATTATGATGTCTTTTACCATGACAGTGAGAGAACTAGCAGATCCCACTGTCTACTCTTTCTTACTTTTGCTCCTTTCTTTTGGAAACAAGGACGTGTGAGGTGGAACACCAGTACTATCTACAATAGACCAGCCAAGCCTGCACCAAGACTTCAGTATGAGATATACTTCTGGAGCTTACAGGCAATGCTTACTCTGCAAAACTAAAATTTTTAGTCTGGAGCCAGGCCAGAATTTTGCAGAAGAGATAAAATGAAGTTATGTAGAACTAGGGACAAATTGGAGTCTCTTTCAAATCAGCGCCTTAGAGAGGAAAACCTGAGGTCACGTGCCATTATGCATGACTATATACTATTTTGTACATAAATATAAGTTTAGTTTGTCCTTACTACAAGGCAACTGTGTGATTCTGATGCAGAAACCATATATCCACAGTAAATGTAGTGAGTTTGGACTGCTTCTGAGATGGGAAAGATTCGTGGTGAGCTGAGGTGTAAGCTAAGAAAGATCATTGAGGATACCTGTCAAGTGGGAACAAGGTGATGTTTACTAGGAACTGTTTTTAAACTCTTGTGGTGGTTTGAGCATTAACTGGGATTTAAGAGCTCAGATGGGGGACAAGGCTGAGAATCCCTCTTCATTCCCCCTCCTCTTTCCCAATTGAGAGAAAAAGAAAGGGAAGGAGCAAATATACTGAGAAATAATTTGGAGTCAGTTTGGAAGTAGAGGTAAACATTTTCTTTAAACAATATATATGTATACATATATATATGTATATATATATGCCGAACCCAGAGAGTGGTGGTGAATGGCACCACATCCAGCTGGAGGCCAGTCACTAGTGGTGTCGCCCCAGGGATCAGTGCTAGGCCCAATCCTGTTTAATATCTTCACTGATGATCTGGATGAGGAGGTTGAGTCAGTCATCAGTAAAATTGCGGATGACACCAAGCTGGGAGCAGGTGTTGATCAGTTAGGGGGTAGAAGGGCTCTCCAGAGGGACCTTGAACAGATGGACAGATGGGCAGAGTCTAACATGATGACATTTAACAAGTCCAAGTGCCGCGTGCTGCACTTTGGCCACAACAACCCCATGCAGTGCTACAGGCTGGGGTCAGAGTGGCTGGAGAGCTGCCAAACAGAAAGGGACTGGGAGGTGCTGACTGACAGCCGCCTGAACATGAGCCAGCAGTGTGCCCAGGTGGCCAAGAAGGCCAATGGCATCCTGGCCTGCGTCAAGAATAGTGTGGCCAGCAGGAGCAAGGAAGTCATTGTGCCCCTGTACGCCGCATTGGTTAGGTCACACCTTGAGTCCTGTGTCCAGTTCTGGGCTCCTCAATTTAAGAAGGATACTGAGACTCTTGAACATGTCCCGAGAAGGGCAATGAGGCTGGTGAGAGGCCTTGATCACAAGCCCTACAAGGAGAGGCTGAAGGAGCTGGGATTGTTTAGCCTGGAGAAGAGGAGGCTCAGGGGAGACCTTATTGCTCTCTACAACTATCTGAAGGGAGGTTGTAGCCAGGAGGGGGTTGGTCTCTTCTCCCAGGCAACCAGCTCCAGAACAAGAGGACACAGTCTCAAACTGCATCAGGGGAAGTGTAGACTCAAGGTGAGGAGAAAGTTCTTCACAGAGAGAGTTGTTAGGCATTGGAATGGGCTGTCCAGGGAGGCAGTGGAGTCACCATCCCTGGAGGTGTTCAAGAGAGGATTGGACATAGCACTTGGTGCCATGGTCTTGGGTGATAGGTTGGTCTTGATGATCTTTGAAGTCTTTTCCAACCTTATTGATTCAATGATTCTATGATTTTATATATATATATATAAACCAGGAAGGGTTCACAAAGGTAAGGAACAAGGGTGGATGGGGAAAAAATATGTATACAAAACCAGACCTTTGAAGAGGCATGGATGTAGCAGGGAGGAGGAGGACCAGGCCTGACCACATGGAACCAGGAAGCCAGCAGCAACTCGCTTTCATCCCCGCGAGGCAGAAGTAAAAGAGAACAAATGGCTGCAGTGTCTTCCTTTTTATAGGCTTGCTGGACAGGGAGGGGGAGTGGAACAGACTAACTCAGTTTCCCAGAGGGAAAACCTTTTTGGGGGAGATCAAGGCTCTCACAAGCCCTCCCCCCCTGCTTTCAGGATGGGCGTAACCTATCACAACTCTGCAAAGGATTGGTTGGTCTTTCCCAAGACCATAGTTTAAAAAGTTATGACTTCAGTTGTAGACAGCTGTGTAAGTGTCCTGGCATTATGTGTAGTCAAAAGATTCTTTGCTGAAGTTCCTCTAGTAAGGAATGAAAATAAACTTTCTTGAATATTCCTGTTAAGATGAACTGTCATCTTCCAGACACCTCCAGTAGTTGTCTGAGCATTGCAAACAGCTGGAGACAAAAGAGCCATCAGGTTAGTTTTAAATTATTCAAATATTAGGTTCTGCAGAAGCAGCATATCTAATTAGTAAGGCAAAGTCACCTTTAGCAGGATTGAACTGGATTTGTGCTATGGAGTGGTATCAAAAATTGGTTGTGTCTCTGCTTCAGGATAAATATTCAGAACTTTCTTCTTACACAATTTCTCAGTGGTGAGACACTTCTGAATAAAGTATTTCCTGAGGTAAACCTGAGATAAGGAACTAAACATTATTTTTAATTTGTCTAAGGGCATCTGCTCAATTGCCTAGCTACAGTTTATATCTGAAATTCATATAAGGCCCAAAATTGAATATTTCAATGGCAGCATTCATTAGTTCTTTCACTTAAATATACAAAATCACAGATTTATTCTTATTAGCATTCTTTCATGTTACATGAGTAGATTACCAAATATGAAAGGGTTTTTTCTATAATTGTTATCAATATAATGATTTTTTTAATTTATGTCTACATATACATGATGAAATACAGGTTTAAATGTCAAAATAAAGAATCACCTTGTGAGTCTTTACCAGAAAATCTAACCTTTCTTGTTAAGATGCAAGGAAGTTTATGAGGTGTTGCAAGCAGGTGAAGGGAAATGATCCTTCCCCACTGGTAAGGCCTCATGCTGTGCTTTCCCACACTGCCTTATTGTGCTGAGACAGTCCAGCAAAGGGCCACTCAGAGACTGGTGTATCTTGTAATAAGGAAAGGCTGACAGCTGAGACTGCTTACCTTGGAGAAGAGAAGGTTCAGGGAGATCTTGCTAGTGTGGATAAATAACTAATGATAAAGAGTCAAGAGAACGGAGCCAGACTCTTCTCAGCAGTGCCTACTAAAAGGACAAGAGGTGATGGATAGAAATGAAAACAAATTAGATTCTATTTGAATAAAGCTTTTTTTCACTTTGAGATTGTCATACACTTGAACAGGTTGCTCAGTGTTGCAATTTGACCTCAGCCGGAAGCTAAGCCCCACACAGGCATCAAGGGAGGGGAATCAAAGAGTAGAAATCAGAAAACTCATGTATTGAGATAAAGAGAGTTTAGTAAGTAAAGCAAAAGCTGTATGTGCTAAACACTTAATTCACTACTTCCCATCATCAGGTAGGTGTTCATCCATCTGCCAGAAAGAAGGGCTCCATCATGTGTAATGGTTACATGGGAAGACAAGTGCCATATGTCCCCACTTCTTCCCACTGGCTTTTGTTTCTGAGCACAGTGTTACAGCAGATGGGATATCCCTTTGGTCAGCTGGCATCAGTAGTCCCACCTATGTCTCCTCCCTGTTTCTTCTGCAACCCTAGCCTTACTCGCTGGTAGTACATCAGGAGAAACAGAAAGAGGCCTCACACTCTGCAGGTATTGCTCAGTGATAGTTAAAAACCCCAGCATCCCTGTATTACAAACATTGGTTTGGTCTCAGTTCCAAAACATGGAACCATCATGAGCTGTTACAGAGAAAAGTAACTCCATCCCAACCAAAACCAACATTCATGGAGTTTTCATTCTTGGAAATACTCAAAACCTGACCACTCATGGTCCTGGGAAACCTGGTGTGGCTGACCCTGCTTGAGCAGGGTGGCTGGACCACATGGTATCCAGAGTTCCCTTTCAACTTAAATAATCCTGTGATTCTATGATAAAGGCTTTGCATATAGCAAAATATTAATAATAATTTTACTGTAGTAGTTGAAATTTTATATTTTTCTTTATCTGGATTACCTGCAAAAAGGTACTAGCAGAATACTTTATTTGGAGGTAACAATGACGAGAGAGAGAAAGTTCACAGAAAATGAAGAATTCTGGATATGGAATTCTGAACTTGGAGTTGATATTTTTTCTTATTATTTATTTAACAAACAGAATGACAAATAGCATATCACTTAATGTTAATAACAGATGGCAAAATGAGAAACTCTTACTCCTGCTGCATAGTTATTGTTTAAAAAAAAAGCCTAACAAAACTAAACATCAAACCCAAACTTTAACATCCAAGAAGTAGTTTAGATTATTTCAAATTTATTCTCATATTTATGAAGTTTGCCAAATCTAAGTGTATCAAAAGTATTTGAACAGGCAATATTTGAATCTCTGTATGACGTAAAACACTGAAGCTGTCTTGGAACAGGTTAAGGAAGGTTCAAGGAATGTGGATTCAACTATTGTCTCTTTGCAGAGATCAAAGACAATTCTATCTCCTTCTGAGATAACAGTCTGAACACTAATCTCTCAGAGATCTAGTATGTGTTTAAAAATATTTATGTTTATATTGTCTTTATCATGAAGTGTAACACTGTGGTTCCCTAAGTGAATAGTATAAACCAGAACACATCTGTCTGTAGAGTATGGAACCAGAATGAATTATCCCATATTCCACAACTATATAAAACTATATATAACAACTAGATATAAAAGGGGAATAAATTATCTGATCCACACTGAAACTCAGGGATAAACTTAGATTTATACTATGTAGTTATTAGAAGACTGTACCTCAAGGTGAAGCAGTAAATGAAGCAATCTGACACCATACACATTCCTGTGGAGTCTATTCTGTTAACATTTTTCTGTTTTGTACCAACAGGCTGCCAGTTCATAAGAATCAGACAGAAGGTAGACCCATCTGCTACCTACAAAGTCATTCTCCATGTCCCAATAATTAAATGTTTTATATAAACCAGATTTATGCTACTTCCAAATATCCCATGGACCAGTGGATTAAGATTCATGTCTGAAGAGGTAGACATCTGTTAAAATTGAGATACTTAATCAAATAGATTTGCATGCTTGTCTCTTACCTTTACAGATCTCAGGATGCTTCATCTTTGACACTGTCTCCCACAGCATTTTCCTGGAGAAACTGGCTGCACATGGCTCAGATGGCTGGATGCTTTGATAGGTTAAAAACTGGCTGCATGCCTGTGTCTAAAGAGTGATGGTGAATGGAGTTCAATCCAATTGGCCAGTCATGAGTGGTGTATCCCAGGGTTCGGGTTTGGGGCCAGTTCTCTTTTATGTTTTAATCAATGATCTGAATTAGAGAATCTAGTGCACCCTCTGTAAATTTGCAGATGACTAAGCTGGGAGGGAGTGTTGATCTTCTTGAGGGTAAGGAAGATCTACAAAGGGATCTGGACAGACTGGATTAATGGGCTGAGGCCAACTGTATGACATTCAACAAGGACAGGTGTTGGGCCCTGTACTTTGATCACAACAATCCCATGCAATGCTACAGGCTTGCACGAGAGTGGCTGGAAAACTGCCTGTCAGAAAAGGACTTGAGGGTGTTGGTTGACAGCCATCTGAACATGAGCTAGCAGTGCGCTCAGGCAGCCAAGGAGGCAAACAGCATCCTGGCTTGTACCAGGAACAGTGTTACCAGCAGGGCCAGGGAAGTGATCATGTTCCTGTACATTGGTGAGTACACTGGTGAGACTGTACCTTGAATACTTTGTTAAGTTTTGGATCACTTCATACAAGAAGGACATTGAGTTGCTGAAGCTTGTCCAGAGAAAGGCACTGAAGCTGATGAATGGTCTGGGGAAAAGTCTTATGAGGAGCAGCTGAGGCAACTGGGCTCGTTTAGTCTGGAGAAGGCTGAGGGGAAATCTCATTGCTCTCTACAGCTACCTGAAAGGAGATTGTAGTGAGGTGTGGGGTTAATCTCTTCTCCAAAGTAACAAGTGATAGAATGACAGGAAATGGCCTCAGGTTGCATCAGTGGAAGTTTAAACTGGATGTTGGTAAAAAATTTCTTTACTGAAAGGGTGGTCAGCATTGGAATAAGCTGCCCAGGGAGGTGGTGAAAGCTGCCCAGGGAGGTGGTGAAGCCACTCTCCCTGGAATTGTTGGAAGTAGTTTTATTTCTGCTAGTACTTATGTGTATTATGACAAATTTTCTACTTCCAAGAACTAAATTAACGTTACCTGCAGTGACTGCAAAAAGGAGCCATAAATCACTAACGACATGTATTCCACACGTGCATATAGTATGAACAACGGATATGCTGCTTAGATGCCTGTAGGCTGCTTAGTGTGAAATTCCATCATACACCAATAATCTCCTGAAGTGCATAGGACCCTCTCTTCTTTCATAATGCAGGATGCTTTTATAATGCAGCTTTTAGCATACAGCTAAAGATGAAGTGTCTTTATTAGATTAAAAAATATATGAAGAGAACTGTAATGTCCCTTTTTCTAAGCTGGAAAAGTTGTTGCTACATTTACAATGGAAATCTCATGACATCAACTACTATTTAGGCAGCACCTGTCAAGTAGCAAAGCTTCACTGGACTTCTGTTTGCTATCTGGAGTAATTATATGTTTCATTTAAAAAATCAGTTTCTTATGTTTATCTTAAAATTTCTTTGATATCTTGTTATCATATCCAAGTTTGAAAAATGATTCACTTAGGTGCACCCACAGTGATACCATGATAATTATTCTAGTTTATGTAAGTTTTCCCGAGTCTGGCTGTATTTCTCTGACTTCTTGAATGCTAAAACTTCTGCATAATTAATAAATGTCTATGCAGTTGTTGATAGCTAGGTACTGTGTGTTGACAAGCCCATGTAAATCTGAGTTTCTTGGATCGTCTCTCTCTCTCTCTGTTACACTTTATTTCAAAGTTTTCATGTCTTTTTTCCTTTGTTCGAAGTCCTTGAATGCCTGGTTTTATTGCTGTGTTTTTAACTCCTTTCTGATCTGACTGGAAACAGCAAATGTACTCTAGTTGGAGCATAGTTCAATTTATAAATAATAAATTTTAGGTTTACAACCCTTCTGGGAAAAAGGCATCAGGGATTTCTTGGAGGTTTTACTTAGGAAAAGAGTATAGCTGTGCTTTCTATCCTATCTTAGATACTGCCTCCCTGTAAAAGACATGGAATTTATTTCTTTTATCGCAAACCGAGCAAAGTATAATGCCAACCTCATTTGTATCACAGTTACCTGTATGAAACAAGGATTGGACTTGAAAATGCCTAGGAAAACACAAACAACATTGTCTACATGCCAGAACAAGAAAAGCCTTAACAAACAACACCACTGATTAATTCTACATGCTAAAATCTTGCAACATACTTCAATCTGCCATTTGTTTAATTCATATAAGTTCTCTTTTTACTTGTCTCCTTTCTAACAAAAAAAATTTCAGTCTTCAATTTATTTTTGTTGCATTGTTTATTTTATTCTGCTTTTTTTTTTCTTTTCTTTTGCTTTTTTGATGTTGCCTTCTAATATTTTAATATCCTTTCTCTAATAACCTCAGTGTAAAATCTGAAATATGATACAGATGTAATGTAATATTTACTGGAGCTGATGCTGTGAGAATGATACAGTATTAATGATATATTCAGTTAAATAATTTGAGAGACCTAAACTTAGCATTAATACTAAACAAATGTTGATAATCTACATTTAAAAAGGTACGCTACAAAAATAATTATTTGCAAAACGGAAGTGTTCCAGCAGACTGAAAAGAAAGAATTAAAGTGGAAATATTTTCTCCCTAAGTGAAACATGTATCAGTAATGTATCAAAGGTCGGTCACTGGAGAAGACTAAGGAGCTGACCTGGGACTGAAAAACAGTTTGACAAAGCATGGAAACAGTACTGAAATAAATCTAAAAGTGTAGGCAACAGACTTTTTTTTCAGTGCCCAAGTGGCTTAAATTTCAGCTGACATCTTTTGTCAGTAAGAGCAGCAAATCTCATTTACCGTATAGAAAATTTAGGCTTTACATCCACCAATTTTTTAATGTATTTTCTTCTACTATGTCATTCCAGGCTTCCTAAATTTGTACACCATGGAACAGGAAGAAAGCAAATAGTTGTAAATAAGGTAAAAGACAAAATCTGCAGACTAGAAAGACTCCTATTTCTCTTTCCTTTCCCATTCTGTAAATTTGCCCATGTCCATATAGAAGTCTTGATTCCAACACCCTTAGATTGCTATCTTTCTGATCAACTGCAGTCAAGTAAGGGCTACAGTTTTGGCATTCTTTGTCACAACGAGTCTTTTCTTGCATTTCCTGAGCAATGTGGTTTTGCTCATCACAAGTAGCATTGCACACACTGACAGCACTTTAAAACCAACATAGTCTAAAATTAGCTCAGTTCTGGGAACATTAACAGGTGTGGCTCAAATTCAAGCATGAGCTAAACCAGGACATTGTCAACAGATGTCCACCTAATGTGTATTTATGTCTGGGTACTTTGAGAAGCTTTTCCTTCAGTCCGTTGTGATTAACTCCCACTTACATTAATGAGACTAATATGCTTCCACCAGGTAAAGAACATTCTTGTAAAGACAAAGCACAAAAACTCTCTTCTTGCTTCATTCTATCTCTGTAATTTTTAAAGGAAAAGATATTTTAAGACTGTAGCAAGTTAAATCTGACAGAAGAACCAACAACGCAAGGCTGTCTCCCAAGTATGTATCCACGTCTCTACTTACTTTTAAACACAATGATAGTGGCTTGATCTATGATGTAACAATTGGTTTTGGTTAAAACACTTTTGGTTACTTTCTCCATGAAGAAGCACAAAAAATATATTTCCTTGGGTGAGGCATTAAAAGAAGCACTTGTCATCTGTACTATTATTCCTAAATAAAAAGTGCCACCATTTCACATTAAAGTCAAATATCATAAAAGCAGTGGAATTTCTGTCTTTTTTATATAGTTGTCCTTATTTTTTACTACATTCGATCAGATATGTGACATGCAGAAACTTGTTTCTGTTCTATAAGTGCACTGTGATAACTCAGATCTTACCAAAGTCAGTGTAAGTAACTTCAATTTAACTTATTTTTACAGAATTAATTGGAGCATGCTCCTTTCCATAAGGAAGGATTTTTTGGAGGTATTAATCAGTTTAAATCTAATTTATACATATGATGTGTCCCTTGCCAGATTCTTGTAGAGGCCCAGACTACTTGCTGGTAGGGTAGCATTAGAAACAGAGAAAGCCCTGATTCTGTGTAAGCACTGCTGAGCAACAACTAAACATCCATACCTTCTCAGTACCATTTTGGTCACAGATCCAAAGCATGTGACCATAGAAGCTACTATAAAGAAAATTAACTTTATTCCATCAAAACCAGTAAAAAATCAAATGCTAAGCTTCTGTCCATATGACTGGGGAAAAAAAAATCATTATTGGGCATTAAATAAGGTGAACTGTTTAGCATGAGAGTAAATCGGTTTAAAAGATTGCATTAAGCACAAAACAAAAAACAATTGGTTGAGGTTAGCAGGGACCTTGGGAGGTTCAGCTGTTGTACTCAAGCTGTATCAGCTGGAGCCACTTGCCCATGACTATGCCCAGACAGCTTTTGGATATCTCCAAAGGTGGAGCCTCCATTGGCTCTCTGGGCAAACTCTGCCAGTGCTTGGTCACTCTGCCATGCACACCACTGAATTCTTACTTCGAATTTCTGGCAAGTATACATAGAAGCATTGCTAATGCCTTTTGTTTGTTTGTTTTTAATATGCAAATGCAGTATTACCTACAGTAGTCTTTGAAAATCCTACAAACGCCAGTGAAAAATACAATTTGAAAAGGCAAGCAAAAGTTAAACACTTTTTTTTCAGACACTGGGATGCAAATGTGTAGACTCTTGGTCTGCTTGTCTGAGGGGAGCAAGGGTCACAGGGGTGTGGGGCAAGGCTTTCATCAGCCAGAACCCATGCCACTACCTCCAGCCAGGGAGCAGAGCAGGTCAAGTGGACGGGTCCCAGTCTGCATTGCTAGATAATCTGGTATTGATATGGCTGAACCAAGGTCAAACTGGAAAGATGAGCTGCCAAATAAAGATCACAGGCAGTAATGACTGTAGCCAAACTCTTTGCAGAGGCATACGCTCAGGGTCATGGCAGTATCTAAGTCTGCAGTCAAGGCGCTGCCTTTGGTACTGCTTGTATTTTTGCACATGAAAAATGAAGCTGAGATCTATAGCTGTCTCCTCAAGAACACTATGGTTAGCAGTAGTGACAGTGGAGTTCTTAATGTTAGAGAATTCATAAAGAATGTAAATTAACAGAAGCGAGAACTATCTTGGGAGAATGACTGACAAGTGCAGTGTATGTATGTTCATAAGAAAAGGAGTAGGGAATAAGGATTGTGCAAATCTTGCCCTCTCATTCCCTATAGTTATGGAATTTGTTGAATTATTTTCACTTATTTTATATATATATATATTTATATTTTAGCTTCTGTAATTCATTGTATATTGAATACTACATTAACTCTGGACAACCGTTTTCCTCTTAAAGTGATGCTCTCAGTCTTTTCAGAGAGACTATTGGCTTTCTGTCAGGAACTATTTTCTACATTCTGGTGTTGGAATGCTAGGCAGAATTAATTTGAAACATCAGTTTCTCAAAGGTGTGACACGTTTCTAAGTATGGTGGCTGTTGTGGGTTGGATTGGACTACTCAACAATTTGGAAATCTACTCCAGTGAGAAATTTACTTGGGAATTTACTCCAATGAGTAAATTTACCATACTTACTAAGAATTTGAAAGTAAAATGAAATTATGTTTACAAAAGTAGACTAAATATAAAAGTATAGAAGGCAATATACATATACAAAATATATTTATATATATTTACAGTTCAACAACAGCACAATACCCCCTTGTGAAATAATTCAGCTCTCTCTCCCCTCCACCCCAAGACACAAAGGTCAAAGGGCTGTATTACAGACAGCCCCAGTTGCACCTCTGCAAACCCGAATGCAAGACATTCAGGCAGCATGCAAGGTCAAATGTAGAGACAGAGAAGCCAGCAGCTGGCAAGAAGCAGCCCAGAGAGAGGAAAAAAACAAGCTTGTGCTGAGAAGTATAAGAAATACTGCAGTCCAATGGAATGAGATAAATTTGTCTAGCATTATTCTGTGTCCAGACTCTAAAGACTGTTCAGCCTTACTTACAATTAAGCATAGACATAAAACAGTAATGGCAGCATACCATGTAAGTTGCAATATTCTGTTGGGAAAAGGCATCAAAGGATATTACCTATAGGAATCATCTGGCATTTCTTATAACTTTTGATTTTCATAAGGTGGGTTCTGAAACTGAATTTTTTATCACTGAGGAAAAACATATTCCCTTAATGGCCACTATTGAATTCTTAACATATATCACATCCAGATTAGCCACAGGATTGAAGGGGAGATAATAGCACTTTTATATCTCTGTTGAGCATGCTTCCCTATCTGGTCTTGCATGTCAAAATATTTGGCCATAGCATATTTTATTATGCTATTTGCCCTTTCTTAATCTTAATGGATTTACAGCATTGTTTTAAAAGGCTGGAGAAGAGCTTATCCTCCATCCTGTCCTGGGTTCCCAGATTTCTCACGAATACATGTTCCTCTTCTGGGAAAAGGAGCAGCACCGGTGACTTACTGTCAAACACTCTCTGGGTGCTTGTCTCAGAAGCCATGCAGTTATTTCTCTCTCTGATTTTTGTGTTATGTCAGACACTCTCAGCAGACAGAAGGGGGTTCAAATTCCTTTTTAATATTTCTAAAACAAAAACAATTTCAAGAGCTCATATCCACTTGTAATAATCTCCTGAATCATACTGGTTCCCAAAATTATTTGAATTCTTCATTTTTCTGTATGCCTCACTACCTTTCATAATTCATCACATAAATAGGATATGCATGTTTTGTGATCCATTTATAGCAGCTTGGGCAGCTGAAAATCTATTTGGTGTCCCTTAATTTTTAAGTTTCTAGGGGACTAACCATTTGGGATTTTTTAAATTAATTTTTCAATGAATCTCTCAATGAAGTGAATTCTCTAGAAAACTGTCAGTGAAAGGTGAGGAAGAATTATTGGCATGGTAAACTGTAATTTACTGCTCTAACTGCAGCTACCAAATGGTATTTTTGATAAAGCATTGCTACGTTACATTGTGAATAGGTTCAAAGTGTCGAACACATTTTTTATATTCACTTGGTGTATCATTGACAGAGAACAATAAAGGCTTTGCATCTTAGACAACACTTAGAGGTTAGTGTCAACATTTTAGCATCCTGTTCTAAATACACCTTAACAGAAGGTTGCCTAGCTCCTTCAAAACAGAGATCAGAGAAGACCCAAATTTACTGTTGCTTTTGGTTGATCTTCAGCAATCTTCCTTCTGCCTTGGCAGGTAGGTGAGCACAGAATCAGTTGGTGCTGCTGCAATGTGAAATCTTCACTTGCAATTGTCACAAAACTCTCCTCTGCAAGAGGGGACAAGTTTTTGAGGGAGTGAATGTGTAACAGCTTTCAAGAAACAAAAATCTATTAGCAGTGCTGAAAATGACTCTCACTCCTAGAAGAAATACAGGCTGGTTGAAAGGTTTATGTGTTGATAGGTATAAACGTAACACCATAATAACTCTCAGAACATCTAGGGTGCTGAGAGAGCTGGCAGATGAGCTGGCCAAGACACTCTCCATCACTTTTCAGCAGTCCTGGCTCACTGGAGAGATCCCAGAAGACTGGAAGCTAGCCAAAGTGGTGCCCATCCACATGAAGGGCCGGTTGGATGAGCCAGGGAAATATAGGCCTGTCAGCCTGACCTCAGTGCCAGGCAAGATTATGGAACAGGTCATCTTGAGTGCGATCACACAGCATTTCCAGGATGGCCAAGGGATCAGGCCCAGCCAGCATGGATTTAGGAAGGGCAGGTCCTGCCCGACCAACCTGATCTTCTATGATCAGGTGGCCCGCCTGGTGGATGTGTGGATGCCTGTGGATGTAGTCTACCTGGACCTCTGCAAGGCCTTTGACACTGTCCCCCACAGCAAACTCCTGGCCAAGCTATCAGCCTATGCCTTGGACAGGAGCACACTGCGTTGGGTTAGGAACTGTCTGGAGGGCCAAGCCCAGAGAGTGGTGGTGAATGGTGCCACATCCAGCTGGCGGCCAGTCACTAGTGGTGTGCCCCAAGGATCAGTGCTGGGCCCCATGCTCTTCAACATCTTTATTGATGATCTGGATGAGGGCATTGAGTCTGTCATCAGTAAATTTGCGGACGACACCAAGCTGGGGGCAGGAGTTGATCTGCTGGAGGGTAGAGAGGCTTTGCAGAGGGACCTCGACAGGCTGGACAGATGGGCAGAATCCAACAGCATGAGATTTAACACATCCAAGTGCCGGGTTCTGCACATTGGCCACAGCAACCCCATGCAGAGCTACAGGCTGGGGTTAGAGTGGCTGGAGAGTGGCCAGGCAGAGAGGGACCTGGGGGTACTGGTCGATGGTAGGCTGACCATGAGCCTGCAGTGTGCCCAGGCAGCCAAGAAGGCCAATGGCATCCTGGCCTGCATCAGAAACAGAGTGGCCAGCAGGAGTAGGGAGGTCATTGTGCCCCTGTACACTGCACTGGTTACAATACAATACAATACAATACAATACAATACACCAGGTTGGAAGAGACCTTCAAGATCATCGCGTCCAACCTATCAACCAATCCAACCCACCTAAATACAATACAATACACCTCGAGTACTGTGTCCAGTTCTGGGCCCCTCAGTTTAGGAAGGATGTTGAGTTGCTGGAACGTGTCCAGAGAAGGGCAACGAAGTTGGTGAGGGGTTTGGAACACAAGCCCTATGAGGAGAGGCTGAGGGAGCTGAGGTTGCTTAGCCTGGAGAAGAGGAGACTCAGGGGTGACCTTATTGCTCTCTACAACTACCTGAAGGGAGATTATAGACAGGCAGATGCTGGTCTCTTCTCCATGGCAGCCAGCACCAGAACAAGAGGACACAGTCTCAGGCTGCACCAGGGGAGGTTTAGGCTAGATGTTAGGAAGAAGTTCTATGCAGAGAGAGTGATTGCCCATTGGAATGTGCTGCCCGTGGAGGTGGTGGAGTCACCATCATTGGAGGTGTTCAGCAGAAGACTTGATAGGATGCTTTGTTGCATGGTTTAATTGATTAGGTGGGTTGGATAATAGGTTGGACACAATGATCTTGAAGGTCTCTTCCAACCTGGTCTATTCTATTCTATTCTATTCTATTCTATTCTATTCTATTCTATTCTATTCTATTCTAAAATGACCCAGTGATGGTATCATATCAGAAGTAGCTCAAAGTGGCATTGTAACACTGAACAGTGCTTCACTCTGCTTACAATGCCACTCCCAAAACAATGGCTGTCACATAGCAGTAATACATACATAACAATACATATGCCTTTACAGCAATGCTCATCAGGTAACCACATCCTTGACAAATAAAAGCTGCTCTCCTTCCTCACATAATCACTGAATGCTGGGTGAATACTGGGGAAATCAAAACCAAACATTTCTTTCCAATTATAAGAAGAAGGACCTAGGGGAAGGATCTAGGAGTCCTGGTGGACAACAAGTTATCCCTGGGACAGCAATGTAGCCTTGTGGCCAAGAAGGCCAATGGTATCCTGGGGTGCATCAAGAAGAGGGTGTCCAGCAGATTAAGGGAGGTTCTCCTCCCCCTCTACACTGCCTTAGTGAGGTACCACCCAGAATGATGCATCGAGTTCCGGGTTCCCCAGTTCAAGAGGGACAGGGATCTACTTGAAAGAGTCCAACAGAGGGCTACATGGATGATTAAGGGACTGGAGGACTGCCTCATGAAGAAAGGCCGAGAGATCTGGGGCTGTTTAGCCTGGAGAGGAGAAGACTGTGACAGGACCTAATAAATTTATATAAATATAGAGGGCTGGGTGTCAAGAAGGAAGGGACAGCCTCTTCTCACTTGCACCCTGTGATAGGACAAGGGGCAATGGATGGAAACTACAGCACAGGAAGTTTCACCTCAATGTAAAGAACTTCTTCACTGTAAGGGCCATGGAGCACTGGAACAGGCTCCCCAGAGAGGTTGTGAAGTCTCCTTCTCTGGAGACTTTCGAGACCCATCTGGATATGTTCCTGTGCAACCTGCACCTGATTCTATGGTCCTGCTCTGGCAGGGGGGTTGGACTCAAAGATCTCCAGAGGTCCCTTCACATCCTGTGATCCCGTGATCCTGTGATCCCATCCGGTCCCATGGACTTGTGAGTATCCAAGTGGCTCAGCAGGTCCTGAACTAATTCCTCATGGATTTCCGGGGCAATACACTGCTCCCTGACCCCATCACTCAGGTGTTTGTACTAGAGATTTATAGATTGTTTTCCTTCTTCCAAGGATGTTTTTCTTTTTCCTCTTGTCCTAGTTTAGAGCAGGAGAGATTGCTCTATGGCTCCAAAAGCATCAAAAGAATAACACTCACACAAATGGATTGGATAGTAATGGAAAGTTTAAATGAAAAAGCAATTCATATACTACAAAAACTACAAAGCATAGTGGTGAGCATAACAAAGCATATAAAGTTCAAAGAAATACCCAGTGTAATCTTAACACACAAATTGCTGTACACCAGACCAAAGAAACCCAACACTCCCCTCCTCCCTACCTGGGGGTAACCAAAAACCTCAGGACTCTTTCTTCCCCCCCTCATTGTTAGGCTGGTTTTAGGCTGGCCATGCCTTAACTGCTCCCTCCCCAACCCTTCCCTCCCCACCCACCCCTTTTTACCCTGGCATTAGGCCTAAGCAGGCCTAAGATTGTGCAGGGGAAAAAAAAAATTAATCAGGCCAAAGAGACCCGGGATACTTCCCTGTTACTACCAGATAAGAGGGCATCTGTCTCCCACAGGAGCAGAGAGGGAATAAAGAGAAAGACATTAACTCTGCAGCCAGATTTATAAGGATGCAGGATTTATAGGTAGAAATACACTATTTCCTGTGTCTACCCACTTGGCAGGACACTCTAGACACTGGAGGTCTCAACTCTGTGGGTTCTTTTTTGGAGGCACTCAGCCTAAACAGCCACACCTCTGTAAACAGCTTCTGATTGCTCACTCCATGAGTTTAATCTGTTACAGGAATGGCCAATCAAGAGAAGAGTACCTCTAAGTTTGCTTATATTTCTCCCTTATTCTTACAATTTTTTAAAACTCCATTTTCCTCACTGAGCTGATGCCCATAGGTAGTGTGTGCACTGTGTATAGTGTGTATGTGGCACATCCTTAGAGCTCCATGGTTACTATGGGAGAGCTGAGAAGGAGGAGAAGAAGAATAAACATTCTTCTGAGAGATGCTATGGTTAGGAAGTTTCCTTGCAGCCCTTTAACATTGTATGCTTTGTTTTCCTAGCTTGAGGAAGCTTGAACACCTTTTTAATAGGAAATGTAATCATGGAATATATTGGATATCTATTAAACTTTACTTTTGCTAGTGCTATTTTAAGTATATTTTGTGAGTAGTCATTTATCATCCTTTTAGTTGGGAAATGTAATATTCTTCATTACTCCGAATGTGCCTACTAAGGAAATTAATGTAAGGCTGAAGGAGGAGTGAAGAGCAATGCCATCATGTGCTTATACTGTTTCTTTACACAGACAAATAAGTTAAGTCACTTTATCATTTATCTGCAATGTGATCAAAATGATCATTGATACAGAAGTCACATGTAAATCCCCTCCCACTTAAAGTCTCAATAATACTTTGTTTCCTCTAATATAATGAACCCAAAAGTGTTCCACTTGCTGACATTATGTAAAGATCTTAATTTTAACCACTTCAACCTTGTTCAAGTTTTAAAGGCTTTAATAGTACCTCACAGTAGTAAAGAATTATATTTATATCTCCTAAAAAGAGTCCAGTTGGTCTATGTGGCTTCTTTTAACTTTTATAGAACGTGTGTTATTCCTTAGTGTAATTTTATTTCAGGCTTACTTAACATATTGTCTGCTACAGACATAGCCAGTGTTGTGTCAGGGAAGTACATGGGAGGGAAGACAGTCAAGAGTTATCTCATTAATTCAAAAGACTTTTTATATTTTATGCTTCTGATACACAAGGCTTTTTTATAGTGTTGCACCACTTTTGTGCCAGATCCAAGCAATTGTAATCACAGTATCACCAAGGTTGGAAGAGACCTCAAAGATCATAGAGTCCAACCTGTCACCACAGACCTCATGACTAGACCATGGCACCGAGTGCCACGTCCAATCCCGTCTTGAACACCTCCAGGGAGGGTGACTCCATCACCTCCCTGGGCAGCCCATTCCAATGGCGAATGACTCTCTTGGTGAAGAACTTTCTCCTCACCTCGAGTCTAAACTTTCCCTGGCGCAGCTTGAGACTTTGTCCTCTTGTTCTGGTGCTGGTTGCTAGAGAGAAGAGACCAATCCCTTCCTGGCTACAACCACTTTTCAAGTAGATGTAGAGAGCAATGATGTCTCCCCTGAGACTCCTCTTCTCCAGGCTAACAACCCCAGCTCCCTCAGCCTCTCCTTGTAGGGCTTGTGCTCAAGGCCTCTCACCAGCCTTGTTGCCCTTCTCTGGACATAGTATCACAGTATCACTAAGGTTGGAAGAGACCTCAAAGATCATCGAGTCCACGTTCAAGTGTCTCGATGTCCTTCTTAAGCTGAGGGGCCCAGAAGTGGACACAGTACTCAAAGTGTGGCCTAACCAATGCAGAGTACAGGGGCACAATGACTTCCCGGCTCCTGCTGACCACTCTATACCTAATGCAGGCCAGGATGCCATTGGCCTTCTTGGCCACCTGGGCACACTGCTGGCTCATGTTTAGGCAGCTGTCAATCAGCACCCCCAGGTCCCTCTCTGTTTGGCAGCTCTAATCTAATCTAATCTAATCTAATCTAATCTAATCTAATCTAATCTAATCTACTCTAATCATTTTATATGATGTTTAATATACATGCTACTATATAAAAAAACATTGCTTAATAGTTATGCCATCTTAAGTTTCAGAGTCAGTCTCAGATGAACATTTAAGCAACAATGAAAGCTAAATCAGTACAACTACTCTTTTGCATAGTCTTTAATGATGTGATGAGGGTCACATTTTACTAATTGCAGTGGAGTTGCCTGTGCTGATCTAGAAATCACTGAATCTTCTAAGGTAGTGGAAAAAACCTGTGTAGCACCACATAAAGGGTAGTACTTCATTTTTCACTTTCATTTTTTATTGAAAGAGAAGAACTAAAGTCAGGGAAGTTAAAAAAAAAAAAAAGAGAAAGATTACCTTTAAAGAAATAGATAATTAACTTACTGTATTTTTCTCCATCTACACCAAAACAAATCAGCAGACAGGGACTTGCATACGTGTGAGATCGTAGGTCACACACCAAGAGGTAAAGTAGTTTTACTTGTATTTAAAGCTATATTTAATAAAATCACCAAGTTTAACTGGTGTGCTTTCTGAGGTCTCCTGAGTTAAAAGATGTCCAAAACAGGTGTTTGACTATGACAGTTCTTGGGCCTAAAAGGCTTAGCTAATTGCTTTTCTCCTAGAATAGTAAGCCTGTAAAAAGCTTAAACAATGTGAGATTATTCCATATAACAGAAATATCTTTCTTATGATTATGTGACAGAGGATTAATGATGAAAATAATTTGCGCTGAAAGGAATTGCCTTATTTCAAGGTAGTGTGACTTGGGTTATAAATTACAGGCAGCACCACAGCCAGCTAAGCTGAACATTGAGTAATTTGGATATCATAACCAAGTAACATGTTCTCAATTGTTTCATATCTTTCACTGCTAACAGTGTGAATCCTCTAAACATTACAGATGATAACTAATTTGAAGAAATTACCTTGTTCTGTGGTCCCACTAATGGCATATTTTTGCAGAATCCATTTGTGCAGAAAGTGAAAACCACAGAATTTTATCAATATTACATCACCAAAGAAAGAAATCTGAGAAACCAGAAGTTAAAAATATAAAGAATAACATATGTACATATATTAAAAAAATAAATTGGGGATAAGAACAAATGTAGCAACTTGCATCTCTTTCCTACACCCTCCCACTCTGACAAAGGGGTCTTTAGAATGTTCTGCATAAAATTAGTGGCAGCAATGAAGTATAAGCATGATACATTTATTACAGAACACGTTTATAAAATTAACATTAATTTTCTTCCTTTTATATGTCCGTTAACCAATATATAGTTTTCTCTACACTTTTTCTGAGTGATGCAATTCTTTATCTGTGCTATATATCAGTAGTTGCAAAACCTAAATGTTGCTCACACTTGGGCTTTAGGAATAGATTCCCCCAGATCTTTCTCTGGACTTGACAGTACTGATAAGAAGACTGCCTGAGGCTGTATGGTAATCTAGGTGGAAATGAATTATTAGAGCATCCTTTCACTTCTGTTTCTTTCCTTTTACTCCCATGCTTCAACACACAACTTCACTCTCAGTTTTATTGGCACATCAGATGAAAATAAAACAAATTAGCAATCTTTCCCCCATCTCTCCAGAAATGGGGAAGCAGGTGTTACTCTTATGAGGAGTGGTATATGGGGTGCTCATAAGACACCATCATCTTGAGATTAATTTCTTACGAATTTAGATTTCTTAGGATGATATTTAGAATGTTAATTTCCACTCTTTCTAAATTGTGTAAGGTTCAAAATGAGTGAATGAGATGCTGATTAGTGACCACTGACCAGCTGTCATTTAGATAGAAGCAGAATTTGCAGAATTTGCTTGTTATTTAATGCAATGAAAATTTAAAATAAATGCATGTCCTGGATGTATTTCTGCTCCAGTAGTGCTGTTCTGATTCCCCTTTTCTTTAAACAACATCCTCTCAGAAAATAGATTTATGATGACCAATAATTCAATTTTTTAAAATAAAAACATGAAAAATAGCAGTTCTTCTGCCACTTTTAATATTCCAACATCAAAGTGTAGAAAGGAGTCCTTAACCCTCTTCCCAAGTGTTAGGAACAACACAGTCTTAACTTATGTGCTGCTATAAATAGATGCCTGTGTTTGTTTCCAGAGCTCTCAACCATTCAGCTTGCTTATGATTATTGGAATTTTGTTAGAATTTGAATAAAACTCTCCTTTGATCTCTGAAATACTTCAGCATTTGTATATATCAAGATGAGTATGAGCTACCAAATTGAAAAATCACAGATAACTGAAAAACGTGAACCTTGAGCTAGTAAACTGATGTCCAGAGGTGGTTAGGATGCTGAAGGTTTAACTTATGATGATTTCTTCCTTTATCTTACAAGACAGATGAGGTGTCTGATTATTATTGCAATAGCATTTGAAACGCTGTACCTGCACAAGCAGTACCAAATTCTGCTGCAGTAAATTTGGTGATTTGAAGTTTCATGAAAAAATTTCACAAAAGGTCTTTCCCAGGGAAGAAAAAAGCAAAAACCCCTCTAACCCCATCTTTGAATTCCTCTAAATAATTAATTTCCATTTTAGCAATCAAAATGTTGTTGATTTTAGCATGCAAGTGACTGCTGCTAGAGTGCCGGCATGCTACTGCTGTGCAAGATATTCTGAAACTGTCACTAAGTAACTGGTAGTGTTGTTTAGAGATAGTGATGTCACCCTATTGAGTAAAAAATCATTGTCCCCCTAAAGCATCAAGTGAAAATGCAATGTTCCTTAGAAATTACATGTACATTTTTGTGTCTCATATTTTCAGGTTAATCTTCAGTTTATTACTTTGGTCTCTTAACATATTCTAAGTGAGTTCCCAACAAATAAAAGTTCTTCGGTAAATCCTGACTCAATTCTTCCACTTCATTTAAGTTCTTAATTTACTCCTAAAGTTAGAAAAAAAATTATTTTTGTCTTTGCAGAACAGTTGGTGTTATAGTTTAAGAGTCATATACTTTCAAAGCAATATGTTGGGGGTTTTTGATTAAAAGAAATAAGCTGCTTCCTCTCTAGAAAAAATGTCAGGCTGTTAAAATTTAAGTTGTGCATAAATAGTATGAGAGTATTGATAAATAGTTTAATAAAGCCTACTTAATACATAAATATAAAAGAGTGATTGTTGTCGTGGAGAATTATGGAGGGTTTTTTAAACATAGAAGCACTTTACATTAACAGCCACTCTTTTGGTGACTTTAAAACCAATTATTATTATTTTGATAACCCAGTGTTTAATATGTGCAAAACACACTATTACAGATAATTTTTTCCTAAGAATGTAACCTACGATGAAAGACTCTCTTGGGAAAATACATAGGAAGGACAGATAGACAAAAAAGCTGTACTATATCATCTATCCATGTTTATTGATGGGTTTGCACTTGACTCATATAATAGGTTAGTTTAAGAACTAAAATAATGCTTGTTATCAGTCTTATAATACATACTGCTTAGGACATGGACCTGATGGATTGGGTCCAGAGAAGGGCCACAAAGGTGATTAGATGGCTGGAGCACCACTCCTGTGAGGACAGGCTGAAAGAATTTCAGTACCTGAGGGGGGCCTACAGGAAGGCTGGGGAAGGAATCTTTTGAAGGGTTTATAGCAATAGGATGAGAGGCAACAGTTTTGAAATGGAGCAGGTTAGACATAAGGAAGAAGTTATTTACAGTGAAAGTGGTAAAATACTGGAACAGGTTGCCCAGAGATACGGTTGAGGCCCTGTCCCTGGAGACATTCAAGATCAGGCTTGATGTGGCCCTGGAGAGCCTGATCTATTTGGAGGTGTCCCTGCTGCATGGAGGGGGGCTGGCAAGATGATCTTTGAGGGTTCCTTACAATCCAATACAATCTATGAATCTGTTAATCTGTGAAGTAGCAACAGAAGCAGACCCTGTTTATCTCTTACTTTCCTTACTGTTCCTCCATGACATAGCTTCTCCCCGGTCAATTCCTTTTTCTCCTTGCCATTTCATCTCTATTTCCAGTGACATTTACAGCATCATGGAGCAGGTGCATATTTTCCCATCACCAATGTAGCTGAATGAATATCCTCATATGGTACACAAATGGCACATCAACGATTAGCAGATGGGTTTTGCAGCACTGTACTACCGGTATTCAGTGGTATTTCCATTTTGGAGAGGATAGATGGCACTCAAAATTAAAGAACTGTGTTACAAATGGTCACAAACACAAGTCTGACTATACCACACATCATGAAAACAGTCTGCAGGAAAGTGTAGATCTATATTGCTACAGCTTCAGTAAGTGGAGAACATTCCTGCATCATTTTCTTTCTTGCTTTGTTCTCTGTGTGTGGGTTTGTTTGTTTTGTTTGTGGGGTTTTGTTTGTTTGTTTTTCTAAACCCAAAGTAAAGGGCTTTCTGTCCATTTCATGTGAAGTACACAAATTATCTTTGTAGCAGGGACTGAATACCAAAAGTTTCCTGGTTGACATCAGCATGACAGAAATACACTATCTCTTTAAAACCAAGCAAATCTTGGCTTCTGTTCCACACAGCAAAACAGTTTCAAGAGTGAGGGTGCAGGCTTTATCAAAAGCATAATGGAAATAACTGTTCAGTAGGGTAATTATTCTGCAAACAAATTCTGGAAAAGTATTGGCTGCATGTAAGTGGTTAATGTAAGAGGGAGGCATTTAGTGAAAAGCAAATGGTCAACTTCCTTACTTTGGAGTACCAAAGCCCTTTTTCTTAGCTAATCTTCCTCTCATCTTTTGAGAAGAGTCAAGCTATGACTGCATTTAATTTTAATGGTACTCTTTTAGGAAACTATCTCATAAGCCTTCCAGAACTGAATTACCAGTGCAATTGTCACACCAAAAACCTGTATGGGAGAGTAATTTGCTTTATGAACCCTGCTCCCCAAAATTGAACAAAGACACTTAACTCTAACTTAAGCCATAAGAACTGAGATCACTATTTGTTCTTCAGACAATATGTCTTATAGAAAATCACAAAAAAAGTAGGAGGCTGAAGATAACTGTTTCATCTAAGGGCAAAAAAGTTTCAGAAATCCTTGGGTCACACGTAAGATGCATCCAAACCACCATTTCACCCCTCTCTTATGAGATCCTGCTAACAATAACTAAGAACAGACGTCACAGATAGGATATAGATATTCCAGAGCAATAGCTCCTATAGAAAACTTGCATAGGTCAATTAACTGATTTCTTTAATATTACAGTGGAAATGTCAATATGTAAGAACATTCTAAATGCACAGAAATAGCACTAGAAATTTGTATTATGTATTATTCATTTCCATGTATTACAGTTTCCTCTAACAAATTGTATTTATTTTAAAGCATTTGCAAACAGATGGTGAGGGTCTTTATATCCATTACTTCATATGCATATATTCTCTAATAAGCTTAGTAAATTACACTATAAGTAAACTTAAAGATTATACCTTCATTAAATAATTTATATATGTGTGAAGATATATCTTTCTAATGTCAATACCATTACATTTATTAAAAAACAAAACAAAACAAACTGAGTAATCTTATTGTGTACACAGTTCTTGGGTTTCTGGATCCTGACATTTAAAGTCAGCTCAGAGAACCAGAGGGCAGAAGAACCGTGACATTTCATTTTGGCTGGAGATCTGTCCTTGTAAATTAGCTCACACTCCCACACAACGGAGAATCTATCAAAGTCGGTAAGTGTAAGTCTTGATACTTAGTCAGTGGCTTTAAAGATCAGTACTTCTACACACACAAATAATCTACACTTGTTTTTGGCAGCTGTGACCTTTACCACATATAATTCTTGATTTAGCTGTCACAGAATAAATTGTTTAATCCACAGTTTGGTACCCGTGTAAATCTCTTGCTCATACAAAACACAGACAGCAGTAAGTTATCTTGTAACAAATTGGTTTACTTACTCCTTACAAAAAA
The DNA here is from genome assembly GCA_015227895.2 of Colaptes auratus. NCBI lineage: Eukaryota > Metazoa > Chordata > Aves > Piciformes > Picidae > Colaptes > Colaptes auratus. The sequence continues at coordinate 82,370,349 of CM026897.1, read as the reverse complement.
ATTCTCAAATGTATAGTTTCGCAATTTCTAGACTGAATGTTTCTCCAAATTCTAAAACAGATGGTGCCTAGCTTATGCTGCTTCTGTAGAGCATTTCAGGATGCAAATGAGTTACTCCTTTTATTTATTTTTTTTCTCTAGACAGTAGATATAATGGTTTCACAGCCTAAGATCCTTACCCTCTTCAACATCTGAACAATCTGTCCAAACAAGTACTCCACCAGAATATAGTTGATTTTTTTCCACATCCATGCTACAGAAAATCAACTGAAGCACAGAAAAGGAACAATTACTTAAGAAGTAAAGCCCAAGTAGTAAAAAAACAACTTGCAATAAGGAATCAATAATATTTTTTTTATCATGTAGCTACTTACCATGCTAGAGTCTGTTACCCTTTATGCCAATGCACTCAGAAACATTGAGAGATTTTCTAGAAGAATCAAGTACTGATGGTGACATACAAGTTGTCTGTACTTCAGTACAAAGCAGGTAATAGGAATACCTGTCATTTACTTAAAATAATACATAAAAATGCAGTGGCACATAAGAATCCAAATGGTATTTCTCTTTTTTCATCAATTAACGAAAGATACCCTGCAAATTAGCAACCAATTATGCACTTTGTGTGTGCTTTTCATCAAGCAAAGTGATCACCCTATTTTCAATGAAGCCAGCTGCTGATGGGTGTAAGGATTTTTACAAGCATGGGTAGGAGGGGAGAAATTTGCTGCAATTTAAATAACATTTGAAATGTCAAGTTATTCTAGATTGTCTCTCTTCCTTGTTTTGTATGAAAGACTCATCTGATTTATTCATGGACATGTTTGATAACCCAAATTTGCAGTGTTGTTAATAAGCAGCAGAATATATATACCCTCAGCAGGAGGATGATATAAAATGCTGTCAAAGTAATATTGGAAATCTCTTTGAAAAGAGATTTCTTTGCTTGCCCCATGCATTACTGCAGATACAAAATCTGATTTCACTCAGTACTTATATGAAAGTCTATTTTTCAGTCAGGTTATCAGAGTATTCACATTAACATTAGGAAACATTTCTGTTATCTTCACTTATATCTTTGTGTCTGTGTAAAGCAAGACTTATTGGAGTAGTTTTAACGGAAAGCATCATTGATGACAATACAGACTTAAAAGTAAAGCTCTTATTATTACACTTTTTAACAAGAGTACCAGGGCAAAGAATAAATTAATACATAAAAACACTGGGAGAGGGGTGGTAATGTTAGGAACAAACAAGACATTGCCAAGGAAAGTGCGCAGTACTTTAAGCAGCACATTCTGCCCTATTTTTAGACACTTGTTTTTCAAGTGTTCTTGTTTCCCAGCATGTTCAAGCTCCATCTGCTTCATGGATTTCAGAAATCCATTAAATTTTACCTTTTCCACTTCAGGAGAATGGCATGTACACATGCAGGGTTTGAGCTGTTTTGGTGTTATGGGGGTTTTTCTGGTTGGTTGGTTGGTATGGTTTGGTTGGGTTTGTGTGTGTGTGTGTGTGTTGAAATCCATGAAGATTATGGTTTATCTGGCTGTAGTGGACTGGATATGGGGATACATCTATAGCTGGCTGTTTCCTATGTTTGCTTATGCTGCACATAAGAGCGAGGTGCAGTGTTGCCTCAAGCTGCAAGAAACCATGATTGCTCTGGAAAGGCCAGCAACATAACCCTGTCAGAATGGCATCAGGCCTTTCTGAGTAGTAGGTCATGTTGTCTCTGTAAAATGATGCTTCCCAAACCTGAAGTTTACATTTGATCTTATGCAATGGGGGCTTATTAGGCTTAAAAGGCCTGTGCGATGATAAATTACTGTACCATGTTCCACTAGAAGGTTTGAGATGGTCCATTCAAAGTGTTGAGGTGGGTTTTCACTGTTTTTACATCCATAAACTGCCAAACATACACTAAATCAAATTTTGAACTCCAAATTCTATTTTCTGATAGTTACAGCTTAAATGTCACCAGTTTTTGCAAGTTATTACCATAAACAGAGCAAGCAGTAAGATTTATTAAGGATGAGTTGCTTTTCTGATTCTAGAGCTAAACAAGTACAGAAAACATATTTTCCTCTGTGTATATAATGTGGGAATGGATAGTAAGGATCAAACCAATTGTTGTTCTTACCTAATCACTTCACAGAATACTCAAATTTGAGTATTCCAGGGTACTCACACCCAAAAAAGTCACAAAAAACTTTGTCCATGAAGAAGGTTGAATGGCTCTCAGTGAAATTTTTGGTTTATGCTCTTTAATTTTAATGTTTCCTTGGTTTACTAGTCCAACATCAGGGCATCTGATGGTGCCTGTGATAGTCCCCTAAACATAGGCATATTCCTGATGGAAGTCATTGGCCCTATCTTTTCTGCTGGGATGGTAGAGGGAGGAGGAGCCAGGTTAACCTGCTGGTTCAGTTTGACCTGTTTACCTCAGATTCAAACCATTACACATATATAAACTTCAACACAGTGATTACATTGTTGTGTTTTGTTTTGTTTCCTCCTTTTTTTTTCCTGATAGCTTGTAAAATTTACTTTATATTTTCACTTTATATTTTGTCCCTTTTGGTAGGAATGTTGCAATGACACTCAGATACTTATCCACAGTTCCAAATCTCTCTCTCCTTCATGCAAATGGATTGCCTGGAATTCCTTATTGACACTTATAGTTATGGATGTTCTCTTACTTGGTTATTACAAACACCAGATTTCTAAATACTAGTTTATTATCCAGTAAAAAAATAAAATTGTAAACTCTTCTAAAAGTTTTTGAAGACGCTCTTCTGAAATACATCCAACTCTGTATTTTTACTCTTTTCTGAGCATCTCCTTTTGGCACCATGATAAACACTATATTTGGTCAGACTTAGTAATTCTGTTTTTTCCAGCCTTCTGTTGTCCTTCATGTTCAGCTTCTGGTATGGTAAGTGAATTCTGTGAGATCACATTTCACATTATTCCTGACATACATTACCCTTTGTGTTCTTAGTCTGGGATTTTGAATTCTACATGGTATTACAACTTCTTTTTTCTGGGATCAGTTTTATGAAGAGCATTTAGTTTTGTGCATACCTTCAGCTCTTGTTTCATAAAAGATAAGAAAAACAGAGTCTCTTACCTTAACACATTCTGAGAAACATTTCATTTGCTTGTGCAAGCCTACATTTAATTACACAAAAAATGACAACTGAAGTCAAAAGCACCTCACCTGCTGAGGCTGGCATAGTTATTTATGTTTATGGCAATGTTCAGGAAATAAGGAGGGTTTTAGCCTGTCCCATGCCACACCTGGGAAATAAGAGTCAGGAAAGGGCCTGAAAAAATTATCTGAACCATGTTATCGTTTCAAGCTAACTGTTATGGTTACTTTATTTTCAGCTCACAAAATCTATCTATTCTATCCATTAAGTGGGATTGACTTACTGACAGTACTGAGAGTGTAACAGACCATTAACACAAAAATAGAGACTACTGCCTACACTTCAAAATCTGAAACAATATACAAATGCTTCCACCTGAAAACACACCAGAAGCTTTGATGGACTATATTCAACGTAAGAAAGTTTACTTATTCACAGTTTGGTTATCATTACTTTTCAAAAGGAAATGGTCCTAAAATGACTGTAATAAGAAAAGTAAGATCTGTAAACTACACACTGTGTATATGTTCTAATGAAAATGAGAAAATCCCTTTGCTTATAGGTATGTATATTATTGAAAGTCTAAGAGTGAAGGCCTATAATAAAGTCCTGTCACCAGGTTTCCTAACAGTGATCTGGTGCCATTTATAGATATGTAAAACACCAGGCAGAGGAATTTCAGAAAAAAAAAAAGATCAATTCAATATGTTTTAAAATGTGTATATTTTAAACATGGAACTTTTTTTCACCTGGGTATGATTAAATTAGAAAACTTAACTTAGAAGCCTGAGCTTATCTCTCAGTCTATTGTGAAAGATTTATCTTTCTTTAGATGGCAGGTAATGAAGTTTATTGCTTTACTTTGGACAGGTAACAATTTTTGCAGTCATAATTACAACTAGGTTGCTGTTTGGGATTTGACATTCTGAGGAAGATACAAAGTTTGCTTAGTGATATAGTCTTCTTCCACCAAAAAGCAGCAGCCTCAGTCTTACTGAAAAAAAAGAAAAAGAGAAAAAGGAAGACAAATCTTACCCTATGATTAGATAATTCCATAATTGCTGGTAATTAGGTTGTGGTTTAACCTTGAACTAAGAGGTTTCATTTCATAGAATTTGGTAGCTTTCATAAAATCAGATATCATTAACTGTTCTATTTTTACTTACATTTGTTATCTGTATAAAATGCATTCTTGATCTCTATGACATGCTTGGGAAATCACTTTCATGATTTGTTGTGTAGGACATTGACATATGTTTTGAAAATAAACTTTGAACTGAGTTCAATTTTGTGCTAGATTGAAACGTCTCCATGTACCTTCTGAAAATCATTTACTATTCATAGATATTATCAACATTGATCTTTTCAGTATGTTTTAATTTGTGACTTTTTAATACTATTGTTACTCTTTTCCTTCTCTGAACCACTTAAAACTATTAGCCTTCTTGAACTGGAAAGTCTATGAAGAATATTTTATATATCTTTAATATCTATGAATATTTTCTATACACTGCATGGATTTCCATGTAACATCTTTAATATTGTGATTTCCCTTTCCTGCAATGGTCCAGGTATTCTAGAACCATATGAGATGTATTTTCCTCTTCACTCATCATTGTGACTGTTGGAATCAATCCTGAACTTTATTTGACATCCTATTACCAATGTATCTTAACTTCAAATATCATTTGCTGAGATTCTTTGCATTCTGCTATGAAATTGACCAGTCAGATAACTGTGTCACTGCAGTTTTTTGTTACCTCATTACTCATTTCTTTTCCAGATCATTAATAAATATAATAAATACACCTATCTAACACTGATTTCCCAGCCATTCTGGTACTAATCTGCCTTTTTTATCAAATCTGTTTTGATGAAAATAGGTAATTTAATATTTATTTCCTGATTATAAGCCAGTCTCTGACCCATATCAGTTCTTTCAATTTCATGTTATCTATACATATATTTTTTAGTAGCCTTCTACCAAGGACCTTGCTAAAGGTCTTTTGAAGGTTGTATTGAGTTTATGTAGCAAACATTTGATAGCAGAAGAGCCACAGGGGTAGCTTCTGTGAGAAGCTGCCAGAAGCTGCCCCCATGTCAGGCCCAGTTCCAGCTGGCTCCAAGGCGATTCTGCTATTGGCCATATCTGAGACTGTAACCAGTTCTGACAGCACCTCTGGGATAATGCATTTAAGAATGGGTAAAGAATGCTGAGCAATGGCAGCTGGGAGAAAGGAATGAGACTATGACAGAAAACTCTGAAGACATCAAGGTCAGAGAAGAAGAGGGAGAATGTGTTCCAGGGGCAAAGATTGTCCTGCAGCCTAAAAAGAAAACCATGATCAGGGAGGCTGTAGCTTTGCAGTTCACAGAGGACCACATCAGAGCAACATCCACACTGTAGGCCATATGGGACCCCATGACACAGCATGTGGACATGCTCTGAAGTCAGCCACAGCACATGATAAGCTTACACAGCATCTGACTCACAGAAGAAACTCAGAGCCCATGGAGGGGAATCCACACAGAAGTAGGCTTTCTACCAGAACCTCTGACCCCATGAGTATCTCACGATTGAGCAGGTCATTACTGAAGGACTGTATCCATGGAAAGATCCATGGTGCAGCAATTTTTGAATAACTGAAGCCTGAAGGGAAGACCCATAATGTTTGTAAAGGACTGTATCCCATGGGAAAAACCTCATACTGGAGTAGACTGCAAGAAAATAGGGATGATGGAGAGGAATTATTATGAACTGACCCCAACCCCATCCTCTTCCACTGTTCATGTACAGCAGACAGAAGAGTCAGAAATTAAGGTGAACTTGGGAAGATGTTAATTCTGTTTTTCATTACTCCCTACTCTTGACCCACAAACATGTTGTTTTCCCCTTATGTCCTGTTGATGGAGGGGGAGTGGTATAGATAGGTGCTTGGTAGGCACCTGGCTGCCAGCCAAAGTCAACCCACTACCAAAGTGTAAATAAAATATATAAATCTCTTCTATTTATTCCTTTTGAATATATTATAAAAATGCAATAAAATTTTAAAAATCCATATTTCCTTTGCAGGAACCCTGTTATTTAGATACAGAAATGTGCCTAACTGGAAAATCATAGAATCATAGAATCAATGAGGTTGGAAAAGAGATCATCAAAATCCCCAAATAAATTAATTTGCAAACAATTTTAGTTGAAACATTATATTCAGTTAACAGATTGAGATAGACAAATAGAAATTCTTCAATATGAGCTCTGAAACACTGTGTGCCCTTGAAACACTCCTGGAAGTGATCTGATAAAGTTTTACCAAAACTTACAATGCAATACCTTGGGTGGTACTTTTGTAAGTCTTTGTAGTTCTTTATGTGGAAACATAAATCAGAAATGGAATATAACAACACTCATGCTGTTGAAAAGGTGATAGACACATTGGAACAAGGTGCAAATGCACTTGAGTTGAAAGAAGCACATGAAAGAAGTATTTTTATCTCATAGTACTAAATAAAGTACGAACAGTGAAGAAGCTCATGGGTAAGTATATGATTAAGTGACAGGGTGGGAAGGGAAGATCAGCACAGTTTATGTTTTGGGTTCACTGTGTAAGAGATTTCAAAGCATTGTACAGCAGGCAGCAGGTATATAGGATTCAGGAGCCACAAACTGAGAATTAAGCAGGCTATATTTACCCTTGTAAATAAGAGTTCAATCACAAAGCCAGTAAGATTGCTCTGACTTCTGGCACAGATTTTCTTATCTGACTTTTTAGAAAGAAAGTATCCAAAACTAAGTTTAAGATGACATGTGTGTTCAGTGGAGAAGTTCTTTGATTTAATGTAAGTGTACTAATGCATGCATTTAACCAGATTATTATCTTCTTAATTGTAGCTGCAAAATGTTACAATCTCTGTTGTAGTGAAAGACAAATTAGTCTTTACAATAATCACTGCAACAGCAAATGGCAGAAATCAATCTAGAATTTATCGTTGTTCAGCAAATACCAGTTCAAAACCCCAAGATGATGAAGGTGAGCTGATAAAGAAAGCTGTTATATCAGGTATCAGATAGTTTTTCCTTATGCCATTGAATTTTTAAAATAACTTGAGTGTTTTAGCTACAGAGGTACATATTTAATTGAAATAATGGTAGGGAAAGAAGGAACAGCAGAGAGGATATTCAGCTGATTGTGGTATGCCTTATTTGAGGTAAATGTATATTGTGAATGAGAACAAAAAAGGCTTCTCAGAGGTAAGATTAAGATGTGCAGAAATGTATAATCACATCACTATTACAACTGGTACCACTTTTATATGACTTTATTTGAAATTGCCCCCATATAATCTCAGAATTCTGCATACATTCTGCATATAGACTAGCCCTGTCTATAGCTCCGTTTAAAAGTAAGGATGAGAACTGACATGCCAGACTTAGTAAAAAAATCTCGGCTTTTATTTTTAGCAAGAAGAGTAAACTGATATCATCAAGAACTATCGAGTTTAACATCTGATTTTTAATGCTTCCAAGACTTTTACAGTAAAGCAGGAAGATTGCACAGCTGGGTTCTGACTATATCTCTGATAAAACAATACATTTCTTCATTCGGGTCAAAAGTAAGAAGCTCTTTATTTGCACAGAGGAGTGGATTTCTTTCACTTTCCCTTAGTTATAAAACAAAAAGACTAACACAGATGAGAATTCTTTTCAAAAGAACCTACAAAGTTCTGCGCTTAACTAGGCTGTTTAACTGCAAGAAATAAAGTTTTCTGGATGGTGCCACTGAAAATATGTATATTAAGACCAATTTGTACTATTTACTTGAAGAACAGATCCTAATACTGTGTCTAAACAAACTAATTTTCTGCACAGTTAACCAGATGAACCAAATTCTATCCCCCTGAAAACTCTCTCAGGGAGTTGTGAAGTTACAAGTTTAAGGCAGTTTTCTGAGACAGCAGGTTGAGACTGCTTTGATACAGTGTCCTACTTTTCTTACAGCTATTGCAAATTTTACCAATTTACATATTTTCCAACATTTTATATTGTGATGGATTGTTTTAAGTAGAAAATACTTTCAGTTATGCCTCCTACTGACTACAACTTCAATGTTATAGTGTAATCCTAACAGAAAGGAGTTTAGGCCTCTGTTAACTAAACCAAAGAAATATGTATAAACATTTCTCTGCAGATAAAAGTTTTGGCTTTTGCTAGAGCAATTTGTCTGGCTACCAAAGCTAGCTGAATAAGGTGTACCATTTAGCAATATAATGCTTCCTTACTCTCCAGTACTTGTCTCAGAAAGACATGATCTTCTGGATATAAAATAATCTGGAAGTGAAATGAATAGTGTACAGTGGCATTTTGTGTTAGCTGCATGATTTGCCTGTCACCAGCTATACAAAAGCTGCTTCTATCAGAGTCCCTACCAACCACATCCATCTGTGCAGGTATTGTTCAAAATTACTATTGTTCCCCAGAACAAAAGCCATATTTATACCAAGACCTTAAATGACACTTAAAACAAAGCTAGGAGGAAACTACCTGCAAAAGTGCAGACAGTAGGAAGCTGCATACCTTCTAAGATTTTTATCAAAGTAGGATTATAACCCAATTTATATGAACTACATTTACTTGATTAATGCAAGAAGCACAAGTGATGTGTTTACAGGGAGTTCATTCTGTTATGGGCAGTTTGTTGTAGTTAATACATAAACACTCTGCTTTTTCTTCTGAAACACTAATTAGTGTAGCAAACTCAGTCAAGTACCTTAAGAGCAGTTTGCCTTATTGGAACTTGCCAAAGAGTATACTTTTGCCCAGAATAAAAATCTTAACAAATACAGTTTAGCTAGAACCTATATCCACCTTCTAAGTCTTTAGTCAGATTACAATCTATTCTGAAGACTTTTTATGGCATACTTTCTTGTTTCATGTTCACAATATGTTGTGGTAATGCAGACCAGCTTTGATCTCATTCAAGAGCTCCCAATTGATCATCACTGTAATGAGAACCTTTTGCTTATTGCAATATTCACTTTACATATATCAAAGATTTGTATTTAAGTAAAAAGTAGCTTAAAAATTCAGAAGGTTATTTAAAATTGATCAGAAGGTGATATATAAATGTCTTGAAATAAATGCAGAAATATATTGTCTTTATTTTAAGTAGGTTATGTGGTCAAAGCACCAAATTTACTGCAGTTTCTTTATAGAGCTTAAATCCAGTCATTGCTATTACCTACACATGTAATATACATATTACAAGGGAAAAAAAAAGCCATAAAATCAATTTAATTATAAAGTTATATAGTTGCTCCTGCCTTTTATGATCAAAAGACATAGGCATTCTTCAAGTTTTTAATTATGACAAATCCTCTTTGAAGAAGACATCTCTCCTGTACCCTGAAATTACCCAAGTACATTAGAATATTGAAGATTATGAGCAGCATGCAGATATAAATGAAGGCCCAGTGATTTTTTTTAAAGCTCATATGTGGCATGATAATAAAAGGACCATCTAGTATAATGAGGAAAAAAATGGAAAAATTGATTGTGTAGTTTTACTTTAATGACTGCTTACTGACTTATGACAATTTACTATCAAATATTCATGTTCTCATAAATCAGTCAAGAATATTAATTGTACAGTAATCCTTATGCAGTACACTTCCCTAAATTATGCCATTCTGTCCAGCACTAATGCTTTCTGCTCTCATCTTGCAGTTCTATTTTCATCATTTTTACTGTTTCCAATGATTGGAAATACATGTTGTGGCAAGACCCACACAGCTGCTCACTCACTACTCCGAGTATAAAGGGGGAGAGAAGCAGAAAGGCAAGTAGAGAAGACTTGAGGGTTGAGGTAAAGACTGAGTAAAGCAAAAACTGCACCTCTGAACAAGGCCAAGAAATGCATTCACTGCTTTCCATCAGAAAGCGTTAGCTATCAGGACTCCATCACACATAATGGTTACTTGGGAAGACAAATGCCATCACTTCAAACATCCTCACTATTCTCCTTCCCTCCAGCTTTGGTCAGCGAACATGGTATTTTATGGTATAAGATAGCCCTGATGTCATTTTTTGTCTGCAATCCTGCCTGTGTCCCTGCTCAACTTCTTGAGCACCTCTAGCTCACTCACTGGTAAGGTGGTATGAGAAGCAGTAAAGGCCTGAATACTATGGAACTACTGCTCAGCAGCGGCTAAAATATCCCCGTGTTACCAATACTTTTTTGGTCACAAATGCAAAATATAGAACCACATAAGCTACTGTTAAGAAATTTAACTCTTTCCCAGCCAAAACCAGTAGTCGATACTGATAAATTCCTTTAATTTATGTATTTCCCTCATAAACAGAACAAGAATGATCAAAAAAATACACTGTTGTGCAGTTTGTGAAGTAGTTCTCTCTGGTAGAGTTAAGATAGAATGGAAAACATACCAAATATGAAAGTATTGACTAGAGCTGTAGGAAGAGAGATAGCAAATATAGAGGGTTAGAATGGCAAGTGATGCCAAAAGATCAAGGCTGTTGGTACTTATTTGGTATGTACGAGTACTTTATTAACACCTTCCATTCATCATTAGCTGCCCCAAATCTGTTACTAAGTGTCATTTATGAATTATATTTTTTGAGGGGAAAATATCTTGTAATGGTGTTGTACCAGTACAGTTGTCATTATCATTAGTCTGCTTATCAGACTCATTTTCACATCTCTACCACAGTTTATTGAATTTATTAATTTATTTTAATAAAATAGATCAATGAACTAGGTAAATACTTCGGTAAAAGCACACAGGCTTTAGTTTATCTCTCAACCAAAATATGGAAAATATAAGTGGTGAAAATCCAGTGTAGCTCTTAAAGTTATTTTCAAATAATATAGATATGAAACTGCTAAGTGAGCTCGAATTTCTTATGACTTGTAATAACGCATACTCTTTCATTTAGTAAAAGAGCAAAAAACAATTAGAATAATATTTTTAAAAGAGAACAAAAATAATTAAAACCAAACCAACAAACAAAACCAAACAACAACAAAACAAAGACCAAAAAGTCATAGTAAATCTCTAACTAGGTAGTGATTTCAAAAAACTCCAACAAAGAGTGTCTCAGGTTTTTGTCTTCCTAAAGAGGCAGAATTCTATTCCATAGTAGAACAACAATGAAAACATAAGCCTGAGGAACAGTTATGCCACAAAAAATTGCTATCTTATGTGGATACTTCTTGTTTAATGAACAGTATCTTGGGTGCATTCACACAGCAAGTACGGGACAACTGGGGAATCAGGTCCAGCAAACATGGGTTCATGAACGATAGGTCTAGTCTGACCAATCTGATTTTCTTCTATGAACAGGTGACCAGCTTAGTGGATGGCAGAAAGGCTGTAGATGTTGTACACCTGGACTTTGGTAAAGTTTTTGGGACTGTCTCCCACAGCATTCTGATGGTGAAGCTGGTGGCTTATGGCTTAGGTATATATTTTGCTGGGTTAAAAATTGGCTAAACGGCTGACCCTGGGGAATGGTGGGGAGTGGAGTTAAATCCATTTGGCAACCTGTCAAACTCGGTGTTGCCCACAGTTAAGTTCCGGGAATGATACTATTTAACAACTTCATCACTGATTTAGAGGAGGGGCTTGGGTACACCCTCAGTAAGTTTACAGACATGAAATTGAGTGTGTTGATCTGCTTGAGGGTAAGAAGGCTCTATAGAGAGGTCTGGAGAACTTGGACCGGTGGACTATGGTCAATTGTATGAGGTTTAACAAGGCCAAGTGCCAAGTCCTGCACTTCTGTGGCAACAACTTCATGCAAAACTACAGGTTTGGGGATGGGTGGCTGGAAGGCTGCCTGGTAGGAAATGATCTGGAGATGCTGATTGATAGCTGGCTGAACATGAGCCAGCAGTGTTGCCACATGGCCAGGAAGGCCAACAGCATCCTGGCCTGTATCAGAAATAACATGGCCAGCGAGTAAGGAAGAGATTGTGCTCCTGTGCTCAGCACTGGTGAGGTTGTGCCTTGAGCACTGTGTCCAGTTTCAGGCACCACAGTATAAGAAAGACACTGATGTGCTGGAGTGCATACAGAGAATGGCAACAAAGCTGGTGAAGGTATTGGAGATCATGTCTTATGAGGAGAGGCTGAGGGAGATGGGATTGTTTAGCCTGAAGAAAAGGAGGCTGAGGAGTCCTTATTGGTCCTTACAACTACCTGAAAGGAGACTGTAGTGAGATCAATGTCTTCTCCCAAGTAACTAATGACAGGACAAGGGGCAATGGCCTCAAGCTGCACCAGATGAAGTTCAGGTTGGTTATTAGGAAGAATTTCTCTATTGAAAGAGTGGTGGGGCACTGGAACACAATGCCTTCCTCAAATGGATGGGAGAAAGAAAATATAACAGATGGGGTTTGGATAAGGACAGGGAAATTGCTGAACAGTTACTGGCAATGCTAAAACAGAGTTAGGGTGGGGAAAGTAATTTACTTTATTGCCAATCAAATCAGAGAAGGATAATGATAAATAGGATAGAATAGAAACTAAATACTCAAGAGCTTTCCCCTCACTTGCCCCTATTTACCTTCTTAACTACCTCAGCTGCCTGAGTAGCACAGAAAGATAGGGACCGCAGGGTGCAGTCAGTTCATCACACATATTTCTGCTGCTCCTTCCTCCTTAGGGGGAGGACTTCTCATACTCTTTCTCGCTCCAGCCCAGAGTTCCTCTCATGGGATACAGTTCTACGTGAACTTCTCCAGTGTGAGTCCTTCCTACAGGCTCTGGTTCCTCATGAACTGCTGTGATATGATCCTTTCCATGGGGTGCAGTCCTTCAGGAACAGACTCCTCCAGCACAGACAAAGGTCACAACCTCCTTGTGGCATCCACCTTCTCTGGTATGTGGTCTTCCACAGGCTGCAGGTGGATATCTGCTCCACTGTTAACCTCCATGAAGGATGCAAGGTTTCACCACAGTCTTCAGAGAAGAATCTCTGCTTCATTGCCTGGAGCACCTCCTTCTCTTTCTTTACTGACCCTGGTGTCTGCTGAATTACTTCACATTTTCACTTCTCTCCTCCATTTGCTGTTGTACAGCAGAGGTTTTTCCCCCTCGATTCTTAAATAGATTATCAGCAACATGGTGGTGCTACCTGGCCCTGCCTTGGCCAACTTCATGTCCATCTTGGACCCAGGTAGCATTGGCTCCATCAGATAAGCTTCTGGCACCTTCTCACAGAAGCCACTGCTGTAGCTCCACTGCTGCCAAAATTGTGCCATGTACACCCAATATGCATAGAAATTGGATTCTGTGTTTACCAAACAAACACTTTTGAGCTGTAATCACTAGATACAAGTAATAGTTACATTTCTGTGTTTAGTCTCCATAATATATTGCATTATGCAGGGAAAGTCTGAGCAAAGAAAGGGAACCTGCAGGGAATGGGTGGAGAACAGGATGAAAGGAAATTGTTTTGCTTCTGTTCTTTTCACTACTTCCTAGTGTTTTCTTTATCAAATAATATGTAGATCAATATAGTGTTTTAAGGTCTTTGATATTTAGCGTCTCTGATGTTTAAAATCTTGATAATTTGAAAATGTTTCCTAAAGGTGAAGAATGGCTTGAAGAAATAATAAGGGCTTGACCCCTTCTGTCTTTGTCTGTAGCCCTTTTCCAAAGCATAAGTTCTCTGATGCCATAAACCCTTAATTTCATGTTCCTTATTCATTATGCCTTTGCTTTATATAGTGGCATTGCCTGAGGTCATTGCAGAATTCTTTTGATCTTTTCCAGACAAAAGACTATAAATTGCAGACTGTGCTACTTTATTCATATGGTATGTTATATCCACTGACTCTTTGAGGTTTTGGTTTTTTTCTGTCTGACATACTGAGTAGTGAAGTAGGCACTAAGAAACCCAAAATGTAAACAACTAGACAAATGTAAACCTCCCTTTTGTATTACCTCTTTCAAAAGTTTATATCTCACCACAATCCATACCAAGGAGCTTTCTACTATTCAATCACATGGTAACACAATAATTTAGATTGGAACAAACACTCTGAGGTCTCAACATATTGTTGAAACTAACTTTAAAGTTTGATCATGATTTCTGAGAATCCCTAAGGGTTTTAAGGAGCTTAAACATTCTCATAAATTCTGTATTTCTGAATATCAGTTAATGTCTTTTAAGCCCCAACTTCCACTACACTAATTTTATGAGGTTTGAGCTGTAGCTTACAATGACTACTATACATACAGGGCTAGACAGTGCTCATTCTGATACAGCTAAACTGTATAAAATAAGTTCCTTGGTTTGCCACATCTGATGGAATTTCCAGTTGTTTGGGCTGCTCTAGGATATGAAAGGAGACCATGAGTTCTCTTATCAGAAAGACATGAGTGGAGTACTAATAAACTGGGCATAATCGAAGAGTTTTAGAATATACTACTAACATAGTATGCCAAATAACAATTCAATCTTGTTTGGGGTTCTGTTCCAAACAAGGTCTTTCTAATTCACATGAATAGGCTATACAGGTTCTCCTCCTTTTGTCCATCTCTCTCTAAAATAATGCAAGTACAGAATCAAACCTTCATATATGCTACTGCCAAGTAAAGTCAGAGTTATGGTTTGGTTTTTTTCTTCTCATTAGTCTGAATGCAACTGTCCCTGCAAAATGTGATATTCAAGGTAGTTCTTCAATGGCACTAAGTATATGGCCAACAGGTCAAGAGAAGTGATTCTGCCACTCTGCTCTGATGAGACCTCACTTCCACTACTGTGTTCAACTTTGCAGTCCTCAACACAGAAAGGACATGGACCTTTTGGAGCAGGTCCAGAGGAAGACCAGAAGATGGTCAGTGCTGGAGGATCTTTCCTACAAAGATTGTCTGAAAGAGCTGAGGCTGTTTGGCCTGAAGAAGAGAAGGCTCCAGGGAGACCTTAGAGAAGTAGTTCACTATCTGGAGAAGATCTACAAGAAACCTGGGGAGGGAATGTCCGCAAGGACATGTGCCTATAGAACAAGGGGCAAAAGTTTTGAACTAGAGCAGGGTAGATTTAGGTTGGCCATTAGGAGGAGGTTTTTTACAATCAGGGTAGTTGAACTCTGGAACAGGTTGCCCAGAGGTGTGGTAGAAGCTCCATCTCTGGAAATGTTCACGGTCAATCCAAAAGGGGCCCTGAGCAACCTGATCTAGTTAAATACATCCCTGATCACTGCAGGGAATTTGCACAAGAGGACTTTCAAGGGTCCCTTCCATTATTCTGTGATTCTGAGTTCTGCAGAGCAATGCACAAAGCTAGCACAGTAATAAAGATAGTTCCTTAATTTTCTCACTTTGGTGTCATCCAGGTGCAGACAGACTCGTATACAATAGTAAGAGTTTGCATGCCATTGAGAAAAATAGATACATTTCTAGTAATGTCTGTTTTCTGGTGTTTATCATATCCACATTAAATTTGTTAAATTTTGCTTGCAAGATGTTAGTACCGAAAGAGAGAAATAGAAGTATCAATTTAATTAGTAGATACAGTCTGATGCTCCACCCAACTTCAGCTGCATGTTTTCACCTGTTGTAGACAATATTGCTGGGCATGAAATGAAAAAAGAGGAGGGTTGGTAGCACTGGTGGTTTAGAAGCTTAGCTAAAAGACAGGAAGAGAGCTGTGCAACGCTGAATTTCTCTTTTTTGAAAATAATTACCTAGACTAATGTTTGCAACGTGTCTCTTAATATTCACGTTAATATAATCAGTACTGAAGATTAATAAAAGATTGGATGCTAGGCCAAGAGTCATATAATAAATGGGACCTGGAAAGAGTGGAACTCCAGACCTAGCGACAGGCTATACTCATTCTTGAATCTCCAGTGCTTAAAAAAAACAATGGGATTTAGATTCATCAACGTCACAAATGTCAACAAATCTACTGTGGATGAGTAATATGATCCTCAGCACTATTCACAGGCATGCCTTATACTGCCTCTTAACACACAACAATCTGCATACTCTTCTGTTGTTTCCTACCGTAGAAGTATTTTATGTTAGTCTGACAGAGAAAAGTTTTGCCTTTGTCATCTTCTAAAATGACAGCATCATACTGGACATAATTACTAGAAAATAATACTTTTGTGTAAATAATGTAGCCATTTCAGGCAAATAAGAATCTGACACAGACAAACTGAGTTGTATGTCCTGTATTAACAATAGTCGAATGGGACTTTTGGACTAACATTATCATAAAGGTTTAAAACTCTTTAGTCTCCCATGCTCAAGATACTTCTTCTCAATATGCTCTAAAATGCAGTGATACACTGTGTTTTAGTACTTTCTGAAATATTTCTCGTTAACCATTCATATTGGAAAAAATGTTAGCCAAGGTAAATAAAGTGCTACTGACTGTCAATTTGCAACAGTCCTCAAAACTTAATCTGATATTCTAAGGAAGTAAAACTTAGAAATATGACACTGCTTGCTAGTTTTTCTATTCCTTAGATCCTAATTTGGGAACATATGTCTTAATTTACAAATTACAATACAACAAATACAACAGAGAGATAGAGGGACATATTTGGTGAAAATTGCTGAATAAAGAAAGACATTGTCATGGGTTGAGTTGAATCTACTGACATGTATCCAAGATCACATGTTATGAATATGATAGTGATTTATTAACAAGGCAAATATGATATTAATAAAAATATTATTTTTATTCACATGAAAAAACACCGCAAACCCTATTAATAGGTTCAGTGTACGACTGTAGTATATTTACAATGGATATATAAAAAGCATATAGGCAACATAAACAATTTAAACATTAATAAGCAAACAGGGAGAATAACACTGGGAAAGACAATCTGTGGCTTGCTATGCCACTTATCCACCAGAGGGAGACTCAATAGGAACCTTGCCAAAGCGGCAGCAAATAAAGAGATAGAACCTTTACAAAGAAGCTTTATAGAAACTAACGAATTACTCAAAATATTATTTCTCTGAAATTCTCTCCAGGGCTGCAATATAGTCCAAGTTACACAGAGCAACAGGAATTCTATCCACGTGGAGGGGGTTGCTGATGCTGTACATTATCTGGTAACGGCTTCTGGTGCACTTTTTGGGCACTGGGTGACAGCAGGGTTGTCTCACTGTCCCAATGGCTGGGCTGGCCGTGGCATGGCGGCAGGTGGCTCTCCATGCTTCCCAGGGTTTGCAGGCCGTCTTGAGGTTTCAGGCTCTTGGCAACAGCCTGTTTCTCTCAGCGCTTTGCTGCAAGGTCTGAGTTTCAGAAGCTGGCACTAAAGCTGGAAGCAACTTATTGCTGCAAGGGGATGGTTCCTGAGGCTCTGGCTCATCCAGGATTTGTCCCTCTGCCCGGCAAGACATATTGTTCTTCCACTGGGCTTTTACAATGCGAAGTGCAACTTCAGTGCAGTTTACATAAAGGCGCTTGCATTTTCCTGGGTAGACTGAGACACAACAAGGATTCTGAGTTGCAAGGCTCAGGGCTTCTTCACATAGTATCACAGTATTGCCAAGGTTGGAAGAGACCTCGAAGATCATCAAGTCCAACATGTCACCACAGACCTCATGACTAGACCATGGCATCAAGTGCCACGTCCAATCCAACCTTGAACACCTCCAGGGACGGTGACTCCACCACCTCCCCGGGCAGCCTATTCCAATGGCGAATGACTCTCTCAGTGAAGAACTTTCTCCTCAGCTCGAGCCTAAACTTTCCCTGGTGCTGCTTGAGACTGTGTCCCCTTGCTCTGGTGCTGGTTGCTAGAGAGAAGAGGCCAACCCCTTCCTGGCTACAACCACCCTTCAGGTAGTTGTAGGGAGCAATGAGGTCACCCCTGAGCCTCCTCTTCTCCAGGCTAAACAACCCCAGCTCCCTCAGCCTCTCCTCATAGGGCTTGTGCTCAAGACCTCTCACCAGCCTTGTTGCCCTTCTCTGGACACGTTCAAGTGTCTCAATGTCCTTCTTAAACTGAGGGGCCCAGAACTGGACACAAGACTCAAGGTGTGGCCTAACCAAAGCAGAGTACAGGGGCACAATGACCTCCCTGCTCCTGCTGGCCACACTATTCCTAATGCAGGCCAGGATGCCGTTGGCATTCTTGGCCACCTGGGCACACTGCTGGCTCATGTTCCGGCAGCTGTCGATCAGCATCCCCAGGTCCCTCTCTGTTTGGGAGATCTCCAGCCATTCCGACCCCAGCCTGTAGCTCTGCATGGGGTTGTTGTGGCCAAAGTACAGCACCTGGCACTTGGACTTGTTGAATGCCATCCCATTGGACTCTGCCCATCTGTCAAGTCGGTCGAGGTCCCTCTGCAGGGCCCTTCTACCCTCTAACTGACCAACATCTGTTCCCAACTTGATGTCATCTGCAAATTTGCTGATGACTGTTTCAATCCCCTCATCCAGATCATCAAGAGGATGGGGCCCAGCACTGATCCCTGGGGGATGCCACTGGTGACTGGCCTCCAGCTGGAGGTGGCACCATTCACCATCACTCTCTGGGCCCGGCCCTCCAGCCAGTTCCTAACCCAGCACAGAGTGTTGCTGTCCAAGCCACGAGCTGACAGCTTAGCCAGCAGTTTTTTCCAGATCTTAGGCAAGGCATGGCAAGATAACACAAGATGACACAAGGCACCTTGTTTACAATTTGGCTTTGTTTTTTCATTTGCCTGAGGATCAATTTGGCCAATTGGCAACCAATAGAAAGGGATTTTGCCAGGCTGTGACTATATTAGGTGAAGACATAAACCTAGCCTAGGTGAAGCATGTGCAATGCATGTGCCTGTCTACCACGAAGGGAGGATATATACCTTGTTTACCAGACTTTCTGAAGCCTGGGTTCTTTGTCTTTTCCCCACATTCCCTGCAGGAGGGAGGGTGTGAGCAGGGATCATGCTTGGACATGCCAGGACTTGTTCTGGATTTGTATTCGGCATGTTGGGCCCTACCACCACACCATGGGAAAAAGCTGTCTGGAGAAAAGTATCATGGGGCTTGAAATTCAGGTTGTTCCATTTGCTGCTTACAGTTTGGGGTGTTGGTATTTTCTGCTGGGTGGACTGCAAGTTGTGGGGTAGGAATGTTGCTGGCTTCGTTGCTGCTTCTGCGTTTTGCCTTGCTGAGCCTTTTCTGTGAAATAGGCTACAGTAATTGTGAATTGTATCATTTCCAGTAAAATCCTTATCTCAACCCATAGGGTTTTTTGTGATACTTTCCCTCCTGCCTGTGTGGGAGCAGGGGGACTTGTGAGAGTGGGCGGTGTTAACCCAGGACAGATTTCCAAATGACTGCCACTGCAGAGAGACAAGCTGCAAACCAAGTTCTGCAGCTATTGCTTCCATTTGGCTTGCTGGCAAGTATGTTATCAAACTTGCCAACCCATGACATGTTTTGGAGACAGCCACAGCATGCTACCACATGTCCAGATAGGGGTGAAGGAGGTTGGAAGAGTCTTTAAATCATGTAAAGTCTGATGTGACATTGCAGAGGTGCAGGGTACCTGAAGTATGTCAGGATCTAGGATTCTTGCAGAAAAGCAATTGCTGCTAATTCATGTTTCCGGGGAGTATCTACTGAAAGATCTCACTGGTTGTGTGCATGCTTTCTGTGTGTGACAAGTATGAGTAACACTGGAAGAGAGCAAATAACAGTTTTGTCATTTATATCTTTTACAGAACACTATATAGTAATGAGTTTCTAAGTTTCATCATTTATGTCCCAAATTCCTATACCTGAAATTTTGAGCCCTGGAAATTTGACTTATTTGGGATGAAATTGATAACACTGCCTCACCTGCAGTAATTGATGAGCAAGATCCATGTCGCCTGATAGCAAGACAAAATCCCAGAGAGTATAGGCCTGATTTAATTACTTTTGTGCCCTGTAAATGAATATGCAGTGGTAGAAAGCAAAACACTCTTCCTGTTTTGGTTGTCACACAAACTAGCATCACACTCAGTTCTAAGTTAAACGAAACATGAACCAACAGGAGGCTTATCATCTTCCCTTTCTATCCTCATTCAAGGTACTGCTTGTGGAAATGCTAAAAGGTTTAAAATTTGCTATCTCTGAGAAAAATCTCATCTAATAGTTATTAAAGAGGGTGACAAACAAAAATATGAGTCTTCCCAGTTCACACAAATAAGAAAAGCCTGGGTTCCTTTAGGGTCTAAATATAAATAGTCATTGCAGTCATGGCTCAAACAGTTCTCCTTTTTGAAGGCATCTTTTCTAAAGCAGAAATGCTGCAGACAAATAGCTTATTTTAGACTCTTTTAAAGTAATATTTCTAATAGAAGAAGGGATAAAAATTTCTATAGGGCTTGATTTAGTGTTCACTTCTAGATAGAAAAATTGTCCCCACTTAGTAAAGGGCTCTAGATTTGAGGCATGTGTGCATCTATTTTGCAGGCCTATCAGAGATTTTTCTTTGCCCAGGCAGTTGTCATTAAAATGGACTGGATCAATCAGTGATGTAGCATCTTCTTAGATGATTATGTGCTGTGATGTTGTCTTCAAAGAACATACTATATTCCTGTATGATAAGAGTATGTCTCCAGTTCGGAGTTTTGCGTAAGATCTCTCTTTTACATGATACCAGGACATTTTTGCTCACTTTTTACAAGTGAGTGTGCTAGGTTAAGTACAGCCCAGGAGTGGGTGGGCTGAAAATAACCTAGCTTCAGGTGGACAAAGAAATCTGATCCAGGTGGCCAGAGAGACCTGGCCCCTACCCAGGGACAGGGGTCTCCTGATCAAAGTCTATTCCACTCCCACTTTCTGCCTTTCTGCCCATGACCCTATTCAAGGGGAATCAATTTCCTGTCTTGCTCTCTTCTGCTCTTGTTTTGCTGACATCCTGCTGCTGTTAGCAGTTAACCACAAGGTTGGGCCTGTTCCACGCTGTTCTGGGGAACTGCATCTAAAGAGAATCCATCTTGGCACCCAGAGAATCCTTTGCCAGCTGCATCTGGTTTTGTGTGTGTTTATATTTATCCCTTTTCCTCAAGGCTTTGTAAACTTCCTTTTACAAAAATGCCTTTTGCATTTTGTTAAACTTACCTTTTTACTTCTAAATTGACTCCAGACTGTTCTTTCCTGGTTTTATGTCTCTCTTCTCCTCCTGCCTAGTTTGCCTTCCCTACCGGGAAAGAGGAGTAAGGCAGTTTAGGCTGGGTGCCTCCTGTTGCTGCCCCACAAGCTACGCCTCCAGTGTCCCCGGTGTCCAGCCCAGTAGGTGGACACAGGAAGCTGCGTATTTTATACCCATAATGTCCTGCACCCTATAAATCTATCTGCAAAGTCTCTCTCTTCCTCTTTCTTCCCTCTCTGCTCCTGTGAGAGATGATCCCTATTGGGTAATGGTGGGGGAGTTAGCTCAAGGCCTCTTAGGCCTGGCTAGGCCTAATGCCAGGAGGAGAAGGGGGAGGGCCAGTCTCAGACCTGGCTAGCTGAGACTAGCCTAGTAATAGGGGGGGAAGAAAGAGCCCTGGTGGTTTAGGGTGAACCTTCAGGTGGGGCAAGGGAGGTGTTGGGAGGCTTTGGGTATGCTGCAGGGGATTCTGTATGCTTTGGGTTTCTTTTGTCACTGTGCTTGTAGCTTTCTGTAAAACACTAATTGCTTTTCCATTTAAACTTTCCATCACTTCTGCAATCCATTTGTGTGAGTTTCATTCTTTTGCCCCTTTCAAGGGCAAGAGAGGATCTGCCTGGCCTCAAACCAGGGCAAGGAGACAACCTAAATCTGTTCCATCTGGGCTTTTGTGCTCCAGGAAAAGCTTAAACCACAACACTGAGGCTTTAACCAACCTCAGCAGTGCTCTGTGTAAACTGAAATTTAATTAATTCACAATTAATAAGAAGGATACTGAAGACAGAATTCACAACAAATCATCTAACCCTACTTCTGTCACAACTGAAGAGTGCTGTAATTCCTCTTAGTCTGTAGTTGTGGTTAATGATCAACAGTATACTGCAGCAATTTCTTCTACCCTTTTTAAATTTAATTTTATTTTATTTCTACTCTTAGATGACAACAATGACATCTTTAATTTCTGAGGCTTACAGAGACAAAGGAATCTTTCTAGTGTATATCTAAACATTTCTTCTGTATTTATATTTTCAAATTCAGGTAGTTTCAAATTTTGTGTTGCCAAATGTGACAAGGAATGGAGATCCCACATGTTGTGGTTCTTTTAGGAGAATAATATGAGAATTCAGAAATTAGTTTTCTTCAAAAATGTTATTATTGAGCTACTTTGCTTTTGGTTTTTTAACAAGTAAAAGGGTAATTTTATAGATTATCACAGTGATTCATTCTTTATCACTGTAAATGACAAGATGTCAAATAATTTTTTATATGGTTAGTCATAGCATTGTTTGCAAAGTTGTACTCTTACAGTTTCTTTTGCTGAATGTCTTGGTTTGAGTGATTGAATAGATTTGGCTGTTGATCAATGAAGCTTCTTGAATCTCTATACCAATAGTTTATGACACAGCACATATAGCCATTCCAGTGGTTGTTCCATCCATGCCCCTGAGTCCTGTAGCTTATGCTACTGAAGTATCACACACTCAACAAGGTGCTAGTAAGTGAATCTTAGATACATCCAATGTTTTTTTTACCTTTGTTAGGGGGAATTATTAATTTAATTTAGTAAATCGATGCTTTCAGTATTTATTAAATAGCAGGCTATTTTGATTTTCTTTCCAGCTGAACGATGAACAGTAAAACATGACCTCATGACTGAAATATTGAAGTTTCCAAGGTTTGATATTTGTGTTGATTAATGAGTTTATGTAGATCTTTGAAAAAGCATCCTTCACATCCCATGTTGTCACGCTTGGTGCAAGATTGTGAGTACCTCTAGCACAGTCCCTGCTTTCACTACATGCCAGAGAATGATCACACACACTGCAGGACAGACTATTGAAATTCTCAACATAGTGTTTTTAATTACAGACTCAGTAAGTGATTGGCAGGGCTGTGATCTGGGTAATGACATAGGAAGAAACAAGCTTTCCTTTTTCATTAATTCTGGTTTCACTAATTTCATTAGTGCCTACCGTGTACTCAGACAAGGTTCATCTCTTGATATGTGAGTTACAAAATCACAGTGTAGTTTTGTTGTTAAAAAGTAATGTATGTTCTTATCACAGAAATATGCTCCAGTCCTAACAGTCTTAGCAGATCTTCACTAAAGCATGTAGAGTTTAGGACACAGTTTTGTCAGCTCCCTGGAGTAAACAGTACAGTATAAAAACTACTCAGAATGATGCTTTCTCTGTTGATGTCTACCTCTGACCAACAGTCAGAGAATACCTTCATCATCTGACTGTAGAAAACACTACGGCTATGATGGTCCAAAAGAGTCATAGTTTCTGACTAACTGCAATCCTTAAGCCCACTACACTTTTTACAAATGCAGCCTTCCCTTCTGGCTCATGTAGCCAAACACTGGCAAAATGAAATACTTGTAGTTGTGACTTAGCCTTGTGGACTGCATCTTGACTTCATCTATCTTGCCTTCAGGCTCTGTGCCTTTTGCTACTACCGCCTTCTCCTCTTTCCCCCCTCTAGGGGGAACTTAGCGTAGAAGTTTAATTCCTTCAGCTCTTTGTCACTATTTGAAGCGGTCATTCTTGGCTGTGAAGGAGAAAGAAAAGTCCCTGTACAAGTACCAATTGTAGTGCTTCCTTCACCCAAGCTTGATTTCTCACTTAGTCACTTGCATTTACAGCACTGAGAATTACATACCATATAACGTCTAGTCCTTATGCAACTATTAATCAAAGGCAATTCTACTATACTCTTCGGAATCATGGCAGAGAAACTGAATGAAGATTAGCAGCATACTTTTCTAGCAAAATTGTTCCTGAGAAGACTAAGCAATTTTTTTTTAAAAGTAACCTTATTTTTACAATAATTTTGAAAAACACATACACAATACTTCATATATTCCTTGCTATTTTCAAACAATACTTAGGAAGGTAGACATGTGCCTCCAACTACCACAGATATCATTAGAAATAACATTTAATTTTAACAAATCTATTAGTATGGGTTTTTTTTCCTCTCTCTAAAAGCTGCTTTGCTTGAGTCTATTACTAAAACTGATTAAAATTGTCAGTTTCTAGACATTATGTGAATGTCTGTCCCTTGTTCTGTGTATCATTAACACACTCCCTTAGTTGTATATTCTGCTTACTTGAACAGTTTTCATCCTCCTGTTTCTGTGGAGCTCTGATTTTGGGACAAGACATCTAAGTACAATGAACAAATTATAGCAATTATTTTTAAGAGTAACAGGAACATGACTCTTAGCTAAAGGCTGAAATAGCCGTGAAATGTCTCTCCTTATCCTTAAAAGCCTCAGCAATGGAATGGGAGACTTCAAGTTTGCAGCTTACACTCAGTGGTATGACTTGTAGCTTGATATATGGTTATAGTTTCGCAGTCCTCCTCTGGGATGAAGTGTGTATCTGCTTGAGAATCTAAATTTTGGGGTCTCTATATCTGCCTCAGTAGGATGGGGTGAAATGCAAAAGGCAGAAAGAAACACAAAAGTAATGTGTAATTTCAACACTACTTGAAATCTTTAAGTCAGGTTTGACTTTTTCCAAAGGAGATACTTTTAACCACATCAGTTGGACTTAGTTGAGTTTTTTGGTTTGTGTCATTGAAGAGTAACTAATGAAAAAAGAAAAAAACAACCCAAAAGCTGGATACAATAGTATATATGCTCCCATACTGGTGCAGGAGTAAACATATGACTTCCAGATATTCAGTGTGGTAAAAGGCTGACGATTCTGTTTTATATCATTGTTATGGAAACACTGATGGTTTATATTTTTCTTGTTAGATTCCTCCAATTTTGAGGATTGAAAGCTTATATAAATTCTTTGCTCCAAACTAAATCTTGGCATGTACGTTTCAATTCAGGAATAATTTAGTTATTTTCAATTATTTTGCCTCAAATTAGGAAAACCAACACACTGATGCTCAGAAACAAAACTGTAGCAGAAATGTTTGTTTTCCTTTTTTTTTCCTGAAATATGTAGGTGAACTTATCTGATACCACTACTTTGTTGCTTCTGAATTTCTAAACTACACTTGTGGAAACAAATGAATTTGCTGCCTGACAGATCTAAAAGAAAAGGGAGGAAAAATGGTCTCCCAGAAAACACAGTTATGTTCCTCTGTTTCAATTAGTTTGAGGACCCTTCCCAGGTACACTAGGTATTAGGAATTAGCTGCTTAGCTTCATGTGTCTATATCTATTTCTTTGTCAGTATCACAGGTGTAGTTGCCCAGAAAACTTATGTAAAATTCCAGCATTGATATGTTCTCTTTCTGTGCAGAGGGCTATGACAAAGTCACAGGATCCAAGACACCTGCTTATCTTAGGTCAAAACACAAGCACAAATCTGAGTATTTTACATCCTTTAGTCTAGTCTGTTGATTTTGTAGACTTGTTAGAAAGTTTTGGAATGAGAAAACAAAAAGTTTTCAGATTATCTCAAATTACTTCAGTAGCATAGAACATTGTACCTATCTTTAAGATAACTTGCTTTTCTAATTATCTGTTTCCCAGAAAACTCTTTCCTCCTCTGATTCTATGAGTGTAATATAGATATAAGGCCAAATAAAAACATTAGGTTAAAGCTTCATAACAGATTATAACCTAGATGTTATTTCTTTCTCATATAATTAAGGATTTCGGTCCCACAACAGAACTTTGGCCAGAAAACAGCTGATAACATGCAAAGGCAATCTTTAGGGATTTTCCCCCCGCTGCTTCTCAATTGAGAACTGGCTCAGAACACAAGTAAGATTATTTGAAAAGGCTGGCTTCAGTTTACAAATGCTTGTGGCTTCTGAATTTCCATACCAGTGATGTGACAGAGTGATGCAGAGCAGTCTTTATGAAGGGGATATCTTATTTATATAATGTATTCCTTAGTGAGTTTTCTTCACAGGAGGTAATATTTATACTGAAATATAACTTAACTTTTTTCTTATGTTACACAAGACAATACAGTGTCTTTTCTCCTGTATTTAAAATTCTTAATGTTTTATCACATAAAGGGAAAACATACAGCCTATTTATAAGATTTGTTAATTTTCTCTCCTAATGGTATTGCTGAGCATGGATCGTACTTAAATATATCTGAGATTTCTTGCTGTATAATCAAGAGTTCAGTGTTGGTAGTTAGACTGAGCTGGCACAACAACCAGTTTTTCAGACAAAACCAAATATTTTTCTTCATTATGTAGAACTCTTCATTGCTCTGTTACTTCATTATATTTCTGTCTGGTGGGTTAAAAATTCCCCCAACCTTAAATTGCCAGACCAGGCTAGTTGAAAGCCAAAGAAGCTGTATTTACAAGAAAAACTACAATGTACAATTAAATGCAATGGATATATACAAAAATATACAGTATTAACATGTATCCACATGTATTTATAATTTATAAACAGAGCAAGAACCCCCCTGGACAAAAACCGGGGGAGCTAATAGCTTTCCTTTCCCTGCTCCCCTCTTCACCCCACTGGACAAAAAGGGACAAGGAAAAGAACAGAGAATTGTGTTTTAGTACATTGCCAAACCAAACAACACAGCCAACATCAAGCAGAAGCAAATTATTGTCTCCCAGAGTGAGGAAGCCAAAAAAGAGAAAGATAGCTTACATTATCAGTCTTATATTTATTATCTATCCAATGGGATTATTTAGAACTTATCATTATTTTCCTTTTTATACCCAGTAGTGATTTATTTCCATTCTACCAATTTCTGTTCAAGATATGTGAAAAATTTTAAAGGTAAAGCTTAAAACTGCAACATTCTGTAATAC
This sequence comes from Colaptes auratus, assembly GCA_015227895.2. Taxonomy (NCBI): domain Eukaryota; kingdom Metazoa; phylum Chordata; class Aves; order Piciformes; family Picidae; genus Colaptes; species Colaptes auratus. The sequence goes on along the minus strand of CM026897.1, from coordinate 82,343,312 downwards.
TCATTCTATTCTTCTCTAATGAAAGTCAAACCACTCCTACTTTCTGGTCTTAGATCTTGGCAATTCTCAACAAGAAACATATGAATTCCAAATGTTCACTACAACTGCAGAAAAAGACTAACAATTCCTTATGCCGTTGTTGTGTGAGACCGCTTTTCCTCCTTGGAGACCTCCCCTCATCCAAGGATTTACAGCATGGTGATAAAATGGTTTGGGTTTTTGGTGTGTTGTTTGGGGTTTTTTTTCATGCTACATTGTGCCATATAAATGTCACCTCTGGAACACAATGTGTTTTTCACAAAATATAGCCCAGAAATCCAATCACACCCTGGGCTGCATCAAAAGAAGCATAGCCAGCAGGTCGAGGGAGGTGTTTCTCCCCCTGTACTCCTCTCTGGTGAGACCCCACCCGGACTACTGTTTCCAGTTCTGGACAAGATGGACCTGGATGTGCTGGAATGTGTCCAGAGAAGGGCCATGAGGATGACTAGAGGGCTGGAGCACCTTACCTATGAGAACAGACTGAGGGAGCTGGGGCTATTCAGTCTGGAGAAGAGAAGGCTCTGAGAAAAGGGCAACAAGGCTGGTGTCCAGAAAAGGGCAACAAGGCTGGTGAGAGGCCTTGAGCACAAGCCCTATGAGGAGAGGCTGAGGGAGCTGGGATTGTTTAGCCTGGAGAAGAGAAGGATCAGAGGTGACCTCATTGCCCTCTACAACTACCTGAAAGGTGGTTGTAGACAGGAGGGGGTTGGTCTCTTCTCCCAGGCAACCAGCACCAGAACAAGGGGACACAGTCTCAAGCTGTGCCAGGGGAGGTTTAGACTCGAGGTGAGGAGGAAGTTCTTCACTGAGCGAGTCATTCGTCATTGGAATGGTCTGCCCAGGGAGGTGGTGGAGTCGCCGTCCCTGGAGGTGTTCAAGGGGAGATTGGACGTGGCGCTTGGTGCCATGGTCTAGTTGTGAGGTCTGTTGGGACAGGTTGGACTTGATGATCCTTGGGGTCTCTTCCAACCTTGGTTATACTGTGATACTGTGATACTGTAAAGGACACCTTATAGTGGCCTTCCAGTATCTTAAGGGGGCCTACAAGAAAGCTGGAGAGAGACTTTTTAGGATGTCAGGTAGTGATAGTACTAAGGGGAATGGAAAAAAATAGAAATGAGTAGATTCAGATTGGATGTCAGGAAGAAGGTTTTCTCCATGAGGGTGGTGAGACACTGGAAGAGGTTGCCTAGGGAGGTGGCAGAAGCTGGATGTGGCTCTGGGCAACCTGAAGTAATGTGAGGTGTCCCTGCCCCTGGCAGGGCAGTTGGAATTAGATGATTCTTGAGCTTCTTTCCAACCCTAGCAATTCTATGATTCTATGAAATATAGGACAATGTGGTCAGTGTTGCTACCTGATTAGAAGCTTATCCTTAGGATAAATCTTTACTACTTTGTTTCCTGAAACAGATGGTAATTTTTCAGAAATACCTAAGTGACTTGTGACTTTCAAGCATCAACCTTTTTTTCACTTAAATATTTAGAAAATCTTAAAAGCAGCTATTTTGAAATTCTGTCTAATTTTGTACTTGAAATCAACAGTTGCAGAGAAACTGGACTACTGTCCATAGACAAATCATAGAATCATAAACATAGAATGTCTTCAGTTGGAAGGCACCTTAAAGATCATATAGTTCCAACCCCTCTGGCATGGCCAGGGACACCTACTACTACCAGACCAAGTTGCTCAAAGTTCCATTCAGCAGGATCTTAAACACTACCAGGGATGCAGCATCCACAACTTCTCTTGACAAACCATTCCCATGTCTCACCACCCTCATAGTAAAGACCTTCTGACTAAAAAAAAAGGTGGAGAGATAAAAGTCATTCCATCCTAACAGAAAGAGTGAGTAGCATGAATTTCCACTGTCTACAGCAGTGCATAGGAAATGCTTGAAATAGATGTGTCTTCGTGTTTCTAATGTATGATGGAACAGCACTTTCTGAGGTACAAAGCAGAAAGTCACACTTTTTGAGACTAAATGTAACGGTTAATTGGAAATGTCTCAGATACATTTTCTAAAGAAAGGACAAAAGTGAACATTATTTAAAATCAGGAGGGGGCTGACCAAACTTGTTACAAAAATGCTAAATATGAACTTTGTTTCACTTATCTGTAGACTTCCTCCCCTGCAACTCCTCCCAGCCCCCCCAGACCCACCTCTCCCACGGCCTCTCCTTTATTCTGTTTTAGTCACAACACAGGAAGGCTTTTTTGTTGGGTTTGTTTGGCTGCTTTTCTCCTTCCCCACTTTCCTCCTCCACCCCTTCCTCTATCCCCTCTTCCCCCTCCCCGCCTCCCTCCCCCCTCAAGAAGATCTAGTTTCAAGTTGGAAGAATATTTCGTCCAGGACATGTATGAATCCGCAATTCATTAAGTTCTCATTTTCACAGCATTAGCAGTCAGAAGGAAGACTTTTCCTACAAGGCCCAGAGGCTCAGACTGAGAATCCTGTAGTCTGCAAGTAACTGTCTCTGTCCATATAGGCACTCTTGGGCTGTTGGCACAGCGGGCTGGCTACTGTGGCAGCTGGTCATGATAAACAACAAAAATGGAGACCCATAACTGATCACATAATTTTGGCTAGCCGTGGAACATTTGAAATACATTGTATATTCCTGGTGAGCAACTACTCATCCTGCAGACACGCTTTTAAAATACATCTGATTCTCTCCTGTTAGGTAATGATGTCAAATCTCTGCATCTTTCCACATCCCTAGGTTTAAACAGTTCACAGCCTTTTCTTGTATTATTGACTCCTGTAGAGATCAAAAGGAAATTCTGTTTCTACTTCTCCTCTATAATGTTAGGGGAAACTGTTCTTTTGTGTCCAATTGACAACTAATTCACTTTATAAGTGCACAGCAAAAGGAGCAGATTATCAGTTATTATTACCTCTTTCTAAAATAGGTACCTACCCTTTTGTATGAAGAGCCCTATTTTTCCATTTATATTGCTTTTTAAGATGACATTTTCACTTCCTCTTACAAAATATTGTTTTCTATCTATTTTAGCAGATGCAATAATTTCAGAGAACTGTTGCTACATCAGCTTGTTATTGCTGTAATACCAATGTCCCTATTTTTAGCCTTATTCCAGGGTAGCTGATCAAGATGAGTCATCCCCATTTACAATTAGTGCCCTTGTGGTCAAGCATGTGAATAGCAATCATGTTCTACAGGATGCCATAGCGTCACAGCCAGAAAATACTTGCTGTAGCTGGGACTTACAAGCAAAAGAAAACTGTGAGACTGGAGTCACCTTCCTGTGCCTGTGCACAAGGTTCAGCATAGTATTGGGGAACTCAGAGTTACTACACAATGCATGATTACAGTATATGAATAAAACAATCTAACTTCCCATATGAGCAATCATGAGGGATGGAAATAATCTATACTACACATATTCAGTTAATATTTTTGTTTAACCTTCTAAAGTATCTTCATCAATTTTGAAACATTAAAAAAAACAACTTGATTTTTTTCCACAGATGTCTCTGCATGTTTTCTGTTATAAATTCTTAATTTTTTTTAACAAAATGACCCAGGATATAATATTCAGAACACATCTGTAGTTTCAACATGTATCAAATATATAACCATTCCGGGGGTGGGGGGCGGAAAGCAATTCAAATACATCACTTTGGTTTCTTTTAGTGATAGTGGGTCGGTATGCTTCTTGAGATTTGTAATCAGAATAAGTAGGAAATGAGTTTAATGGGATATGCTAAACTTAGACAGTAGTCTGTTAGTCTATATATTGTTATGTTTTTTCTTGTAACACCTTACCACACACGAGGATCGGAGGCTCTAGTTAACTTGCCTAAACTTGGAGAATTTTAGGAGAATACCTTAATTTTTAATTGTAGTTTACTCCTTCATTAATTAAGGTTCACAGGCTTTTCTAGTTTCTATTGTTTTAGGGAGTAACAGAGCAATCAACAGGAACAGTGAAATAGATGAAATACAGAGACGGCATGAGAAAAACCATAAGGCTCACTGATAGGCCACCATTAAACAAATTGCACTGTATCTCTGTAGTAGTCCCTATGTGCATAGATATTTTATACAAAGTGATGCATTCCAGTATCACAGTATCACAGTATCGCTAAGGTTGGAAGAGACCTCGAAGATCATCGAGACCAACATGTCACCACAGACCCCATGACTAGACCATGGCACCAAGTGCCATGTCCAATCCCCTCTTGAACACTTCCAGGGACAGGGACTCTACCACCCACCCCGGGCAGCCCATTCCAATGGCAAATTACTCTCTCAGTGAAGAACTTTCTCCTCACCTCCAGCCTAAACTTCCCCTGGTGCAGCTTGAGACTGTGTCCCCTTGTTCTGGTGCTGGTTGCTAGAGAGAAGAGGCCAACCCCTTCCTGGCTACAACCTCCCTTCAGATAGTTGTAGGGAGCAATGAGGTCACCCCTGAGCCTCCTCCAGGCTAAACAACCCCAGCTCCCTCAGCCTCTCCTCATAGGGCTTGTGCTCAAGGCCTCTCACCAGCCTTGTTGCCCTTATCTAGACATGTTCAAGTGTCTCAATGTCCTTCTTAAACTGAGGGGCCCAGAACTGGACACAAGACTCAAGGTGTGGCCTAACCAAAGCAGAGTACAGGGGCACAATGACCTCCCTGCTCCTGCTGGCCACACTATTCCTAATGCAGGCCAGGATGCCGTTGGCCTTCTTGGCCACCTGGGCACACTGCTGGCTCATGTTTCGGCAGCTGTCAATCAGCATCCCCAGGTCCCTCTCTGTTTGGGAGCTCTCCCGCCAATCCGACCCCAGCCTCTAGCTCTGCATAGGGTTGCCATGGCCAAAGTGCAGCACCCGGCGCTTGGACTTGTTGAATGCCATCCCATTGGACTCCGTCCATCTGGCCAGCCAGTCGAGGTCCCTCTGCAGAGCCTTTCTATCCTCTAACTGATTAACACCTGCTCCCAACTTGATGTCATCTGCAAATTTACTGATGATGGACTCAATGCCCTCATTCAGATCATCAGTAAAGATATTGAACAAGATGGGGCCCAGCACTGATCCCTGGGGGACACCACTAGTGACTGGCTGCCAGCTGGATGTGGCACCATTCACCACCACTCTCTGGGATCAGCTCTCCAGACAGTTCCTAACCCAGCACAGAGCGCTGCTGTCCAAGCCATGGGCTGCCAGCTTGGCCAGGAGTTTGCTGTGGGGGACGGTGTCAATGGCTTTGCTGAAGTCCAGGTAGACTACATCCACAGGCCTCCCCATATCCACCAGGCGGGTCACCTGATCATAGAAGAAGAGGCAGGACCTGCCCTTCCTAAATCCATGTTGGCTGGACCTAAGCCCTTGGCCATCCTGCAGGTGCGCAGTTATTGCCGCCAGGATAATCTGCTCCATCATTTTCCCTGGCACTGAGGTCAGGCTGACTGGCCTATAGTTTCTAGGCTCCTCCATCCGACCCTTCTTGTGGATGGGGACCACATTGGCCAGTTTCCTGTCATCTGGGACCTCACTGGTGAGCCAGGACTGGAGGAAAATGATGGAGAGCAGCTTGGCCAGCTCATCTGCCAGCTCTCTCAGCACCCTAGGGTGGATTCCATCCGGCCCCATGGACTTGTGAGTGTCCAAGTGGCTCAGCAGGTCCTGAACTAATTCCTCATGGATTTCCAGGGCATTACACTGCTCCCTGACCCCATCACCCAGCTCAGGAGGCCACTTGTCCTGAACTCCTCCTGCCTTGCTGTTAAAAATTGAGGCAAAGAAGGTATTCAGGACCTCAGCCTTTTCCTTGTCTTCAGTCACCGTGTTCCCCTCCAGGTCCAATGAGGAGTGCAGGTTCTTCTTTGCCCTTCTTTTTGGCATTAACATATTTGTAAAAATGCTTTTTATTGTCCTTCACAGAGGTGGCCAGCCTCAATTCCAACTGGGCCTTTGCCTCTCTAATTTTTTCCCTACATAATCTAACAACTTCCTTAAACATACCTCGAGAAGTCTTCCCCTCCTTCCAAAGGTAATACAGACTCTTTTTTATCCCTAGTTCCTCCAGGAGCTGCTTGCTCATCCGGGCTGGTCGTCTTCCCTGCCAGCTCATCTTTCGGCAGATGGGAACTGCCAGTTTCTGTGCCTTCAAGAGCTCCTGTTTGAAATAGGTCCAACCATCCTGGACCCCTCAGTTCTTGAGGGCTGATACCCAGGGAACTTTGCAAATAATTTTCTTAAACAGGCTGAAGTTTGCCCTTGAAAAGAGCATTTGAGATCATCTCTCAAAATGTAGGAGAAGTTGATTAAATGTACTTCACCAGATGGGTCTGCTATGAACTTCAGTCTTTGTCTTCCATCATGAAGGGCCAAGACTCCAGATGAGTAGATATGACCTAAGGAGTATAGCGTATTAATGATCTGAAGAAAAATATTCAGAACACCAATTATATTTATCAAGAATATTTGTCCTTGGGTACCTAACTATGTTATCAACATGCCTCTGAGAAAGGCCTCAAGCTGGCATGCGAGTGTTTGTCCAAGGTTACTAGTACAAATTAGCTATTTAGGATCTTTAAATATCTGAAAGGAAAGGAACTTTGAATATTAACAGAATTTTCAAAACCTGCTGTTCCTATGCAGAAAAAACCCACCACAACCAGCAAACTCCCACTTCATTTCTGAGAAAACCATCCAGAAAATAATCAATATCATATGATATTAACTAGCTCATTCTTGTAGAGCTTTCATACTGGTGTGAAAGGATCTGTTGCCAAGAAGCATAAAATTGTTTGTTACCCAGACAACCATTGTAAGGGAAGATTAGTTTAGTCTTCAAGTCACCATTAAATTGTCTAAAAAGACTAAAAGTCATTTGTCAAATACACATCTCCGAAATATCTACTAGACGAGGTTTTAGTTGCCTGTAATATTGCATATTCTGCCTCTCTTTTCGCTTTATATTTCATACTAATCACAATAACAAAATAACTTACTGCTGCTGCAATGTGTTTTGCCGGATGCTTTCTGGACTTCTTGCTCCTTCATAAATGACATGCAAAGAACATAGAACTTGCATTGAAAACTTATTGATTCCATATGAAAGTACCACTGTTTTTATCCAATTCATAGTCAAATACAACTCCACATATATTATTTAAGTTTCTTTGGCAAATCCTTTAGTCTGTAAATGTGTTGTGGTAAACAGGCATTTTCTTCATAAATGTGATATGGCTGAGAATCTGTCTCAATGAGGTTTTTTCCTCTTTTTGTCACAAGCATGCACCTGAGGATGTTTTGTGTGCAGATAAAAAAAAAAAACAACAAAAAACCAAGAGAGCCACATAATACAATGTGACCGGTTGAGGCTATGCCTTTAAGAAAGAGACAATTGCTGAACACTCTGGTTGAATGTTTTTTGATATTTAAACAAAACCAAGATAGTCTAAACTAATTTCATTGGTAGATTGTAGAATGCAATTTTAAGTTTGGGTTCTGTTAGTTCAGTCTGGTCTGGGTTCAGGCTGGGGGCAGTCTGTGCTTCTCTGTCCTGTGGGCTGGACGGCTTTCTCTCTTTCTGAAGCAGGAACGGCCTTGAGTTAACAGCTAACCAGATAAGAAAATTAATTTTTGCATGTGCTTTTGAGCTAACAGAATTTTTCTTCCTTAATTGCCTTTCTCTCTCTCTCTAACCCTTTTTGGGAAAAAGGGGAGGTAGGGAGGGAGAGAGGGGGGTTCAGGGAACCCCCCTGGCCGGCTGGAGGGAAAAGGCTTTTCTGCATTACGTTCATTGCTGTGTGTTTCTGTATATATTGTAAATATTGTATATTTGTGTACATATTCATTGCATTCCATTTATGCCTGTAAAATATAGCTTTCATCTGCTTTTCCGACTGAGCTAGCTGTGGTTTCTTTCCTTGTGTGTGGGGAGGGAACTTTCTCACCCCACCACATACAAATAAAACCCAAACTCATAACCCCCCCATCATTCTAGAGACATTTTATGAGAAGTTTCTTCCTTTTTCCTACTACTTCTCATGTTCTTTCTCATATGTTCCACAATAGCTTTGACAGTGATATTCCAGAAATCCAACCTACCACCCAACACCATCTAGTCAACTAAACCATGGCACTAAGTGCCTCATCCAGTCTCTTTTTAAATGCTTCCAGTGATGGTGACTCCACCACCATGCTGGGTAGCCAATTCCAATTGCAAATCACTATTTCTGTGAAGAATTTCCTGCTAATATTTAGCCTAAACCTCCCCTGGTGCAGCTTGAGACTGAGTCCTCTCATTCTGTCACAGGTTGCCTGGGAGAAGAGACCAACCACAACCTGGCTACAACCATCCTTTATGTAGTTCTTGACAGTAATAAGGTCTCCCCTGAGCCTCCTCTTTCTCCATTCTAAACAACCCCCAGCTCCCTCAGCCTCTCCTCGGAGGGCTTGTGCTCCAAACCCCTCACCATCTTTGGTGCCCTTCTCTGGACACGTTCCAGCAACTCAACATCTTTCTTAAACTGAGGGGCCCAGAACTGCACACAGTACTCAAGGCGTGGCCTAACCAGTGCTGAGTACAGGGGCAAAATGACTTCCGTGCTCCTGAAGGCCACACTATTCCTGATGCAGACCATGATGCCGACCATGATGCCATTGACCTCCTTGGCCATCTGGGCACACTGCTGTCTCATGCCTACTATCAACTGGTACCCCAGGTCCCTTTTCACCTGGCCGGTCTCCAACCACTAGTTGAAGAATAAAAGACTAGAAAGAGTAGATTTAGAAATTAAACACATATAATGGAGTTATCTTCTGCATGATTTCTGATTTTTTTATTGAAAATCTGGTAGTTTATGAAAACTGCTTGAAGTTACCAGACAACTGCTCTGGCAGCCCAGCTGTTACAGCCTTTGGTGTTGCCATATTTAGTTGTAATAGGAAGACTGTGTAAAGATGACAAGAAAGTTCTAAAAATTTTCCTGAGACTTTTAGACCTTGAGTGATTTTCTTTTTATAGACAGACTGGAACACAGAGAAAGAACCATAGATTCCTACCGACACAAACTCCTTCTGACTTCTCTGCAGGTGATACTGATTTAACATTCAGTGACTAATTTATACATACCATTCAAATCTTTTTGTTAAGTCTTTATACTTCCATTTTTCACTTCATTTCAATTCTCACATATCAAAACTATGCCCATGAAGCTAAGACTGTCACTGATGGCCTTGCATTCTGTTTAAAATCATAGTATCATAGAATTATTTCATTTAGAAAAGACTTCAAAATGTTACCTCCTGTTTTTCTACTTGAATAATAAGTGATAAAACTCAGAGTTTTATACATTGAATAATTGCAGTGGAGCATTGACTTTTCTGTGTATCAGCACTACTTGATAAGTTTGTGGAGAAAAATTGCCTATAAAGTAGTAAGTTTATTTCTGAGTAGTTAGACATTTAGACTGTGGACCCCATACTTCACAGGTTATATTTCAGATGGTATTATGGTGTTTTATACAGCAGTTATGGTAAACAATGAAGTTGATTATCTGGAAACAAACTAGAGAGCCATTTTCAGGACTGAGTCTGGGGACAGAGAAATGAGTCCCTGGGCAGTAGGAGACAAATACACAGAAAGATAAATGTGGTTTACTTTTCTCATCTTTAATATGAAAATTATTTAAGAGTAGTGGTTCATTTTAAATAAATCAATTTTATCCTATGATGAAAGTTTTGTTTAGTATCAGATTAAACACAATTAAATTGCTAACTCTATGTTCTAGATTCCCTCACCCACACAGAAATTTACACATTTGTACAAAACCTTGAGTGTTGGAGCACTTGCTGATCAATTTTAACAGCTATTATAATTAGCTGTTCCTGCTATCTGTATAGCCATATCTGCTATCATAGATGTCACATTACAGATAAGATCCTGACATCAGAGCCCCAAAAATCTCACTGAAACTGTTATGGCAAATTAACGCATGACTCTCAGTGCCAGGTAAGGACTTTTACCAAGACAGTTTTGGAAAGTTAGAGACCTTCAAGATCATAGGATGTTAGGGTTTGGAAGGGACCTTCAAAGATCATCAAAGATCATCAAGTCCAACTCCCCTGCCAGAGCACGACCACAGAATCTAGCACAGATCACACAGGACCCCATCCAGATAGGTCTTCAAAGTCTCCGGAGAAGGAGACTCCACCTCTCTGGGGAGCCTTTTCCAGTGCCCTGTGACCCTCACAGTAAAGTTCCTCCTAATGTGGAGGTGGAACCTCCTGCATTGTAGTTTATATCCATTACCCCTTGTCCTATCACAGGGTGCCATGGAGAGGAGCCTGTCCCCTCCCTCTTGACACTCACACCTCAGATATTTGTAAATATTCATTAAATCCCCTCTCAGCCTTCTCTTCTCCAGACTAAAATGCCCCAGGGCTCTCAGCCTCTCCTCATAGGGCACATTCTCCAGTCCCTTAATCATCCTGGTAGCTCTCTGTTGGACTCTGTCCAGTAGGTCCTCGTCCCTGTTTGTGGTGGGTTAACACCCTTTTCTGAGAACAAAAGAACAAAGCAGGGTGGAGGGCTTGCAGGTACTTTTCACTCCCTGCAGGGCATTTTTCACCTGGGAAGCTGAGTCTGTTCCACTCCCCCACTCCCTGCCCAGCTAGGGTATAAAAAGCAGGGCATCGTAGCTGTTGGCCCCGGATTTTCTGGCTTCTGCCTCTGCTGGATGAGAGCTACTGCAGCTGCCCTCCTGCTCCTCTGCCACATGGTTGGACCTGCTTCCTCCACACTTCCTCAGAGAAAGGCTGGTTTTGTATTATTCTCTTGTTTTTGTCCCACTCCCATCCATCCTTGTTCCTTGCCCTTGTGAACCTTTTTTCCTGTTATTGTTATATATATATATATATATATGTACTGCTTAAAGACAACTCTTTACCTCTTTACTTCCAAGCCGACTCCAAATTATTGCTTGGTGGATTTGCTCCTTCCTCTTCTCCTCTCTCTGTTGGTAGGGAGGAGCGGGGGAGTGGGGGAGAGATTCTCAGCCTTGCCCCCACCTGAGCTCTTACCTTCCAGTTAAGGCTCAAACCCCCACACTGTTGAACTGGGGAGCCCAAAACTGGACACAATATTCCAGGTGAGGTCTCACCAGGGCAGAGTAGAGGGGGGGAGGAGAACCTCCCTCAATCTGCTGGACACACTCCTCTTAATGCACCCCAGGATACCATTGGCCCTCTTGGCCCTAAGGGCACATTGCTGTCCCATGGATAACTTGTTTATCCACCAGGATTCCCAGGTCCTTCTTCACAGATCTGCACAGATTCTGCACTTATCCTTGTTGAACCTCATTAGGTTCCTCTCTGCCCAGCTCTCCAGTCTGTCCAGGTCTTGCTGAATGGCCACACAGCCTTTAGGAGTATCAGCCAAGGCTCCCAGTTTGGTATCATCAGCAAACTTGCTGAGCAGACACTGTCCCCTCATCAATGTCACTGAAGAAGACATTGAACAGGACTGGACCCAGCACTGATCCCTGAGGGACTCCACTAGTTACAGCTCTCCAGCTGGGCTTTGCACCATTGACCACCATGCTTTGGACTCTATTTTGTAACCAGTTCCTAATTCATCTCACTGTCTGTTCTATCCCATACTTCCTGAGCTTGCTCACAAGGACGTTATGGGAGACAGTGTCAAAAGCCTTGCTAAGGTCAAGGTAGACTACATACCCTGGTCTCCCTGCATCTACCCATTCAGTCACAACATCATAGAAGGCTATCAGATTAATCAAGTATGATTTCTCCTTGGTAAATCCATGCTGACTACTCCTGATCATCATCATCTCTTCCAAGTGCCTAGAGATGACCTCCAGAATGATCAGCTCTATCATTTTTCCAGGGCGGGAGGTGAGGCTCACTGGTCTGCAGTTTCCTACAACCTCTCTCTTGCCCTTTTTTGAAGACTGGAGTGACACTGGCTTTCCTCCAGTCCTCAGGCACCTCCCCTCTCTGCCAGGATTTTGCAAAATGATGGAGCGTGATAGAGCAACAACATCAGGCAGCTCTCAACAGTCTTGGGTGCATCTCATCAGGCCCCATGGACTTGTGAATGTTCAGTTTATGTAACTGATCCCCATCCCAGTCTTCACTGACTAGTGGAGAGTTGTCTCTCCTCCAGTCTTCTTCTCCTTCATCCAGGGTCTGGAGTTCATAGGGGAGTTCAGCCTTAGGAATGAAGACTGAAGCAAAGAAGGCATTCAGCAACTTGGCCTTCTCTGCATCCTCAGTTATCAGGGCTGCCTCCTTGTTCAGCAATGGGGCCACACTTTCCCCCTTTTCTTCCCTTTCCTACTGATATATTTGAAGAAGCCCTTCTTGTTCTCTTTTACTTCCTTTGCCAGTTTTAGTTCCAAGAGGGCTTTGGCCTTTCTTGTTGCCTTCCTACATGCCCTAGCAACTACTCTATATTTCACCCAAGTGACAAGTTCCTTCTTCCATGAAGTGTAAGTATCTTTCTTCCATGAGATTTCCTTCAGAAGCTCCTTGCTCATCCACGCAGGTCTCCCGGCACATCTGCCCCATTTCTCACTCAAGGGAACACACCTATCTTGGGCTTGGAGGAAGTGACATTTAAAAAACTGGCCAACTTTCTTGGGCTTCTTTACTCTCCAGAGTCTTAAGCCACAGGATTCCTGCAAGTATATCTCTGAAGAGTACAAAGTTAGCCGTGTGGAAGTCCAGGGTTGTAATCCTACTTACCACCCTGCTTCTACTCTGTATAATACTGAACTCCACCATGTCATGATCACGGGCACCATGGCTGCTCCTGACCTTAATGTCCGCAACCAGTCCTTCTCTATTAATACAAGGTCCAGCAGTGTACCTCTCTTTGTTGGCTCCTCCACCACCTGCATCAAGAAGTTATCATCAACACACTGCAAGAACCTGTTGGACTGACAGTGACTGGCTGTGTGGGTTTGCCAGCAAATGTCAGGATGATTGAAGTCACCTATGAGTACCAAGGAGTGTGTACTACAGGCCACCTTCAGTTTACTGTCGAAGGCCTCATCAGCATCTTCTGCTTGACGTGGTGGTCTATAGTAGATCCCCACAACAATTTCACCTCCCTTTCCACATCCCTTAGTTCTTACCCACAAGCTTTCCACCTGTTCTACCTCCTGCCCTGGGTGGAACTTGACACATTCCAGTTGCTCTCACCGGTAGGGAACAATACCGCCTCCTCGCCTTGCTGGTGTATCTGAACAGTACATAGCCACCCATGACAACACTCCAGTCATGGGAGCTGTCCCGCCATGTTTCAGTGATTGCAATTATATCATAGTCATGCAGCCTAACACAGATCTCCAAATCTTCCTGCTTATTTCCCTCTGTGAATTGGTATATAAGCATTTCAGAGAGGGATTTAATCCTGTAGTTTTCACTCCTGCTGTCTTACCATTCCTGTGGGCTGTACCATCCTTAACGCAGGCCCCAGGGAGACAGCAGATTTCCCTTTGAAGTGGGTCAGGTCTGCATTTTGGGCCTTGTGTTCCCATCAGAAGAGAGTCACCTATAACAATGACTCTTTTTTTTGATAAAAGTTGTTTGCATGCTAGGCCTTAGCTTCCTCAGTATTGGGAACATTTCCAAGCCAGATGGTTCATCTTTCTAATTGTTTGGCTGCACTTGCAGGACATTGTACCTGTTCTGCAAAGGCACCTGGGGGATGGAGGAATAAATGAAGCAATACTGCTGCCACACCAGGCAGGAACTTGTTGCCACTCCCCCCTGCTGAGGGGGAGGTGGGCAAGGCAGGGATTTGTTGGCTGCCTTGACCATGGGCTTGCCTGCACTCCCTCCTTTCCCTTAATTTACTGCCTTCAGTCTGGAGGGGGAAGGCTACAAGGGATATTTGCCCTTCAGTACTGTTTAATAGGTGTTCCTTACTCTTCAGGGCAGTCAGAGCCTGGCTCCACCAGTCAATCTCATCCTCATCTTCCCCCAATGCTCCTATCAACTTTGTCTTTCAATCTGTCAGCCTTGCTTTGAAGCTCTGCTGCATGACTCAGTAGAAATTCTACTTGCTTGCAGTGCACACAGCTCCCCTCTACCAAGGAGAGACAAAGGCATTCACTACAGCCAGCAATCTGAATCATTTCACCTTTCTGTGGGTGCTCTGTCTTGGATACCCACCTCCATCTTGGCTGACATCAGAAGCATGATCTTCTGGCGGGTAGAGAGCATTATATTTTGACTGAGATGTGAAAAGTATTTAATTTTTTTAAATTTAATATATATATATATTCCACCTGACTGCTGACTATGTTTTACCCAGGCTACAACTAAGGCGGAAGCCTGACCCAGCACCCTCTGCCTGCTGTGATGCAGTGAGAAACCTCTCTTGCTGAATGGCAGTCTCGGAGCTTTTCCTGTTCTTGCTGGACTGGATCGTCAAGTCCAACCTTTGACCCAGTACTGAAGGGTCAACACTTAATAGTAAACTATGTCTGTACTACTTAACTCCAGAAATGGCAACTGCTCCACTGACCTGGGTGGACTATTTTTGTGTTTGATAACCCTTTCAGTGAGGAAGGATTTCCTAATATCCAGCCTAAAAACCTTCCCTGATTCAGCTTGGAACCATTTCCTCTAGTTCTGTCACTTGCCACCAAGGAGAAGAGGCTGGCCTCCTCCTCATCCATCCTCTCTTCAGACAACTGTAGAGTGCAATGAAGTTTCCCCTCATCCACCTCTTCTCCAGATTGAACAGCCGCAGCTCCCCTCGGATGCTCCTTGTAGGACATGTGCTCCAGGTCCTTTGTGAGCCTTGTTGCCCTTCTCTGGACACACTCCAGTACCTCAATTTCCTTCTTCGAGTGAGGTGCCCAGAACTGAACACAGTTCTTGAGGTATGGCCTCACCAATGCTGAGTACAGGGGGATGATCATCTCCCTGCTCCTGCTGGCCATAGTGTTTCTAATACAAACCAGGATGCCACCGGCTTTCTTGGCAACCTGGGCACACTGCTGACTCATATTCAGTCAGCTATCAACTAGTACTCCCCAGGTTCCCTCTCCAATTTGCAGGTTTCCAGCCACATACCTCCAAGTCTGTAGTTTACCATGTGGTTGTTGTGCCCAAGTGCAGGACCTGGCACTTGGCCTCATTGAACTTCTTACAATTAGCCTTGACCCATCAATTTAACCTGTCCAGATCCTGCTGTAAATCTTCCCTATCCTCTAGCAGATTGACACAGCCACCCAGCTTGGTGTCATCTGCAAATTCACTGAGGGTGAATTTAATCCCCTTGTCCAGACCATTAATATTAAGAAAGGCAGGCACCAGTACTGAACTTTGAAGGACACCACTGATCAGATGCCAGCCAGATTTAACTTGATTCACCACCACTCTCTGGGCCCAGCCATCCAGCCAGTGTTTTATCCAGTGCAGAGTGCACTTACCAAAGCCTTGTACCATGAGAATAACTGCTGGGTTTAGTTTACTGAAATGACAGAACAAATAGATTCAGAATTGCTGTTGATAAATAGAATCATAGAATTGTTTTGGTTAGGAAAACCTTTAATATCATTAAGTTCAACCTTTATGTGTTTCTAGCAAGTTTGGTGTTAAACCATGTCCCTTTGCACCATACCTATGCATCTTTCAAACACTCTTCTCTGGACACATTCCAGCAACTCAGTGTTGGTTCCAAAAGTGAGCACAGTAGTCAAGGTGTGGTCTCACCTGTGCTGAGTAAAGGGGAACAACCATTTCCTGGTCCTGTTGGTCACACAAGTCCTGATACTGTCCAGGATACTTTTGGCCTTTTTTGCCACCTGAGCAAACTGCTGGCTCATGTTCAGTTGGCTGTCAAGCAACACCACTGGTCTTTCCCTACTTGTCAGCTCTCCAGCCACTCTTCCTCAAGCCTGTAGGATTGCAAGGGGCTGTTGGCTGTTGCAACCCAAGTGCAGGACATAGCCCTTGGCCATGTTAAATCTGGTACAATTGGTCTTGATCCATCTACCCAGCTTGACTGAATCCCTCAGCAGAGCCTTCCTACACTCAAGCTGATCAACACTCCCCCCTCAGCTTCATGTCATCTGCAAACATACTGAAGGTGCACTAAATTCCCTTATCATTGACAAAGATATTAAAGACAACTGGCCCTATTACTGAGTCCTGGGTAACACCACTTGCAACCTGCCACCAGCTGGATTTAACTCCACTCTGCCCACTGACAAAGATTCAAAAAGTTAATATAATTGATAGATTTACTTTATTAAAGTGACAGATAAAACAGATTTGTGATTGCCAGTGACACATGCACTAACTGAAAGTGATTAAGTT
Source organism: Colaptes auratus (assembly GCA_015227895.2). Lineage (NCBI taxonomy): Eukaryota > Metazoa > Chordata > Aves > Piciformes > Picidae > Colaptes > Colaptes auratus. The sequence goes on along the minus strand of CM026897.1, from coordinate 82,326,953 downwards.
AGTCATTCCCAAGTAACATCAAACAAAGTTGGAGACACAAGTCTTTGCAATAGCTCTAATATATTAACAATACTGAAGGAAAAATAAAGGTGTATTGAAAGTGAAACAGAAGGTGTCCCTGTCTTGGGGGAAGGAAAAGGAGCACAGCCCATCAACCATCACCAACTGTGCTGAATTTTTTGTCTTTTCCCATCAGAGAGGTTGTATCGTAACCCAATCTGTCTGCTGTCTCAGCCTTCTATGTGACGTTTAGCATGATTAGGGTGGTCAGCTGAGTTACATAGCCATATATATTTGACATGTACTTCATAATTACCACAATTAGGGATGTAATCTATAATATTAATTTTGCAGCTAATTAGACAAAAGAGAGAGACTTGGGGGTGCTGGTGGACGAGAAGCTCAACATGAGCTCTCAATGTGCACTTGCAGCCCAGAAAGCCAATCAGATCCTGGGCTGCATCAAGAGAAATGTGGCCAGCAGGTCAAGGGAGGTGATTCTCCCCCTCTACTCAGCTCTGGTGAGACCCCACCTGGAGTACTGCCTCCAGTTCTGGAGCCCCTATTACAAGAGGGATCTGGAGGTGCTGGAAGGTGTCCAGAGAAGGGCCACGAGGATGATCAGAGGGCTGGAGCCCCTCTCCTATGAGGACAGACTGAGGGAGTTGGGGCTGTTCAGTCTGGAGAAGAGAAGGCTCTGAGGTGACCTCATTGTGGCCTTCCAGTATCTGAAGGTGGCCTACAAGAAGGCTGGGGAGGGACTTTTCAGGCTATCAGGTAGTGATAGGACTAGGGGGAATGGAATGAAGCTGGAGATGGGGAGATTCAGGCTAGATGTGAGGAGGAAGTTCTTCCCCATGAGAGTGGTGAAGCCCTGGAATGGGTTATCCAGGGAGATGGTTGAGGCCCTGTCCCTGGAGGTATTTAAGACCAGGCTGGATGAGGCTCTGGTCAGCCTGATCTAGTGTAGGGTGTCCCTGCCCATGGCAGGGGGTTTGGAACTAGATGATCCTTGTGGTCCCTTCCAACCCTGACTGATACTATGATACTATGATACTATTCACTCAGGCACTATAGACATCAAAATCTATTTTGAGGGTGCTGGGTTTTGTCATTTTAACCTTGTCTCATTAGTTTTAGCTGAAATTGGGATGTCTTATCTTCACAAAACACTTCTTTGCTTCAGCTTTCTGGCAGGGCAGATCTATGGATCTTCATTCCCAGAGACAACATATGCATGTTTTGGTTGCAAGCATCTCAAACTTTCTCCTTAACCACTAAATTAACCTGCATTCCTCACACACATCAAGCTGGGAAGCTATCCCTCAATATTTATGCTAAAAAAGAGATTTCTATAGCTTTTCATGCAGTGATGTAAGAATACCTTAGAAAAGAGGTGTCACACTGTTTCCTGCAGAGAGAAAAAAGAAGCATGTTTACGCTGTACTAGGTCTGCCTAGAAAAAACTCTTGCTTTTTCTACATTCAAATACTATCTTAGATCCCAGAAGCAATGCAATAATACCAATGCAGAAATTTGCCTAGACGAATACTTTCAACTCCTCATCAGAACCAACAGTTCTGCTGACCTGGTTTATTCTGCTCCCAAGTTACAGAGCTAATTGCTCACAAAGCCCCTGTACCACATAAACGTCTTCTGAAGTTCACATTTCTGTAGGCAAAATCAAATTCATAAATAGGATTCCTTATCCGTGGCACTTCTTTCCTCTGTTCCTGTGAAACAACCACAGATGACACTAAGGGTGCTAAGATTTTTGTTTAGTTTTTGACTTACTTCTCTTTTGATAAAAGCACTTCAGTGAAAGAAGAGAGTGTACCAAAAGCATTCAGATAGCACAAGATTGTAGAACTTCAATGGCAAAGCACATGAAACTAGTTGAGCATTGTGAAGATGATTCTTCAGAGAAACTAGCAGAATAGTCTGATGTTTGTATTTGGTCTTCACTGACTGAGAAGCCAGTGTCTCTGAAATGTAGAGAGCAGGCTCACTGTTACTCAATCTATACTTTATAGATCACTCTGCAGGCTGTCCAAGGCCTTTTAGAACCTTAAGAATTCTTTTAATTTTGATGATTAACACCAGACCAAAAGTGAAGCACTAATACTCCCTCATGAATTTATGAAGTAAAATAAATTGTGTTTATGTTTTCATCTTTGAGCTGTGAATTGTATCTGCACATGTATATTTGCAGTAGCACCTTCTGTACTAAATACTAACTTTTTAAGCTAAGAAGGTCTAACATTGTAGGGTATATATAGCAAGTGATATTATTAAGATTCATTGGGTTTGGCTTAAGGTCTCTCACTCAACATGTCAAGTGATCTGTTTGACGGTTTTGTTTTTTTGTTTTGATTGATACTTCTGGAAGACTTATCTTGAAACAGACTCTCTGGATTTGTATTGAATCCTCCTGTGATTCTTCGATTCTATGGATCTGAAGTAAATATTTCAGTTGGATAACACAAGTCCTTTTATCCAGTCTGTCAATATAAGGTAACTTTGCATACAACAGCTTTCACTATTGAATCCAATAGTTTTTCTACCAGCAGAAAATGTCTCACTACATAAGTATCATGGGAGGGTTTACACAGGTGTTTCTCCTCAGATTCAGCACATAACTTGAAAAATGAGACATAGACCAAACAATCACCACTCATTTGAGGATGGTTCTTTTATATATAATCTGAAAAACAGCCCTGCTGAGTCCACAACCAACAAGAAAAGCTTTCTTTATCCTCCCCTGCTCCTCAGCAGGTAGATATTGGAAGGTAAATCTTCCTTCCTCTTTTGTACTTCAGTCAGAGAAAGGATTATAGTCTCTATGCTTCTCTCATGCTTCTTTTAGTACTAGTCTAGCAGACTCTAAGATCTTGGGTGGGGAAGATGGAAAGACAGCAGAATTGTACATGTAAGGTGCTCATTCCTCCTGAATGTTTGTGTTTTCCGCCATTTCTTGGCATTTCAAAATAATGTCTCATTGTTCACTGTGAACAAAAAAATCCAACACTTTCTATTTCTATTATTTCAATTTCTATTTATTTCTATTTAATGTCCCCTTTAATGTTAATTTTAATCTATGATTCAAATTCATCTTTCAGTGACACTAGGTCATGCATCAAAATATTTTAATGCCTGATTTCATGTCTCTCATGATCACAGTCTCGTTTTCTTTGAACACTATCTGAGGTACATAAGATAATGATAGGAGCTGATATGTTTAGTGCTTAATCATACCTCAGAATTCCACTTGTTAGAGTATGGTTTTACAGATAGCTGAACTGAATGTTCTAGACATATCTAAACCAACACACATACTAAAGGAAAAACAAAATTAATGTTTGGAACAAATCTCTGGAATCAATCTAGAGATGACAGAAAGAAAGAAAACAAACACATCTTGATCTTTTAAAGTGTGCACTTTCTGATTTGATGAAGCTCACCAGAAAATTATAGACAATGAAAAATGCAATCCCGTGTTCACTGAGACTATTAATGGTTTTGTGATAAAATATTTTCCCAAAGAGGACATATTTAATTGTCAAATGACCAAACCCTTTTCAACAGTATGAACTTTCCATTTGTATCATAGTTGGTTGCTTAAAACACCTTTGGAAAATAACAGGCTAGTTTAAGTTGTCCTCACAGGCTTTTGAAAATCACAGTTTATGAGTATTATATAAATGTGAAAAGGCCTGTTAGGGCCACCAAATCACAAAACAATTTAGAGCATTAAGTTGAAGCACATAACTATTTTATATCATACCAATTAGTACAGAAGTTTAGTCTCCTTCTCTAAGGAATGGAAGATGGTGTTAACTCATTGCAACAATACAAAAGTCTGTGTACATTGCCCTGTGGACTTTCCTTTTCAGAGCTTCTATATACATGCAATAATTTGCTTAATAACATCTTTGTACAGAACTGCAGAGCCTAAATATTACTGTCCTTAATATTTTTTGTGTTTCTTTCTTTTACCTTAGATGTTTAATTCTATTCTTGAATGCATAAAGCTAAACAAGTGAAACTGAACCTGTCATGGTATTACAGATTGCAAAATTGGAGTAATTTGTCAAAAATCTTCTACCTCAGAAACATTTCTCCTTCTTTCCATATGTCAAATATTGGTGTCAATTTGCCTTCAAATGTCTTGATGTCAATGCTTATGCTACTGTGAGAATAGGAGTTGAAAAATGTTTACCCTAGAGGGCCTGCATTGCTATCTTGAGCATCCAGCCAAGAATCTGTCTCATCTCCATAGTAACATCCTTGCATACATAGTTGTTAGTAAGACCAGGATGTATAGGTGGATTGGCAGGATGTATATAGAAGATGCCTTTTTTCTTTTTCTCTTTCTTTTTCTTTTTCTTTTTTTTTCTTTTTTCTTTTCTTTTTCTTTTTCTTTTTCTTTCTTTTTCTTTTCTTTCTTTTTCTTTTTTCTTTTTGTCTTTTCTCTTTCTTTTTCTCTTTTTCTTTTTCTTTTTCTTTTCTTTTTCTTTTTCTTTTTCTTTTTTTTTCTTTTCTTTTTCTTTTCTTTTTCTTTTTTTTTTTTTTTCTTTTCTTTTTTTTTCTTTTTCTTTTCTTTTTCTTTTCTTTTCTTTCTTTTTCTTTTTCTTTTCTTTTTCTCTTTCTCTTTCTCTTTCTCTTTCTTTTTCTTTTTCTTTTTCTTTTTCTTTTTCTTTTTCTTTTTCTTTTTCTTTTTCTTTTTCTTTAATGGATGTGGACAGGGGAGGGGGTGAAGTTTTGCTGGTTCACTTGAAGGTGGGAAAGATAGATACAATTACTTTGTATCATAGAGCAACAGTTACAGAAATCAATCAAAGAAACAAACTAAGTAAATGTAGGATTGCTGGACTGGTAAAAGCCCCCTCAGCTGTTAAAATCTCTCTCAAGTGATGAAAGAATTTCAACAAGCAAACACTGGAACAAAAGTTGGAGGCAGTAGAGAAGGATAAAAGATTCTGATAATCCCTTCACTTTAAGAAAAATTCCTTGTGCAAAGTTAAATATGTTTGCAAACAAATCTTATAAACTTTCAAAACCTATTTCTGTAGAGTGGATTAATTTTGCACAAACCTCAAATTAGAAGCAATGGCTCTATTTCCACAGTTTAGGAATACATTTCCAGTGGAGTAGAAATTCCACTGCAATTTGGTGAAATCATAAACAAGTGCCGAGTTCTGGACTGTCCTTTGGAGATGCATGAGCTAAATGTAACTTCAGGCAGGAGTAAGAGTCAACACCTTACACATTCTGCCTAAGAAGGCAAAGAATTATGCCTTTCTTTACAGGGTTGTTTACTGAACTTTCAGCTTTGCTCTTTTCACCCCTTCTTTTCAACTAAAGTACAGAATCGCCTTTTAAGGCAGGTTGAAGAAGATCTAGCAAAACACTAGTTAGCCATTCAGAAGCAAAAAGGGAGGTAGGACTTCCTGCCAACAACAGTGAACGTGTAAGTAAAGAAAATATTTCATTTTAATTAGTAATGTTGGATTTCTAGCCCTGCAGTTGTTCCAATATGATTAATTCTAGGTCAGATTTAAGCCTTCTAGAAGCATCAGTTCACTGCACCGTAAAATAAGCCATTTACAAGACAGATTCTCAATGCATCATCAATGCATTATCAATAATATAAGAACAAATTCCTCTCCAAAATTATTAAGTTGCAATTATTGAGATAACATTAAATATACGTGAAAATTAATTTTACCATCATTGAGTGAATATCCCCATGGAGTTGTTTTGCTGGGTTTTTTGTTTCCTTTTTTTTTTTAATATATTAATTTACCATTCTTTCTGCTGATAACTGCACTGTAAATTATGTACATACATTATAAAGGCACAAACTGGTTGGGATAAAATTTTTGCAATGCTGAATGAATACAGAAATGCTGCTTTTCATGCACAGCCTAGCCAATTCCTACACATGAATAAAAAGAAATCAAGAATCATATAGCCTACAAAAGTATATGAAGAATTAGAATTAGTGATTAGTAATTAGTAATTAGAATTAGAATTAGTTGGTATTTTGCAGTCTTGTTCAACATCTTTGTGGGTGACATGGACAGTGGCATTGAGTGCACCTCAGCAAGTTTGCTGATGACACCAAGCTGTGTGGTGCAGCAGACACACTGGAGGGAAGGGATGCCATCCAGAGGGACCTTGACAGGCTGGAGAGGTGGGCAAAAGCCAATCTCATGAGCTTCAACAAGAGCAAGTGCAGGGTCCTGCATCGGGGTCGAGGCAATCCAGGCACAAATCCAGGCTGGGCAGTGACTGGCTGGGGAGCAGCGCAGAGGAGAGAGACTTGGGGGTGCTGGTGGACGAGAAGCTCAACATGAGCTCTCAATGTGCACTTGCAGCCCAGAAAGCCAATCAGATCCTGGGCTGCATCAGGAGAAGTGTGGCCAGCAGGTCAAGGGAGGTGATTCTCCCCCTCTACTCAGCTCTGGTGAGACCCCACCTGGAGTACTGCATCCAGTTCTGGAGCCCCTATTACAAAAGGGATCTGGAGGTGCTGGAAGGTGTCCAGAGAAGGACCACGAGGATGATCAGAGGGCTGGAGCCCCTCTCCTATGAGGACAGACTGAAGGAGTTGGGGCTGTTCACGCTGGAGAAGAGAAGGCTCCGAGGTGATCTAATTGTGGCCTTCCAGTATCTGAAGGTGGCCTACAAGAAGGCAGGGGAGGGACTTCTCAGGCTATCAGGTAGTGATAGGACTAGGGGGAATGGAATGAAGCTGGAGGTGGGGAGATTCAGGCTAGATGTGAGGAGGAAGTTCTTCCCCATGAGAGTGGTGAAGCCCTGGAATGGGTTATCCAGGGGGGATGGTTGAGGCCCTGTCCCTGGAGGTGTTTAAGACCAGGCTGGATGAGGCTCTGGCCAGCCTGATCTAGTGTAGGGTGTCCCTGCCCATGGGGGTTGCTTTGGCATGCTACATTACCTAATTCTTAGCAACTATTACAGATTTTCTTTCATTCCATGTCACATGAATCATCAAAAATTTTATTGCAAAAAAGAGAAGAAATGCAATTCCCTATTGTTTCCTCATTTTAAATGTATCTAGCAGTAAATATTTGAATGACATACAATGGAATGTGAGCTACCTAGTGCAAAAGAAACTGAAGATCGTTAATTTTGTCATGTTCTAATATTACATCATTTGCACTAGCACTGGTACAGCATTGTATTAGTTTCAGGGTTCAGTTTTTGTTACAAAACTTAGAACTCCTTTAATGAAACAGATACAAAAAACCTCCAGGATACTTATGTGCATTTCAACTGTTTTTTATTCTTAGAGATAACTTATTTTCATCTGCTAAACATTTCAAAACAGGGTGAGTTCCAAGCATTATCAATGGGGGCTGTCAAAGCTTAAGATCATTGTCACCATCAGAAAAAGGATATGAAATACTCTTTCTCTGCTTTCACATTAATTTACCAACATTTTTCACTTACACTTTCAGTGGTATGTCAGGTCAATCAGTCCCAATGCGGAACGTAAAATTTCTGAATGAGGATTTCTTTCCACCCATATAATGGTAAGTGGCTCTTCTGACATAGACTAGACTAGACTAGACTAAAATAGAATTAACCAGGTTGGAAGAGACCTTTGAGATCATTGAGTCCAACCTATCATCCAACACTACCTAATCAACTAAACCATGGCACCAAGCACCCCACCCAGTCTCTTCCTAAACACCTCCAGTGATGGTAACTCCACCACCTCCCTGAGCAGCCCAATGGGCAATCACACTTTCTATGAAGAAATTCTTCCTAACATCCAGCCTAAACCTCCTCTGGTGCAAGACTCAATCCCCTCATCCAGATCATCAATAAAGGTATTGAACAGGATGGGGCCCAGCACTGATCCCTCGGGGACACCACTAGTGACTGGCTGCCAGCTGGATGTGGCACCATTCACCACCACTCTCTGGGCTCAGCCCTCCAGCCAGTTCCTAACCCAATGCAGAGTGCTGCTGACCAAGCCACAGGCTGACAGCTTGGCCAGGAGTCTACTGTGGGGGACAGTGTCAAAGGCCTTGCTGAAGTCTGATTAGACTACATCCACAGCCTTCCCCACATCCACCAGGTAGGTCGCCTGATCATAGAAGGCAATCAGGTTGGTCAGGCAGGACCTGCCATTCCTAAGTCCATGCTGACTGGGTCTGATCCCTTGGCCATCCAGGAAATGCTGAGTGCACTCAAGACAACCTGTTCCATAATCTTGCCTGGCACTGAGGTCAGGCTGACAGGTCTGTAATTCCCTGGTTCCTCCTTCTGGCACTTTTGTGGATGGGCACCACGTTGGCCAGCTTCCAGTCATCTGGGACCTCTCCAGTGAACCAGGACTGTTGAAAAATGATGGAGAGTGGCTTGGCCAGCTCATCTGCCTACATGATTTCTTTATTTTACTTCAGTTTCGGTCTTTGATCCTTCATCCTCAGTTCTAAAGCCAAAATACTTTCCTGCCCCTGACTTCTTTTGAATATTGTGGTGGGTTGAAAATTCCCGCCCAACATTAAATTTGCCAGACCAGCTCAGCTGGAAGCAAATGAAAGCTGTATTTACAAACAAAACAAATCTACAATGAAATGCAATGAATATGTACAAAATATGGTTTAGTTGATTAGATAGTGTTGGATGATAGGTTTGACTTGATGATCTCAAAGGTCTTTTCCAACATGCCACTCTGAAGAATCTGCTGCTCTTAGCACCCAGGATGGATCCTATCCAGTCCCATGGACTTGTGGGGATGCAAGTGGCTAAGAGGTATCTAACTACTTCCTCCTGGATCACAAGGGAACTGTACTGCTCCCTGACTCCATCTGCCAGCTCAGGAGGCCAGTTTTCTGGAAGACAACCTATCCTGATATTAAAATTTGAGGCAAAGAAGGTGTTAAGTACCTCTGCCTTTACCTCACCTTTTGTTGCTATGCTCACCTCTGTGTCCACCAAGGAGTGGAGGTTGTCCTTGCCCCTCCTCCTGCAATTCATATATTTATAGAAGGATTTTTTGTTGTCCTTCACAACAGTGTCCAGTCTAAGCTCTAAATGGGCGTTTGCCTCTCTAATTTTTTTCCTGCATGACCTAGCAACTTCCTTAAACATTCCACTGGTTACCTGTCTTTCCTTCCAAAGATGATACACCCTCTTTTTGCCCTTAGTTCATTCAGAAGTTCATTGTCCATCCAGGCTGGCCCGGCGGCTCATCTTCCAGCACATTGGCACAGCCTGTTCCTGTGCCTTCAAGATTTCTTTCTTGAAGTAGGTCCAGCCCTCCTGGACCCCTTTGTTTTTAAGGGCTGTTTCCCAAATTACCTTCTGAGTTAGTTCCTTGAGTAACCTGAAGTCTGCCCTCTGGACGTCCAGAGTGGAGGTTTTGTTGCTGCCCCTCTTAGCTTGATTGCATATTGAAACTCAATTATTTTATGGTCACTGGACCCCAGACAGCCTCCAACCACCACATCTCCCACCAGCCCTTCTCTGTTTGTAAAAAGAAGGTCGAGCAGAGCCTTAACCCTGGTAGACTCACGCAGCAGATAGGATAAGAAGCTGTCCTCCATACACTCTAAGAACCTTCTAGACTGGCTCCTCTCTGCTGTGTTAAGTTCCTAGCAGATATCAGGCAGATTAAGGTTTGCCCGTAAGAACAAGGTCTGGTGATCCTGAGACAGCCCCTAGCTGCCTATAGAATAATTCATCAACTTCTTCATCCTGGTTGGGTGCTCTATAACAGACTCCAATCAGGATGTCAGCCTTGTTGGTCTTCCCTCTAATTCTCCCCACAGGCACTCAACTTGATCATCCTTGATCTCTAGTTCCATGGTGTCTAGAGCCTCTCTGATGTACAGGGCCACCCTTCCAATCCTTCTCCCTCGCCTGTCTCTTCTGAAGAGCCGTAGCCATTAATTACAGTGCTCCAGTCATGTGAGTCATCTCACCATGTTTCTGCCATGGCAACTACATCATAACTTTCCTTCTGTAGCAAGGCTTCCAGCTCCTCATGTTTGTTACCCATGCTTCATGCATTAGTGTACATGCACTTCAGCTGGGCTGCTGGTTTCACTCTTGACTCCAGCTTACCACCCCCAGAGTCCTGTCTGGGGGAACGGTTTCAGCCCCTTCCCCCATCTAATCTAGTTTAAAGCCCTATCTGAATTTTGTCAAATTGAATACAGTTACATCTCTGTCTCCCTCAATGTTAAGTGACTGGTTAGAAAATAATTTTCAAAGACACCACCAGTTTCTCTCAGCCTGAAGGCTAACAGCTCATGCTGGGTGATATGGGAAGATTCCGACTGCTTAATCATAAAGCAATAATACGAACCAAGCTGAGAAATTAGTTCTCTATAGTTTGGTATTGCAAATACTGCCTATCAAAGTGTTCTCAGGATAATCCATACATACCCACACTTATTTTATTAATGATGTGTATTTATTTTTTTCATTGGGCTACAAACATGCACACAATACACTCACCTCTCCTTCTGTGAGGCATAGAGGAAAATTTAGTAGTAATAGTAATCTCCTGCTGAGTCAACTGAGAAGATGCTTGTAGTCATGTACAAAGGTGATTTTATCCAAATGCAAAATAATTTCTCCCTTACTGCACCACAGTTATAAGATAAAACAGTCCCTGAAAGTTTCAGTGAAATACAACTGTGTATTGGTCGCCTTTATGTTTGTATGATGCTTGGTTATTTTAATATGTATTGGGAAAGTGTTTATCTTTCTAAAGAAAGATAAAAACAAAAATAACATAAGAACCTCAGAAATGTTCTTCATCACCTCCAAAGCCTTTCAATTTCAAGCCCAAGTACATCACTGATGGTCATTGCCGCTGGCATTTAGAATTGATTTGGTCTGCTCCTTGAAGGAACATCTTGAAATAATTTCAGTCTGCTTATAGGAATGCAAATAAAACAACTGAAACAATAATTCTAAATAGATTCTTGCAGTGTAAGAAGACATGAATTTTTGCATAAACTTCTACGTTCTAACATGGGATAGGAGCACTTCCAACCATCTCAAAGATACAGAGATGAAATTTCAATGTCTACATTTAGGACACTGAAGTCCTTGCTTTCCATTCAGTAGATTGTATATCTGCCATACTGCATACTGTGTCACACTAAAACAACTGGTGTAACAGTCAGGTACAGTACCTAACACAACAGTGTACAGAACAGTATGATCCCCAAATTGCCTTTGCTTTATGAAAGAAAAACGAAACAAAACTAAACAACCACATAAAAACCCAAAGACCAACAAACCAACCAAAACCACTGAAAAACAAAACCCACATAAAAATCCCAACAACAAATCAACAAAAAAACCCAGACAAACACCCTCCCCCCCCCCCATCAAATTATAATCTTTTGGGTTTTTTTCTATCCAGTATGAATAACAAGTGGGCTGGTGGTCCCCTATACCAATATAACAAAAGCAGAAAAATAGTTTTGTCCCACGGTTCAATATGTTTCTCTTACACACTCATGACATTATTATTCAGAAGGATGTGCACAAAAAGGAGATCTGCATGCTACAGATTTTAAAAAGACTTGGACAAATCAACTTTTTGACCTTTTCCATATAGAAGGATCATCTGATCTTTCTATTCTTCCTACTTAGACTGATGTTTAGAAATTGAAGACCACTTAATTTCTGAATTTTCAAGGATCAACATTATCCCCTGCAAAACTGTTTTTCCTCCTCTTAGATGATCATCAAATAAAAAATAACTTTATTTTTTTCTCTATGTGGATAACATTATTTTTTGGGTTCTGCAAGAAAAATTCTTTACCTGAATTAGTGGTCTTATTATTAAGAAGAAAAATATATTTAAAATAAAGAAGGAGTGATTTTTGTGGGGTACATGTATGCAGTATTCTATGAGTAAATATCCACAGTAAGTATACTGAAACTGTCAGCTTTATTCAGGCTTGTATTAGTGTAGCCAACAATAGAATGTGGCTTACAGCAGCAAAGGAAAAGTTGAGAACAGTATTTGTATGACACCACCATTTACTTTTGACATTGAGTAACTATTATTTTGTTGTGCTTTGCACTCAAAAATGGCATTGAGTAAAGAAAGTTATGTACATTGAAAACACATTTTCACAACAAGCATATACTGCAAATATTTATGTAAATGGAGAATAAAGCTGTTTTTTTTTCTTTTGAAAGCCCCAATGCTGTTTTGTTGGGTTTTTTTTCAGAGCCCTGCTACAGTTTGTAGCAGCTACATTAGTATTAAAGCCAAAATATGGCTGACTGTGGTTCATAAAGGGTGCAAACAGAATAGCACTCATCCATGCAATTTCATTCATCTTAAGATTTGATTCTACATCAGTGACCACTAGCTGGGCATATTGCTTCATTTGAATTGAGCAAAGTAAAATCGATTCTAGCAGTGTCTAATACACATTCTGGTAACAATATATAATAGCCTTAGTGGTGAGCATCAGGAAGACAGTAACATAAGAACTTCCATCTTGACTCATACCAAAAATCTGCTTAGCCAAGCATTTTGTCTCTGACAGTCACATGTTTTAGGACAGAATAGAAAAGCTAGGAGTATATGGTGTGATTATTTCTCCAACCATATGCTTCCAGTAACTAACAGTCTCATGACTTCCTCAGCTACTCACATATTCATTTCATCATTGTGAAACCTTGGAGAAATTCCTCCCTGGAACGCTGTATGTTCCTGCTGCTCTCTTCTCTGATATAAACTGCTCTATTTCTCTTCCACCTTCATTTTTTAGTAGAAGTATCCATCTGGTTGCCCTTTGATGACTGTGGTTATGCACTTCCTGGCAGTGCTGCTTCCAGTATCTGAAGGGGGCTTACAAAAAAGCTGGGGAGGGACTTTTTAGGGTGTCAGGGATAGGACTAGGGGGAATGAATCCAAGCTAGAGGAGAGTAGATTTAGATTATATGTTAGGAAGATGTTCTTCATCATAAGGGAGGTAAGAGATGGGAACATGTTGCCCAAAGAGGTGGTGGAAGCCCCATCCCTAGAAGTTTTTAAGGCCAGGCTGGATGTGGCTCTGGGCAACCTGATCTAGTGGAAAGTGTCTCTGCCCACGGCAGGGGTGTTATGATTATGGTTATTCATATTTAATAGGAGGAATGGTTAATGACAACATCAATAACTATATTAATTTTTTTAAAAGCTAATGGAAAATATTAATAAAACCTATTTACTTGTTCAAAATATTCGGTTGTGGAGCAGATACCTCACCAGCAGAAATGTGTAAGAATTTAAACAATATTAGCAAAAAATCAGAAACTGTGAACAGTAATTAAAACTGTTAAAAAAACCCCAAAACCCAAACCCAAACAAACACAAAAACAACCAACCAAACAAAAAGCCCAAACAAACAACAAAAAACCAAACCAGCATTAGTAACATGGCAGCCCTGCCCACAAGGGGGCGAACTCCAGAATTCTCTTGGGAAACAGACCTTTTAACAGATGCTTATAAAAATCAGATTTGCTAGATTATACTCACTGCAAATCACTTTAGTCCAGTACATTCAGTTGCCACGTTATAATCCACAGATCATGGTACCGCATGGCACACGTGGGGATTTAAACAAAACTAAACTGGCATCAAACAGGTGAAAGCCGCAGGAATACAGTTTCACTTTCTGTTGGCTTCTGCAGCTTGTGGATGCACCACAGGCATGGGGAAAGCTTTTATCTCCAAGGGCTTTGTAGCTGAAAGCTTTGTAGGAAAGTGGTTGCTGCTGAGGCTTGCAGGGCTTGTCAGCTATGTAGCTTTGCCTGTTTCAGAGAGGTTCTTCCAGCTGCAATCTTTGCAGCAGTTCTTGTTGCTTCTTACAATAAAACAAAAATTGTCCCAGAGTCTTGACTCCTCTAGTATTTTTCTCTTGGCCTGGCAAGACACAAGACACGTCTGTCTTCTCCTGGGCTTTACAACATGTTACTGTGAGGGACATTTGCAGCCTTTCTGGGTAAACTGAGCATGGCATGGATTCCAATTGCAAAGCAAGCAAGGCTTGGCTTTTCAGGCTTGCAGGATAAGGCTCCCTTCTCTCCCAGATCTTGGACAAGGCAAAGCAAGGCACTGGCTCTTTGGGCTAATATTCATAGATTTCCCGAGACAATGATGGCCCACGACAACAAAGATTAGGAGACAGAAACCTGATACTTTAACCTATAGAATAAGTTTTCTCCAAAGGTGGCCAAAGGCACACACACCTGGCCCACTTGGACCCCAGGCCACATTCAGACAAGCCTGGGCAACATGGGTAATTTCCCAAAAAAACAGACCTCCTGGCTCCTGCTCCAGGACAGGGAGGGGTTGGAACCAGATGAGGACCTTGAGGTCCCTTCCAACTCTGACAATTCTGTGAGCTGCCAAAAACCTATTTAATTCTTTCTTTTACTTCTTATCTGTGTTGGGGTTTTGGTTTTGTTTTGTTTGGTTCATTTTGCTTTTCAGTTGGTTTGGGTTTTTTTTTGGGGGGGGAGGCTTGTTTTGTGTTGGGTTGGGTTTTTTCAGTCTTTTCAAACCCTTTGCTTCCTATGGTGTTCTAAATTATTTTAGCATTCCTAACTGGTACCTTAGAATCTAGATGAAAACAGAGAAGATGAACAAAATCTGAAGCTCACAGAAATTACATTATCTTCTCACTAAACTACCTACACTAGGCCATCAAATTTTGTGTTTGAAAGAGTGGCTTGTATGATATTAGCTGTCTTTTCATTAAAGCAGCAGTGTCAAATTTATGAATGACAAAATGGTAACTATTAGTCACTTGGGATCAGACCCTATCATATAGCTTCAAAAAGTGAAAAGGTAAGTGAAGTAGAGGGATTGTCCCTAGTATAATGAAGTGACTGGGCTATTAACATTGGACCAGCACCTCTTTTGTGATACTACTTCATAATACTATTGTCATTGCTGGTAAATTTAATATATCTATGTAAAATAATCCTTTTTATTTCATAGAACAGAAACACAAACAAATAAACAACAAAACTGTTGAAGAGTGATTTCCCTAAACCAATGTACAAAGAAAATCTATGTAAGTGGGTAAATTATTATGGCATTTGACTATGCAATTACACAGTGCTTATCCTGCTTGACCTCTATGACAAGGTGAGGTGTTTAGTGCATAAGGAAAAGGCTGTTGATGTTGTTTACCTGGACTTTATTAAAGCCTTTGTCACCATCTCCCACATCAGTCTCCTGTAGAAATTTGATACACATGATTTTGACATGCATACTCTTCACTGGGTGAAAAAAAGGGGGGGAAAAACAACAAAAAAAATGGATTGGCAAAGGCCAAGGAGTGGTGGTGAATGGCATTAAATCCATCTGGTGGCCAGTCATGAGTGGCATTTCTCAGGGCTGTGTATTTGGGTATATTCTGTTTAATGCATTTATCAACAATATGGGCAAGGGAATCAAGGGCACCCTCAGTTAGTTTGGAGGTGACAACAATTTAGGTGGTGTCTCGGTCCAGAGAGGGAAAGAGACTTGGTTCTTTTGAATATTGAATATTGGCACAAATGAGGCCAAAATATCAACAGCTAGACTATTTATTACACAAATAAAGTGGATGGATCAGAAGGAGGGAGAGAGAGAATAGAGAGTGAGAGACAGAAGAGGGAGTGAAAAGAGGAAAGGAATTATATTACCACACCCCTCACCCCCCAAGAGAGTTTGGGTCTGTGGAGGAATGGTGCTGCAGTTTTGGAAGGATGCTGCAGCTTTGGCGTGGAGAAGATGTTGTCCTTGTTGGCTGTGCTGTCCTCTGATCAGCCTCTTCAGCTTTATGAGTTGTAGCAGGTAGAACTTAGGACATGGAGAAAGGGTTCCTCTTGGTCTATTTCTTACAGGCTACATATTTCTCTCCTGGTATTCTCTGGTTTTCTTCTGAGCAGCATTGTCTGGGTCTTTTCCTTCTCTTCCTTCTCCTGAGCCTGTAGTTGCTCAGATTTTTTTATACAGTTTATTAGGTACGTATATTCCAGAGAGTATCAATAGCAGTGGCCTCTGCTCATTATTTCCAGGGCAGCTGCAGTCTGGTGAACAATCTTTATCTATGCACCTTCCAGAGAGTCGTTATCCAATGACAATTGCCCAATACACATCAGCTAATGTCTGGGCAAGCAGCAAAGGTGATTTTATCTTTGTTGAGTCACATCAAGAGAGACATGATTTAGTCTCTCACAGGTGGGAATGTTGATCTGCTTACATGAACAAAATCTGTTTTCAGTTGCTTGAAAGGAACCCTTCACACCACTGTATATTAAGACTGGTTTAACATTTCAGGTCTGAAAGTTACTGTTTTGAATGTCAGGGCTTTAAGCCATCTCCTAGCAGAGATTCTGCAATAATGTAATTACCTTTTTCTTGATTTTGTCTTCTTTGTTTGAAATGGCCTCAAGAGAAACAACAAAATGAAACGATGACATAGGAAATGGATTAAATATTTCTTGGGATATAAAACTCTCTGGCACATACAGAGAGAAATCCTCTAGCAGAGTTTTGTGAGAAAGAAGAATACTTGCATGCTGACATCCTCAGGAAATAGAAATTGCAAGATTAGAATCCTTGTTAAATGCAAAATCTTAGGTAGTTATTCATGACTAAAATCTTTGTATGGCATCTCTTTATTGCACTTGTTACTGCACAAGTTAGGAAAGTGTTTCAATCTTTTAGTTGGGGCATTAGCTCTAATTACAAGCAAAAGAGGCACAGAATCATAGAATCACAATATTTTAGAATGGTAGGGGTTGGAAGGGACCTCTGGAGGTCACCTAGTCCAACTGCATTGCTAATGCAGGTACATCTGGGTGAATTACTCTGGTTTAATACCATCCCTCATCTTCTTGTAGGAGCAGAATCAGTGTTGCTGTGGTTCAGCTGCTGCTTAGAGTAGTGGTGCAACTGATGAAGAAATTGGTAGATTAAGAAGATCTTTAGAAGAATCCCTTGTCAAATGATTAACTGAAGGATCTGTACCTCCTTGTCTTTCTGTAATGTGGCAGCAGCTTCCCCCTGCATCTTCCTGTAAATCTTGGCAAGGAGATGAATTTAGCACTAATGTACTCAGAGTTCGGCATTGCTGAGTTTACCACAGTCTGTTGGAAATTAACATGGAAAAAGTTTGGTATGGTTTTGAAAAAGTGGCTTAAGTATTGTTCTACACCTTTGTAACTATAGACAATACATTTTGAAAGGCCACTGCATGTGCTTGTCCTTTTTAAGTGTTCAGTATATATGTTATCTCTTCACCTACTTTTTGGTGTTGCAGTTATTTTTATTCTTCCACCAAAAAAGCTGCTTTATAGTGTTCTTATTTTCTTGCTAATTTCAGCAGGCGCTACAATTCATACTCTAAAGATACTGAAGTTATTATCAAGAGTCCTAAATGCCTTGCTGCTGAGAGCCCTTAAGACTAATTTTATTTTTACTACTAATCAACATAAATCACAGGTAAATCTCCTCCTGCAAATAAGTAGTTTTATTCTATCTTGTATTTACACCATGGTGGTGTGTCTCCCAGTTATCTATCTATTCAAGGTTCTGAATCAAATAATTAAGTTCTTTTAGAATTAAGCAGTTTCTTCTTTTGAAAGGGATAGGAAATATTTCTCTTCATACATATTGCTTTTGTTGTCAGCCAGTAATCATCACCAAAACCATTTTAATTAATAAAAAGCAATTGTATTAAATTTAACTGATGAGTCAGTATCATCTAAATGTCTATCTCATGAGTAACTCTCTTAGCAAACTTTAAACAACATTAAAATCAAATTTTACAGTGTGTATAAGAAATTACTGTCCACTATAAACCCTGAATTACAGTTATAATAAAATTAGAATCTGCTTTCCCCACATGTGGAGGTCAATATAAATCTTACCAATCATAGCTACACTTAATAAGTACTGAGTGACAGTAAACTATACTTCATGATTTTCTACCTGTTAATTGGAACAGTTAACACAGCATGAAAATCTAATGGCTGATTTTGAAAAATTACTACTATTTGAAAAGTTACTGTATTTTTGCAGTAATATTCTACTGAGAGAGGAGGAGAGAATAAGTACACTTAATATAGGTGTACCTACCTGAAATTGGTAGGAGTCTGTGCTTTGTGGCTAAAGGTTTGAAGTCAAACTCTAATGAAGGATGTAGGAAAGGACTGTCAAACAATCCCTTCAT
The DNA here is from genome assembly GCA_015227895.2 of Colaptes auratus. NCBI lineage: Eukaryota > Metazoa > Chordata > Aves > Piciformes > Picidae > Colaptes > Colaptes auratus. The sequence continues at coordinate 82,308,723 of CM026897.1, read as the reverse complement.
GATAAACACATATAGATAATAAACCTTCTTATAAGTATAACAATTCATGTTATTAAATAGAGAAAAGTCAAAAAAGTCAAAGCCAAGTTTGCTATGGAGCCTCACTTTCTCTCCCTTTCTAATTTTTTCTTCTCTTTTGCATACATACTCCATGAACTATCATTACTTACTTCATGGCATAGTCTTCTTTCCCCCAAGGACTTCTACATCATTCAGAATGCAGTCTTGATGTGTAAGGGTGGAATGGAAGCTGCACTAGTATTTTTGCACTCAGAAAGAATATACTCGTTTTGATTTATTTCAATTATTTGACTTTGTGACTTAATTTTTTTCCCCCCTGTAGTTATTATGATGCATGTTAATAGCAGTAATAGTGTTAGTAGTGTTAGTAGTAGTAGTGGTAGCAATAGTAGTAGTGTAATATTTATTTCTTTGGTATGCTTACTGTGGACTTTAAATATGCTGGAATTCCCACTTCTTCAGGAGATGTTCAGAGCCACACACTTGGCAATATGATTATTGTTCTCTATTTGAAAAGGTGCTTCAAGAAGTCTCCCCTAAGTTCTTGAAGGTCAAGAAAGTTCTTGAACTGCCTGTTTATACTGCCATGCATGTCTTTGAATATAAACATGTAGCATGTCTACAAATAATAATCCCCCCCCCGAAGTTATTTTAACACCCATCTAGCTATTTACAATTACAGATGACACATTTCTTTGTGAAAAAAATATTTAAAAGTCAATCATGTTTCAGAATGTCTTAAAATAAATCCACTGGTAAAATTTTTACATATATAATTACTAATAGAATTAAACTTTTATAATGCCATCCAGTCCAAAGACAGTGTACATTCTACATCCTTCACAATTTCTTGTCAGTTAAGCATACTTTAAGCATACAATTTAAACACACTTATCATGTCACAGAATCATAGAATTATATATAGCATGGACTGGAAGGGACCCTTGTAAATCATCTAGTACAACTCCCCTGCTAAGGCAGGTATGCCTAGATCTGGTTGCACAGCAACACATTCATTTGTGTTTTGAAAATCTGCAAGAAGCATCCATAACCTCTCTGGGCACTCTGTCCCAGTGCTCCAGCATCCTTGAAGTGAAAAAGTTCAAGTGAAACCTTCAGTGTTCTAGTTTGTACTCTTTATCCCTCATCCCATCAGTGACCACCAGTGAGGTGCGCCCCAGCCCTATACTCATGACCTCCACCCTTTAGATATTTGTATGTATTGAGAAGATCCCTTCTCAGTCTTCTTTTTTCTAGGCTAAAGAACACTATGTCTCTCAGCCTCTTCACATAAGAGAAATGTTTCTGTCCCCTAATCATCCCTGGGGTCCTCTGTTGGACTCTCTCCAGGAGTACCCTGTCACTTTTGAACTGGGGAGTGCACAACGGGACACAATACTCTAAACATGGCCTTGCTTGGGCAGAGGCTGAGGGTGAGGCATAGGGTAAAGGGTGAGAACCTCCCTCGACTTGCTGGTGATACTCTTAATGCACCTCAGAGTACTGCTGTCCTTCATGGCCACAAGGCCACATTGCTCTTATGGTGAATTCTCTTATGGTGAACTCTCAGGACTTTCTCTGCAGAGCTACTTTCCAGCATGCTACCCCCCCTAACCTGTCAACATTTATTTCTTTCTGGAACACAGGAAGAAGACTGTTAACATATCATAGAATGGCTTAGGTTGGAAGAGACCTCAGAGATCATTTACTCAAACCGCCCTGCCATGGTGGCACTATGTGGTATGGCACCTGGAGCCATGGGCCTGGACACCTCTGAACTAGACTTGGTTGTTGAAGGCTTCATCCAACCTGGTCATCAACACCTCCAGGGAGGGGCCATCCACAGCCTTTCTGGACAGCTGGTTCCAGAGTCTCACCACCTAGTAGTGAAGAATTTCTTCCTAATGTCTAGACTAAATCTACTCCCGCTCAGCGTAAAATCATTCCCCCTTATCCTGTAGCTTTCCTGCAGGTTCCCTTCAGGTATGGGAAGTCAGCTATAAGGTCCCCCTGGAGTCTTTTCCTCTCCAGGTTGAACAACCCCAGCTCCCTCAGCCTATCCTCACAGCAGAGGTGCTCCAGCCCTTGGATCATATTTGTGGCCTTCCTCTAGACTTGATCCAACAGTTCCATGTCCTTCGTATGATGGGGCACCAGAACTGGATGCAGTATTTGAGGTGGAAGTTTCACAAGAACAGAGTAAAGGGAAAGAATCACCTTTCTTCACCTATTGGCCACACTCATCCACTCAAATGGAGATTTTGCCCCCCGTTATTACTACAGAGTAGTTATTATTATTTTAAAGTTGCCTTTGGGTTTCTACTTTAAACCCTTTCCTAAATATTTCCTTCTGTCATTTGAACTTTGCTGTTCACTGATTTTTGAAAGCCTAAGGAGGTACAGTTAGAGTATTTCTGAAAGTGAGGGAAAGCTATGAGGTCTTTGCCATATCAGAAAACTGACCTATTTTTGAACACTCCTCTGAAAAGAGCTGAGTCTTGCAAGTGGAAATCTGACACAAGAATGGCACTTTTGTCAAAAAATCTTTTGGTGGAAGTAATTTGGCTTCGTTTGAATGAGTTATTACCATTTAAATCACATATTGAATTGTGACTCTCTCTCTCCATAGGCTGAGTGCACCAGCAAAAAGTGCTGCAGCATCCACCCATTTATGAATTATATATGGATTAAGTTTGCCCATTTTAGCAGTATCAGGGTGGAAAATGCCTGCAAAACTTGTCCATGTTTTTTTGCCGGGAAGCAGCAAGCATAAGGGCTGCTCACTGAAAGAAGAAAGAGATGAGGACCTGAGTGAGGCCAGCAGGACGGAGCTGAAGGTAGTGATGACATTCAACCAGGAGTCCAGATCATAATGCAGTATTATGGTCATGAAGGAGATGTGAGATCAAGCTGAGTTCAGTCTACAGTGGCTAAGCCAGGAGCAGATACAGATATCTAAAGATGTTTAGATGCCCAGAGACATAACAAACACCCTATTCCTTCAAAAATTTTGTTATTGTCTTAAGAACAATTCTTCTTTTTGGATAAGCTACTTCTGTCATTATACATAGTGTATGTGAGTCAAATTCCAGCTGCAATGTGTGACAACTTATTGCAATACCTTGTTATCTGTAATTAAAACCACAATTTGTTACATGGCGCAAAGAATGGTAAGATCATAGTGAGATCATAGTGAGATCCATAAATTTGAGTTTATTAGCCATTCTCTGGGTATTGATGTAATCCAGTTTTTTAATAGAAATTCACTTTTACTAACTCCTGTGAAATATGCTCCTTTCCAATTGGCAAAGCAGCAAAATCAGAACCACGAGGTACATTTTTCTTGATTTATCCTTGTACATAGCTGGCATAGCTGACATCCTTGTACATTCATGGCATAAGAAATAATCATCATGAATGTATTTTTATCTGAAATATTCAGGTTGTTTTCCTTTTAAAAGAGTTTTGGGCTTTTTTTTTTCATTATGCCACCACTGCATTTTACAAATCTGGAATAATCAAAACTGATGTTGCACTAACCAACATTTGCATATTCCCAAACTATTTTCATTAAAATGGTTATCTCAAAATTAATAGATACTTATATTAAATAAAGCTGGTTAATGTATGGATGTTTCATTAGGTATTTTCTAGAACTGCAGGAAAAGTTTAGTGTGCCAAGGATCAATAGTAGAGGCACATGTCAACTGCTGGAAGTGTGACATTGCATTGTGTCCAAAAGCTGCAGATGGTGAGTGATAGGAAGAGGACAGCTGTTATTTAGAGCTCAGAAATGTTTGGTTTCATACTTTGTTTGGGAAAATCAAGCTACAGTGTAACAAGTAGCAAGGACATTCTGGATAAATTGAAATTTTAAAGAGATGATATCAACATCCAAGCAGATCCAAAATATAGTCACATAAATGTGATAAACTGCTGATGCAATCCTCACACACAGCACCATTCTTACTAAAGTCTTCTCTGTGCCCAAAACCAGGAGCCAAATGGATACAAGTTCTTTGTTTAGTGCTGGGACCTGATTTCTAGTGAGAAAAAAAATTTTGCACCACCTTTTTAAAATGTGTTGTAACCTGCTTGAAAAGAATCTCCTAAGAAATATTCGACTCCTAATGCATACAAATAAGTGACGGGTCAATAGCTCTCCTCTCCATAATCATATTCCCACTTATATTTTCCCTGATTATTGAGTTTAACTGAAGCAGTGCTGCTGGATTGACAAATTAGTCCAGATGGCATTTTTTTTTAATAAAATGCATAAAGCTGCAAATCTCTCCTCTTTTTACTCATGCATTTCTACAGACCTCTGCAGAGAATTGCCAACCCATCATCAGAAGTAGGGGCAGGATACTGTTATGTGATTTAATGCTGTGTAATTTAAAAGATTTAAACACATGGCTATTTTAAGCATTTTAAACTACAACACTTCATATGACAGTGTATTAGTTCCTTTCATTTATTCTTTTTATATTTACAATGTTTTAAAAGCAAACTTACCCAAATAGAATACGAATGCCTTTACCAGTTTAGGTTGAGTGCAACCACTAGTATCTACATAAGAATTTTTCAGCATAGGCTTACTAACATCAAGAATTAATGTCTTCTCTTGACACAATTTTAAAATCAAATGATGGATATTTATATTTAGATAGACATGTAAGAACACATGAGGTTAGTAAAGTTTATGGTCTGACTTTTGTCCTTGACCATCTGTGAGAGACTAAAGTTTGTCTCTCCTGGTGTGACTCAACAAAGATAAAATCACTTGCTGCTTGCCCAGACAATAACTGATGTGCGTTGGGCAGAGCCACTGGAAGGACTCTTGGAAGGTGCAAAGGTAACATTGCTCACGGGACTGCAGCTGGCCTACAACAATGGCCCAAGGGCCCAGCATTCACACCTTCAGGACAAGATCATTTCCAGCCATCAGATACCCCAGGAAAGGACAATGGAATCACCACCTGTTTCCTGATGTGTAATGCGTGTGTGGGTAGGTAGATGGAGCAGGAGGAGGCAAAGGCCTCCCCCTTCCATCCAGACCCTGCCCAAACTCACCTGAGTACACAGAAAGATTTCCTGGGGAAGGATACCTGGACACTTACCTAAGGATGATTTCCCAGAATGATATCCTGGGGAACAACACCTGGACACTTGCCTGAGGACTAAAATACTGTATAAAAGACTGGAGCAACTACTGGCTAAGTGGAAGAAAAACGAAGAAGAAAACTGGAGAAGCAAAATGCAGCACCACACGCTGGAAAGATCACGGGCCAACACAACGGATCCTGGACTCTGAAAACCCTCTCTCCGTGCCCTAAATTCCGCCTGCTGCAACTCATGGAGCTGAAGAAGCTGCTCAGAGGACCACATCCCTTCTACAGCCAAAGCCTCAGCACCCTTCCTCTACAGACCCAATATCTCCTGCAGCACCTTTCCTCCACAGACTCAAACTGTCTTGGGGGGTGAGGGGTGTGGTAATATAATTCCTTTCCTCTTCTCTCTTCTCTATTTTCTCTCTCTCTCCCCTTCTGATCCATCTACTTTATTTATGTCCATCCACTGTATTTATGTAATAAATAGTCTAGCTGTTGATATTTTGACCTCGTTTGTGCCTCTAATTTCACAACACGGGAATATTCATTAAAAACCTGAATCTCTTTCCCTCTCCGGATCGAGACACCATCACAGCTTTCAAATCACTGGGCAAGAAGATTGTGAAAACTTAGCTACTGAATCTGTGACAAAAATGATCAGCCAAAAAGTAAGGGGGAATAAGCAGGTTCTTACAGGCATTCAAATATTGTTCTGCTGTCCATCTGGAAAACAAAAGAGCCAAACTAAAGCCAAACTAAAACATATAGAAATACATTGTGAAAGAGTAAAAACAAAAACTCAAAAGAATGTAACCCCTGTTTGAGTTCCTTCATTGGTTAAGATTAAAAATACTTCAGGAACGATTACTTCCCTTTTTGTTTACTAATGGAATTGTGTAATAAAGCAATCAGAAATTTTAAGGTAATCAGAAATGATAAGGCAATCTAATTCTAAGCAGTGCTGATGATTATATGAGCCTGATGATTATATGATGATTATATGTTTAGCCTGGAGAAGAGGAGGCTCAGGGGAGACCTTATAGCTGTAGACAACTACCTGAAGGGAGGTTGTAGCCAAGTGGGGGTTGGTCTTTTCTCCCAGGCAACCAGCAACAGAACAAAACGACATGACACAGTCTCAAGCTGCACAGGGGGAAGCTTAGCATTGATCTTAGAAGTTCGTCAGAAGAGTGATTGCCCGCTGGAATGGGCTGCCCACGGGGGTGGTGAGGTCAATGTCCCTGGAGGTGTTTAAGAAAACACTGGATGAGGCACTTAGTGCCATGGTCTAGTTGACTAAATGGGGTTGGGAAATTGGTTGGACGATGATCTTGGAGGTCTTTTCCAACCTGGTTTGTTCTGCAATTCTGTGATTCTGTGTGTTTGTTTTGTAGGAGTTAGGGAATAAGCTTCTAACAAAAGGTGAGATTATCCATAAGAAAAAACATTAAAAAGTCAAGCCAAGACAAGAGCAAGACAAGAGAGTTCAGAGATAATAACTCAGATTATGTTAATGTTGAGGTTAATAGCAGATGTTAAAACATTTCATTTGGCTACTTTTGATATTGGAGTTGTATAGAAAGCTCAGCTAGCATTACAAGAATCTTTCAGTTTGTAGATTTCAGTGATACTATCTGTGTGCACATGTGTAGTCTGATAAGAGTTTAAAACAAAACATTATAGGTATGCCTCCCTGAGTAAGAACAGCAATTCAGCTAGCCAATGGCAGTAGGAGGTGCTCTTTAGCAAGACCTTTCAATCCAGGCCAATTCAGGGCACTGAATAACATTTTCTAGTGGTAGTGTCCCTATGCATGACAGAGGGTTTGGAATTAGATGATATTTTAAGGTCCCATCTAGCTCGAGGGACCTTTCTAGAATTCTATGATTTCAGAGGTGTGTCTATATATAGGGATGCGAGAATCACTGGCCTTTGTGTATTTAGTTCTGATAGATTATTACAAATTCATTGCCAAGGCAGTACTACACATGCTTTGACAGGTTTCTAAAATCAGAATTACTGTCAGGGACTTCAAACTAGAGAACTGGAAAGGATTACATTATAATTATGTGCTAACTTTTTCTCTTACCTTGTACCAGTTTTTCACACCACTGACCTTGAACCCAATGGGATTTTTCCCTACTGAGTAGAGTGCTCTAAAAATGTTCCGAAATTTTAATAGTCTACAAAAAAGGTTATATATTACCTTTGTATATTTAAACTAGATAGTATGTCTTCCCTCCCAGCCCCCCTCCCATTTAATTCATTAATTACGCTTGGGATAGTGTCACAGCAAATGTTTTTACAACCCTAAGTTCTCAACCATGATAGCATATTTTTAATGTTGTTGCTTAGTATGCTGCACAATATGTTGTATTTGAAGTCTTCTGAAAGACAACCTCATTGCTAACATTAATAGTTTCATATGAATGACATTGTACAAATTGTATACAGTAGCCTTACTTCTTTCTCATTGTCATCTACCTGCTAACTTAAAACTCTACAGATATCTTTGTCAAGTTTTTCATCTCCATTTCAGAACTTCTTCATTTTAGTTCCCTGTGAATTTTTTTAGTTCCTTTGAATCAATTTTTATTATGACTCTTCCTCTTTGACAAGTTTCAAAACTACTGTTAATCATCCAAAATCATCTGTGCTCTTCCTTGTAATATCTTGTCCCTTACTCTGTCATCTACTGATTTGTCTCTAGTCTTCATAGCTGTTTCTTGCACTTGTATAGCATCAGAAGGCAATCCAATAGTTCTTCAGGCAATCCTGCCTGTAATTTTTCTCTCTAAGTTTGATCTAATCTATAAGCCTGAATTTAGTGAGTATCTCTATGACAACACTTTGCAATTCAGCTTCTCTACCCTCTCTTTTTATCTAATCTAAAACCTCTAATTGTCTCTCCCACATTATTTCTTGATTGGCATTGACAGTTCTACCATCCAGCCTATCACTTAAATCTGTAATGTGTTTGAAATGTTCCTCTTCAATTTCCAAATTTTCAAATCTGAAATGTGCTTAAAATCCTGATGCTTTTGTAAGTATAATAACTTAAGATGTGGGTGTTATGGATATTTCTTTTCCAGGAAACCATATGGCTAAAACTCTCCTCCAGACTTCTATCATACTATGATTTGGTCTCTGCAGAACCGTTTTCTGTGGCTTTGCTTATATGAATCAGATTTCTGTTACAAGAAGTAATTTCTTAGCAATTTTTGGTTTTTGTTTCATTCTGCAGTGCATGCCAATTTTATTAGCAGTATCTGCATCTTTAAACTTTTGAGCCCTAATATCTGTAATCCCTATTTTCTCTTTCCATTTTCATAAACTATCGCTTTCATGAGCTCTCACTTCCATGAACTCTCACTTTCACTTGGCTTATAACATCAGTTCCTGTCATCCTTCATTCTAGCATACTTCTGCTTCTTCCATGCTCAAATGCACTCTTTGGGGACAAGCTTAGTGCAAAAAACCTTTCAGTTAACACCTCTAAACACTGTGCTTTGTTGGCATAAAATTGCCAGACAGCAGTTGAAGCCTCTACAGTACTACCACAATACAAACGGTATTTGTAACAAGACCATCCTTTAAAAGTATATATTGAAGATTCATTTTGCAAGAATAATCATCTTCCTCTTCTAGAAATAAATACTTTATTTTTCTTTTTCTAATAATTGCCTGTTCTGAGAAGAAAAACAAAGTATTCTTTCTCTTTAGTTGAATGCTATTCACATTAATCAACCAATCCTGTTTCACTGTGCAGATTAAATCCCACTTGAAATTAACAAGTTACACTGATATAGCTGAAGGAAAAAAAGAGTTCAGAAACACCTCAATATTTACAAATTTAAAATCACAATCCCTTTAATATGGTACTTTGTTTGCCTTTCCCTCCCATTATTCAGTTCCAAGAACATTGTATTATTGCTACTTCCCATCTTGACTTTGAAGCACTTACAAGTGGAAGAATGTACTTAATTTCAGCACTCTGGCACTACTCTCTAGCACAAAGGATCTAACTGCATTTGTAGAGCAGTGCAGTTAAAAATGTCTGTGAGGCAAGTCAGAAACAAGACTTTTAAAAAGAAATGTGTGCAGCCTGGGGGCAAATGTCTGAAAAGCATAGAATCACAGAATAGTCCAGGCTGGAAGGGACTTCCAAAGGTCATCCAATCCAACCTCCCCACAGTCAGCAGGGACATCCTCAACTAGATCAGGTTGCCCAGAGCCTCATCAAGCCTCACCTTGGAGGGAAGGGGCCTTGCCTTGGAGGGAAGGGGCCTCGCCTTGGAGGGAAGGGGCCTCACCCAACTTTCTGGTCAACCTGTTCCAGTGTTCCACCACCCTCATAATAAAGAACTTCTTCCAGATACCCAATATAAATCTGCCCTTCTCCAGTTTGAAGCCATTTCACTGCATCCTGTCACTGCAAGCCTTTGCAAGCAGTCTCTCCCCCATCCCTCCCCCATCCCTTCAGGTACTGGAAGACTGCTATTAGGTCTCCCTGGAGTTTTCTTTTCTCCAGGCTGAACAACCCCATCTCCTTCAGCCTTTTTTCATAGCAGAGGTGCTCCAACCCTCTGATTATTTTCATGGCCCTCCTCTGGACACTCTCTATCAGGTCCAGCACTGATCCCTGGGGGACAGCACTAGTGACTGGCTGCCAGCTGGATGTGGCACCATTCACCACCACTCTCTGGGATCAGCTCTCCAGACAGTTCCTAACCCAGCACAGAGCACTGCTGTCCAAGCCATGTGCTGACAGCTTGGCCAGGAGTTTGCTGTGGGGGATGGTGTCAAAGGCCTTGCTGAAGTCCACATAGGCTACATCCACAGCCTGCCCCACATCCACCAGGCGGGTCACCTGATCATAGAAGGAGATCAGGTTGGAGAGGCAGGACCTGCCCTTCCTAAATCCATGCTGGCTGGACCTGAGCCCTTGGCCATCCTTCAGGTGCACAGTGATAGCCCCCAAGATGATCTGCTCCATAATTTCCCTGGCACTGAGATCAGGCTGACTGGCCTATAGTTTCCAGATTCCTCCATCCGGCCCTTCTTGGGGATGGGGATCATGGTGGCCACTTTCCAGTCATCTGGGACCTCTCCAGTGAGCCAGGACTGGTGGAAAATGATGGAGAGAGGCTTGGCCAGCTCATCTGCCAGCTCTCTCAGTACCCTAGGATGGATCCCATCTGATCCCATGGACTTGTGGGTATCCAAGGGGCTCAGCAAGTCCCAAACTAATTCCACATGGATTTCAGGGGTACTACACTGCTCCCTGACTCCATCTACCAGTTCAGGAGGCCAGTTATCCTGAAGTCCTCCTACCTTATTGTTGAAAATTGAGGGAAAGAAGGTATTTAGAACCTCAGCCTTTTCTCCATCTTCAGTTACAATGTTCCCCTCCAGGTCCAATAAAGAGTGGAGGTTCTTCTTGTCCCTTTTTTTAGCATTAATATAATTTATAAAAATGCTTTTTATTGTCTTTCACAGAATTGGCCAGTTTAAGTTCTAACTGGGCTTTTACCTCTCTAATTTTTCTCCTGCATAATCTAACAACATCCTTAAACGGATCATGAGTTGCCTCCCCCCCTTTCCAAAGGTGACACACTCTCTTTTTTTCCCTCAATCCCTCCAGGAGCTGCTTGCTCATCCAGGCCGGTCGCCTTCCCTGCTGGCTCATCTTTTGGCACGTGGGAACTGCCAGTTCCTGTGCCTTCAAGAGCTCCTGTTTGAAGTAGGTCCAACCATCCTGGACCCCTTTGTTCTTAAGGGCTGCTTCCTACAGTACTCTCCGAATAAGTTGCTTAAGCAAGCTGTACTGTGCCCTCCGGAAGTCCAAGATGAGGGTTCTGTTAGTGCTCCTCCCTATTTCTCTGCATATTGAAAACTTCACTATCTTATGGTCCCTGCACCCTAGACAGCCTCCTACCATCACATTTCCCACCAGTCCTTCTCTATTTGAGAACACCAAGTCAAGCAGAGCCTGACCCCTGGTAGGCTCACTTAACAGCTGCATCAGGGAGCTGTCCTACATACACTCTAGAAACCTTCTGGACTGCCTCCTCTCTGCTGAATTAAATTCCCAGCAGATGTCTGGCAGGTTAAAGTCGCCCACAACCTTTGCTTATATCTTCTACTTTCACTGTTGGCAGTGTGGTTTATCTCTCACTTACTGAGATAAAGAAGAATGTTAGCTTTATGCTTGATTTTGACCCTGCAGGGCAGGGCATCTGATTGCCATAATGTCTCCTTGGGAAAATGGCATAGCAACATATGTATCTAGCCATTCATTTCTAACCTGCTAAAAAATCAGGTCAAAGATTGTAGAGAATATGTAATTTTTTAAGAGTACCAGCCCTTCTCCTTCCACTCAATATTCAGTTTCATGATCCTTTATAGGCTATTATTGTTTATAGGCTATATTGATTTGTTATCATCAACCACTACAGCACTTCAGTTTGCATGTATTGTCTTGAGCAATCAATTCAGGAGGCGGTTGGTTTTGGGTCGTTTGTTTGCTTGTTTGTTTTTTAAAGGGATGCATTACCTTTTGCAAAACACTGCAAACATCACCAAGTTTATGGGCATTTGCAGTTAATTTTGTTTAGTTATGTTTAGTTTTGAGCCTTTTGTCTGGCACAAACAATTTGAAATTTTTATATGTTTCAGGCATCATTATCCCAGAACTTAACTAGTTAGCTTAAGAATAAAATGTCATGAATCGGCTTAAATATGTGAACACTGGCAGTATTTCCAAAGACTGGAAAAAATTTCTAGCTCCTGTATTTCCTTTCTGGAAGATACCGTAAGAGTAAGGAATCTAGACATCTGAAGTGTGCATTAGATAAGAATCTGCAAAATAGCTTTGAATTAAGGTTTGATGTAAGAATCTTCACAAAGTAAAAGAAAAAAACCCAACCTACTCTGTCTTGCACAATTACCTTGTCAGTTGCTGAGTTTCACCCTAATGGGTATCCATTCTGCAATGCAAGTTGTGAGATGCTGTATTTAGCCTTTATTTTTCTGATTGTTTGCATTTGATTTTATCTGGATGGTAATTCACCAGTATCCATCGGTGCAACTGTGGTTGCTTTCACTTCACAGAACCACAGAATTGTAGGGTTTGGGAAGGATCTCAGCAGATCATGTAGTCCAATCACCATGCTAAACAGGTTTGCCTAGATCAGGTTGCACAGGAACTTATCCTGGCAGGTTGTGAAAGTCTCCAGAGTAGACTTCACAGCCTCTCTGCTTCAGCCTCATCTTGAATAAAAACCATTGGATGAATCCTTAGGTGGACCTCCTCTAAGTTTAATATCTAACTGACACTTATAAGACTTACCTTAACCTGTGACTTATTACTTAGGTCTGATGTAACAAGTGTACAGAATTCAGATTTACAGTCTGGAGATGATATAAGCATTCGTATCTATCTTTTTGAAGACAGAAGAGGAATGAGGGAAAGTACTGTAATGAGGTCATATTTCTGCTAATAATAGTTTGCACTCTTGAAATATTTCTACAATCTTCTAAGCTCCAAATCTACTCCTCAAGAGCTTTGAAAATAAAAATTAATTACTAGAGCAAATAGTTTTCTGGGTGATTATTCTAAGAGTAACACACAGTTTCCTTACAGCTACTCAAGCCTGGCCTTTGATGTGCATAATACTGATACTCATGGGTTTTACTTTTTGTCTCCTTCCTCTTGCAGATTTCCAGAATGGGATGAGGCTGATGCCATGGCTGTTGTGGGAAGTATTAAAGACTGTGTGACTTTCCTTAGGATCTGCCTAGTGAGTGCTATGACTATTTAAAGAGAAGACTGATCCAGCACATTGGGTAAAGAACAGAGAAGAAGCAGAATTTATTAAAGGTTGCATTTTCAAAGAAAATATTTCCACTTCATTGACTGGATCCCATATGAAGACAGTCTATGTTTTATTAGGGTTTTGTTTGTTTGTTTGTTTTCTGAGAAAATACAGTTTATAATTCTTCATGCATGCAGAAATATCTCTTTACTAGCCTGGATATCTTATTATGGGACTGGATGGGATCCATCCTAGGGTGCTGAGAGAGCTGGCAGATGAGCTGGCCAAGCCACTCTCCATCCTTTTTCAGCAGTCCTGGCTCACTGGAGAGGTCCCAGAAGACTGGAAGCTGGCCAACGTGGTGCCCATCCACAAGAAGGGCCGGTTGGATGAGCCAGGGAATTATAGGCCTGTCAGCCTGACCTCAGTGCCAGGCAAGATTATGGAAGAGGTCATCTTGAGTGCGATCACACAGCACTTACAGGATGGCCAAGGGATCAGGCCTAGCCAGCATGGCTTTAGGAAGGGCAGGTCCTGCCTGACCAACCTGATCTCCTTCTATGATCAGGTGACCCGCCTGGTTGATGTGGGGAGGCCTGTGGATGTGGTCTACCTGGACCTCAGCAAGGCCTTTGACACCGTCCCCCACAGCAAACTCCTGGCCAAGCTGGCAGCCTATGGCTTGGATGGGAGCACACTGCGTTGGGTTAGGAACTGGCTGGAGGGCCGATCCCAGAGAGTGGTGGTGAATGGTGCCACATCCGGCTGGCGGCCAGTCACTAGTGGTGTGCCCCAGGGATCAGTGCTGGGCCCCATGCTCTTCAACATCTTTATTGATGATCTGGATGAGGGCATCGAGTCCATCAGCAGTAAATTTGCGGACGACACCAAGCTGGGGGCAGGAGTTGATCTGCTGGAGGGAAGAGAGGCTTTGCAGAGGGACCTCGACAGGCTGGACAGATGGGCAGAATCCAACAGCATGAGATTGAACACATCCAAGTGCCGGGTTCTGCACATTGGCCACAGCAACCCCATGCAGTGCTACAGGCTGGGGTCAGAGTGGTTGGAGAGCAGCCAGGCAGAGAGGGACGTGGGGGTCCTGGTTGATTGTAGGCTGAACATGAGCCTGCAGTGCGCCCAGGCAGCCAAGAAGGCCAATGGCATCCTAGCCTGCATCAGAAACAGTGTGGCCAGCAGGAGCAGGGAGGTCATTCTGCCCCTGTACACTGCACTGGTTAGGCCGCACCTTGAGTACTGTGTCCAGTTCTGGGCCCCTCAGTTTAGGAAAGATGTCGACTTGCTGGAGCGTGTCCAGAGAAGGGCAAGGAAGTTGGTGAGGGGTTTGGAAGACAAGCCCTATGAGGAGAGGCTGAGGGAGCTGGGGTTGCTTAGCCTGGAGAAGAGGAGACTCAGGGGTGACCTTATTGCTCTCTACAACTACCTGAAGGGAGGTTGTAGCCAGGCAGAGGTTGGTCTCTTCTCCCAGGCAGCCACTACCAGAACAAGAGGACACAGTCTCAGGCTGCGCCAGGGCAGGTTTAGACTGGATCTTAGGAAGAAGTTCTATACCAAGAGAGTGATTGTCCACTGGAATCAGCTGCCTGTGGAAGTGGTGGAGTCACCTTCATTGGAGATATTCAAGAAGAGGCTTGATGGGGTGCTTGGTGCCACGGTTTAGTTTTTTAGTTATTTAGGTGGGTTGTATTGTACTGTATTGTACTGTATTGTACTGTATTGTATTTAGGTGGGTTGGATTGGTTGATAGGTTGGACGTGATGATCTTGAAGGTCTCTTCCAACCTGGTGTATTGTATTATTATTATTATTATTATTATTATTCATATTTGAATCTTATTTTTCTCTCTTAACTGTCACATTTGCATAACACTCCTGAAAAAGAAAAAAATATTTAAAAAAAAAAGCTGATTCTTTATCTTTGGTTCATGATATCTTGTTTTAACAAGAGAAAAATATATATGCATATTTTTATAAACAAGAAATTGTTGTCACCCAAATACTGATATTGTCTTGATGACAGCCTGGTAATTCACCCTGCAGTGAAATCTTATAGCAAGAAACAGAAGCAGTATTTGAGAAGAGGATAGTTGTAGAAATTTTGGCTTTGTTTTTGGTATTTACAAGCAAAAACTACACTCTATGACGGAATGCAATGAATATGTACAAAATATACAGTATTTACAATATTATACAGATATTTACAATTAGCAAACAACACAAAAATTCCCCTGGTCAGAGACACCAGGGAAGCTGTTCTGCTCCCACCAACACCACCCCTTCCCCTTGTTCCACAAGAAAGAGGAACAGAGAGAAAGCAGTGGGTTAGATGTAACTAAACAACTCAACAGGTTAATCCCTCCCGAGTAAAGCAAAGCAGAGAGATCAGAAAAGAAAAGAGAACTGTTTAGGTACAGCCTGGTTTATGGCAGATATTTATCCAATTGATTTGTTTAGAATATTCTTTTGTTTTCCTTTTTACAATAAATAGTTTTTTATGTATATTTTTCTACTTTTCTGCTCAAAATATGTAACACATTTTAAAGGCATAGCCTAAAACCACCACACTCAGGTTGAGTTTTTCATTGACACCCCCATGTCCTTCTCCTAGAAACTGGTCTCAAGTCATTTTCCACCCAGACTACATAGGTGCTTGGGAACAGAGGGAACAGACTGAACTGACTCAAACTGAACTAAAAACTTAAAAGTTGCATTCTACCAATCTGCCAATGAAATTCATTTAGACCTTATTTTTATTTTTCAAAACATTCAGACAGAGTGTTCCATCAACTGTCCCTTTCAACTGTCCCTTTCTAAAAGGCACAGCCTAAAACTGTCACAGATTGCCCTGACCTGGGTGCAGGATCTGGCACTTGGCCTTGTTGAACTTCCTGAGGTTGTTTTGGGCCCATGTCTCAGGCCTGTCAAGTTCCCTCTGGATGACAGCCCTTCCCTCCAGTGTGTGAACCAGACCACACAGCTTGATGTCATCCTCAAACTTGGTGAGGCATTATCTGTATCACCACCATCTACATGTCCCTCTTATCTGTGTCGTCCAACAGCAGGAGGTCTAAGCAGTGCAGCTTTGCCGTCATTGAATGGAAAGCAGATGACTTTCAGTTAGACTGCAAACAGCAGGTGTTCGTGAATCAGACCTAGAGAATTTTCTGTTTATTATGATTTATTTTATTGCTGTAATTTTGAATGATAGAAATATGACTGTGTACATGAGTTGGAGAGAACTAAAGCATATTTTTGCAAATTAATGATCATGGACATTTCTGACAGTTTCTTAATGCAAAATAAGAGGTTGTTTAGAATGAAGTGAAGTGCAGAGCTCTTCAGACCTCACAAATTTAAAGAAATAGGGAGATGAGTTGTTATAAGAGGAAGCTGCCCTTAACTAAAGACTTTTCTTCAACCACTCACCTTTTCTTGCCATGTGGGAGTAATCCCCCTGAGGAATCCTCTTTCACAAGCCTTTGTGTCAATAACTGAGAGATTTCTTTTTTGAATAGATGGCTTTTTTTTTTCTGCTGCCAAATGTGTGCCAAAGCTGTCAGAAAGAGGATGTTTCAGAGGTGTTGGCAACTAGGTATAAAAAAGTTTGTCACTGTTGCTTTGAGGTTATTCCACAGTAGTACATCCATCTGTTTGCCAGAAGTAGGGTCTACATCTCCAGGGTCACAGCTTCCCTTGAAATGGCATTGATCTGACACTATGAGCTGATGAATCTGAGGCATCTGTACTGCACTCAAAATACACAGAGATACTATTATTTGTAGTATGAGTAGAGAATTATGTGTATTTCATCCAGATTATTCTCTGAATATTTAGGACCCTATTGTTATGTTGCAGTTGTCGCTCTCCAACTCTGGCTCCCCTGCTTGTCTCTTTCCATGTCAGTATACTCATTGCCCTGCTTTCTCTAATAGCTTCTCTGCAATTAAAAAAAAACAAACAAATTTATACTAAAGTGAAGTGGAATGTTTGTGTTTGTTTCAAAATCAGTGCCTTACGCTAGAATATAATTCATTACATTTTCACAGCTAGCATCTTTGATATTCTGTGTCTTGGAACTGAAGCCTCTGAAGGACTAAAGAAGCACCAAAGTATTGCTGGAATTTCAATTCCTCCTCATTTTCAATCTGAATAATTTCATTCAGAAACGAGGATAAAGTTTTTCTTCTGCAACTGAATTTATCCAAATAGCTATTAGTTGCATTCACAACAAACATTATACATAGTTAAGTGTTTAAGTTATTGTCTGAAAACCAGAACAAGTGCTTGTTGCTTATCATGGAAAATTTAATACATTACTATTTGGGTTTTGTGACATTATTTCTCTAGACCAAAGTAAACCATTGAAATTATTGCAGCTGTTGTTTCAAACAAACAAACCCGAATATACAAAAACAGTGTCTGCCACTGTGCAATCAGAGCAGGAGCTTCTACTCATTAATACAGTAATTGAGGCCTTATCATGCAAATGTATCCACGTGGCACAGAAGTGTAGTATATTTATCATCCATGTAAATGTATTTTTCCATCAAAGCAGCTACTTTCATAATGTCAGAATGTTTCAGACTTGTAATCTCACAGCAGCTGATTTTCATTTCCTAGAATGTGCTTATGCATAAAGGGTATACTCAGAGTGTTTTTGTCAAGGCTTATATTTATGTCTCTGGTTTTCTGGGTCTGAGTTATGGAAAGTGGTTGTAGAAAAATTTCTATACATATTCACTCTTCTCTCCTTTCTTAATAAATGCTATGGAATAGTTCTGCCTGTATTCACCTTTCAGAAACATCAGGAATTACAGCTTTTTGCAGGAGTTGTTCAAGAAACACTGATGTATTATGGTGATGCTACCTGCTCCACAAGACTGCTACAAGTATTTGCTGAAGCTGTCTGGCAAGAAACTGAACTGGAAAGTTTAAATTTCCCAAATCCTCTGTGTACAGTAATAATAGCACAGCAATCTGTGCAGCAGCCTTTCTTTGGCCCCTGAACTGAAGTGAAATTCACTGAAATGAAGTAGGGAACACTTGGGATGCTCTGTGAAGTTCATATTTTCTGTATAAATAATTTACTGGAGTTTTGAAATATCCCAACAAAAGTGGAACTAATTATTTATGTTCAATGAATATAAAAAATTCGTAATATGAACTGTAGCACCCCAAAATCCCTTGAATTCTCCAATAAATTAAGGTCAGTCTAACAACTGCTTTAATAAAATACATCCATATAAAGAACAGAGAGGTAAGAATCATAGTAAGAAGATTTCTTATGCAGCTGGGTTTTTTGTTGTTGTTGTATGGTTTTTTAAATAATAAGATACAGAATGTGTGGCCAGTTTACGAATTTTACCAGGAAACATAACCCATGTCTCTTTTCATCCTTAAAATACAGCATCTTCCACATTTCAGTGTAAATTGGTAAAATAGGTGTCACAGAATTACACTAAGCTAAAAGCTAAGGCAACAGTCTGACTCCATATATGCATTGCTAGTGAGCAGATACTGGTAATTAGATACTCCAGAGGGCCAGACACCACCAGTAATTCCACAGCCAGGACTAACAGCAAGCATATATAATTCACATGGGCTTGTCAAGTTGCCACCATGAAGACACCCCTTGAATATTCTCTCTTCTTTTTTTTCTCTTTTTTTAAATTTCTTTAAGTAACATTTAACTGCAGGACAGATTGCAGGGTAAGAAAAATAATTCAAATTAAAAAAACACATGCTAAAAATTGGAGTAATGATAGTGAATCCCTTCAAATTTTGTACAGCAGAGGACAACTGAAAAGTGTTCCTTACAAAAATGTCAATATTACCAAAGGAAACAAATATGGTTTTTAGGGCTCTTTCTTTAGACACATTGTCCAGTTTCTTAAATTATATAAAACTTTGTTTCTTTGAATCCCAACCAATAGTTTAAAATAATTTAGTGAATTTGAGTTATAAGAGTGTCTAAGAGACTTTGTGACCAGAATGGTCCTGACAGGTACACAAAGATAGATTTATAACACTGAAGGTATACTCGGTGTTTCAAAAGATATTTTTCATGCCACCAGTGTTTTTCAGTACACTAACTGCAGAATCCTCTAGTGTCTGTGAAGCCATTACCAGAACACTGGAAAATATAGAAACATTTTTGTACAGGTTATAGCAGAAATTCATTCTTCTCAAATTCAAACAGGAAATGGGGAAATGGAGGCCAGTATGGTTAGAGGATATAAAATGTTAGTGTAAGCAATAAGCAGAAGGCCTTTAAGTAACACAAACAATCTGGAAAAAGAAAACATTGGGAATCATAAAAAGTTAAAAGACAGAAGACCAAAAGGAAGCAGTGGGTGTAGAATTACAGGGGATATTTCAACCAGTTATAAAGATTTTTTTTTCCATAAAGCATACTTGCAGTTTGCAGAAGGAAAGTAAAATAGGCAAGAAAGTTTAAAATGTGACTAATAAAATATCTGTGGAAAATTCCAGTAGAAGACAAAAAGAAATCACAGATTTCCTAATGTTATTTCATTTCAAAAATGAGAGGATAAAGCACTTACATGTATTCAAAATCAGCATTGTTTGATCAGAATACTCAGTGAACTGCCTAACAGAGATGCCAAGGGAGACATAGGTAATGTCGGAGACTTGATAGGGTGTTTGGTTGCACAATTTAGTTGATTGGGTGGTGTTGGATGATAGGTTGGACACGATGATCTTGAAGGTCTCTTCCAATGTGGTCTATTCTATTCTATTCTATTCTATTCTATTCTATTCTATTCTATTCTAGTATTTATTATTGAAAAAAATAAATCTCAAACCTCTGAATTAGACATTAGAAAGTTTCTCTTTGGTCAGTATTTTTCAAAAATCTGAAACAATGCCTGCCTTTGAAGATCGCACCAGAGAGGACAGTAGGTAACTCTTGGCAAATCCTTTCACACTTGAGGAGCAGTAGGAACCATTCTTAGTAGACAGTAAGAGGTTTTGCCCATCCTGCAAAATCAAATGACAGAAGTATGCATTTCTTGTTCCCATTTATTGCCAACTGCCCTGGTTTAAAAACAGCCAGCACACAAACACCATGCAGTTGCTCACTCACTCTTCCCTGCCCCAGGCAACAGGGAAGAGAGTTCGCGGAGTAAAGTTTGTGGCTGAGATAAAACAAATTTACTAAATTAAATAAAATTATAATAATAACAGTAACAACAACAATAATAGTAACAATAGTCATAACATACAAATGAGTACTGTGGAATGCAATTGCTGACTTGCCACCAACCAAGGCCTAGTCTGTTCCTTTGCGACCCTGGAGGGAAAAATCCCCAAACTGTTATTCTGAAAGACAGATAGAGATTCCCAGCTAGCCCTCATTTGTATACTGATCATAGTGTTGTATGATGCAAAATACTCTATTGGTCCCATCTTCTTGTGAACTTACACACTAACAAGATATGGGAAGTTCAATATTTGTTTCCGATTTCTTAGTAATAATTAAAACCATAGTAAATATACTGCATAGAGTAAATATCAGCATTCTTTTAAAGCCCATGTTGAATCTAAAGCACAGCATTATTCTAGCTACTAGGAATTAGAAATTAACTCTATCCCAGTTGAAGCCAGGACATCAATTATTGTTAAATATTTGCATATATTCAAAAAATGTGCCTAAACTGGAACATACTAAAACTTTCCTTTTCATCATCTGATCTGGAATACTAGACATACTAAACATGCTGTGACACACGGGAACTTCTGGTAGAGCTAAACTTGCAGTCATCTTGTGCTGTGTTACTTCCTCTTCCCTTCTGGATTAAGTAATCTGTTAAGACAATTTGCATAATTTAATTTTCTGCCTATAGAGCGTACTCCAGAAATTTTAATACTCAAGCAGTCAATGAAGCTTTCTTCGTCTACTCCAGTCCTGAACACCAAGCTATTCAGAAAAAATACAATACAATACAATACACCAGGTTGAAAGAGACCTTCAAGATCATCGTGTCCAACCCATCAACCAATTCCACCCACCTAAACAACTAAGCCATGCAGCCAAGCACCCCATCAAGTCTCCTCCTGAACACCTCCCATACCCTTTACTAGTTTGTGTTTTCCAGATTTAATCTTCCCATGTTTTGAGTCTTTAAGTTTTTCTTGTATGATTATCCCACTATACTTCAAACACTCTCTCAGTATGATTGAAATTGTTTACTCAAAAATGGTTCACTGTCAAATACCAGAAATTAAAAAGTTGATATTCTTGTTTGTCTGTGTAATAACTCCCATGCCAGTGATACATATCTTTCACATGCACCTTCCAGATCAAGTGTCTCAGAGATCATAGTATCATAGTATCAGTCAGGGTTGGAAGGGACCACAAGGATCATCTAGTTCCAACCCGCCTGCCATGGGCAGGGACACCCTACTATAATGCTTTGGAAAAGGTCAGGGAATTCTGAACATTTTTATGAAAACCAAACCGAATTATGTTTACCTGCCAAACATCATTGCAGCTGACTGATTGTTGCATTATGAAAGAATGAAGCAGGTTATTACTTCATGGGTAACTCTATGCAAAGAACTGAGCATTTTAATGTCAATGTTTTCTTACCAGGTAAAGACAAACTGTTGCTTTATATCTGCACATTCCCTTCAGTTGGCTTACAGAGGAAACTATTTGTCCTTTCTTTCCCTGTAAACATCCCCCAGGAAGGCAAAAAGAAGCTTTGATATGCAAGAATTGCAATCACTTCAAATGTACTCAGGCTTTTTTTTTTTGACATATAACCTTGCAGTCATACCATGTCTAAGTCTACTAAACTATGAGATACACTAGATTATCCTCAAAAGATGCCTTCACTGTAAGTCTGTCTTCTGATTTCAAGAAGAAAATTGACTCAATAGTTTTATGTACCAAATAATATTTTACTTAAAAGAATACTTTCCCTGGTTTTGGAGCAGCTATTAAATAAGTACAATTTTTACACTTACATATTCTGTATGCCATGATAAAATAAAATTTTTAAAAGGCAAAAAAATAACAAATCAGTTAGTAAAGTAACCTGATTGATAAGAAGTCTGTATCTTCTTAAATCCTTCAAACACATTACTTTAACTGGTGATCATTTGGTGTTCAGAGAAGAATAATTATGTTTAACTGCCAGAAAATTACTTTTTGCTCCTCACAGAGTGGTTTAGAAGTTTTTTTGTACTAGGAGTAGAAAGCACAGATATTTCCCAAAATACTTCAAAAACCAGTTTACTCTCTTATGTCCCTGTGCTTGATCCCAAGGCTTAGCCAAGGTTAGTTTACACACAATTTGAAAAATGTAGCAACAGGATTGTGTCCTGACACGAAAAACCAGCTTCATGTTCAGTAATACCCTAGAAACACATGCTGCCAAGATGAAGCCATAGGGCAGGGGCCAGCAGCATCAGTGCCCTGGATCACAACTCTGTATTGTGCACTCCTTTTTTCTGGGCAACCTGGAAGGGACATTAAAAATGAGTGATGAATATAGTAGGTTATGAGCACTCACAATGGTCTAATGCGCAGATGGTGTAAATTTCTGATACTTGGTTTTGAGTAGGATTCACAGAACTGGAGGTTTACTAAAAATCTGGCTTGAAATATTTGAAATTAAAAATTGACTTTCTCGCCCCAAGTCTAGCTCCTGTGCGGTGGCCTGTACTGTAAGCTAGTGCAAAGCAGGTATCCAGAGTGTATATTTGCAGCATACTGACTTCTGCAAGGCTAAACATGCTGTGTGTGAAAGGATAGAGATAAATTTGTTGGATTGCAACTGTTTAGATACCTGTGTGATGTACCAGTTGACAATTAAGTGGATTTCCTGTGCTATGGATTCCTTTGCCTTCTGCTGGGCATTAAATGAAACAAATTAGTTCCATTGAATATTACATGCAGAAGTAAGTAAACCAGTGTAATTCTATTGCTAAGGGACAAAAGTACAGCTGGATTTCTGTCTCTGATTCCCTGGCTTGTGTTCAGATCTCTTCTGTCTGGGATGACTACCCACTGTGCTTTTTTAAATACATTTGCACAAAAATACTGAAATTAAGTAAAGCAGAACATATCCACAATCCTTTCAAAGTAGGGATCCTGCACAATCTGTCTTTGTGCTGAAAGACTTCTCTCTTGTGTCTTGGAGTGTGAGAACTTTGATAATGTCACTACATGTTTTCACCCACAGGACATTGCGTTCCCAGTTCTGACTCATGGGTGTGTGGTTGAACTGGGACTATTTTTATTACTTTTTTTTTGTTTTGTCACCAAGTGCTGCAATATTAAGTCTTTGCTCTTCTTTGAATATCTTCACTGCAATTTGAAGACAAATTGCACAGCTGACCTCAGGGAAAACACCATAATGCCATGTATAATCTCTCTGTCTTCAGCACCCCACTCTCATGGACGATTTGATTACCCCCAAAATAATGTATTTTAGGACAGGGCAGGGGATAGTCAATTGCTAACTGTTTGGCAGTGGTTTCTTGTAACATTAGGAAAATAGTCATAACATGTTTTCCCTCCAAAATGTGATTCAATGTTATTACTGCTAAAAAAAAGTAAAACTGTTTTCAACTAAGCTAGCATTTTCCACCAGAAAAAAAAAAAGTTCATAGGAGATCTTCTGGTGTTTTCTAGAAGACAGTGCCAGATGCTTCCTCCAACAGAGTATTGCAGTTTACATAAAACCATCATCAGCCTACTGGTTGGGATAATATCTTTACCCAGTAACTGTTTGTTAGTTTTACCCAATCCATCAAAGAAACATTTTTATACTATATGGGGCTGTGTGCAATAACTTAACTGAAATATATCATAGAAGTAATGAAAACAGGTACTGAATGTGATTAATATCTCCGATAAATCTTTTTTTTTAAACATTGCAGAGCTGCAATATTTCATATTTCCACAGGACTTTTCATGCTGTAGGATTTGAAGGCTAAAATTTTCTAATCAGAAAGGCAGAAAACACAAGGTAAATGATGAATAGGAAGTAGTTTTCATTAAAGCAGATTCCCTTCAGTTTTGGAGAAGACCTGGTTATTTCTTTGCATATTTATACATTACAACAACAACAACAACAAAAAATCTCTGGTTGGTAGCCATAATAACTTTTTTATCACCTTTAAATGTGAAGTTTCATTAGTTTTGGTGGCAGTGGCATCTATATGATTATGTATGGAAAGGTAGAAATCCCTGTTAGATATTGCTTCCTTTGAAAAATATCTAGAAAGCAAGTATTTAATATGTTCTTACATAAACTCTCAAAATGAGATGTATTTTCACAGCTTGGTTATTTGTTTGTTTGTTTGTGTTCCCCCCCGCCCTGCTTTCTGTTTATGTATAGAAGTAAGACAATCAGCTCTGGAGGCTTAGAAAAAATGTTCTTAATTTCACTCTGCTCCAAACAGATTTATCTCTCTTCAGTGTTTCCAGAAAATCTTGTTCTGAGCAGCTGTACCTTTTTGTCATGTCTTCCATCTAGATCTACCTTCTCAACTTTTGTTTTTCTTGTTCTCTCTGGAAACAAAAGTTACCAAAACCAATATTCAATCAGGAAATAGTTTACTACCACATCTATTATAAGGTCTTTGTTACTCTGAGAAATATTTATATGGCCTAAGATTATTTTGATGCCTGGTCTATTAGAGTAGAATAGAATAGAATAGAATAGAATAGAATAGAATAGAATAGAATAGAATAGACCAGGTTGGAAGAGGCCTTCAAGATCATTGCGTCCAACCTATCACCCAACCCACCTAATCAACTAAACCATGCAACCAAGCACCCTATCAAGTCTCCTCCTGAACACCTCCAGAGATGGTGACTCTCCAGCTCTCCTGAATCCCTTTGTTTTTAAATGCTATTTCCCAAGGAACCTTCTGAGTTAGTTCCTTGAGTAACTTGAAGTCCGCCCTCTGGAAGTTCAGAGATTACTTGCTGAGTAATCATTACTGTTCTGTCAAAGACTCACAAGCTCAAAATGCTCATGGAGTTGAGTATATTCTTCTTTAGAAAAGTTAATCATTTTAATAAGCTCCATTGTTTGGAATACTTGCAGCAAGATGGGTAGATGGGTTAAGAAAAAACAACAGCAAACAGATATACAACCTACTGATGCATAAACAACCTTATTTTTCACCATTCTATAAAATCTCTACTACTCGGGCTCAAGAATAAATGACCTCTGATTTCCATTTGACATCATCTCCTCCCTAACAGACTGCTCCTGTTTGTTTTTTGCTACTCAGCAATTGAACAGAACTGAAGAAACAAATACTTCATTTGGAGTTGCATAGATTCCTTAAAGACAAAACCCCAAGCATTCTCTTGAAAGCATAGCTATTTTTGAAAATGCAAGAATTCAGATTTTATGCTGAAAATCAGTAGTGGTGAGCAGTTTTGGAGTTTGTTGTTCTGTTTTGTTTTGTTTTTTAAATGTTGAAATGTTCTTGTCCTGAACCTCTTCCTTTTAGATTAGATTTAATCTTACCAGTGCTCTCCATCACTTAAATTCTAATATAATTCCTTCTCTCTCCAGAGGCTATAAAAATCAGAGTAACCTTGTATCTTCAGAAAATTTTTTTAATGGAGTTTAGACTAAAAGGAAGAAAAAAAGAAGACTACAACAGCCTCTCCACAGTGCAAAATTGTTTAATTCTGAAGAATTGTTTAATTCTGTGCTGATGGGGAAAAAAAGCTACACTGCAGACTTGATAACTGTAATTTCTGTTTGAGCAAACACATATGTAACTAAGACAGAGATAAGAGCTCTCTATTTCATGCCATCTGTGATTCAAACTCACTCCTGATTCTGAGGACTATGCAAAAAACCTTTGTATTTTTTAGTCATTACTTTAGTCAGACAGGGTCATAAAAGCTTCAGGTTTTGACAAAAAAAGCAACCTGTATTTGAATGGGAATTTTCATTTTCTAGCCTGTCCCAAGAAAGCTTTCAGTCTTTTTCTATGTACAATGGAAGGAGTGAAAGTGTGTCTGGTAGGGAGGCATGGAGAATTTTATTCTTAGTGATAAGAAAGTGTTTGCTTTCTCCCAGCTCTCAGTCCTCCTACCTGACTAATTGGTGTGACACTTAAAAGATATTAAGACAAACAGACTGTGAACGTACTTGAAGATACTAAAATTGGGAGGGGGAAAGGAGACAGAATATGCTTTTGATTTCTGGTACTGAAGGAAGAGTTGAAGAAAACAACAAAGACATTCACAGCTTTGAATTCTCTTGAGTTGCAGGGCATTACTTTATAATGAAACTTCTGATGTGAAGAAATTTCCATTTTTCATTCATCTCTAGCATTCAAGTATTTACTGAGATTCTAATAGATACTCACATCTCTAACTTTCATTTCCCATGATGCTATTTCTCAGTGAATATGACCATCTCTTGACTCATCAATTTGTTTTTAAAACATCTAAACATCTTTTAAAACAGGCCCACTATGTATATCCATTATTTGGATGCCTGGTCACCAGTGTGATTCCATTTCCACCTTATGTTTGTATTTTTAGATTTCTGAGGAACTTCAAGCTCTGTGAAAACAAACAAAACAATTTTGCATGTGATGCTGCTATGTGACTATATTTGAAGGGATCAGTCTTGACTGAAGACAATAATAATGGTCTGGGAAACTGGGAGCTATGAATGATGAAAAAGTATCTAGTTTGTGTAAGAGCAAAGGAAACATGAATGCATTTTTCTTAATCATAAGTTGAGTCAAAAGTAATGCACTACATTTAATTTAAAAAATAAGAGGTAGCTACAAGTGTAAATCTAAATGTGTCTCTGAAGAAACTGGGCTCCCTGGTGTGGTCAGGTCAATGTTGATACAATGGAAGGTTACAAGAAAGAGGAACATATGAGATAAACTATTGGATTAAAGATTAGTGAGCTTGTCCAGAAAGAAAACGTGGCAAGTTTTTTAAATTCATTGCTAGGTGGGCTGCTGGCTAGTGAGGAACATGCATGCAGAAAGCCTGCAAGTCAGACCCTGGATTCCAACAGGCTGAAATGAGTAGCCTGCTCTGGGGACATCACCAGGAGCCACAGTAAATCGCTTTTATTTGTATTCCAGAAACTTTTTCTGAGTGTCAGTATTGGTCATTGTTACAATATGATGTTTCTGCCCACTTTACTTCCATAATGTGTTGAAAGGACTTGCAAGGCACACTGTTGGTAACTAAAGCTCCAAATGGAGAATCCCAGGGAGGAAAAGCCAAGGCTGTGGCTGAATGTTTTCATTTTGTTCTGTGTTGTGCCACTGTGAGTTATGCAGCATAGTTTAAACCATGTTTAGTGATTGCAGATTACTGAGGATGAAATACATTGCAACCCCCCCCAAATTTCCAACTTCCCCTTAAGAAAACACATATATGTGTTCACACACAGGGACATGTAACTGGAGCTGAGGGTAGTTTGTTTTTTTCTGGAACTACTAAACTCATTGGTAATTTTAAAACACTTGCTCTCCTCCTTCCATTCCCAGTCCTTTCACTCCCTCTCTGACTTTTGCGGTTGCAACAATGCCATTATGCTAGTTTCCAGTAAGTATGACAAACCATTCTAATTAAGTAATTTAAAACAACAGTTTTATTGCAAACATATGTGAAACCAAGTGTATTCTTATATTAATTTTCCACTGCACTTTTGTGCAAATTAGGTGTCTTCAATCATTTTAAGTGTGATTTAGGAAAGCTGGAGTTGTTGGAACCCACTGTTTTGTGACAAAGATGCATTCCATGTTATTGAGATATATATGCTGGTAATACGTGTTTACAAGGAATATATTCAGTTTGATGAAGTTTAATTTACTAACAAATATTTTACATAATACTGTTTAAAATATTTTAACCTGAGGAAGTGGATAACCTGTGACTTTCAAATGTAGAAGATCTTGCCTTGTTAATTCAAGAATTTAAAAGATTTATTCAATTGGCATTTATGGCATGACACAGCTCTTTAAGTATTACTGTAAAGACCTACTAATATTTTCAGTATTCTTTTTAAATGCATGTTTTAAATTTAATTGTTTAAATTTTAAATAATCTGTTTAAATCTGCTTAACAAATATTTAATTTCTGTGAACACAGTGTCTGGTAACAGCTGTCTGAAATAAAGATTCTAGACATAAAAAGTAAGGTTTTATCTAAACAAAAGCTTGCGTAAGTATGAAGTGGAAGTTCAGGAGCAGATATGCAAAACCAAATTAACCTCAGATTGACAGAAATTAATGCAAGGCTCCTGAATCTGCTGTAGGAACTGCTAGTTTGGGTTCAGGGACCAAACTCCTCATTCAATATTTAGGGACATAAAAAAAATCTGTGAACTGGTTCTCAACAGTTCATTTTCTAAACTGAGAGGTATTGAGTCTTCTTCCCTACCTCTCTACATAAATTCAGTGATTTGCTCCAGGCTGCACTTCTCTCAAATAGAAATTCAGAATCTGAACTCTTTTTGAAGAAAGAAATACATGCAAGATGATTATCCCACTTTCACTTTCCAAGAGATAGAAGCTTCTATCATTAAAGTAGTCTTTCTGTCTCAGGATACTTAAACTCAATCTGTCCTTCTGAGGCATGTATCAGAAGCCAGGTCGTTCAGTTTCTGGGGTGAATGAACCTTGTGCTAGGTTTTAAAAGAGTTTGCAGCACTCATGCTCTCAAGTCCCCAGCTGAATTTGGTCTGATTCTATATGGTGTAAACAGAACAGGCCACATTCCTTCTCTAAAATTGGTACAGTAATGAACACAGGATACTAGTGACAGGAAAGAGGGAACAACATTATTTGCTATGTATTCTTACCTTAAAGTGATCCACAGTCTTACCACTTGCAGATCCAGAAAAGGCAGTACTTGTTTTCCCAAAGATACTTCATCAGATTTCATCACAGTCTTTTAACCTCCTCCTCTCAGCACTCATATCAGAGTCTGTGGCATCATCTCCTGATTTAAGGTCCTAAGTGCCTGTGACAGTTTCAGGCTATGCCTTTAAAAAGCTAGCTGCACATTTTTGATGAGGAGAGTGAAGAAGTACAAACAAATCCACAGTTGGGTGTAAAAAGGAAAGCAAGAGATTATTCTAAATAAAATTCATTGGTCAGATGTGTGGGATGTATTTCTAACAATCTCACTTTTTTTTTCATTTCATTCCATTCTTCTGGCTGCTGGTATGCATGCTACTTCACTGGAGAGACCCTTATCAGCTAAGCTGGCTTTCTAACAATGCTTTGAACAAATGGCTCTCCCTAACATTCTCTTTTCTCTTTTATTCTAATTAAACAGAGGAGAAGGGGAAGGGAGGTTAGGGGAGGGGAGGAGAAATGGGGCAGTTTTCCCCTGGCAAGGGGGATTTCTGTGCTGTTTTCTCTTTGCAAATACCTGTATAATTTTGTAAATACTGTATATTTGTACATATTCATTGCATTCCATTGTAGAGTATAATTTTGCTTGTGAATGCAGCTTCCATTTGCTTACCCAACTGAGTTTACCCAAGTTTTAGTTAATGCGGGTGGGTAAAACCATCACATTACACAAAATAATTGGCGCCCAATGTGGGGCAAGATTGCTTGATTTATTTCTGGCTCACATTAGGGAAGCAAAATGAAGTTATTTTGGATTCTGTGGCACCTGATATATTCTGTCCTAAGTGTGATTGTTCATAAATACATTATTTGCTTTATGTTTGATAAGCTGGGAAGGTGTTTGATATATAAATTGTACCTTTGGTTTAAATATAAAATTCAGCTTCTATATAATCAAATTTTAGGGTTCTTTTGGCTTAAGAGGTACGGGAATGTGATGGCAAAGCAACGAATTTGCCCACTGAAATTTACAAGTTCAGCATTCCAGTAGGTGAAAAGGCCATCCTCAGTAATGGCTGGGATCCCAGAATGATTTATTTGATGTGTGTAATCCTGCTGTTGGTAATAATTAATGTGTTCTTGTTAATGGCTCTGCTTCGGGAAAGGCAAGCAGCTAGACACAGGAGAAGCTGTTCTAACTCAAATCCAGAGGTTTCTAGTGATGAGGAGATAGGAGAAGCAGTTAGAAACAGGTCAGGAGTTATTGGTAAGGCATCTCTGAATGGGACCACTGCCAATTCTGGCAATCAGCCAGGAGCAGTGGCTGTAACTAAGATGGCAGCCACAATGTCATCGGCAGCCATTAGAGAAGGAAAATAATTTCCTTCTTCATCAGCAGGACTGGAAGTGGCCATTGCAGCAGCTCTTTTGTCTCAAAACCTGTCAGCTTCTGTTAAGCCTGCTGTAAATTCAAATGTAGCCCTAATTAAGCAAGCTTTAGATAGGAGAGGTAGGTGAAAGGCAGATGCAGGAGCCGATGGAGGGGAGCAGCAAGATCCCTTTGCTGGTGAGGGAACTTCTGTTAAAAAGCTCATTCTGAGGATGAAGAGAAGGTTTGTCTTAAAAACATAGCTGAGTTATTGAGACCATCACTGGGTACTGGATATGTGGAACAGGATACAGGTTCTGGTAGGGCAGCAGTTAATGGACATGCTTCTGAGCTTAAAGAGATCCTTAGGAGAGTGGCAGCAGGATTATGGGGACAGCATCTTCATGAAGATGAGACAGATGAGGACGATGATCACATCCAAGGAGCAAATACCCCCAGAGAGGAGATTAGGCATGTGAGAAAGGATTACATCAGAGCAGAGAATAAGCCAATTCTAACTTGGCTTGGCAGGTGTTTTGATACAGATGCACCAGCTCTAATAGTGGGAGACAAGTCAGCATCTCAGCTAGGAACCCTTTCAAAGACAGTTGGATAGACATCTAGGCAGGTGTCTTGGGAAGGTTTCTCTGTGAACATGTCATTACTGGCAGCACTCATGAGATACCCATCCTGAGATCACCTTCCATGGAATCCTAAACCTTGGAACACCATGGATGAGGGAATTAAGTGTTTGAGAGAGTTTGCTGTTTGCGGGGTGATGTGTGGCAAGAAATTATGGTGGAGCTCCCCCTACAGTTGGCCATTTCACTGACCAAATGAGACAACTGGAGGATAGTCTCACATGTGCTTCTTTGGTTTCAGCCATTGAAACTCTGTCTGGGAAAAGTGAGAATTGCATGAAAGAGCTGAAGGATAAATTTAAAAATTCCATACCCAAATTGACACAAGGATATAATTCCAATTCTTCTTTCTCCAGATTTCAGCTGTTAGATGTCCTCCAAGGAGGCCATTCCAAAACAAGTCAAACCTACACAGACCACAGAGGCAATCACATGGGAGTATTTGGATAACTCTGCGTGACCAGTTCGGTGAGAACATGAACAGATGGGATGGTCAACCAACTTCTGATCTTTTCAGGAGATTAAGGGAACTGCAGAGTGGCAGAGCCTGAGGTAACAATACCAGAAGGGTGGCTGTTATTTCCTCAGTTTCCCAGAACAATTCTAATAGCTCCAACAGTGATTCCAACTGCAACATCATGTCTTTACTGGCAGTCCTCACAGTAGCCAACTCCTATCTCCTTTACCTGGCAAGAATTTATAAAAGCCTCAGGCACCATCTTTACATGCGAAAAATTTGTCAGAGTTCAGGCAGCAAGGATATGTCTAAAAAGGTCGTCTCCCACTGATCTCTAGCCTGAATGATGAGTCCATTATTCCACCCAGAATGTGGCTCACATCTTGCCTATCTTACTGGGCTTGCTCAAAGCATCAGCCAAACTAGGTATCATAAGACTATGACAGATCTCCTACAGAATAGGCTAATTGAGTTAAGAGGATGGTACAAGCTCTGCAGTCCTGACAAAAACACAGCAAGGGAAATACAGTTATTTTACACTCACTACCAGTGTTTACTTGTTAGAGAGCAGTAGTACATGAACTGCTGTATCAGACTGTAGGTACAATCCAGCTGACAATATTAAAACCATTAATAATACGCAACAGTAATTGTTTTGGGAAATGAAACCTGAAACAGGATGGCAGACGGGAACAAGCTACCAGAAAAGAATATTTGATCTGATTTGCAATCTGTCCACTGCATGTTTCTCTGAAAGGAGACCAAGAATACACAGGCTTTGTTTTTCTACCTATACTTGCCCATTACTGAGGATTTTTGCCCTGTCCATGAATATGAACGCGTACATAAGATTGACAAGAAGTTTTGAATACATTGCATGTGCAGTGCATCCTGATTCCTCACGTGCAGTACATTTGACCTGTATCATCAGGGCATAAAGTGCACCATCTTTTTGGCCCACAGATTTATCCATAAAATATTTCCCAGCTTGAAATAGAAGAAAGCTTGACAGACAATGACATTGATCTATTTGATTAAGAAATTCTCCACAAAGATGCAGAATCAATTCTCCTCAGAGATTAATGTCATATAAAAAAAATCATGGTATGACCATCAGCAGAGTATCTAATTAACTTTAACATTAGGAAGTCAAACAAACATGCATCAACAGCTGTTTCCTAATGTCCTTGTGATAATCTAACAGCAGACCTGAAATTTGATCTGTGAATGACAGACAACAGCTTATATGATATATTTCAATATCTTAATGGGGTTTCACCTCTGTGAACTTCAAGGTGACTTTGATCCATAAAGACAAATTACAAAGACATTCCTGATCTCATCTAAGTACCTGTTGCTATGAGTAGTAAACAGAGCACAGGTCAGAAAACTATTTTGGTAATAGTTGCTTGTCCTCACCTTCTATATTTCTCCCTCGTGACAGTATAGACCTAGCTAACTGTTAAACTGCTAAACTGCTGCTAAACATATGTGTTACTCCTGAGAAAAATGTGAAACAATAGATTTTGAGCACTGTGACATGAGTTCCAGTGTATAAGATCTGTGGGAGAGATACCAGAAGTCACTGTGGATTGCAGGGAGAAAAAACACATAACCATGCTCCTAGGAAAAAGTGCTTAGGACTAATCAAAGGAAATACTAAGTACAGGACTGTATTCCATGAGAATACAGGAACTCCCATCTGCTGGAGTAGGAAGTGTGCCTCAAGAAGGTAAGCCATTTTGTCCATCTTTCCAAGAAGAATGAAGAATTATTAAGATCTAAAACACGCTTACACATGGTGATCTCTTGCACAATTTAGCTATGAGTGATTAGAAAATTAACTTGAGACTATAAAATTTTACTGACTAAATCCAGATATGTACCTTTTGCTTCATATCACAGAATAACAAAATATGATGGAATGATACGCTAATGTCCTAAGAAATCACAGAAGGAGGGGGGACAGTGAGTAGAAAAAAATTTTCAAGATTCATGAAGTCATAATTTTATAGCCTGAAGAGCAGGGCAATGACCTGCTTCTCATTCTCAAAGGGTTGATCTGTATATCATTCAATATTATACATAATACATTCAGAGAGTGTCAATAATTTTAAGTATATGCTTTTATTCAACGAATCTGTTAAAGATTATAGCTTAGTCATTGTGGTTGTTCGGATTCCATTTTTAGTGTAGGTTGAAATTTATGCTCGTGTTCAGTCTTAACTATTTTTTCTTGATGTGTTACCTCACCTTAACTGATGATAATATAGGAAAAGTCTCAAAAAAACCCAAATGTTTACACATGGCCTCTAGAAGGATTGAAAATTTCATCTTCATGAATACCAAGTCAAAATGAACATAACCAGACAAATAAAATAACTCTGGGAGAGAGTAGTACTGTTGTAAAAGTTGAAAGGAAAAAAAATAAATAAAAAATTTGCTCTCTGTCCGGCTCAAGAACACTTTATGCATTTACTGAGTAAACCTTTTTGGGTCTTGACTGTGTCAGGAGTTTTTTACATGCCAGATGGAATGAAGCATGAGTACTTTGTACCTCTTCCAAATAAATACATGCCAGGATATTGAAAGTTCCGAGTATTCCATCTTGCCACACAACTGAGCCAACACATTTCCCCCTCAAGTCACTGTTTTGTATCTAAGAGAAACAGAAGTGTAAGAAAGGAAGTGAGTCTGGTCTTAGCCAAAAGTGAATGAAAGTTGTCTATTTGTTTAGTTCCTCATATGGTTCCTATCACTTAGTATGAAAAGTGTCAACTAAATATTTAAGAATTCTGATTGAATTGAAAAACCTTTTTCTCGCTTTAGTGACTATTCCTCTTAACTTTTCAACCCACTAGAGTGTAGCAATAGTATTTGAAATGCTTGACAAATGACAAAATACAAACTATCAGTTTAGTTCAATATAGCTACATTTCTTATTATAAAGTTTTAATACAGTAAATTTTAAAAGACACTTCTTCCTTGCAAGGATTTAAAACCAGACAGTTCTTTAATAGGCAATTTCACAATGCACTGGGTTATTCACTCACTAATCAGGAATGTGAGTTGAATTAGACCTTCCTGATAATGTGTTGTTGCAAAATAAGTTTTGAGCTTTTACAAAGAAATTTCAGCAATTGCAGCCACCTGAAGGTAAGGAAAAAGGGATTAATAAGAATGTAGTCACTTCGCCTCCTTTTTACACAGAAGCTTTTTGTCAGATGCCACCCAAACGTGACTCTGCTGATTCTCAAAGGTCTGTACTGGGAAAAAATAAAAGGAATATAAATATCTGTTCTTAAGGTTCCTTGGAGATGGACTTTGTATTGTTAGGTGCCTGGTTCCTAGTCAAGCCTTGCTTTCAAGTACAGCCCTAGACCTAGACCTCACTGAGTGCTAAAGCTGATCCTTTTTGTCTCACTGGACTAAGTACATGGTTTCTGTGTGACAAGGCCTATTCATAAGTCCAGAGGGCAGTTTGCAATTAACTAGGGGC
The DNA here is from genome assembly GCA_015227895.2 of Colaptes auratus. Taxonomy (NCBI): domain Eukaryota; kingdom Metazoa; phylum Chordata; class Aves; order Piciformes; family Picidae; genus Colaptes; species Colaptes auratus. Next base: position 82,273,951 of record CM026897.1, on the reverse strand, counting down.
CTGAGGCTTTTTTTGAGGTCTTTTGAAACTACAGAAATACTAGTTTACAGTTTGTAAACATCAGTTTACAATAAACATTCAGAGCTTGTGTGAGTTCTATTTTATGAATCAGAATTTCTTGCTAGGAGTGCAAAATCTAGGCTTCAATCCTTGCTCTGGCATCTAATTGCCACAGGAACAGGGAGCAGTCCACTGGTTATGATAGTAGATATTTTAATAAGTACTAAGTAAAAGGAATAGTAGATAAAAGAACATAAAACTCTGACTCTCATGGCTTATCATGTGTATCATTTGTAAAATAAAAAGTAAACATAAACTGAATTACCAAGCATTCCAATATTTAATGTGGTGGTATTGCAGTAAAACAACGCTGAGTCACCTTACTGTGAACTTTACAGAGAAAGGAGGGTTGCTTTCAGCAGGCCAAACTAGCCTGGCTAAACTCTTCATTTGATTGTCCATTTTATCAGATTACATAGGTTCAGGATTGCATTTGCTTTCACTCCCTCTATATGAAGCAACTTCCAAAGCAGAATGTCAGTGCAGTAACATATTTATGGAAACTTCAATCAACACTTCACTCCAAACAATTTGCAAAATTGAGCAGATTTCAAAGAAGTTTCTGGAATCCTTTGTAGCTCTTCCTTTGTTCTTTGTTTGATTATTTTTTTTTAATTCAAGTACTGACAAGGTGGTTGAAGTTAAAAATTTACAAAGGTAAATTTTACTTAATGGGCTTATTTCATTTGTCAGGCACGCTACTGCTGCATTATTTTTCAAGTGCAGAAAAAAAATGGAATTTATCAGAGACACACAAATGAACATGTCTATTTCAAGCCTTTTGATCTTTACTATTTTATCCTCAGACAAAATCTGTGTTGGTGTAAGAAATACTAAAATGGTGCTAATGACACAAATAAGGCATCCTCAAATGTTAAGTATCTGAGCAATAGCAAGGGCGAAAGAAAAACCTCATTGTTGTTCCATTACTAATTGCTGGATACCAGAGAAGCTTGGATTTGCTCTTCTTATACAAAATAATGCACATTTTAAAGCAAAGGTTAAAAAAATGGAATTTTCCTCACTTTTTGACTGCAAATGGTATGTCATGACTTCTTTCCATTCACTTTAAAGTTCTTTTCAGAGCAGAGTTATTCTGAGCAGGAACTTCTAAAGCAAGAATATTAAATGTTAATTAAATCTCGCATTTTGTAATACTAACGCCCTCCCTTGCACCCCCCATCAATATAGGAGATCTGTATGACAATTTACTAAATATCGTACTTGCCACCTGTATCAAAAGTAATTTAGGTACAGGTATTGGTCAGATGGAACTACTGAGCAATATAATTTTAGGGCTAATTTATGGGCTCAGATCTCAGGAACAGAAGCACAAGACATACACCACTTTTAACCCAGTAACCTGTGTTGGTATGCAATTATCACAGAACCAAATGACAGTAGCATAAAACCAGCATATCCTAGGGAAACTAAGTTACAGAGTGTTCTCGTGATTTGACCTTCTTAGACAGAACTCATATATTTCTTCTAAAAGATAATATTGGACATGCTGAAAACTAATCACCAAACAATTTTACAAATGTTTAGATCAAGCTTTCTTGCTTTTTAAGAGATGTCTGTAGACTGTAGGTCAGGCCCATTGTGACTGTTTTAGGCTGTGCCTTTGAGAAAGGGACAGTTACTGGAACACTCTGGCTGAATGTTTTGAAAACAAAGATCAAGTGTAAACGAATTTCATTGGTAGATTGGTAGAATGCAACTTTAAATTTTTAGCTTTAGTTCAGTTTGAATCTCAGTCAATTCAGTCTGTCTCAGTCCCTCTGAACAGTTGCTGTCTTTCCTCTGTGCTGGACAGAGTTGACCTTGAACTAACTGAGCTAACAGATAAGAAACTAATTCTTGCATACACTTTGAGCTAACAGAATTTCCTCCTTAATAATTACCTTTTCTCTCTCTAACCCTGTTTGGGAAAAAAGGGAGGTAGGGGAAGATGGGGGACGGTTGGGGGAAACCATCCTGGCTAGAGGAAGGAAAGGTCTTTTCTGTGTTACGTTTTTTGCTGTATATTTCTGTATATATTGTGAATACTGTATATTGTGTACATATTCATCTGCATTTCATCCTGCTTGTAAATATAGCTTGTCCATTTTTGCTTCTCCGACTCAGTTAGCTGTGCTTTCTTTGCGTGTGTGTGTGAGAACTGAACCTCTCACCACCACACCCATAGTAATATAAATCAACATGTTAGTTGTAAGTTTAATTATGGAGGATTTTCTGAAAGTGGAAGGTAGAACTGACCTGTCTCTCTACATGTTACCAAAAAGTGTTTAATGTTTTGTCAAACAACTAGCCTGTATTTGAATTGAAAACTTCATTCTGATCTGCATTCTCTTCCTAGAATTTCACAACATTACATTTTATTAAAAAAAAAAACAACACTCAAAAAATGTAAATCAGACTACGGTAGAAATGTCTTCTGCTATCACCTGAGTGCTACTAATTTTTTCTTGATGCATATTAACAAGATCAGAAACTACTCCATGGTTTTGAAAGAAAAGATATTCAAGGTCATGAAAAAGTTACAAGTATGTAACTGTGCTGATTTTGTACCTTACATGTGAGATTACAATCCAGAGTGCATAAATTCTAGACTCCTTTTCCCCAACCATCAGCTAAAAATAGACCCATGGTAATTATCAAGGAATAAAACACAGCATATTTGATTCTGAAGATTTCTGTTAGTATCTAGGAAAAAGGGAAATTGTGTGTTTTCCCAGTGCAGCTGCTGAGAATTTAAAATCCTCCAGAACAAATTCAGAGTTGAGGTAAGCAAGATCAGGGACTTTGAATGACTAGTGGATGAGGAATTCAGATATCTGCTGAGAATACTACCTTCTTAAAAATACCTGGCAGTAAAATTTACATAGAATAGAATAGAATAGAATAGAATAGAATAGAATAGAATAGAATAGAATAGAATAGAATGAACCAGGTTGGAAGAGACCTTCGAGATCATTGTGTCCAGCTCATCATCCAACACCATCTAACCAACTACACCATGGCACCAAGCACCCTATCAAGTCTCCTTCTAAACACCTCCAGTGATGGTGATTCCAGCACCTCTCTGGGCAGCCCTTTCCAATGGATAATCATTCTCTGTATGAAGAATTTCTTCCTAGCATCCAGCCTAAATCTCCCCTGGCACAGCTTGAGACTGTGTCCTCTTGTTCTGGTGCTGGTTGCATGGGAGAAGAGACCAACCCACGCCTGTCTACAACCTCCCTTAAGGTAGTTGTAGAGAGCAATAAGGTCTCCCCCAAGCCTCCTCTTCTCCAGGCTAAGCAACCCCAGCTCCCTCAGCCTCTCTTCATAGGGCTTGTGCTCCAAACCCCTCACCAGCTTTGTTGCCCTTCTCTGGACACGTTCCAGCAAACCAGCATCCTTCCTGAACTGAAGGGCCCAGAATTGGACACAGGACTCAAGGTGTGGCCTAACCAGTGCAGTGTACAGGGCCAGAATGACCTCCCTGCTCCTGCTGGACACACTGCTCCTGATACAGGCCAGGATGCCATTGGCCTTCTTGGCTGCCTGGGCACATTGTTGGCTCATGTTCAGCCTACAATCAGCCAGTAACCCCAGGTCCTTCTCTGCCTGGTTGCTCTCCAGCCACTCTGACCCCAGCCTGTAGCACTGCATGGGGTTGTTGTGGCCAATGTGTAGAACCCAGCACTTGGATGTGTTAAATCTCATGCTGTTGGACTCTGCCCTTCTGGCCAGCCTGTCAAGGTCATTCTGCAGAGCTCTGCAGAGCTCTCCTACCCTCTAACAGATCAACATACTAGTGTGTGTGTCACTGTGTCACTGACACAGGTCACAGGTCCTGAGAGACTGCTAGAAAAGGTGTGGCTTAAATTGATTACTGGATTTTACAAGGACATTTTCCCACAGAAAAATATTGTTTAAAATAAAAATTTGAAAAATCATAGTAAAAAAGCATTAATGCCCAAATTGCTAACAGATCATTCTAGTATTATAGAATAGTTAGTGAACATTGAATAATGGAAAGATCATGTATTTTGTATTATAATTATCTGAATTTGGGAATGGAATATAGGAATATTTTTCTACAGTTTAGAATAGTCTGATGCCCATGGGTGCTTGGGTCTGTAACATTATGGGTCTAGTTCAGTGAGGCACGGACAGAACCAGCATATTCTCATGCCATCAGTTGGAGAACAGTCAGTGCCTCAAGGGACTACTTGGCACTCAGACAATCGAGTTGTATGTTCGTCAGTGAATAATGGATCCTACCCATTTACGTTTCTGGCTTCTTTCTCTTCATTTGTACGAGGGCTTTTAACATAATTTGAATCTGGGGAGTAGGGGAGGAAGTGGCAGAGATTCATTATCTATTGATAGATAATTCATCAGTCTAAAACAAAAGCACTGAAAGTGCGAATGTTCACCTTTGTTTTGCAGCATATGACACAGTAAAAGTAGAGTTTTAATTGCACTAGCTGAAGCTAGCTTTGTGATAGAGGCTGTATTAATTCACTGCAGGCTTGCAAGTTATAGAATTGCATTTTTTTACCTTTTTATTCTTGCTGCTTGTACTCTTCCACTCTTAGGTTATTCACTTAATCTAGCATTTCTCTTGCTCTGGCTATTCTGATTGAGGTGCTTTAGGAAAGAATTCATTGGTTGTTTTTCTTGTGAGCCCCAGATGTTTGTAATAATATACTTGAGAACTGAATGCCAGTGGTAAAGGGTTATTCCTGCACAGGGAATAGTTTTCACCTGACACTGAGCAATAGCTTCTGGGGGAAGACAGGGCACCAATTTTTTAGCTGACAGTTAATATGCAAACAAAAAAATAATCATGGTAAAATTGGATTATATATATAACTTCCATTGTTTGAGGTTGAAAGGCAAGCATAAGAAGTGACTAACATAAAATATTACTTTAGAAGTGACTAACATAAACTATTACTTTAGAATTGCTTCAAAAACTTATTTGACCACTAATCTCCTTTCAGCCTTACCACCATTTTGCTTTAAAGAGAAAAAAAAAACCAAACAACTTCTGCTTTTCCCACAATCCAGAAAGTATTAAATGGGAAAAAATGCAATAAAAATCTCTCATTATTCCTGTGCTTTAAAAGCATTTTCATTGGTACTTGCAATAAAGATGCAATAATATGGTACTGTAACCTTTTTCCCTTCCCTGACCTATTTCCTAGTTTTTTTTTGTCACGTATTTTCTATACTTTTAATATGGACTGCATTTTATCAATTTGCATCAAGACAGCCATTTTTTTTAAATTACCTCCACCAAAATAGCAGACATTGAACTGGGTTTATTGTTTACTGAGTGTACAAATACCTTTCTGCATCTTTCACAGATATGTGTTGATATTCTCCCATATTAAATGAACAGATTCTTTTTGCTTGCCTATCCAGTGAGTCACTGTCAAGCCAAAGCATTTTACAAGGAATTATTTACACAGTGTTAGAAGTTGTTGTATAATATGTATGGACAAAGTTCATGTAACTTGGATAAAGTTCATAATATCATATCACTTCTAGGTACTTGTATCCTGAACAAATTTTTTTCTATTATCCTGTCGTACTAAATCCAGAGGCTGTATTTGGTTGAATGTTACATGGAAAAATGGATTTTTGTTAAATTAAAGTAAGTCACAGATATAATTGATACTCTTTTCTCTTTTTTTTTTTCTCTTTAAAGGAGGATGCTTCATTTCTTTATCTAGCTACTGAGCTAGAAAGACATTATGATTAAGAAGATTTTCTTTGAACTGCATAAATTGATGTGACAATCCATCCTGTGGCATCAAACATGACTTATGCATGGGAAACATTTTATTAATACATACTGAGGAAATTTTTGCATATATTTTTAAAATTAGGCCAAAGTAACTGATTTATTTTCATGACATCATTCAACAAATGGTTTGTCACATAAGAGATGTAATTTTCAGTGCCACCCTAACTATACATATTACTAACAACACGCAATTGAAATAGAGTTGTATTCCATAAACTTAGGCCCACTTTTATTTCTGAAGGACAACAGCATAGTCTAAGCTGTCCAGTTTCTCAAAAGCTTAGCTCCATGTACAGTTCTGCTTTACTAATAATCAGGCCTGTACCATCTTTACCAACACGTAAGTCCTCATGAGAAATACATGTGGACTGAAAGTATTATATTACTGCTTTCACACTATATATGTTATGCATAATTTTATATCAGTACAAAGAAGAAAAAGGTTGGAGAAATTTGAAATTGGTGAAAAGTGTAACTATGTCTTAATTCTGATTTCCATTTTGTTTGCCAGTTACTATTTGGAATCAAGCTAGCTTAATTCAGAAGTACAGTTTATTTTATTAGATCCTGAGTTTCTTTTTAAGGGAAGAATATGCTTTCAAAGAAATTAAGTACCATAACGGTATTTAACTGTATCACACTTCAGAAAGTGTTTTTAATCTTTCCTTTTAACTGAAATCTTTCAGCCTTTATCCAAATATGTAGTGTAAGCAGCCTGTGACTTCCTCAGTATAACTGTCAAAGAATTGTTTAAGAATTAATAAAACACCACTCTATGCAGGTAAGTATGGGAGTGTTACAGAAAGGGATCAGCCCAGGACAAAAGATAGTAAAATCTGTGTTTAACAAGCACCTGGAATGTTAGTGGCATTGTATTATAGCCTAGCCCATTATCTCAATTTAACTGATAATTAATTTAAAATGTTTTAATGAATATTTTAATTAGTGTATGTCCAATATGCAAGCCTGCAGAAATCGAATTAGGCTTTCTTTGTATCACAATTTCATTTGTGGTGAAAAAAGAAAGATTTACTGTTTCAGTGCTTCCCTATCTTGTATGCAGAATGTTTCTTCTAGGGACAAATTCAAAAGAGGGACATAAAATAAATAAAGGTTTCATTTTATCATTCCCAAAATCAGTTGCTTCAGCTAGACATCTTTTTGCTTTAGTTCTTTACTTTGGAAAGTTTGAAAAGTTTCAAATAAATGAGTTTTGACCTAGAAGACTTTGTTCAGCTTTTACCTTTGATAAATCCCAAACAAAATACCTTCAACAGGCAATACCAAAATAATAATAAAATAATCAATCTGAAATACTCATGACTTGGGGAAAATTTGAGGTCGTACTATGTATCTAATTTGGAAAGTGCTAATTTGGTTTCTATTTTCATACAAGAGTAAGTACAGAAGTTTCATGTTACTGTATCAGCCCCACCAAAACAGGTAAATATTTTCTTTTTTTATATTAGTTTGTTGTGATATTTTTTTAATAAGAAAGAGGTGACTAAATTTAAAAGTGATTATGTCTTTGTATTTCTGATATGGCTAGTCTACCTGATTTTCATGAAAAATTATTTCTGTGATTCTTGTCTGCTTTATAATTACTCATAATTTCCTGCATTGTTTCCAACTCTCTTTGTGACTCCACAAATAAAGAACACAAATAAACTGCTTTGTGTGTGTGTGTGTGTTCAGTTCATTGTTTGTAAGGCTGGGCTGATACACAGGATACTTTTTTCCAAAAGGAAAAGTGCCATCTACTGAATCACTGAGACAAAATTTTGCAGCATCTTAGGAGATTTTCCTGAGAGACCTCCTTTCCAACTACTGATCAGGCCAAGCCTTATTAACTTGTGAGCTTTGATGAGATCATTGCTGCCAATGGTGTGGTAGAGTGCCACATTACTTCACTAAGTATCTAATCTGCATTTTATTTTTGTTTGGGTTTTTTTGGTGTTGTTTTTGTTATTGTTGGTTTGGTTTGGTTTGGTTTTCCTGGATTAAAAAGTGTTAGTGGAAGATCAGTGAATTGCACTTTGAAGGTCTTAGGCTTTCATTCCCAAAATAAGTTTCTTCCACAAGACAGCTGGGGAGACTTGAGCATCCTCTGCATCTTCTTAATGGCCTACATATGACAGACTTCCAATAAGGAGTTACTCCTTTTTTTTCTTTTCTTTTCTTTTTTTTTTTTTTCTGATTAACCTCTTCAGATTTGGTGAAGATACAGACAGAAATACTTCCAAAATGATAACCTAATAAATCACATGTAAACACTGAGAAGGAAAAGGAAAGCAGCTAGTGTTCCCGAGGCTGCTGGTCGCATTGTGTTCCCAAGCAAGATTCCCGCTGGAACAGAGGACAACAAGGTTGGTGAGGGGTTTGGAACACAAGCCCTATGAAGAGAGGCTGAGGGAGCTGGGGTTGCTTAGCCTGGAGAAGAGGAGACTCAGGGGTGACTATTGCTCTCTACAACTACCTGAGGGGAGGTTGTAGACAGGCAGAGGTTGGTCTCTGCTCCCAGGCAGCCAGTACCAGAACAAGAGGACACAGTCTCAAGCTGCACCAGGGGAGGTTTAGACTGGATGTTAGGAGGAAGTTCTACACAGAGAGAGTGATTGACCATTGGAATGGTCTGCCCAGGGAGGTGGTGGAGTCACCATCATTGGAGGTGTTCAGGAGACTTGATGGGGAGCTTGGTGTCATGATCTAGTTGTTTGGGTGGGTTGGATTGGCTGATAGGTTGGACGTGATGATCTTGAAGGTCTCTTCCAACCTGGTGTATTGTATTGATAAATCACATTCACTGGCAGAGACATAAGCTAAAGAAATAGAACAACTAGCAGATAACTTTGCTGTGGCATACTACCTATCAGTTAATTGAGACACAATTTAGGACAAAGAGTTTTACTCTGGACTTAGAAGAGCTGTCATATTGTTTAGGGATTAGTAGTAGATGCTTAGATGAACACAGAGTATCAGCCACTGTATGGTTCTGCACATCTTTTAGAAGAATGCCATTACAAAAGGGGAAGGATTGATGAAGTCAACACAATTTATATCTTCAAAAGTTTGGGATGTCTCCAAATGTGGTCACAGGATGAAGGACATTGGATAACCAGAAGATTATGGGTAATCTTGTCATAACTTCAAACTAACTGATGAGATAGAACAGGAATCAATTTTCCCTTAAAGATACTTAGCTGTGAGAAGCATTAGAGCTTTACACAGTAACAATAAAAAAGTAAGCAACTGAAAAATATGGCTAATCATGAATGCTCAATTAGGCTGGAAAAAATGTAGAGGGTGTGTAGCAAATCTGGTAGCAATTTTGTGACAATGCGGATGATTTCTACAGAAATGTAGCAGGAACCTTTCCTTACCTTTTTAACCTATGTTATGTATAGGTATGAATGATACACTGTTACATTGTATCTCTAATTTCTGACAGAAACTATAATAATACAATAAACCAGGTTGGAAGAGACCTTCAAGATTATCGCGTCCAACCTATCAACCAATCCAACCCACCTAAACAACTAAACCATGCAACAAGCACCCCATCAAGTCTCCTCCTGAGCACCTCCAATGAAGGTGACTCCACCACCTCCACAGGTAGCCGATTCCAATGGGCAATCACTTCTTCCTAACATCCAGCCCAAACCTCCCCTGGCACAGCTTGAGACTGTGTCCTCTTGTTCTGGTGCTGGCTGCCTGAGAGAGGAGACCAACCTCCACCTGTCCACAACCTCCCTTCAGGTAGTTGTAGAGAGCAATAAGGTCACCCCTGAGTCTCCTCCTCTCCAGGCTAAGCAACCCCAGCTCCCTCAGCCTCTCCTCATAGGGCTTGTCTTCCAAACCCCTCACCAACTTCCTTGCCCATCTCTGGACACGTTCCTGCAAGACAACATCCTTCCTAAACTGAGGGACCCAGAACTGGACACAGGACTCAAGGTGCGGCCTAACCAGTGCAGTGTAGAGGGGCAGAATGACCTCCCTGCTCGTGCTGGCCACACTGTTCCTGATGCAGGCCAGGATGCCATTGGCCTACTTGGCTGCCTGGGCACACTGCAGGCTCATGTTCAGCCTACAATCAACCAGTACCCCCAGGTCCCTCTCTGCCTGGCCACTCTCAAGCCACTCTGACCCCAGCCTGTAGCACTGCATGGAGTTGTTGTGGCCAATGTGCAGAACCCGGCACTTGGATGTGTTCAATCTCATGCCATTAGATTCTGCCCTTCTGTCCAGCCTGTTGAGGTCCCACTGCAAAGCCTCTCTGCCCTCCAGCAGATCAACTCCTGTCCCCAGCTTGGTGTCGTCCGCAAATTTACTGATGATGGACTCAATGCCCTCATCCAGATCATCAATAAAGATGTTAAAGAGCATGGGGCCCAGCACTGATCCTTGGGGCACACCACTAGTGACAGGCCGCCAGCCGATGTGGCACCATTCACCACCACTCTCTGGGCTCAGCCCTCCAGCCAGTTCCTAACCCAACGCAGTGTGCTCCTGTCCAAGCCATTGGCTGCCAGCTTGGCCAGGACTTTGCTGTGGAAGACAGTGCCAAAGGCCTTGCTGAGGTCCAGGTAGACCACATTCACAGGCCTCCCCACATCCACCAGACGGGTCACCTGATCCTAGAAAGATATCAGGTTGGTCAGGCAGGACCTGCCCTTCCTAAATCCATGTTGGCTGGGCCTGATCCCTTGGCCATCCTGTAAGTGCTGTGTGATTGCACTCAAGATTAAACACATCCAAGTGCCTGGTTCTGCACATTGGCCACGATAACCTCATACAGTGCTACAGGCTGGGGTCAGAGTGGCTGGAGAGCAGCCAGGCAGAGAGGACCTGGGGGTACTGGTTGATTGGATTGTAGGCTGAACATGAGCCTGCAGTGTGCCCAGGCAGCCAAGAGGGCCAATGGCATCCTGGCCTGCATCAGGAACAGTGTGGCCAGCAGGAGCAGGGAGGTCATTCTGCCCCTGTACACTGCACTGGTTAGGCCACACCTTGAGTCCTGTGTCCAGTTCTGGGCCCCTCAGTTTAGGAAGGATGTTGTCTTGCTGGAACGTGTCCAGAGAAAGGCAACAAAGTTGGTGAGGGGTTTGGAGCACAAGCCCTATGAGGAGAGGCTGAGGGAGCTGGGGTTGCTTAGCCTGGAGAGGAGGAGACTCAGGGGTGACCTTATTGCTCTCTACAACTACCTTAAGGGAGGTTGTAGACAGGCAGAGGTTGGTCTCTTCTCCCAGGCAGCCAGTACCAGAACAAGAGGACACAGTCTCAGGCTGTGCCAGGGCAGGTTTAGGCTGGATGCTAGGAAGAAGTTCTATACAGAGAGAGTGATTGCCCATTGGAATGGTCTACCTGTGGAGGTGGTGGAGTCACCTTCATTGGAGGTGTTCAGGAGGAGACTTGATGGGGTGCTTGGTTGCATGGTTTAGTTGTTTAGGTGGGTTGGATTGGTTGATGGGTTGGACGCGATGATCTTGAAGGTCTCTTTCAACCTGGTGTATTGTATTGTATTGTATTGTATTGTATTGTATTGTATTAAGATGACCTGTTCCATTATCTTGCCTGGCACTGAGGTCAGGCTGACAGGCCTTTAATTCCCTGGCTCTTCCAACTGGCCCTTCTTGCGGATGGGCACCACGTTTGGCCAGCTTCCAGTCTTCTGGGACCTCTCCAGTGAGTCAGGACTGCTGAAAAATGATGGAGAGCAGCTTGGACATCTCATCTGCCAGCTCTCTCAGCACCCTAGGATGGATCCCATCTGGTCCCATGGACTTGTGTGGGTCCAAGCGGCTGAGAAGATCTCTAACTATCCCATCCTGGAACAGAGGAAAACTAGGCATATTTTTCTCTGCTTAAAGTGGATACGTGCAGGCTTCTGTATGGATAATTTCACAGATAGCTTTTCATAAATGTTGGGGGTGTGCATGTGGGTATTTTTCCTCCGTATCCCTACACCCTATTTGAGGGACAGTATTTGAACATGTTAATTAAAACTTACTCAACAAGTTGTGGGTTGCTTTCTTCCTAATTTAGTGGTGACTGCAGTTTGGAAATTCAGACTGTATTACTTAGCTAGCTTCAAACATCATATGATGTTGCTCATACAGAAACAGTTAAGCAAAAATAACCAGCAAGAATGTTTTTAAAAGTCAGTGTTGGAGGAGCTTTCATTTGCTGAGATGAAAAATAATTCACCATGAGAATTAAAGAATGTCAAGAGAAAGTACATAGGCCTTTTTTTCTGACACAAACTCCTTGAAATTGTTTAAAAGTACTATGATACATTTGGACATTAAAAAAAATGAAATTACAATGTATACCCAATAACAAATTATTTTAACTGAAGACCACAGGATTTATGGTGGTAAAAAGTGGAAAGATAATTACACCTAACCCAAGACAGTAAGAGTGGCTGTCAGGATCTGTCTGTCATACCCCAGACCTGCACCGTTCCCAGAGATAAACTGGTCATCACCAGGTGAGATTTTTACCTACCATGTGCAGACACACTGCTCTGGGCAAGGTTTCTGCTTTCCCACCCCTGCTCTAGCTAGGTTAAACTATCTCAGACTGCCAAAGCTCTCAGAAGCATTTACAATATCAAAGACAGTAGCAACCACGCAGGGTAATGCTTAAAGCGGGGCTTGGCTGCCTGCCCTCTTCTTGCTGTTCATAGATAGTGGGTGGTAGAAATACCTAAAACAATTCCTTTTACCTGAACATGCTGTCTTTTCACAGTAAGATGAAAATAACCAAAGTTGAGTGATATGTAACAATCCCTTTCTTTTGCCCCACTGATTGGTCTCTGAATTCAAACACCAGCGAAAGTGTGAGTTCAAAAGCAGCACTGGCCTCTACCTTAGAGAAAGAGACAGTGTATTCATAAAAGCTGTTCATAAAAGCTCACGTGCATTTTCATTTCTATCTGATGAGGTGCACAACCTTTACTTCCTAGCTAGAAGAGGATGAACGGATCACTCTGAGTTTGCAGGGCAGTATGTGGGGGGGGACCACATTCGTCTTTCACCTATTTGGTGGCATTTACAAAACATAGTCCTTCCAGTAGCCTCCCCACAGCTGTTAAAACGAGCAGTATGTACCCACCCCAGAGGGACAGAACGGCTACTCCACAGAGCAAAGGTGAGTGTCATTTCCCAATTATGACTTTTTTCGCCAGAAATAGGCACTGTTGTCCTCTTCGACAGGAATCTTGCTATACAAGTCGGTGACAAGTCTTTCCTTTTGGGGGGTTGTTTTGGCGGGTGCAACCACCGCCCCCCAAACCCCAAAGACCTCCGGGAAGAAGGTCCAAGGTGACCCATCGGCGTGCACTCCCCCCACTGGCTGTGGGGCAGAGACAGGGGAGTAAGGGAATGGGGTGTGTGTGGGGTCCTCTTCCGGAACAGTCTCTCTGGCTCTCCCGCCCCCCAGGAACGGAGTGCGAGAGGGGGCGATGCCGCGGGGGGGCGGGCGCTCCTCCCCGGCCCCTTTCCCCGGCCGGAGCCGGAGCCCTAGCTTGAGCCGGAGCCGGAGCGGGCGGCGGCGCGGGCGGGGCGAGGCGCAGGCGCGGCTCACGGCGGGCTGCAGCCGGGCCCCCGCGCCGCTCCCGGGAGCCGATGGCAGCTGCACAGCGCGGCCGCCCGGCGGAGCGCGGCGCGGCTCGGCGCCCCCGGCGCGGGATGCGCGGGCGGGCAGGCGGCGGCGGCAGCGGCTGCGGCAGCTCCGGGAGACGGAGGGACGGGGCCGGGTGGCCGGCGGCCGCCGCGCTCGCCTGACCTGCGTGCCCCACTGGTGTCGCCGGGCTGCCCCGAAGGATGTCCGCCCAGTCCAAGGGAACCGCATCCTCCTCCTCGTCGCCGTCCGAGGGGCCGCCGGCAGCCTCCAAAGCCAAGGTGAAGGAGCAGATCAAGATCATAGTGGAAGATTTGGAATTAGTCCTGGGGGACCTGAAAGACGTAGCCAAGGAACTTAAGGAGGTGAGAAGCGGAGGGCTACTCGGGCGGACCCCCAGCATGCCGCGTGGGGGACGAGCATTCTTTGCCTGTGGGCCCTGTTCCGCCCCGGGGCTCTGCTTCTGCCCCTAGGCTCCTTTCACCACTTCTTCGCCACGAGTCGATCAACTGGTGTCCAGGCTGGACACGGGGTAGCCTTGGCCATGCCCCGGGGCGGCCGGCTGTGCTCCTCTGCGGCACCCGGCTATCCGGAACGGGACGGGGCGGTGCTGCTGCAGCCCCGTGTCCCGGGTGCGGTGCGCCCTCGCGCCGGCCGTGCGCCCCCGGCTGCGAGACGGCTCTTTACGGGGACTTCCCACCTCGGCGCAACCCGCGGAGTTGTTTTGGTTTTTCCCGGGAGGCCTGCGGTGCCTTTCCTGCGGGGTCCCCGGTGGGCAAGGACCTGCGGAACCCGCAGACCTGCCTGATCCCGCGCTGCGCCGTGCCGGCTTCTCGACGGTGGAGGGGCGTCAGGACCGGCTCCACTCCAGTTCCAGCGGGTTTAACTTTTCAGCTGCACGGTGCTCCCCCATAGTCACCCCCCGGGAAGGAGCGCGACTCGGATCCCGAGACCAGTGAGGTCTGCGGGGGGTCCCGGATGCCCCATACCCGCCGCTCTAAGCGAAGGGTCCCTGCCCGTCTTGGCAGTACCGGGTCGGCGAATTCTGCTTCTGCCTCTGCAGGAGGCTTCACCGGGAGCTGAGCGCCGCGTTTATATTGCCTATGAGGAAAGATTGCCTTCGCAATCTTCCTTTTGCCGGTGGCGAGTGTCATCTCCTCTAGGTTAATCTGCAGGCAGAGCGCGATTACCGCGGGCATGTTTCTAAGTAGGGAAACGCTGTAGCTGAAGGAAGAAAATTTGGCAGTCCTTTTGGAGATTTCCACGTTATCTTGATTTTTGCTACACAAATGGTCGACAGATGGTTGGATTATGCACCGAAATTAAAGTCTAGACTCTCACTGCATTTCTTTATAATCCTGTGTTTGACATTTATAACAGGCTGAATTTTGTCTATAAAATACAGTTTTATATTTCAAAAATGCTGTCAACAAGTTTCATTGAACAGACTTTTGCCATCTGAGGCAGTCTGAAACTGACCCCGTGCTTTGTATGATGTTGAAAGATGTATAAACGTACGGCTCACTAATCACAGCTGTTAGACTTCTTTCACACCCGCAATTCCAGAGTTCTCCTTTTTTGAAAATATTTCTCTACTTTTTTTTTTCTAACGTGCTCTGCTGTCTGTGCTTTGTGATTTTTTTTTCTGAGGTGTTTTGAGGAGCAATTAAGCACTGTTTGCAGGGTAGTTCTTTCAGGGTTTTATAGACTGATAGAGCAAACTGGCTTCTGTTGCTGCAGAAGCACATTTTCAGAACCTGGAGAGGATGTACTGTGGTCTGTCCCATGAATATAAATCATTCTCTGCACATAATCAGTCCTAGATTTTCTCCAGTGAGCAAACAAGATTGCTGTAAGTGGACGCTGTATGTCATCATTTGCTGTGGCATGTTTTATCTAAGCAAACTTGTCTATTCTGGTTGACTGCATCTGTAGAAGAGAACTGTATTTACATCTGCTTGTTGAGGAAGAGGGTTGTGTGGAACTCCTTTTCTCGAGTGAAATGTGAAAGGGAAGTTGCAGAAGAATGTTGCCTTAACTATGAAGTAACACATACCTGTTAAAGGGTGGAAGGATCACCAATAGCATCTGTATAAAAGTATTTCTATAAAGATGATAGCTAAATCATGTTCATAACTACATGAGCTTTTTGGTAATGCTTTTCTCTAGATGTGTCTTAGAAGGATGATACTGGTGATACTCCAACAAACAAGGGTTGTGTATGCTATTATCTGCTTCCTTGCAGCATGTATCATTGTGTGTTAAATATATGTATGGCATTTATTTCTGAAAGTCTGCAGAAATTTGCAACCTGACTACCTCCCATTATCTGCCTTTTGTAGTATGTACTAGCTGTGTACAAAGATCTTTTGATGCGTCTGCATCATATACCTTTTGATATGAATGTGGTTGATGATATTACAAACTAAAAATCAGTCTCTCTCTTAGGTTGGTTGTAGATGTTAGAAAGCATTGGCATATCTTCCATTGAGGCTTCTAGGAAGTTGGTCTGAAGTCAGTTTTAGTGTGTGACACTCAGAAGTGTATTTGTACTTCATTTGTGGTTCTTTATGATAGTAGGAACAGAGGAAGTGATAGATGTAAGTTTGCATTTTCTCTTTTCACTGCAAATTGTGTTCTTCTGGAAATTGTTGGGTGCTCTTTTTTTTTCCCCCCCCACTGTTTGGTGAAGTCCAGCAATTGGACTACAACCCTCTGTTGTTCTTTCCTAGGGGAAAAAAAATAAAAGAAATGCAGCATTCTAAAACCAGCTTTTCATTCTTTTTATTACTGTTACATTAAAAAAAAAGACTTTACTTCTTCTACTGTAGTAGGACATGACTTTTTTGTGTGCAGCTGCTGTGATACTTAGTTGTGATATTGAAAATAGAGCATGTGTAGACCACTTTCATTTCCTTTATATATGTATATATAGCTATTTGTTAGCTTTGTAGCACTTTAGGTATTGGGATAGACTGGATATCCTCTCCTAGCATCTTTCAGTCTTCTTTTGTAAGATTTAATAGTCAAGCTACTGTCAAATTGACAGTGTTGTTGCTTCAAAGCAAACTGTTCTGTAACAGTTGTAGAAGACTTGTTACTTTTATCTTGTTATAATTTACTTGCTTTAATGTATTTTCATCTATTCTTTGTTCCAAACATGTTTCTAATTGATACTTTAGCATTTTTCTGTTTGAATGGAGGAAATGGAGGAGTAGGAAAAGGGTGGTGTCTTAAATCCAAATGTACAAACTATAAAGCTTATAACTCTTCTGTAAAAGCACATGACTAAATCATGTGAATTGAATACATGTTAGTGGCTACCGTGTCTGAGAAATGGAACACCTTTCTCATTTTTGTGCCTTATTCTCTGGTCTGGTGTGGTCTACTTAGGCTAAAGTAACCACATAAGACTGAGGATGTAGAAGGGGTGTGGCTGGAAGATGTGTTAGGATGGAGTGGTGCCAAGTCCAAAGGCTGAGCTCATATATGGCTAGCCCTCTCTATAGAGTGCAGCTAGGAGACATGTGGCTCCTTTTGCCTCCTTGCTAAAAACAAACACTAAGTGGGTGTGTACCAACAATAGGATGTGATTTTGTGCTGGAAGAAATTAATGGATTTAGAATGGATTGAGTGGCTGTCATTTGATGAATGCTCCAAAGAAAAATCAAAGGGGTACCAGAGAATTGAGTAACTCTGACTGTTCCTTTTGTCCAGAGTATTTCAAAATCAAGTGGCTAAAGCCGTAAACTTTGTTTCTTCTCTAGAGGATTGGATAAAAGAACTTTTTCTTTGGGTTCTGTCTAGAAATCACAGAATCACAGAACCAAAGAATGTTAGGGACAGGAAGGGATCAGAAGGGACCTTGAAAGATCATCTGGTCCAACCGCCCTGCCAGAGCAGGATCACCTATACCAGAGCACACAGGAACACATCCAGGCAGGTCTTGAATATCTCCAGAGGAGACTCCACAATCCCCTTGGGCAGCCTGTTCCAGTGTTCCATCACCCTCACAGTGAAAAAAATTTTCTTCATGTTAACATGGAAAAAGAAAGACAGTTGTTATTTTGTCTTGCTTTGCAGATATTATTCATAGGTCTGGTACTCAGTGAGGTGATGAACACTACTGGAAAGCAGATGTGTGCTAATTGAACTATTTTGAATGTAAAATGCATGATGTAGCCCTAATTCTCTGATGATATCAGAAGGATTGCCGGGAATATGCATGAGCACCTGTGGACATCATGACATAGAGATCTGTATCATCTTAATACTGATATTAGAATTGTTAAGACCTTCCTGCTTTCACATTTTATTTTAATGTTGCACATTTCAGTAGCCTTGCACTTGTTTACATTTTCAGGAAATAGTTAACTGAATAATTTGATAAACACTTTTTGTAGTAATAAAAATTCATCGTGCAAAACAAATTCCTGAAGTTATGTGTGAAACATTTGCATAGCTTTTAATTGGCTAAATGCACTTCAAACTTTTATCAAAAGTGTGCAGCTGTGTTGCTGTTGCCAATGTTTAGAATAATCCAAAATGGAGGTACAAGAGAAACAGAAACCCTCATAGGCATTGCACATACATCAGTGAATTTCCAATCTTTCTGAGACTGATTCCTCTGCTTTATATCCTCAAAAAAAGTCTTTCTGACAGAATGAGTGAATAAACCTCCCTCATCTAATGGATGCATTTATTTTCTGTAAAGATGTAATGTATAAAATTGGAACATGAATTAACAAATAATGTTTTCTGACTGATAGTAGAACTAGCAGATGCCGGTCTCCTACCCCCAAACTCTGCAACAAAGTTTGTTATGGGGTAGTCAACCTGATTCCATAACCAGACCAGTCACTAATTTTTTTTAAGGGGAGGGTGATCGTGTATTCCATGGTGTCATTTCTGTGTCAAGCCTGCAGAAGCATATTACAATTTCAACACCAATGTTTTCCTTTTTTTTTTGTTTTATTTTCTTTTCTTTTTTTCAGTTTAGTTTAGTTTTGGTTTTGTGTTCAGCTAATGATCCAGATGGCAGGAGGGCAGTTCAGGTTCTTGCTTCATAATCCAGAAACTGGGAAGATGCATCCCAGTTTGTATCTATCAAGAGGATTAGAGCAGCAACAATCAATCATGTATCAGTATCTCTGACATGCAGGCAGCAATACAAACACTAGTACAAAAAATGTTTTAGGTTCATACTGATGTAGCAAGGCAAAGGGAGCATGTATTACAGCATAGGTATTAGAATAGACTACATAGAAAGCTAAGGGTAGGTAGAATAATAGCAAAATATTTAATCCATTTCTTCCCTTGCTGATCCCTCCCTCTTTTGCTTTTTGGGCTTTCTCCAGATGTAAAGGACCTGCTGCTCCTTTTGCTAGGCAGTGGCAGTTGGAGGAAGAGTTTTTTTGAACATCTTAGTTCCTGCCGTTAAAAATCAAATAAATGCAGATACCCTTACATATAGATTCTCTGTATGTTGGCCCTGTTAACAGTGTTCTTGGAGTCTTACGTCAGTGGATGCTTGTTTTATGTGTACAGATGTGGCCAGAGAGATAGGAGAGGAACTGAAGCACACACCAGGACCAAGGTATTGTATTACTAATAGCATTGCCTGTTCCCAAACTTGTTATTCTTTCCAGCAGTAGACTTTTTTTTTCCTGATTTCTTGTTGCAGTCCTTAGTGACAAATACAGTCATGTACTCTACCTGGATGTTTATTGTAAGTGCAGAATATGATTCATTATGTAAAAGGAGCACCACACAGCAACTTCATTGTGATTTGCCCAGGGGTCCAAACAGGGCCATAAAAAGTCATTGTGGGTAACTTAATAATAGCTTTTCTTCCATTTCTTGTGGTCCATGAAGTATTTATGCTATTATATAGAACAACAACAAAGTGCAAATGCATTGAGGTAGAATTCTTATGGTGGTAGTGTCATAAAGCTGGTGGAACTTAAAAAGTAACTGTGGAGCTTAAAACACCTCTATGTGTAAAGGTTGTGTCAGGAGCATTGTAATTGCTGATACATGACATGATCAGGTTCCTCCACATCTGTTTTGTAACCAAAGCTACCAAGAGTTAGTAATTGTATTGTGTAACACAATGAAAATAATAACTTAGGTACATAATAGAGAACTGCTTGTTAATACCAAGAGCCTTGACAGAGGGAAGCACACTGTCAGTTTATGATGGCTGGGTATTTTTTTAAATAAACATGTCAGCTACTTTATTCCTTTTATGCAATACTAAGCTCCTGATAGTAATGTGTATTGTGCAACCATGAGCTAAATAGAGCATATATAAATTCAATTTTCACATAAAAATAGTACCACAGTGAAAATATCTCTTTGTACTGAAGTTTGAACTTCAGTACAGATACAGAAAAAATTCCCAACTGTGTCACAAACTTTAGTTTGTTGCAATCAGATTTTTTTTCCCTTCAACTTCAGCAGAAGGAAAAGTAAGTTTAAGAATGACAAGAATTAGCTTTGGACTGCTTAATTTTTATTAAAAACTCAGAATTCAGAGGAATCAATTGCCTCTTGTGTGCATCCTACAGAGACAATGACTTGATTGAGCACTATCATTGAAGTATCATTTCAGCCAGTTTCCTCTGGAAACTCACATTGGATGAAGTTTTGGAATAAGCTTCCTATTTACAGTGAAAAACCTCAGCCAAATTACTACTCACAGCTGATTTGTACACCACTAATTAATACTCCTCTTGGGAGGTGGAAAAGAAGTGAAAATGTTGTCACTGAGTTTAGAGAGTACTTTCCCATACTACCTATTTCAAAATACTTCTCTGGAGACCATCACTGTCCTCTTCTAGTTTTAACTTCTTTTAGACCTGCAAAATGGTGGTAGATCACTCTTCTCTGTATATGATATCTGTTTTTTTGAAAGCCAGTTGAACTAAATGGTTGGGTTATTGATGTGAGGCAGAGTGAAGGTGTCTGTTTTGCATATGTCTGCTGTCCTTGCCACATAACCTGTGGCTGACATTCAGTCATGGAGGTTAACACTAGTTTAAAAATAGATTCATTAAATAACAGCTAAAGTATATTGTTTTCTTAAGTAAAGGTCTTCAGGCAGCATTTCACTCAAATTTCAATGTAGGGTGCATATTGTTTTACTTAATCTTTAATATGTAAACCATGAATGTCTGATAAGGGCTGGAGCCTATGCATGTCTTTTCTCACAGGTTATGTCCATCTCTGTACATCATTTACTCTGGTCGGTTTTGCTGCAGCTAACTGCAATGCTTCACCCGATCCTTTCATACTGTACTCAGGGGAAGAAGAGAAACGGACTCTGCTTTCACAGTGGAAGGACTGAAAAAATCCTCTGGCAGATCACTCCGTGTGTCAGGTCGTGTGTGTGTGTGTGTGTTGAATGACTAGACTGTGAGGGCTTGGTGGCTGAGCTGCTGGCATTCCAGTTTGATTTAAAATTACTCTACTGCAGCTGATGGGAATGTGAGGAGCAATTGCCTCCCAACAGGTGTAGTACTCTCAGTTGCTGCTTTTCCAAAAACTGTAGTATGTACATATCCATTTAAAGGTTAACAAACTCATCTGTTGTTTCATGCAGCATGTGCCACATTGCATTATGAAGGCTGGTGGCACTGATGTTGAGTCATTTCCAGATTTCATTGTAGATTATTTCTCAGTGATCTGAAAAATCCTACCATTTTAAAACACCTTTAATTTTTTTTTCCTTAAGTATTGTTTTGATAAATCTGCAGTAATTATTTTAGTCTTTCACCCATGATGGTTTTACATTCTTCTTTCCATTGTTGTCCACTTAATTTCTTTTGGTGAGCAGCTTCTAGGTAGAAGAAAAATAAGACATCCTTGCTTGTACTTCAATGATTGTGGTTTAAGTGTAAGAAGAAGATAATGTAATACTTGTGAAAATAGTTTGAGAAAGTTTATTTGTTTAAAGTGAGACAGTTTGCATGGGGGTCCAGGAATTTAATGGGGAACCAAACCCTGTGATTTGGGCTTTCTATTCAACTTCATAAAGTGAGATAAATGCTTACAAGTATTAAAAATGTTGGTATCTAAGAACGTTTTATGTTTTACTGGAAATGACAGTGTGTTAAAGCAGGCATCTTATGTGGCATCAAAGATACAGATTTTGGAAACAAACAAAATTAACAAATGTGCTTCCTACTCCATTATAATTTATTGGTTTGTACCCATGTAACTGTGTCTTTTCTGTATGTAATTAATGTATAAATGGGAAAAATCAAGATCAGTATGCTTGCTCTTTACTGTGGTGTAACAAAACCAAAGTACAATTCTTTGCATGCTTTGTCATCAAGATTATTTTTATGTGTGATATGCCTTTTGGTTTTCTTGTCTTTTTGTTCAAACTGGGCAAAAAGAACATTTTTTCAGTGATAGTTCTCTGAATTCTTGCAAGAGCACATGCTAATAAGAGAGTAATTGTCCAGCTAAACTAACTACTGAAAGCTTAGTAGTTATTGGACAAATAATTGAAACAAATATATACATATATTTAAAATACAGAATCACAGACTGATTGAGGTTGAAAAGGACTCCTGGAAATTAAAACATATTCAACAGTTGCTTAGGATCTTATTCTTGAATATCTTGAAACATGGTGTCTGCATAACCTTTTTGGACTACCTATTCCAATGCTGATTTATCCTTACAATAAAAACATTTTGTCTCACGTTTAAGTAGAATTTCCTATATTTCAGTTTGCCTGTTGCCCTATCATTTAGTACAACAGAGAAAAGTGTTAATTGTGTATTCTTACTCCTTCCAATCAAGTGTTTATGCACATTGGAATAAGATTTCCCCGAGTCTTCTCTTCTCCAGACTATAATCCCAGTTCTTTCTTCATATAACAGATGCTTCAAGCCCTTAGTCATCTTCCCAACCTTTTGCTGGACTAGCTCCAGTATATTTGTATCTGTCTTGTACTGGGAAGTCCAGAACTTCACCCAGTGCTTCAGACATTGTGTCAAAAAATCAGGTATGAATTCAGTAAAAATACTGTTACGAATAGCTTCCCTCAATAAGGCTTTTGATCCTGTCTCCCCTAACATCCTCGTAGAAAAGCTCAAGAGCATAGACAGTTGGTGGATTGAGAACTGGCTTGATAACAGAGTTCAGAGGGTTGTGATCAGTGGTACAGAGTCAACTTGGAGGCCTATGGTGTTCACCACGAATCAGTACTGGGTCCACTTTTTTCAATATCAAGTTTGATGATGGTACAAAACTGGGTGGGTTGGCTGACACCCATCAGGCTATGCAGCTATACAATGACATCTGGACAGGCTGGAAAGCTGGGTGCAAGCAAACCTCTTGAAGTTCAGTAAGGACAAGTGCAGGGTCCTGCACCGGGGGAGGAGTAGCAGCAGACAACAGTACAGGTTAGGGGCTGCCCTTCTGGAAAGCAGCTCCATGAAGAAAGACCTTGAAGTCTTTTTTGGACAGCAAGTTCTCCATGGGACAACAATGTACTCTTGTGGCCAAGAGAGCCAAGGATATCCTGGGGTGCATCAAGAAAAGTGTGTCCAGCAGGTCTAGGGAGGTTCTTCTCTCTCTCTACTCTGCCCTGGTGAGACCACACCTGGAGTACTGCATCTAGTTTTGGGCTCCCCAGTTCAAGAGAGACAGGGACCTGCTGGAGAGAATCCAACAGAGAGCCACAAGGATGATTGGGTCACTTGAGCATGTGCAGAGAAACTGAGATCCCTGGGGCTGTTTAGTCTTGAGAAAAGAAGACTGAGAGGGAGTCTGATCAATGTCCATAAATACCTGAGGGGTGGGTGTCAAGTGGAGGGGGGCAATCTCTTTTCAGTGGTGTGCAATAATAAGACAAGGAACAACAGGTTCAAGCTTGAACGTAGAAGATTTCACCTTAACATGAGGAGAAACTTCTTTACAGTGAGGGTGATGGAGTACTGGAACAGGCTTCCCAGGAAGGTTATGGAGTCTCCTTCTCTGGATGCATTCCTGTGTGGACTACCCTAAGTGATGCTGCTTTGGCAGAGGGGTTGGACTCGATGATCTTTTGAGGTCCCTTCCAACCTCTATTGCACTGTGATACTGTGAAAAGTGTTTCTTTATCCGAAAATCTAAAATTAGCTGAAAAATACTCTCTGCTTTTTCATTGAAGTTGCAGTAATAAATGGTTATGGGCTTCTCACTACCTGTGATCTGAATCTGGACTTTACTTACTTTCAGGCATAAGAATAAATAAAAGATTTGCAGTGTAACTCCTTATATAAATATAACAGATGCATACACCAAGGGTTTGAAGTAAGTTGAGTGCAGCCACTGGAGCAGCATGTGTGTGACATTAGGCAGTGCTGATGGGAAGGGATTGCTGCAGCTCCTACTGCTTTTACAGGAATACCACTCTTCTGTAACATTTCTCTGTCAAGCTATGATATATCCTTTTTCCTGCCTCTAAATGAAATTGTTCAGGCAAACCCAATGTAATTACTGAGATTAACTTTGTGAACCATTCGGATTAATTTTTCTCCTCTGCTCCAACTTCTGTCAGCTTTCACTTCCATTTCTCATCTAATTCCTCCACTTCTCTGAGGCTTTTTGTTTTCTTTCAGTAGCCCTTTTCCTCTTCTCCTTCATAACAGTTTCTGGAGCTCTTGCAACTTTATCTACCTCCCTGTTAGTGCCTATCAAAATGACATCTGGGTTGTTAAACATGAGAGTGCTTGTCTCTGCATTCTTAAATGTTGACTCAGGAAAGTCAACATCAATGTTTGAAGATTGGTCTAAAGAATTTCAGGTGACTCTGGCATTCAACTTATTAGTACAATTGTTCTCCTCATGCATCTTTCTCATGCTAACAAAAGATTTTTCTGTGTGTTAGTATTTTATTCCAGCTCAGTTTCCGACCTGGTGTAGCAACTGAAAGCTGTGTTTGGATTCCAGAGTTATCAGGATTCTTATTACAAGATTTTAATTTAAAGTACATGATAGGTAAATTAACATTGTTTTCCAGCTGTCTGCTTCAACATCCATAGTATTGAATGTTTTCACCATTTTTTTCTCAAAATACTACTGCCACACTTTTAAATAAATGTTTTTCATTTACCAGCTAGAGTGTACTTTCTCCTCTAGGTGTTTTCACTGATGGCTGCAGAGACCATTTGAATGACATAAGTTTATGACAGCAGATGGTCTCTGCTAGTGCTACTAAGTTTTATCTCTGGTAACTGGAGTGGAACAGTCAGCTTACTTGATTTTCATTGCTATAGGTAATTTTATGGTATGGTTTTGAGGTTCAGTAAAGCTGTGGCATTTGGATAAAGAAATATCCTCTGAATGAACATAATGTCTTGTGGTTTGTGCACTTCATTAAGACTAGGAGACTATGCAACTACTGAAGTAATAGCTTTTGTTTCTTGAATTCAAAGTACAGACCTATGGTGAACCTGTAAGGCTTACAGAAAATTGTTGTTTGGCCAAACTGGGAGGGAGGTTTACGCTGAAGTAAGAAAATGAGGAGGCTGTGATTTTAAGTTTTTGTTGTTACCTGTTGCAAATTGATTTGCATGTGGTTGTTTTTCAGATGGTTATTTGATCCTTTCTACTGAAAAACAAGAACAACAACAGGGAATTTGAATAGTTGGACTGTTAGAACTTTAAATCATGTGAAAATGTTTTAGTTATTTCCATTAGCTATCTTAAATCTTAGCAAGCAGAGCCTTTGCTGATGTGATAGTGTAACTGTAAAGCTAAGATTTTAATTAACTTGGTGAGTATCATAGAACATACAATGTACTGCAAAGATATGAGAGACAGTAGGTGTGGTGGGTTGAAAATTTCCCCCAACATTACATTGGCTAGACCAGCTCAGTTGGAAGCAAATGGAGCTGTATTTACAAGCAAAACTACAATCTACAATGAAATGCAATGAATATGTACAAAATACACAGTATTTACAATATTTATAGGTATTTACAATTGATCAACAGCACAGGAACCCCCCTGGCCAAAAAACAGGGGAGCTGCAACAGCATCTCCCTTCCCTGCCCCTCTCCCTACGCCCCATACACAAAAGGGACAAGAGAAAAGAGCAGAGAAGTTGTTGTTAATACAGACTAACCTGGCAGGGGAAACACCATGATCAGGTAGGTGCCTTTCCCAGGGTGAGGCTCATCCTTTGCCCTCTAATACCAGTCACAACAAAGCAGTGCAGCCAAGGTCAAGCAGAAGCCAGTTAGTCTCTCCCAAAGAGAAGAAGCGGCAAGACAGAAGGGTTGTCTTGCCAAACTAATTCTTATGGTAGATATCTGCAATGGGATTGTTTGGAACTATCACTGTTTTCCTCTTTACACCCAATAGTGATTTATTTACATTCTATTACTTTTTGTTTAAGATCTGTGAAAAATTTTTAAAGGCATAGCCTGAAACTACCACAGTAGAGCAGCACCGTAAAATGCTAGCCTTGAAACCAATGTGTTGCTACGCATTGTAATCTTTAAATTAGGGCTGGACAGGTGAGTACACAGGGTCACAGGATGTTAGGGGTTGGAAAGTACCTCTGGAGATCTTTGAGTCCAGCCCCCCTGCCAGAGCAGGTCACACAGGAATGCATCCAGGCAGGTCTTGAAAGTCTCTAGAGAAGGAGAATCCACAGCCTCTCTGGGAAACCTGTTCCAGTGCTCTGTGACTCTTACAGTAAAGAAGTTTGTCTTCATGTAAAGAGGTAGAACTTGCTGTTCTGTAGTTTACATCCATTGCCATATGTCTTCTTCTATGCATGGTTTCTTGTGCATGATGAAATAAAGTTGTCTGTCACATAAATGCTGATAAGCTGCAATTAAATGTTAATCAAGTGTGTTTTATGATGATGTCTATTTTGAACAGATGAAATGGTTTCCTTTTTGTTATTGTTGTTATTTTGTACAGTAACTGTAGTCTTGCTATACATCAGTACAGCTTTTCATTAAAGAATGATGTGTTCGAATGGAAGCCTGTATGGCTAGAGGGCAAGACATCAGCATCTTGCTTTCTTCTCACATAGAGCAATAGCAAGTGTATGTGGCTTAATTTAATTTTTTTTCCAATGGAAGAGATGTTCTTGGAGTCTTCACATGGTTCCTACTGCAGACTGTGGTGCAATACAGATGTAAAAGCCTAGTACAATGTTTTTGTGAATGGAAACTGCTTAGAGTAGGCAAAAAGTACTCCACCAGGCAAACAAATTAACAGTGACATTGAAATTTTGTTAAAATGTTAGTGGTAGTACACACTAGGAGGATGTTTATCACCGTTTCTTTTTACCTTCTCAGTACCCTCATCTATCAGAGAGGCACTTGATGCCGTTGAGCTAGAGATCAGGGACGATCGGGTTGAGTGCTTGTGGGGGAGAATTAGAGGGAAGACCAGCAGGGCAGACATCCTGGTTGGAGTCTGTTATAGACCACCCAACCAGGAGGAAGACGTCGATGAAGCATTCTATAGGCGGCTTAAGGCTGTCTCAAGATCACCTGACCTTGTTCTCATGGGTGACTTCAACCCGCCTGATATCTGCTGGGATCACAACATAGCAGAAAGGAGGCAATCTAAGAGGTTCTTAGAGTGCATGGAGGACAGCTTCTTTCCCAGGTGCTGTGCGCGCCTACCAGGGGTAAGACTATGCTTGACCTCCTCTTCACTAACAGGGAAGGGCTGGTGGGTGATGTGGTGGTCGGAGGGTGTTTAGGCACCAATGACCACGAGATAATTGAATTTTCTGTATTCAGTCAAGCTAAGAGGGGCAGCAAGAAGACCTCCACTCTGGACTTCCAGAGGGCAGACTTCAGGCTACTCAAGGAGCTAACTCAGAAGGTTCCTTGGGAAACAGCCCTTAAAAATAGAGGGGTCCAGGAGAGCTGGACCTACTTCAAGGAAGAGTTCTTGAAGGCGCAGGAACAGGCTGTGCCAACGTGCCGGAAGATGAGCCGCCGGGGCAGACGGCCAGCCTGGATGGGCAATGAACTTCTAAAGGAACTAAGGGAAAAAAAGAGGGTGTATCATCTTTGGAAGTAAGGGGAGGCAACCCATGGAATGTTTAGGGAAGTTGCTAGGTCTTGTAGGAAAAAAATTAGGGAGGCAAAAGCACATTTGGAGCTCAGACTGGCCTCTGCTGTGAAGGACAAGAAAAAGTCCTTCTATAAATATATTAATAGCAAGAGGAAGGGGAAGGACAACCTCCACTCCTTGGTGGGCACGCAGGGGAATGTTGTAACAAAGGATGAAGAAAAGGCAGAGGTGCTTAACACCTTCTTTGCCTCAGTTTTTACTAGCAGGACAGAATGTCTTCCAGACAGCTGGCCTGCAGAGCTGGCAGAAGGAGCCAGGGAGCAGCATAGTTCTCCTCTGTTCCAGGATGGGATTATTAGGGATCTTCTCAGCCGCTTGAACCCCCACAAGTCCATGGGACCGGATGCTGAGAGAGTTGGCAGATGAGCTGTCCAAGACACTCTCCATCATTTTTCAGCAGTCCTGGATCACTGGAGAGGTCCCAGAAGACTGGAAGCTGGCCAAGGTGGTGCCCATCCACAAGAAGGACCAGTTGGAAGAGCCAGGGAATTATAGGCCTGTTAGCCTGACTTCAGTGCCAGGCAAGATTATGGAGCAGGTCATCTTGAGTGCAATCACACAGCACTTCCAGGATGGCCAGGGGCTCAGGTCTAGCCAGCATGGATTTAGGAAGGGCAGGTCCTGCCTGACCAACCTGATGTGGGGAGGCCTGTGGATGTGGTCTACCTGGACCTCAGCAAGGCCTTTGACACCGTCCCCCACAGCAAACTCCTGGCCAAGCTATCAGCCCATGGCTTGGACAGGAGCACACTGCATTGGGTTAGGAACTGGCTGGAGGGCTGAGCCCAGAGAGTGGTGGTGAATGGTGCCACATCCAGCTGGCGGCCAGTCACTAGTGGTGTGCCCCAAGGATCAGTGCTGGGCCCCATGCTGTTCAACATCTTTATTGATGATCTGGATGAGGGCATTGAGTCCATCATCAGTAAATTTGCGGACGACACCAAGCTGGGGGCAGGAGTTGATCTGCTGGAGGGAAGAGAGGCTTTGCAGAGGGACCTCCAAAGGCTGGACAGATGGGCAGAATCCAACGGCATGAGATTGAACACATCCAAGTGCCAGGTTCTGCACATTGGCCACAGCAACCCCATGCAGTGCTACAGGCTGGGGTCAGAGTGGCTGGAGAGCGGCCAGGCAGAGAGGGACCTGGGGTACTGGTTGATTGTAGGCGGAACATGAGGCTGCAGTGTGCCCAGGCAGCCAAGAAGGCCAATGGCATCCTGGCCTGCATCAGGAACAGTGTGTCCAGCAGGAGCAGGGAGGTCATTCTGGCCCTGTACACTGCACTGGTTAGGCTGCACCTCGAGTCCTGTGTCCAGTTCTGGGCCCCTCAGTTTAGGAAGGATGTTGACTTGCTGGAGCGTGTCCAGAGAAGGGCACCAAAGTTGGTGAGGGGTTTGGAACACAAGCCCTATGAGGAGAGGCTGAGGGAGCTGGGGTTGCTTAGCCTGGAGAAGAGGAGACTGAGGGGTGACCTTATTGCTCTCTACAACTACCTGAAGGGAGGTTGTAGACAGGCAAAGGTTGGTCTCTTTTCCCAGGCAGGCAACACCAGAACAAGAGGACACAGTCTCAAGCTGTGCCAGGGGAGGTTTAGACTGGATGTTAGGAAGAAGTTCTATACAGAGAGAGTGATTGCCCATTGGAATGGTCTGCCCGGGGAGGTGGTGGAGTCCCCATCATTGGAGGTATTCAGGAGGAGACTTGATAGGGTACTGGTTGCTATGATCTAGTTGTTTAGGTGGGTTGGATTGGTTGATAGGTTGGACACGATGATCTTGAAGGTCTCTTTCAACCTGGATTTATTGTATTGTATTGTATTGTATCTTTTATTGCCTTTTGCTTCTGTTTTTTGTATGGTATTTCTTTGAGATGCAACATGTGTATGATAAATTAATATACACAGAACAAGGTGTTCTTGTGACATGAGTACTTATAGACCTGTGACGTAGATGTGTGCTTTACCTGCTTTTCTCTGTACATATATGTCTTTTAGTGGAAGTGGTTGCAGATAATACACAAGGAACATTTTTTTTTTTAATTTCTTTTTTTTGGGGAGGTGGAGGGGGGGAGGAAAGGCATCCTATTACTAGCTCTATAAAGACAGATTTCTCTGAAGAAATGATTTTATTTAAGGACATCAAAGGGAAACAAATTCCCTTGGTGTTTTCTGAACCACGCATGAGGAATAATTAAACTGAAAGCTCTGTAGAGATTCACAGGCTGAGTAGAGGTATTTGCAGGATGAGATAGTAGTGTGGTCCTCTGTATCATTGCAGTGTGTACATTACCAGGAGAGAGATCTTGTAAGCAAATAGTGTTACTTTCCTAAATGG
Organism: Colaptes auratus; assembly: GCA_015227895.2. Lineage (NCBI taxonomy): Eukaryota > Metazoa > Chordata > Aves > Piciformes > Picidae > Colaptes > Colaptes auratus. The sequence goes on along the minus strand of CM026897.1, from coordinate 82,244,023 downwards.
GAAGTAAAACCTTCTGCATGAAATTCAGCAGGGATTTACATTTTCTTTTCAGAAAGGTTCTGGTTTGTTATTCTTGAAAGAACACATTTGGGTTGAATGTTGACAACAGTGTTACCATCATGATTTGCAGACTGCCCTTGGGCCTCTGCTGCTCATTCTTGCTTTGTGTTAAAAGACTGGCAATTTTCATTACAGGTGAGAAGAAAACCGTAAGTATGAAAAGTAGGAACGAGAATTCTTTGTGATTTAAAAGATTCTTTGTAAAACCACAGAATGTCACAGGTGCTGAAACTGTTGACTGAGAATAAAGAACTTGGACAAACAACAGGAAGAAAGAAAAGAAGAAAAAGGAGGGATGCCGATGGAGAAGGAAGGCAAATAGTACAAGGAAAAGCTTTGCCTGACTGTTTCCACTCAGAAAAGGAAGACTAAACTGGAGTGAAAGACATACCAGCTGAAAATTCACCTTATGATAGCTAAAATCTCATGATGTTACATGTGGTGATCTGTATTTTATTTATGAGTGGACAACTGGAAAGAGCTAGCTATGTCTCTGAATCCAGGAGCCTCCTGTTGGAGGCAGATCATGTGTTTCTTTTTTAGTTTATTCAGCTCCATTTAAAAAAGAGCCAATTCTTTTGTGGTTCTTTTCTTCCTGCCATTCACATTAGAATATTGTAACAACTGACATAACAACTTGGAATATTTTAATATTTTAATATATTTTAATTTTAGCCCATTTTTTTCTGCCTACTCCTACTACTTGGCTCAGGTAGCTCTTGTATGTTGATATATTAGTAAAGAAACTTCTAGTCCTTTTATTATTTTCATAAACTCTCCAGTGGAAGAGACCTTTTCTTTCTCAATTTTTATTCAACTAGTCTAAGTAGAAATATTGCTGTTGAGGTCTAACCAGAGCTTTGCTCAGTGTTGCTTGTCTTTGCTAGAACTATCACTTTAGTTAAGTACTAGATTCAGAGGGGGAAAGGGGAAAATCCAGGCTCACTAGAAACAAATCTGGGATGCTTGAGAGGTGGTGTGCCAGCTCCACTGCTACTTCAGGGGAGGCAGGGGATAATGAGCCATGTGTTGGGGAAGATGCAGGAGCCAACAAAGAAGCACCAGCACAGGGCTCACTGATAGGTTGGTGGCCATGGAGGTGGCCAGGAGTGGTCAGACAGCAGGAGTGAAAACTAAAGGATTAAATCCCTCTGTGAAATGTTTATATACCAATGCACAGTGCATGGGAAATAAGCAGGAGGAGATGGAGATCTGTGTTAGGCTGCAAAACTATGACTATGTGTCGATGATAACTTCTTGATGCAGGTAGTAGAGGAGCCAACAAAGAAAGGCACACTGCTGGACCTTGTATTAATAGATAAGGACTGGTCATTAAGGTCAGGAACACCCTTGGTGACTGTGATCATGACATGGTGGAGTTCAGTATTATACAGGGTAGAAGCAGGGCAGTAAGTAGGATTACAACCTTGGACTTCCACAGGGATAACTTTGTACTCTTCAGAAATATACTTGCAGGAATCCCATGGCCTAAGACTCTGGAGGGTAAAGGAACCCAAGAAAGTTGGTCATTTTTTAAATGTCACTTCCTCCAAGCCCAAGATTGGTGTGTTCCCTTGAGTGAAAAATGGGGCAGATGTGCCGGGAGACATGCATGGATGAGCAAGGAGCTTCTGAAAGAAATCTCATGGAAGAAAGATACAGTTCATGGAAGAAGGGACTTGTCACGTGGGAGAACTATAGAGTCGTTGCTAGGGCATGTAGGAAGGCAACAAGAAAGGCCAAAGCCCTGTTGGAACTAAAACTGGCAAAGAAAGTTGAAAAGAACAAGAAGGGCTTCTTCAAATATATCAGTAGGAAAAGGAAGAGCAGGGAAATTGAGCCCACTGCTGAACAAGGAGGCAGCCCTGATAACTGAGGATGCAGAGAAGGCAGAGTTGCTGAATGCCTTCTTTGCTTCAGTCTTCACTCCTAAGGCTGAACTCCCCTATGAACTCCAGACCCTGGATGAAGGAGAAGACAAGGAGGGAGGACTGTCCATTAGTCCATGAAGACTGGGTTAGGGATCAGTTACATAAACTGAACATTCACAAGTCCATGGGGGCCTGATGAGATGCACCCAAGACTGTTGAGAGAGCTGCCTGATGTTGTTGCTCTACCACTCTCCATCATTTTTTGCAAAATCCTGGCAGAGAGGGGAGGTGCCTGAGGACTGGAGGAAAGCCAGTGTCACTCCAGTCTTCAAAAAGGGCAAGAGAGAGGTTGCAGGAAACTGCAGACCAGTGAGCCTCACCTCCATCCCTGGACTGGAAAAGTGATGGAGCAGCTCATTCTGCAGGTCATCTCTAGGCACTTGGAAGAGATGATGATGATCAGGAGCAGTCAGCATGGATTTACCAAGAAGAAATCCTGCTTGACTAATCTGAGAGCCTTCTATGATGTTGTGACTGAATGGGTAGATGCAGGGAGACCAGTGTATGTAGTCTACCTTGACCTTAGCAAGGCTTTTGACACTGTCTCCCATAACATCCATGTGAGCAAGCTCAGGAAGTATGGGATAGAACAGACCGTGAGATGAATTAGGAACTGGTTACAAAATAGAGTCCAAAAGGTCAGTGGTGCCAAGTCCAGTTGGAGAGCTGTAACTAGTGGAGTCCCCTGGGGATCAGTGCTGGGTCCAGTCCTGTTCAACATCTTCATCAATAACTTTGATGAGGGGACAGAGTGTCAGGTCAGCAAGTTTGCTGATGATACCAAACTGGGAGGCTTGGCTGATAGGCCTGAAGCTTGTGTGGCTCTTCAGTGAGACTTGTACAGACTGGATAGCTGGGCAGAGAAGAACCTAATGAGGTTCAACAAGGATAAGTGCGGAGTCCTGCATCTGGGAAGGAATAATAAACTGAACCACTACAGTTTAGGAGGTGATCTGCTTGAGAGTAGCCTCATGGAGAAGGACCTGGGAGGCCTGGTGGATAACAAATTATGCATGGGACAGCAATGTGGCCTTGCGGCCAAGAGGACCAGTGGTGTCCTGGGGTGCATTAGGAGGAGTTGTCTAGCAGATCGAGGGAGGTTCTCCTCCCTCTCTACTCTGCCCTGGTGAGACCTCACCTGCAATATTGTGTCCAGTTTTGGGCTTCCCAGTTTAAGAGGGACAGGGATCTACTCAATAAGAGTCCAACAGAGGGCTGTCACAATGATTAGGGCATGGGCTACATGCCCTGTGAGGAGAGGCTGAGAGATCTGGGGCTGTTTATTCTGGGGAAGAGAAGACTGAGTGGGGATTTGATAAACGTTTATAGGTATCTGAGGGCTGGGTGTCAAGAGGGAGGGGACAGGTTCTTCTCTATTGTACCCTGTGGTAGGACAAAGGCTAATGGATATAAGCTACAATGCGGGAGATTCCACCTCAACATGAGGTGGAGCTTATTCACTATGAGAGTCATGGAGCACTGGAACAGGCTCCCCAGAAAGGTTGTGGAATCTCCTTCGCTGGAGACTTTCAAGACCCATCTGGATGTGTTCCTGTGCAACCGGTGCTAGATTCTGTGGTCCTGCTCTGGGCAGGGGGGTTGGACTCGACGATCTTGGAGGTCCCTTCCAGCCCCTAACATCCTGTGATCCTGAAGTGATATTTCTGTTTCAGTGTCATGTTGGTAGCTGACAGCCACATCATGATCGCCTTGTACACAAAAGGTCTTTCACGTGTCTATGAATTAGTGCACTTCCAGTCTGTAGCACAAAACTATTTAGTTTGTCCTCATGGTTATCATCTTGCATATTGCACAGTGGGAATTTTATTCAACTTTTAAGCATCTGTGATACACTTCCTTCCCTCTATATTGTGTCCTAGTCATGCTGGGTCCGCAGATTTCCTCAGAGCATTAAAAACTTTCATACAGAGTAATTGATAAAAATATTTTATGACATCAGATAAACTTTGGTCTTATTGCTGTTTGCCCCTCACCCAAATGTACTGCTTTTGGCATGTCTAGAAAACCAATTGACATAATCAAGAGTCCATCTAGAGGTGGCTTTTCAAACAGATGTGGAACATGTTACAGCTAAACTTTGTGGAGAATATGAATTTTCAGGTACCATAGGTGATAGTGGAGAAATCTAATGGAACAAAGCTCTCTAAGTGCATAGAAAATCCGAGGAGTCATCTAAGTGTACTGGATGAAGTACATGCCTCCGAATTACCCTGGGCCTCAGATGATTGAGATCTAGGAGAGTATTTAAGGAGACTATTCACTGTGCTCTTCAGCATCTTTTTTTCATCACTGTTGGAGAGAAGATGGTAGGGTAGACAGAGGTTTGATTTTGTCCTGTATTTTAATGTAGTTTGATTACCATAGTTTATCCAGTTTCATTTACTGTGTTTTTTTCTTTCACACAGGCACTCCCAAAGTTAAAGGGGTTTATTCTAGGTTTATCGGTCTGTAGCTGCCATGCTTCCATTTAAATATGAATGTAATACATTACTTTCTCACTATCACAGGGTATCTCATTTGTCTGTCAAGATTTAAAAGTCTTGCTGCTGGCCCTGGGGATAACTGTGTCAGCATTTCAAGAGCAGCACAGCTGAGCTTTTCCAACACTGCTCACCTTGACACATTATGTTTCTGTGTTTTCATTTCTGCTTCAGATGCATGGAATTTAATTTCTGTTGTCCATCTTGCTTCTGGATGGGGGTAACTGATGTTCAGTGCAGGAATAAAAGCCTAGTAGTTCCGCTAGCACTCATGAAAGCTAATGCAAATTGCAATTTGAGGGCCACTTGTCTTTACAGTGTACTGTACGTATTCCTTATTTTTCTTCAGCAAATCTGCAGAAACTTTCACTACTTACTATTGGTTGGAAAGTCTTGATCAAGTTGTTGGTTGTATCTTTAACAGTATATTCTTCTTTATTGTACATTATTTTAATGAAATGTTGATGGACCATTTATTTCTGTGTGCTCTTTGAGGTTGTTTCTCAAGTTTCTGGAAGTAAAGGGCTATGATATTTCCAACTGGCTTTAGACTTTTTCTTGAATAAAGTGCAGTTGTTTTTTGTGTCCAGATTCATGAGCTCAGTTAACCTTGTGCATCAATCCCTTACATTCTTTTGAAGTCTTTTTTTTTTTTTTTTTAACATTCAAGCTCTATTTCTGTTTGCTTGGTTTGGTTTTCTGGTGTTTTGTTGTTGTTTTTGTTTGTTAATTTTAAGCTGTGTGTTAACCTACTGGCGTTATATGCAGGGATATTCTATGGCTGCTTTTTCTACAGGGCCTAAAAGGCCTGAAGTAGTATGATCTCTTACTGAAGTAGTGACTAGTTGAGAAGGAGAGGTATCGTATCACCCTTAGGCGTACTGGTGTATTACCATTAATGATAACAATGTTGCCTATATTTACTGGACATAGCTGAATTAGATAGCAAATGCATGTCAACAAATCAGTAGTATACTGGGCAATGAAGGAGATTCAGTGGGTCTGATAGGTTCATAGATATTTCATAAAAATGGTTGATAACTGATGGTTATATCACTATAGCATTACTAAATGCTTATTACGATAATTTAAATGAGAGACATTGAGGCTGCTAAGAGATTAGCTGAAAAAAGGCAAAACAAAGTAAAGGAAACTAATGTTCGTCTTCAGAGTCTGAGTGAGTCTGGCAAGGAAATCTGAAATGTCAGTAATACAACTTCAGGAGGGATTTTCACTGACATTTTTCTTTCTGTTCGTCCTTACTATTCTTAAATTTTTTTCCCCATGTCCTGTAAAAGCTTCCTCTTAGTCACCTTAAACTACAGCTTTTATTTTCATAAAGGAATATGCCTACTGTGGCTTTTCCACAGTGGCAGTCTCCTATTGTTATTTATAGACTTGGGATTATTGTTGTTAATATTTTGTTCTCTGGATGCTAGAACATAACAGCATTTTTGTGTTGTGCTTGATTAGGAAAGCATATGTTGTAATTTTTGTTTGCCTCTTTTCTCAGAACACTTATTCCAAAAGCATATTTAAAAATATCTTTTCCTCTTCTGTGTTGCTATCTCTTGATGGAAACTAAGGTTATTTACATCACATACTTTCTGTCTGTGTTCTAAGACGAAGTGTTGCTTCTAATTAACTGCCATAAGATTCCTGCCTGGCTTGTGTGTGGCATGGGAGTAAACTTTCCATGTTTCCTGTCTTTCTTGAGGGTTAGGTTTCATAGGCTGTGAATCTCTGGCTGTAGAGTAACATCCTGTTGGAACTGGAGTGTCCTGTCTGGCAGATTTATTCTTTTTTTTTTTCTCTCCCCTCCCCTCTGTCCATTCAGTAGACATCTGGTAAGATTTTCCAGGCTCTGGAAATGTTATATCAAGATACAAAATTAAAAGCAAGAGTAATAGTAGCTGAAGTGAGCCATTTAAGTGACCTTCTTTTATGAGGGAGTGACATTAAGTATTTTTCTTTGCATGTTGTTACAAACGTACTGGACCAGTGAAGTAAAATAATGTCTGAAGGACTAATTTGCTATATCATGCTGTAGATTAGTGTCAAAGGAGCACTGTCCAAACTGTTGTGGTGAATGTTCAAAGGCATAATGTGCCATTCTGGGGAGTTCAGTTGGTTTTGTTCATTTAATTTTGCTTCATTTCGCTTTGCAGACAAATGTAGTAGTACGGATAGTGTAATATATCACTAGATTTCCCAGTGCTTCCCATTATAAAATACCATCTTCAGTTGTTTGTTAAGGCCAGTAGTTCAGAGATTTTCAGGGCTCAGATTTGAATCATGTTGGTGTTTCTTTTTTTCAAAAAAAACAAATCAAACCAAAACAAACTTTGTTTTAGATTAAATGGTTGATCTACTTCAGAGCAGTAAACATGGGAAAATACTGTTTTGATCATACTTGTCATCTTCATGCTTGAAAGCTTTTTTTACTCTTCTATTTTAGCAAAGGAGTCTAGCTGTTGCTAGAGTATACTTTTTTATCAGGGAAGCCTGTATGATGTGACCAGGGCATGTAAATACCCCCTCTCAGTTGCTAATAATGTCTGAATTGTGAGTGAGGAGGGTTTTCCTTTATTTTCCCCATCTCCTCTGGGTTGTTATGCCATTCTGCTGAGTTAACTTGGTGAAGAGATGTGTATCTGAAATGAAAAGAGAAAGTTGAACATCTGGTGGAGGCTAAACTGGAGTGAGATTGATACAATGCGTATAAACTGTATGTAAAATTTACCTTTCTATAAAGAAAGCTTGGCAGAGTGGGATAGGAAAACAAATGTAACTGATACGATGATAAGGCTGTGACCATGTACGTTTGAGAGCTCTGGGAAAAAGGTGTCATGCTTGAGTTTTGAGCAAATCTGTGTTCCTTTTCCTCAGAGTGCTGACAGAAAAGGCTCCCAAGATCTTGGACTCCTCGTCTTTAAATGTGTGAAACCCTTTAGTAAAAGGCCCATCACTCTCTCAGCTCTATTGTATCATGGCTGACAATTATCTTGTTTCTTTGTGTATTAGTGGGCTTTTAGTGATCTGTGCAACTCAGCAATTATTGTGGTGCTAGATGATGAAGGTTGTCTTTTCAACTAGGAGATGTAACAGAAACTTAGGGTGTGTATTCTTAAAATTGTTCTTTATTGGCTTTGATGCAGTTTCCAGTTGCATTCCCATAACTGTATAGTGTTAGACTGCCTTATGTAGAGTATTTTATGATGGCTCATGCTTGCTATGTAATTAGCTGTTTAATATTATGTTGCAATTATTTGTTGTGGTGGCCCATGCCTTATACATAGCATGATGTTCAGAGCTTTTTTGAATGGAGACTGATTTCCTATTGGGCTTTTCTGTGCCAAGTATTATTACGGTCCTGCAAAGTCTCATAAATGTTTAATTAATTTATTTTCATAATGTATTTATGAGGTGAGGGGCTATTATCTTCAGTTCACAGATACAAAAGCGGAGAGTGCCAAGTACAAAATAATAGAAACTTCATTTTTCAGACTTTACACCTCCACTGATTTAATCTGTGGTAAATTGGGTATGAGTAATTCAGGTCAAAAATAGGAAATACACACCTGCAAGGCAGCTGCAAGTTTGATAGCAGTTGTTTCCTATGGAAACCAAGATGAGTGACAGAGTTAGAATCAGGGTATTTTGAAAGTCATCTACTGATAAGCTACTTGGTTATCTCTCTTTCCCCTCTCCCTTCTTGTTTTGGTTTGTTGTTGTTGGGGTTTGGGGTTGGTTTTGTTTGTTTGTTTTGTTTGTTGTTTTTTTTTAAGTCCTTTTTGCTTTCTAGCACAGTAGGTCAGGGCTCTTTAACTGTGGTGGTTTGAGATTTCCCTCCCCAACATTAAATTTGCCAGACCAGCTCAGTTGAAAGCAAATGAAAGATGTACTTCCAAGCAAAACTACAATCTACGATGAAATGCAATGAATATGTACAAAATACAGAGGATTTACAATATTTACAGTTACGTACAATTAATAAACAGCACAAGGACCCTCCCGGTCAAAGATCAAGGGAAGCTAAAGCTTCTCCCTCTCTGCCTCTACTTTACCCCCTGTACAAAAATGAAAGGAGAAAGGAGCAGAGGGATATTTGACTTAGCCAAAACAATGCAGCAGAAGGAAGTTAGTAACTCTCTCAGAGCAAAGAAGTGAGAAGAGAGAGAAATTGTTTTGGGAACTAACTTCTATAGTAGATGCCTCTCCAATGGGATTGTTTAGAATTATCATTGTTTTCCTTTTTATACACAATAGTGATTTATTTATGTTTTACTACTTTCTGTTCAAGATCTGTGAAAAATTTTTAAAGACATAGCCTGAAACTACCACATTCACCAAATGAAAATGATCTGATCTCAGTCTAGCTTGAGACTTTTATGTTCAATCAGTTCAGACTTCTGTTGAAAGTGCTATGCAACCCATGTCTAGACCATAAAGTTTATGTGTGAGGGGCTCCAACTAAAAATTATGGGGACAATTTTGACCTAGTGACCCTAATTTTTTGCTTTACTTTTAAGCTTTAGACTTTAGTAGAAAGAACACTAAAGGCATGCAAAGTCTGCATTCATTTAAGTGGTCTAGGAAAACTGAATCATATATTCTGAAACTAACATCTAAAACCCAAACTCCTCACTGAAATGAGGCCACTAAAAATGCTAAATTGTGAGATGATTTATGCAAAATGAATCAACAGCTAGCTGAAATTAACTGAGTGAATTACAGAGCAGTGTAGTAGTCTGTCTGTTAACTGTTTTCAGCAGAACTGCTGAAACCTGTATGCATTTTAAAGGAGAAAAAAAATCCAAAAAGCTGATTGGTTTGGGGAAGAATTTTTATTTCTGTATTTTCATTATTCTCTGCACTCAGAAATCTCCTTTGCAGAACTTTTTGTGGAAAGATCTTCTAGTGCTCATTAACTGCTAACTGATCATAAAGGCATTAGATGATTGTTTAAAATGTATTTCAGGACACATGGAGTCTGTTCAGTCTACAGAAATACTGTTACTTAAGATTGATTAAGATAACTGCAAACACTAATTTTAAATAATCTGAATTGCATGGTAAATCAACATTTTGTGCTACCCATATATTATTTTCTCTCCTACAGTCTAAAGTTGGGGAGATATCCTACTTTAAATTTCTTCCGTGTTTTGTCTCATTACTCATTACTCTTCCCCTAGCAGAACTAGGTAATATGCTCTACTTTGTTTACATGGCATATTAGACTTTTTTGTAGTACACTTTTCATGTGATAAAACAACACTGAAAATGAAGATGAGATTATTTTACAATACTTTTCCTATCTCTGGTGTACTCTTATTTCTTTTACTGGACATTGTCATCATTATTTTTTTCTGTTATAAAGGCAGTAGAGCTTCTGGCAGAATATTTTGAGTTGGAAGAGACCTTTAAAGGCCACCTAGTCCAACCCTCCTGCAATAAGCAGGGGCATCTTCCAACTAGATCAGGTTGCTCAGAGTCCCATCCTGCCTGACCTTGGATGTCTACTACCTCTCTGAGCAACCTGTTCCAGTTTCATCACACTCACTGTGATGCTAGTCTAAATATGCCTTCTTTTAGTTTAAAGCCATCACCCCTTGTTCTGGCGCAATAGGCCCTTCTAACGACATTGTTCCCATTTTTCTTACAGGTCCCCTTTAAGTACTGAAAGGCACCAGTCTCCCCAGAACCTTGTCCTCTCCAGGCTGAACAACCTCAAATCTCTCAGACTATGCTCATCTAAGTGTTCTATCCCTCTGATCATTTTTGTGACACTCCTCTGGTCCCACTTCATCAGGTCCTTATCTTTCTTTTGCTGAGGACTCTCGAGCTGGAAGTGGTACTCTGGGTGGGGTCTCGTAAGCACAGAGTTAGATGGATGGAATCACCTCCCTCAACCTGCTGGCCATACTTCTTGTGATGCAGCCCAGGATATGGAAAACACCATTTAGCTATTGCTCCGTAATGTTTTTTATTCCTAAATTTTGTTGCAGCATAAACCTCAGGTGGGTGATGTATTTGGAAAGGCTCATCAGAATTTGGAGAGAAAAGGGGATTTTTGGGGGGATGTTTTTGTTATATTTAGAGGTGACAAATCACTGAGTTACCTGTGGCTAAAATGATGCCTAAGTCAGAATTTTAAACTGGAAAACGTTTGTTGCTCTTTTGTTGATTTTTATATAGCTTATGTGCTTTTACATTAGCGTTCTTAAGCAAAGCAGACTTTAGCACAGTTTTGATTTGAACGTACTACTGTCTATTCTTTACACACATGTATGAACAAGTACAGTCTCTTTTTTATGTTGGTTTTTTTCTTCTTCAGGTGGTTTCTTTAGAATCTCCTAGTCACCTCTCTTGATGATTATTGCAGCAGTGTTCATGGCCTATTTGTCGAGTTTTTTTCTCAACTCTTTCTCTCCTGTTGAATGTGCATCTGTTTAGATTCTGGAAAGACTATCCTTGCAATTTCAGTAGCTGAATGAGGATAGGGTTCACACAGCCATAGAATTATTTAGGCTGGAAAAGACCTTTAGTATCATCAAGTCCAACAGTTAACCCAGCACTGCCAAGTCTGCTCTTCAGTGCCACATCTACACGTTTTAAATACTTCAAGGGGTGAAGACTCAACCAATTTCATAGACATTGTGTTGCAGTTCTTTAAAATTCTTTCAGAGAAGAATTTTTTCTTAATATTCAATATAAACCTTCCCTGGCTCAGCCTGAGTACATTTTCTCCTGTCCTATCACTTGTTACTTGAAAGAAGAAACCAACACCCACCTTACTACAACCTTTATTTAGATAATTGTAGAAAGGGACAAGATCTCCCCTCAACCTCCTTGGCAGTGGGAATTGGAGATGTTGATAAGCAAATATCCCCAACAAGCCCTAGCTCAGTCTTTAAACTTGTGCTGCAGTAAATTGTTTTTGAAAACCATTTTAAAATCTGAAATGGATTTTATATTTGAAATGAAACCCTGAACTTATCTCTCTTACCTGTGCTGACCTAGTTTTAGGTTCTAGTACAAGTACTGTGGAACCAGAAATACCTCCTGACAAAGGATTTTGAAAATTAAATGCTGTCTTAACAGTACAGTCTAAACTCAGCTCTACATCTGTGCACTTAGTTTGACTGTACTTTCCCTAACCTCACTAAGGTGTTGTAAAAATAACTGCATTGAAGATTGCAAAATGCCTATATATTATGGTAATGGGGGCCATGTAAGTACCTAAGACAGCTGGATAGACAGATAGCATTAGCACATTGGAGGGTTCCTTGAGAACACTAACCAGATCAAGTGCCAGTGTTCTCCTATGTAGCGGTGTTAATTGCCAATTGTTGGCAGTTGCACAGGTGCTAATTACTTTTTAATATATCCAGTGGAAGAAAATCTTCCACTAAGCTTTTATGGATAATTTTTGCCTTGTTTTTTTCTTGCTTCCAGAAGCTGGAAAGTTTGCCCTTACAGCATCCATCAGGCCTGTGTAAGTCATAGTATTACAGCATGTGCAAGATTGTGTTCTGTAGCTTTATATTATCCCTGTCTGTTTTTTAAATTACACCATTTAGAACCTACTCCCTAACTGATTTTTATTTATAAAAATTTTATAACATCAATACATTGCTTTGCCTTGTTGAGATAGGCCTTATTTTTACACAGTGCATTATGTAACAGCCACATTTGTAGGGACTCCCCACTGTACTCAGAGCTTCTGAAATGAAGGCTCATGTCTGTGCTGAATAAATATAAGGGAGTGCTAGAATTTAATGACTAAATTTGCCAGGTCCCATTTCTAGAAATTTCCAGGATTTACTCTTTCTATGGCACATTCTCTGATTACATATTCATGTTGTGTTCAAAATAAAAAGAAGAAATTGCTGTAAAAATGGTCTCAGAAAGAGAAGATGCATGTAATCTGGTCAACTTTAAATCACACTGAAAGATGAGTGTGTCATTGCAGTTGGACTGAAATACTATTGACATCTTACCATCTTCTGTCAAGGTTTTGTTACAGCACAATGGTATTTTAATGTAACACTTGTCTTTCATAATAATTCATAAACCAAAATGCTATGCCTTCTCTCTGGAAATGAGGTAGACTGAACACCAATGTTTCTGTCTACAAACCTCACTATGGCTTCAATATTCTTCACTGGCTACAGGGTAAAATAACAGCTCTTCAGTTGCAGGATCCTGGTAGCTGATCAGAAGGCCCTTAACCTAATAGGTATATGTGAAATCAAGAGTGTTTTTGTGGGCTACAGGCAGGTGAGGCTCATGTGCCGCAAACCAATCACTCTGTGGGGATTGATGCCAGATTGCTTGGGTGTGTGTGGTTCCTATGTTCATTCTTGTCCTGAATTTGGCTGTGAAATGTCTTTCTGAGAGGCCTGGTCTTTTTTGAAAGTTAATCAGAATTTGGACAGAGCTTTTTTGTATTTTTGTTTTCTTGAAGTGTTTACTGGAATAATGATGTAACCATTAGCAAAAAGAAAGAAGGAAGGGGAGGGGGAGCAATTATTTATATTTGAAATATTATTCATAAGGATTTTTTCTTAATGTAAGAATTTGAAGCTATATATCTAAAGTTATAAATTACATGATGATATGAAATGCTGATTACAGAGTAAGAAACCTGTTATATTTAATGAAACCTGTTATAATTAATGAAGTATTAGCTAAACCTGGTTGAGGCAATGTTTGGTTAGAGACTCGTTAAAGAGATCTTTTTAATGCTTGTTTGTGTGTTAGGATAATGTGTTTATAATGTAATGTATGCTTATTCTCTTCTCTAGAGCCATTTGGTTGATTTACATTAATTGCTCTGCCACTACTTCTTTCTCTCTTTCTTTATGCTTGTCATTTAAATAAATAAATAAACAAATAGCTCCTCCTCAAATGATCTTTCCTTTCTAAGCCATCTCTTTCCACCGTCCTTATGACTGGGTGATGGAATAGTCAGTGTCGCAAACTGATTACAATGATGACATTCATTCATACATTCCAAGGGGTTTAAAAACTGCAGCTCATCATGATTTTAATAATGATGAGCACTTTTGTATTTCTTCTGAAACATCTATACCTTCAAGTTGCAAAGTTTGTTGCACTTTCTGAACTCTTTTCCACAATAACAGTATTTTAATCAACTTGCATTGAAGTATTTGTAAGTTAGTATTTTAAACAGGCACAGATATATGAATAGATGAGAAGGGGCAGAAGCAGCAGTGGAGAAGAGGCTTACAGAGAAAGCCATTCTTAACAGTTGCAATAGATTGAGAATGGCAGAAACATCATCTGTATGAAGTTACCTTCGGCGTTGGGAGTAACTAAATTGACAAATGATTCAAACACACTGTCAAGGGTGAGGGCTGGGCTGGCCACTAAACAAGTGACAGATGCTCTCTGTTAAGTCCTCTCCCTTTCCAATGGGGAAGAGTAAGGGAGTGACATTTATGAATTGGAAAAGAAAACTAAAACTACTTTGAAATTATGGCAATTAAATGAAATACATATCCCAAACCTCTGATGGCAACTATGTAACCATAAGTGCTGTTGGGTGAGTAACTCTGGGGAAATCACTGACTAGACTCAGAGGCAGATAGAAACTGGATTTAGGAGCTGGATTCTAGAACTGGATTCAGGCACTCGTAAATCAGGAGCAAAGGCAGAATGGACAGGGCCCATTTCTTATGCTGGTCATTGAAAGTCAGGGCTTGCCCTTCATGATCTCTCAGCTTGATACTGAATATGATACATAATGAATGGGATACCTTGTTGGTCAGCTTAGGATCACCTCCCTGTCTTCTTCTCCCTTTTACTTGGCACTCCCAATGTGGTATACAAAATTTATCAGTGGTTTGTATATCATTGACCTTGGTTTGTATATCATTCAGTAATACTAATTAGAAGCATTAAGTGTCATCACTACTAGAAGCAGACACTGTGAGATATGCAAGGTGAGGCTTGACAAGGCTCTAGGCAACCTGATCTGGTTGAGGATGTCCCTGCTTATTGCAGGGTGGTTAAACTAGGCTTCTAGACATTCCTTCCAACCCAGGTGATTCTGTGATTCTACATGAGGACAAAGAATGACACTGCCTATATGTCACTCTACATCTTACAACAATTTAATCCAGAATTCTTATTAGAATTTGGTGGTTGGGCTAAATGGCATAACACAGGGACCGGTACTGAGATTGTTCTTACAAGCTCTACTTTCTCAAAATTACTTAATGGAATATTCATATTGATGATACATGTAGAAGTAGGGTAGAAAAGAAGACCCTGGGAACTATCAGTCTCAACTCTCTGCCTTGTAATATCATGGAACAGATCCTTCTAGGGGCTACACTAAAGCACATAAAGGACAGGAAGGTGATGAGAGGCAGCCACCATGGCTTTACTAAGGGTGAGTCCTGCATGACCGATCTGTTGTATCTCTGCAATGGAGTGACTATATCACTGGGCAATTTAAGAGCAATGGATGTCATATGTCTGAACTTCTGCAAGGCCTTTGACATGGTCACCCACAATATTCTTCTGTCTGAGTTGGAGATACATGGATTAGATGGGTGGACTGTTTGGTGGATAAGGAATTGGCTGGATGGTCACATTCCTCTGGATGTGATCAGTGACTAAATGTCCAGATGGAGATGGGTGACAAGTAATGTCCCTCACATGACCCATTCTAGGACCAGTGCTTTTTAATGTCATCGTTATTGATTTAGACAGTGGGATTGAGGGCACCCTTAGCAAGTTTTCAGATGACACCAAGCTGAATGGTGCTGGTGATATGCCAGTGGGATCTGGGCCAGCTGGAGAAGTGGGCCGCGGTAAACCTCGTGAGTTTGGGTTGGGACAAGCTTTGCTATTAATACTGGATGGTGGCTGGTGGAGCTAGGATAGAAAGCAGCCCCGTGGATAAGCACTTGGGGGTACTGGTGAACAAAAAAGCTGGTCATAAGTTGGCAATGTGCAGTTGCAGTCCACAAAGCAAATTGCAGTGTGGGCTGCATTAAAAGAAGTGTGGCCATCAGACTGAGACAGCTGATTCTACTGCTCTGCTCTGGTTGAGACCTCACATGGAGCACTGTGTCCAGCTATAGGGTCCTCAAAACAAGAAGGACATGGACATGGTGGAAAGGATCCAGAGTAGGGCCACAATCAGAGGGCTGGAGCAACTCTCTGAAGACAGGCTGAGGGTGTTGGGGTTGTTCAGCCTGGATAAGAGTAGGCTTCAGGAGACCTTACAGGGCTTTTTCCAGGACCTGAAGGGAACCTACAAGAAAGCTGAAGAAGAACTTATACAAGAGCATGTAGCACTAGAACAAGAGACTAGAACTAGAGAAGAGTAGATTTAGATTAGATATGAGGAAGAAATTATTTGCTCTGATGGTGGTGGAGCACTGGAACAGGTTGCCCAGGGAGGTGGCAGAGGCCCCATCCCTGAAGGCATTCAAGGTCAGGCTTGATGGGGCTCTGACCTTTAAGAGACCCTTCCAACCCAATGCACTCTATGAAATTAATTCATAAGGAAAGAAAATCCTGACTCTGTGATCAGTGTCTCCAGACAGATGTAGTCCAGGGTACTCCCTTCAGTTCCAAACTCTTGATTTATGGACCTTGTTAAAAACTAGCTCCATCTTCTTGTGTATAATCAGATCTGCTCATGCCAGTGTTCTGCCTCTTCTCCTGCAGAGGCAGTGTGTGTGGGGAGCAAGAGTACATCAGGAAATCTGATGTATACACTTTTTCACCTAAGACTGTTGATTTGTGACTAATAAAATATTTCGTGGTCAATGTTTGGAAAGGATTCTCTTCTGTGGTAAGAAACACTGGACATGCAGAAAGGTCTTGATTCTGTACCATAGCCCTCACTGATTCAGAAATGAGTTTGTGATTTGTATGAAGCTGGGTTCAAAAGCAGTTCACACTTCATTCAAATGAAGATGTGAAGTAGCTTATGATTCTTAGCAGAAATTATTTATTTCTTTGATTAGAATGCTACAATTTGTCATGCATGGCATTTTAAGCTTACAGGTAAGATCAAAGTAAACAGACTAAGTATGTTTCAATAATTGACAGAGTTTCCTAACTCTCACTCTAAAAGCTAACTAGAACCCACTACCATATAAGTGCTAAATAGGTGGTGCTGAGTTTATGGAAATTTCATGGTGGTGCTAGAATTGGCTGAATTTCTGATAATAGAGAGACTACATTTTCATTTTCTTATCTTTTTTTCATTATTAGTGTAAGTTTATTGGGCATAAATCTGCCTTTTAAATGATTTTTATTTATTAAAAAGGCAAATAATTTGGGGAGAAAATAATTAAAAATGCAAAACTGTTTTAATGTCAGAACTCATCACTGATGGTTCAAAATCTGTTTCTCTCTTTGGTTTTGATGATAACCAGAAGTTTTGTAAAGAGGCATTTATTTGTGGTCTGGTCTTTGAAAGACCTTTAATTAGATTTAATCTTCCTAATTTTATCTCAGTAGGTGGTGAATAAGTTTGTCTCTAGTGACCATTTAAGTAGCTGAATTAGGTTTTATTCTTACTCTTTTGAAGATTTTTCCTGAGACAAAAGAATTGTGCTGATTTTAGAGGTATCTGATTTTTTAAATGCCAGTTCAGTTAAAAAACCCAAACATTAAAACTAATTGAATCCATGATTTATAAAATATTTTCCCTTTTAAAACACAGTAATTTGTTATATAAACCTTGAAATGCTATTGAAATGTTTTTCTGTGGAGTGTCTTTCAGATCTAATTGTTAGGATGACAGCAAACTGACTTGGCAGCAAAAGAAGCATTTGCAGGATGACCTTGGGTGGCTGACAGACTCCCACCCACTATTCTATCACTCCCCCTCCTCACCAGGACTGTGGTAAAAATAAGATGAAAAAGATTATGGGTTGAGGTGAGATCACTCAGCAATTACGGGCAAAACAGACTTGGCTTGGGGAAATTAAGTTAATTTATTTCCAATAGAGGATGTTGGTGAGAAATAAATGCAATACCTAGAACACCTTTGCCTCTCCTCTCCCTTCTTCCCTATCTCATCTTCACTACTGATTGTTCTGCCTCCTCCCCCAAGGAGCGTGGAGGGATGAGAAATGAGAGCTGCAGTTAGTTCTTGATGCTTTGTCTCTGCTGTTCCTTCCTCTTCAAGTTCTTCCCCTGCTTCAGTGTAGGATTCCTCCCAGAGGCTGCAGTTCTTCAAGAACTGCTTCAGCTTGGGTTCTTATCATGGGACACAGTTTTTCTCAGACTGCCTCCCCCTGGGTCCAAGGTCCTGCCAGCCAATTTTGTCTTGTGTGGGCTCCTCTCCATAGGCTGCAGGTCCTGTCAGGAGCCTGGTCTGATGAGCACTTTTCACAGCCTGGAGATTCCTTTAGGGCACACACACCTACTCTGGTATGGAGTTCTCCACAGGCTGCAGGGTGCTCATCTGCTCTAGTATACTCCTCCATGGGCTATAATGGAACAAGGTGCATCACGATAGACTTCTCCAGGGGCAGCAAGAGAATCTTTGTTCTTCATCACTGATTGTGGTGTCTGCAGGGCTGTTTCTTTCAGACTCCTCACTCCCAGCTGCTCTTGTGCAGTGTTTTTCACCCTTGCTATCATACATTCTCATAGACATGCCTCCATCTTGTCTGATGGGTTTAGCCAGGTGGCATGGCTGTGTGTGCCACGGGGCAGCCCTGAACTCTCTCACAGAGAGGCAGCTCCTCTGCCAGTACTGGGGTATCTGCACCCAGCACAGATGTCTTGATCCAGAAAATAAATGGAGTGTGCAACAGAAATGGAGCACACCTTTGATTAATAGGTGAATTTTTTGCATAGGAAAGATGACAAAGACGAGATATGGCACAAAATTCTCATCAGCTTGTGAAATGTGTGACTCTTCTTGACTTCAAGTTCCACCATTGGAATAGGTAAAAGTCTTTTTTTTTGTGGGGTGGGGTGTGTGTTTGTGTTACAAGGATTCCCTCTTTATGTGTAAAAACCCTGGAATCATGTCTTATCAATGCAATGCCTTTTTTTCTTTTTTTTTTTTCCCATTATTATAATGCATTTTGGACCTAACAAAACAATATGAAGGTTGTAGGAGCTGAGAGAGTCTGTAAACAGCTGTCTAATAGTGCTTCAGGGACAACCATAGCCTGCCTCTAGGCTGTCCAGGTTTTGTGCAACTGTTTACATTGCTGTTTAGAACAAAATACTTCAAGTTGGAAAGTGAAGTAGACTCAGTAAGTAATTGGGTGGTAAAGGAAAAAAAAATCCTAGGTTGCTTCCACGAGTACTTTGTGATTCAAAATGATTTATGATATTTGGTTATTTATCAGAACCATATTGTACCAGATACTGTAGAAGTGTCCCCAGAGGATAAGCCAAAAATCGATGGGTGAGTATTAACTGGAAGCACAGGAAAACAGTATTAATCAATATGATTACTTCAGCTACAGCTTTTCACTTATTTTGTAGGAGTAGACAGAGGGAAGATAATAGCTTTCTGCAGAAAGATACCTCTGTGGGATATCATGAGAAAGCTCGTAAATTCTCACTCGAACACTTAACACTATGGCTTAATCATAGGTGCTCTGAAATTGTTGTGCCTGCTGCAAGGCTGACTGTGTTCAGTGGAGGATGGGCAAGGGAAAACACAAACAGGTAACACTCAATTAGGTGTTCCAACAGAGAGGAGTCTCTTTCTACAAGACTTATTAGGTTAGTTATTCTTGCAGTAAGATTCTTGAGAATTCTGGATGAGTTATGTTTATCTTTCTCAAGGTTTGGTAAAGGATGTTGCAATAATCTGCACAATTTCTGGTGGCTACCCTTGCCCTCAGCAGACACTTAAGTTTTTCTGAAGACTGCTACTGTCAGAGCATAACACTATTTTGGCCTGTAATGATCATGCAGACTATTCAGCAGGGTGTATGAGTAAGGGTGCCTGCACAATACACAGGTGTTACAGATCATGAAATAACAGCCTTGTACAACTGCCCTTTCTCTGTTAGTAATCACTCTGTCTTGATGAATAGAAGCCTATATTCGTCAGTGGCAGCAGAACCTGTCTCTGAGAACAGGTGATTGCAACACAACAATGACTGCATGCTAGCGGTGGTATTGATGGCTCACCTGCTCAAAACTAATTACAGCTTTCTCTGGTGAAGCCAGAAATCCTAATGGAGAGATGACCTCACTGCGTCTTTTATTTTCCCCACTATTTACCCACCACAAGACTGGAAACTACATAAATTTGTTTGAAGTATTTTCTCAAATCCAGCCTTGCCCTGGTTTTGCAAAGCAATATCACCCTCAAAAATGCCAACACCATTTCAGTATTGCTGCACTGTCAGATGCCCCCAGTTTACAAGCCATGTTTTGTGATTCCTGGTTGGTTGGTTTTCTTAAAATCTTCAAACCCCAAACCCACTGTCAAAAGCTGGCATACCTGACAACCTATTCATAGTGGTTGAATGGCAAGGATTTCAATATTTTTAGCTCTTGTAATTTCAGTAGTGTATTTACTGCAAAGCTCTAAAGGATGTAAGGAGATGGGAGTAAATACACCATTGTAAAAATCTGTCTTTTGAAGCTGTTGTTGAGAGTGTTTGGAGCCCGATTTCTTGGATTATTTGGTGGGTTTTTTTCCAGCTCCTTATCCGTATCTTAGGGTAAGTAGCACATTTTTGCACTGATTTTATCAGTTCCTCTTAGAGTGTAGTGTCATACTCCAGGTTTTATGGCCACTGATCTCAGAATTCTCCCTGCCTTGCCACTGAACAATTCCAACAGGCTATGAAGAGATTTTTTCTGCAGGAAGAGGAACTGAACAGTTTCTGTCAGGATCAGTTTAATAGTCTTATTTGAGTGAAGTTACCAGAGTGGACCTGGTCAGATGAGGGAAGAGAGGAGCCTGCAGCTGTGGTCACATTACATGTCATGGAAATGAGTATTCTGTCAATGTATATTGCTCCAGAACTCTGTTCAGCCCTCGGCACAAGAAGGATATGGACCTAATGAATCAGGTCCAGAGGAGGGCCACAAAATTGATCGGAGGGGTAGAGCACCTATCTGATAGACTGAGAGAGGGGCTTGTTCAGCCTGGATAAGAGAAGGCTCTGGGGATGTGTAATTCTGAGGCTCCAGGGAGACCCTACAGTGGACTTCCAGTGCCTGAAGAGGGCCTACAATAAAACTGGAGAGGGACTGTTTATAAGGGCACTAGGACAAGGGGGAATGGTTTTAAACTAGAGAAAGAAAGATTTAGATTGTTAGGAATAAGTTCTTTACTCTGAGGTTGGTGGAACAGTGGAACAGGTCCCTGATGATAAGGTCAGGTTTGATGGGGCTCTGAGCAACATGGCCTAGTTCGGGATGGCCCTGCTTAGAGCAGGGGGGATGGACTAGATGACTGCTAGAGGTTCTTTATAACCCAGTGAATTCTGTAATAATCCAAGGTTTCTAGAGGTGCAGTTCTCCTGTTTTCTCCCTTTACAAGTGTGTATCAGGTTCAGGGAGACTCTATTTTCTTATCCTAGAACTCTCCTAACATATCATTGATCTCTTATCTGTATGAAGACTTATTATTGATTGATTGTGGTTTTAGATGTATTTTAGTTTCACTCTTTTTTTTTTAGTTTCACTCTTTTTTTTTTTTCTTGAGTTTTTGAAGCTTTGAAAATTCTACTTCATGGCTGCAGTGGGGTATTACTTTCAGTCAGCTAGCAGGAGAGGTAGTTCAAAGAATGCAATACACAGAACTGTACATTCTTTGGGATCACTTCTATGTCTGTGCAGAGCTGTTGCTCAAATCTATTGCTTTTGCCTTTTGCAGATTGGTTTTGAGGCATCTCTTCTTTTATCCAGTGACTCTGGAAAAAAGCAAAGGAGGCTGAAATTTCCTTCTTGGACAAGGATCAGAAATGAATTTTGCTCAACTCCTGTGACTAACCAGAATTAATGTAGGGATTAAATTGACCATTAATGCTGTACCTTTTTTTTTCTCTAGGCCATGCAATTGTTCTTTTTCCTGTGAAACCTCTTTTAAATTCTTTGCTGCTCTAACTATGGCTTTGAGGGGAAAAGTGGTTTTCAGCATTTCAGTGTATTTGCTGCATGACTGATGCAGCCTGATATGACTTATCACAGTATGACTTGTCATCAGAAAAAAGCTGAGAAAACAAAAGTGAGTTCCTGGAAGCTAATGCTGAGAAAACCAGTGTTAAGGACAGAGAAAGAAAAATGCATGCTTTTAAGAATGGCTTCTCTCTTCTTGTCTTACTCCTTTTCCACTTGAAGAAAAAAGCTACCTAACAGAAACTTGGCAAGTAGTAAACATTTAAGTAGGATCTGGATTTGGAGGTGGTTTTCTAGTATCTGAGAGAGCTGGGACTATTCAGTCTGGAGAAGAGAAGGCTCCGAGAAGACTTTATTATGGCCTTCCAGTATCTGAAGGGGGCCTACAAGAAAGCTGGGGAGGGACTTTTTAGGGTGTTAGGTAGTGATAGGACTAGGGGGAATGGAACAAAACTAGAAATGGATAGATACAGACAGGATGTTAGGAAGAAGTTTTTCAACATGAGGGTGGTGAGGTGCTGGAACAGGTTATGCTGGGAGGTGGTAGAAGCCTCATCCCTGGAGGTTTTTAAGGCCAGGCTGGATGTGGCTCTGAGCAACCTATCTAATGTGAGATGTCCTTGCCCCTGGCAGGGGGATTTGAACTAGATGATCCTTGAGGTCCCTTCCAACCCTAACAATTCTATGATTCTATGATCCAGCAAAGGAGTTAAAAAAAAAGGAAGAAAGAGAATATTGCTTTGGCTATTTTCTGAGAAAGGCTAATAATTAGCAAAAAAAAAAGTGAAGGTTGTAGATTTTAAATCCAGTTGTAGTCTTAGTAGTCACAGTAATTTGAAGGTTGGAAGCATTCATTTGCAGTAGGCTAACCTCTTAAGATTGTGTTACTAGCATTCAAATTTTATTATGTGATTAATTTTTTAAGTTTCTGTTCTTATGACTGTTCTTCAGCAACTAATAAACTTTGGGGAAATAAAAAAAAAGCACAACTCAGAATATGTTCTCTGTAGTCAGCTAGAAGTATTTGATGATTTTATGCATATTTAAGCGTGTAAATATACCAGGGAGCATAATTAGTTTACTGAGGTTGTACTGCTAAGTTCTTGTATGGCAAGATGAGAAGACAGTGATAAAAACATTGCTAATTGGTATCAATATAATGAGGAAAAAAAATATCTGTATGTGGTGAGTTGAAGTTTTCCGCCAGCATTAACTTTTAAGCCAGACCAACTCAGTTAGAAGCAAATGAAGCTGTGTTTACAAGCAAAAACTACACTCTACAATGGAATGCAAGGAATATGTACAAATATACCATATTTACAATATTATGCAGATATTTACAGTTAGCAAACAACACAGAAACACCCCTGGACA
Source organism: Colaptes auratus (assembly GCA_015227895.2). Classification (NCBI taxonomy): domain Eukaryota; kingdom Metazoa; phylum Chordata; class Aves; order Piciformes; family Picidae; genus Colaptes; species Colaptes auratus. Next base: position 82,221,051 of record CM026897.1, on the reverse strand, counting down.
AAAGAGCAGGGAAGCTGCTCCACTGCCTTTCCCCCCCACCCCAAATCTCCCAAACTCCCCTGTGTCAAGGGAGAGAGTTGAGAGAAAAGCAGTGTTAGGCTTATCTCCAGGCCAGCCAGAAGCAGCACATTATATCCTGAGTGAAGCAATAACAGCCAAGATCAGAAGAGAAAAGAAAAGGAATGGGAATGGAAATGAAATGTGAAGAATTGTCATGATACAGCTTCTCTTATCCTAGACATTCATCCAATGAATTTGTTTAGAATAATATTTTGTTTTTATTTTTACTCCCAATTGTGATTTATTTATATGTATAATATATAGTGTGTATATATATATATATAAATAGATATATAATATATATTATATATATTTTTCTACTTTTCTGCTCAAAATCTACAGCTAAATTTTAAAGGCATAGTCTAAAACTACCACACCATGTTTAGCTGCTAATTACGTGGTAGCAAATTTTAAGCATTTTTGAAGTTGTTTTGTGGCTTCAAAGTGTGTAAAGAGATGACCTATACCATCTGTTTCCATGTTTCAAAACATAGCCTGTGCCCTAGTTGTTTGCTTCCTTTCTCATTTTAAAGGAAGCTAAGGTAGGATTCTGTTACAAGGGATGACTAACAGTAAACTGGTATGTAGCAGCATGACTTTGAAGTGATATATTATTTCAGTGGGGTATTTCAGTTCAGTATGGAAGAGAGAGCATGAGGAAACACAGTGAGTCTCCAGTTCTACCAGAATGAGAAAACTACTGGAAAGGAGACTCCCAGAGATACAGTGTGAATTCAGTAACCAGTATTGCTATGTGTCTGGCTTATGACATAAATTTATGCATCATACAGTATGAATATAAAAATAAAATATCTTCCTACCAAGAGGCATTGAGCACAGAGCACAAATGAGCAGTGATTTTTGGTCCAGACAGCCCATAAAGGCTCTTTCCAGCCTCAACCATTCTGCCATTTTGTGATTACATTAACATTTATTTTCACTGGGTCCTGAGAAAAGTGAATATTTGAAATGAAAAACACCTTTTTTTTTTCCCTGTTGCATTTTGAAAAATGAATGTATTTGAACTTTACTAGCAGGAGTTTTAAAAGGATTTTTTTTTTTTACACATCATTCACCAGAATTTTGTAATGATATATTTAAATGTAAAGTGTGCAATCTTAGCTGCCATTTAGTTAGAGGAAGGACCTAACTCACTGAAAGAGAGAAATATTTTCCATTTCAGCTTCTGTGCTGGAATTTAAATGTGTCATTTACTGGTTAAGGGAGTTGGAAAAAAAAAAAAGGCTTAGTGTTAGTATTAAAATCCCTTCTCAGTACAAAGTGACTTAATATCCTAAAAGGCATGTGAATAATCAGGAAAAATTAAGAGTCACTTCTTCCACTGGATGAAATTTTTGTTCTCTAGGCATACCTTTTGCTAGTGAAAGCTATCATACAATCATAGAATCAGTCAGGGTTGGAAAGGACTACAAGGATCATCTAGTTCCAACCCCTCTGCCACGGGCAGGGACACCTCACACTGGTGAGGTGCTGGCCATCAGGCTGGCCAGAGTCTCATCCAGCCTGGTCTTAAACACCTCCAGGGATGGGGCCTCAACCACCTCACTGGACAATCCATTCCAGGGCTTCACCACTCTCATGGTGAAGAACTACTTCCTCACGTCCAGCCTGAATCTCCCTACCTCCAGCTTCATTCCATTCTCCCTAGTCCTATCACTATGTGATAGCCTGAGAAGTCCCTCCCCAGCCTTCTTGGAGGCCCCCTTCAAATACTGGAAGGCCACAATAAGGTCACCTCTGAGCCTTCTCTTCTCCAGACTGAACAGCCCCAACTCCTTCAGTCTGTCCTCATAGGAGAGGTGCTCCAGCCCTCTGATCATCCTTGTGGCCCTTCTCTGGACACCTTCCAGCACATCCATATCCCTCTTGTAATAGGGGCTCCAGAACTGGACACAGTACTCCAGGTGGGGTCTCAGCAGAGCTGAGTAGAGGGGGAGAATCACCTCCCTTGACCTGCTGGCCACCCTTCTCTTGATGCAGCCCAGGATCTGATTGGCTTTCCGGGCTGCAAGTGCACATATCAGCTGCCTACCATTTTTTAAAGGAGTTCTAGTACATTACTGGCTAATGATTTCCTTCAAGTGTTATACAGATTCAGTTATGAAGCATAAATCTCACACTGATATTACAGATGTCTTCTGTGACTTAAATACTGCAAGTGCTGAATGTCAGCTCTAGAAATCATATTGAACTGTATAAACAGAACAGCAGATTTGGATTAATGTTTAGCCTGTCTTCTGTAAATGACATGGCAAATATACCTTAATCAATTTTAGGTATAACATGTTATTGCCAATAATGTTTGAATTGGGAAGTTGAAACAAATTGCATAGTGAGGTAACGTGGGTGATTTTTTTCATTGCTTATTAGAAGTGTGGACAGCAGTCTCCCGATGTATCAGAGCATGCTAAAAAATGTCCCACTGATTTTTATTTTATTTTTTTGTATTTCCAGTATTATAGTAGAGTTTTGGATTTTTTTAATTTATTTTTTTTTTCAGCTTGAAGACATGCTTGGTAGTTGGCAGCTCAAAAAGCTTGGGCAGTCAGTCTTCACCCTTAGGAACATGTTCCTTTCTGAGCTCTCTATAAGTTCTCAGTGTAGTTGTAGCCAGCTTAATTTGGTTTTGTGAAATAAGCATGAGAAACATGTCAAGCCAGTGACTTCTGAAGAAAAATGCCTTTAAGGATCCCATTGAAAACCATATACCTATAAAAATGTGTCAGGTAGAAATGTTTATTTTTCAAGTATTTCAAAGAGTTTCTTTCAAAGTTCTTTTTCAGACTGTATTTTGGGTCTGTACAGAATATTTGTGTGGAAAATGGCTTTCTCCCTCCCAAGGTTTCGTCTAGCCTGAGGTGAGGATAGAGAAAGACAGTTTTGAAAAAAACTTTAGTGGTTTCACTGATCCAAGCTTGTTTCAGGTAAGCCTCCCTTTCCTTGTCTAAAGTTAATACATGCTGTCACATGACTGGCATCTTTCACTTCCTCAATGACCCTTCCTCCTGTGTTCAATGCAGTGGAGAAGAAACATTTCTTCAGGCAATATTTTTCAGTTTCATGTAGTGATTTGACAGTTTCAGTATTGTAATAAGCAATGTTTCATACTTCAGTTTAAGCATCATCTGCAAGTATATAATTTATTTTCAGACAACACAGGTAAATACTTGTGAAAGCTACCCCTCTTACTCATTTAAACTGTCGTCTAAGGCTTAGAACTTCTTTTTTTCCAGCCTTGTTTGCTTCCACATCTGTGTATCAATTGGGTAATTTGGGAAATGCAAGATCTCTTGGAAGCACTTAACCAATTTCTTGAGTACAACTCTTTTTGCTTTTAACATGATTGACAGTGCTGAATAACATTATTTTTTTCATATAGGACTGGTGAATCAATCCACATTTGGTATGTTGAGATAGGTGGCTCCTGTCGGTTCCTGTGAGAATATTATGGGAAACTACTGGGGATCACTGACTTCCCTTTTTCTGTTAAAATGTTGCTGTTTTTTTTTCAGTGCTAAATTTTGTTTATATATATTTTAAAAATGGGAGTATGAAAACTACTTCCCTTCTCTATAACTAAAAAAAAATAAAGGTAAATTATTGCAATAGTTAAAAACGTTCATCTTGAGGCAGAGATCCTTATGCAAATGTCCTTTGTGCTCCAGGAGCAAGATTTCCAAACTCTAAATATACCAGATGAGTAACTAGCCCTAAAGAAACTGAATGTTTGGGAGGAGGAGCAAAAGGAATTAATTTGGAATACTTTATATAATTCCCAAATACAAAGCTACTGTCTTCCAGAGAACATTAAATATGACTCCTGGCTAAGTTTTCCTTGTGGGATTTGCTGATGTAGGCAGGTTTACAACATATTTCTTTTTCATCCCATGTGTGTTGTCTAAACTTAACTGATGAATAGAGCATTATCTCATGTTCATAAAAATGGTACTGAATTTTTCCAGGAACTAAGTTGTCCCATCCATAGGGAACTGCCTGTCCACTATAGGAGAATATGAGGTGTTCCTTAGGCTGTCCTCTGCCTCAACCAGGATACCAGATCTTCTGCCTTTTTTGCATTTTTCTCAGTGCAACTGTAAGCATTATAATTTTTCATCTTCACAGTGTAAGTAGTTTGGACGGAAATTCTCCATACATTACAAAACATGCACATAAGTAGGTCCTTCAGTTTGCAGCCTGAAGCAGCCATAGCACTTTGAATAGAGTTTACCCCCAGCTGCTGATCATCAGAGAGCTCCTTGAGATCCCAGCAATAGCATCCTACTCAGCTCTAAGGAACAGTTATAAACTAAGGAGTAGAGTGTTACGTTATTAGTCATAGAGTGCTGCTTTGGTTTTCATCTTTGCTTGCTTGTTGTTGAGTTTTGTTTTGTGTTTCTTGATTGTGTGGTGTTTTTTGTTTGTTTGTGTTTTCTTTTAGCAAATGAATTAATATGACAAACATTCCAGAAGATATCACTGAGTTTTTAATTCATATATTACAGAGTACATGTTAACAGGATGTTGGTGAAGGAAAATGCTTACACATATATTTCTTTTTCAGATAGATGACTAGAGGCAGGTTAGCAGATACAAACTGAAGGACATCTATCTGTGCTGCCCATATGTGCCTTACTGTTTATCTCTTTGCAGAGTGTTGCAGATGTTCAGTGCTTGATTTAGAAGGTTAGAGAGGAAAAACATAGCAGCCATAATTAAAAAGAATTTATTTTCTAAACATTGTTTTTATTTCTTAATTTCCTTTCCTTGACCTTATGTCAGAGATGGTGAAACCCTTCAGTTTCCTGTTAAGTGAAAGGGAGGCACCTTCCAGCTGCTCAGTAATTTTCAAACATAGTTATGTGTGATTTATCTGCTTTTTAAAAACAAACAAATGAGAAAAGGGTATAAGTTGGTGGTAGAAATAAATGCTAATGCTAATTTTTTAGAGAAATACAACGAGCATTAAACCTAAATAATCATTGTAGGGCTAGTGTCCTGGTCTGTTTGACCAAAGATATTGAGAAAGAAAAACTAATGCCTGAACACCTGGAGAGTGGTTTTATTCTGGAGTACTCTTCTAAGGTTAGGAAATTTGAGATATCTTTCAATGAGTTGCCTTTACATCATCATCATCATAATTCTCATTATATTAAAACTTGTTTTTCTTTAAAAAAAAACACCACACAAAACAAATGTACTCATCTCACTTCGGAGGATGGCTTTTAGATTCATCAGACTTCCCAAGTCTTAAAATTAGGTAACCTAGGTAAAATAACCATGAACTCCCTCCTTTCCCTAGTCTTTTCTTTGACCATGAAAAATAAAAGACTAATTTACCTTAAACTTCTAATTTGCAAGACCTCACCTGGGTGAATGTGACTTAAAATTCACAGAACACTGAACTGTTCAGAAGTTTGTATAGGCGGTGAGTGAATACTTTTAGTAGAGTTCATGCTACAGAGGAGATGAGAGACTCCATTTGTCCCAAAAGCTGTCTGTGGGCCTGGGTGATGGAAATAGCTTAATGGAGGGACTAATTTCCCAATTGCCTTTTGGCTTCATATTGAAGGTGAAACAAGAAGCATCTCAACAGAGGGGCTTCTTGAATGGAAAAGGCATTTTTAATCCTTTATAATGGTGGGTTGACTTTGGCTAACTGTTAAGTGCCCACTGATCTGCTCTGTCACTCCTTCTCAGCTCTGTCACTCCTCAACAGGACATGGGGAGAAAATACCAGGAAAAGTTTGTGGATCAAGGTCAGGACAGGGAGATCACTCAACAGTTACCATCATGGGCAAAAGAGATATGATTTGGGAAAAATTAATTTATAATTTTGCCAATTAATAACATTGTGTGATAGTGAGTGATTAAAACAAAACTAGACCCACCTTCCACCTGCCTCTTCTTCTCTGGATCAGATTTATGCCTAATTTTTCTACCTTCCACCACTGAGCAGCACAGGAGAATGAGGAACAGGTGTTGTGATAACAGTTGCTGCCGTTTCCTCCTCCCCATGCTTTTACTCTGCTCCAGCATAGTGTCCCTCCCATGGGATACAGTCCTTCACACACTTTTCCAATATTGAGTCCTTTCTGCAGGATGAGGTTCTTCAAGAACTGCTTAGCCATAGGTCTTTTACATAGGCTGTAGTCCTTCAGTAATGGACTGCCCCAGCATTGGGTTCTTCATGGTGTCAATAGGTCCTTCCAGAAAACCTGCTCCTGTGTGGCTCTCCATGGGGTCACAGGTTCTTTTGAGGCATGTCCACTATCTTGTCCTCCATAGGTTATGGGGTGGACATCTGCCCTGGAACGGTCCTCCTTGAGCTGTGAAGGGACAACTGGCTTCACTATGATCTTTTCCTTGAGCTCCAGCAGAATCTCTACTCTGGTGCCCAGAGCACGCCTGCTTCTTAACCATCCTTGGTGTCTGGAGGGTGGTTTTTTCATGTTTTCCTACTCTTCCCTGCTAGGTACTGTTACACTATGGCATTTAGGCTGGAGGGTGTTTTTTTCATGTTTTCCTACTCTTCCCTGCTAGGTACTGTTACACTATGGCATTTAGGCCTTTTAAAATACATTGTTGCAGAATCTCTTACTAGTGTCACTGATGGGCTCAGCTCTGGCCCATTGAGGGTCTGTTTTGGAGCCACCTGAAACTGGCTGTGTCTGACATGGGGGCAACTTCTTGTGCCAGTAATTTAGAGCATCCTTTACGTTGTGATTCAGTACAGAAATAGATACTTTGGTCCATTTATGGGAGCAAAATGCTATTGCAGAAAATACCACTACATGTGCCAATTAGATACTGAAATTTTCCTTTTTCATTCTTTGTATTTTTAAAGTTTGTTCTAAAAGACTGTCATATAAAAAAATCCCTACAATTTTAATTTTATGTTTTGCAAATGAAATAAATAAGATTTGGTAGAATTTAATCATTTGGCCAGGAGGACACAAGGACTGTCAAAATGTGTGAGCTTATTAAATCATTATTTTACCAGTTTCAGCACTGAGTAATTAATATTTCATTGGAGAAAAACTTCTCTAGAAGACATGCTGACTAGTAAACTGTCAGAATATATGTTAATCTCAGTTTAAAGTAATGAAAATCTATGTGAATTGTAATCCAGAAGAGACTGTGCGAGAGGCTGATGCTTCCTTCCACAACTCATTTGAGGAGTGGATCTGCTGTATGCTGGTATGTCTTTGTCTGGGTATATGCAAGAATGGTCTGTGCACACTGAAGTAAAGCAGTTGTCCTGTCACTTAGCAGGACTGAAGAGATTTTTTTAGTGACCAACCCTTTTTTGTCTTTTCATGCAAAAATGCTAATATGGATAGTCTCCAGCCATCTTCAGATTGTGGTTGGATCTAGCAACAGCAAGCTAGTTTGATATGTAGCAAACCGAAAGCTGCGTTAAACAACAAAAAGATAGTGCAACAATAGGTGGGAAAGGCCATAGTAAATTTTTGTGTGAAGGAAGAGTAAAATGTTCTGGGAGGAAAGAGGAAACTATCTTGCTGTTTTATAGCACTGCACATTTTAGAGGATCCCACAAAGTCTTTCATGGAAGGTTTTTATGGGAAGCCCTGGGACTTTTCTGTGGAAACAGAATCATTCATTCTGCACCACTCATTGTAAGCAATGCAGTATTTATGCTTCCGTTTTCCTCTATTTCAAGATGGGATGAGGTAAGTATTCAAACTGCAGGCTATTGAAAGATATTTTTAGTAAGTGGCAGAACTTTCACTGTTTTTTTTCATAACCAACATATCCATGTTAGAGGGTAACCATAAATAGAATTTGCTCTTGAAATCTGCTTACCTCATGCTCTGCTTTGCTTCTTCAGCCAGCATTTTTCAGTCCTAGCACTTAAAAGAGTGGACTTCATAAATGTAGTTTGGTGGTATGTTTCTTTTTTGTTAATGGGAGGTGAGATCTATAAATAACTAAAGTACTATTTCTTTCTTCTGGAAAGATAGTGTGGTTGCAGTTCAGTGGTTTGATAATATAATAGGCAAACCAAAATGCAGAATATTTTATATTTTTTCTGTTCAGATTTTTTGGTTTTAATACCCAACTTTGCAGATGCATTGAAGTACTTACCACTCATGTTACTGATCAGATATATTTGTGAGTTAATTTCATTACTATTTCTTACTTTTAATGTCTTATCTGGCTTGTTACATTCTTTAGAAAAATCTGTAAACAAAAACATTGTGTTGGAGCATTTACATGAAAAGATGAAGCATCAAGCCTTTTTAGTGAAGTATTCAGTTCCATTTGCTTTTTATAAGACAAGACAGTGGGAAGCTTGGCAAACTTAATTTGCTTTGCAAGATGTGAATGCCTCTTGAAGTGAAAAGACCCACTCTGTTGCAAATCTAAAATTAGATTGCATATAATGTATTCAAAACTGACAAAATAAAATTACTCCATTATAAGTGTCATTTTGTTGATCTGAAACTTACTTTCAAATTCTTTCTATGCGGATTTTTTTCATTTAAGTTGGGATTGAATACTTCAGATCTCTTAAGTCCTGTTCTCTGATGGATTGCTTTTTTTTTCAATCTTAAAATAAAAGGTGAAGGAGTTGAGAAATTTGACTGGAAAATTTGATGCACATTCCAATATGCACAGATTTCTAGTTTCCTGAAATGGCTCCAGCAACCTTAACCCATGAGAATATTCAAATCCAGCATGGAGGAAGGAAATATAGAGAGAGAGTAGAGCTTCCTGCCTAAACCAGGGGGTTGGGTCTTCACATGGAAAATTGTTATTGATACTTGTATTTTATTTGTACCTTTATTTCAGGTTGTCTCATGTGGCACTTGAGACTTGGAAAAGCCGAGTCTCTTAGGAAATGCTATCTGTGATGCAGGTGCCACAGAAAAAAAGGTCAAACCAAGTCCAGGCTGAAGCAGGTATAGTTGTGTGACACTGCACCACTTAGTGTGTCTTGTTGGCTGGCTTCTGAGCCTTCTGGGAATTTTCCAAATAAGAGGTAGCAGTTCTGTGGACTGCAGCTCTTTGACATCACTGATTTAAGCAAAATGTTCTAATCTTTTCTACAAGATAACTGTATTTTGCATTCTCTGTAGTGCACTAAAGCATAGTTTGCTGAGAGTTGAAGCATTCAAGACACTGAGTTGGGTAGGAGTTGATGAAATGATGTATCTGGTGGCAGCACACCCTAATTCAGGCACTGCTGTATGATGCTTGCTTCAGGCTCACTCTTTGTGGCAAAAGAAAATTAAATACAAACTTGCCATGTGGGTGGTTTCACACTTACTTGTTCCATCTTTTTAGACATCTTGTCCATAATATACTTCCTTCCTATCAATTCATCTTCCTAAGTTTTTATCTTATCCCACCTAGCAGTAGTAGAAGATAAATAAATTAAAAATAAACAGGCATAGTATTTTGCAACTTCCCTAATTATTCTTTGTCTTCAGCATATACTAGTTTTGTGAATGACATTATTTCTAAACTGACTTAAAGTCTTATATCACTGACACACACCTTATTTTAAATATGCATTTGACAACTTGTTTTTCTCCAAATGGTTGCCTTTATACCTCTTTGGTGTGCTGAGACAGATACTAAATGGATTACCCATGCCACATCTTGAGCATGAGATTAGTTTAGGGATAGAAAGTGGGTCATGTCGGGGGAGCCTGAAAAATGTAGCAAGGATTTAGATAACCTGTTTTACTCAGTGTTTTGTTTTGATTTACTAAAAAAATTCTTAAGTACTACTCAATTTCATTTTTTTTCCCTAAATGACAGATTTTACAAGGCAAGTATCAATTTTTATGAACATTTATATATATTTTTCCTGATTTATTACAGAAAAGAATCCAGTATCTTTTCACATCTTAAAGTAATTCTCTTACTTCAATGGTTTGTGCTCAATATGTGTATTAAAAGGTGGACTTTTCAGCAGAAAAAGTGCTCTTGTCCACCTGCAAATACATCTACTCATATGTGGGATAGCAGTGGTGGCACACATGGTATCCCAACAGTTACAAAACCTATCAAAGCAGATAGACTTAATGGCTGTAGCTTGCAGAGCAGAGGTTCCTCATTTACCAGTAGTAGAGCTCCTAAATTCTATCATTACTTTTCCATATTTAGTCTAAGTATGTATTGTACTTATTAATAAAAAATAATCATAAACCAGCGAACAGAATATCCATGTGATGTGTGTGGAATATACAATGTGAATAATTACTCCATATAGGTAGATGTGCTTTTGACATGGAAGTAATTTAATACAGATTTACAAGATTTGTCTCTGACGTGTTGTCAAACCAAACAAGTAGATAAATGCTTGGCCTATGTTAGTCATTGTTAAGTTTTGTATTTCTATAGAATCAACATAAAATTAATTTTGGTACAATCTGTGTATTGTATAGTATCAAATCACATCACTATATGTCCAGACATATGCATAAGGCACTAAATTCTGCCTGAAGTAATTGTATTTCCATAGTTTGTTAGCTTTCTTGGTTTTGTCAGGAAGAAATTCATGCAAACAAATTATCATTAATTTTACTGAGGAACATGGCTAAATTGATTGTGCACTGGTCTCTTCTCTCTAGCAACCAGCACCAGAACAAGAGGACACAGTCTGAAGCTGCACTAAGGGAAGTTTAGGCTTGAGGTGAGGAGGAAGTTGTGACTGTTTTAGGCTGTGCCTTTAAGAAAGGGACAGTTGCTGAACACTCTGCCTGAATGTTTTGGGATAATAATGAAAACAAGATGAGGTCTAAAAGAATTTCACTGGTAGATTGGTAGAGTGCAACTTTTAAGTTTTTAGTTCAGTCACTTTGAGTTCAGTCTGTTCTCGCTGTTCCTGTGGCCCTGTCTGCTTTTCTCTGTCTTTTTGGGAAAAAAAGGGAGGTAGGGAGGGAGAGAGGGGTTCAGGGAATCCCCCTGGTCAGCTGGAGGGAAAAAGGTCCTCTGTATTACGTTCATTGCTGTATATTTCTATATATATTGTAGATACTGTATATTTGTATACATATTCATTGCATTCCATTTATGCTTGTAAATACAGCTTGTTTCATTTGCCTCTCCGACTGAGTTAGCTGTGGTTTCTTTGTGTGTGTGGGGAGAACTCACCCTACCACAGAAGTTCTTCACTGAGAGAGTCATTCGTCATTGGAATGGGCTGCCCAGGGAGGTGGTGGAGTCACCGTCCCTGGAGGTGTTCAAGAGGGGACTGGACGTGGCACTTGGTGCCATGGTCTAGTCATGAGGTCTGTGGTGACAGGTTGGACTCGATGATCTTTGAGGTCTCTTCCAACCTTGGCGATGCTGTGATACTGTGATAAATGCCTAAAACCCACCCAGAAAAGGAGGATTCATGTGCCTTATGGGCTATATATGTAGGGTGTGATGTTCAAATTACTAATTAATAAAATAATAATAGAAAAAATACATTAATACATAACCCTATTAGAATGCATTGTATGATTATAAACCTTTGGCTTCTCAGAGTTGAATCAGTCAGGGAATTTCTGATTTGCAGGTTAGCTTCATGCAGATGTCTCAGAAGAGTGACTAAAGTGCTTGGTCTTGTCACTTGCTTTGCACTTCTTTTAAAAGCAACAGCAAAAATGACAGATTTTTAAAAATACTTACTTTGGGTAGGGAGGTTGGTGTCAGCTTGTCTGTGCTTAAACTGGATATAAAATAATGTGTTTGAAACTCAAGAGCATTAACTGCACACCAATGCTAGTTCCCTTATCTGCTCTGCAAAGTGTAATATAAGTCCTATTTTATTTGGTGATAGGGAGTTGTGACCTTTAGAAAACCTGAGTGCAAGAAGAATGAAAGCTGTTGTTAAAAGTAGAAGGTTTACTGCAAGTACAGGAAGAAAGAAGAAAAACATACACTTTGAAAGCTGGTGTTTACACAGAAAAAGCAGAATGTTATGCTGATGTTTACTTGATAATTAATTAAAATCATGCTGTGGTTAATTATAATTCAAAGGACTTGTATGTTTCCTTTCTAACTCCTCTATTCTGTTCTTTGTAATATTTTCTTACAGCCTTTTTGAAGATATTTTTGGTGCAATAGGTGAAAATAGATCAGTCTTTTTTTGTCAAATCCCCTTTAAATTTCTATTGGTCCCAGACCTTTACAAAGCCTTTCCATAAATTTCCTCATGATGAAGTTAATAGCATTGTAGTGGTTTTGAAACATGATGTGATATACTAGATGTAATATACAGTGTATGTAAACAGAGTTGATTTGAGAAAAGCAGTGCCAGAGAGTCAGGTCTTTCTTTATGTTAGCACATTGTATTGCAAAATGGAGAGCAGTGCAGAGATTGAGGCAGTGGAAACTGTAATTAGCTTTAAACTTCATCTGAGTACCACAGGAAAAATCATCTGCCTAGACAAATCTCTTCATGTAATGATAAAAAGCATCTAATATTTTTTCCTTTTTTTTTAATTTAAAATGATGGGGTCATACTTTCAGGGGTGGCATGCAACTCTGCAAATTACAGTGGTATGCAACTCTGCAAATTACAGTGGTACTTCAGTGCTCCAGGGATAATTTTTTTATTAACTGGGTAAGATTAAAACAACCTGGGCATCACAGTGATCAGTGGAAATCCATTATTTGTAAAATAAATCATTGGTGTGATTGTTCCTTCTGCTGCTCAAGGCATGGCAAGATGTCAGGCAAGCTTTTCCCTCTTACTATCAGTGGACACACAAAAAATTTAAAAAATCAGAAATACAAGGCAACTCAATTGGGGAAAAACTTGGGTGATATTTGGTGTGAAAAGCAGCACACAACAGTGCCAACCATAATGTGAGACCAGGCTGTGCAGGATTTTGTTGTGCTGGGGCCCTTAACTCTGCAAGGTTTCCCAGTCCTTGCGCAGCCTGTGCCATGACGTGGTTACCTGCCCTCCCGGGGAAAGGTTTGCTTACAGCCCATCCTAGCACATAATGTTTCAGTACCTCACAGCTCTCTGTGTTGCTCATGTAGGGTGGTGAGGCACTGGAACAGATTGCCCTGAGAGCTTGTGGATGGCCCATTCCTGGAGGTGTTCAAAGCCAGGTTGGAGCAACCTTCTCTAGTGGAAGATGTTTGTGCCCATATCAGGGGGTTCGAAACCAGACAATCTTTAAAGTCCCTTCCAACCCAAGCCATTTTAGGATTCTGTGATGTTTTGAGTTAAAAATGTGGTTTGGCAACATTAATGAAAATCCAGTCTTTATATTACCCAAACCAGCCTATTTTTAACTGGACCTAATGCATTAAATTTGTTCACCATCAGTGCTGCTTTTTGCATTGACATCCACTTCTATGTATATGTCATTCTCTGCATTAATACTGGTGATATAACTGCAATACCTACAGGGTTAATCTTTCTTGTTATGAAAACAGTGCACCTTGATGTGAGCATTAACTCTATCGAGCAACAGGAGTTCAGAATCCAAGTAGGATTCTTAAACGTGTGAAGAGGAGGTTTGAAACTGAAAAAAAAAATAATGAAAGTAATATGTTAGAAATTATTAATTTGGAACACTGTGTCAAATTTGAGCCTGCTTTTCAAAGGAAAAACATGACAGACTTAATAGGATCAGGTAAGATCTGTTAGAGGGACTAGTAGGTGGTGAGGGTTACTGCATATGAAAGTGGAGATTACAAATAAATTAATAAAAAAAGGAAAAAAGAATCAGGATTTGTGTAAAGCATTCAAATTGTAAATGGTTATGAAAATGAATGGCTCCTTCTGTTGTATAAAGAATTAAATTATTATGGAGTAGGGTTATTTATCTGCACTCGTGGTCAGTTACAGCCTCTGCTGCAGTGGTCACTCAGAAGAGGTTAACACATGGGTGTTTTATTTTCAGTATTACCCTGTGCAACTAATTGCTGAAGGTTGAAATAACTACATGTAGACAGGCAGATGTTAGTCTCTTCTCCCAGGCAGCCAGCACCAGAAGAAGAGGACACAGTCTCAAGCTGCACCAGGGGAGGCTTAGGCTGGGTGTTAGGAAGAAATTCTATACAGAGAGAGTGATTGCCCATTGGAATGGGCTGCCCCGGGGAGGTGGTGGAGTCACCATCATTGGAGGTGTTCAGGAGGAGACTTGATGGGGTGCTTGGTGCCATGGTTTAGTTGTTTAGGTGGGTTGGATTGGCTGATAGGTTGGATGTGATGATCTTGAAGGTCTCTTCCAACCTGGTTTAAAAAAAAAAAAAACAACCAACCAACTTTTACCAGTTTCTGTGATTCGTGTCATAAACTGAAAATTGTGCAGTGCTCTGAAAAGCTGAGGTACTCAAAAGACATGCTTTTTCTCCTTTGTCAGGAATTCTTCAAAACCTGTGTCTGAAAGCAGAGTACCAGGTAAAGCCAAGTGTGTCAAGCACCATGCGTTGTAGAAGAGTAGTGTTATAAACAAATCTGTTTTGCATGTGAAAGCACAAAGGTAGGTTTTAAATGTTACACCAGTGTTAAGTGGCTCACATCAGCCACTTATGAGACTTGTCAGGAATCTACTTCTGGGCTTTTTCAGGATTTTAAAATCTGCGAAGTCTGTGAAGCAGACTGTGATGCCCCTCCCTGATGCAGCTTCTGGCTGTGCCCAGGTGTCCCTGCTTAACACCTGCAGACCCCTCTGAATGCCTCTTTCAGGTTCATGAGTTAACCTAGGAGCAGGGAGCTCAGAATGTGCTTGGTGCAAGGTGCTACCCTTACAACAGGGATCAGCCATCATGACCAGGCTGCTCAGGGTGGGAAGGAGACTCCACAGGCTCAGGGCAGCCTGTGCCACTGTTGTGTCATCCTGGTGAAAGGTTTCCTTAAGGTCTCACCTGTTCCTCACCATCCTGCCACACCCCACTAAGAAAAACCCGTCTCCCTGACAGCCCCTTGTAGGTGGGGTGTGGGGGTGGTGGGGTGTGGAGAGGATGGGGTGGAGGGGACAGTGATGGGGAATGCCGTTAGGTACTTCTCCAGGCTAAACCAGCTCTGTCCTCCATCTTCTGCTCACAGAGGAGTGCTCCAACCATGACCACAGTGGTGGTCCTCTACTGACCTTAGCTGGTTTATGGATATTTTCCTCATTGTAGGAGGTCCCAAAGTGGACACAGTATCTCGAGATGGTCTAATGAGTGCTGAGTAGAGGAAGGAGAAACCCATCTTGATACTGGGCATCCTGTTCATACATCCCAATATGCAGTGGACCCTCACTCTCCACTGGTTCAAGCTTCATATCCAAGCCATTGCTCAAGAAGTCTTTCCTAGAGGTGCAGTGAAGATTTGCATTTCAGCCGCCCAGAGCAGTGGGTATAAGCAATAGATATTGTACATCATGTACCAGCAGAGTATTATCTCTAGCTGATAAGAAAAAATAACTTAGTGAAAATCACATATTCTAAATACAATGCCCTTATTCAAGATCATTGTTTCCCTAAGAGCAAAATTTAGTGGAGTTTTGGGAAGGTATCAGCAGAAGGCTTCAACACAGCTTGAGTTACTGAAAGTGTCAACAGAAAAGAACTCAGATTTGGCAGTCTTGCAGCTTTCCATCTAATTACTTGGGCAGAAGCCACAGCATCTGAAGTAACTTTTTTATGCATGCAGAAGTGCATCAAGAAGAATGTGGAAAATAGGTCAAGAGAGGTTATCTTCCCCTTGTACTCTGCCCTGGTGAAGCCTTAGCTGGAGGACTGTGTCCATTTCTGGGTTCTGCACTTCAGTGACAGGGAACTGCTTCAGAGGTACAGCTCTACTGGGTTTGACTGAGATCACGTTAATTCTCTCCAGAGCATCTTTCTAGTGCTGTGTTTGCAGTGATGTAGCTGGGTGTTGATAACACACAAGTGTTTCAGCTACTGCTGAGCCAAGCAGCAAGGTTATACTTTTCCAGCATTTTCTGCTTCAACAATAGGCTGAGGGATTGGCAAGATCTTGGGAGGGGATGCAGATGGGCCAGCTGACCCAAACTGACCATGCCATGTAATGCCTGCTCAGGTATAAAAGCTAAGTGAAAGAAAGAAATCTGGGGACATTTGTTGATGGTGTCTGCCCTCCAGAGCAACCGCTACATGTATTGAAGCCCTGCATCCTGAGAAGTGGCTGAACATGGTCTGCTGATGGGAAGTATAAAATAATGTCATTGTTTGCTCTTGCTTCTGCACACATCCTTTGCTTTTGTTTTTCATCCGGTTAAATTGCTTCTATCTTGACTCACAGGCCTGTTGTTATATTTTACCTCTCACCATCCATCTAAGGAGGGGAGTGATAGAGAAGTTTTGGTGGGCATCTGGCTCCTAGCCAGGGCCAAACTACCACAGTCCTTTTTGGTGCATTGGCCAGGGAATGCAACCAGGTCAACTGCTTGGAAGGCAGCTATGCTCACCACTATACCACTAATGGGCTACAAAGATGATTAAGGGACTAGAATGTCTCTCTTAGTAAGAAAGCCTAAGGGACTTTGGGCTCATTAGCCTGGTGAAGACTGAGGGGGGAATATTATAAATGCTTGTAAATACTTATATGGTGGGTGTCAGGAGGATGGGGCCAGTCTCTTTTCCCAGTGGTCTTCAGTGACAAGACAAGAGGTAATGGGCACAAACCTGAATATAAGAAGTTCTATCTAAACCTGAGGAGCAACTTCTTTGCTTTGAGGGTGATAGAGCACTGGAAAAGGCTGCCCAAAGTAGTGGTGAAGTCTTCATGTCTGGAGTCATCCAAAACCTTCCAGGAAACTGTCCTGTGCAACCTACTGTGGGTAAACCTACTCTGGCAAGATGATCTCCACAGGTCTCTTCCAACCCCTTGCATTCTGTGATTCTGTCTACCTGTTCAGACTCCTGACAAACTACTGCTTCTCTACGAGGAACTAACCTCACATCTAGAAGCAAGCTATCATTCACTAGTAGTGAAAGGAAAGTAGTTGTTCACTACTAGTCAAAGGGATACCTTTTGTTATGACATCAGATACTGAGTACTGCAATATTAATAATACAAAAGATATTGACCTTTTTTATCATCAGATTGATTGTTGGTTTTTTTCCTGATGCTACAAAAATGTGAATGGAGTAGTTAGTGCATTTGGCTTTTTACAGAATTCACTATCTAGATAAACAGCTAGTCTTAAGGAAACAAAAGAAAAACAATAACAAAATCCTACATCTGTAGCTGTTATGGATTGGGGTCATTTTTGGGCCAATGTCAAAAATCTGGGCTTTAGTTTTTGTTCTAGAAAATGTCAGATAAATAGTGTGGCAATCAGTCATTTTTGCAACTTCTCTTCAATTTTTCCCTTTTGTGAATATTCACGCTTCTCAGATTTCTGTAGCAGGTCTTTTGTTTGTTTTTTTTTTTTTTTTTTTTTTGTTTTTAAAGCAAACTTGTGATTTCTTCTTTGGATGCTCTGCTTTACAGCTAGCTAGTCAGAAAGGTGCAGCACCAGCGTCAGAGAGCTTAGTAACTAAAGAACAGGAGAAGGAAGATGAAAGTCACTATAGCAGAGACAGGGAGCCAGACCTGCTTATGAGCCACAACCACCCCTGGTGTCAAGATCTTGTCAATAAACAAAATATCTCTGTAAATTATGAAACCCATAAGAGCTATTTAAGGAGTTCCTATTTCTGTGCTTCACCAATTAAAATACTGTCTTAATTTAAATACAATTAAATTGCCCTTTGCTGTGTTTGTTGTTCATTTGAATTTTTAAGACATTAAGTTTATTGTGTTTCTTCTGAATTTTAAGGTCTTACATCTGAATGTGACATGCTAATATATTTAAATTTTTGAGTGTTTATTATTCTGGAAGCTGACTACCTTTTCCCTAGTTCTGTGAGGATAATAGTGCTCACTACTTACACTGGGTTTTTTTCACTTTCAGAGTTCTATAGAGGCAATAATTAAACAGGTAACACAACCCTTGGAGTTAGATTCAAAGGATAAATTAAATGCAAAAATAAAATATTTAAATATTGTATTGTAGTACTGGAAAATCAATGGGTTTTGTTTATTTTGCTTTGTTTTCTGTTGAATAGAGGCTTTAGAGCCATGACAGACTCACTAGTTTTGGTTTAATTAACCAAAGGTAAAATTGAAATTTTGGACAACCTAGCATTTACAATATATTTCTAAACTGAGGCTTCCAGAACCCAAATCACCTTTTTTGTGTTCTTTGATTCATACTGATGTCAAAGTGTTACACTATTCTTGATTTTAGTGTAATTAACATTACGCTACTATTTTAATATATTAAATACATGTCTGTATTAAAGACATTTATCTTAGTTTACTTTTATATGTACTGTAGTCATCTTGTATTAACATTCACAGATACTGTAGGAGATATTATTTAAATGTAGATTGGCATATCTGGTCTGCTCATCATTTGTTCAAAAGCAATGCATGACTGAGTTAAACATTTATAATCTGGTTTCAGTATTTGTGTGTTACATTTTCATATGGAATTCCATTTTAGGATTCTAATATTTTTAAAACTTAATTATGACGTTAAAACCAGGAATGAAGAACTTGGTTTGGTTTGTGTTTTTTGCTTTGTTTTGTTTTGTTAGTTGTTTTTCTTTAAGTAGTAAAAGATACCTAAGTTCTTTTCTGTAAACTGGAGAAGGCTGCTTTTGGGGTAATTTTTGTGTCTGTGATGGCTTTAAGTAAAAGCAAATGTGCATGTTGCACCTTAAAATTATTTAGTATGCATATTTATAGCAATAGTTGCTCATATGGATTGTTTATACTCAGTCTGGAGGGGGACAGTAATGTATAAAGCCTGTTCATATTGCAGTGTTACCATTTATGAAATGTTTTGTGTGCCAAATGGAACATAATGGATGTTTTGAAGCTCTGGTGTTTTTCCTCTGTTGTTAATCCGGATTAAAGTAACATAAATAGCAATTGACACAAGATGATGTAGTCTGCTGTGCCAGTAATCTGTGGTTCAAGGGTCACTAAATCTTGCACATGTTGGAATGATGGAACTTCATAGCTGAACCAACATGTTAATGCTCTGAAGATAGATTGTGTTTTGTCAGTTTCTTCTATGCATGTATTTTGTGTTAGTGGGAAAAACAGTCTACAGAGTGATTGAAGCATTGCTGTCAATAAGCAGAACCATGGTAAGTGACTGAAAAAAAAATCAAATAATCTGTTAGATATTTTTCATCCATTGAATCAGAATCGTTTTGGTTAGGAAAAAAATCAAATCTCAATAAGTCCAACCATTATCTAACTCTATCAAGTCTAGTGCTAAACCCTTAGCATCATAGCTATGCATCTTTTAAACACCTCCAGAGAGGATGGTTCAGCCACCTCCCTGTGGACCCTATTCCAGTGCTTGATAACCCTTCCAGTGAATAAGTTTCTTCTAACACCCAATCTAAACCTTCCCTGGTGCAACCCGAGGCCATTTCCTCTTTTCTTATCTCTTGTTATTAGGAAAAAGAGACCAGTGCCCACCTTGCTGCAACCTCCTTTCATGTAGTTGTAGAGAGCAAGGTCTCCTCTCAACCTCCTTTTCTTCAGACTAAGCAACCCCAGTTCTCTCACCTGCTCTTCATAAGACTTCTACTCAAGACCCTTCACCAACCTTGTTGTCCTTCTCTGGACCTGCTCTACCATCTCAATGTCTTTCTTGTAGTGATGACCCCAAAAAGAATCTAGTACTCAGCACTGAGCACACGGGAACAGTCACTTCCCTACTCCTGCTGGTCACAGTATTCCTGATGTTTGCCAGGATGCTCTTGGCATTCCTGGCCACCTGAGCACACTGTTGGCCCAGGTTCAGACAGCTGTTGAACAGCACCCTTAGGTATATGTTTACAGGGCAGCTCTCCAGCCTCTCTGACTCAACCTCTAGTGGTGCATGGAGTTGTTGAGACCCATGTGCAGGCCCTGGCACTTGGCCTTGTGAAACCTCATACAACTGGCCTCAGCCCATCAATCCAGTCTGTCCATGGCCCTCTTTAGAGCCTCAAGTACAATATGATCTATTAAGAAATGTATTCTGTTTTGTAAGGACTAAGTCTGCTGTATTAATAGACTAACACCTATTAAGGTCATCTTAAATTGTCGCAGTAGCTAAGCCCAACAAAATGTGTGAAAGCTTTACTTACGTTAGTACTTGTAATCCCTGTGACTTTATAAAAGCTAGGTGTCGAAGTCACACGGTTTACATGTAAAAACTGTAGCAATTACTTTGGTAATAAGCAGATTGTACTTTTAAGTTAGATAGCATACTGGCATCTATGTAACTTTTTTGGAAAAAAAAAATCTAAGTGCTGTCATTTGTTCTCATCATCTCTTGCAGATAAATGCAAAACATGCTTGCACTAGGTGGTACAGTAGGAGATAGTTGCTGAATTATGTGCAAATGTCAAGCTCACGTCAGCATATGTGGCTTTTTTAAGGCAATGTTGTGACAATTTCAGTCTTAAGACTTGAGTTCCTTGGGCAGTTTAAAGAAAGAAAAAAAAACTCTTGGAAGAAAGATCAGGTGGATTTATTGAATATCGTGTTTATGGTCTTGTTTTTGTCATGTACTGTGATCAAAGTTCTTCAATCCTTAGAAAACAAGAAAAATCATGACTGAAATCTGAAGTGCTTCTGTCACAGACAGCAAAGCCTGAGAGATATTTTGGTATGGTTGGCTCAAAGATTTAGAGAACATGTAGTGGGAGAATTCGACTAAACATTTGTAATGTATGTGCACTAGTTATGGGAAAACTAGGAATCTGTTTGATGTAAATGATTAGCTGGAGGTAGGTACTTCAGTGGTTTACATACCAGTATCTGAAGCCATAAAAGGTGAAACTTTTTTTTTTTGCATGTTTTATAGACATCTGCTAATTCTGAGTTGCTATGTGACTGTGGCAGTTTGGGCTGGGTGCCTCTTGCTGCTGCCACATAAGATACGCCTCTGGTGTTCCGAGGGTCCAGCCCAGTGGGTGGACACAGGAAATAGCATATTTCATCCCCATAATGTTCTGCTCCCTATACATCTATCGGCAAGGTCTCACACTTCTTCTTTCTTCCCTCACGGCTCCCGTGGGAGATGCTCCCTATATGGTAATGGAAGGGGAGTTATCTTGAGGCCTCTTAGGCCTGGCTAGGCCTAGTGCCAGGAGGAGAAGGGGGAAGGGCAATCAGGCCAGCTGAGATTAGCCTAAGTGTGGGCGGGGGGGGGGGGGGGGAGAGAAGAAAGAGCCCTGGGGGTCTTCAGGTAGGGAGAAGGGAAGTGCAGGGATGCTTCTAGGTGTGCTGTGAGGGACTCTGTATGCTTTGGGATTTCTTTTGTCACTGTGCTTGTAGCTTCTGTAAAACACTCACTGCTTTTCCATTTGAACTTTCCATCACTTCTGCAATCCATTTGTCCAAGTCTCATTTTTTTTGCCCCGGTGGGAGGCAAGGGAGGATCTGCCTTCGAACTCCCACAGTGCCTTCATAGTACTTGGACATCTCAATAGCTTTGGTGGCTGAATAAAAAATAAAATTAAAAAATGTGTAAAAAAGTGTGATTCCAAATGTGGTTTAGCTGGTTGAACATCATTTTTTGCTGTGGATTAACATCTAGTCAGCATCTAGTTCAACACATACGTATAGATCTAAACAGTGTGTTTCAGGAATACATCTGGGTTTTGAGCTCACAGTGAGCATGATGACTGTGTTTCAGTTTCTCAGTCGAGTGGGAACAGGATGCATGCTGCTTCCAGAGCTGTTACCCCTGTGATGGACACCTACATGCGTGGGACAGCCTGCTTTGGCCATTGAGCATATGTTGTGAGGAAAGAAAAACAATTGGCATCTTCCAATTCTGTTATGAGTATCTGACAAAATATTGTTACACTTCCAAATATTTCTCATTAAAATCCCTGAGTGGTGTTACAATGATTTGTATTGCTAAACACTAATAAATTAGTAATGTAAATTGCTACTTAGGTTACCCTAGTACTGATAAGGAAATACTTAACCAATTTATTTATTTCCACAGCAACTTCTGTTGTATGAAATGTACTTATATTTTGGTGTTGGAGGAACGAAGTTAAGGTGGCAAATTTGATGCTCAGTGAAATCAACAGGCTGTCTGTGACCTAGGCAAGATGACTCTGTTGCAAAGACAGGATTTAACTAGATTTCACTTATAACTGTTCAGCACTTATCTGTCTCCTTCCCATGAATTAGACAAACTCCTCTGAAGGATATAAATTACTCTCTTAATGGCAGATGGGCTCACTGATTTTTCCCCCCTCTTTGGCACTTCCAGAAATGAATTACAGCACCAGGTTTTAGAGTTCAAGAGCTGAGAAATACATTCCTAGAAACCAGGAGTCTAGTGAAGTCATAACAGAGTTACTGGGAAAGCAGGTCTAAAAGTCTTCAGTAATTTAACTTAACTTCTTCTTCCCTGATCAATTCTCACTATAGAGAATTGGGTTTTGTATAGGAGAGCTGACCCACAAGAAGATGTAAAACAACACAAATTGCTTTGAGAGGCTTTTCAGCTACCACATGCTTAGCTGCTGGAGCCCTAGTATGAACAGATGCTCTAACAGATGTCATACTTCTCAGAAACAAGAAAGTTGATGATTTAAGGGTTTCTTGACTGGCAAATATCACTGGAAGAAGATGTAGAGCATGTAATGCAATATTGTGTTAGCTAATAGCTGTTAATACCCATCTATATTGTACTTTCAGATTGGTCAGTGCCAGAAAATAGGTGATGAACATAATTACAAGGTTAGCAGAAATTAAATACATGAACACCAAAGAAAGACTAATTAGTTTCCTGATTTCAAGAGTCTTGATGTATCTAGGATATAAAACAACTCCAAAACAAAACCAAAATTAGGCCCAGAAATTCATAGTTGAAACCAAGCATAGAGGTACTGCACTTCTTCCAAAAGCTTGGTGTTTTCAGTTTGCAACATAGGCAGGTGTAGAACCTAATCTTACTGTGCAGATATGAGTGTTGATAGTGGTGGACATTGTTCTCCTCTTAGACTCACATCACTATTATTTTTGATGGAGAGGCAACACGAAAGATAACCTGTTCCTTCTTGTGTAACTAGAGAGCCATAGCCTTACAGATTCAAAGCATGAATGGCAAGAAGGGAACATAATTTGTGGGAGGCAGGTTTTAAATAACTGATCTTCCTGCACTTGAGTCTACATTACTGTATTGTAGGCCAATAGCAGTTCTTCATCCTAATGAAACTTCAGAAGAGATGAAACTCAAGAAGTAGGGTTGCCATCAAAGTTAGGGTCTGATGTCTGTTCATCAAACTGAAACCGGTCTCAAGCACAACTTGTGTAAAGTAAGCAGTCTTTTCTTCTTGTGGTGGGTGTTGTTTTTGTTGTTTGTGGGTTTTTTTGTCTTTTCTAAAATGATAAAATATGTGTTTCTGCTTCATAGATTAAAAGAGGCTGCAAGACCTAAGGAACCCACATTATATAATAATGTGAGATGGGAATATTGGGTGGTGAGATGGATTTGGAACTGATTGAAGGACAGAACTTGGAGAGTTGTGGTCACTGGGGCAGAATCTAGTTGGAGGTCTGTGGCTAGTGGTATCCTGATTCGAGCTGTATTTAAAGTATTCATCAATGATCTGGATGAAGGGATAGAGTGTACCCTATGCAAGTTAGTATGAAACTGAGGAGTGGCAGACAGACTAGAAGACTCTGCTGCCATCCAGCGTGACCTAGACAGGCTGGAGAGTAGGGTGGGGAGAAATCGAATGAAGTTCATCAAGGGCAAGTGTAGAGTACTACCTCTGGGGAAGAACAATGCCATGTATCAATACTTGTGGTGGGCTGGTCTGTTGGAGGGCAGCTCTAGAGAAAAGGACCTGGGAGTCCCAGTGGATAACGGAATGACCATGAGCCAACAATGTGCCTTTGTGGCCAAGAAGGCCAATGGCATTGTGGGGTGTATCAGGAGGTGGCAAGCAGGTTGAAGGAGGTTCTCCTCCCCATCAACTCTGCCTGGTGAGGCCACTTCTAGAATACTGAGTCCAGATCTAGGCTCCCCAGTTCAAGAACCACAGGGACTTGCTGGATATAATAAATCAAAGGGCTGCAAAGATGGTTAGGGGACTAGAATGTATTCCTTGCAAGGAAAGACTGTGAGAATCATGTCTTTTTAGTCTGGAAAAGAGGACAGATGGGGGATTTAATAAATTTTTACAAATAATTAAAGAGCAGGTGTTAGAAGGTTGGGACCAGTCTTTCTTCAGTAGTGCCCAGTGACAGGGCAAATGTGATCAGCATTTAAAGAAATGTCACCATGTTGTATCTTTCCATGAGTTTAATAGATTTAAAAATAGATTTCTTTCTCAAGACAATTCTGATTTTTTAGTACTGGTACAGAAGGCATTAAAGTAAACCAAATCAATAAATTTAGTTCTGCCAGTCTATTACTCCTGTTCCTAGGATCCTGCAGATATGTGGAATAGAAATTTTGCACATTTTCTGCTTGAAAATAATACAGAATTTTAAAAAAATTATGCACTGATATCACAACCAGGCCATGGTTCTAACTGTAATTTGAGAGACAACTGGTAGGAATTCACCTGCAGTAACAAGGCAATGATTGCTAATAACTGAGGTAATTCATATTGTTCTTTTACAGGTATAGATACATCTATGTAGAAGTTTAGAGTTTGTAAAAAATAAATTAGTGCATTTTCTTTTACTGATAACTTATGAATGTTGAACATCAAAATGTGTACTAACATTCTTTAGCTAGTTAGAGACTCAAAGATAGATATATCTTCTAATCTTAATTGAAGAGTTATGGTAGTTTCGTCCATTTCACATAATTTCAGATCTACTTAAGATCCTTCCTACAAAGAATTCACTTTGAAATTGTAGTAATTTACAATACATTTTTAGGATGGTGACCAGAATTTTCTAAGCAAAACAACTAGAAACAGTCAGGAATTGGTATCATGGGAAAACTTCAGTATGCAATTGGAAGAGCAGGTGTGGGAGTAATCTGACAAGATGGGTAGATTCATATTCTTCCTGTGGGTATGAAATGCAGTTTTCTCTTAAAATTTGGAGCTCCTTTGCTATATATCAGAACAAGATGTTCTGTACAACAGCATTGAACAGATTTTACATTACCCTCACTAATTCAGGGTCTCTTCCCCATACAGGAGTGAAATATGGACAAAACTGGTATGGGAGCTGATGGCTAAACCCAAACCAATCCCACATCTGAAGCAGAGAATCAGCTGAACTGCAGCTCCATCAGGTGGTCACAGGCAGCAGGCATAGGCTGAATAACTGGGGCAAAACTGTTACATGAAGTCACCAAAGCAGGACACCAATAATGGGAGATCAGAAATAAACTAATGTAAATTGCAAATTTGATCAGCAAGTTAGAAATACATTTCCTTGGGCTCTTCCCCACCCCCCACCGCCAGCCCTGCCCCCTTTTCATTTTTTTCTTTTTGATAGAATAGCCTATTTAGTTTTGATTTTATCCTTAGAGATGTCACTTTTGCCAGTGAATACCCAATATCTATAGAAACTAAATCTGTGCTGTGAAGTCACACCATCTGCTTCATATATGAAATTCTGACTTTGTGGCAAGTGAAACAAAAGTGTTTCCATTATTTGTTAACAGTACTCACAAAGATATTCCATTTTTTCCTACCTGTTTTCTCTGAGACACTCCATTCCTTTTGCAAACCTTAATTTCCCTCATAATGAATGTCATGAAAAAGGGTATTTCTTTTTGCATCTGATGAAAATTAATGCAAAAAGTTAATGCTGAAAGTTAGTGCAAAAAACATCTTTAACCCCCCTTCAAGCCCCAGTCCTGGAAAATAAACTAACAACTTTCACATAATGATGGGAGGAAATTTATAATCTTCATCAACTGCTGCAGTGTTATAATGGGCATAACTTGAGGAAATAGTGATCTTATCCATGTTTCAAACCCATTTTTCAAAAACTAGGTTTTTTGTATCACTTCTTACCCGCATTCAGCTTGTGTGTTTGGGTGCAGAATACTTAAATTATGTAGAATAAATATTAAAGGGAAAGGAGAATGTCACTGTCAAGGCATTTACTAGTGTTTCATTATAGCTTTTCCTAGTTCTAGAAGTGTAATGTCTGGAGAAAAATGTGTTTATTGCATGCATGAGTCTGAGGCATGAGCAATGTAGATGCCCAGGTTAGTTATCTCTATCAGGAGACATATTTACTCTTCCTGCTAGACTGGTTAAATGAGATTGAAACAACTCAAGGCATCTTGGCTGAGAAGGGAAGAAAGCTGAGAAGAAAAGCTGCTTGCTCAAGATGGGATAGAAATGGTTTGGCTTCTTATTTTTAGCACAGGAGGAAAAACTGCTGTCTGTCACTGCCTTACTTCAACCTGACTGAGCAAGTTGTCCTTGAATGCTAAACCCTTAAAAAGCTATGGTCATCCTGGTGGATTGTACTGGATAAGATTTAAGAATGAAGAATTTAATATGTTTCAAATCTTCCTCAGAGTAACGCTGATAATCAAGATTACACAAGTTACATTACATTAAGGCTTACAGAGAAAATACTATTTAGAATGTAGGCTTTTGCTTTCCTATGTAGAAGATACTTAATAACTGGAAGATGGAAGAAGTAATTTGTGATTCTGAATTTAACCTAAGAAAAGAAGGGATAGAGACTTATGTGTATAAATCTATAGTTCTCTCTATGTATTTTCTAGTGATTTTGATTACTCTGTCTTTGTTCAAAGAGCATTGGCATTATGTGTTATTTAACTGGTAATGGAAGGGGGAAAAAGACTTCACAGACTTGTTTGAAAGGGTGGCTCACTTAGTTTTAACTATGAACTTGATACTAGTCATAAAGTTCTCAATTTTCCTTTAGAAAATTAACTGATGTCTTTTAAAAATTATTATTATTTGGTGGTATGCCCATGTAAACACTTTCCACTCCTAGTGGTTTCTAAATGTTTAAAATTGGTTTGTGCATATTATTGTCTGTTGAGATTTCTTCCTATGCTCGTGAGCATTCATCTTCGCAGAAGTGGTATAGATGCAATTTCAACGAGTAAGGATACAGGCACTAAAGATGTCACAGACATAGAGACCTGTGGGCATCATGGATGCTGTAGGAGGTCTGGAAGCAATTTATTTGTGTTCTTCTGACTGTTGCTGATGTGTAAGCCTTGACCTTAGCTTTTGACATGCTGTGTGAAGAGGTAGGACTTTGTGCAAAGGCATCAGGATTTCCATGCACTGTGCTGCTCTACAGTGTAGGTAGGAAGCCATTGAAACACAGAAGAAAACAGACCTGAATCCTTAAGCTCCATTTGTAACAATTGAGGAGAT
This sequence comes from Colaptes auratus, assembly GCA_015227895.2. Taxonomy (NCBI): domain Eukaryota; kingdom Metazoa; phylum Chordata; class Aves; order Piciformes; family Picidae; genus Colaptes; species Colaptes auratus. The sequence continues at coordinate 82,193,610 of CM026897.1, read as the reverse complement.
TTGGTTACGTTTAACAAAGGATTGCAACAATCTAAGGAAAGAAGAGCTGTACTGGTCAGGAGAAAATGCTTTTGATCGTGCATTTGTTTTAGTCTTGCCTCTGATCACAGGTTGGATGTCCAACTCCTTCCTAGTGTGAGTGCTTCCTTTCATAAACAGCAGAGGCATCACTTTGTTATAGAAAATGTCAGGAAGTGTATGGGAGGTAGTATCTAAAAATAACAGTGATAATTGCTTTCTGCTAGTGGGAGGTTTTGTTTTGGAACACAGTACAAGAAGGAAAGAATGGAAAGGCTGCAGCCAAGGGAAACCACAGCAGGCTTTAGCCTCCATTTGGCGTTACCTCTCAGTTATTGTACATATTTTCAATACTGACAGCCGATGTTCACACTGGATGTAAAATTCTTATCACAGTTAGCTAACCAGACACCAAGTAGTCTCTCCTTTGTTCATTGAGCCAGAAGGCAGAGAATTCTGGTTGGGGGGATAGCAGCTTGTTGTGTACTGGGCAGTATTCAGTGCAAAAGCCCCAAGTGGTTCTGGGGAATCGGGGTATGTTTATTGGCAATGTTGGTGGGGGAGAGTAGGTGTAAAGCTGGTAGATCAGGAGATACCAGTCTCATTTCAGACTGCAGGTTTAAAGGACCAATGGTTGAGACCAGTTCTTGGAAAACACAAGATTACAGCTATGTACCTATCTACCTAGCCTGTTGTATCTTTTATGCATTAGTGCCCAGAAGAGTAAAACTGGAGAAAGATTGAGAATTTTAGCACAAGTAATATATATGGTAGTAGTGTATAAGACTCCAGTCAGTTGCCCATCTGTTGATGTTTAAGGATCACTGAAACAGCAAAACATTTATTTTCGTATCATTAAAGTATATGTTCGTGTGCTGCTTTTTCTTGCTCCTTATTCCCAGAGTGTGACCGGTTGATGCTATGCCTTTAAGAAAGAGACAGTTGCTGAACACTCTGGCTGAATGTTTTTGATATTTGAACAAAACCAAGATAGTCTAAACTAATTTCATTGGTAGATTCATTGGGTTCTGTTGGTTCAGTCTGTGTCTGGTCTGGGTGCAGGCTGGGTGCAGTCTGTGCTTCTCTGTCCTGTGGGCTGGACGGCTTCTCTCTTTCTGAAGCAGGAACGGCCTTGAGTTAACAGCTAACCAGATAAGAACACTAATTCTTGCATGTGCTTTTCTTGAGCTAACAGAATTTTTCTTCCTTAATTGCCTTTCTCTCTCTCTCTAACCCTTTTTGGGAAAAAGGGGAGGTGGGGAGGGAGAGAGGGGGGTTCAGGGAACCCCCCTGGCCGGCTGGAGGGAGAAGGTTTTTCTGCATTGTGTTCATTGCTGTATTTTCCTGTATATATTGTAAATATTGTATATTTGTGTATATATTCATTGCATTCCATTTATGCTTGTAAATATAGCTTTCATCTGCTTTTCCGACTGAGCTAGCTGTGGTTTCTTTCCCTGTGTGTGGGGAGGGAACTTTCTCACCCCACCACATATTTTTAATTGGCGCCCAACGTGGGGCTTGTGGATAGTTGCTGTCCAGAAGCAGAGCAAAAGCTGCTTGATTTATTGTCTGCTCAGGTCGGAGTTGCAAAGATGAAAGTGTTTTGGCTTTTAGAGCGTCTGTTTTTTTCAATTTTTGGGGTCCTTATCTATAAGCATGTTCTGGGATTGATTTTTGATCGCTTAGGCAGATACTTGATGTATAAATTGTATTTCTGGTTTAAGTATAAGATTCAGCTTCTCTATGAGCGGTGCCTGGGATTCTTTTGGCTTAACAGATACAGGAATGTGACCTCAACCACTCTGCCCATAGAGATAAACAAGTTTAAGATCCCAGTAGGTGAAAGGGTCGTTTTAAGTGATGGCTGGGATCCGAAGGTGATTTATGTGATGTGTTTGAATCTGCTGCTGGTGATGGTGATTGCGTACTTGTTATATGCTCTGTACCGGGAGAAGAAAGTTTCTAAGACCTGTTTTGTAATTAGGCGTAGACCCAAAAGGAGAAAGAACAGCTCTAACTCGACCCCAGAAATATCTAGTGATGAGGAGAATGGAGGATCTGTATCAGTTAAAGATAAAGCTAAAAATTCCATCGGAAAGGCTGCTCTGAATGGTGCTGTTGGTGGTTCTGGCAATCAGCCAGCTGCAGCGGCAGCGGCAGCGCCTAACATGGCGGCTCCCCCATCCTCGGCAGCCATTAGCAAGGCACAGCCAGTTCCTCCTTCTTCTTCAGCAGGACCGGAAGTGTCCTCCACAGCAGCTGATCCGTCCCAAAACCTGTCAGCTTCTGTTAAGCCAGCTGTAAATTCAAACAGCTCCAGTTAAGCAGGTAGCTGTTTTAACTACAAGAAGTGGAAAGAGCAAAGCTGACCCAGGAGCTGATGCTGGTGAGGGAACTTCTGCTTTAAGAGACCCTGCTGAGGAGGAGGTGAAGATTTGTCTTAAAGATATAGCTGAGTTATTGAGAACATCACTGGATGGAGATGCAGGGCAAATTGCTGACAGCAGAACAACTAGAGGTGGTACACCTGACCTTAAAGAGATTCTTAGGAGAGTGACAATGAGATTAATGGGACAACAAGTTCAGGAAGAGGAGGAAGAGGAGGAGTCAGATGACATTCTGGACTGTTCTTCCCCAAGAGAAGAGATAAGGAATGTGCGTAAAGATTACATCAGAGCAGATAAGGAGCCAATCCTAGCTTGGCTTGGTAGATGCTACGATACAGGTGCTCCAGCTCTAATGGTTGGAGACAAGTCAGCAGCTCAACTAGGAAATCTCTCAAAGGATAATGGAATAGATAGACATCTAGGCAGGACTCTCGGTAAGGTTACTCTGTGGATACGCCTTTTAATGGCAACCCTCATGAGATATCCTTCCCGAGATGATCTTCCATGGAATCCTAAGCCCTGGACTACCATAGAGGAAGGAATTAAGCGTCTGAGAGAATTTGCTGTTAGAGAGGTACTCTATGGTGGCCATGAGACTCTGAATCCTGATGAAATTCCTGTAGGAACTGGTCTTGCTAAAAAGCTCATCAAACTTGCTCCTCCTAATTATGCAAATATTCTGGCAAGCAGAATTGTGGCAAGAAATTATGGTGGAGCTTCTCCTACGGTTGGCCAATTCACTGATCAAATGAGACAATTGGAGGATAGCATGACACGTGTTTCTTTGGTTTCAGCCATTGAAACTCTGTCTGGTGAGATAAAGAATTGCATGAAAGAGCTGAAGGATGAATTTAAAAATACCATTTCCCAATTGACACAGAGAGATAATTCCAATTCTTCCTCCAGATGGATACAGGTTTCCTCTGTGAGGAATAGACGTCCTCCAAGGATGTCATTCCAAAACAGATCCAACCAAAACAGACCACCAAGGCAATCACGTGGAAGTATTTGGATAACTCTGCGTGATCAGTTTGGTGAGAACATGAACAGATGGGATGGTCAACCAACTGCTAATCTTTTCAGGAGACTGAGGGAACTGCAAAGTGGCAGAACCCGAGGTAGCAATACCAGAAGGGTAGCTGTTACTTCTACAGTTCCCCAGGACAACTCTAGTAGCTCCAACAGTGGCTCCAGTTTAACACCGCACCATGTGCTCATTGCACATGTGGGCATGTTCCCCATAACTAGGGGTGCCCTGCCTCCCGCCAGGGGGAGGAGAGGGGTAACAGAGATAACAGAATCTATTGGGATGTGTACATCCAGTGGCCTGGCACTTCACAATTTCAGAAGTACAGGGCCTTGGTTGACACAGGGGCTCAGTGCACCATAATGCCATCAAATTATCAGGGATCAGAAGCTACAACTATTCTGGGAGTCACTGGTGGATCTCAAGAGTTAACTAAGGTGGAGGTTGATATAAGTTTAACTGGTAAACAGTGGAGGAAGCATACAGTTGTGACCGGACCTGACGCATCTTGTATTCTGGGAATTGATTTTCTGAGAGAAGGGCGTTTCAAAGACCCTAAAGGTTACAAATGGGCTTTTGGAGTAGCATCTGTAGAAATTGATGGACAAAAATTGAAGTTGTCTGTTAGACCTGATCTTTCTGATGAATCTGCAGTTGTGGGACAACACAAGATTGAGGACATTAAATTGCCGGTTGCTTCTCAGACTGTGCATCACAGACAATACAGAACCAACCGTGACTCTTTGTTGCCCATTCAGAATCTGATTCATCAGTTGGAGAGTCAGAAAGTCATCAGCAAAACTCATTCCCCTTTCAACAGTCCAGTGTGGCCTGTGCGAAAGCAGAATGGAGACTGGCGTCTGACAGTCGACTACCGAGCCCTGAATGAAGTAACTCCACCTATGAGTGCAGCAGTACCAGACATGATGGAACTCCAATATGAGCTGGAATCCAAAGAGGCCAAATGGTATGCTACCATAGACATTGCTAATGCCTTCTTCTCTATTCCCATAGCAGAGGAATGCAGGCCTCAGTTTGCTTTCACCTGGAGAGGAATCCAGTACACTTTCAACAGATTGCCAATGGGCTGGATCCACAGCTCCAGCATCTGTCATGCGGTGATCCACGATGCTCTGGAGAAAGGTGGTGCTCCAGAACACATCCAGTTCATCGACGATATCATCGTCTGGGGTAAAACTGCTGAGGAAGTCTTCGAGAAAGGTAACAAAGTCATTGACATTCTCCTGAATGCAGGTTTTGCCATCAAGCGAGACAAGGTGAAAGGACCTACCAGAGAGATCCAGTTTCTGGGAGTGCGGTGGCAGGATGGACGCCGACACATTCCAGTGGATGTGGTAAATAGAGTCTCTACCATGGCCAATCCCATGAACAAGCAAGAAACTCTACGTTTCTTGGGAATAGTGGGATTTTGGAGACTGCACATTCCTGGGTACAGTCAGATTGTGAAACCTCTGTATGATGTAACTCGAAAGAGAAACAATTTCCACTGGGGACCTGAACAACAAGCAGCTTTTGGCCAGATAAAGCAAGAGGTGGTTCAAGCAATGGGTCTGGGACCTGTCCGAGATGGTCCAGACATTAAGAACATTTTGTACACGGCTGCAAGTGACAATGGTCCAACCTGGTGCTGGTGGCAAAGAGCTCCAGGTGAGACACGTGGACGACCTCTTGGTTTTTGGAGTCGGGGTTACAGAGGTTCAGAGGCTAATTATACTTCAACAGAGAAAGAGATTCTAGCTGCCTATGAAGGAGTAAAAGCAGCTTCTGAAGTGATTGGAACTGAATCACAACTTCTCTTAGCTCCCAGATTACCAGTTTTGAATTGGATGTTCAAAGGCAAAGGTTCCACACCACATCATGCAACAGACTCTACCTGGTCTAAGTGGATGGCTCTGATAACACAGAAAGCTCGAATGGGAAATCTTGAAAGACCTGGTCTGGTGGAGGTGATCTCAAGTTGGCCTGAAGGTACCAACTGTACTAAACCTCCAGAGGAGAGAGTAACTCGTGCTGAGGAAGCTCCTCCTTACAATGACCTTTCTGATGATGAAAAGAAATATGCTTTGTTCACAGACGGTTCCTGTCGGCTGGTCGGGAACAAGCGAAGGTGGAAGTCTGCAGTGTGGAGTCCAACACGCCGAGTTGCAGAGGCAAAGGATGGAGAAGGAGAATCCAGTCAGTTCGCAGAGGTAAAAGCTGTCCAGCTGGCTCTCGACGTAGCTGAACGTGAGAGGTGGCCAAAGCTTTATCTCTACACCGACTCATGGATGGTAGCCAATGCTCTGTGGGGTTGGCTAAAAAACTGGAAGAAGAGTGGTTGGCAGAGAAAAGGAAAGCCCATATGGGCAGCTGACCTGTGGCAGGACATTGCTGATCGAATCGAGAGAATTCCAGTGAAGGTGAGACACATTGATGCTCACATCCCTAAGAGCAAAGCTACTGAGGAACAGCAACACAACCATCAGGCAGATCTAGCTGCAAGAGTTTCTCAAGTAGACATGGACTCTGATCTTGATCTCGACTGGAAACACCGAGGTGAGATATTCTTAGCTCGGTGGGCTCACGATTCGTCAGGACATCAAGGTAGAGATGCAACCTACCAGTGGGCACGTGACAGATCCATAGACATTTCCATGGATGCTATCACACAAGTCATCCATGACTGTGACATTTGTGCTGCTATTAAGCAGGCAAAGCGACTTAAGCCCTTATGGTATGGTGACAGATGGTCCAAGTACAAGTATGGTGAAGCTTGGCAGATTGACTACATCACTCTACCACGTTCTCGTTCTGGTAAGCAGTATGTGCTCACTATGGTAGAGGCAAACACTGGATGGTTGGAAACTTATCCAGTTCCACATGCAACTGCACGCAATACCAGTCTTGGTCTGGAGAGACAAATCCTGTGGAGACATGGAACTCCAGAGAGGATTGAGTCAGACAACGGAACTCACTTCAAAAACAACCTTGTAAAGAGCTGGGCCAAAGAGCACGGCATTGAGTGGATATTCCACATTCCCTACTATGCACCAGCTGCAGGGAAGATTGAACGCTACAACGGTTTGCTGAAGACCACTCTTAAAGCCATGGGGGGTGGATCTTTGAAAAACTGGGAAAAGCATTTAGCACAAGCAACCTGGCTGGTAAATAGCAGAGGTTCTGTGAACCGAGCTGGACCGGCACACTCAGATCTGCTACAGAAAGTAGAAGGTGATAGAGTTCCTGTTGTTAGAGAAAAGAATCTGTTAGGTAAAACTGTTTGGGTATTTTCTCCCTCAGGAGAGGCTAAACCTGTCCGAGGGGGTGGTTTCAGCTGAAGGTCCGGGTCACACTTATTGGGTAATGCAAGAGAATGGTGAAATTCAGTGTATTCCACAAAGAAATCTAACTTTAGCTGAAAGAGTTTAATTTCAGAATGTTGTACAGCTACATAGCACCCAAAGGAAGAATCCATGAAGAATCCACGGTGCACGAACCCTGAGAACCCTGAGAGCCCTGAGTCAACTGAGAGTCCCTGTTTCCCTGTTTCCCTGTTTCCCTTTTCTTCGCTTCGTCTGCGAAGAGACAAACTGTTTTCCATTTTTCTTGTTTCTTGGACTTCTGAATCATCTACACCTGAGGATAGCTGGAATGGACTATGAACTTCACTTACAAATTGTAGATATTGTTTTAGGTTGGATGGACAGTATGAACAGCCAATGAAATTGTTTAGAAGAGGTGGATTGTGACCGGTTGAGGCTGTGTCTTTAAGAAAGAGACAGTTGCTGAACACTCTGGCTGAATGTTTTTGATATTTGAACAAAACCAAGATAGTCTAAACTAATTTCATTGGTAGATTCATTGGGTTCTGTTGGTTCAGTCTGTGTCTGGTCTGGGTGCAGGCTGGGTGCAGTCTGTGCTTCTCTGTCCTGTGGGCTGGACGGCTTCTCTCTTTCTGAAGCAGGAACGGCCTTGAGTTAACAGCTAACCAGATAAGAACACTAATTCTTGCATGTGCTTTTCTTGAGCTAACAGAATTTTTCTTCCTTAATTGCCTTTCTCTCTCTCTCTAACCCTTTTTGGGAAAAAGGGGAGGTGGGGAGGGAGAGAGGGGGGTTCAGGGAACCCCCCTGGCCGGCTGGAGGGAGAAGGTTTTTCTGCATTGTGTTCATTGCTGTATTTTCCTGTATATATTGTAAATATTGTATATTTGTGTATATATTCATTGCATTCCATTTATGCTTGTAAATATAGCTTTCATCTGCTTTTCCGACTGAGCTAGCTGTGGTTTCTTTCCCTGTGTGTGGGGAGGGAACTTTCTCACCCCACCACACCAGAGCCTTTAAGATGTTGCATGTCCACGTATTTATCAATAGCAAGCTGTATTTACCAAATCTAAATGTACTTATTTGTGATATATACTTGTTAGAACATTTGCAGTACATGGACATATCCTGAAATTCAGGCAAATTAAGAAGTAATCCTTTCCCCCTTTCTATGCTCCGAGGTTCAATCAAAATAATTTCTTCTAGAAATATCTCAAGTGATATAGATTACACAAAATTCCCAGTTGTTCTGGTATAGTGTTCCATTGTCCTTACATAGCTTTTCTTAGTGGATCCTCTTTGCTGTATTTTAAGTTGATCACTTATTTGATGCATAGAGCACACGCACCAAGTTTCTTTGCAGGAAAATGTTGCAACGACTTTGGAAAATTATTTTTGATCATTATGATCCCTTTTTTGATTTTTCCAGTGTGTTGCACCAGGTCTGTGCAAGATTGGTAGGAAAAAGAGTTGTAGAAAATGGTGAGCTGTAGAAAATGGTGAGCAGCAGAAAGGCATAAAGAAGATAATGAGATAGAGATTACAATTTTCCTAGGTGTAGTGACTGATCATTCAGTATAAAGGATGGGTAACTTGTGTGGATAGATTAATACTTATTGGAAATTGTTATTTGTTGAATTAATGAAACAGCCTTAATGATTTATTTTTATATATATATTTTATGGGCAGGTTGCTGTGTCTGAGAATTTGATCATTTTTGTCCTTTTCTATTTTTTTGCACAAATATGTACCCCCTTTGGCAATTTTAATAAAATAACAAAGACTTGCAGATTGAAGAGGATTGAGTCCAACAGAGAGCCACAAGGATGATTAGGGAAATTAAGCACCTCCCCTATGAAGAGAGGCCAAGATACCTGGGGCTGTTTAATCTTGAGAAGAGAAGACTGAGAGGGGATCTCATCAATGTCCATAAATATCTGAAGGGTGGATGTCAAGTGGAGGGGGCCAATCTCTTTTTGGTAGTGTGCAGTAATAACACAAGGAACAATGGGTACAAGCTTGAACAGAGAAGATTTCACCTTAATATAAGCAGAAACTTCTTTACAGTGAGGGTCATGGAGCACTGGAACAGGCTGCCCAAAGAGAGGTTGTGGAGTCTCCTTCTCTGGAGACATTCAAAACCCACCTGGATGCATTCCTCTGTGGACTCCCCTAAGTGATCCTACTTTGGGGGTGGGTGGACCAAATGATCTCTGGAGGTCCCTTCCAACCTGTAATGTACTGTGATACTGTGATACATTGGCAGTGAAATTTCTAGGACATATCTTTTGCCTGTGTGAAACTTGCATTGTTCGGAAATGCAATATTGTTTCTGAATCTGTCAGAGGTAATGAAATGCAAGAGACATTCTTCTGCATTAGGTTCTATTCTGACACTCATCCTACTTTTGAAATGTTACAACTGTGGCAGAAGTGCTATATTTCTTTTCTAAGATGGAATAGCAGATTTTTCCTTCATTGTTGCTATGCTAAACTGTCTTTTAACAGAATATGTACTATTTAGACAGCCATACCAGAAGGGTGTATTTCTAGTAGATGCTTCTTTTTGACCATTCTCAGTTTGTGTTTGGTTTATTTTCCTTTATTTTTACAACTATTTAGCTGATTCATAAAGCAAGACAATGGGAGTTGACTGCAGTCTATGAAAGGATCAAGTCTCTATCTTATTGCTCAGTTTCCATGTATTTTTTCATCTTGTTAATTAATAAACGTCATAGTTGAAGAAAATACTGTTCTTTGTGACAGCATGAAGTTACTGATAGCGTAGGAATTAAAAAGGATAATCCTATAGACATTTTAAAAATTGTTTAAATAGGCATGGTTTTAGTTTTACAGTTTGATAGTTGTGTATCTGTTCTGGGAGTAATTCTTATTCTAACAGGCTCATAACTTATATTCACTTATTTTTTAGAGGATGACAGTTGTCTCTGGCTTTGAAAATGTAATATTCTGCTAATGTCATTGTGGAGGTTATGTAAACAGGCATGTAAGGAAGTAGTGTTCTATTAGTGAGATGTCAGCATGAGACTGTGCTATTCCATCCATTCATTTCTTTTATTCAAAGAAAATTCTAGCTGATGCAAATGCCTAAGTAAAATCTAGAAAATCTCAGTTTATGTCCTTCCCTGTTTGGGACAGGTACAGAGAGAAGTTGCAGCACCAAAAGCATAATGCCCTTCTTCATGCAGAATTAGTAAGTACAATGTCAGCATCAAGAATAGAAAGCTGAGTTTCAGTTGTGGCTTCACTTTGATTTCTGGAAGGAGGAACCCACAACACAGGCCTGTGTCTGGTATATATTAATCAGTTCTGACATCAGACGTATTGCTTCTCTGCGTGCACAGGAGCATGGGACAAAGCATGGTGATTGCACTCTGTGTGAGGCTACTCAGTGGCAAAAATTCTTTGCTATGCCTGCTAAACCTTTTCTGAACTGAACGTAGTAAAATGCAGGGGGTTTTGATGCTGGAGGAGTATGCCAGCTACAGCATTGGCTCACAGCACTCCCACGCTTGAAGGAATGCTTCTGTCCCCCTCCATGTCATATTAAAGGCAGCCAAATGAAAATGGGTTTTAGTTCACTATTTTGGTCTGTGCGGCATGCTTCCATCTTTTCTTTGTGAACTGTATCATCTGTCCTGCTTCAATCCTGTACTTCCTGTGACCCTCTAAGTACACTCTTTTTGCCCATCTGCTGTGCTTCACATCTGGTGCTCCATCTCTTACAGTATCAGAATTTGGCTAAGTCTTCTGAATGGTTTTGAATAATTTTTTTTTTTCACTCAATCTTCTGAAGCCCTCTGCATAGAGACAATATAGATCTGCACTTAATCAGGTCAGATAGGATAAAATGTTAATATTTGTCTTGGCTTGAAATTTGCAACAGGGTTTAAGTGTCTGTGGGATGTTTTCAGGAAATAATAATTTCTGAGGATTAATACAGAAATTGCCTTAACTCTTTAATCTGTCAGGGTAGGGTATTCTCATCAAAAGATACAATATCACAGTATCCTAGGGAACTATTTTAATTATTTTGGTTTATTATGGATCATAAATAGAGAATATGCAGCAGAAAAATATTTCCCTGATACATCATAGCTAAATATAAAAATTTCATGTATTATTTAATGCTTTAGTATCTTTAAGCATTGATGAAAGCTTGTTGCATACATAGAAGTTGGTTAGGCTGCGAGGTAGCTGAGCAGACTGCTTTTGTAAATACCTGGAGGCTGTCAGATGCATTTTTTTTATCTTATTGTGCAAATACAAATGAAAAAAAAAACACATATACATTTCATCAATAAAAAGATGACATATTCATGCATAGATTTCTGGTTAAGTATGCAGTTATTCCTGGTTTTGGTGCAATGACACCTTCCGTGAAATACAAATATTTATCCTTTTTGCTAAATCTCTTGGCCATTTCATGTATTATAACTGATGAAGGATTTTTGTTTTGGGGAGAGGGGGTTGGGGGAGATGTTGGTACTTGTGGGAGATGTGTGATGGAGCTTTGTTATTTCAGGAACTTGTGACATACTGTGGTGGTTTAGGCTGGGTGCTGGCCTGTGATGCCACCGCACAGGCCACACCTGGGATGTCCTAAAGGGGGCCCAGCCCAGTGGGTGGTCACAGGAAGCCAGGTATTTCATCCCGTAATGCCCTGCTCCCCTATAAAACATCAGCGAAGGGTTCTCACTTCCTCTTTCTTCCCCCGCCGGAGCCTAGGTAAAATGGCATGAGCTGCCTCCCTTGGGCCTGCCCTGGGTTGGGGGGGGGAGAAAGAGCCCTGGGCAGGGGTGGGTGGGTTGGGTGTACCCCCCAGGTGGGGGTGGGATGTTCTTGGGTAGGTTTTGGGATCTCTCTCTTCTTCGTCAAGGTGCTTGTGGTTTTCTGCAAAAACTTTCATTGTTGTTTTTTTAATTTTTCCATTTAAACTTTCCACCATTTTTTGCAGTCCATTTTGTCTGAGTCTTTCTTTTGCCTGTGGTGCAAGAATTGGTCTCTCAACCTACCACACATACCTTTTAACATGCATTTATAATCTGAGTAGTATCAGGAACTGGGAAAGAATTTTTGTCAATGTTAAATCCATTGAGTTGCTGTATCTTTGATGAAGTTTTGCATTGGTAGTGGAGACACTTTGTGTTTCAATGTCTTCTGATATGATGGAGATTTTGTAGGTGTTTGCATCTTTTTGGTTATTGGTTGGTTGTTTATTTTTGCAAAAAAACCTCCAAAACTTGATGACTAGGAAGTGATTTACTGTGGATTCAAGATCCTTTCTTCATGTTTAGCTGGTTCTTCCCCATCTTGTATTTGACTAGTTGATTACATTCCTGTCTAGAGGTAGCATGTACTTGGCTTGGATCCTGTCTATTTCAGATCATGTCTCAAACTTGTGATTCGAATTCTAATCCTCTCCTACTGTTGCCAGTGTCTGCAGAATAAAAATGCTGAATGGCAACAGACCTAAACTACATACCTGAACAGTTGCATATGGTCGGTTTTTCCAGTTTGACAGTGACCTGTTGACAGGTGCTGTTTTGGTGACAGTGTTCTGGTGAGTTTTACTGGTGACATAAGTAGGATCCCTGTACAAGATGGTTTGCAATCTCTCTGCAAATGTCTGCAAATAAGCTTCCCTTTGGCAGCATGCTTTGGGAGAGGTGGCTGGGTGCAAGGATCATTTCTGAGGTATGTTTGGTATTCAGACTTACCCTGTGTTTCATCTTATGGGGCAGCAGAGGTCAGTGGGACGGATTTTGTAAGTCACTAGGATTGTGGTGGTATTTCTGAAAAGGAGAAAACTTTATGCCTGTGCCTCTTAATTTGGGTTTCAGCCACTGCAATCCAAGGCCTGCACTGAAGACCTCATAGAAAAATCAGGAAAAGAAGAGAGTCATAATTCAGGGGCTTACAGGATCACTATCAGATGAGTGTTCATGCCCCTGATGCATTGTGCAGGAAAAAATTATGTACAAATTCTGTACATCTGGGTGTATTTGAGCATGTGTCAGTGTCATGCAGTGTACATTATCTGAATTTTTCTGAGACATCCTCTTCCTTGGTTGACAAAAATGTTATTTTTGTGTTCCTTTCTTAGTGCAGTCCCAAATATGTACATGAGGGGGAAAAAAAAATAAAATTTAAGACTCTCTGTTGCAGGCTGGAGGATGAATTATAAGGAAATAGCCAAGAGTTATCACAACCTTGTGTCTTTCCCATCCATATACCTGGTACTGTGTTACAGAAGCAAAGTGTAATTATTTTTTTCACATGGTTGTTCTTAACAAGCCAGTGTTTGCTACTACTCATCTCCTTATTTTGTCTGTGTTTACAAGTAGTGGGTTTGGCTGTTTCTTGCAGTAGTTTTCTTAGGAATTCAAGTGTTTTCAGTAATTCCTTGAATTGCTGTTCTGTACAGTTTTAAAGCTGGATGTTCTTTTTGTAACCTTGTAGTCATCTTGGAGCTCAAGTTTTCAAAAAAGTTATCAAAGGGCTATGTCATTAGTGCAGACAGTTCCTTAAATGTTTTGTAGTGATTTTTCATATGGGCTGGGCAGAGAATGGCTTGGGAGCAGTATTGTGGAGAAGAACTTGGAGGTGTTAGTTGATGAATAACTCAACATGAGCCAGCAATGTGTGCTTGCAGCACAGAAGACCGACCACAGGATGACTAAGGTGATTCTCATCCTCTATTCTGCTCATGTGAGACTCCATCTAGAGTACTGCATCCAATTCTGGGGCCTCCAACACAAGACAGACTTTGAACTGTTTGAGTGGGTCCAGAGGGCTGGAGCACCTCCCCTGTGGGGACAGGCTGAGAGAGTTGGGCTATGCAACCTGGAGAAAAAAAGGCTCTGGGAAGACCTTACAGTAGCCTTCCAGTACCTGAAGGGAACCTACAAGAAATATGGGGTGGGACTTCTACAAGAGCTTGTAGTGATAGGATGAGGGGGAATGGCTTTCAGTTGGAAGAAGGTAGATTTAAACTGGATATTAGGAAAAATTCTTTACAGAGAGGGTGGGAAGACAATGGAACAGGTTGTCCAGGGGGCAACAGTTATTGATGCCCCCTCCCTGGGAGTATTTAAGATCAGGTTGGATAGGGCCTTGACCAACTTGGTTTAGTGGAAGGTGTCTCCCGAGTTTCAGATGAATAAAGGAATCTATTCCAGTCCATTTCATTTCACACAATCACAGAATCACCAAGGTTGGAAGAGACTTTAAAGATCATCAAGTCCAACCTGTCACCACAGATCCCATGACTAAACCATGGCACCAAATGCCGTGTCCAATCCCCTCTTGAACACCTCCCTATATATTGTTTGCATGTATCGGGATGTATTGTACTTACACCTTTTATGTTTAAGAAATAAGGATTTTTTTTTTCTTTAATCCATTCTTCACATGGGGTCTTGGTTATAAATTCTTTGAGTTTATAGAGGTTTGTTTGACTGTTGTCTTTATTCTTAACTCCTCATCTCTGCTTCTCTCCCCAGAATAACCAACTAAAAGCAAACGCATGAACAGTCAAACCTTCTTCTCTAAACAGATCTACTTTCAAAGTTTAGTGAAGTTTCTCAGATGTGGTTATTATTTTTCCTAAGAATAACATTCTCTGTTATGTGATCTGCCATTTGCATTTTGACCAGCTCCTCCCTTTTATTCAGAGTTAAATCTAGCAAAGCAATTGTAGCTTATGTTTTCTTTTCTTTTCTTTTTTTCTTTTTTAATCGACAATTTCCAGGAGTATGGTGCATGTGCATTGTGCACTAGCATATTAGTTTTTGAAAAGATGTCATTAAATGATATAGAACCAAGTCACGCTGTCCACACTGCTCTATCTGTGGCTCAGGAAAGCCCTTCCTCTGATGGCTCCCCACTTGATGGGCTGACTGTCTATCCCTGCTGGATAGCACTCATTTTTTGTTCTCTTCTGTCCAGAGACTTGGGTAATGTAAGATGATGCCATATTGCTTTTCCTTCTTTTTTCCTGTTTTTGTTTAATGAACATACTCTGTCCTTCTAGGCATGCTTATAAACTACTAATCTGTTCCTGTCATACTACCTAAATTATCCAGATAACAAGTTTTTGGCATGCTATAAGACACTGCCTAAACTGTACTACAAGCTTCAACCAGCTCATTGGTCATTCTCACCTTCAGTGACCTGGGATTCAGATATTTATGCTAGGAAATGCAGTGCTTCATTCTTTCATGTTCCTTGCCTTCCTATTCACTGCCAATTGTTTGTTACTAACATAATGGTTTTAGTAGCAGCCTTACAGAAGGGGAACAAAAGAAAATATAGGAAAATGCATTAGACAGCCATATGCTGTTTTATTATTTATTTCTAGTCAAGAAAGATTAAGTTATAATTCATGAGAAGCAAGACACTGGGGTCAGACTTTTCTCAGCAGAAATAAATAGTGCATTATATATGGTTGTCCACCATCTCTGGCAGTAACTACTACTTACCAAGCCACCTGTTACATTTTTTATTTTGTCACTTCGGGTCATGCTGAGAATTTTTTGAAGGTGACATGGCTGATGTCAAGGACTTAAAAATGCAAAAACCAAACCTGAGAAAGAACAGGCTAGACATCAAACACTTCAGAGTCCTTAAGCCCATAGAGAAGTCATTAATACAGTTGCATGATTACATATGTATTCAGCTGCACAACTCAGATGTTTCATGGCTAACTGATCTTTTAAAGTAAGGATCCATTTGGTTTGTTGAAATACTTAGTTTGTATCTGACTGTTTTGCTTGCAAGTTAAAAATATAATATAAAAAGACTGCAGGTTTTCCAGATGGAAAACAATTTTCTGGACAGTTAGTGTCCTTGTGCCCAAATAGATATCAAATGCTTCAGAAATTTTAGCACAAAGTGGTAAGCAGGCTCTTGCATGTTTAGCAGCTTGATGTCAGTGGTGGTACCTGACTAAGAGCTGTCTGATAACCTCTGATATAGCAGTTTGCATTCTGATTCTGTGGACTATTAGGATCAGACCAAAAAGCGTACATTAAGTTGAAGAGCTTCTTGGCTCTCAGCCAGGTAGTTAAGCAGTCTGTCTCTGCTTTTTTCACTTCCATGCCTTTGTGCGGTCTTGTGTTTGAACTGTTGAATTAAAATGGATTGATAGTCTTTAAAAAATACATAAACTGGTTTCCAAGAAAGTAGAATAAACTAGTTTTTCTGAGATGGACTGAAAACTTTTCCACAATTTCAGAAAAAGGGAAAATTCCAAATTTCATTCAGCTTTGAAACCAAGCCATATTACTGACAACAAATATTGCAGATTAATTAATGAAAGTGATATATTGTGTAAAAAAAAAAAAGTATGCCTGCCTTCCTACACAAAAAAAAAAAGTGGATTTAGATAGGCAGGCAGTTCAATTTCAAGCATTGCTTTAATCCTCTTTCTTATGCTTATATTCTTCAAACTTCCCTTAAAGAAATTAATCTGTTTCTGAAGTTGTACTTACCCACACTGCAGTTTACTTGTTACGGATTAAATACATAATATTTTTACATCCAAAATTACAGTTTTCCTTGTAAAGGTGAAATGTGAAAGTCAAACCAATTTCAGATGAATGGTTTTCCAAAGATCAGCTAACTGATGAACTGTGGAATCCTTTCAAATCTTTGTTCATAGAGCCATAGAATGGTAGGGGTTGGAAGAGATCTACAAATTTCATCTATTGCAACCTCCCTGCCAACACAGCTATGCCTACATCAGGTTGCACAGGAACATATACAGGCAGATTTTGATAGTCTCTGTAGAAGAAGACTTCACAACCTCTCTGGGCAGCCTGTTCCAGTGCTCCATCACTCTCAAAGTGGAAAGGTTTTTGCGTATGTTATGTGGAACTTCTTGTGTTCTAGTTTGTAACCAGTGCCCCTTGTCCTATTACTGGGCACCACTAAAAAGCCCCATCCTCTAGACCTTTATCTTCAGGTATTTTCATAAGATCCCAGAATCACAGAAAACATCCAGTTAGGAGACCTCAAAGATCACCAGTCCAAGAAAGTACTGAAGGGTCAGTACTAAACCATGTCCCTAAGCACCAGGTCTACATGCTGCTTAAACACCCCCAAGGATGGTGACTCCACCACTGCCCTGGGCAGACCATTCCAGTGTTTGATAACCCTCTCTGTGAAGAAGTAGTATTTCCTAGCATCCAACTTGAACCTCCCCTGGTGCAGCTTGAATTCATTTCCTCTAGCCCTCTCAGTCTTCTTGTTTTCAGGCTAATCATCCCCAGGTCTCTCAGCCTCTGCTCCAGTCCCCTAATCGTCTTTGTGTCCCCTAACCAACCTCACGTGTGGCCTCACCAGGCAGGAGAACCTCACTTGACCTGCTAGCTGCATGCTTCTTAATGCACCCCAAAATACCATTGGCCTTCTTGGCCACAAGGGCAAGTTCTTTCAATGCAGTTTCCATTGCATTACCTTAAAAAAAAGAAAAAATTAAAAAGGCCATCATTGAAAGAAGGTGTGAGGGATAGAAATGTGTAATTTCCTTTAAAAATTGTGGAGGATTGAATTAATTTCAGTGTAAAAACAAATCCCACAAGTAGCTTCTCCTTGGAAAGTTATGTATGCTGTCTGTGACCCCCTAGTCATTCAGGTATGTACTGCATTAAAAGTGAGGGATGTTTCTGTGCATCCACAGCACACACACTCTTCTGAAGGGAGCCAAACCAGTCTTTTAAAAGTGGTATTTCCAGTATAACTGTTGCAATTCTTGCTTGGAAAACACTGTCTTAAAGTGATTTTGGAATTATGTACGCTTGTTGCATACAAATTAAACAGGTCCTTTTTTCATGAGAGGTTCTGTGTCTGTTTAAAATGGCACAAAATTATTAGAAATACTTTTAGATGCTTATGCAAGGTACAACACTTACACTTTTCCCAGCTGACATAGAAGACCAATGTGTTGGCTTGTGTGAGAAGTGCGTGTGTTAAGGGAATGACACAATGAGCAAGGAACTGCAGTTACAGCGTTTCTGTATCTGGAAAACCACATCTTTTGTCCTCTGAGTGCTGCAAAGCATAAGAGCAGTGAAGCATTATAGTTTCTTGCTTTTTCTGTGACCTTATTCTGCACATTAAGCTGGAGCTCACTGCTGGGGCCAGGCATTGGTTTGTTTTGTGAGGTCTCAGGGCATAAGAGGAAGGTTAGGGGAGCTTGAAAATGCCCAAGATGTGGGAGGTGCAGCAGGAAACTTAATGGTCTGGCAGCATGTGAGGCTCCCACATCTGCAGCATCTGGTTACTACATTTATGACGCAGGGGAAAGAAGTTTTAGCTGGAAAATGAAGTTTGGTTAACTGGAAAGCCTACACTAATCTTGGATTGTTTTCTGATGCAATGTGCAAGCAGTGAGAAAACACACAGTGGGTCAAGACTTCATCTCTCCCACAGCTTGGATCTGCAGCCTCTCCAGTTTCATGGGACAGAAGAGCTGCTTGCAAAACAAAAGTAATGCAAAAATACATAGAAAAGTTGTTACTTTGTGTTTTAAAGTGAGACATCATCTAAATTGTCCTAGTTTTATTCTAGTAAGTGTCTGAAAAGCTTCTTGGCTTGCACTGGCTGTGATTTGGGTTCTGCAGGCAGCGTCACCATACCAGTGCAGAGAATCTTGCAGGTGCAGAACCTACCAAAGTTTTATGTAACCAATGTATTAACCATGGGGATGGTTTGCAAGGTCTGGGCTGCATGTTACCGTGGGGACTGTTAGCAACTAAGCTAGATTGGGTATCTCCACATGAACTGCAATTGCAGCAGTAACTGCAGGGAAGGATACCCTCAGGGAATTTTTCATTTTCTGTAATCTTAAGTGCAGCTTTGTCCAGATCCTTTATTAGTAGTAATAAAAGGATTAGATGCTGGAAGGGGTGTATTTTGTAAAGATATTTGTGCCCACATCTATTCTGGAATTTCACACAAACAGGTAGTTCCTTTCTCAGTGACAAGCTTCTGCTGCCTCTGCCTTAACTCATTGTATGTTTATTGTAACATGCTTTCCTGCACATACCTGGGCTCTCACAGCTGTGCTGATGAATAGTGCTTATTGTACCATGTCATAACACCTGTTCAGTTTCATATGCCTTATTTCAAGACTGGCAGTGTTTACTGTGGCTTACATTCACAGATGCTATTCCTAGCTGTAAGAGCATATCCAAGAACCTCTCCGAATTATAGCCTAAGATGTACACAGGGAAGAAAGTGACCTATTTTGAGTCTCCAGAGGATTTTCCCAACCTTTTCACTAGGTCTGTTCTTTGCTTTTTAAAGAGAAAGTTGACTCAGACTGCCTGCAGTAGTATACTGAAGGTAAGTTTGCTTGCTTTACAGGTAGGTGGGTATTATCTGCAAACTCTTGTCCACCTTTTAGAGACACTTGAAATACACAGCTGGAAATAAGCGTTCAAAAGATGCAGTCACGTATGTTGAGGGAGGGAGGCCCTACTTCAATGAGTACTGTTTTTCTCTGTTCCAAACAGTTTTATACCCATCAGTTGGTGGGGTATGTGTCCCCAAATAGTCCCTTGGTATTGTTATTTCTGCTATCTAGTCTGTCAGTGGGACTGGATTTCTGACTGTATGGGTG
The DNA here is from genome assembly GCA_015227895.2 of Colaptes auratus. Taxonomy (NCBI): domain Eukaryota; kingdom Metazoa; phylum Chordata; class Aves; order Piciformes; family Picidae; genus Colaptes; species Colaptes auratus. The sequence goes on along the minus strand of CM026897.1, from coordinate 82,174,201 downwards.
GTACCCATTTTGTATAGGTGTATAGACTTCAGCTGTGTAGAAGTCATTCTATGTGACTCCCTTTTTAGTGATTCTTACCATGTAATAAAAGGTAAGTCTTGCTACATTTTATGGAAAGGATTTGCTCTGTTGCCTTTTATGTGTATTTTAAATAGGAAAATATCCTGTTTCCAGTATGCCAGACCATGCTTTTTTTGCATAATCTTTTGCTTTCTGAAGGATTGCATTTAATGTTTAGTTTGTAACTGCAGAGTAGTTCTTAATGGTTGAAGGGTCTCTTCTGTTGTGCAGCTGTTAGATGCTTAGTGAAAACCTTTTAAAAATGTAGCCTTAACCTTTGCATTGACGAGCTAGCATTTAGTATTCTGACTGACAGACTCAAAATTAATGTATAGCCAAGAACCTCTTTTCTTCTTCACACACTGAAACAGTTTAAGGAGACTTTTGCTAAGACTAAGAGTTTTTATAAGTATGCCTGCTCTAGTCTTTGCAACTCAAAACCTGAATCATGGTTAAATTTTATTTGGCAACTTACCAGTCCAGCTGCCATTTTTATTTCAAGCCTAATTAATTTGAATCTTACAGAAACCATATGTAATTATTCCCCACATTAATGACTTTGGAACCAGATATCAAGAGAATAACTTCACACAAACTCTTCAAAACCAGTTATTTTTGCAGTTAGGCCACTCAAAATCAACAAAACTACATCTCCCATGAAGACAGAGAAACTTGAAGGTCTGTAGAAGGCCAGTACAATTGACATACATTCTCCTTAACATTCTTCCAGGCACTCTTCCTCCTGCCTGCTCCTGTCCTTAGTGTCATGCTCAGCTTCTTTCACCACAGGGTGGGTGGACCCTAAGGTGTGTAGCTTCATTTTTGGGTGGGTGGTGATGGTATAAGCACACTGTCAGCATGCTCATCATGTGCCAGGGGTTGATATTGTAAGTTTCTTCCTTGTCATTTCAAGGAAAGCATGATATTCATAGTATTTTCTTCCTCCTTATGGAGTCTGAGGGAGTTTTCCACCACAAAATAGACAGTAGGCATCTAGGCTTTTACAGCTAAACCAACTAAAAAAATATCTATGTAAGCCAAGACATATTCAGACAAAGCCTGACAAGTTCCAGGACCTTTCAGAGTCAGTATGAAATCTATTACTAGCAATGGTGATAATGTAGTCACAAGGCTACAGAGAGAAAATACAAAGCATATGCAATGCATATTTCATATGATGAGTAATTTGTTGTGTAACAGTCTTGAAGAATTCTTAACAGGCAGGAGATCTTTCAAATTACTGTGAAAGCCAACTGTGAAGCAACAGTAATACATCATGGAGGTAGGGTTATAAGAGAAGGGCTCAAAAACTCTGCTGTTTTTCAGCTTGCAACCTAACTTCAAAGGAGAAGATATGCATCAACAAAGTAATGTTTTTATTAAACAGGAAGCACATACACTCTCCAGTTTGATATAAAAAGAAGTAGATCTAAAAAATCTTACTGGCTTAAAAGCAGGGCACCAAGACAAAAGCAGAATAAAGAATAGGAAACTGTGTACAGAGAGACCAGAAGTGCTTGAAGGCAGGACAGCAGAGGATTGGGAATATGTCATTAGCTTTCAAGCTAGCTTTAGGAGAAGATTCTGAAAATGCTGGTAGTTGCACAGTCAAAATCACAGATCTGGTGACTGGTCCATCCATAGATGCTGGACCTTAGATATGAAAGTTGGGAGCCTTAATTGTACAAAGTCATGGATGAAGATTGTATTTGCATACTATTTTTGATGCTGTTTCCATAGTTATGATTGAATCTTAATATTAGTTTCATGGAATTTTTTCAGTTTGTCTGAAACTGCAAATGAGTCTGAGTGTAATCATTGTGGGCACTGCTCTTAGAGAAAATGGATACAGGACAGAAGTGTTTCCTGCTGTGCTGATCAGTGTTTCTAGGATTTTGAGAACAGCTATGTCCTGCCATAAGTTATTTGTACCGTGTTTAGATGGTACAAAAAAAAAGCTTTACAGTGGTATGGAAACCCTCCACGTATCATACTCATATTAGGGGTACATTTTCTAATGCTGAGTAGCCCTATCTTTTTCATACCCTAGAATAATTAAAAGTACTGATGATGTGTATATCTTCATACATGATGAGTTAAAACATTTATGGGATTTTTTGTAGTTTATTTTAAGCTGCACTCTTAAAAAAAAATTAAATGTGTTTTCTGTAGTTGTAGGCTTAATCTCTCTTTATGTACTGAAATATAAAGGTGCTTCTTTTGCTTTGGTAAAGAACCAGAGGCCTTAGAACGAAGAAATTGAGGGTGGCATAGGAATGTGCAGAAAATTCCTGCTGAGTAGTGGGAAATCTAGTATGCTTCTTATGCTAAGTTAATTTGATATCAAATAGCATTACTACCTTTCATATAAGGTTCCCTAAACTTCAGAGCAGATACTGGTATCACAGGAATAAAATGAGTGGTTCACAGAATACTGTTTCACACTTTTTCTGTGCATATATACTCTCAAAATGCTAAGTTTCTCAAAGAATAGATTTTTTTGTGTTTTGCTGATGCTGATTGTGAACTCTTAGAATGTTGGGGGTTTTGTCAGTGTGGGTTTTTTCATTATCGTTGTTTTGCTTTGTTTTGCTTTTTATGCTTTCTATCCTTCATAACCAGGATTTCTACACATTTGATGCAAACTGAATCGTACTTCAACATCCAAAACATAAGGAAGTTGTGAATTGTTTCCCTCCTACTGTATCTCTAGCCCTATGCTTGTTTCGCTCTTCTATTTTTGACCAGAATTCTCAAAATGAAAACAGCCATTTAAAGATAGTGTCCTAGAACAGATAAGGCATATTGTTAAAATAAATGTTCTCTGAAAGCCTTCCAGTAAAACCATGCTTTCAGTAAAATAGAGCGTATCTGGGAGTAACTCTTACTATAGGACAATGTGGAGTTCAGAAGTACATTAAACTTGTATTTACTGTGTAACCTTGGATTAACTTACAGACAGTATGGGAAAGAGCTTACCACCACAGGCTAAGGGATGAAGAAAGGGCAAGCCATGTGTTTTCTTTTTGCCTACAGATGAGAATCAGCTAACCAGACTGATCTAAAAGAGTCACATTTTAGCCTAAGTGTAAATGGGGCAGACGTACATATACAAGACAGTTGGCACCACTTAAAAATAAAATTCACACCTCACATATCAGAAAAAAGTCTAACCCAAACCCTTGAGTTTTGATGTCTATATTATTTAGGTTAGTGAATGTCCTGTGATTTGACTCTTAGTTTGTCTCCCCATAGAAGTTAAACAGTTCTACAAGACAATTACAAAGTTGTCTTTTGACCACATGTATGGATTCTTTTATGGGGGCAGAGAAGAATCTTGAGTATGGGTTTGAAGTATCTAATACAGCAAAGAAATTACCTTAATAAAATATTGTTCTCTATAAGTATTCTGCTGGTGGAGGGAAGCCTAAAGCCTCCTGACTCCTTCCTGCACCAATAGGATGAATTGTGACTGTCTTGGGGGTGATTCATGAGTTTCAACAGACTGAACTCCTTTGTTCTGACTTCTCAGTGCTTTTGAGACACTGATGTTAAGGATTTTGCTGTTTTGACTCATGGTTTTCTTCAGTAAAAACAGGAAACAGAATCAGAACACAATAGATTTATTTTAAAAAGGTTTCCTAAAATATTAATATAGTTGCAATGTTGGAAAACATTTTTTTAAAAGCAGAATAATACTGAAGCTAACATTTTCTGCACAATCAGACAAATAATGTTTATGTTTCTGAGATGCTGGCTCTAAATATTCAATTTATTTCAAGAAAAACAGATCCACTTAGTGGATCCCAGTCTAAGTTCAGGTAATAAAAGACATGCTAGTCTTGCTATAAGACCCCACACAGCCTTTGAAGTTAAAGACTGGTTGCTCTCAGGAATTCCTCAGTATTTTATTATATTTTTTTTCTGTAGTTTGTTAATTATGCAAGGTTCAGATATATGTGAAATAACTTGGTTATAAAGCATTGGAAATCAGAAATAAAATAAAAAGTGTGAGATCTGAGAATATATATAACAGTTTTCCTAATGATTTTTGTACTTGAGTACCATTGTTTACAGATTGCTCTGAGTAGCTAACTGTAAGAGTTTTCTAAATTATGGGTTGTGGGTTCAAACATTTTTGAGAATTTAGGAGAGACCAGATCCCTCAGTATTGCTGAAATAAATTTTAAGAATCTGTCCTGAAGGTTTTATATGTTCATGACATAAATCTTTTATCTTGAATGTCTCAATATCAGTAAATTGGGAATGACAGAAAACAATAAATTAGAAGTGCCAAAATGTGAACACACTAAGGTAGCCATAAACTTTCTGCCCCCAAATCAGCATCTTCCAAAAGAGGCTATCCAAGGCTAAAATGGGATAATATTCTAGTTGCCATGAAAAGGCAAAGGGTTTCGGAAGGCTAATTATCTAGAAAACTCTGCATTTCGTATTTTGACTTTTATCAGCTAAATATGAAGCATGTTCTTTTCAGAGCAAAAAATACTGAATCAGATAATCACATTGACATGGGAGACTCTGACCTTTAATTAGAAGCTCTGACTAAAGAAAGAAAGGATAGAACACATTTCCAGTGGAAAGACAAAGAATAAGTCAGTTGAAAACTCTAAATTTCATACCCTACCCCATCTGCAGTCATTTTGTCTTGCATTATTTCTTTTTAGTTTTATATTCAAAAATTCTTATTTTGAACACAGAATTTTTTGTTGCTGTTTTTTTATTCTGCTTATTACTGAAATTTCCTAATTTTGTGCTGTGTACCAGCATACTGTGAAGCTATATTGATAGAATCCATCTGAAAACCATAAGCTGGTTTTCAATTTATTTTTTTTCCCCTGGGAATATAAATGGTGGAAACCTTATAAAACATGTCTGACAATCAGGGGAAAAAATGAAATCAGACTAACTCATCTTGAAACTGATCTTCTATTCAAAACTATGTATTACTTGATATTTGAACCATAAACACTATGCTTTTTTAACTGTAAATATCCAATGTATTAAGGTGAAAAATAGAGGGCAGTGAAATAAAAAGTATGCTTGTTGCTTTTTTTTCCCCAGTCAGAATGCTGCCAGTGAGTTATGTGCTTTTTTAGTTCAAATGCAAGGAAAATACTTTTCCACTGACTTTTTTTGGTATATCAGCAGTGTTAATTGTTTAACTTGCTACACCTCTTGAAATAAAAGATTCATTTCTATCCTCAAGAACTCTTTTTTAAGAGCAAAAGCAGATAGATATTTCCATGCTATTAGAAGTGCTGTATGTTTGACATTACAAACCTTGGAATTTCAACAGTAAGTATCAAATTCCCAGACAAAGAGCTTTTACTGTAAATTGTAGGCCATGAACAAGTGTATCAGCAAGATAGTTTTTAAATACTCAATGCATTACTGATGTATTTTAGTAGTTTAGTTTCACAAAATCCCCAGAATGTACTAAATCCAGGAAATCATACTCCTGTAAAAGCAGACAAGAAACACTTCTGGAAAATGAAGCATGATCAAATAATATTACTAAAAAACCATGAACAGAGTACTAATGTTCTGGCATGTCAAGGAATTTCTCGTTGTGAAATCCTTCTGTGGCTGTGTTGCCCTTACATTACTGCTATGAGTTGTAATTATGCAGAGAAAGTTCATTCTTTGCTCTTGAGATTGTTTGTTCTCCAGGTGAGTCTTACTTGTATGTCTTTGCAAGCATCAATATTTCATGAAACATTACCTAAGCTCCACTTGTTGTTATGGTGTTATGATGTACTCAAAGAGCACATGGCATTTAAAGGACTGGTGCTTTGTTACGCAGTGTTTAATGAACATATCCCAAATACTGGCGAAACATATAGCAAACATGGAAGATGCTAAGTGTTTGAAACACATTTTGGCTTCATAATACATCTAACGGTCTTCTGTTTGGTTTGCAATGCTCTCTGAGGTCTCTACTCCCAAAAGCAATTTGTAGATGTAGGAATTATGCTCTCAAAATCTCGTACCCAATGGAGGCTAAAGCTGACTTCCTCTGTAAATCACATTGGTTCTCCTGCACGTTGTTTACTGTTCTTTTTTTCCCTTGGCAAATGCTACTTTATAAATACATTTCAGCAGATGTGCTTGAGGAAGATCTGTGTTTATGACTCCTTTATATACATTATGTATTTTTCCCAAAATCAACCACTGGTGTAATTCCCAGTCTCACTCTATCTTATCACTTCTGGCAATATATATCAGTTGTAACTGTTTAAACTTAATATTGGGTTCCAGTCATAACCAGCTATCTGAGGAGAAGCTGATTTTTCAACAGTATCAAAAGCTAGAAGTGGTTAGTAGTGTTGTAGCATGTATTAAGAGCACATCTGGGCTTCCTGTGCCATGTTTTGGTGCCCCAGTATGAGAAAGAAATTGAAAAAACTGGGCAGAGAACAGAAGGCTTTTTGGGTGGTTGCATGAGAAGGAACTAAGGCAACTGTGTTCCTTTGTCCTGCAGAGGATAAGGCTGTAAGGGCAGGCAGGGGTTGCCTTGTGAGTGTCTTCCACTACATAATGGAAGGTTTTGAAGCAAGTGGAGCCAGACTCTTTGGAGATACACACAGCAAAAAGATTAAGAAAAAACAGGCAAACTGAGAAACAATGGATTTTGATCGAGTATTAGGAAATTTAGCCTGGAGAAGAGGAGGCTCATGGGAGACCTTATTGCTGTCTACAACTACCTGAAGGGTGGTTGTAGCCAGGTGGGGGTTGGTCTCTTCTCTCAGGCAACCAGCATCAGAACAGGAGGACACAGTCTCAAGCTGCGCCAGGGGAAGTTTAGGCTCGAGGTGAGGAGAAAGTTCTTCACTGAGATAGTCACTAGCCATTGGACTGGGCTGCCCAGGGAGGTGGTGGAGTCACCATCTCTGGAGGTCTTCAAGAGGGGGTTGGGGTTTAGTCGTGCGGTCTGTGGTGATGGGTTGGACTTGATGATCTTTGAGGTCTCTTCGAACCTTGGTGATACTGTGATTCTGTGAAAAGAAATATTTCAGCAAAGATGGCAAGACCTATAGCAGAGGAGAGTGAAAAATGACTAAATAATTTTTAATCAGCCTCAAGCAAGTAGTAACTAAATTGAAATCTAGTTTACTTGGATTCTTTTTAAATTAATCCTTGGTGAGGATCTCTAAAAAAAGCAGTTGGACAACTCGTAGTAAAATATGGCAGTACATGTAGTAGTATAGGAACTAATACTGCTTTTAGATTTTGTGATTCATAGGCCCTTTTCATTTTTTTCAAGAGGAAATTGCCTTTGTGAGGCTTTTAAATTCAGCCTGCAGAATCCATGCCCCTTCTCTCTCTTTAAAAAACAACTTAAGTTGATTAAGACAGTCTTGCAAGAAAACTTATACAATGAGAATATAGTTGAGTGTTTTCTGGGTGAAATCAAATGGTACTCAAAGAAAGAGAGTATGTCTGGAATACATTTTGATATTGTCATCTAATAAGGGTACTGGTCATGCATTTAAATCTTGTAGATATATTCCAGGTGCGTGGGAGTTCCTATGCCAGTATTTGTTCCTATGCATACATTGATGGATGGAAAGCTGGACATGAGCCAGCAATGCACACTTGTCCATCACATAGAATCACAGAATCGCCAAGGTTGGAAGACACCTCAAAGATCACCAAGTCCAACCCATCACCACAGACCTTATGACTAAACCATGGCACCAAGTGCCACGACCAATCCTCTCTTGAACACCTCCAGGAATGGTGACTACACCACCTCCCTGGGCAGCCCATTCCAGTGCCTAACAACTCTTTCAGTGAAGAACTTTCTCCTCACCTTGAGCCTAAACTTTCCCTGGTGCAGCTTGAGACGTGTCCTCTCGTTCTGGTGCTGGTTGCCTGGGAGAAGAGACCAGCATCCACCTGTAGGGATGTTGGACTTTCCAACTCAGTGCATTCTACAATTCCATGATTATGCTGTGGAAATAAAATGGTAAAGAACTAAATTTAAATATTGAGAGAATATTATAATTTTGAGGAACAGAGGTAGAAGAACAGCTGAGAAGCATTTGAAGGTGATTAAAGCATCTAAGTCTACAATTATATTCCCAGACTCCTTGAGCTTTTTCTCTTTAATTCTGAACACATACATGAACTTTCAATCCACAGGGCTAAGAGATAATTTATGGCCTTCATATTTAGGCTTAATTGTACTTAGAGGATACATTATGTTTCTTTGCCAAACCACAGAAGACTAGTGAGTAAAATTTAAAAAGAGACCTCAAGTCTCATCTGCAGTTGCTGTATACAGTGTATTGTTGTTAAGCTAAATTAAATAATAGTAACTATTAGGAAAATTAGAGGTTGTTTTTTGTCTGATTGTTTACTTAATTCATCAGGTAGAAAGGCATCTTGGTGTCAGATTTCTGTCCATGAGTGAATTTAGACCCCCCTCCACCATTTCTGTATCACACTATTGGCTGATCATCTCTTGGATCCTTAATAGTAGTCATAAATGAAGATGAGTCTAGCAATCATTTAAGAAGAAGGAAACAAACTTAGAAATTTGATTGGGTCCAAGAAACATATAGTCCAATGTCAAAAACCTCCTAGGAAGTGTAAGCCTGCAAAAAAACCCTGTCTCCTTCAGTCCACCAGAATGACTCTTGTCAGTTTTGTTTGGCTGAAGAATGATTACATTTGTAACTGGTTTTAGATGCTGAGTACTTCAGCTATTCAAAGATGCCTTTTAGATTCACTTGGAACAGCTTTTGAGTCTAAGGGATGTGGTAAGTAGTGGAAAGTGGTGTGCTCTTGTTGCAATGATCTGGCAATGAGTACATTCCTGTCCAAAATTGTAACACAAATTTTATCCAAATTTGATGCACTCTAAATTGATGCATAACAGCTGTGTTGTATCCAGCTCAAGAAACTGTCTCCAATGGCAGCCAGCAGTGAATGTCTAGAAGAATGACCTTTGCATAACATTAGGTGAGATTCATCCATTTTTTACGAGATTATAGATCTTTCAGATACTGTCAATTTGTACACAATACTGTCATTTTTTTCCTGTTGGTTGTTCAGCAAGGAAGGCACTGCTGTAGCATCGTATTTGATTTGTTTCTGTAGCAAAACTCAGCCAGCCATGCCTTAACCTTGCCAACCTTTCTACTGGTTGCTCTGTCTCTTCTCACTATCGTATAAATGAAACCTAGGTTTGTCTCGTTCTAGCTTTACTGAGCTTTGTTCTTGTGAGTATCATAGATGGTTAGGGTCATGTGTGATACATCACACTGGAACTGGGTCACTTCCACCCTACTCCTATGTATGTAAAGGAAGGATGTACATAAAATACCATGGGACGTGTTGTTCCTAGCAGTATTGTAGCACAGTGTCTTCAATCAAACTGACACCGGAGACTTTACCAGCATTTTAATTAAACATTTGCTGTTCATAATAATATTAAAACACAATTTAGAAGAATAAAACATTTTACAGAATTATTTTTTAACAATATCTTGTTCTTAAAGCTGAAACACTTAGAATTTCATCATCTGCCAAGTTACTGTTAACCAGACAGCATCTCCTGCCATGGTGAATACTTTGCAATTGCAGTTAAGCGATACAAAACAAAAACCCATAAGGCCCTAAGCTCTAGAAGTATGTCAATGCTGAGCTGAGCAAAAGGACCACCTCCCAGGCCGTTGCTGCCTTTCTTTGCTGTAAGGGCACAATGCTTGATAATAGTCATGGGCAGTTTGTTGTCCACGAAGACTCCTAAGTTCTTTTCTGCAAACTTTTTTCCGGAAGCTTAGTTACTTGGAGCCAGATGTCATGAGCTTCTAGCCCTCTTCCTTATTGCACTCCCACCAAGATAATCTTTAGACTTTGCCTTCTCCTCCTTTGGTACTTCCAGAGGTTCAGGCCTGTGAAGTGGCTAGGAAGTTGGAGGAGATACAGTCCATCTCTTTCTTCTCACCTCTTACAGTGTCCAGGCCCTTGACTTCCTCTGTGGCACAAATGGTCTATCAGTGCTTGCCTCATCAGGCACTCAATAAAATTTTGCTATTGTATTCCCATTCTAGGTGGCTGGGATCAATTATGGTATTTTATACTGGTTTGAAGAAAGGTGAACTATGTGTTTAAGATCTTGTATCTGAAATTTCAAGTGTTGTCCCATCCTCTTGCTTTTTGATTGCATGTGTTTTATCATGAGAAATAATTGTGTCTTCACAAAATTTTACTTCTTTGTGGTTTGGGAGTTTTCTCCATTTGTCATTCTTTGAACTTGGTTGGATCCATTGGTTCTTTATTTTCTGTCTTCAGATGAAATTTCTCAGATTTCACAAAGGGTGGTTATTTATTTATTTATTTATTTCCACATTCTATGCCACTAGAATCTTGGCTACTGTGCAGACCAAGACAGTTTTTGAATTTTAAGACTATTTTTTAGAGATGTCTAAGTAACAAGTCGCTAGATGAGAGGAAGTTTCAGTTATTTTGCAACCGTACAGAAGCCCGGTGGCTATGAGCTGAGGGCATATTACTATGGCATGAAAATAAGCTTCCCTGTTCATGTGAAATTAAACATCAGCAAAGAGTAAATAATCTGAATTTATATTGCAGCCAGTTTTGCTATGGCATCTGGATGAAATTAGGTTCAAGTCTTCTAAATCTATTTGTTAAGGTAGCCTGCAGCTAAGGGGAGAAATGAAAACTTTTTAGCATTATTTAATGGGAAGTTCATGCCTTTAATTCCAGAAACTGGAATAGCTGACCTCTGTGTAGAGGCTGAATAATACATAGTGCCAAGTAATAAATTATATCAGGGATGATATTTGTGATCAGCTTCAATTTATAAATGTATGTGCTTGCTAACATCAGTAGATTTTTTTTTTTTAAATTAAAAATGGCTTTTTCAGTAAAAAATTTATGGGGCATTTTATTTCCATGCATAAAAAAGTAATTGGATCATTTTAGAATGGGCATATAAAGATTGTTGATTATACTGTAAGCTAAGAATTCTTGAGTTTTGTAGTTCAGCTGCTCAGTTTCATATTCCAGAAGTTCCAACTAGCCATTTCTTCACTGTTAATCTGTTAGTCCTTTATGTGGATATCCACATTCTGAATGCACAGCCAGCTTCTGAGAAGGGGCTGCACTCCTGAGAGGCTCTTTAGCCTACTTTCAAAGCAGTATTATTTTGGAAACCTGAGTTTAAGTACATTTTAAAAGATATTTTATTTTAAATAAAGCGAAACCCCTTGCCTTCTTACACAATGATTTAAGAAAAGTAATTCTTCAGGCAAACAAGGACAATAGGGAATGACCAAATCTTTCCTGGGAGGTTTCAGCCATGCAGGCATCACATTTGTTATCGTAGAATGAACATGATGTGAATAAGGGGTAGGATGCTTATAAATTCAGTCAGTCCATCTAAAAAAGGATTACGCTGTTTGAAATTATCTGTTCTATTTCTTTGAATACTTCAGTGCTCTTAATATTATTGAACATGTCACATTTTTCCTACTATAGTAGTTAAAATATCAGCCTCCAAGTGTATTAAATGCTGTGTTTCTTTTCATTAAGTTGTTGCAGTATGTACTTTCAATCATAGTTTTAGTGATAGCCATTTTGTGGTTCCCAAATGTAAATGGAAGTACATGTTAAAGAAACATTAAAATGCAGTATTTTGAAATGTCTTCTTCCATATGAGAAGCAGAGGAATATCATAGTTAAAATCTGAATGTTTTATGACTGCCTTGTAATCTGAATCATCATTAAGGATAATTCCTCTACACCTGGACCAAAGCACACTGTTCTTCCTTTAATGAAGAAGGGCCTTCTTCAAATATATTTCAGGAAAAACTAACACCAGAGGCAATGCAGGCCCACTGCTCAATGAGGTGGGTTCCTTGCTAATGGAGGACTTAAAGACAGCGGAGCTACTAAATACCTTCATCTCCATCTATACTACTGGAGACTGGCCTTAGGAGCCCCAGATCCCTGAGGTACAAGAGGAGGAGTTCTCCTTAGAGGCCTGGGTTAAGGAACAATTAAGCAATCTGGATATCCATAAATCCTGATGGCATGCACCCATGGGTGCTGAGGGAGCTGGCAGAGGTCATTGCCAGACCACTCTCTGCTATCTTGGCTAAGTCATGGCAGACAGGAGAGGTGCCTGAGGACTGGAAGAAGGCAAATGTCACTCCAATCTTCAAAAAGATCAAGAAGGAGGGCCCAGGTAACTATAGACTGGTCAGCCTCACCTCCATCCCTGGAAAGGTAATGCAGCAACTTACCCTGAGCTCTATCCTTAGGGAGATCAAGGACAAGAGGGTCATTAGGACCAGTCAACATGGCTTTAGCAAAGGGAAGTCATGTCTGACCAACCTGATAGCCTTTTATAAGGGCATAACCAGGTGCATGGATGAAGGTAGAGCAGTGAATGTGGTTTATCTTGATTTCAGTAAAGCATTTGACACCGTCTCCCACAGCAATCTCACAGCTAACCTGAGGCAGTGTGGTCTGGATGATCAGTTAGTGAGGTGGATTGTGAGCTGGTTGAAAGAAAGAAGTCAGAGAATTGTGAGCAATGGGTCATAGTCTAGTTGGAGCCCTGTATCTAATGGAGTTTCTCAGGGGTCAGTACTGGGACCAGTACTATTTAATATATTCATAAATGACCTGGATGAGGGAACAGAGAGCACTGTCAGCAAGTCTGGTGATGGCACAAAACTGGGTGGAGTGGCTGACACACCAGAGGATTGTGCTGCCATTTAGCAAGACTTGGACAGGCTGGAGAGCTGGGCAGTTAGAAACTTGATGAAATTCAACACAAGTCTTGCACCTGGAAAAGAGCAACGCCATGTATCAGTATAGATTGGGGTCTGACCTGTTGGAGAGCAATGAAAGGGAAAAGGACCTGGGGGTCCTAGTGAATGGGAGGTTGACTGTGAGCCATCAATGTGTTGGCCAGTGCCGTTCTGGGGTGTATTAGAAAGGGTGTGGTTACCAGTTTGAGAGAGGTTCTCTTTCCCCTATACTCTGCCCTGGTAAGGCCACATCTGGAGTACTGTGTCCAGTTCTGGGCCCCTCAGTTCAGGAAGGACAGAGAACTGCTTGAATTCAGGGTGAAAGAAGATGGTATTTGAGATAACTAATTTGTAATTTTATTTTTTTTTTCTCTTGCCAGAGGGACACAGATTGTTTCAGGAGGAACTCTTCCCTTCTGCTGCTCAAAGGACAAGCAGAAGGCATACAGAAATTGTGTTGATAGAACTGTGGAAAGGGTGGCTTGAAACTTATCAGCTGTAAGATGAAATTTAGAAATTTTATAGGCCTTTTAGCAAAAGTGTAGGAGACACCTGGGAGAGAAAATTAAATGCAGTTGACACAGGGTCTTTATATCATCATGTCATCACCTTGTTTTTCAAGTTCTGTAATACCAGTTTTTGAGTAATGTTTCAAAAGTCTCACTGCATGATCCCAGGCTACATTGTTTCTTACTCCTTGTATCTTCAACCTGTAGACTTGCTGCATTTCAAAATGCCCACAATGAAAATTATAGAGGAGTAAATTGCGGTTGGTGCTCCCTTGATCTTCTCTGGGTACTTCATCATTGCTATTCAGCTTTGCTATTTTTACTTTTTCATTTAGATGTGTTAGGAACTAGGTAACTAGTGCACTGACATCCATCAGGAAAGCTAATAAGAAAATAGTTATGATAAAAATCTAGTCCAATCTGAAACAGTTCTGTTAGTTCCAGTGTGCCAAGTGCAGTGTTAAATCCAGTAAATCCAGTGTGATTCATAAGTTTGAGACAGCAGAAGATGCTGCTGACTTGGCAGCCTTCTTGCACAGCTAAGACTGGGTCTGACTGGTAGTTGGTATTGGTTAAATGGCAAACCACATGGATTTCTGCAGGCATCTTATGCAATATATATGCAAGAATGCATTTTCAGTAACACTTCTGGAGTTGCCATGTGTTGCTTTTTCATGTAAATTAAAATCCCAAGTTATCCCATCAGGGTTATGCATACTCTTATTTCAATGTAACTTTTTATATACACATAATCACAAAAGTCAACATTTAAAAAGTTGGGTTTATATATGATGCTTTCCTGTGTGTTCTGTTTAAAGACATTGCCAGTTCCATATTGCCTTTCAATTTTCCTCAGTATTTTTCTTTTTCTTCATTTCAACTGTTGTGCCCTGACATTTATTTCAAGCAAAGCTAAAAGGCCTCTTCCTTATTGCTTTACATGCATGATCTCCATCTATGATATGATTATTATGACGGGAATAGCACCAGTTCATTGTCTGTTGGAACCAAATCCCTGAGGGAACTGGCACACTGCTTTTGCTCACCCTCATAAAAACAGTAACTGTTAATGAACTTGCAGGTACTGTTTTAGTTTCTTTATGAAAAAAAAGAAAAAGTAATTGTGTATTGCTTTGAAATAAACAAAGAGCTAGATGATGCTTTAAGATTAATATGATGGAGTGGGTTTATCTAATTATGGAATATCTGAAGAGGTGAGAGTTTTGTAGTGGTAGAGGCTTTGGTGTTTGCATTCCCCTGGTGTAGAGAATAACATTTCATACAGTAATCTCCAGATGGTAGTTTGAAATCTGTTTGAAATTCAGGCAAAGGTATACTATGCAGAGTTAAAGGGTCTCAAATTGTGCAGATTTGTCTTAATTCAACCAGCACATTATTTCCCATCATTAAGCAGGAGCTGACTGAGTGTAGTGAGCACAATGCTTTGGATTTAGATTTCCAGTGTTCAGTTCTGAGGCACATTTTTTTAATTTAAACTCTTCCCTGAGAGAGAGGAAAAATGAGAAATCTGAAAGGAACAGGCATGGGGATGTACGTTAGCAAATACCATCTCAAAGCAGCTTGTACAGAAATATGTGTATCTTAAATTTTGGTATTCATCGTTTAACAACTTCCTTGATTTTTAAGTAGAACAATTCTTTCACTAATTTATTCTTTTAATTCCCTTCTTTCCACAAAAAAAATATTAAAAAAAGAGAAATATTTTGTACTAGGAACTCACTTATTCTGAAATCAGCCTATCCGAACTGTGTGAAATATATATAAACATACGCTCATTTCTAGGTGTTAACACAGAGGCATTGTATTCCCTTAACATGTGACTTAATATATGTGAGTGAATATTACAACAAATAAAGCAAATGTACTATAAGTAGTGCTGCTTTTTTTTTTTTTATTTGAATGATCTATTTTGAGTTTTATATGTTTTTTCTGAATGTGCTGATATTGCACATGCAGTGGCATGTAGCTTCATCTTGATGTGCTGCCTTGTGTCTCATCATGTCTGAACGAAAGTTGAATGTCAGCTGGTAGTTTTTAATTTGGTGTAAAAGTGTTTGATTCTTCAAATTTAACATTGAAACACAGGGTCACACATGTTCTGTTTATCCTGATGGACACATACTCAAAGATTATTACTGATAGGGGCCGCTGGACAGAGCAGTTAATTCTATAAATGTCCTGACATTGTCTTACCTCTTAACAATGCAGTTCATTTTTTGTTTCTGTAGAACATACCAAAAGGATGTAATCTTGAAAAGATAATCCTCTGTAATTCATCCTAACTATCTGCAGCCATGTTCCCTCTCATGTTTCATTCATCCCTTCTGTTGCATATTTTTGCATTTGTTCACATAGGACAGTAAGGCTCTTCCACTCTTACATCAAGCTTTGGTTTATACATCATTAATTACCACAAATACCTAGCTTTATCTGTAATTCATGGTTCATCCATTTTCAGGGAAGGAGTCCAGGGCTTGGTGAATGGTTTGACATGAACAGGGAAATCTGAGAGTTTCCTTAAATTATAATTCTCTGTTTTCCCCTAAAAACTATTTTCTGGAGGAAACATATAATCTATTGAAAACACTCAAGTTCTAGTTCAAATTATTTTAAAATATTTTCTGAACTGAAGAAGAGTGTAGGAAATATATATATTAAAAAAATACTGATTATAGCAAAGACAAGAATTACAGTTATACTGTCTTGAAAATACATCTTGATAGTCTCATGTAATGCTCCTTACTGCATTATAGAAGTGATATCTTATCTTTACCTTGATAGTGGTGAATAGGAAAATTATTAGTCACAGTAAACTGTTGATGAATAGCAGTTTTAAGATTTGATAGTATCTTCCATTAGCTGCTGTTTCCCCCTGTTTGTTTTATCTTTTCTTTCCCCCTCTTCATATTTTCTGTGCAAAAGGCATTTTGTTGCCCTTATAACTGCCTTTTCTAGTTCCATTGTGTCATCTTTGGGATGAGGGTCCAGAACTGAGCATGTCAGTCCAAATACAGTAGATTTTGGAATTGTTTTCTGGCCTCCTACTGACAGTAACTAAACTCTTGTTGAAGCTAAACTTCTTTACCTTGTTAGCACATGTGGTTTGGGGATTTGCTCCTCCTGTGCTGGGAGCCTCCCTGCCGGAATTTTAGCATTTCATCTTCAGTTACAGGAGGAAGCAGGAAGGACAAGAAAGAAAGACTAAATGTGTGCATTTCAGCTAGGTGTAGTCATACTGAATCATTCTGATCTTCTTTGTAACATTTGGTTATAGTTTACTTGGGAAATAGCTTCTGTGATAGTAACTTATTCACCTCAAAACAAAAAAGAGGTGAGGTTGTTCCTCTGATTCAGATTTTTAAATTCTACTGAAGAAAAAATAAAAGCAGCATGGTGCCTTTTATCACACAAGAACTTCTGAAGCTTTAGATATCTTTTTTTGCTTTACCTCTTCTGGGAAGATTCCAGCTGTTGGAAGTTCCTCGGAGTTTAGGAAAAAAAAACCAAAACAACCAAAACCCAACATTATAATTGAAGATTTAATCCATCCACAGCAAGTTTCTGCCATAAAGGCCTGCTGAATCACACTAAGAAAATTTGTGTGGAGGTGTGTATCCAATGAATTGGTATTGAAGCCTATTATTCTAGCTGGAAAGTGGCAATAAGGAGCACCAAAACTTAATAAAAAATTAGTCTGAGTAGTCTTTCTCATGGTGGGCAATAATCTGTCATTGATTCTGAGATAATTTCATTCTGAGTCTGCAAGATGAGTACTTATAAGAAAATTTATATACTGATGTTTTTAGTATTTCTAGAGATGAACTCATTGGATTTCCTTTACATAAACTTTGAGTAACTAGGTCATTTATAATTGGCGAGCATTTATGAATGAATAAATGTCTGCTTGTGAATTTAGAGGACTGATCTAAACATAGAATTGCAGTAATTTATGCTGTTACTGTATAAGTAGTCATATAATAATCAACACTGACCTCTGACCTCAGCCTATGGAAATCAGGCTTATTAAGACATTTGTGATGTTCCTGCATAAAATTTTACTGCATAACTTCTTGTTAATGGTTTGCCAAGCTTATTTTTCGGATGCCCTGTTCTACTATGCTTTTTACAAGCTTTCCCCTTGGGTGACCTTGCTGTGTGCACTTTTAATATTTTTATATGATGAGGTGCATGCAGAGAAACTGAGAACTTTCTAGTTTTATTAGATTTTCTCCAGAGCAGGGGATTTCTATTCCAGTTATCCTGATTCCTTGACTGGGACTGTCTACTTTCCTCTCATCTCTTCACTGCTTGATTCCTGCCATCTCAGTCCTGTACTTTCTGTTAATATTTCAAAGGCACAATGGGAAATTATTTTTTTATTTTTTATGGTGACTATTTATGTTTGTGGTGCTGTCTGCCTTGGTGTAAGCTTGAGGAACCACTGCAAGTGGTACAGGCAGCATGTTAGAAAGCCTGTGTGTCCTCCTGGGAGCAGCTTCTGCTTTAAAGACTTTAGTATCCCACTCACCATTTTATTCTCTCCATAGCTGCTGATTCTTCCCTTGAGGTTCATCCAGCTGCCTGGGTCTTTAAAGATGAGATCTGGGAAGCAGACCTGGGATGCCTTATATAAGGAGATTGTTAGATCTATTTGATGCTTAAATAATTTAATGACTTTTCAGAAGCTATTAATTTCTCAAAACAATTTAGGTGGTCTCCAATGATCTAATCTGCTGCCTCACTGAACACATTATATGTGTACTATACTCTGAAGAGTGAGCATTTTCAAAAGAGGAGGAGTTATTTTACTTCTCATTAGTGAAATAAAAAAATTATGGGTGGCCACATGCCTCCCACCACTATCACTAACTAAATTTTTTCTGTGTGTTTCATTCTGTTTTAACTGGCATCACTATATGCATGCTATGCTTCTATAGCCTATTATTTTGCAAGTACTTGCATGGAATGAACAGAATATTTGGTGTGTTTATGTATAATATGTCTGTGTGAATGCTCATAATGACATAGATATGTAATATTCATATAAATTGAAAAATAAGACTGCTTTAAGAGGAGGATAAAGACTGTATAGATTTGTGTTCTTGAGATGAGACAGTGCCTTGAGTAAAGGTGAAATAGTATAAGTGGCCTGTTCTCACTTTCACTGAATCTGAAAGAAGTTAAAGTTCTTAGGATTTGACCATATCCATTAACCTACAGAACCACTTAGCAATTCCTCAGCCATAGGCCCTTTTTGGTGAAATTGGCTTTAAGCCTTGTGTCAACACAGTCATGCTCCTGTGAATTTCCTGGGCAATCAGCTTTCATTTTACTTACCTCACAAATGGCATTAGACCAATGAAATATATTAAAAAGTTAACCTGTGTTTGGCTGTTACCTGCTTCTCAAAAGAAACAGTAATCACTGTTCTTAATACCCTTCTGTCTTGTTCATGTAATCTTCTTTGTTGAATAAGAAGCTTAGCTGAGAAATAAACTCAGATAATTACATTTTCCAATACAGAACTATGCCACCATTTCTAGGAACAGAAGTACAACTGATCATTTTTCTCTCATTCTCTAAGAAGAGTACGTAGCCAAACACATTGACAAAAGTAGTATTTTCACTAGTATGTGAACCTGCATATTTCTGTCACTCATTCCTTGAAAATTAATAAAAACAATAAAACTAATATTATATTAAACCTTTTTACATAGCCCAGACAAATTTCTAGAGACATCTTTTCTAGGTACAGAAAATATCCCTAAAATATTAGCTTACTTTCTGTAATATATCATTCCCATAACATCATATGCTACTTAAACTTCATGTAAACTTAGAAGCAAAGTTATGCAGCTGTGATAAGAAAGGAATTGCAAGCAGCAAGAGACATTTTGTAGGACTATCTTCTATGAAGTTCATGCAATCATTCAAAAAATTAGTATCTTATCAGAAATAGTATTTAGTTCAAATATATCTGATGCAGAGAAATATGAAACAATACTGAATCTGAAACATGGTAATACAAAAGTATTTGCTCTTCAGGAATGTAAGAGAAAATATTTTGTATGTTAAGCATTAAATTGTAGTTGTTTAAATTCTTTGATAACTATTCATCAAACTTTTATACCTGTATTTTGATACAATGTAATTTTTAGGCATGAAAAAAAAAGGATTATTTTTTTAGTACTGACCATATTTTTAGAGTTTTTGTAACTGTTAAATAGACAGTTCTGTTATTCAAGGCAACCAAATTGTTTTCTACTGGTTAAGATTCAGATGTTAGCAAAAACCATATTCACAGAATCCTCCTTCAGAACAAATCCTGGGCTTGAGCTAAGGGATTGTAAAAAGCAGCTTCTTATTTAATGTTCTATCCCCAAACCTGATAGACCAATAATGGAAGAGAAGCTGCAGTGTTGTTCTTCATAAGGGTACCAGTTGTTAAGGAGTATCAGTTTCACGTCCTGGGTGTCTCAGGAGATCCAATGGAAAATGCAGGGTGGTGGCCAGGACTGTGGCTTGCAGCATTGGGAGCAAAAGTCTGCAAATATTACATTACTCTTGCTATCCAGCGTGAGCCCTAGAGGCTGGAGATTTTGCCTGCTTACATTTCAGTTCATGGAAATGACTTTTGGATATCCAAAGTTGCTCTAAAGCTGCAATAAGTTCTCCTCCCTTACGCCTTGTGCCATGACGGCAGCAGAGACCTTTATAGTACAATCACAGCACAGGTCAGCAGAGGAGATTTTTCTAAAGGTGTGGCTGCACACACAGTACAACAGAGAGGACAAGCCAACAAGATCTGCCTTTCACTAGAACAGTGCTGCTAGATCCTTATCTTTGCTGGCCCGTCGTTGGGGAAACTCGTGCTAATGTGGTTAGGTCCAGCTGAACTTAGTAGCATGCTGCTGGGCTGAAAGGTCATGACTAAAGTTACACCATTGGGCACAGTGCAACCTGACAGATAGCAGTAGTAATTATACATGAGCAGTGACTAAATAAGGTGGAGGTTTTGAACTGTAAGGGCTGCACAGTGTTTCTCACAGCCACTTTACATTCAGGTGAACAATTTTTTTCCATTTCTACCTGTAGATTAGAATTTCCTGTTCATGTGGTGAAGGCTTCATAAAACCCTCAGGAGAATTTTTATTGTTATAACTAAAGGTCAATGTATTTTGTAGAAGCCTTGCACTTCAGCAAGACTTAGGCTGGAGAGCTGGGCAGGGAGAAACAATGAAATTCAACAAGGGCAAAGGTCTTGCAAAGGTCTTGCACCCGGGAAAGAACAACCCCATATATCAGTATAGGTTGGGGACTGACCTGTTGGAGAACAGTGAAGAGGAAAAGGACCTGGGGGTCCTAGTGGATGGGAAGTTGACCATGAGCCAGCAATGTGCTCTCATGGTGTGGTTAGCAGTTTGAAAGACATTCTCTTCCCCATATACTCTGCCCTGGTGAGGCCACAACTGGAGTACAGTGTCCAGTTCTGCACCCCTCAGTTCAGGAAGGACACAGAACTGCTTGCAAGAGTCCAGTGCAGAGCCACAAAAATGATTAAGAGAGTGGAACATCTTCGTTACGAGGAGAGACTGAGGGAGCTGGAGCTCTTTAGCTTGGAGAAGAGGAGACTAAGGGGTGATCTCAGTAATGTTTATAAATATGTAAAGGTGAGTTCCAAGAGGATGGAGTCAGGCTCTTCGTGGTGATGCCCAATGACAAAGTAAGGAGCAATGGGTGGAATTTGAGGCATAGGGAGTTCCATGGAAACAGGAGGAATTTTTTTTTTTTACTGTGAGGGTAACAGAGCACTGGAACAGGCTGCCAGGGGGGTTGTGGAGTCTCCCTCTCTGGAGATATTCAAAACCCGTCTCATACAGGTGATCCTGCTCTGGCAGCGGGGTTGGACTAGATGATCTTCCAAAGTGTCTTCCAGCCCCCTAACATTCTCTGATTCTATGAATAATATTATCAATCATTCAGTGATACATTCACTACTTTGAAGGTCATGACTTGTGTAGCTTGGAAGAATGGAGCAGTATTTAGAATAGTCAGCATATTTCGTCTTAGAGTTGGGTATTACTACTAATAATTAGTAAGCTTTGAGGAATCTGAGTTGTTATACATTTACTTGCTCCATGGATGTTGCACATGTGTAGTACCACTGAATATGAAAATTTTAATAGCTACTTTAATATCAGTTCAGTTAGTTTGATACCTCACAGTGATGCGGTCTCGAATTCTAATGTCTTGGCAACTGTAGTAATAAGCAAATCCTCATTTTCAGATTTTATGAACATGGACAAAGTTGCTTGTGCCAGCAACCAGAACAGGAACTCAGTGGAAAAATAATTAATTTTCTTTTATTACTACATATTAATGAAGTGATTTTTATTCAGTTTAGCTATAGCTGCTTTATAAATTGACCAATGTAAATGTCAGTCATGCTTTGAACTAACATGGTTTTACTTTTGCTTTGGCTAAAATGTTAAATATTTTATACTGAAACCATGACTGCATGAAAGTTGTTTGGCAAAAGATAACAGTGAAAGATCTGAAAAGCAAATAGGTGTCTGAAATGTCAGATACTGAGATCATGAAACCTGTGTTTAGTTTTGTTCACATGTTTAAATGAGAAGAACATGGGGGATTAAAAAGAGTGTGATAGAAGTGGATACTGTAATGGGCAGTTGCAGTATCTGTAAATAATCAATTTCAAAGTTTTTGATAAGGCAATGTAAATCAAGAAAAATAGAATTTAATTTGATTTTCATTGAACATTGCTTTTTTTGATCAAGATATTTCATAGCTCTTGGACTGAAGACAGCTATGTCTTTATTTTTCATAATGAAAAGAAATTATTTATCTCCTTGGTTCTGAGATTGAAAGATTTATTTTTTTTGTACTTCATTTTTTGCTGGAATGCACAAAATAAAAAGTTGGTGCATAGTGTCTTGTTTTAGTAACGAATTTGAATGAGACAATCTGCTTTTCTTTTTGTCCTTTTTTCAAGTTTTCATCTTATTGAGAAAAGGGAGAAGATGCATAAAGGATTATAGAAAGCTGAAAAGAAGTAAAACCTAAGGTATTTATTTTTGTCTTGCTTGGTGATCACAATATCATAGAATGGTCTGTGCTGGAAAGGACCTGTAAAAGTCATCTAGTCCAATCCCATCTGTAGTAAGCAGGGGCATTCTCAACTAGATCAGGTTGCCCAGAACCCTCACTTTGAATATCTCCAGGCATGGGGCCTAAACCAGCTCCCTGGGCAGCCTATTCCAGTGTTCCACTACCCTCATGGTAAAGAACTTGTTCCTAACATCCAATCTAAATCTTCTCTTCTGTAGTTTGAAGCTATTGCCCCTCGTCCTGTTACTACAGGCCTTTGTAAACAGTCTCTCCCCATTCCTCCTGTAGGTCCCCTTCATGTACTGGAAGGCCACTATTAGGTGTCCCCACAGCCTTCTCTTCCCCAGGCTAAACAACTCCAGCTCCCTCAGCCTCTCTTTGTAGAAGAGGTGCTCCAACCCCCTGATCATTTTCATGGCCCTCGTCTGGACCCATCAGGTCCTTGGTATTCCTGTATTGAGGGCTCCAGACCTGAACGTAGTATTCCAGGTAAAGTCTCACCAGAGCAAAGTGGCAGAATCACCTCTCTGAATCTGATGGCAACACATCCTTTGATGCAGCACAGGATGTGATTTGCCTTCTGGGCTGATCCTGTAAATTTGAAAGCCAGCCTGCGTTGTTCCAGCCATCAGCTGGTTTTATAATATATTACTGCTTGCTTCTTTTTGTAAGTAAACACATTAATCTGTGGGTGATACACACTTGGGTGTCTAGCTAAGATGAGGGTCTTTTTAAAATTAAAATCTAATGTATGGTTTTCAGTAAACTCTCATGGTTTATTATGAATATTGCAGATAATTGCAGCCTGCCTTAAATATGTATTCTTCAGAAGATTAATATCCACAGCCTGGACTTATTTATTTTTATGTTCATGAATTCTCTTATCTACACTCTACCTTTTGAAAGAAAAATTAAAGGTAACTCTATTGCTGTGTCACTGGAAATAACTGCATTATTGGGGTTTTTTTTCAATTAGGATTCACCATTTACTACAGCCTTTACAGTGATGAAAAACTACAGATTCTTATGCTGTGTAGTTATCTGTTCCACTCCATCAGTAAAAACTGTCAGTGTGAATGTGCATGTTGTGTATCTCCACAGCATCTCCACACACTTCTGCTTGTTATTGCCACTTTATATAATCACTATTTTAATTTTTTTTTCTCTTTTCATCTTTGTTTTTTTTTCCTTCTGTAAGAGTGATTGTATTTTCTAGTTGTGAGCAACATGGTTTTATCTGTGAAATCAGAATGTGATGTCAGTGAATCAAAAATGCATTGATTTAATTAAGAAGGCAAATAAGACTTTTTTTTTTCATTATCTGTAATATCTGTGTATTTTTTTACAGAAATCATACTATAGGTGTAATGATTAAAAGATTCAATATTTTAGCTGTCAGGAATCCATTCTGCCAATTAACTCTATTTATCCCAATAATTCCAGGAAACCTGTAAGCTGTAGCTAGACAGTCTGAACATAACTGTGCTTTTTCCTTATTAAGCTTCTGAAATACATGAATATTTGCTCTCTCACTAGAGAAGATCTCAAAGATGGAAAAGGTGGGGTTTTTTTCAGTTTTCATAGTGAAATGGATATACTGAAAAGTCTAAGTGAAAATTCTCACAGCCAATTCTTCTTGGAACCCAGTTTTCAACTGGTTTACTATATTTAATATACACAGCAAGTGTTCTCCTTGTTTTGGAAGTAGTGCTCCAACATATATTGTATTACAGTACAGAGTAAGACTATACTGGCTCTGGTATTTATTTTTTTGTATGCTAGTATGTCATAGGTGCTAAAAATTTTGAATAATTTATATGCTTGTGCATAAGGCAGATGACATAATGCAAGCTTATGAATAAGCTGAGCAATGTTTATGCTTCATTTGCTTCATTACCTTTCTTGTGTGACTGTTTGTATATGTGGATGCAACATGTTGTCCTGGGTTAACACAGCCTGCTCTCACAAACCCTGCTGCCCCCCACATGGATGGCAGAGGGAAACTAACACAAAAAATACCCCCTGGGTTGAGACAAAGAGAGTTTAATGAGAATAGAATAGAATAGAATAGAATAGAATAGAATAGAATAGAATAGACCAGGTTGGAAGAGACCTTCAAGATCATCAAGTCCAACCTATCACCCAAAACCATCTTATTAACTATACCATGGCACCAAGTGCCTCATCCAGTCTCCTCTTAAACACCTCCAGGGATGATGACTCCACCACCTCCCTGGGCAGCCCATTCCAATGGCAAATCACTCTTTCTACAAAGAACTTCTTCCTAACATCCAACCTAAACCTCCCCTGGTGCAGCTTGAGACTGTGTCCTCTTGTTCTGGTGCTGGTTGCCTGGGAGAAGAGACCAACCCCCTCCTGGCTAAAACCTCCCTTCAGGTAATTGTAGACAGCAATAAGGTCTCCTCTGAGCCTTTTCTTCTCCAGGCTAAGCAACCACAGCTCCCTCAGCCTCTCCTCATAGGGCTTGTGCTCCAAACCCCTCACCAGCTTTGTTGACCTTCTCTGGACACGTTCCAGCAAGTCAACATCCTTCCTAAATTGAGGGGCTCAGAACTGGACACAGGACTAAAGGTGTGGCCTAACCAGTGCTGAATACAGGGGCACAATGACTTCCCTGTCCCTGCTGGCCACACTATTCCTGATCCAGGCCAGGATGCCTTTGGCCTTCTTGGCCACCTGGGCACATTGCTGGCTCATTTTCAGCCTACTATCAACCAGATGATATGATGCACAATTACCTCAGCCTATTTGCAGAAAATTGCAGCAAAAAGCAGAAGCAGCAGCAGAAGCCAGTGACCTCCTACAGCCCACAGCCCACCCAGCAGAAAACACCAACACCCCAAAACCAGAAACCAGAAGCAGCAAGTGGAACAGGAAGCTTGTTCATTTGAAAAAGTGCTCACTACAAATTCTGATAGTCCTCTGTGGGAAAAGGTACCATTTTCCAAAATTACTTGAAAGCAGCTAATTAAGTTAAAGCTACATCATGAGTGTGCTGCATAACCAATGAGTGTGCTGTGTAACCAATGAGTGTATGGCTATCAGTGCATTTTGGAACTCAATGTAAGAAGCAAAATGATGTCTGGAAAGTGCTGTGTATGCTCAGATAAATGAGATTGTGTTGGTTAACATGTAGCAAAAGTTTACTTGATGGAAAAATTCTGAATAATTTTATGTCAAGAGATATTTATCTTTTCATTAACAGTTGTAGGCAGAAGAGAGCTTTCACTTTCCTGAGATCTAGGAACAAGCAGAGCCGGAGAATTCATAATGTATAAGTGAGGTAATCATCCAAATGGGTAATGAAGTGCATATCAAGACATGATAGCTTCAGAAAATCTGAGTGATTTTGACACAAATTATGTATCCCTTTATTAAATTGCTCTATAACTTGCTTGTACTGCCTGGAAACTTGGAGCACCAAGACAGATAGTGACAAAGAAGAAGTAGCCAAGGAGTTGTTTAGAAAACATCAAGAATGTGGTAATGAGCACTTCTACAGTATGATTTCTTCTTCCATGTCATTAGGGTGACAGTGATTTTGAGATAGGTAATCCTGTGAAAGCTGAAACCTGAAATTCTTCTGAAGCTTGATCAGAATATTTTGTCTTTCAATACTTAGCTTGGCTCCTAAGATAGGTCACTGCTGCTTTGATCTTATTTCATGAAGTAGCTTCTTCTTACTGTATATCCATCTGTTATAGCAGATTTTATAGGTTCCGTTCCTTTGTGAACTTCAACTCTTAACTCATATGTGGGAGTATTTAATCTTTTATTTAGTAAGCATATTTGCTTTGGATTTCTTTCTTTCTTTTTTTTTTTTCTGGTAAAAAAAAAATCATTTTGCTTTCTCCTTAATACTTGCATTCTGGAGCAAGTGTTTAAATCAGCTTTTGAGAAATTAGGAAGATATCACTAGTATTTGACCCTGAGAAGATCGAGGACCGCAAGTAGTGCTATGGGTGTACTGATCAGTGTGTTTAAGAACATGGCTTAGTGGTCAGGGGTAGTGTGATGTGTTCACAGTTGCCACGGGGACATTTAGTATTATGTAGCCTAACACCTTGCTCTTGAAAATAATGCAATTTCCATGAGCACTAACAGCTGAAAACATAATTTCAACATATATAGATACATGAGTGTTTTGTTGTGGGTTCTTTGGTTGGTTTTGATTTGGGTTTTTTGGGTTTGTTTTTTTTTTTCAATTAATGTTCTAGGGCACAGGTTTCAAGGAAATGTTAGCGAAAGGTATATTTGAATTTTGAAATATCTACACTTGAAAATTGACTATAAGTGTTCTATTTATCCTGTTACAGAGAGAACATATTAGCTAACAAAATTAATCCACAAGAAACAACAAAATTAGTCCTACTGGCCTAACACTGTGTTCTGAAATAGGGTTGAAGAATAGTAATTTGTGGGATAGGGTTGTGCACAAGGGAAACATAGCTCTTATTCCAGAGTGTACGGTGTAAATGGATGAGGGAGAAGGAGTATGAATAAAAATGACATTGTGTAAACTTGGAGCTCTGTTGTTGTGTTAACACAACAGTTATGTCAATATCAGAGCTAGAAATTAGAAACCAATGGGCATGCATCTATGTCATGTGGTCTCTTTTAAATATGAATTATGGCTATACAGCTTACTTGTATAATTTCTTTTTTACTAAAAGCCCAGAAAACAAAATGATTATTTGTTCAGTGCTAACTGATTCTCTTGTATACAGCAACAGCAGATGAGATTTATAGTAAAATGGCAATGCATATACCAAAGGTCTACTGTGCATAATGTCTTCTCATCGGTCACATTTCTTTGAGTAGTGGGACAGCATTTTCTTTTGAAATTTTCTTTTGAAAGCAGACCAAGATGACCTCTGTAGGCTTGTAACGGAAGCCTGCACTTGATCTACTTTCCTAGTGCTTGTCTATGTATCCTGCCCGCAGCACTGGAAAAAAATCCACTCTTTACATCTAAGGACCACTTCAACATAATAGGTACAAAACATTTCATTCCTGCTGCCAGAAGTACTTCATTTGTCAGAAAGGGATTGGGAATTACAAGAACTGGATGTGAGGACTCTTCAAAGTGGACTAGTAATGTGGGTGGCAATCAAAGAAGTTATTTCATACTTGAGGGATTTCATAATTAACCTGAGCAGAAATTGTGCTGCTTGTGTACAGAATATCTTTAAAAAAAAAAAAAGTATTTATTTCTTGTAAATCCCAGAGGTCAATGTGACATGAAGTTCCAGCAAAGTTAAAACCCTTTTTCTCTCTTCTCTCCATGAGGTCTGAATTACATTTTCCTTGTATTGCTGTATTCACTACAGAAATAATTATTAATAATAATAACTTTAAAATAAATATTCAATAGATTTTTTTTTGCCAACATGGTAGCTTTAATGAAAATGCTTTGTAGGTAAGCCAAAAACCAGAACAAAGCTTCAAAGAAAAATTATCAGCAGTTTGTTTCAAGAAGTGAATCATGTTGACTTTATCTTTGATTGGAAATTTGCGGTAGCTGTGTTGAGTCTTGACTGCAGTTTGCTACCCTGCATGACTGAGGCAGGGGGTGGGAGCCCTCCTGACAAGCCATTGTGTTTCACTAATCTGTTTGGAAATGGTTTTCCACTCTCTGTATCCAAGTCATCTAATACTGCAGTTTCCTGCTGTAATGCAAATATTCACTTACTGAATGAAACAGACCCCTTGAATTTCATGTTCAGCCTTTAATGAATGTTTCTTGTAAGTCGTGCCTCTCTCTAGCATTAAATATAGCAAAAGTAGCTGCATCCAAGGGAAACCTGTGCCACAGAGGCAGAGGCATCTGAATTGAATACACAGGGGAGGGACTGGACCGCAAGCAGTAAAAACAGTGTTGTGGTACTGAGTACACCACCATGTACCGTGTGAGATGCCCAAGTTCTGTATTAATAATTCAGTAGTGCCGGGAGTGTAAGTATGTTACAGGCATAACCAGCCCAGTTTCTTTGCAGATTGTTCAAAAGCAAAGAAAGACTTTTTGTTTTCTAACATTGTAAACTACCTTATGTGTAACCAGAAATAGCACAGCAGGTAATAATGCCAAAAACATGAGCTAATGGTCTTATAAGGACAAAAATTTATTAGTCATTGCTTGGAAAAACATCCATGGTATTGTGGTTTGGCACACTCTGAAACAATTATCTCCTTCAAAAGTGCTGCATATATCTGAGCTACGGATTTCCTGGTGCCTTTTTTTTTTTCCCTCTTGGGGTGATTAATTGTACAAATACTAGAGGTGAAAACAGAAGACTTCCTAAATATTAAATACATCTTAATGATCTTAGAGAAGCATTTATATGGCTTAGCAAATAGAGTGTGTATTTAATTTCAAACATTAACTGTAAAATTTGCTCCTTCACCTGTGATTCTTAATTTATGGTATTTGTTGCATTATGGTATATGATGCATTCTTAATTTATGGTATTTGTTGATTATTATTTTTTTGGACTGGAAGGCAGTTAGAAAGCTTTCTTCAAGCTGAAGAGTAATTTTGATTAAATTCAGCTTTAAAGTAAACAACCATCTGTATAAAAATGTAATATTAGATTGCATTATTTGCATTTTTAAAAATAGTTTTCTTAGCAATGTTCATATTATGCTACTGTGAATATCATTAAGTATTGCTAAATAATTTAATTATATTATTTATTAAAAAAACCTCCTTAGCTATAGTTTTCTCTTACTGATTTTAAAGACATATAAAGCTGTACTAATTACTTAAGGGAATCAGATACAAATATCTGCTTAAGAGACAAAAATTTGACTAAATTGTGTTGTTATTAACTTTCTCAGGTAATTAACATATTGAATCAAAAATATGATTCAGGCCAAAGCCATGAAAAGCTGAGTTAAAAGTCCTTATTTTTACATTTCCCTTGTCGACATATAGCATCTTAAAGGAGGGAAGAAAAAAAAAAGGTTATCCATAGATATTAAGATTTAATATTCTGTGACTTTTAATTAAATTGTTTAAACATGTTGATGCAGTGTGAGCAGCAGTTTAACTCAGAGCAACTAATAATTAAAAGACAACCAAGAATTCATTTCCAACCTACATGGTTCGTAGCAATTACTTTCTCTACTAGCAGGGTTTGGCTGATTCATTACTATTATTTATTTATTACTAGTCTAAGCTCACTATGGACTATCTCCTGTTATGTATTCTGCCCAGTGCATCCAGCTGGAAAAAGACAAATTGAAGCCAAGAATCCTTCAGCAGGGTCAATATT
The DNA here is from genome assembly GCA_015227895.2 of Colaptes auratus. NCBI lineage: Eukaryota > Metazoa > Chordata > Aves > Piciformes > Picidae > Colaptes > Colaptes auratus. The sequence goes on along the minus strand of CM026897.1, from coordinate 82,144,375 downwards.
ACAACATCTTTTTTCTCCTCTCATTCTTGGAGCGATGTCCACAGCATACTTCCAGATGTCACCAGCAACTCACTGGGAAAGCAAAAGGGGGAAAGACAGCTTGCCTATTTTAAGCTTTCTCAGCTGAAGGAGTAAACAACTTTTAAATAATTATCATCAATATCAATAACATTTTTATTTTCCAGGCAAACAAAAACAGTGCATAAACAAAAGCTTTTCCTTTCAGTGGAATCATACCAACAGAAACAGTATTGCAGGCATATCTGAAGAAAATAAAACACTATTATTTTCGTATTTTTTCATTGTAAAAAGCACACAATGCTCTCAGTTCATCTAAAATTTGCTTTGAACTTTGGATATGTTCAAACTTTTAATAGGACAAAACTTAATGAATTGTGCAATTTTGAGTTATGTTTTGAATAAAAGGACTGGCTTAGAAATGTGCCTTCTAAGCTAAATCCTCCTATTCTTTTCAGCTCTGTTGAAACTGTATGTTAACGTGTCCAACAGGCTTGGAATTAGTACTTACAGATTAATGTACATTCATTGCACTTTTAATTTGGGTTTAATTGTGTCTTTGGAGCTGTAACAGAATTGGTGCTGAAATATTGAAATGTGGAGGCCATATAGATTCAGAGTACTATTTCACTAATGAAGTCCTTTCAATCAAAAATCCATCAGCCCAACAGTTGGCTTCCAGAAGGATATCTTGGCTGTTCTTGGGAAACATCTTTTTGATGTTAGGGCAAAAGGATGTTAAACATTTATTTCTGGAGTCTCTCTTAGGCTATCAGAGGAAAAGGAAGGATACTGATTAATACTCTGCCTACTGAGGTGGTTTATTTAAAATCAGAGAAGTATACCCATCAATTAAGGTTGGAATTAACTCAAAAGAATTGCAATAGAGTTGTTTACTGACTTCTCAGAAAATTCTTTTGGGTGTACTAAATATTTTAAATTATTTTTCAGAGCTATTTTTTCAGGGCTTTTCTGTTTTTTTTTCTTTTCATTATCTTTCCCCCCCAATAGCTGTTATTAATGTATCTGAAGAGTTTACCTAGGAAACTATTTATGTGATTAGTGTGAAATTTTTTTCTAATCCTACAGAGGAATTTTTAGTCTCCATGGTGAGCATTAATACTTTGGGGATGTACATCTGTTAAGGAATGTCTACATGCTGTTCATATTGAATAGTTAAGAGCTTGTACAAATGTTTAGCATTCATTTAAAATAATATGATGTCTGTTTAGGAAAATAACTTCATTTGTAGTCATTATGAAACAACTTTCGTACAAAGGTTGTTATATAAGTACTGAAATCTTTAACATTTTATGGTACTGCATTTTCAACTATTGTAAAATACTTATTCAGAAAACACTAGGAATAATCAGAATGCACATTTTAACCATTCCTTAATTTTTGTCAATATGTATCCATTTTCAATTTCATTACCTATTTTGGGAGAGAAAACAGTACTAAACTGGAGCTTCTAAATTGTTGACTTAGAAACACTCCCCACCCCCACAAGCCACACGGAATTCTTATGCTCTTGTATTCTCTGGCCTCTTTATGTTAAACAAAAGAGATCCACTTTCATATAAAGGTTGCACATTAATTCTCTTGTGTACTTTTTTTTAACAATACTTCTTTTTAACAGAGAACCCTTTTTGTTTGTATTTCCATGTGCATTTAAGCATTGAGTCCTGATTAGCAATTTGTCTTTTAAATTTCCTGATTTATGCCAATGAATTAGAAAACTGTGTTTACAGAAATAACTGATTGGATTCATATTTATCATGTCCAGCTTAATCCTTTTCAAGGTTTTTTCTGTTTCTTACCCAGTACCATAAAAATAGATCAAGGTCTACAGTCCTCATGTTTCCAGTAATGTAAATTGGAATTCCACAGATTTAGAAGAAAGTGCATAAAACATAGATAATAAAGTTGTACACTCTTGTATTATACTCTTACGTCAGACATTTTCACAAGATTAGTAGATTTCAGTGTTCCCAAAACAGGTAGTTATATGGGACATATGTATAATGTCAAACCTAAACTCAAAGAGTACAAGAAAAATAAAGTCTAATTCATATCAGTGTAACAGTAAGGGGAAAACAGATGGTTTTTCATGAAGTTGCAGTTTTCTTTTTGAGTGATATGCAATTAAACTTTCTTTATATTTTATTATCTAGTCCTCATTTGTTTCTCCAGTGCTTAAAAGCTGCTTCTTTTTTTTTTCTCTTTTTTTCCCCCCCTAGTTGGGAGTCCTTTTTTGATGTTCAGCACAAGCTGTGCAGATTCCCTAGCTGCTTTTGGAATCTGCTCTTGAACAACTCTTGGTTAACTGCTGCCCATAGAGATGCACATTGTATGTGTTACTCCAAATGTGTGGATTGATTTGCTATGCTTACACAGTTTTGGTGACAGTATAATTATGGAAAAGTGAGGAGAGCAAAGGAAAGGCATAACTTATAACTCAGTGTGAGACTTATTTAGTGTTCAGTCTGAGTTGCAGTTTGCCTGGGTAATGAATGTGTGAAATCTCTACGCTCCCTTAGCAGAGTTAAGATGAGTATCATCTTTCTGTGTCTTTAGATATGATATAAACCCAGATTTAATCCCCTCTACTTTTGTGAAAATAATTAATTTCCTATATTGCCAAATACAATATGGTATATTTAACTGAAAGTGTGAAATTCTGTTACATTCATAAGGAATGCTGGTTTATATCAGTATTTTAAAACAGCTTTTTTTGTTGTTGTTGTTACAAATATTCTTTGAACTCACTTTTCTGGAAGGGTATTCTTCTGGTTTAGTTTGGTTGAGGTTTTCAGGGTGCATTTTGTTTGTTTGTTTTTTACTTTCTCAAGGTTTTTCTTTGTTTATTATGAATTTATCAGGATTCTTTTGTGTATGACAGGAACTATACTTGTCCTACTGTTCATGCTATGAATACTTGCCACACACCTGCCTTCATCACTGATTTTCCAAAAAGCATACCTGGTAGACTTCATCCAAAAGGCTACACAGAGAAATTACCATGGTTGTGTTGCATTCTCAAAGGGGGACACAGGGAGCAGCTTACTATCTTTTCTATTTCCTTCTTTCTTTTTTTTTTTCCCTTTTTTAGTTCATGGGAGAAAACAAACAAACAAACAAACAACCCAACCAAAAAATACCCCAAAACTAACCAACAAACGAAACTCCCAAAACAGCCACCAACAAACAAACCTACCTTTTTCTTTTAAGATTTTTAATATGGGCTTCCTAGTTTGATTTCCCTGAAATGCTAGTTCAGAATGATGGTTTCTGGGCTTTCCTTGCCTCGTCAGATTCTCAATATTTCCTTAAATTTCAGTTTAGACTTTTACATCCAGCCTACCTTGGTGTTCAGTCTATTTCCAAATATCAGAGTACAGTTTTGTAAAGCCTGTCATTGAAAATGAGGTATTTATGTACAAAATGTAAGGTTGAATCAATGACCATATAATATAGTCTGAAAGGTGGTCCTAGTCTGATGAAGTTAATAACATAGTCTTTAGCAAAAAATTTCTGGTGGCAATAGCCACGTGTTGCTAAGCCTAGATGAAACTTCCAAGTAACACTCAGATAATGGAAATATTAGGCCATCACAGGCTGCTTTTGATAATGACAAGATGCGTTCTTAGACAATATTTTCAGTTACTTTTAAGAGGGACTGTAGTCTGACCTCAGTGGAAAATCATTACTTTATGCTAGCACTATATTTTAAAGTAATTTTAAACACATTTAAGAGTTTGATAACATTGGAGGATGGGGTTAATTGTAGGATATCTTGCATTGTAAACTATTTGCAACTTCGATGTCTTCCTTTGTTCATCCATTTTAATATTTTATTTATTGAAAGTCCTTTTCACCTCCTTCCTTTGATAGTACTGGTTCATTCTCCACATTGTGGTGGCTGCAGCACAGAACTTCTGAGCACAGAACTTCTCAGTCTAAACACATTGTTACTGTGGTGTGTGTATTCTCAGTAGGGCCTAACTTAATCTTATCTCTATCTACAACAAGGAGCTTTATGTTTTCTCTAGCAGTTTAATATGTGGTGCACTCGCAGAGAGAAATAATGCCTCCAAATAGTTGTCTTTAGTCTCAGTTTACTTATGGTTCTATCTTACAAGTGTCATGTAAATCATACTCATGTTTAATCTTAGTGAAGTGAGAAGTATTGCAATGTTAGTATAGATCCTACATATTGTGTAAGCTGAAAGGTTATGTGTATAAACTTCTGCACACAGTTTCCCACACAAATTCTCCTAGAATCTTAACCATTTTCTTTAATGTTTTGTCATCTCCTTGTGAGATGTGCTCTTACATGGCTGCCTTTCCTCTTTCCCAGATTTCTTTGCACTATTCTTTCCCTCTCAGGAATTACAGTTACACTATTCATCTACCAATTTGCTTTGACTTCTGCAACTTCCTTTCTGTGTTGCTAAAATGTATTCAGAGCACAATCACAGTTTTATTTTGTATTCCTCTCTTAAAATCTAGTGTACTCCTGTCTTAAAATCTAGTGATCTTGCCTGATTAGTTGCTCTGAGTATCCACTGCTCGGCAAGCTGTCAGCATGAAGCAATCCTTGGTTACTTCATGTTTACTTTCCTTCCTGATGGCTGTCAGCTTGTGCACAGGTGTTTTATTTAATTAATGTCCTCACTGGAGTGTGGAATTTTTTTATATTTCCACATGCCCTGTTTGATGAGCTTATAACCATTTGTGTGTGTGTGTGTGCTTTTTTTCATTTGTACTTTGATGGCTACTATTAATAGCATTTATTTAGCAGAAAATTGATATCAAAACGTTCTAACAAAATTATTGATATAACCACAGAGAGATCATTTTTCTGTGGTTTCATTTTATTCTGTTTATTTAGTTTTCTGTGTCTAATCCAAATCTGAGATCCATTGAAGCAGAGAGAAATGTGCTTTGCTTGTCTGTCAAAGATTTCAAGCATCTACAGCATTCTCTAAAGATTTGGATTGTGCTGGTATGAAGAAAATATCCCTGCTTATTTCCTACCATGTCTTCAGTTATATATTTCTACACTCTTTTGATATTAATTAGTTTAAATATCATGAGAAAACCTTTTGAAATGAGATATTAAAAAATAATAAAAATTTATGTATTTAAAGTTAATGCATTGACAAGCAAGAATTCAGCAGCAGTAATATCCATTTGCTTTAGCAAAGACCTGTGATCTTTCTGCAGTCACACAACATGGATTTTTTTTCTTTGAAGCTGTTCATCTAGTTAGGTACTTGACCAGGAGACAGCTTACAAGGTGAGTTATTCAGCCACTTTGAGTTAAGTGGTTTAGGAACACTGGTGCATTTGACTGTTTGACTGTTTACTAATTGGAATGCTCATAATTAACATTTTTTTCCTAAATTGGCTGAAAGTATTGAGTGAATATGTAAGTGAAGTTGCTGTTAAGTAGTGCTGTTTTATTTTGTCTTGTTCTAGTTAAGTAGTGCTGGTATTTAAACATACATTACCTTTTTTGACTCTGGGTAAAGATGAGGTTTAACTCATGTCATGCTGGCTCTAAATGGTGATTATAAATACTATGGACATGTACAGATGCTGTCATTGTTAGTCATCTGTCTAGTTTGAGCATTACTGGAAAGAAAGGCTTCAGTGTCTACATAAAAAAATAAAAGGATAATAAAAAATTTATTTTCAGTCAGTACTGGAGGTGAAGGATAAACATAATATTTACATTAAATTTGCTCAGTTGTATTTTTCTGCTCATTGTCTGGTAAAAGCAACAACAACAGCAGCAACAACAACAACAACAACAATAATAATAATAATAATAATAATAATAATATCCCAAACTCTAGACATATTTCTAAGGCTATAATGATCCTATAAGCAGAAATTTGACTTGTGTAATGATTTAGATTTTGGCATAAAATATTTTAGGTCAGTACATGGGTTAACAGACTTAGATTAATTTCTTGGGTTCAGCTAGAGAAATCTAACTTCATCCCCTCTGGCAACCTAATACTGTTGTCCAGTAACAACTCAGAAAGGCATAGGAATGTCCTGGTTTGTTCAGGAGTGTCATGGCAGATCCTACAGAGCTTGAAAACTCAGAATATTGCTGGCGGGTGAGAAGTGGGCATCTCTGCAGAGCTCAAATCCAGTTAATGGCTAAGGAGCTCCTCAGGCTATAAAGGGATGTCTCCCCCATGCTTGCACATGTGAATCAAGTCCTGTTTAATTTCAGAACTGAAAAATGCACAGATTATGCACAAATACAACAGCTTTTTTATTTCTAAATATTCCCCTTCTTACTTCCATAGGAGGTGTGCCATGAAAAAGAGGCTTTTTCCCCCACCTTTTTTTTAATTTTATTTTTTTTAACTACATCGATTTCACTGTGTTAGTCACCAATATTCTGTTACTTTTTCACTTATTTGAAGTTTCCCTTCTGGGACAAAAAAAAAAAAAAGACAAAAGAAAATAACAGGAAACAGAATCACAACTTGCAGTGGGAATTAATCTGGACTGATAAACTATGTTGTATGTCATAGCCATTTCATGCTGGTTTAAAGTTCTACAACTGTGCAAGTGACAAAAAAATTGCAGTATGTACTACACATTTGCCCAGAGGGGAGGAGATAAACTCTGCAGTCATTTAAATTCAAGGACAGTTTGTAGCAAACTTTCCTGTTACTCTAGAGAAAAGTTTTACTCTGTCAGAAGACCAGTTTGAATGGATGCAAATTTTCTCATCGTCAGGATCTGCCACTTTATGACACACATGTGCTACATAATTACAGCGACATCCTCACAGCAGTACTGGAATATCACACAGTATCACAGGATCATCAAGGTTGGAAGAGTCCTCAAAGATCATCAAGTCCAACCTGTCACCACAGACCTCATGACTAGACCATGGCACCAAGTGCCACGTCCAATCCCCTCTTGAACACCTCCAGGGACGGTGATTCCACCATATCCCTGGGCAGCCCATTCCAATGATGAATGAGTCTCTCAGTGAAGAACTTTCTCCTCACCTCAAGCCTAAACTTCCCCTGGTGCAGCTTGAGACTGTGTCCCCTTCTTCTGGTGCTGGTTGCTAGAGAGACCAACCCCTTCCTGGCTACAACCACCTTTCAGGTAGTTGTAGAGAGCAATGAGGTCTGCCCTGAGCCTCCTCTTCTCAGGCTAAACAATCCCAGCTCCCTCAGCCTCTCCTCATAGGTCTTGTGCTCGAGGCCTCTCCCCAGCCTTGTTGCCCTTCTCTGGACACGTTCAAGTGTCTTGATGTCCTTCCTAAACTGAGTGGCCCAGAGCTGGACACAGTACTCAAGGTGTGGCCTAACCAGTGCAGAGTCCAGGGGCACAATGACTTCCCTGCTTCTACTGGCCACACTATTCCTAATGCAAGCCAGGATGCCAGTGATCTTCTTGGCCACCTGGGCACACTGCTGACTCATGTTTAAGGTGGCTGTCAACCAGCACCCCCAGGTCCCTCTCTGTTTGGGAGCTCTCCAGCCACTCTGACCCCAGCCTGTAGCTCTGCATGGGGTTGCTGTCACCTTTAATGTATCAATCTCAATAAACAATGTACTTTGTTTCTCTAGAATTATGTTGATTTTGTACAGTGTGTAACAGAGATGATCTTTATTGAGCACAGGGCTTAATGCAAAGCAGCTGTCATTTCTGGTTGGTTCTGCAGGAAAAAAAATACATAGAATTTTGTTGATGTCTTAAAATAACATTAAAATGCATTTTTACAATTTTATTTTCTTATTTCTTGGAAATTTTATGTTGGAAATTGTGACGGAATTTTGTTAAGGTAAGAAAGATTTAATAAGTTATTTAGATAATCTCCATGAAATTTATCCCAGCTAGTTATTCAATAACCATTTGTACATGGTTGTCATTTTCCTAACACACGTGCTGTTGATTTTTAAGGTCTAGTATGATTTTAAGTAGCCTTTGATGAGATTGTCATAGTAGAATATCAAGGAAAAGAAAAACTAGGTTCTGTTGGAACAAGCCAGTTGCCATAGAAAACATTTTTTAATCATTTTACTATAGTTCATATTAAGCAATGTGAATCAACCAAATGCTATCACTTAGTACTATCTACTACTGAAATAATAGGCCAATGTAATTAGTGCTCTGATGTTGAGCATCCTTACAAATATGTCTGTGGTGGGTTGGAGTTTCCCCCCCAACATGAACTTTGCCAGACCAACTCAGTTAGAAGCAAATGAAGCTGTATATATACAAGCAAAATCTACACTCTACAATGGAATGCAATAAATATATACAAAATATACAGGTTTTACAATATTATACAGATATTGACAACTAATAAACAACACAAAGATCCCCCTGGCCAAGGACCAGGAGAAGCTACTAGCTTCTCCCTCCACGCCGGATTTAGTTTTGATCAAATTGATAAGGTAGAAATATGAATATGATTTATTAAATATAAAAAATTATTTTTCTGAACCAATTTGATTCAGGTTCATTTGCCCAGTCGATGATAGGTTAATTACACATGATAGGAAGCTAATAAACAGTGGAATAACAGTCTAGAAAAATCAGAACTTGGAATACAAAGGAACAAAGTGAAAATTTCTTATAAGTGCAAACCAAACAGCAATGCTGCCCCAGGTGGCAAGACAGACCACCTCAGGCTCACAACCGAGCTAACCAACAGGAAAACAATCTATAAACCTTAGAAATAATCAGACAAATTAGCATAAGTTACTCACAAACCACGGAGTTCTTAACTACCAAAACCTTTGCTGAATACAATACAATACAATACAATGCAATACAATACAATACAATACAATACACCAGGTTGGAAGAGACCTTCAAGATTATCACGTCCAACCCATCAACGAATCCAACCCACCTAAATACAATACAGTACAATACAGTACAATACAGTACAATACAGTACAATACAACCCACCTAAACAACTAAAAAACTAAACTGTGGCACCAAGCACCCCATCAAGCCTCTTCTTGAACACCTCCAATGAAGGTGACTCCACCACTTCCACAGGCAGCTGATTCCAGTGGGCAATCACTCTCTCGGTATAGAACTTCTTCCTAAGATCCAGTCTAAACCTGCCCTGGCGCAGCCTGAGACTGTGTCCTCTTGTTCTGGTACTGGCTGCCTGGGAGAAGAGACCAACCTCTGCCTGGCTACAACCTCCCTTCAGGTAGTTGTAGAGAGCAAGAAGGTCACCCCTGAGTCTCCTCTTCTCCAGGCTAAGCAACCCCAGCTTCCTCAGCCTCTCCTCATAGGGCTTGTCTTCCAAACCCCTCACCAACTTTGTTGCCCTTCTCTGGACACGCTCCAGTAAGACAACATCTTTCCTAAACTGAGGGGCCCAGAACTGGACACAGTACTCAAGGTGCGGCCTAACCAGTGCAGTGTACAGGGGCAGAATGACCTCCCTGCTCCTGCTGGCCACACTGTTCCTGATGCAGGCTAGGATGCCATTGGCCTTCTTGGCTGCCTGGGCACACTGCAGGCTCATGTTCAGCCTCCCATCAACCAGCACCCCCAGGTCCCTCTCTGCCTGGCCGCTCTCCAACCACTCTGCCCCCAGCCTGTAGCACTGCATGGGGTTGTTGTGGCCAATGTGCAGAACCCGGCACTTGGATGTTTTAAATCTCATGCCGTTGGATTCTGCCCATCTGTCCAGCCTGTCGAGGTCCCTCTGCAAAGCCTCTCTGCCCTCCAGCAGATCAACTACTGCCCCCAGCTTGGTGTCGTCCGCAAATTTACTGATGATGGACTCGAATGAAGCAATGCTCTGAGTTCATATTTGTAATTGAAAGGGCAGGAATGATCAAAATGTAGTGTCCAAAACTAGAGGAAGTGAGAAGTGGGGGGCGGGGGTGGGAGGGGTGGGAAGGGAGAAGACGAAAGAGGGAGTGAAAAAGGGAGTGGCCCAATGGCACATTAGCTATTCAAATCCCACCTATCAGTTCAAAATGTCTGGTGGGCAAAACTGCACACGCCTTCTTTCATAGCCTCTGACACGTGCAGTTGCCTCTCTGAAATGTGAGGCTCAGGGTCCAGCTTCCACCCCCTCCAGGCATCCTTAACGGCGCCTGTCTATTGGCTACTAGACCTCAAACCTGGACCCTGCAAATGGGGAGGGAGGAGAAAGGGCAGTGGCTCAAACAGGTTTAGCTGGCTTGTTGATGCCTCTTCCAGGACAATTCCTCCCCCTTACCTCCCTGTACAAAAGGGACAAGAGAACGGAGCAGAGAAGTTAGACTTAGCCAAGGCCAACCAAAGCATGTTATCTCTCCTGAGCAAAGCAAAGCCAGCCAAGAACAGAACAAGGAAAGGGAAGAATTGTTATAGTACATCTTGTCTTAGTCTCGATATTTACCCAATGAATTTGTTTAGAATAATCTTTTCTTTTATTCCTTACACCTGATAGTGATTTATTTATATTTTTCTACTTTTCTGCTCAAAATCTGTAACTAAATTTTAAATGCATAGGCTAAAACCACCACAATGTCTCTTTTTTTTTCTTGCCTGCAGTTGTGCAATGGATCTTTTTTTTTTTCTTTGCTTGATAGGGATTTTCTTCCATTTATGTTGCATCAATCAGTATCTATTATAGTTTATTAAAATATTAGATATGGTATTCAGGACGTGTGCTGGGTTACACCTATTCTGGGGGAGGGCTGCGAGAGCCCTGCTTCCCCAGGGGACAAAACAAACCTGATCCAGGTGAACAGAGAGGGATTTGGTTTTCCCCTCCCAGGAGGAGGGGTCCCATGGGTCAAGGGTGGTCTACTCCACTCCCTTTTCATGTCCAGCAAACCTCTAAAAAGGAAGATGCTGTGGCTGTTTGCTCTTTTTGCTCCTGCCTCATGTGTTCAAAAGGACCAGCAGCCATTGCTAGATGCCTGGTTCTGCCACGTGGTTGGGACTGGTCTTCTCCCTGCCACATCCACACTTCTCTAAAGGACTGAAATTCACATACATTAAGGGAGATACAAGGTCATCCAAATTTGGTTTTGTACAGTTTCCTATTCATCCTTATTCCTTGCCCTTGTAAATCTTCACTGTTACTGCTATATATATATTTTTGTTACAAAATTTACTTCTCCTACTTCCCAACCAACTCCAGATTATTTTTTCTGGCAGATTTACCTCCTTCTTTTTTCCCCTTCCCCCTTTTTGTTCTTTTTCTCCTTTTTCCTTTCCAGGGAAAAGGGGGAGGGGGAGGCGCGGTGGAGGAGTTTTCGGATTGCTCCCGTCTGAGCTCTTAAACTCCACTTAAGGCTCAAACCACTACAGGAGAGGGTTCAATAATATATCATCCATATGTAGACAGACCCTAATATATATACAAATCCATACTGAATTTACAGCAGGATACTTGAATTTCAGGCTTTCTTTTCTTTTTTCCTTTAGATTATTTCATTTTGAGAAGTTCTTTCTGCCTTGTTTTGCATATGTAAATTAAGGTGATAATATGAGTTTTTTCTCTGGTAAAATGTCATTCTTGCTATGAATTGTGCATTGTCTTGGTACAGATCTGCTTTATCTGTATTTATTAAGAATTTTCCAAAGGTAATTATATGCTGTACCATGGAGGATTCCTTGGTTTGGGATCTGTTTGGGATGTGTTAGGGATCTGTTACTAGAGTTCAGCTGTACCTTTCAACTTCTAGACTCATATTTTTAATCCTTATTATTTGTGGGAATTCATGCCTGTCTTCTCAGAGTATAACTCTCTTTATTCGGGAAATATCAGAATGCTAAAATGGAAACTGAAATGCAGCATGGGTTTGGGCTTTGAATAGTGAATAAATGAGGAGCTGTTTAGATTTTGGGTTTGACTTAGATTTTGTTTCAGAATTTTGGGGGTTACTTTTTGTGTGGTTGGATTTTTTTTGGTTTTTTGTTTGAGAGCTCTGTCCGAATCATGATTATCTGCATGTTTGCTGTTTTCAGGAGAAGGAAGGGAATGTACTAGATTGTTGCATATGTTTTGTAATGAATTTTATATTACACAACTCTTAGTTACAACATGAGCAGTGGAAACTGAAGTGCTCTTTCATTTTGTGGTAGTTTTGCTTTTTACTGTTTGCCACTGGGCACATATGTGAGTTACTGGTTTGACTGAATAGAGTTGCTGCCCTCGGTAATGACTTTCACACTTTTTTTTGTTGTTTGGTGGGGTTTTTTTGCTGACATAGAAGTATGTGGCTTATACTTCTCAAAAAGGTAGGCTTACTTTGAAATCTGTAGTATTAGGAGCAAATTATTGGAATCAGAGAGTAGAACACAGCCTCAAAAAGGTAAGAAGTGGCACAACTGGAGATCTTCCAGTTTCATTTTAGATAAGCATGAGTGCCCCCTTCAGCTCTCCCTCCAGAACATCTCAAATCTCCCATAAGGACCCAAAGAGATGACACAATCTTTTTATTCATGCACCAAAGGTAGCTAGTAAGAGTTCATCAGCAGATTGCTTCATGTGCATGCTGTGAGGATGTGAAAGAAGATCAGTTTTGCAATGTGTACTTCCTTCCAGTGATTTGTGTTATAGTGATGGGTATATTATAATTACAGCTGTTCAGCTGGGTGCTGAATGATACACTGTTTTCAAGAAGGGATTTTAATTGTCATATGACAAATTTTCACTATCTAGTAAATGCACCATCACTTGCACATCCTATTAAAAACTGAGTAGAAAAAGGAGTCTAGGAGAGTAGAAGAATTCTAACATTGTAGAAACTACAAACAGAAGATTGGGAGGGAGAAGTTGTGGAAATAAAGTTAGTTCATAAATGTTAGTAACTCTGGAAATCAAGCTACTTTTCCTCTTTTCTTTCAGCAAATGCTATTTCAGGATTGCTTCAGAGAATTTCAGATCTTAAGGACAATATTCATGAAGAGAGACAATGCAGTCTAATATAAGAGGGAGGTTGCTTCCCAGAACCTTATCAGGAACCTTATCTCAGAACCTTGTCAGGAAAGTGTGCACCAAACTTCTGATAGTAGTGTGTAATATCACCTATAGAGTGGTGTATATTTAAATCTAGACTGTGTGAAAGGTTAGAGCTAAAAGACAGACTGCAGAACATTTGGATTCAGAAGCTGTCTTTTGAAGCTAAAGTTTAATAATTCAGTCTCCTCCTACACTGGAAGCACAGAGTGAACGCACTGAAGGATTATAGTTCACTTACAATGATATTGCCAAGTAAACCCTAGAGGGAAACTAGTGGAATTTCATTCCAGAGTGTTTCAAGAAACTTTTGTATTCAGGTGATGAGTGAGTAAATTGGCCATCTCTATTATTAGTTTGTGGTTTACTTTTTCTTTTGTAATTATGCTGACAACAAAAAAGAAGTGTTTAAAAAAACAACAACTGGGGGGCAGGAGGGGGAATTGATAGTGGAGAGTGCTTTTGTTTTTCTGCGCCTTCACTGGGGTAGGCACTTCTCAATGTTTTTGCTCTGGCTGTTGTGCAGGTGGTTGACCAGATTGACACACTGACGTCTGACTTGCAGCTGGAGGATGAGATGACAGACAGTTCCAAGACGGATACACTCAACAGCAGTTCCAGCAGCACGACAGCTTCCAGCTTGGAGAAGGTTAAGGTGCGGGGCAGCGCACCACTCATCAAGCCACCTGCACACCCCTCTGCTATCCTCACTGTGCTGCGGAAGCCTAATCCACCCCCGCCTCCACCGCGACTGACGCCTGTCAAGTGTGATGAGCCCCCAAGGCTGCCTCCTTCGGCCAACACTGTCAAGACTAATGGTACCCTGCTGCGAAATGGGGGCTTGCCAGTTGGGCCTAACCGCATCCCAAATGGAGATTTATGTTGTATACCGAACAGTAATGCGGAGAAAGCTGCAATGCAGCCTCTGATGCACAGACCTGAGAAAGAGCGGTGTCCTCAGCCAGGAGCAAGGGAACGGGTACGATTTAGCGAGAAAGTGCAGTACCATGGCTATTGTCCTGACTGTGATGTTCGGTATAACATTAAAAACAGGGAGGTGCACTTGCATGGGGAACCAGTCCGTGTTGTGGGAAAGCTGCCACATCAGTGCCCTCCCCCGCCACCTCCACCACCTCCACTGCCTCCATTTCCTCTGGAAAATGGAGGGCTGGGAATAAGTCCCAGTAATAGCTTTCCTCCTCCAAGACCTGCAACTGTGCCTCCACAAACTGCACCAAAACCCCAGAAGACCATCTTGAGGAAATCAACCACCACAACAGTGTGATATATGCCACTTGAAACAACTCTTTGTTTTTTCCTATATATAAACATAAATAAATAATTAGCACTTTCTACTTGAGCAATAAAAAGACCCAATATATTACTCCCTCTGTCCAGTGAAGTGGCATAAAAATCACATGGTAAGTACAAAGAGGAATGCTTGTTGATTTTGTACTCATAGAAAAATATTGTTATGTCAAAGGATGCTAACAAAGTATTCATGCTTTAGCTCATAGGTTGCAAACTTCTATTGCAGTGTGTTACAGTGTGGTTTGAAAGACAGTGAAAGGCAAGTCCAATTTGAAAATACTGAGTGGTGATTCGTGATAGACTTCAGTCTGTCTGACATAAGGGAATAACCATTACTCCTGGGTTTTGGAAAACTTCCTGGTTTTAGCAAGTACCTTAAAAAATATCATTTAATGAAGTAAAGTGGTGTACCAGATAACAGCTTTTGTCTGCATTCTAGTAAATGCATTTTTCTCTGCCTGACTATTTGAGTAAAGGCATTGTGTGTGGATCAGGGCAATAGGAAGTAGTTACTGGACTTTCAGGCAGCCTGATCTTTGGTGTGGAAGTAAAGAAATCATTGACAGGTATGTTGACATGGCTTTGGAAAACTGCATTATCTCACACTTTGCTTCTCACTTGCTCTGTGTGCCACAGCCAAGGTAAAGCACACAAGCTTCAAATGAGTAGGGATAGTCCAATTCATTTCCCCCCTATTTCTACTGCTCCTTCTGGAGAGTGTTAGTAATATTTTATGTCATGTGCGATGACACTAGATTAGAACAACAAAGGCCCAGTGCTGCGTTCTTCACAAAGCTTTTGTCTGGTGCAAATCGCTTTGAAAGCAAAGAAAATTTTGCCTGAGGCCTTCAGGGACATCCACTTGATTCATGTAAAGAGCTTTGAAGTTGAAAAGCTCTGTGCAATTATGAACCATTAACATGCAAAACAAAGTATTTTACATGTTATCACATTTTGATGGTGAACCCAATTAATATTCTTACTAGTTGAAAAAAGAGTCCTTGGTGTTTTTAATTATTTGTGAAAGAACAATTTTTATTCTTGCAGAGAATTCTTGGGACCGAGAGTTAAAAAACACCCAATCAGTGGAGAAAATCTGATAATAAATCTGTTATTTATGAAAGTTGTGCCAAATTAATCTCAAATGGACCAACAACAGATGCTATATAAAAGCAGTTTTGCTTTGTTTTGTTTTTAATGAAACACAAAATGTACTCTTCGGGGTGAAAAAAAAAATAAAATAAAACCCCCACAAATTAGACTTTTAGTTTAAATTTCCATTTACATGCAATAATAGGTATTAAACAGAAGCAGTTTCCCTGTATGCACATTATAGCACATGTAAAGTATTTAAACCTAAATAATCATAATAGAAATTCTAACAGATAACTACTCTGTGAAAACCTCTGCAGTAAAAAAAGCTTGTATTTCATGCAAATACTCATCTAGGGTCTAAAGCTTCATGTTCTATTCCCTGCTTAACACTGTGGCAAAGCAAGGAAATAATCTTAAATGTGTAATCACGCTTTATCCAAATGCTCCCCATGTGCCTTTCGTGATGCACTTTGTTTTGTGCTGCTTGACTGTACTTCATCTGAGAGCTATTGCCAAGTAATGCTTGCAGCAGGAGGCAGTTAACTTGTTCTGCGTGCCTGAATGAAGTTTGTCAGGTGGACTCTGCTTGCACCCTGGAACTCCCCTGCTTGTCTAAGCATCTCCCTTGCTTACACATTGAAAATTGCATTTAAAATCACTGTAACAGTTTGTGGACATACCCACATTTTGTATCTACAGGTTTTTCTTTTAAAAACAAACTGCTTTCTGTTTGGCTTTGTCACTAATGTGGACATCATATACCATTATAAACTAGCTGAATTTTTTTTTCCTTCTTAAAAGAGATAGAAATGTACAAGACGTTACAGTATTATGTAAATAAAACATTGCATACTTTACATATGATGTTTCATTTTAGATTGCAGATAATAACAATGAACAATTTTAGGGGGTAGGATCTGCTGTGCATATCTTGCTTTACTTGGCTCAGTTTTTCCAATACAAAACCCACATCTGCCAGCAGAGCACATTACTTCTCATAAATATGTTAGTACCTCTAAATCAGATGCTGTGCTGCATGGAAGTGCATCGGTATACATATATATAAGTTTCAGGTTTGCTGCAGTTAAGTTTACAGTTCTCAGCTCTGGAAATGTAAGTGGCTTGAGACTTTCAGCATTTCTTTTTCAGTTTTGGTGTCTAATATCTTCCATTTTGCAATTTATCCTCTCTCAGAGGTGCATTCTTGACTCTTTCCCCATGCCTCCTGAGAACACTTCCACAAAATACTGCCCTTTTTTGTGTAGTTTCATGGGCAGGGGAATTGCTGTGCTATAAAAATGAAAGACACAATGCTGCTTGTGGCCAGAAATGCAGTCTCAACATGTGAAGGAAATACATTATTTTTCTACAAAGTTTGCTAACCCAAGCTTTCTTTAATGCACCAAAGTGTTCCAAGGGCTGTTACATGATCTTACGAACATTGAATCATTCTTCTGTTTTATTCAGAGCTTCCTTGGCCTGTGACTTAGCTGAAGGTATTTTTACCGGTGTAACAATTTCACATTGTTAATATGACAGAATAAAATTCAGGTTCATACAGGTAAGCTTAAGAAAGCATAGTAAACAATTAACTTGAAGCTTTGCAGCACTATTTGGAAACTTCTAATAAAAATAGCATTACAAAAAATGAAATAATAAATTCAGCTATCGGTGGTTTTTACACTTATATTAGGAATATAATGTCTGTGAAGCATTTTTTAAACGTGTAAAATAGCATGTTTCAGAGCTTACTGAGAAAAACACAATTAAATAACCAGAGCTGGGCAGGAATTATCTGCCTTTGAAATGTAAATGCAATATCCTTGAGATTAAATTTAGCATTCGCCAAAGAAGTTAGCACCTGAAAAATGAAGGGCTAGCAACAGTACTCAGTGTTTTAATTCAACATTTGCCATAATTTCAGACTGCTGCTGACTTTTGACCCCCCAAAGATATTTTGAAGTCTGAACTGTTGAGATCAGAACTTCTCAAATGCAAATAGGAGTGGGTTTTGTCAATTTAATGAAAGGCAGAAGCTTAGGAAAATGGAAATAAGCAGTGAAAGTTATTAATGTAATAATGGCATTGATTAACAGAATCTATCGTATGGGTTCTTTATAAAAAAAAGAACACTAGGAAAATAAAATCCAATAGCAATTCTTTTAACAGACATGAGGCAAGAATGTTCAAAAAGATCATGGATATTTTATTACTTAATAAAAAGCACTGGTTTTAATTCTCTCTTGTCTTATGGAATTATGCCTTTCATCATATCTCCCATTGTTTATAGAAATAAGATTCAAATCTTCAGCCTCCTTTTTTATTATTAAATCAAGGTTTTATTTAAGGTGGTAGATGAAGTAGATGACAGCTCTTGTTAAGTTCCTTCAGATATCTTGATTATTGGTTTTGAAACAAACGGAGTGCATTGTGAATTCTTTAATTACCAGCAGGAGCTGTGTATGCCCTCTGGACCTGCTCGGATCTCTTTGTTTCTGATTAAAGCTTTCCTTTCAGTGGAATCACAAACAGTGATTTTACATGTGGTTATAAAATCATGCTATGGTTGCTACATTACTTGTCTGATTTACTATTACAGGAGGCATGTGTATTGGGCACATATCTTTGCAGAGGCAGCATTTCTCACTCCCAGTTTGTATATACACTGTGCTCCATGCTTTTTCAGAGGAGATATAATGAAAGCAATGAGGTTAGAGCTCTAGTAAGTTCTTGTGAGATATGTGCCAAAGCATGCAGAACAAGAAACATCCATGGTAAACCATGGTAAGCACAATGCTTAGAACAATTAATCTGAAAAATATTTGGCATCTGTGCAATAACCATATTGTATTTTGTAGAGCAATGTGTGATATGTAGCATACAGTCTCTACATGCTGCAGCCCAGCATTTCTGAAACTTTTGAGCACAGACCGCAGAGTTTATAACTGAAGCAGTGGTGACAAGATTGTTGTCGATGGTTTTTAAGTGGGAAGAATTAGAAGGCCCTTTGTCTCACTGGTCTGTTTTGTGGTCCAGAAGAACACAAGTGAGCAAGTTCTCAGTTGTAATTTTGACAAGGTACCTGCAGTAACATCTTGGGATAGCTCTGGGGAGCATGTATAACTGAAGGTGAGAATCTTTCATGCAGGTGTGCCCAAGAGAAGCTAGCGCCTTTCATATATTGTAGGACTGTTTTTGCTATGTATCCTTATTGTGTGAAAATTCTTTTATGGGTAGATGTGAAATACATCAGGTCTATTCCAGTAAAAGAAGCAAAACATAAATTTCACCTGATACTTCCAACAATGAGTAAGACTAGCACCATTCTGCTGCCCTTGATTGGGGAAGATAAAGAGCAGAGCTCCAGAAATTGCTGTATCTTCTTTTCTAAAAGAAAAGTTTTGTGGGTTTTTTTTTGTTTGTTTGTTTGTTTGTTTTTTAATCCTGAAATATTTGACATATATAGCAAGACTCTTTCGGAACTGAGCACAGTCTGCCTTAGTTTGTTGTAAATTATGTTCACAATAAGACATCATATCTTTATGAGAAATTTTTGGGTTTTTTAATCTCAGATTTGTCCCTCTGTGTTGTTTGTCTTATCTTTTGACTGTTTTCTTTTGCAATCTTGCAAGCTATAATGAAATTCGGGGGGGGGGGGGGGGGACCAAACAACAAACCAAAAATGGAACTTTGAAAAAATATGTTGAAGGATATTTTCAGAAGTGCTTGCATGGTGATGGCTATGTCCATCTTAGAGTTTGTTTTTCTTTAAGTAGGGTTATTATACTTACATTAAACTAAACCTTTGATCACTTTTAAGCATAAGAGAGCAAGAAAAAAGCCAGTCAGTGGCTAAATTTTTCACAGAAGTGTTTATTTCTTTACTATTCATCACAGAGTTGGCTAAGTAAAAGTTACTAATGAATGTCAGCCTCTGTCCTCAATAAATTAGCATATGAAAAACAGAGCATGACGATAACATCTTCCCTGTAAACCTCCAAAGACTGCAGAATATTTTAATTCTCATTTGATACAAATAGTGATGATTGTGGAGCCACAAACTACATTATCTTCTATCATCAAGTAGTAACTAACACACATTAATTTTAATCTATGACTGTTTTCCTTCAGTTTCACAATTGAAACGTGATTAGATGGTTCAACTTTATAATGTTAATTCTGGGCTTACACCGATATGGGACAAAAGATTATGTTTAGTGTTCATTAAGATGAACTACAGCGTGGAAGATGACTTTTGAAATAAAGTCAGTGTACTTTCCTCACACCACTGCAAAAGAATCAGCTGCAGAGTCTTTCTGGTACTGCATAAAAAGCTGTTCATACATCTGCATGTTCCAGTTTGTTTCCTGTTTATAAAAAAAGGTTCCACAGTGACATCTGCTTTGGTAAATGTTTGATTTGCAAATATTCAGTGTTAGGAAATACTGATCCGTTGATGATAACACAAAGAAAAAGAAAAGCCTCATGAATTTTCACAATATCATGTACTTACTCTTAAGAACAAAACTATGTAGCACTTATTTCTCAATAATACATAAGAAGACCTGTATGAAGAAAGGCATGTACACTACTGCACAGTAATTTTACAGATGAAAATGTGCCTCTTTGTACTGATAAAGTGTATGAAGAAAAGGACTGGAGGCTACTTCTAAATTCATCTATATCTGTGTGGACCACCTTCCTCATATTGTGTTATACCAGTCCAGACGAATTAGTACCAAAAAAATGGGCAGTGATTGTTGGTTTGCTTGCTTTCCTTCTTGTATTTGGGTTAATAGCTAGTGTAGGCCTTGATGTATGTGTAGATACCAGATGAGGGGTTTTGCTATTATTTATTTAGAACATAGGGCATGCACATGCTTATGAAATGAGTCTCTACAGTGGGGGCAGGGGATATAGCATGGGCAGAATCACAAATAATAAAACCATGTGATTTTGTCCATGCTGGAAATAGCAAAATTCACCTACATTTGAAAACTGGCTCCATTTACTCCACATGCTTTAAAGTACAGAGATTTTTTGAATAACATTCATAAATTAATCTAATGAGACTGTAAGTTGTACTATATTACCCAGACAGGGAAGTATTTAAAATACTTTTTTTTTTTTTTTTAGCTTACCAACTAAATAAAGGAATAAGGAATTTTTGGTGTTAAGGATGTAATGGAGGGAAAAGGGTGATATCTTCATTAAAGTAAATGCTAAAATTGAAGACAAAGAAATAATTCAAAAAGCTACTTGGTGTTTAATAACATTGTTATAATTATCAGTAGGGGGAACTTTTAGCTGTCAAGGGAATGTAGAACTTCCTAATGAATGCAAAGAAAACAAGAGATTAATAGTACATAGTAAACAAATAAAAATGTGGTTAAGTGATTTAAATCCCCTCCTGTGGGACAGAAAGATGATAAAGTTTACAAGATGAGTTAGTAAGACTTTCATTTCTCTGGGACTTCGCCTTTAAATATAACTTGAAAGAAGTTATGATGCATGATCACATTGCCCAGGAAGTGAACTGGGAGGAAAGGACAAACTTCTTCCTGGAGAGACTGTGTTCCTAGTGCTGAGCATTTCTAGAGCTGATATTAAATAAGATATATGGGACATTATATCTCAATATCCTTTGCATAACCAGACACAGTTGCAGGTCAGTGTTGTAAGAAGGCAGCACTTCAGTGCACTACAGAAAACACAACCTACACAATTTGCGTCAGCCCAGGGTTTAATTCTCTCAGAATTATACAGCGCTTGGGTAGTTCGAAAGTTTGGCTATTTGTACCTTGTGGTGGGTAAACGCCCATTCTGAAAAAAACAAAACAGGGTGGAGGGCTTGTGGGTGCTTTGCCCTCCCTGCAGGGCATTTTTTCCCCCTGGGAAACTGAGTCTGTTCCACTCCCCACCTCCCTGCCCAGCCAGGGTATAAAAAGCAGGAATTTGCAATCATTAGGCCTGCTTTTTGGCTCCTGCCTCTCCTGGACAAGAGCTACTGCAGCTGTTTTCCTGCTCTTCTGCTATGTGGTTGGGCCTGATCCTTCTTCTCTGCTGCCTCTGTGCCTCTTCAGAGAGAGAGACTGGTTTTGTATTCTTGGTTTTGGTTTTTTTTTTAATTTTCCCCCTCCCATCCATCCTTGTTCCTTGCCCTTGTGAACCTTACCTGTTATTGTTATACATATATTGTTTAAAGAAAACTCTTTACCTCTCTACTTCCAGGCTGACTCCAAATTATTGCTTGGTGGATTTGCTCCTTCCCTTTCCTTTTTTTTTCTTCTCTGTTGGGAGGGAGGAGGGGGAAGGAGGGGAGAGATTCTCAGCCTTGCCCCCATCTGAGCTCATAACTCCCAGTTAAGGCTCAAACCACCACATACCTTTTATTCTATTTTCTTTCCCTTCTCGTCCCTTTCTTTCTCCCCATGCACAGTAGGATGAGGTTTGTCTCTAAGTGTTTACTTTTATGCTCTTGGTTCACATTCATCTGGCAACATGCTGATCAACAATAGTCAGTGCTTAGAATTGAACAAGAGGGGAAAAAAATAAAATTACCTTGCCTTTGTTAGCATGCATTGACTGATACTGGACAGGCACTTTGGCTCCCCATGCTGTCACTGAGTTTATGTTAAGCAGATTAAAGTTTCTGTAGCTGTTACAAACTATTTCACAGATTAAAGGGCTCCTTGATATATCTGTCACAGATTAAAGTATTCATAGCATTATGGTCAGTGTTTTTCATCCCGAATATTCAGGATAGATTTGACAAGATCCTTCATACTTGAATACTGGAAAAGGCAAGAGAGTGGGCATTTTTCATTGCCTTTCCAAGCAACATTAAATGTTTTTCATCAAAAACCTATGTAGTTTCTTGTCAGAACTGGCCCAGTCTTCTAGACTATGATTTTAGCCTGAGGATTAAAAGACTGAGGTTTCTTGGGACCCTCAGCTTCTCACGAAAGGTCTGTTTTTGTAGATCATAATAGTACATCGAAAGATTGAAATAGACCACTTCTTTCCTGAAGCAATTTTAATGGTATCTTTTCTTCCAGTATTTTTTAGTAACACTTCATTGTTCTGAAGCAAAACAAAGCCTCTATAGAAATCCTGTAATTCCCTACCAATACAAATACACCTGTGATGGGTCTAGCCAAGTCTCTCAGGCAGTATATATCATGGACAAGAAAATCTTACAGAACGGTTTCTGCAAATGCAAGAACTATCTTGCAGTTTTATTTAGAGGAGCATAGGATTGCCTACAGCACTTGTATCAGCCCTTATTTCCCCAATAGGTGTTAACACCACATAGTGTACAAATTTGGAATTGTAATTTTCATTTTTGTTGGAAATCAAACCCTTATTTTCTTTTCTATGTTTCCAAAGAACTATAGTATCCAATGTGTGGCTCATGCTAAAGAATATTTGCATTGTCTGAGTATCCAAATAAGTGATCAACCATTATTTCCTTGTGGTGGGTTAACACCCTTTTTCTGAGAACACAAGAACAAAGCAGGGTGGAGGGCTTGCAGGTACTTTTCACTCCCTGCAGGGCATTTTTTGCCTGGGAAGCTGAGTCTGTTCCACTCCCCACTCCCTGCCCAGCTAGGGTATAAAAAGCAGGACATCGTAGCTGTTGGCCCCAGCTTTTCTGGCTCCTGCCTCTGCTGGATGAGAGCTACTGCAGCTGCCCTCCTGCTCCTCTGCCACGTGGTCGGACCTGATCCTTCTCCCTGCTGCCTCCACACTTCCTCAGAGAAAGGCTGGTTTTGTATTATTCTCTTGTTTTTTTGTCCCCCTCCCATCCATCCTTGTTCCTTGCCCCTGTGAACCTTTTTCCTGTTACTGTTTTTTTATATATATATATATATCTTAAAGACAACTCTTTACCTCTCTACTTCCAAGTCAACTCCAAATTATTGTTTGGTGGATTTGCTCCTTCCTTTTCTCCCCTCTCTGTTGGGAGGGAGCAGGGAGGGAGTGGGGGAGAGATTCTCAGCCTTGCCCCCACCTGAGCTCTTAACTTCCAGTTAAGGCTCAAACCACCACATTCCTAAAACATATTCTCTGATAGGCTTAACTGTGCTTATAACTTCCCTTGAGTGGAAACTAGGTGTTGGTTTTCTCCCGATGCAGGCTGCCATTGGGTGACAAATGAAGGCATGAACCCCACTGCTGTATAGCAACGAGATTCCAGAAATGTAGAAAGCAGAGAATAGCATAGCATAGCATACATAGCATAGCATAGCTTAGCATAGCATAGTGTAGAATAGAATAGAATAGAATAGAATAGAATAGAATAGAATAGAATAGAATAGAATAGAATAGAATAGAATAGAATTAACCCGGTTGGAAAATACCTTTGAGATCATCAAGTCCAACCTATCACCCAACAACATCTTACCAACTAAACCATGGCACTGAAAAGCAAATGACACAAAATAATTTGTTTTCTGCTTCCACTAAACAATTGATTCTGCTATTTCTGGTGGCACAGTATGAATGCTGTGCACTCAGGCTTATGGTCAAAACCAGAAGTACTCCTAGAAGTCATTTGTTGCTGCATTGTAGAATCCCTAGCATTACAGAACCTTAGGAGTTCCACTTACAGAAGAAGTCTCAGAAGCCCCTAATGGACAAAGCACCTAACAGAAGTCCCTAGCTAATCCCTAGCAGCATCCCTACAACAAAGCCCTAGCCAGAAGTACTTAACTAACAGAAGCAGAAGTCCTTAGCAGCCCTAACTGAAGTCCCTATCTAGAGTTCCTTGAGAAACCCTAAACGAAGTGCCTATTGCTCAGAGTGGCTATTTTTTTGTACTCTTTGTTGTCAACCCCTTAACCCATAAAACCCAACCACATATAAAAGCTAAAATCTTTTCCCAATGAGAAGTACCAGCATGTCAAGGAGGGGTTTCTGCAGCATGTTCCAATCACAGGGTGAGGATGTATTTTCTTGGCTCACATGGAATGTTATTGTTTTGCTCTACGCAGCATGGTAGGGAATTGGTCAGCTAAGGAATCATACACTGCATGTATCTAGCACCTGCTCTCAGAACAGTGGCTGCAAAGAGGTATATGAAACATCCTAACTGTGATTTTAAAATGCAAGACAAAATATACTGACCTTCTTTCATTCAGAAAGGTTTCCACTTGTCCAGGTTTTAACATCTAAGTGTGTAAAATTCTTGATCAAAATGTCTAATTACAATGTCAGCCTTTAGAGTATTTGCTCTATTCAGGAAGTATCTGATGCCAGCAATCTAATTTTATGCTAGTAGACTTAGGAACAAAGGAGTATTAGAACAGGATGGACTATGTAAGGTGCAGCTCTCTAATGAAGTACATTTTTAATCTATAAAAGGATACCAAAGAGATAAATTACAGATATATCACAGTTAGCTATGTATAGAATGATTCTGAAGCTCAGTTTTCATTTGTTTTGAGGCAAAAGCAAGTATTTTGGAGGATAAACAGGTTAGTGAATGCTGCTGTATAAATTTTAAAAGTGAAAAGAAAATGTAAAAGCACCACAAAAATATTATCAACTATCAATAAATACACAATTTATTTTAGCTTTGTGACAGCAATGTGTTAAAAATACAAAGGTTTGTGTTTTGCTGCAAGGTGTATGGTAGAAGTGGACATACCCTGGAGAGAATCCTACCCAGCAGAATCAGACAGAGGAACTAGAAGTGTATTGTACATCTTGACTTCTCTGGGTTTTTCCATTGGAATACATGTTGCTTTTTTCACCTTTGTTCCATGATTATTTGTAGCTGACATGCCTCTACTAAGCAGCTTCACAGCTCTGCAGCTTCAGTCTGATGCAAGCGTGTAGGCCTGGTCTCTCCAACCCAAACCATTCTGTGATTCTATGATTCTGTTCCTGTGGCCTACGCATGTGTCTTAGTACAGACTGTGTAATTCTCATGCTTGATTAGATGCTGCTAAAAGTGTTTAGTTACATCAGCACTTTTACTTGATATATGGTGACAATAGAGGTAGTAAGAACTATGAAAGACGTAGTAGAGTGTAAGGAAGATCAGTCTGGCATAGAGGCCTGAAGACATGAGCTTCTGTGGGAATAGTATAAATGTTGCCCTGGCTCATATGCCTAAATAGGTGTGAAAGGTTCCTCTTCAGGGTCTCTTAAATGGTCACCCAAAGATATGTTGGTGCCATCTTACATGATTCATGGTATACTTACAGTGATGTCTTTGTATAGTGGTAGTATCATGGCTAGTAGTGTAAGTCTTGGGTTAGACCAATAAATACTTCTTTCAGTGAGTGAACAGCTCAAAATTTTTACTAGTTCAGAGCACATCTTTTTAGGAAACAAAAATATTAATAAGTTACTGCCATCACAATACCAAAGTCAACAGATTAAAGTAAGGATAGGATAGGGTTAGCTATAGTGCAAAGAAAAGCCAAAAAACCACAAACCACTCAGTAGGATTTGGTGCAAAGATAGTAGTACTAGGAAAATTAGGAAAAGATGCTTCAGTAAGAGGGTGGTCAGTCACTGGAATAAACTCCCCCGTGGGTCATAGCCCCAAGTCTGTGTGTGTGTGTTCATAGGGTGTCAAGATGATGATATTAGTCATGTGTTTTAGTTTTAGGTAGTCCTGTCAGTAGCAGAATCCTGATGGTCTGCAGCGGTCACTTCTAAGTTGAGATATTCTATAAAAAAAACACTATGCTGTCTTTCAAAGAAAGTGTTTGGCACATAGTTCTTCTGTTGGAGGATGAAAGAGGATTCACTACAGAGAAAGTGGCAGTGACAGTGTGTGAGGAACTGATCATAACCACCATTCCCTGTCCTCCTCTGCCCCACATGGAGAGGAGTTAGAGAAATCAGGACCTAATTCTTGGAAGAAAGGAGGGATGGTGGGAAAGTATTTAACATGTAGCTTGTGTTTCTCATTATCCTATTACGATTTGACTGGTAACAAATTAAATTAATTTTCCCCAAGTCAGTTACATTTTGTCTGTGGCAGTAATTAGCAAATGATCTTTCACTGTCCTTTTGTACACCCACGAGTCTTTCATTGTATTTTCTCTTTGCTGTCCAGCTGAGAAGGGAAGTGATAAAGTAGCTTGGTGAGCTGCTATCCAGCCAGGCTCAACCCAGCCACAAGCAGTGCCTAAGAGTGCCAAGACCTAGTGAGGGTTGTAATGGAAAATGTCCTTTCCACACAGGCAAGCTTCAGAAAAAATAATGGAAATTTAAAATTCAAAATGAATTTTTAAAAAATCTATTATTTCATACTCTTAAAGCTTTCCTGGAAATAATTTTTTTTTTTCAGGATGTGAATTGTTTTAACTTTATAAATTGAATGTTTGGAACAAAGCTTATTTGTAAATTTGGTGCAATAAGGTTCCAACAACAGAGGACCCATTAATATCACAAAACTACAAGGTACCATTGCCTAAGTTAATAGAATAGAAACAAGTTTAAAAAATCTTCAGTGAGATGCATACCTGCTGGAGCAACTTACTTGGAATAGTAATCAGTAATCCATCATATGAAGGTTTTAAATAAAAAATTGTATTTATTTTAAAAGGACATGCTAAGTCTGTAAATTACTTTTAAGATCTACAGTGGTAAGCAAGAAGGCAATGTAAATTTACCCTGGAGCTCCCTGTTAGCCATTAAAAGAACTGATACACCTTTCATTTAAAGACACATGTTTTCTTTCTGATGTGTTCTACAGGTGCAATCTTGTAGTTGACAAAGAAGAGAGATGAAAAAAAAACCACAGCAGTTAAGCATGCCAGAGGCAATGGAAAATTAAAATGTCAAACTGTTTTTTGTAAACAGGTGCAACTCAATACAAATCGTGCAGTGTTAATGAATTGCTTCTACTTGTATGGTGACTTCAAATGAAGGGGTTGCGCACCTCCTATGGATATATATGGAAGTGTCTCTCCACCTTTAGAAATATGATTTTGGAATGAAATATCTTTCGGTATCTGTATGCAAGATCTACATCAGAACAACATACCACAGATCAACCATAGTGACAAATCCTTTGGCAGACAAAGTGGTCGTTGGCTGTGAGGGAATGGGCCTAAGAGTCAGTTTGTGGATGCAGCCATAGACAAATGCTCTTCAATGCCCTTTACTCATGTGGCATAGTATCTATATAATGCTGCACTGTTTTTGAAAAACCATCCTACCCCACCTTTGCTGCTCATTCTTGTGTCATCCCCACAATAGGCCAACCACAAACATTTTCACAGTGAAGCAGATGGGTGACCTGAGATGTCTGAATAAATGTTTATCCCGCAAACTAGGAAATCCCCCAAAAGGTTAGATCAATCAATGCTACAGACTACAAAATTAGTCTTTTTTTTCTTTTTTTGGTGACAGCTGATTCTTACATGTATTTACTTTCGGCACTTAGATTATGTCATTGTGAAGTTATGCAAAAACCTAATGAAACCTTGTAAAAATAGACACCTAAGCCTGTGTCCATTTCATTTTACCATTCGATGAAGGAGAAGAACCAACTTTGTCACATGGATTGGGGTTTTGTCTTATCTTGGCTAGTATCTAAAAAGCATATAAGGATGCAGGAAAAGATATTTCATGTATATCTAAAGGGTGGGTGTCAAGAGGATGAGGCCAGGCTCTTCTCTGTTGCACCCAGTGACAGGCAATGGGCACAAACTGGAACACAGGAAGTTCCATCTGAACATAAGGAAAAACATGTTGACTTTGAGGGTGACAGCACTGGAACAGACTACCCAGAGAGGTTTTCCTTCTCTGGAGATATTCAATACATACCTGGACACAATTCTTTGGAACCAGCTATAGGCAAGCCTGCTTTAGTGAAGGGGTTGGGCTTTATAATCTCCAAAGGTGTCTTCTAACCTCTACCATTTTGTGATACATACCATAATGTATCTCAAATATATGGTTGAAGGTCACCAGAGTAACCAAGGAGAAAACTATAACCAAAACGGGAATTTGAGTTGTGTTTTGATGTGATTTCAGTAATCATTCTAGTAAAATAAGTCTTTTCATACCAATTAACATAAGATAGTCTTCTAACAAATTTGTAACTTCTATTTCTGCACCAAGTTGTCATGATACCAGTAAAGTAGTGACTACATAAGTAATAGCTCCTTGTGGATGTTTATTTTCTAAAACATGATCCCTGCAGGTATGCAGGATACACAAATGGAATTTTAGCAACAAAGATAGCACCATTCATATTAGCATTAATTTTTATCTGCTAGGGATTTAGTAGTGAACTTTATTCTCCTTGTTCATCCACATATAAGGAGGAAGTTGCGTATTTTTATTTTGTATCCTTCATTTTGTGTTCTTTCTGTCTAAACCCAACCAGCGGGGCAGAAAAAAAAACAAACAAACAAACCAAAACAGCAAGAGCAAAACAAATGATGAAACAAAAAAATCCCAACCAAACAGAGAACCCCACAAAACTACCACACAAAAAAAAACCCAAACAAACAAACCCCCCCCCACACAAATAAAGCAATACAAACACAAACAACAATAGCAACAGCAAAACAAACAAGCAAACAAAAATGTCCAAACAAAATTAGGAGTAAGAGAGAAAAGGAAAAAAAAATCAAAATTTTTTTTGTTTATGATACATAATACAATACAGAGAGAGTGATTGCCCATTGGAATGGGCTGCTCGGGGAGATGTTGGAGTCACCATCATTGGAGGTGTTCAGGAGGAGACTTGATGGGGTGCTTGGTGCCATGGTTTAGTTGATTAGGTGGGTTGGATTGGTTGATAGGTTGGACACAATGATCTTGAAGGTCTCTTCCAACCTGGTCTATTCTATTCTATAGAATCAATAACCATTGACCAAGTTGGGCGAGGGACTCATGATAAAGGTTTATCACGCCTGTTATTTGAACCTTATAAGTCATGGTTTACAACAAGAAGTTGTGGGACTCCTCCAAGAGTCCTCCTTATGTGGAATGTTTTGCATTTTCACTTGGTATTGAGATAGTAACTGATTAATTACATTGGTTATGAGTCTCTATGAGATATGAATTATTATTATGAAAATATTTATTAATAATAAAATGCCATAGTTATTGTCATTAAAAATGATTAGTAATAATCTTATCAAGAAGTTAAAGTTATCACTACACGACAGACTACTTTAAACCTATTTAGTAATCACACTGCGTGAATGATAAATGATAAAGTACATCATAATAATTTGTAATGAATGTGTTTGAAATCTGTATAAGAATTAATATGATTTTGAATACTTTAGAAAGTGATGATTTTAATTTTTTGTTTTCTGTATGGTGACCCAATTTTCAAATGCAAGAGTAGTATTTCAAGACAGTGTCTGATTTGCACATATGTCATTGTACGCTGCTTGAAGACTGGCTGAGCATTTGGAAACTGTCTGAACGTGGATTTTTGCTAAAACTTAGAGAATAGTCATAAATACTGGAACAATCCTTATGATATTACAACACATTGTTCTAATTAGAAAAATATTTTACTAAGATATGTAGATTATTATGTGTGTTCATGAAAAGGATGTTATACAATACAATACAATATAATACAATAAACCAGGTCGGAAGAGACCTTCAAGATCATCGCGTCCAACCTATCAACCAATCCAACCCACCTAAACAACTAGACCATGGCACCAAGCACTCCATCAAGTCTCCTTCTGAACACCTCCAGTGATGGTGACTCCACCACCTCCCTGGGCAGTCCATTCCAATGGGCAATCACTCTCTCTGTATAGAACTTCTTCCTAAGATCCAGTCTAAACCTCCCCTGGTGCAGCTTGAGACTGTGTCCTCTTGTTCTGGTGCTGGCTGTCTTAGCAGGAAGAGATGAGAACATTAAGAATGCAGAGCCTTCATATGAAGGCCAGTAGTTAACATTCACTTCATCTTAAAATGTATACATTTACATTTTGGTTTATTGTTGTTTAGTTTTTAACTCTTCAGAGTGATATACAAGCCAGTTATGACAGTGAGCAATTCAAATGAACAGAAAGTGAAAGACTGATCCTAGTAGTTCATAATTTGGTGTAACGTGGTCCATTTTGATCATAGTCACACTTGAGTGTAGGTCTACCAAAACTGTTCACCATTCTTCCATGTGGGAAACAGCTTTTAGAGCATGAGTTAACTGTGCTAAGGCAGAAGTACTAAAAAATATTACAGCAGAACAGTCAATATGGTAAGCAAACTTCCATATAAACTTAAAGATCCACATGTACATTTTGTAGTATTAATGCATTTTATATTGTTCATTTTCTGAAGGGGGCCTACAAGAAGGCTGGGGAGAGACTTCTCAGGATAGCAGTTAGTGATAGGACTAGGGGGAATGGAATGAAGCTGGAGGTGGGGAGATTCAGGCTGGACGTGAGGAGGAAGTTCTTCCCCATGAGAGTGGTGAAGCCCTGGAATGGGTTGTCGAGGGAGGTGGTTGAGGCCCCGTCCCTTGAGGTGTTTAAGACCAGGCTGGATGAGGCTCTGGACAGCCTGATCTAGTGTAGGGTGTCCCTGCCCACGGCAGGGGAGTTGGAACTAGGTGAACCTTGTGGTTCCTTCCAACCCTGACTGACTCTATGATTCTATGATTTTCTGCCCCTTCTTTTTTTTCCTGACACTGAGCTCCAGTTCTACAAAACCAGAATGTTCAAGTAACTTCTTTAAGATTAGTGGAAGAAGAAGTATGATTGTAAATAAATTACAACTGACTTGTTGATTTCTGAAAGGAAGACTACCAACGTGACAAGCTTGAGTGATGATCTTATAGTCAGAATTCATAGGCTGAAGCAGGAAAACTGTTAGAAAGGCATTTGTATATAGTACTTTTTAAAAAAAGTGTCTCATTATCACTTATTAACCACACATGAAGGAGATTAATTATTTGTCAGGCATGCGATGCATCTCTTAAAACATGTTCCAGTGAATGCTTCATGAGCTGTCAGCAACTGTGTTTTGTGTTGTGTCTTATCAAGGAAAATTAGATTTATGTGTAGAAATTTTAAATGTCTGAAATAAGGAGAGCTTTATCATAGTTCTGTAAGATTCTAGGACACAAGATAAATGTTACAACATACTATAGGAAGGCATTGTACTGGTTTTCTGTTTGACAGGAAATGGCCCATTTGATAAATTGGTTCTGCACCACACTCATTTATAATGACTGGAAAAGTTATGAACTGTATGTCTGATCCCATTGCCTATACTTGTAAGTAGTCTCATCCTTTGTCTGTTTTTATCTGCGAGTTTGTATACTGATGTGAAAGAGGATGGTCTTCAATCACTAGTGACCCATGAATCCTATGTTTTCATAGTATGGAAACTGGTATTTGAAAACAGGAGGCAAAGGAGGGGTCACTGAAGCCAGTGGCAGCGCCCCTAAGGAACAGGCTGCAAAGGTATTGACAGAGATATCAAAGCCAGCACCTACCCTCAGTGTTTCAAAGCATCCACTTGTGTCCTGCTGGACATGGGAAGAATTCTCACCCCCAGGGCCAGGCCTTCCAGGGCTTTTTGCCACTCTTAAAAGCCCCTGAGGGGCTGCCCCAGGTTGCAGAGGGAAGGAGTTAGGCAGCTGTGGCATCCCTGATAGGTGTGACCACCCAGTGGGCTCAGTGAGCAGGTCTTTTCCTGAAGGTCTTTTCCTCTGCAGCAGTGAGCACTGTCCCTGATCAGGGCTCTGGTGGGCCATTTTGGGTAAGTTTGTGCCTGGTGCTCTTGCAGCACCAAGATGCTACTGGTGCCCTGGGTCTGCAGTTGAGGATTTTTTTCCCCTGGTGCAGACTGGCACTGATCCTCAGGTGTGGTTTTTTGCATCATCTATAGTACTGAGCAGAGCCCCTTGCCAGGGCACCTCTGGACCATATTGAATAACTTTCTCCCTGATGCTCTTGCAGTGATTAAAAGCTTCTTTATCAGCATGAAGATGTCATGGGTGCTCTGTATCTGCAGTCAGGGAGGAATTGTTCCCTCTGGGAAGATGGGCATCAGTTCCCAGCTGAGTTTTTGCCTTGGCTGCATTGAGCCGAGCCCCTTGCCAAGTCTCCTCTGGGTCATTTTGGCTAAAAGCCTGCTCATTGTTCTTGCACAAGGTGCCCCACAGGAGCTGAGACTTTTCATAGTATCATAGTATCATAGTATCAGTCAGGGTTAGAAGGGACCACAAGGATCATCTAGTTCCAACCCCCCTGCCATGGGCAGGGATACCCTACACTAGATCAGGCCAGCCAGAGCCTCATCCAGCCTGGTCTTAAACAGTTTTTGGCTGTATCTCACCCAATAAGAGTGCAGGTTTGTCTTTGATGTGTTGTTGGTGTCATGTGCCATGGTGTTTGCCTGGGAACCTTGTCCTGCAGCTGTGTAGGACAGCACAATCCACAGAGTATTGGATTTACATAGCAAGTTTTGGTCGAGACAGGGATGCAGAGGTAGCTTCTCTGAGAAGATGAGAGAAGCTGTCCCCCTTGCTGGAAACAGCCATTTTCACTAGCCTCCAAGACTCAACACCTGATGGTCAAAGCTGAGCCTGTCAGAAACAGGAGTAGGACTGATGCAATAACATATTTAAGAAGAGTAAAAAAAGCTGCACAATAGGAGGTGGCAGAGAGGATTGAGAATACGAGTAAGAAGCAGCTCTGCAGACATCCTGATAAGGTGAAGAAGGAGGGGAGGAAGTGGTCCAGGCACTGGAGCAAAAATTCCTCTGAAACCCCTTGTGAAAACTATGGTGACAGAGGTTGTCCCCCTTCAGTCCTTGTTGGTTAATAGTGGAGCAGTTATGCACCCTGCACCCCACTGAGGACCATACAGTGAAGCAGGTGCATAAGCCCAGAGGAAGCTGTGACCCCATGGGCTGCCTGCCCTGGAGGCTGCTGGCAGCACATGTAGAGCCACGGAGACAGGGGCCCCAAGCTGGAGCAGGATTGCTGGCAGGACTCATGACCCTGTGGGGGACCCATGGAGAAGCCATCTGTTCCTGAAAGACTATGCCCCTGGAAAGGACTTATACTGGAGCAGTCTGTGAAGAGCTGTACCCTGTGGAAAGGATCTATACTGGAGTAGCTCCTGAAGAACTGTCTCCCGTGGATGGAATCCCACACTGAAGCAAGGGAAGAGCATGAGGAAGAAACAGCAGCAGCTCTTGTGGCAAACTGACTAGCTCCTGTTGTCCCCATCTCTCTGTAGGGGGAAGTGATTTTGAGTTTGTTCTTAGGAGGCATCAACAAAACCTCCACTCTGGACTTCCAGGTGGCAGACTTTGGTTTATTTAAGGAACTAACTTGGAAAGTACCTTGGGAAAAAGCCCTTAAAAAAGAAAGAAATCTGTAATCCACAAGTAAGCAATTAGAGAGCTGCTGAGCCACTTGGATCCCCACAAGTCCATGGGACCATATGGGATCCATCCTGGGGTAATGAGGAAACTGGCAGATGAGCTGGCCAAGCCTCTCTCCATCATTTTTCAACAGTCCTTGCTCACTGGAGAGGTCCCAGATAACTGGAAGCTGGACAACATGATGCCCATCCACAAGAAGGGCCAGAAGGAGGAACCAGGCAATTACAGACCTGTCAGCCTGACCTCAGTGCCAGGCAAGACTATGGAACAGGTCATCTTGAGTGCAATCACACAGCACTTACAGGATGGCCAAGGGATCAGGCCTAGCCAGCATGGATTTAGAAGCAGCATGTCCTGCCTGACCAACCTGATCTCCTTCTATGATCAGGTAACCCACCTGATGGATATGGGGCAGGCTGTGGGTGTAGTCTACCTGGACTTCAGCAAGGCCTTTGACACCATCCCCCACAGCACACTCCTGGCCAAGCTGTCAGCTTGTGGCTTGGACAGCAGCACTCTGCACTGGGTTAGGAACTGGCTGGAGAACTGAGCCCAGAGAGTGGTGGTGAATGGTGCCACATCCAGCTGGCAGCCAGTCACTAGTGGTGTCCCCTAGGGACCAGTGCTGGGCCCCATCTTGTTCAATATCTTTACTGATGATCTGGATGAGGGGATTGAGTCCATCATCAGTAAATTCACAGATGACACCAATTTGGGGGCAGGTGTCAATCTGTTGGAGGGTAAGAGAGCTCTGGAGAGGGACCTTGACAGGCTGGACAGATGGGCAGAATCCAACGGCATGAGATTGAACACATCCAAGTGCCGGGTTCTGCACATTGGCCACAGCAACCCCATGCAGTGCTACAGGCTGGGGTCAGAGTGGCTGGAGAGCGGCCAGGCAGAGAGGGACCTGGGAGTACTGATTGACAGTAGACTAAACATGAGCCAGCAGTGTGCCCAGGTGGCCATGAAGGCCAATGGCATCCTGGCCTGGATCAGGAATACTGTGGCCAGCAGGAGCAGGGAAATCAAACTCAGCACTGGTTAGGCCACACCTTGAGTCTTGTGTCCAGTTCTGGGCCCCTCAGTTTAGGAAGGATGTTGAGTTGCTGGAACATGTCCAGAGAAGGGCAACAAAGCTGATGAGAAGTCTTGAGCACAAGCCCTGTGAGGAGAGGCTGAGGGAGCTGGGGTTGCTTAGCCTGGAGAGAGGAGGCTCAGGGAAGACCTTCTTGCTCTCTACAACAACCTGAAGGGAGGTTTTAGCCAGGAGGGGGTTGGTCTCTTCTCCCAGGCAATCAGCAACAGAACAAGACACAGTTTCAAAATGTGCAGGGGGATGCTTAGGCTTTATCTTAGAAAGAGGTTCTTCACAGAAAGAGTGATTGGCCATTGGAATGGGCTGTCCAGGGAGGTGGTGGGGTTGACAGTACTGGAGGTGTTTAAGAGGAGACTGGATGAGGCACAAAGTGCCAGGGTCTAGTTGATTAGATAAGGTTGGGTCATTGGTTGGACTTGATGATCTTGGAGGTCTCTTCCAACCCAGCTGATTTTGTGATTCTGTGATTCTGTGATTTTGTAATTCTTATCTCTTATTATTCTACTCTAATTTGACTGGTAGTAAGCTGAGTGTATATCCAAAAGTCAAGTCTGTTTTCTCTATTAAGGTAGTTGCTGAGTGATTTCCCTGTTGTTGTCTTGACTCATGAGCCTTTGTATTTTCTCTCCCCTGTCTAGATGAGGAGTTCAGTCAAAAATGGCTTTTTTGGGCACCTGACATCCAGCCAGGGTCAGCCCACCACACCACAGTGAAACCTAAGCCTAGCTTTTGCTATTCTTGCACCATGCAGCATTATTTTTCAGTATCACTGAATCTAAGGTAAAGTCAGGTTTCTGAGTCTGTTCCAAAAAATAGAAATTAAATGGTAGTTAAAAGAAAACTCATACAAAGTAGAAACATGAGAGAAATCTCATATCCATTATTTCACAATGTTAAAAATGTAAATTCTGCCATATTCTGGCCATCTAGATTCCATATTTAATACTTTTGTTAGCTGATCTCTGAATTCTCTAAATCTCCCTCAGGAATGATGGAGAAGTTTAAAACCAAACCATTAATACTGACAGCCATTTTTCTGGTTATCAAAGAAACAGTTTACACTAGATTTGTTTTCAAAATATGTCATTTGAACATAGTTTAGGAAGCATTTTCTTCACGTTTTAATTTCATTAGTTATACTTTTCAATGTATTTCACATTAAAAGGACTCAGAGTGCAGAGCATAAGAAACATTTTTCAGGAAACTTTCAGTATAGGTACGGCTTGATTATGAAGTTATATACTGTAAAATCTCTTATTTGTGGTGCAGTAACAGGCTTTTCAAAAGTAGAGCTCCCTCCTCCTTTTCTAACTAAGAGATATGAAGTCAAATTGCTTTAAAAATTTTCAGCATAGGGTTGACTGACAATCACCAGGTGATACATGAAGTAAACAAGTCATTTGGATTTTTTCACATCTGTAGAGGATCCTCACAAACTGCATAGAATATAAGCAAAGAAAATGTGATTTTTCGTTGCAATCAAGTGTAATTGCTGTTTGATTGAGCAGGTAGTACAGTACAACTTGTTTATAAATAGTACTATATTGCTGTAGCTAAACATTTTAGACTCATATGTGGGTAGAGAGATTATTGGTGAATATAGTCTTCACAGGTTTTATTTAGAAGCCTGGTAGTAAATGGCAGCATGAGCCCTGGAGAATTAATTACTCGGCCTAAAAGCTAGCAGCAGTGAGACACAAAAAGATAATGAAAAAGTGTACGGGGAATGGGTGGTGAGAAGCACTTTCTCCCTGCTCCATTTCTCAAGGAGGAACTGAAAAGGAAGACATTCAGTAACTAGGTGAACAGAGCAACTCATGTGCCACAAGCACATGGGATTTAGTCACTTTACTCTTTAGTTTCTTGGTTTGGATCCAATTTATTGTAGTAACTTTTTTATCACTTACAATTTGTTTCAAGTGATGCATAAGACTGAAAAAGTTTGGCCTCTTTTCTTTAGAGAACTTTTGGGTCATTTCTTATTATTTATTCATGCTTTTCTGATCCCAAGAGCTTAAAGTGACTTGAGCTACCAAAAAAAAAAAAAAAAAAAAAAAAAGAATTTTTGCCTACTCACTTTTCACCATTTTTGCTTACTGTCAGAGAGCTGTTTTGGCTGCCCAAACTGTGCAGGTGCCACATTCATTTTGCATTAGAAGCTTTTGTAATGTGTTCAGTAGCAAGTATTTTGGCATGGTGCTGAGATTTTAAATGCCTTTTGTTTCCTTCAGCTATTACAGCATGCTCTTGTTTATCTACAAGCAAATATTGTAAGGTAGCTATCAAAATATTAGAAAAAGCAGGGAAAAAATGCTTCTTTGGTCAAGGTTTGAAAATATGAGACCTCTTTCCTGGCACATCATTTTGGAATGCTTCTTTAATAATTTACTTAATAAAAGCCAAAGCTCTACCTTGAATGGGAGTGCTTGCTATTGTTTCAAACTGGAACATTTTAAAAACATTTATAAGCATTTTTCTGTGTTCATAGCTGTACATAACAGTGCTGTAGCAAAACATGTTTTTGCTATTATTTCTTGCCCTTATTAAGATATAACATTTTATTAGGCTATAAGAATTTGAGTGTCTTTAATGCCTATCAAAAGTTATTTAGGCTTCAGTTGGCTGGACCTGGGACATTCCTGAGGCTTACATTTATTTAAGAGCTGCTGATTCCAACAAGCGCTGTACAAAATACCAGGAAGTTTCTCTTGGTCCTCCCACCAAAGTTCCAAACCTTAATTTACATCACAAAGAAATGTAGAAGAAATAGATCTGAAGCTGGACAAATGGCCATTGTCGAAGTCATGCCATGATGTGTCAGGGCTAGAGGGGAGAGCTTTGAAGAGGATAAGAAATAATGAAAGTAAGGACTTCACTGAAGCAGAAAATGGAGGATGAAGTAAAAAGGAAGGGGAAAGGGTGAAAGAAGGATGCAAGAACAGCAAGCACACCTAGAAAATACTCTAGCTTCTCACTTCTTGACATTACAGCTTAGATTAGTTTTACAGGTAATGTCTAAATGGCTTCACAACATTTCTTTCCTGAAGGCCACAAGATATGAAGTAAGAATTTAACATCTGTTGTTTTTCTGTTTAATGTATTAGGAGTGGGCAGGGAACATTTGCTTTGGTTTCACACTTCTATGTATTTCATTATTTTTTTGTATTATTATTATTATTATTATTTATACAATACCTGGCAGTCTTTTTGGTGGAAAAGGAAGTTTTTCACTGGAGCTTCTCTGACTAACAAAACCACAGGAGACCTAAGAGCACTGCTGGAATCTGTAATAAAAGAAGTGCAGCGTGAAATAGGTAACATTTCATAAAAGCTGTAGAGGTAGTCCTGGGAGTAAATTATGGAAGTACAGATGCATCTTATAGAACATGACAGGAGGGAATTGCATTGAAATGTCATTTTAAATAGCTTAGACAGAAATTAACCCTCTGAACGGACAAGACTAAAACCATGCCTAGAGCCAGTGGCTAGATTAGTTACATCAGGAGTGAACAGGATCCACTGTACTGATGATAGGATAGAGAGCTTGAAAAGGGCATGGAAAAAGATGAATTGGAAACAGATGTCAGAAGGAATTTCTAGAATCATGCATTTATGAAGTAGCTACTGGGCAAAGCATCTGATGAAAAACACAAGGGGACAGGAAGAGTGGGAGAGAGACAGAGGGAGAAAGAGTGATTGACATGTCTTAGTAGCTGCTTCAAATAAAAAAAAGATCTAAACAGGTGAGGTCTGATGTCCCTAACAGTTGTTTTTATTCAGTGTCACAATACGGTGTAAATTGGCAATTCTGAAACTTGTTTAATACTTTCTTTTAAAATCTTGTTTGTGTATCAGTCAAATTATGGAATCACAGAATCATGGAATTGTTTGGTTAGAAGAGACCTTTAAAGGTCATTTAGTCCAATTCTGCTGCAGCAGGGGCAACTCCAACTAGATCAGATTGCTCAGAGCCCCATCCAGCCTCTCCTTAAATGTTTCCAGTTAAGAAAAACATTACCCCCTTGTCCTATCCCTACAGGCCTTAATGAAACTTCCATTCCCATTTTTCTTTTCACCCCGTTTAAGTACTGAAATGCTACAATGTTTTCCTAGAGCCTTTTTTTCTCCAGGCTAGAGCAGCCAGGCAGAGAGGGACCTGGAGGTACTGGTTGATGGTAGGCTGAACATGAGCCTGCAGTGTGCCCAGGCAGCCTAGAGGGCCAATGGCATCCTGGCCTGCATCAGGAACAGTGTGGCCAGCAGGAGCAGGGAGGTCATTCTGCCCCTGTACGCTGCACTGGTTAGGCCGCACTTTGAGTACTGTGTCCAGTTCTGGGCCCCTCAGTTTAGGAAGGATGTTGACTTGCTGGAACATATCCAGAGAAGGGCAACGAAGTTGGTGAGGGGGTTTGGAACACAAGGCCTATGAGGAAAGGCTAAGGAAGCCAGGGTTGCTTAGCCTGGAGAAGAGGAGACTCAGGGGTGACCTTATTGCTCTCTACAACTACCTGAAGGGAAGCTGTAGCCAGGCAGAGGTTGGTCTCTTCTCCCAGGCAGCCAGTACCAGAACAAGAGGACACAGTCTCAAGCTGCGCTGGGGCAGGTTTAGGCTGGATGTTAGGAAGAAGTTCTATACAGAGAGAGTGATTGCCCATTGGAATGGGCTACCCGTGGAGGTGGTGGAGTTCACCTTCATTGGAGGTGTTCAGGAGGAGACTTGATGGGGTGCTTGGTGCCATGGTTTAGTTGTTTAGGTGGGTTGGATTGGTTGATGGGTTGGATGCGATGATCTTGAAGGTCTCTTTCAACCTGGTGTATTGTATTATTGTATTGTATTATTGTATCCCTTTTCCACAAAACTGTTCCATTGCCCTCCACTGGCACCACTCCAGTAGATCTTCCTAAGAACTCCAGAGCTGAATACAACACTCCACATAAGGGTCTCATGAGAGCTGAATAGAGTGGCAGAATCATGTTCCTTGACCTGCTGGCCAAACTTCCTTTGGTGCAGCCCAGCATACAGTTGACCTTCTGGGCTTTGAACACATTCACCAGTACCCCCAGATCCTTCCCTGCAGGATTGCTTTCTCAATCCTCTCATCCCCCAGCATGTATTGATACTGAGGATTGCCTGAGGGGCAGGGCCTTGCACTTGGCCTTGTTGAAGCTCATGGGGTTTGCATAGGCCCACTTCACAGCAATTATTTAAAATATCCACCATGTGCCAGTTTATTAAGGTTATAGAGTTCATTTCATATCCACTTCTTATAAGTTGAACTTGAAAGGGATTGTGTTCACAGAAATTCAGGGAAGCTAACTGCTTACACAGTGTACTGAGCCAAAGCAAGCCTCCCATGCTGGAAGACTTGTTACAACATTACTTCTAATATCTACAGTAAATAATATATCTGATGCTAACACAGATCATCAGATGAGAGAGACAAATAAAAGTCCAGCTTGTGTGTCATTAGTATGAGTTTAAAGGTTGGACTTGGCAGTGTGGAATGTTGAGCATCTCCCTTATGAAGAGAGACTCAGATCCCTGGCGCTGTTTAGTCTTGCAAAGACTGAGAGGGGATCTCATCAATGTGTATAAATATCTGAGGTGTGGGTGACAAGTGGAGGGGGCCAAGCTCTTTTTGGTGGTGCACAGTAATAAAACAAGAAACAATGGATACAAACTTGAACATAGAAGATTTCAGCTCAACATGAGGAGAACTTCTTTAAAGGGAGGGTAACAGAACACTGGAACAGGCTGCGCAGGGGAGTTGTGGAGTCTCCTTCTCCAGATGCATTCCTGTGCAGACTACCCTGGGTGATCCTGCTTTGGCAGGGGGTTTGGACTTGATGATGTCTGGAGGTCCCTTCCAACCTGTAATGTTCCATGATTCTATGATTCACAGGCAAACAGTGAAAAAAACATGAGAGAAGGGAACCTCACAGCCTCTAGGGGCTCCTCATCTCTTTGCACAGAAGAATCAGAGTCATAGAAGAATTTAGGCTGGAAGGAATTTAGAGATGATTTAATCCAACCTTCCTGCCATGGGCAGAAATGATTCTCAACTAGACCAGATTACTCAAGGCCCCATCCAACCTGGCCTTGAACATCTCCAGAAAGGGGGCAATCCATTTCAGAATCTTGCCACCCTTGTAGTGAAGAATTTCTTTCTAAGATCCAATCTAAAACTATTGTCCTTCAATTTAAATCCATTTCCCCTTGTCCTGTTCTTGGACACTCTTATAAAAAGTCCCTCTCCAGTCTTCCTGTAGGTTCCCTGCAGGTATTGGAAGGCAGCTACATGTTCCCCCCAGAGTCTTCTCTTGTCCAGGATGCACAATCCTAGTTCCTTTAGCCTATCCTCATAGCAGAGGTGTTCCAGCCCCTGGATGATATTTGTGGCCCTCCTCCAGGCTTGTTCCAGTGGATACGTGTCCCTCTAATGGTGGTGACACCAGAACTGGACACAGTATTTGAAGTGGAGTCTCACAAGAGCAGAGTAAAGGGGGAGAATCGCCTCTCTTGATCTGCTGGCCAAACCCCTCCTGATGTGCCCCAGGATACGATTGGTCTTCTGGGCTGCACGAGGGTGCTGCCAGTTCATGTTGAGTTCTCACCTATGAACACCTGCAAGCCTTTCTCTTCAGGGCTACTCTCAGCTCACACTGTACCCAGTTTATATTTGTGTCTGGGCTTGGCCTGACCAGTCATCAGACATCATCATTATGTATGTCTTCCTGAATTTATAGATGTGAAAATCGCGGGGTTTAGCCTACATATAAATACTTATATATCTGTCTATCTATCTACATATCTATTAATCCATCTTTTAAAGATACATGAAGAATTTTTGAGTTAGAAGCTATCACAGAATCACAGAATGTATTTAGTTGGAAGAGTCCAGCCTTTGACCCAGGAGTGCTGGGTCAACACTAAACTATGTCTCTAAATGCTAGATCCACACACCATTTAAACACCTCCAGGGATGGCAACTCCACTAATGCCATGGGCAGACCATTCTAATATTTGATAACCCTTTCAGTGAAAAAATATTTCCTAATATCCAGCCTAAACCTTCCCTGGGGCAGCCTGTATCAATTTCTTCTAGTTCTGCCACTTGCCACCAGGGAGGGATGACCCCCTCCTTGCTCCAACCTCATGTGAGGCAGCCTCCTGTTCTCCAGACTGAACAACCCCATCTCCTTTATCCACTCTTCATAGGACATGTGCTGTAGGCCCTTCATGAGCCTTGTTGACACTTTCTGGCTCTAGCACTTCGGTGTCCTTGCAGTGAGGGGCCCAGAACTGAACACAGTACACCATGCGTTCAGATACTGCAGTAATACATAACAGTTTCTGAAGAATGGATATGTAAGTTTTATACCAGTTATTTCCAGAGATCTAAAAACAAGGTCAAGTAACTGTAGTATCAGCTTAAATACAATTATGTTTTGAGGGTCTGATAGCAATATATAGGAATGTATTTGTCCAGCCAATTCTCTTTTTTCATGTTGGTTTGTTGCTTGCTTTCATACTAGCCTTCATAGAAGGTATACCTTCATGATACTCCTCCAATTCTACCAGTGTATTTCACTTTTGTAGGAAGAACAACATTAAAAAGATGGCATTGTTTCCAATAGCCCCTGATTCTTTGTTATCAAATAAAAAGCACCAACTACTGGTGGAATGGACCCAATGGAAATTCTCTCATTTTTGTTTGTGGGGTTGTTGTTTTGTTTTGTTTTGTTTTGGGCAGTCCAGGTAAATGATCACTATTTTGCAATGACCCAGGCTGTCCAAAATGGATTAAGTCTTTCATATATATTTGAGCATATGTGCCCAATGGCCTATAGTGAAAATGTTTGAAACAGTTTTTTCCTAGCTCACATTTCTGATTAGATCCAAAACAGTGTTTGCTGTATTCAAATCCTTTGCCATTTAAACCTCATGATAATAGTCCAGAAAAAGGATAAGTGCTCACAAAAATGCCATATATTTCCTGTAAGGACAAAACCTTCAGCATGAACTATTGATTCAAGGTTTCTTTGCAGTGGTAATTACCAGTTATATAAAATTATCGTATAGATTCTGAGGTTCATATATAGTGACATCTGTGTACAGGTTAGGAGCACAGATGCCTGGTGAATTCAAACTTAAACAATTCCATGGCACTTGAAGTAACTCTTCAGTAGCAAGAAAACCTAGGAATTTAACAGGAGCTTACCTACTTACCTGGTTTGACTCACACGATTTGAATGCTACTTCCCAGACTGATCCAAGGACTAAACCACCTACCAGATGACCAAAAATGTAATTTAACAGAACTGAGGCTTCTATTTTTCATTAGA
This sequence comes from Colaptes auratus, assembly GCA_015227895.2. Classification (NCBI taxonomy): domain Eukaryota; kingdom Metazoa; phylum Chordata; class Aves; order Piciformes; family Picidae; genus Colaptes; species Colaptes auratus. The sequence goes on along the minus strand of CM026897.1, from coordinate 82,101,171 downwards.
CAAGGAAAATTGAAGTTTGATCATCAAAATAGCACAACTGACTGAAAATATTCCGTGAAATAGAGTCATAGAATGGTCTGGGTTGGCAGGGACCTCCGAAGGTCATCTAGTCAAACTGCCTCTGCAGTAAGCAGGGACATCCTCAAGTAAATCAGGTTACACAGAGACCTGTCAAGCCTCACCTTGAATATCCTCAGGGGTGGGCCCTCAACAACCTTGCTGGGCAACCTGTTCCAGTGTTCCACTACCCTCATGATAGATACAGTTTGAATTTTTCAAGTTTATGAATATGCTGGGAGGAAAATACTGCTACTATTTGTGCTTTTAGAGGAATTAAAGACAAAAATACCAGATACTCAATGTATGTACATCAACTGTTTCCCTTCCCAACTTGATATCCTGTATTTCTGATGATACAGCAGAAAATGGATCTCCACTTAGTCCTCTTCACCTAAGAACCTTCCCTGAAGATTTAGAATAATTCATTTTCAGTTGCTATTCCAACCCTTCAGGGTTTAATAGTTTTTAAAATTATCTCAATTCATGTTATCTTTGAAATCGGTTTTAATTTCAGATTCTAGAATCACAGAGTGGTTTGGGCTGGAAGGGATCTTAAGGATCATCCAGTTCCAAAGTTCCTGCCACTAGATCAGCTGTTCATGGTCCCATCCAGCTTTGCCCTGGACACTTGCAGAATTTGAACATTTTGAACAGTTGTCCTTACAAGAATCAGAAAGCAGAACCATTTATGGATATTTCTTATACTGAGAGCAGCTAAGCACTGGAGGCAGATGCTTAGAGTGCTATGTTGTATCCGTCTCTGGAAACATTCCAGTTTCTTCAGGACAAAGCACAGAACAACGTAGTTTAACTGTAAAGTCTGTTCTGCTTCAGATAGCATTCCACCTCTTCCTTCCATCTTAGGTTTTTCTCTGGTTTTGTTTATTCACCTATCTGGTTGATGGTAACTAACATGATCTGAAGGAGTAGTCTTAGAAAGTTGCTACCTACTTCACCATCCATCAATATGTGGAGTTGCACTAATGGATAGATACTACTAATTATATATGGTTTAATAGCAAAATTATCTCCAGAAGATATATTTGAGATTGTAAATATATATACTTTCTAAACCATGTAATAAGTCTGGTTTTATTCAGAAATTAATGTACCATGAAAGGTAGGTATTGATGCATGTGTATGCCATGGGCTATTTCAGATTTAGCTGTCTGGAGAAAGCCATAATAGAATTTTCTCATGTATGCAGTGGTTCTGGATGATTTGATCTTAATTTTCTTGAATTAGTTCAAAAGTGGAAAGAACATGAAGTGCATGTTTTTGTGAGTCTGAAATTCCCTCATAAATCTGCAGAGTGTGTTTCAGACTTTCTGTGTTAACACTTGAGAATTGTCTAAAGTCACATTTAGCACCATTCTTAGCACCATTCTATCTAAGGATACTTGCCCTAAGTATGTCAATCTGTCCCTTCAGGCTGTTCACTGAATGTTTTCCACGGTTGATTCTGTCTTCCTACCACCACGTACATTCTTAGTGTTTTTGCTTTGTGAATTGAAATGAAAACACTGTGTTCCTGTATCATTCATACCATCTGTCACTGTTGTTTATAGTTGGAGCAGAGAGTATAACCATCAGAATTTTCATTAGTTTTACTTAATGATAGTGTAAGCATTATAACAACATTCACATACTTCCTTGAGTAATTGCATAATAATGTCTTTGAGTATAATCATGCATTTCTTTACATTTCTGAACACACAAGCATACAAATGTGCCTTCTGTCACTCTATTACCCATTGATAATGCCAGTGTACTATCTGTAGATGCTCTGGCCTGCTGAACTAATGCAGTAGCTTGCCAAGAGAGCGGCTGTGTATGATTTTTGAGAAACAGCTACTGCAGAGAAAGTAACTTGGCTAAGTGTTTGCCTATAAGAAATATTTCCTTTCTGTGTTTGCTAATAAAAGTTGCATAAAGTGTAATTTTATTACATCAAAACAAAATGAACAGAACCAAGCAATAACAACAAAAATCCAAAGAAACAAAAAAAAACAACACAAAGTTACCTCTACCTATGTTGCAGAACACATAAAGTTACAGTTAATTTAGTCACCTCTGAGTCTATTTGTTTCAATAATGTTTCAACACTATTGGACATTTAGAATTACTTTGCATTCCAATAGCACTGAGAGGCATTCTTGTCTTGAATATCAGAGATGATAAACAAACCCAGTGATGCAGTGTGTTCTTTATACTGATCAGAATTATTGTAATTTTTGAAGCAACAGCAAACCTTGTAGGATAATTATTCATCAAAATATTCATTTACTTTTCGCTCACATTTGGCTTGCAGAGTAACAAAATCACAAGTGCATTAGATAATCCCAAAGTCAGCTCATAACATGTTCAGGCTAGATGAAAGGTTGTGAATTGTGGTGATTAAATACCTATAGACAGCAGCTCAGACTCTTTACAGCATGGATGAATGCAAATGTGTGGAAATTATATGAAATTTCAGAACTCAGTTTGTTCCCAAGTCTTTTATTGCAGTAACTTGATTGACAGGAAACATAGTTTCTGATTGCTTCCCTAATATAGACTCCTTTTTCAGGAGCTCACTTACCTGGAAAACTTATTCAGAGCAACACCTGAGGAAAAGATTATCTGTCATTTTCTATTGCTCCCAGTTTTGGAGTATGCTTCTCTTATCTGTCTTTTATCTGTGTGTGTCTATCTATCTACCTTCCTTTTGATCTTTTGATCTAGTTACTTATTGTTTTGAGATAAAACTAAGCCATGACAGACACTCTAAGTCCATTGTGTTGTGATGATTGTGCTACAGAAAACGGTAGTGTTTTCAGTAACTGTAATAGATCTTACACAATTAAAGAAAACAAGTTTCAGGGTGCAGGTTAACTGCTGACCCTACAAAAGGTCTGACTACAGAATTCTTCAGGAGCTGCAGCAGGAAATTAGAGGAGAAACTAAATGCCATATTCAGAGATCCTTGAGGCTCCTTAGTGAAGGAAAGGATATGACAGGAAATAGTTGAATTATGGGCTGTGTCACTGCTGAATATTTTAATTTTGAGAGTTATTAGTGAGTAGCAGTGTAGGAAGAAGGTATATGTAGGGATCACACTCTTCTCTCTGAAGCATCACTAAAATAGTTAGCAGACATTGAACAAAACTGAAGAGGCTTGTAGAAAACACCGTTATTATGATTAAGAATCAGAAGAAAGGACAGTTGAGTGGCTCTTAGGGGTACTAGGAACCTGGGTAACAAAAGAATTTTCCATTTGTTGAAAGGATTTTAGTATATCTTTTTTTATTATATGAATTTATGATTTGCTTAACTGAACAGTACTTTCTGAGGTTACCGCCTCCTAATGTGTAACAAGTTCAGAGGTATTATGTATGAACAAAGACTGAGTGATGTAGTCACTCTAAGTTATGATCACAAATGCCTGTGGAAATATTCAAATCCAGAGAGATAAAAAGAATAGAGATTAAAAAAGTCTTATGGGCCCATCTGTGCATGAACATTTTTAAGAGTCCATGAATCACTTTCTTTAGGAAAAGATGTTGGTCACTCAAAGTAGTCATGGAACAGCAGTAGAAAAGAGCAACAGCTTGGCAGAGTTTTAGGACTATCAATGTGCATTTCCATGGAGTGAAAATCCCAACTTTTCACAAAGCACAATAGGAAGCATCATACAGTAATGATGTATTTCACCTCTGTTAAACAATGGTGTGATGAAAATATTTCAGCCAATACCAGAAGTAAAACAACAAGCCACTAGTCCTTGTTACATGCTGGGGATTTTTCAGATGATCATTTTCCTAAGTATGTCCGGTAGTCAAAATACTTCACCCCAGCTGTGAGTCTGCATGTTCATTCAGGAGCTGATGCTCACTAGACATGGGACACAGAATGCTGTTTAAGTGGGAAAGCTGCATGTTACACTGTCCACATCCTATTATGTGCATACCCTGCAGTGGTGGACATGCACACACTCTTGGGTGTCAACTGTGAGACAGTAAAAGTTGTCAGTTTATCTATCATGGGATTATGTCTGCAATTTATAAGTAGTTTGGCTTCTTGCTGATGTGGGTATCTTGCTTGTGGCCTAGGCTGTACTGCCAGCCAAATTGCAATGCTTGTGTAGGTGGGTAGGTGTCCACCTAACATGAAACATCGCTGTTAGTAATAGAGTGGAACAAAAAAAAGATAGGTGCAGTGGCCTTTAATGCACTTGCTGTCTTACAATCTCATTTGATAGGTGCAAGTGAACCTGAAATATACTGCATGAAGCACAATTTATTCAGCAGCAAGAAAGATTAAATGGTATGATTAATAGACATTTCACTTCTGTATCTGCCATCACAGCCCATCAATGTAGGAATAATAATATATCATGCAATAAAAAGTCTATTATAAGGTGATTAAATCAAGCAGTGATTATTTAAATTTGGGGTTGTTTGGAAAGTTTGTCTATGTAATTACCCAGGTATATTTTTTTAAGTATTGAAATATACCGAGTCATTGAATTGTTAGGGTTGGAAGAGACCTCAGGGATCATCTACTTCCAACCCCCCTGCCATGGGCAGGGACACCTCACACTAGATCAGGTTGCCCAGAGCCACATCCAGCCTGGCCTTAAAAACCTCCATGGATGGGGCTTCTATCACCTCCCTGGGCAACATGTTCTAGTGTCTCATCAACCTCAGAGAGAAAAACTTACTCCCAACATCCAATCTGAATGTATCCATTTCTATTTTTTTTTCCCATTCCCCCTAGTCCTATCATTACCTGACACCCTAAAAAGACCCTCCCCAGCTTTCTTATTGGCCCCTTTCAGATACTGGAAGGCCACAATAAGGTCTCCTCAGAGCTCTTCTCGGTGCCCCAGCTTTTTCAGTCTGTCCTCATAGGAGACATTCTCCAACCCTCTAATAATTTTCATGGCACTTCTCTGGACATGCTCCAGCATGTCCAGATCCATCCTGTAATAGGGGCTCCAGAACTGGACACAGTACTCCAGGTGGGGGTCTCACCAAAGTGGAGTAGAGGGGGAAAATCACCTCCCTTGACATGCTGGCTATGCTTCTTTTCATGCAGCCCAGAATGTGATTGGCTTTATTGGCTGCAAGTGCACACTGGTGGCTCAGGTTGAGCTTCTTATCCACCAGCATCCCCAGGTCCTTTTCTTCAGGGCTGCTCTCAAGCCAGTCACTGCCCAGCCTATATTGGTGCTTGGGGTTGTCCTGACCCAGATGCCAGACCTTGCATTAGGTCTTGTTGAACCTCATGAGGTTGTCATGGGTCCACCTCTTCAGCCTATCAAGGTCCCTCTGGATGGCATCCCTTCCCTCCAGCATGTCTGCTGCACCACACAGCTTGGTGTCATCAGCAAACCTGCTGAGGGTGCACTCAATGCCACTGTCCATGTCACCAACAAAAATATTAAACAAGGCTGGTCCCAGTACTGATCCCTGAGGGACTCCACTTGTCACTGGACTCCACTTGGACATGGACCCATTGACAGACACCCTTTGGGTGTGGCCATCAAGCCAGTTCTTTATCCACTGAATGGTCCATCCACCAGGTTTTTCAGGCAGGATTTGCCCTCGGTGAAACCATGTTGATTGTACTCAATTATCTCTTTGTTATTCTTCTGCCTCAGCAGTGCCTCCAGGAGGATCTGCTGCATGATCTTACTGGGCACAGAGGTGAGACTGACTGGCCTGTAGTTCCCTGGGTCATCCCTCTTTTCCTTCTTGAAAATGGGGATTATTTTTCCCCTTTTCCAGTCAGTGGGGACCTCCCCACACTGCCATGACCTTTGGAATATAATAGAAAGTGGTTTAGCAACCTCATCTGCCAGTTCCCTCAGCACCCATGGATGGATCTCATCAGGTCCCATGGACTTGAACATTTTCAGATTCTTCAGATTCACAATGGGCACTTCCTTCTTCCAGTCTCTGCCATTATCTTCTGTGATCCTGGGAGTGTGGCTAGAGCCCTTGCCAGTGAAGATTGAGGTAAAGAAGTCATTGAGAACCTCAGCCTTCTCCATGTCACTTGTCACCAGTTCACCTGTTTCTTTTCTGAGGGGGCCCATACATTTCCTATGTACTAATACACCTATAGAAATTTTTATTGTTCCACTTGATCTCCCCAGCTAGATTTAACTCAAACTGAGCTTTAGCTTTTCTAACCAGGTCTCTTGCTGCTCGGGCAGCTTCCTTATGTGCCCCTCATTACAGCTCTCCCTTCTTCCACTCTCTCTAAAGTTTCTTTTCATGTGCCAGCAAGTCCAAGAGCTCCTTGCTCATCCGGGCAGGTCCCCTAGCATTCTTTCCTGCTTTCCTCTTTGTGGGTATACTTTGCTTCTGGGCATGGAGAAGGTGATCCTTGAATACTGACCAGCTGTCAGCCCTCTTCCCTCTAGGGCTTTGTCCCCTGATACTTTGGCCAGCAGATCCCTGAAGTGATCAAATTCTGCATGCCTAAAGACCAGGGTTGTAAGCTTAGGATATGTCCTCCTAGTTGCCCTGAGGATCTTAAATTGTGCTGCTTCATGGTCACTGCAGCCAAGGTTATCCCTGAGCCTCACACTGGTGACCAGCCCTTCCCTATTGGTGAGAACAAGGTCCAGCATAGCACCTTTTCTTGTTGCTTCCACCTGTCAGGGTGGTTGAAATCCCCCATGAAGACAAGGGCCTGTGAATGCGAAGCCACTTCTGTTTGTCTGTGGAGGATCTCATCTGCTTGGTTCTGCTGGTCAGGTGGCCAGTAGCAGACCCCTACAGTAACATCACCTTCCCCTGTCTTCCCTTTAATCTTCACCCATATGCTCTCCACCAGCTCATCATCCTTGGCCAGGTGGAGCTCCACAGATTCCAGCTGGTCACTGATACAGAGAGCAACACCTCCTCCCCTCCTACCCTGCCTGTCCTTCCTAAAGAGCTTGTATCCATCTATCTCTACATTCCAGTCATGGGAATCATCCCACAAAGTTTCAGTAATAGCCGCTATGTCATAGCATCCTGGCAGTGCAGTGGCCCTTAATTCATCCTGTTTACTGGCCAAGCTGTGTGCATTTGCATAGAGGCACTTCAGCTGGGCTGGCCATGCCACCCTCTTAGGTGAATCCCCCTTGATTCTCTTGGGCTGTCCCAGTGTTTCGTCCTTGGCTTGCCTCAGGGCAACAAGTGGTGAGCCCTTGATAGCACTTCAATCCCTCTGCCTCTGATGAGCTGTTACAGGCAAGCATGAGATTAATAACCCCTTCCCCCTCTGAATCCAGTTTAAAGCCCTATCAATGAGCCCTGCCAACTCCTGCCCTAGAATCCCTTTCCCCCACTCGGACAGGTGCATCCATGCTTGCAACTCTGGTGCCCTGTAAACTGAGCTGTTATTGTAAAATCCAACCCCCTGTCAATGACACCAGTCCTGGAGCCATGAATTGACCTGTTGTCTCTACCTTAATATTCCCTCATCCATTACTGATGTCAGAGAGATGAAGAGAACACAACTTGAGCTCCCGATTCCTTTAGCAGTTGCCCCCAAGGTTCTAAAGTCTCTTTTAATTGATTATGAGTCTCTCATTACCTCATCATCACTACCCACCTGAAAAAACAGAAGTGGGTAATAGTCCAAAGGACACACAAGGGTGGGAAGTTTACCTATGACATCCTTTACCCAGGCACCAGGAAGACAGCAGACCTCTCTATGAAGTGGGTCCAGTCTGCATATCAGGCCCTCCACTCTCTCAGCAGGGAGTTACCTGGCCTTCGATTTTTCAATGACCCTTTTGATTTTTGTTTTCAGGGTCAGCTTTTATGGCTGGCCTGAGGTGAGTCAGCCGTGGTGGCACTTCTGGCCTTTGTGGTGCTTTTGGGCTTTGTGAGCCCTCATCCTTGCTCACAACCAGTCCATCATGCAGAGCCTCATACTTGTTCTGCAAGGGCACTGTAAGTAGTGTGCTTCTTAAAGGAGCATGTGTGCTCCATTTATATTGTTTGTTCATTGGGTAGTGACCTCTTCCCATTGATTCTGCACATGTGAGTTACTACAGTTACCACAGGAAGTCTGGGGGGCTTGCTGATGAGAGGATATCAAATCCTCTGTTCCAGTAAGAGTTGATTCCAGTTCTGTATTCATAAAGATCAGTTTGTGAAAGTCATCAATTTCTCTCTCACTCTCCCTGACGCTTCTTAACCTACTCATCTCTTCCCTGAGCTCTATCACTTCATCCTGAAGCTGTGCCAACTGGCTGAGCAGGTCGAAAACATGCTCGCACCGCACACACCCATAGTCAGTGTTGTACCCTGTTGTCTGTGAAAGGCTGTGGCATTCCTCACAACCTATGGCCTGGATGCCAATATCTATTTCTTGGGTTCAGAGAGCACAGTCTTCCTCTTCCGAGTAGCCACCATCATGCCTTTGGTAAAACTGAAGCACATTGTGTCCTGCCCACATGCCCTGCTCGTGCCAGCTACTGAGCTAGTTCAAAAGGAGCCCCTGGGTACCCTCAGCCTCTACCTGCTCTCCCTGGGCCTGTTAGCCTGCCTGCACCAATGGCCAGGCACTCCCAGCTGTCTGACCAAGCCCCCTCCCTCTCGCACCCCAGTCTCTGGGTTCCAAGGAGCAAGAAGGCTGTTGTCTCACAGCTCGCTGTCTGAGATCCTCCGCCGGTGTCGCCGGGTTTAGATCTCCTGCAGCTTCTCAAGGAACACCCCCAGCCACGTCACCTTTTCAGGCAGGCTGGCTAGAGATGCCTAGTCGTGTTGGGTTGCCTCTTCCCACCCCCTCTCTCTCAGTTTCTCTGTCTCCAGGAGCCCTCTTTTCCCTTCTCTCGGTCTCAGCACAACGTGGAGCTAGCCAGTGCTCATGCAGTCGCCTCGCAGCTCACAGTACTCACCTGTATTCATGGGTTCACTTCTCCGCATTTCACATATAAAGACAGTTAAGTGACTTAAGCACAGATCTAACATTTCCAACACAGCAATTCAAATTGGAAATACAGGTGCTGTGACCTGTGGTTTTCCCACAAATGGGATCCTGTGGCAGATTAGTCAGGTACTCACTACCTGATTTTCTGTCTGCCATCTTCCCAGATATTGTGGCTATAATTTAATCCTTGGCTCCCAGAGGGCTAGGGGGGCGCTCTTGTGCCCAGTCACTGGTCTGTAGCCTCTTCTGGGATTCAGTTCCCTTGGAGCTTTCCTCCTTTCTGCCTTGGTTCAGGTGCAAGGCCTGGGTGAGGTTGTTGGTCTACTAGAGAAGTTTCTTCAGCTGCTACTTGGGCAGCGTTTAGCTTTTGTTCCTGTCTGGGTGAGAACAAGGCTATAAAATACTCATATTAATATGAGTATTATATATATATATGAGTACTATATTATATATATATGAGTAATACTCATATTAATATGAGTATTATATATATATATGAGTACTCTTCATACTGGTATGAAGAAGTATTTAATACTGTGTTTGTATGCTTTTAGAATAGAATAGAATAAACCAGGTTGGAAGAGAGCTTCAAGATCATCGCGTCCAACCCACCTAATCAACTAAACCATGCAACCAAGCACCCTGTCAAGTCTCCTCCTGAACACCTCCAGTGATGGTGACTCCAACACCTCCACGGGCAGCCCATTCCAATGGGCAATCACTCTCTCTGTGTAGAACTTTTTCCTAACATCCAGCCTAAACCTCCCCTGGCACAGGTTGAGACTGTGTCCTCTTTGTTCTGGTGCTGGTTGCCTGGGAGAAGAGACCAACCTCCACCTGTCTACAGCCTCCCTTCAGATAGTTGTAGAGAGCAATAAGGTCTCCCCTGAGCCTCATCCTCTCCAGGCTAAGCAACCCCAGCTCCCTCAGCCTCTCCTCATAGGCCTTGTGTTCCAAACCCCTCACCATCTTTGTTGCCTTTCTCTGGACACGTTCCAGCAAGTCAACATCCTTCCTAAACTGAGAGGCCCAGAACTGGACACAGGACTCGAGGTGTGGCCTAACCAGTGCAGTGTACAGGGGCAGAATGACCTTCCTACTCCTGCTGGCCACACTCTTCCTGATGCAGGCCAGGATGCCATTGGCCCTCTTGGCCACCTGGGCACACTGCAGGCTCATGTTCAGCCTACTATCGACCAGTACCCCCAGGTCCCTCTCTGCCTGGCCACTCTCCAGACATTCTGACCCCAGCCTGTAGCACTGCATGGGTTTGCTGTGGCCAATGTGCAGAACCCGGCACTTGGATGCATTAAATCTCATACTGTTGGATTTTGCCCATCTCTCCAGCCTATCAAGGTCCCTCTGCAAAGCCCCTCTACCCTCCAGCAGATCAACTCCTGCCCCCAGCTTGATGTCATCATTCTATTGTTATTATTTTAATTAAAGTACTTTCAGTTTTGTTTTCCAATTCATAGATGTCTCTCCCTTATTACCTTTCTCTTCCCCATTGGGAAGGGAAAGGGGTTAATAGATACCATCTGTCACTCATCTAGTGGCCAGCCCAGTCCTAACCCATTAGAGAATATCAGCTGGATTTCAATTTTACTAAATTTTTGTCACCTTAGGAGGGTTTAAATGTAGTTTTCTTAATTGCTGAAAAATTAAATCAGAAATGTAAGTATTATTAAATATTATTAGTTTAATGTCAGTTACTTTCAGGGTTCAACATTTGGAATTACAATTTGCTCATTCAGATAACATAAATGACATTTGTTGCAATTACATCTCAGTTAGCAGGCCAGTATTTCAAAATCCTATTACACAAAGGGATTTTATCTATTTAATCTTGTAATGTTCTCAAAGAGAATTTTGTTATATTGTCTTGATCAAGATCCAAAAAAGCTCCAAAAGCTTTTATGTTATTTTTTTTTTACATCTGATTGCTATTGTTTAGGAAAAGAATAAAAAAAAGGGGAGGGTGGGGAGGGAGTCCTAGACACCATCATCCCACTTAGTTTTTGTATTGCTACTATTTAACAGCTGCAATAAAATAAAATTATTGCTAATTGCTTCTGCACATAGGTGTGTTAAAGAATTACTCTCTGAAAAGCAGAAGACTTGTATTTCAATTAAAAATTCTAAAGCAGAAGTCACATTTTAGTTGCTTCTCATCAGTATTCATTCTTATCAGTTACTAGAGCATTCAGCTAACCCTTAATCAGTTCACATTTTGGAACTTTCCTATTTATGGAAGCTATTTGTGGGGTAAAGGAGGGAGGATGATACATGGAAAGAATTATTCACCTCTTATCTCTGCTGTAGAGAATTCTTACATACAAGATAATTCCTGGTTTTAACTAATATATAGTTTGATTTCTGCCCACAGCAAGATAGAAACTATTTTTTCCCCTTCCTTTGGTGCTATCTGTAGCTCCACTGTTTCTGTGTTTCTATTAACATTAGGCATGTGAGAAATACAGCTAAAGTAGTACTTTTCCACTATCATCACATCTGAGGTGGACACTAGGCTACCTTATTTCAAGGAATGCTGGTCTCAGAGTGTTCATTTGTATCCACCCTGTTTAATTGTAACTCTGGAGGGAAAGGTAGTGTATTTTGACTCACACTGGAAGCAAAACCTGTGTATTTGTATGGCCAAAATGAAATACTGACATTGGCCAGGTTTTTTTTTTCCCCCAGCATTTAGATATCCTAGATGACACAAATCCAATTGCTTTTCATTCACTCATAAATAAAGCATGGAACAGATGTGTGAAATTTACAAGCTGCTGGAGAAGGAGATGGTGTTTGTAGTCTGTCTTTTGCCCTTCATTGATAAAGATAAGAGAAAGCTAAACTGAGTTGCTTCCTCTGCCTGAGGCATTTTGAACTCGTCTTCCCCTGTGTCTGAAGGATGCTCTGTGTTTCTGTGCAGAGCAGTATTGTTCAGCTGCTCATAGCTACACCTCTAGTTTCTTTGAGATTATGGTAGAGGAAGGTGCCGTAAGAGAGGAGAGTGAGTGCTAGGATGGTTGTGTTTTAAGAAAACAATAAGCATTATGCTGAGAGCACAGAGCAACCCCTTTTCATCTACTGTATCTTATGCCTGAAGGATAGATTGAACTCCTCTTCTGCAACCTCCAGAAATGCATACCCTCTTTAGTTTATCTGACAGTTATGGATGCACTGCCAAGGGCACTCCCTATTTTGGATGACTGCATCTAAAGCCTCTCCACTGCCCTCAGTTCCCTGTCAGGGCTCCTCTAGGCTCTGAGCTGCTGCTTCTGCAAGAGTGACACTTTGCACTAGCTTTCTCCCTTTCTCAACCACCGCAAATACCAAAATAAGCAAACAAAAATTTCACCTAGTTGTGACCTCCTGTCCTTCCTTCTTGGGTTCCACACCAGAAATTGACCTTTTCCCCAAACCACAGTGAGGATGCAGCTAGCAATGTACCTTCAGAATATACTCTGTGTTAGTGGGAGGAGCGGTAAGATTTCACTCAAAGTGGAGGCTGGTGTGGTGGAAAAAGGCTTTTCAGAAGTCAGTGTCAGCTTGTCCATTATATACTTTGCAGGTTTGACATGGTATGTGACGATTTTGCAACATGTTGCTGACTTGAACTTGTGATTAGTGAGGTGGCTTATGTACCCACATGCTTGTTATTTTTCTTCATGGCTATTGTTGCCTTGTTTTCTTGTTGGAAAATCACCATGGCATGGGTAAAAGAAAGAAATTTAGCAACTTTAGTTTTCTCCATACTTACACATTGATGGTTTTTATTTTTATATTTTTCCCCAGGGAACATATTTTGAAATTTAAATATTTATTCATAAGCAGTAAGAATGTACTTCTAATTATTGATATGGATGATGTCCGTGGTCTGGAGAAGAGAAAACTCTGAGGTGACCTTATTGTGGCCTTCCAGTATCTGAAAGGGGCCTACAAGAAGGCTGGGGAGGGACTTCTCGGGATCGCAGGTAGTGATAGGACTAGGGGGAATGGAATGAAGCTGGAGGTGGGGAGATTCAGGCTGGACGTGAGGAGGAAGTTCTTCACCATGAGAGTGGTGAAGCCCTGGAATGGGTTATCCAGGGGGGTGGTTGAGGCCCCATCCCTTGAGGTGTTTAAGCCCAGGCTGGATGAGGCTCTGGCCAGCCTGATCTAGTGTAGGGTGTCCCTGCCCATGGCAGGGGGGTTGGAACTAGATGATCCTTGTGGTCCCTTCCAACCCTGACTGATACTATGATCCAGTTTATTAACCTGGTTTGCTGTCCCAGCCCACATTTGTTGCTACAAAATATAAGTATAGGAAATAACAGCAAGCTTTCCAGTTTTCTTAGAAGTTTTTGTACTGCTCTTGATCAGAGGCTCATTTAGGCATTACAAGTGAAAAGGTTCTTGCATAACTTTAAAAAGGAGAAGCAATATTATGGATTAATACATTTTTTGATCTTAACTGTAGAAGAACATTTCACCAGACCAAAGTTCCAGCTTCACTTGTTGGCTTTGCAGGGTATTTGTGGACACAGGTGGTGGAGGAACCAACAAGGAGATGTGCACTGCTGGACCTTGTATTAACTAATAAAAAAGGACTGTTTGGGGACATTAAGGTTGGGAACAGCCTTGGTGACAGTGACCATGACATGGTGGAGTTTAGTATTTTATAAGCTAAAAGAAGGGCAGTTAGTAGGATTACAATCCTAGACTTCTGCAGGGCTAGCTTTGTACTTGTCAGAGATGTACTTGCAGGAATCCTATGGCCTAAGACTCTGGAGGGTAAAGGAGCTCAAGAAAGTTGGTCAATTTTTAAATGCCACTTCCTCCAAGCCCAAGATAGGTGTGTTCCCTTTTGTGAAAAATGGGATAGATGTGCTAGGAGACCTGCATGGATGAGCAAGGAGCTTCTGAAAGAAATCTCGTGGAAGGAAGAAATTTACAGTTCGTGGAAGAAGGGACTTGTCACTTGGGAGAGTTATAGAGAAGTTGTCAGGTCATGTAGGAAGGCAACAAGGAAGGCCAAAGTCTGACAACTAAAAATAGCAAAGGAAGTTAAAGAGAACAAGAGCTTCTTTAAATATATCAGTAGGAAAAGAAGGAACAGGGAAAGTGTAGGCCCACTGCTGAATGAGGTGGCAGCCCTCATAATTGAGGATTCAGAGAAGGCAGAGTTGCTGAATACCTTCTTCTAAGATCAGACCCTGTGAACTCCAGACCCTGGATGAAGGAGAGAAAGCCTGGAGGTGGGCAGAACTTCTGCTAGTCAGTGAAGACTGTGTTAGAGATCAGTTTCATTAATTGAATATACACAAGTCCTTGGGCTTTTGACATTGTGTCCTATAACATCCTTGTGAGCAAGCTCAGGAAGAGCTAGATGTAAGAGATAGAAGTGAGATAGAAGAACAGTGAGATGGATTAGGTGCTGGTTACAAAATAGAGTGCAATGAGTGGTGATCAGTGGTGCCAAGTCTAACTGGAGAACTGTAATTAGAGGAGTCCACACACACACACACACACATCAGTCCTGGGTCCAATCCTGTTCACTGTTCAACATCTTCATCAGTGACATTGATGAGGGGACAGTGTCTGCTCAGCAAGTTTGCTGATGATACCAAACTGGGAGGCTTGGCTGATACTCCTGAAGGCTGTGTGGCCATTTCAGCAAGACCTGGACAGACTGGAGAGCTGGGCAGAGAGGAACCTAATCAGGTTCAACAAGGATAAGTGCAGAGTCCTGTACTTGGGAAGGAATAATAAACTGCACCAGTACAGATTAGGAGGTGATCTCCTGGAGAGCAGCCCTGTGGAGAAGGAGCTGGGAGTCCTGGTGGACATCAAGTTCTCCATGGGACAGCAGTGTGGCCTTGTGGCCAAGATGGCCAATGGGACACTGGGGTGTATTAAGAAGTGTGTGTTGAGCAGATCATCTACTCTGCCCTAGTGAGACCTCACCTGGAATATTGTGTTCAGTACTCAGCTCCCCATTTCAGGAGGGACAGGGATCTACTCGAGAGAGTCCAATGGAGGACTGCAAGGATGATTAAGGGACCAGACCACATGCCTTATGAGGAAAGGCTGAGAGATCTGGGACTGTTTAGTGTGGAAAGAAGACTGAGAAGGGATCAATTAAATCTATACAAATAAAAAGGCTAGGTGTCTTCTTACTTGTGCCATGTGAGGACAAGGGGCAGTGGATCTAAACTACAGCACAGGAAGTTCCACCTGAATATGAGGAAGAACTTCTTTACTGTAAGGGTCACTGGAGCACTGGAACAGGCTCCCCAGAGAGGTTGTGGAGTCTCCTTCTCTGGAAACTTTCAAGGTCTGTGTGGATGCATTCCTGTGTGACCTGTGCTAGATTACATGATCCTGCTCTAGCTGGGGATTTGGACTTGAAGGTCTCCAGAGGTCTCTTCCAACCCCTAACATCCTGTGGTCCTGTGATCCTGTAATATGAAACCATTTCATTTTTCTTCTTTTTTTTTTTTTTTATATCAGCTGATTAAATCAGGTACTTTGCATCTCTATTGGGCTGTCTGAAACACCATACTTTGCACAAAGAATCCAAATGGTCAAAATCCACCAAAACAAAATAGGGCACATTGTGACTGAAATGGAATTGATTTTCAGCTGCTGCTCACTGCATGGAAGTTGGACTAGATGACCTTTGAAGGTCCCTTCCAACCTAAACAATTCTATGTTTCTCAAAGGAATTATCCAAATTATGGTTTGGCAGGCATACCTCCTTTTGTTTCTGTGTCCAACACATGATCACATAGTGCTTAATACAAGGTGCATGCTGTCTCTACCAGGCTTTGATCTACCAAAAAAGGGAAAAAAAAAGGCAAAGAAAATGAAAATTAATCTCTTTTTGATGACTCAATGTACTTCAATTTTATAGTATGCTTTTTCCCCCCTTCTATATGGTTTACTGTGCCATCAGTGCAATTGGTAACCCACTGTGTAAATTCCTTTCTCTTGTTTTCTTGTAGCAATCAAATTATTTACTGCTTTTCACTAAAGACATTTAATTTGTCCCATTTTTATATTTGACACAGCCGTCTCATAGAATCACAGCGATAGAATAGTAGAATGGACCTCTGGAGGTCACAGTATCACAGTATCACAGTATCACTAAGGTTGGAAGAGACCTCAAAGATCATCGAGTCCAACCTGTCACCACAGACCTCATGACTAGACCATGGCACCAAGTGCCACGTCCAATCCCCTCTTGAACACTTCCAGGGATGGTGATTCCACCACCTCCCTGGGCAGCCCATTCCAATGGTGAATGAATCTCTCAGTGAAGAACTTTCTCCTCAGCTCGAGCCTAAACTTCCCCTGGTGCAGCTTGAGACTGTGTCCCCTTGTTCTGGTGCTGGTTGCTAGAGAGAAGAGGCCAACCCCTTCCTGTCTACAACCACCCTTCAGGTAGTTGTAGAGCAATGCGGTCACCCCTGAGCCTCCTCTTCTCCAGGCTAAACAATCCTAGTTCCTTCAGCCTCTCCTCACAAGGCTTGTGCTCAAGGCCTCTCACCAGCCTTGTTGCCCTTCTCTGGACACATTCATGATGTCCTTCCTAAACTGAGGGGCCCAGAACTGGACACAGTACTCAAGGTGTGGCCAAACCAATGAAGAGTACAGGGGCACAATGACCTCCCTGCACCTGCTGGCTACACTATTCCTAATGCAGGCCAGGATGCCATTGGCCTTCTTGGCCACCTGGGCACACTGCTGGCTCATGCTCTGCCAGCTGTCAATTAGCACCCCCAGGTCCCTCTCTGTTTGGCAGCTGTCCAGCCATTCTGACCACACCCTATAGCTCTGCATGGGGTTGTTGTGGCCAAAGTGCAGCACCCGGCACTTGGACTTGTTGAATGCCATCCCATTGGACTCTGCCCATCTGTCCAGTCAGTCGAGGTCCCTCTTCAGGGCCCTTTGACCCTCTAACTGACCAACATCTGCTCCCAACTTGGTGTCATAAGTCATCAAGTCATAAGGTCATCAAGTACAGCCCCCCTGCCAGAGTAGGTTAACCTAGGGCAGGTCACATAGGAATGCATCCAGATAGGTCTTGCAAGTCTCTAGAGATGGAGACATGACAATTTCTCTGGGCATCCTGTACCAGTGCTCTGACACTATTACAGTAAAGAATTTTTTTCCCCATATTGAGGTGGAACTCTCTGTCTTCCAGCTTGTATCTATTGCCTCTTGCCCATTGAAAAGCCACTAGCACCTTCTTCTTGACACCCACCCTTCAGATATTTATAAAAATTAATGAGATCCACTCTCACTCTTCTCTTTTCCAGACTAAATAGCTCCAGGTCTCTCAGCCATTCTTGATAAGAAAGATGTTCCTGTCCCTTAATCATCCTCATAGCCCTCCATTGGATACAGTATTTTCCTGTCCCTCTTGAACTGGGGAGCTGAGAACCGATGTTGGGCATCTCTCCTTTTCCTGAAAGTTTCCCCAGGTTAAGTAAGTTGGTGTTTTGAAATGCTAATACATGGGCAGTGGCTTACATGAGCACTGTTGTCTTGCTAAGCACAATTAGTCTCTTTTTTTTTTTTTTTTGATGTTTTGGTATTAAGAAGAATGAAGAAATAGGAAAAGGTCAAAATTATGCATAATCAAAGATTATCTGCTTGTCAGGGTTGGGTGTTTTTTGGTTTGGTTTTTGTTGGTTTTGGTGGGTTTTTGGGGGAGAGAGAGGGATGTAGGGGAGGGCATTTATGTATTTTTTTTAAAAAAGCTTTCTGGTAGATAGGTGGCAATTTATCCTCCAGACAGCTCTCTGGCTCTGTCAGACATGACCCACAGAGCTTCTGACAGCTTGTATGTCAGTTCTGTTTCTTGTATTGCTACTTAATCTTACTTGGAAAATAAAGAGGAACAGTGGAGAAATCACAGGGGACTCAAATACATCTCTAAGAGCATCTCCAGAAACATCAAAAAATGTTGATTTGCAATGACTTCAAGAGAAGAGATCCTGCAAAGTCACAGGAGCACACATAGGTTTGTGTTAGGCATTGGAATTATGTGTGAGAACGCACTTGGTTTCAAACACCAGAAACAGAAAGTTGAGACATGATGGTATACAAAATAGAGTGTAACTAGCTCTAACTACAGGCTTTTGTTGTTGTTTAGCCCCATCCACCAAGGAAGCATCACACAGCCACTTGTTTTCAGAACAAATGCAAAACACAGCCCCCAGACATAACTGTCAGAACTTTAAAAGATCTGTGAATCTTTGTTCAAGATTAAATACTTTCCCCTAATAATTTTGACTAGTTCATCAATAGCAAGCCATTTCCAGATGCATTGATTACAGGAAACAAACCCATGTGTCTTTCCTACACATCATCACGGATACCAAGTCTATAATACTTGAAAAAGAATTAACAGTGATTTTGGCCTTCTGTCCTGTACAGAAGAGGAAATGCCTGGGAAAAAAAAGTGTTTCAAATATGCAGAAGACCATCTGTGACTTATTTGAAGTGCTGCAAACTCTTAGTTTGAACTGCAGCTTGGAAAATAGTGTTGGAGAGGACCTTGGCCAACTCAGCAGGCATACAGAAGGGTCAGTGCTTCAAACATTATTCAACTCCATATAGCTCAAAGCATGTACTGCCACTCTGATTGGAATCAGGATTTTGCAACAGACTATCTTATATATCTGATTAGCTGATTTAAATAAATTGATCCAAAGGTTTTATTCTTGTTTTCAACTTCAAGGAAGTCTGTTAAGATGACTAACCTCTTTGGCGAGCAGCTCACTGAATTGCTGGCCCTGTAGTTTGCAGCATTTTTTGGCCAAGGACTGTATCACAGTATCACAGTATCACCAAGGTTGGAAGAGACCTCGAAGATCATCGAGTCCAACCTGTCACCACAGACCTCATGACTAGACCATGGCACCAAGTGCCACGTCCAATTCCCTCTTGAACAGCTCCACAGCCGGTGACTCCACCACCTCCCTGGGCAGCACATTCCAATGGCGAATCACTCTCTCAGTGAAGAACTTTCTCCTAACCTCCAGCCTACACTTCCCCTGGTGCAGCTTGAGACTGTGTCCCCTTGTTCTGGTGCTGGTTGCTAGAGAGAAGAGGCCAAACCCCTTCCTGGTTACAACCACCCTTCAGGTAGTTGTAGAGAGCAATGAGGTCGCCCCTGAGCCTCCTCTTCTCCAGGCTAAACAATCCTAGTTCCTTCAGCCTCTCCTCACAAGGCTTGTGCTCAAGGCCTCTCACCAGCCTTGTTGCCCTTCTCTGGACACATTCATGATGTCCTTCTGAAACTGAGGGGCCCAGAACTGGACACAGTACTCAAGGTGTGGCCAAACCAATGAAGAGTACAGGGGCACAATGACCTCCCTGCACCTGCTGGCTACACTATTCCTAATGCAGGCCAGGATGGCCTTCTTGGCCACCTGGGCACACTGCTGGCTCATGCTCTGCCAGCTGTCAATTAGCACCCCCAGGTCCCTCTCTGTTTGGCAGCTGTCCAGCCATTCTGACCACACCCTGTAGCTGTGCATGGGGTTGTTGTGGCCAAAGTGCTGCACCCGGCACTTGGACTTGTTGAATACCATCCCATTGGACTCCGCCTATCTGTCCAGTCAGTCGAAGTCCCTCTTCAGAGCCCCTTTGACCCTCTAACTGACCAACATCCGCTTCCAACTTGGTGTCATCTGCAAATTTGCTGATGACTGTCTCAATCCCCCCATCCATGTATTGCATGTTTTGCTAGTAACCTTTTCTTGAATAGCCTTAGCAGAAGAGTTTGGTGGGCTGTACATGAATTCTGTGTTGCTTTTTTTAGCCCATCTATCCTTTTGTTCAGCAAATCACTCCAAAGCCAGATGAGCTTGTTGAAGCGCACATGGCCAACAACTTTCAGTCAGCAAGCCAGTCTGTGCTGGCAAAAGTCTGGAGATCTGCAAATATTGATGTTGGAAAAAAAAATAAAAACAACAAAAAATGCCACAAACCAAACCAAACCAAACAAACTCCCACAACAACAACAAAACCCAACCCAACCCAACAAAAACAACCCCAAAAAACAACCAAACAAAAAAAATCCCCAAACCACCGATTGTCCCCTTTTCCTGCTGTAGCTCACCACAAGCATTTGATATAGTTCTTGACTACATTTTTCACATGAAGAGCTTCATAGGGATGTCTCTGCCAGTATGAAGAGAAATTAAGTTCTTTAAGGAGTCAGTGGGGGTAAGATTTGTTGTTGATTATGTGTTTGACTGTCCCATGCAGTTGTGTATAACATTACACATCATTAAAGTGGGATGAAGAAAGAGCAGTCATTCAATTTGTCAAAAAAAATAAGAGAGTAAAATCTTTTAATGCTAATCCAGACATTCAGCTTAAAATGTCTGAACAGGCTACAGAAGTTATGTGATCTACAAAATGAGAAGCTGGAATGTTGATCTTTTTTCCTTTGCCTATTTCCAGAGATAATCCAACAATACGTATTTATTTCAATATAGTATTATGTTCCATCAACATAACATAATCCTGTAAGCTCATTTTTAGTATTACTCAAAATTGGTTAATAGGCATGTTTTGGCATGCCTAAGAAAAATCTTAATGCTACTATTTCTGAAAAAAATCATATTTCTACCGTTTAAACACCTATTGTGCATAGTTTGTTATCTTTAGACTGGTGGACAAATGGGAATAAGACAGCTAATAAGTAGGTTTTAAGAGAGGATGTGCAGAAACATGTCTTGTTTTATATGCAGGTATTTGAAGAAGCTGTTGAAACAGAAGCTGATTTCACTTGAAATGAAAGCTTGTGTTGAACCATCATATATTAAAAAAACAAACAAAAAACTTCCTGTATAATTTAGTTTTATAATCCAGAAAGCAAGTAAATTCTAGTACAGTATTTACTACTTCACAAATCAGTGCTTTTCATAGGAGATTCTTTCAATGTAAATGTTGTGTCAGGTTGATCTCTTTCATACATATTTTTGCTAAAAGTATGACGTGTATGAAAATGCCATTAATGTACCAGTACTTAGTCATACAAGAAACAGAACCTCCCAGTATCAAGAAAACTCACAGAAAATCCTTTTGTAAGGAAAAAAAAAATTGAGTATGTTGACTAAGCAGAATAGTAATAAAGCAAGCCTTTAGTCACATTGGCATTTTTAAGCAGAAAATGTACTTTTCTATAATCTCCATATGTACATTTCTATAATCTCCATATATCTACTAGCAGTGAATTTATTTATTTATTTATTTATTTATTTAAATTCTGGAGCAGCCAAATACTGTGCCAAATGATAAAGGAAAAAGTAAATTCTGTAAAGCACTTTTAAATAAACAGCAGGAATCATATATTATTCCATTCCTTAACAGGCAAACCTGTAGAAAAGTTGCATCAAAGTATTTACAGATATCCTTTTTTATTGTCTTTTAAATCCTTATCCTACAAGGCTTCTGGATTTTCATGCTTAATTTTAAGCAGATTAAAGATCATCCAATAATGAAAATAAAAAAAACAAAAATATTGATAATTATATCAAGTCCTGCATGTCTTCTTTCTCCCCATCTACAGCTGGAGGGCAGCCAGCTTCCTTATCATCCATCCTTCTTAACTCCAGGCTGAATGCAAAAAGGTTATACCTGTCACCTGGAAGTTGTACTCTGCAGAGAATGGTTTTCAAAACACTCACTTTAAAACATGTAATTATGCAAAACCCTCTAACCTCTAAACATTGAAACATTAAACTTGAAATTTTTTAATGATGGCAGATGCAAGCCCTTTATAGCATCTGTGTGAACCTCCACTTTTCCTGAGACTAATGTTCTTTACACTGACTGCTAAAATATTTTTTTTCCATTGGCATGTAAATTACTACATGTATTCAAATGAAATATTTATATTCAGTAGGTTCAAAGGGATTTGTATTATCATTCTGTTTTCTGTTGTATTGTCAGCCTCAGGAATTGATTGATTTAAAAATAAACACAGGAAGTCTGAATTTTTGGCAGAAATAAAAGTTGACACATATATGATATAAGATTGTGGTGTCTTTTCTAACCTCTCAGATCTTCCATTTCTTATAGCTTTATGCCAACAACTAGAATGTAAGAAGCCAAGGATGTCAAAGCCAACACTAGGTACTGATGTGACATTTTTTGGAATTCATTGCAAATACAAAGCTTACTTAATAAAGGCTTTTTGCCCCCCCCTTTAATGTCTTGATACACCATTACCTGTGTTAGACTAGATAGATAAACTTTGTAACTCTCAAAATGTATTACTGGCTAATTTTTCATAAATCACCAGAAATAGAAAGTTACTTCTGCTGGAGACTTCGCTGACTTGTGCATCTCTATCTTTTCCTAATGTTTGTTCTACCTCCATTTGACACAGATGTGCATTCAAGCTAATTAATGAAATATGCTTTGACTCAGCATGAAAAGGAGGCCAAAAATAAGGGCAGAAAGATGAAAATAGTATCCCATGTTATCTACCTGTTAGGTTTAAAAGACTATTTTTAAACAAACAAATAAAAAGTGCAATAAATGTGAATAGGTTAGTCCCTGAACCATATCGTTTTCTTTATCTTTGTGGAAGATTCTCTTTGCATATCTTAGATACAGCACCACAGTTTAGGAATGAAGTATAAGCATAAATGAAAATAATGAAAATCCATGCTTCAGTCCTTTGAAATTAAAGATAGTTGTAGCACAAAAATAGTTGGTTTCTTCTCTTTGTTGTGTCTTGCTTTTTCTGTGCATCTTAGACAAACACAGGATTAAATGTAGTCCAGTTATTTTTGTAACCTTTTTTTTTTTATTATTGGAAAATAGCTTTTCTGTGATCTAGTAAACACCTATCCCAGAGACAAAATGAGAGAAAACCCCACAAAACCTCCCAGAAATATTTTGGGAATGCTTGCTCATGAAAGATCATTACATATCCAAAAGGTAATGAAAAAATAAATAGAATTCCTCAAATGTATTTAGATTTGGCATAACCAATTCTATCTTTAGACATGCTGTAAGATATTGCCAAAGCACTCAGTCTAAGTGGATATATGACCAAAAAGGCAAGCATAAAAAAGTCATGTAAGGAAAAAATGACCTGATAAAAATGTTTCTACAGATTGAAATTGGTGAGTGGAAATATATTATCTCAGCCACATCTACATCTCAGGAATGTTTTTAAAATGCTTACTTATATATCCTTTTTGTACATGCTGAAGAAGATATATTTAACTTCTCCAGCTAGTGAACAAGGCTGCCAGCGTTTCAGGGAAAAACAGAAAGAATTATAAAGGGGCGTGGTGGATTTGTTAGCATTCTGTGTTGTTTAGATTTGATTGGTTTAGTTTTTTAACAGAGAAATATGTGTTGACAGTGCTATATCACAGAACAGAAAAAAGTGATAATGTTGGCTTATACAATGTAGTTATTTATGGAGAAATAAAAGGCTTGGCAAAAAACATACTTTTGTTTTTTTTTTCCCATTTAGCAGCATTTCTTTAATCATAAAACATGCATAGTTTTACCTGAAAGGTTCTGCCTTCCCTCTCAAGCTATGTGTTTTCTGAAATCCATTATTTACATCTACAAAAACCCAAACCAGCACACCAGAGGCTTTGATAGGAATTTCTTGGAAAATAACAACAAGGAAAGAAAACCCTAGACAAAAAACAACAAAAAAAATCAGCAAAGGATTTACTTTCCCCTTCAATAACTTTCCTTTATTGAAGGAATTAGAATAGTAGTGCATCTTTTCTGAAAGGAGTAACAAAACTATGGTAGAGGAGGGTAGATTTAGATTTAGTGTCAGGAAGAAGGTCTTCACTTGTAAGGGTGTTGAGATATTGGAACAGGTTGCCCAAGGCGTTGGTTGAAGTCCCATTCCTGGATGTTTTTAAGGCCAGGCTGGATGGGGCTTTGGGCAACCTCATCTAGTGGAAAGTGTCCCTGCCCATGGCTGGGGGGGTTGGAACTAGATGACCCTTGGGATCCCTTCCAACCCTGACAACTTTGTGATTCTGTGACATAGATAAAATAGTCTGTATGTGAATCTAAATATTTCCCCATCATTCAAGTGTAGCTAAGGTCCTTACGATTTAAATAATATCTAGAAAATATGTTCACTGTGTTACTATATGATTTGGGAGTGTTGATCTGCATGAGGGTAGGGAGGGACTTGGATAGATTGGATCAATGGGCCAGCATCAGCAGGATGAGCTTCAACAAGGCCAAGTGCCAGATCCTGCACTTGGGTCACAACAACCCCATGAAATGGTACAGGCTTGGGGAAGTGTGGCTGGAAAGCTGTCTAGTAGAAAGGGACCTGGGGGTTCTAATCAACAGTCAATTGAAAATGAACAAGCACTGTGCCCAGATGGCCAAGATAGCCAATGGCATCCTGGTTTGTATCAGAAATGCTGTGTCCAGCAGGAGTAGAGAGGTGATTGTCCCCTTGTACTCAGCTTTGGGGATGTTACACCTCAGGTATTGTGTTCAGTTTTGGGCACCTCAATACAAGTGAGATTTCAAGGTACTGGAGTGCAGAGAAGGGCAATGAAGCTGGTGAAGAGCCTGGAGGATAAATCTTATGCAAAGTGACTAAAGGAGCTGGGACTGTTTAGTTTGAAAAAGTGGAGGCTCTCTACAACTACCTGAAAGGACATTGTGAAGCGGTTGGTGCCTCAAGATGTGACTGGATAGGTTTAGAATGGACATTAGGAATTATTTCTTTTTTCATGGAAGGAGTGGTCAGGGATTGGAATGGGCTCCCCAGGGAGGTGGTTGAGTCACCAACCCTGGTTGTATTTAAAGTTCATTTGGATGTGGTTCTTGGAGATATGATTTGGGGGTGAACCTTAAAGAGCAGGGTTATTAGTTGGATTTGGTGATCCCAAGGTTCTTTTCCAACCTGAATGTTTCTGTAATTCAGTTATTTCTTTCCCCCAAAGAAACATTTCATACACCCTTAAATGTGTGGATACATCTAATAGCTTGCCATGTACCCTGACTGTTATTGTGCTTATGACAGGTAACAAAATATATCCAAATTATACTGTTTGTGCTAATAGGCTAGTCTTTCAGGTACTTTTATCAAATTTTTAAAGTGATGCAAAAATGATAAAGCTTGGTATTAATCAAGTAAATCTGTCTTTCTCAGTTGAAGGTGAAGTACCTTTTCTAGTTGTTGTCTCCATTTTCTTGGTAAAAAGCACTAGACCCAGCATAGAAATTTGCATTTAAAGTGTTCTTTTCTATGATCATTGGCGGTCACCGCTGCACTTATCAGTTCAAAGATAAATGTGTTTTATATAATTTGCTTATGTCTTCCTATCATTCCACCATAGGATAAAACTTCATTTATTATTCTCTAAATAGTGTAAGTTGAATCTGAGTATCTATCTGAGTATCTTTAAAACAAAAATTTATTGTTTATTCAGCAAAGCTTGAATAAATGTCACTTCTGTAATAAGTAAAGGGATGAATTATTTGTTAACCATATAAATGATCAATGCTGGAGTCGTGATCAAGTCAGACAATGCCATTCAATGATAAGACCATGTAACATCCTGTTTTGAGCAGTATGTACTTAGTTTTAAGCTTGTTAGGCAGAAATCTACAGAAGTTGGGCAGCTGGATCGACACCCACTGAGCCTGCCAGAAACAAGGTTAAGATAAGGAAGACTATCAACATCCTCACAAGAGACTCCAGACCAGGATGTTGATCCCTATCAGGAACTCACACTTGCACAGCCAGAAGGGTGCATTCTATGCATGAGGAATTGGCTGTCACGGTTGCGACATACCTCCACCTTAAAAGAAGAGAGGGGAATCTTATTCGGGGTGTGCTGTTGTGGAGCAGGAGGCCCCCAGCCACCCAGCGCGCTGCTTTTGCTTATTTTACCCACAATAAAATATCTTATACTTAAACTCTCGATTGGCGTGGAGAGTGTTTTTAACACTTCCTATCATTTTCTTCTTTTGTTTCAAACTAGTGAATCACTGTGTAATGTATGCTAATCAGTGTTATGTGTAGCCATCCTTTAAGTCTGAGGTGAAAGGGTAATTCCCCTTAGTGGACTTTCCCCTTAATATTTTTCTTCCATGATGTACCGTGTTGCACTCTGTGCAGAGACACTATGTTGATGGTCCTGAGGGGGAGGATATGATGGTAAATTGGGCTGGACTCACTTGCAGTTTTAAGAAAACTGACAGTCAGAGGGAAACAGGAAGGAACAGATTTTAGGGGGATGATACTGGCAGAGAAGTAAAATACGATTTGTTGTCTTTTTTTTGTTTGTTTATTAGAGAAGAGTATTTATCTGGTTTTGAATGGGGCAAACAGTGACATTGCTTTCTCCAAATCTGTTATTTGGAGCTGAATACTGATGCTTTAGTAAGACAGGAATGACTTGATGATGTTGCCAAAGTAATGAAAAAGAGGAGAAGGGATGGGAGCAAACAGAGTGAACAAAACAATCTACTGTAAATTATCTGAACTCTTATCTCCCTGGTAAGGCTTGTTTCACTGTGAAGATATAGAGAAAGTATAGTGTCATGAAGAGATTTTGTAATGGTGAATTGAATGGATTATTTCAATGCAAAGCCTCACTGTCAAATTAATAAAAACTGTAGAATTAAGAACCTGACAGTTCAGGATAAGAATCTGAAATTAGCCTTCTGTGTTTGGTTAGGTGTGTTTTTGTTTTGTTTTGTTTAAGAGATGGCAAGAAGTGCTTCTTCTGCTTTTATTGCAGACTTTGCCATCTTCGGAATTTTTCACTGTGTGAGCTTGACTGCAATCTTATAATTTGAACAAAGTCTTTTTTGATGTGGAAAGGTACATCCATTTTTAACATATCATAAATTAAACAAAAAAAAAAAAGGGGGGGGTGATTTTCTTCTCATTTAGAATGTTGATAAAATGAAAGCGTATGTCATGTGCTTGCATGACTGGGAGTGAGCCAAAGTGTGCAGGCTGACAACTGAATTAGAGTCCAGGCAACAATATTGAATATTTTTACTAATTTCAAGCCAGAAAGGGGGAAAAAAAAAGTAGCCTACAACTGTTCAGCATTGTACTGTACTGTGTTCACATATTTGAGGGACAACTGTTTTTGGACATAGACTCATTATTGTTGTTGTTAATAGTAGTAATAATAAGTATAGCTGTTACTACTTTCATACCATTGTACCATATTTAGCTGGTTTCATAAGAATTAAGCTGAATTCTAGGGTGTATGTTTTTTTATGAGGTCCTAACATGCACAAATCATTATGCCAGATGTAATCGAAGCTAGAAACTGTGACAGCTGAAAAAGGGTTGTGTGTTTCTAGCAATGTGAAGATTGTCCTCAATTTAAAAATAAGTTGCTAACAGATGTTTAGGATATTAATCTTTTTCATTAATAATATGACTCAAACCCTCAATAGTTCAGTGGGGAAAAAAATTCCTTCCAGACCAATTTTGTCATAAATTTATTATACCATGTTTACTAGACTGCTAGGCCATCATTACAATCCTGAAAGTTGAGTTTCCCTGAATAATTATTGTAGTTGTGGGGGAAAAAAATAAAACGGATTCCAGCACAACAACTTAAGATTCCTTTATCCTTCCCTGCTAAAATGAGATTCTTCCCTACTCCTTGACAATCTTTGTCAAATTCATGCATTCCAGTCAATATGAAGTAAGAAGAAATGTGAATGAAGGGCTAGATTCATAAAACTAATGGCAAAGAAGTAAATTTCCTTCTGTCTGTAGCATGTAACTCTAAGTGTAAATCACTGATGCTGAAAGAACTTCTCATTCTTTTCCTCAGGAGGTATGAATTTAATCATTTAACCTAAGTTAGTGCCCTAGCTACTAACAAGTGTCCAAGGTCATTCTTTTTGATGCTGCTTTCTCTTAGGAAATACAGTGGATCACTGAACCTCAGCATTAGATTGGAGCATTAGTCTCTTCTAACTCTAGGACTATATAGTGTTTCACACAAATAAAAGCAGTTTCACAAAAGAGAATGTGAAAGACCCAAATCAAAATTATATATAATATTTTATTAGTGAGGAAACTTACCTGTCAAGTGAGAAACTTCTGTTTAATTTGAGAATAGGGATTAGAATCCAGAATCTCAGGTTAAATTAAATTTGAGTTCTTAGAGGATTTTAAAAATGCTTAATCCATTGTTCTTTACTTTAAAGATCTCAGGAGTTCTTGGGGTTTTTTTGTGCCCTGAGACATACTCTCAAGCTGATTTTTTTTATGTTAGGTAGGTTAATTCTCTTTTAAGGAATATTTTTTTAAAAATTATTAATAAATCATAATTTTAAGATCACCATGTGATTCCAAAGACAACATTGAAGTTCAAGCCATTTACCCTAGCAGAGAACCAAAGTTTTTCTCAGTTACAAAGCACAACTATAAGAGACTGCATTTTCAAAACATCATAGTTCTTTGAACACTTTGCTAACATGAAAAGTGGAATGATCATTCAAAATTCTGTTTAGTCTATTATTAACTCTGTCTGTTCAAATATCGTTTTTGTAACTTTGTCCTTGTCTTGTCTTTCTAACAGCACCTTCAGGCTTGAAGGAATATCTGCATCTGGAGGCACGTCAGATAATTTCTTGCATATCAGAATTGTCAATGTGACTTCTTGCAGGGAGGATCTGAGAAGTAACCAGGAACCCGACCCTCCATTATGAATGGAAAAGCCCCTCAAGTCAGAGCACAAATGATTATGAGTGTAATCTGCATCAAATCATCTTTCTCAGATCTGACAACTACAAGCTGAGTCCTGGCAAAAGCCACAGCCTTAAATTCCATTTAGTAGGAAAGAAGAATAAAAAGTACTAAATGTCTCACCCTGTTGCAGAAACTGCTCTCTGCAAGCCTGACACTTCGAGCTCTGCACTGAGCAAAGAGAGCAACACTGAGTTTTTCATGGATCCAGCCAGCATCCAAAAATGTTTCAATATGTAGCCAAAAGGAAACATGAAGCACTTATGTGATAGCAGGAAATTAATGCATTTACTGTAACAGAGGAATGTTACTGTCTGTGGGGAAAGAAGAACTCTGTCATCCCTTGTACATAAAGCCATACAGGGCATCGGTGATGTAAAATTACTTAAAAGGATGCTGTCTCCTGTCCTTCACCCAGCTTTGAAGAAGTTCAGCTATTAGAGATTGCATCTCAATGCACTTCTAGTATTTGCACTGTCACTTCCATTCAGGGTAATGTTGTGCGCCACCATTTGCACAGATGCCCCAGATTTTTGAACACAACAGGCTATATTCTCCTGGGGCTTGAAATGGAATAAAAAAGTTAGAACTGATGACAAAACATTTGCTCTCTCTTTCACTATGGGGATCTCTTCACAGAAAGGACTATGATCCTTTCTTAGATTTAAATAAATACATACATATACATACATATATATATGTATATATATATGAAAAAGCATCAACATGATAAGGTGTATTTAAAAAGGGGATACAATCTTTTTTAATAGCATTCATTTTTTAAAATCATATTAGCAGCCAAGAATTATAGTCTATAGAATTATACATCCAAAATGTTCCTATTGAGCATTGACATTATAGTCCCAGTTACTGTTAAAGATGTCATTTGTAATATGTATTTGACATAAAAATTTTCTAGCCATTTGTCTATACTTCATGGAGAAATCTAACAGAGAAGTGACGTTTTCAGTTTATTTTTCTAAATAAATGTATTGTTTATATTATTTGCAGTTACTCACTTTGGCTGGCTTTCATTATCTTCAAAAATTATTTAAAGACAGAACCAAAACACAGGAATTGTTTGTTAGTGTTAGGCTGTAATGATTTGCTGACTGAAAGCTTTAATATAAATACTGTAATTTGTAACATGATGAAGTATATTTATATAGGCAAAAATGTATGGAAAACAAGAGGAGGTATTTTAACTCTTAATTTCGGAACATAGTTTATTTTAATATCCACAGAAAGAAATCTAAGTATATAACGTGATAGTTTTTTTATTATCAGTGAGTTTTAGCAAGTAAAGATTTGGATATTTAATAACAAAAATAATGTAGTCTAATAACGGTAGTTTTCCAAATTGCACAGAGACTTTCTGTCACCTCTCTCATTTTATTCAAAAACTGGTTTAGCTTTCTAGGGTTTGGGGGTTTTTGGGAGTGTGTGTGCGTATCTTACAGGTGTTTGTTTGTTTCTTGGTTGTTTCAGCATATTGACAAGGCCATGAAGGTGGTACTATCTGATCACAAACAATTTGAGAAGATACAGAATAAGAGCTTGTTCCTCAAAACAATCTACAGTTCACAGTTAAGAACAGTCATTATTATTCATCTACTGCAGTATTTTGTTATCAAGTTATCAAACATTTCAATGCTAGAGCTGTTTTGAATAAAAATATATTTTTTCCTTAGTCCTTTAGCCTGTGTGTAATTTGAAAAGTAAAGCATGTGATTCCCGGATCACTTAAAACATTCATCTTAAATTCACTCATGTGTATCTGATTTATAAATCAAAATACATATTGCTTTATTTTTCATTGCTTTATGGAACCTATTAAGTGCTCACTAACAGAAGAATGATGTTTCAGCAACAACAAAAACTGGAAAATTCAAGACTTTTTTAATCTGTGGGTTAACTTTGTAAAGAGTTAACTTTGTAAAGAGCAAGTGTCTTCAAGGTGTGTTGCACTGCTCTAATGTATGAACTAATCTATGTGTATGTTCGTGTGTATGCACGGATGCACACTGTTACTTACTGATGAATGAAATGCCAGCCCTGCTGAAGTAAGTGCCACAAATCCTATTACTGCAAAGGATGCTCATGTTAATGTACTTTTGGGGAAAAAAGACTTGAGCTCTGTCTTTGCTTGTGACTCTGAAGCCATAAATAGCTTTCACAGTTTGTCTGGAATCCATAAAATGAATTAAGTGGATATTGGCAAAACTTGGAATCATGTATGCTGTAGTTTGGCTTTTTTTAAAATGGTGTCATGGATAAATGGAATCTTTGTATTTGTTAAAGAGCAACATTTGTGGATTATTTTTTTCCACCACATTTTAGGTTATGGTTGGCTTGCAGGTTTCTAACTGTAATTATGTTTCTGTGTCATTAGAATGGTGTATTTGGAGACACAACTTGCATGTGCTTGGTTTTGCCCCCTTATTGGATATTCTGTATTTTAAAATTGGAGAGCTTACTCTTTGAGACTAATATTCAGATTTCTTTAAAGAAGAGAGAACTTCATCAAAACAATAAGAAAATTTCAGAATGATAATTTGAGCACTTCCATTATTATCTAATTATAATTGGAAAGCTTTGTGTATGTGTGCGTGTGAGCAGAATACATTCACGTTTATTATAAAGTTGCCAAAAAGTCCAGTGAAATAATTCATTATTACTTGCAAGTACTTTTCTGCTATACTGAGTTCTAGACCAGCTTGTATGTGAAATTTTTACTGTATGAAAATATCACCTGAACCAATGTGCAGTTTTCTTCAGAGACAACAGAAATAATGACCTGGTCACAGAAGTTTTACACAATGTGTGCAATGCCAAACTAATAAATGTACAAACATGTAGGCCTAGTTTAATGACAAATGTAGCTGGAAGAGGACACTGCAAATCATTGTTCTCATCAATTACATGCTGTATTTACAGCTCTGTATTAACTGGAATTTCATGTTGGAAAGTAAAAGTCAGTGTGTGTGCGCTCACATGCACTGACATGTATCATGTCTTAAGTTACTACCAGTGATACTGGGGTAAATCCAGATTTCTTGGTAATTGGATTATTTCATTAAATGATGTTTTAAGAAATTGGGTTTTTTCCATTATCTTCTGCTAAACATTTTGGCAAGATCAGCAGAATTTTTTGAACTAAGACGGTGCTATGGTTAATGATAGGTCCTTTTGCAGGTCTGTGGTGTTATATGTACGCATATATGAACTGCCAGCAGAAGTGGTTCTAGAACAATACAGTGTTTCCTTATCTGGCATCTGAAAGGCTATCTGAAGCAGTCAATATTCTTGAAATTACAGGTGTGCAAAACAAAAAGCTGATAGTTCTGGATGTGTAAACAAGACATACTTTCAGCACTTGATTTTTTTAATATGAAGACTACCATCATTCATGAGAAAAATAGGGAAAAAAAATATTTTTTTGTACACAGAAAGCAAATGATTGCAAAAAATACAGCAATCACCATGATGATAAAAAAGTGTCCTTTTTCCTACATAAGCAACTGACCCAAGGGTCACATGACATGAATATCCTCCAAAGGGTAGATTTTTTTTTAATTTTTTTTCTGATGGGTTATTAGATTGGTTTATATCAATGCTCTCCAACATGCTATAAATAAGACTTGTCCACCAGATAGCTGACAGTTTTGGTGTGGGAGGTTATTGCTCGGGGAGAGATAGGAGAAAGGCAGCCATCATCCTGTCCTGGCACTCTTGCTGAAGGCAGAAAGCTGTTACTCAAGCATCTGGCAGAACCAAACCCCATCAGGGACAAAGCTGTATCAGAAGGTGTCTGCTGAATGTGACTTAGCACATTTAATCTGTTTCTGGGGCCATCTGCTAGCCAACAGTAGTGAATGTTTGTGGTAGAAGAAGAAGAGACAGAAAAAATCTAAAGCAAAATTTTAAAAGACTTGGGAATGAAGATGCAGGCTGAAGAATGGAAGATCCTGAGAGCTACCAACCTGTCAGCCTCACATCTGCGCCTGGGAAGATCATGGAACAAATTGTCTGAGAAGCTATGCTATGGCACATGGAGGACAGGGCAATGATTCAAGACAGCTAGCATAGCTTCACCAAGGGCAAGTGGCTTCTGTGATGGTGTGACTGTATCAGTGGACAAGGGAAGAGCTAAGGATGTAATCTATCTGGACTTTTGTAAGGCCTATTGCATGGTTCCTCTAAACCTCCTTTTTTGTTGTTTTATTTTGTTTTTCTCTATGGATGCAGATTTGAACAGCAGTTTGTTCAGTCAACAAGGAATTGGCTGGTTACGTCTGGAGGGTAGTGGTCAACATGTTAATAATATCCAGATGGAATCAGTGAAAAATGGTGTCATTCAGGGCTTCATAATGGGACCAGCACTATATAATATCTTCAGTGACACAGCGGGATTGAATGCACCCTCAGCAAGTTGCATGACAACAAGCTGAGTGTAGAGCTCCCATACCTGAGGCATCTGTTAAGGTTGGAGAAGTGGGCCTGCATGAACCTTATGATTTTCATCAAGCCCAAGTGCAGGGTCTTATGCCTAGGTCAGGGCAATCCCCCATTGCAGACAAGACTGAAAGAGTTGAAGCTGCTCACTGGATCACAGAATCACAGAATGTGAGGGGTTGGAATCCATGCCAAAGCAGGATTGCCTAGGGTAGGCTGCACAGGAATGCATTCAGGCAGGTTTTGAAAGTCTCTGGAGAAGAGGACTCCACAGACTCTCTGAGCAGCCTGTTCCAGTGCTCCATTACCCTCACCATAGAGAAGTGTCTTTCCCATGCTTGTACCCCTTTTTCCTTGTCCTATCACTGGGTACCACCAATAAAAGACCATCACCCTCATCTTGACACCCACCCCTCAGATATATGTAGATGGTGATAAGATCCCCTCTCAGCCTTCTCTTTTCAAGACTAAACAGCTCCAGTTCTCTTAGTCTTTCTTCATAGGAGAGACGTTCAAGTCTCAGTCATCCTTTTAGCTCTCTATTGGACTCTATCCAGCAGCTCCCAGATGCAGGACCCTGCACTTGTCCTTATTGAACTTCATAAAGTTTGCCTTCACCTAACTCTCCAGCCTTTCCAGATCTCATTGGATGGCAGCACAGTCTGGTGGGATGTCAGCCAGCCCACCCCAACCCCCAGTATCATATCATCATCAAACTTGCCAAGTGTATGTACACTTAATCCCCTCATCCAGGCCACTGATGAAGATGTTAAACAAAACTGGGCCGAGTACTGACCCCTTTGGGAACACCACTGTCCACAGACTTCCAACTGGACTCCAATTCTGTTGTTGAGCCATTTACCAATCTACCTCACAGTCAAATCATCTATCCCACTTTTCTTGAGTATGCCTACAGGGATATTACAGAACATAGTATCAAAAGCATTACTGAAGTCAAGACAGACAACATCAATTGGTCTCCCTTTATCTATATATTTGATCATGCCTTCATAGAAGGCTAACAGGTTAGCCAAGCAAGATTTCCCTTTAATGAATCCATTCTGGCTGCTCTTCATAACCTTCTTTTCTTTCATGTGATTAGAAATGGCTTCTAGAATGAGCTGTTCCGTCACCTCTCCAGGGATGGAGGTGAGGCTGCCTTGGAGATGACTCCTTTAAGACCTTATAGCTGCCTTTCAGTACTTAAAGGGGACTTACAGAATTGTTATTAGAGCCTTTTTGATAGGACAAGAGGAAACATTTTTAAACCAGAAGAAGGTAGATTTAGACTAGCTGTAGGAAAGAATTTATTTTTTTTACAATGAGGGTAGTGAAACACTGGAACAGGCTGTCCTGTCTAGAGAGGTGGAAGACTCCACATTCCAGGTCAGGTTGGATGGGGTTTTTAGCAATCTGATCTAGTTGAATATGTCTTTGCTCATTGTGGGAAGGTTGTACTAATGACCTTTGAAGGTCTCTTGCAGCCCAAATCATACTATAATTCTATGATAAATTATGGAGTGGCTGTGAAAGAAAGATCAATCTATGCTGACTGCTTTTAAGTATCACTATCCTTTTATGGATTTAAGAGAATTTACTCCGAATGAGAGGACACAGTCTCAAGCTGTGCCAGGGGGAGTTTAGACTGGATGTTAGGATAAAGTTCTTCACAGATAGAGTGATTGACCATTGGAGTGGGCTACCCAGGGAGGTGGTGGAGTCATCATCTCTGGAAGTGTTAAAAAAAAAGACTGTATGTGGCACTCAGTGCCATGGCTTAGTTGATTCAATGGTGTTGGGTGATTGGTTGGACTTGATGAGCACAAGGATCTTTTCCAACCTGGTTAATTCTGTGATTCTGTAAGTATTCACAGTAGGGGTTCAACAGCTTTGCCACAGACCAAGATCTCTGCAGTGACCTTCCCTGACTTATTGAGCACCTGAAAAACCTGTAAAACTGCAAAAACAGTGTAATAGTATACGATCATTCTTCAGAGAAAACAGGGAGACCTTGTGAATACAGGACACTGTGAAGAAGGGTTGACAGTAAGAACTCAAGTGAATCTGGCTAGAGTGAGGAAAAGACAGTAGGCAGAATCAAGCGTATGGTCTGAGACACAGTGGGGAAACTGTAGTAATCAGTTGGAAGGACAAGCTGAACCTTACAGACAAAATTAGATTGATCAGAGTAACACTGAAATACATTACAGTATTATTTAGAGGGCTGATGAGACTAAGTTACTGCCTTTCATGGACTGGACAGTTGAAGAACCCATGAGATAAGAAGATAAAAATAGATGGATGTGATTCAAAATGCTTCAACTGAATCTCTTTATAGCCTCAATACTTCACAGGACTGAGGAAACCAAGATACCATCCTACTGTTGTGCTCATCTTCAGAAAGGACTATTTTAAACAAGGACTCCTATGAGGAAGAATCTGGAAAGAATCACTATAAGTGTTAAGTCATGGTGCATGGCACAGAGACCTTTAAGATACTATATTAAGGTAGAGGGCAAAGACATCCTGCTTGAAATGAAAGGTCTGAGAAAGGGCTAAAGGGCTACACAGCTAATCTTGCTGAAGTCAAGAAGACATCTTTTAGATAAATGAAGATTTTTAACAAAATTTCCACATGAAATTTCTTTAAAAGTTTACATAAGTACTGTAAACTTCTTAAGACTAAATAAATATATATTTCATCCACAGCAAGACAAATCAAAACAGTTGCAAGATATGTAAGAGAATTCTTAACCAAAATAGTTGCAAAAAACATGAGTTAAGAAATTCTGTTTCTAAAATAGCATCAGCAGGAAGCCTGGCAGAGGATCTGCAGTGCCAATAGATGATCAAGGAAAGAAGAAGCACTTATAAGAATCTGTAGAAACAAAACTGTCTTCACATTTAAATTCTGTTTTTGCTGTGGAAGAGTTTTTGGTAGATTCTCGTGCATTGTTTTTTCTCTGTGGGGGAACTTATCTGAAATCATACTTTGTCAGTATGAGGTGATAAAAACAAAATGAAGAAAATATCAAGACCAAATGCCACACACCTGAGATTTGGAAAGGCACACAGAGGTGAAATACTCAAAGTGGTAACTGTGATGTGACACTCATTGTTTAAGCTATTTTAATAGCTTCTGATATGTGCAAGTACAAATATATTTCCTGTTTTAAAGTTAGTTCAAGGGAGATTGAAAGAAGAGCACAGACCATTAAGTCAATATTGGGCAATTCAGTTGAAACTATAGTAATTTTTTTTTTAAACAACTAGAAGATATCAAACAATGTCAATGTCACCAAACACTGCAAGAGACAGAACATCTGGCTAAGAGGAATGTTCCTGGATTCATAAAGAAAATGTTAAAATATAGGAGAAAGGGTGATATTTATGGTCAGTCATAAGTGAGGTTCCATGGTACATGTACTGGCATCCATGAATATCAAAATACATGCAAACATTTTGAATATGCTGGAAAAGTTTTTGGTAAATTTACTGATCATACTAGTTTATTAAAGGTATTAAATAAGAGTGGCACAAATGGTTGTCAAAATGACATGAAATACTGTGAAGATAAATTTAAACTGATTTGTATGAAAATTAGCCTTTATTTTACATATTTCACTTATCTTGATCACTACAAGATCAATATTTTGTTGGATTTGTCCATCCTGTGTTTAGGTCACAAAAATGCAAGGATGCAGTTTAGAATCATTAGGCAACAAGTTCAGTCAGTCAATAGATGTGTGGTAGGGCTTGATTTATTTATTTTTTTTAATACTTTGTGCATTCTGATCCTCATCTACAAAAAAAAAAACAACCAAACAAACAAAAACCCCAAAAAAGTTATAATCAAACTGGAAAAGCTTCAGAGAATGAAGGACAAAGCTAATCAAGAAATAAGATTAGATTTTGTCTGAAAAGTGACAGCAAGAAATGATTCTCCCTCTCAAAAGGGAGGTGTGAGAGAAAGTACAATAGAGGGTTATAAAATCGTGGGTGCCATCAAGTGTGCAGTGGTAGGAACTAGCTGTTTGCAAGCTCAAAACCAACAAAAAAGTGGTTATTTGAACAACAAGGGGGGAAATTGTGGAACTCTCACAAAACACATTGTGTGTGTTGAAAGCTTATGAGACTCAGTAGAAGCTGTGAAAAGCAAAGGAAAATAGACACTGAGAGATACTAGATTATATGATCCCATTGAAACTTGGTGGGATGAATCCTGTGACTGGAGTGTGGCTATCAATTGCTACAAGCTGTTCAGAAGGGACAGGATAAGGAGGAGGGGAGGAGATGTTGTCCTCTATGTTAAGAGATGGGGAGAACCTGAAGAGATGTTCATAATGAATAGCCACAAGCAAGTTGAAAGTTTATGGGTAGGAATTAGAGACCAAGGCAACAATAGGAACCTTGTGGTTGGCATCTGCTACAGGCTGCCTGATCAAGGGATGTCTACTGATGAAGCCTTCTTACTCCAGATTCTGGAGTCATCACACTCATAGGCTCTCATCCTACTGTAAGTTTTCAACCACCCCAACAACTGCTAGGAAAGTAACATGGTGAGCTGTGGACAATTGAAGATCGTGGAGTGCCTCAGTGATCACTTTTAAAGCCAGGAAATAGCCCTGTCCAAGGAAATGCAATACTGGATCTGATGGTCACAAATGCAGGTGAGCTCAGCAGGGATGTCATGACTGGAGATAGCCTGGGCTGCAGCGATCACACACTGGTGGAGTTCACAGTCCTAAGGGATACAAATTGGACAAGAACCATAGGCAGAACCCTGAATTTTAGGGAAGTAAAATTGCACCTCTTCAGGGACTTAGTCAATAAAACCCTATGGGAAACAGTTCTCAGGGCCAACTATCAGAACAGAGCTAGTAGACCTTGAAGGATGAATTCTTTAGGGTGCAAGAGCTCAGTCCTCCAGCATAAGGAATCAGGCAAGCAAGGGAAGACACTGTAATGGCTGAGTTGAGACCTACTGGTCAAACTAAAAGCCAAGAAGGAACTGTACAGGTAGTTCAAGCAGGGACAGATATCTTGGGAACAGTATAGGGATGTTGCCCATTTATGTAGGAACGAGGTCAAGAAGGCCAGGGCACAGCTGCATCTGAACCTGGCAAGGGATGTGAAGAATAACAAGAGAGGCTTCTAGAAGTATGTAAACCAGAAGAGAAAGTTAAAGAAAGTGTACCTTGCCTGATGAGTTAGAACGGAGAGCTGGTAAAAACAGGTAAGAAGAAGGCTTAGTTTCCCAACAGCTTTTTTGCCTGGGTCTTCATTGACAGCCCCTCTCCTCACACTTCCAGAACCGAAGGATGGGGATCAAGGAGACAAAGTCCCTCCCACTATAAGTTAAGGCAAGGTTCATGACCACCTGAAGAACCTGAACATACACAAGTCTATTGAGGCTGGTGAGATTCATCCCAGGGTCCTGGGGGAATTTGCTGATGTAGTTGCCAAGCCACTGTCCATGATACTGTAAAAGCCATGGCAGTGAGGTGAAGTCCCTGGAGACTGGAAGAAGGGAAACACTATACTCTTTTTAAAAAGATTTAGAGAAGAAGACCCTGGAAACTACCAGCCTGTCAACCTCACCTTTGTGCCTGAGAAGATCATGGAACAGATCCTCCTAGACCCTCTGATAAGGTGCATGGAGGGCAGACAGGTGATCTGAGAGTGCCAATATGGTTTCACCAAAGGCAAGTCCTGTCCCACCAACCTAGTGGCTTTCTATGATGGAGTGGACAATGGAAGGGTAATGGAAGTCATCTAGCTGGGCTTCTGCAAGTCTTTGACCATGATGAAGAGATTTGGATTTGATGGGTGGACCATTTGGTGGCTAAGGAATTAGCTGCACTGCTGCATACAAAGGGTCATTGTCAATGACTTGATGTCCAGATGGAAACAAATGACTAGTGGTGTCCCTCAGTGGTCCATACTGGGACCAGTGATGTTCAATATATTCATTAATTATGTAGACAGAGATTGAGTACACCCTCAGAAGGTTTGCAGCTGACATCAAGCTGAGTGGTACACTCAATATGGCAAAAGGACAGGAAGTCATCCTGAGGGATGTGGACAAGCTGGAGAAGTGGGCCCAATGTTGAATCCTCATGAGATTCAACAAGGCAAAGGTCAAAGTGAGGGGTTTGGAGCACAAGCCCTATGAGGAGAGACTGAAGGAGCTGGGGTTGCTTAGTCTGGAGAGGAGGAGGCTCAGGGGAGACCTTATTGCTCTCCACAACTACCTGAAGGGAGGTTGTAGACAGGTGGAGGTTGGTCTCCCAGGCAACCAGCACTAGAACAAGAGGACACAGTCTCAGGCTGTGCCATGGGAAGTTTAAGCTGGAGGTTAGGAAGAAGTTCTACACAGAGAGAGTGATTGCCCATTGGAATGGGCTGCCTGGGGAGGTGGTGGAGTCACCATCACTGGAGGTGTTCAGGAGGAGACTCGATAGGGTGCTTGGTTGCATGGTTTAGTTGATTAGGTGGTGTTGGATGATAGGTTGGACACGATGATCTCGAAGGTCTCTTCCAACCTGGTCTATTCTATTCTATTCTATTCTATTCTATTCTATTCTATTCTATTCTATTCTATTCTATTCTATTCTATTCTAGGTCCTGTACCTGGGATGAGACCTGGGCTGGCAGCAAAGGACTTGAGGTTACTGGTGTACAAAAAGTTGGATGTGAACCACCAGTGTCACTTGCAGCCCTGAAGGATGATCACATCCTTGGCTGCATCCGAAGAATGACCACCAGTGTGACAGAGGTGATTCTGCCACTCTGTTCTGATGTTGACAACTCACATGGAGTACTCTGTACAGCTGTGAGGACCTCAACACATGAAAGGCATGGACCTGACTGAACAGGTTCCGAGCAGGACCACAAAGGTGATCAGAGTTCTTAAGCACTTCTCCAACAAATACAGGCTGGAATAGTTGGGAGTTTTCAGCTTGGAGAAGAGAAGGCTCTAGAGAGATCTTATAGAGGCTTTCCAGTACTAGAAGGGGGCCTACAAGGAAGCTGGGGAGGGACTGTTTACAAGGGCAGGTAGCACCAGAAAAAGGGACAATGGTTTTAAACTAGAGAAGGGTAGATTTGGATTTGGTCACTAGGGAGTTCTTTACTCTGAAGTGGTGGAACAGAGAAGCAGGCTGCCCAAGGAGGTGGTGGAGGTTTCATCCCTGGAGGCATTCAAGGTCAGGCTTGACAGAGCTCTGAGCAACCTGATCTATTTGGGGACACCCCTCCTCACTGCAGAGGTGGCCGGAATAGACCTCTAGAGGTCCTTTCCAACCCAATGCATTCTATGATTCTATGATTTTTGGCTCAACATTGACCCACTGGTGTCAGACAGGGTATAATGAAGATGCATTTCTACATGCACATTTTTGGTTACTGCCAGCTGGTTTTGTGGCCCAGCTACAAAATTTACATAAACTAAAGATGGTGCTCAGAAAAATCTTTTACTATATAACTTATGGAGGCACTGTTACTACTCCAAACTAACAGACAAAATTATCCTAGAAAGCACAAAGGAAAAAATTAAGACAGGTGAGGGATAGTGTTCTGAAAGTTATGTCATGGGTATAAATTCACTTGTGCATTAGTACATTAACCCATTGCATTGTTGCTTTGATACTCAGGCTTAAATAGGCATGTGTAGCAATTGAGAATAATGCCAAGCAGAGAGATGTGTATTTAGAAAGTAAAATTATGTTATACTAACCTAACTATCCAACTATTGGTTTGTATGGATTATTTATTTCTTAGAAGTAAACGTGTTATTTATTTCCTTCTTCCTAGAAGATGTGAAAGAAAACCAATGAATAGTCATAATGAAAACCTTACAATTTGCTTCTGAGGCTCTTGCTGTTTGGACAATCTCCCTTTGAATGATCTGCATTTGAATAGCTAAAAGTATTTTCTATACTTACACCAAACTGACAGCCGTTGGGCATATGACAAACCTATTATTTACAGAAAAACCTTTATTTAAGCACTTTTTTTCCCTTAGAATTATTTACAATTAAAATTAATCTTACTAGAAGGCCTAATCAGCAGAATGTAAAGCATATGAACTATTTCTGAATAGCTAGACCAGATAAGATTCTAAAATGAGCCAAAGTCTGTATGTAATATGGAATGTAGCAGAATATGATTTGGCTTGTTTTTTGTTTTGGTTTGGGTGGGTTTTTTTTTTTTGTTTGTTTGCTCCTTGTTTGGTTTGGTTTTGTTGGGTTTTTGGTTTTGTTTTGTTCTGTTCTTTCAAAGATTTTGTAATAGTGATAGAAAGAATAGAAT
Source organism: Colaptes auratus (assembly GCA_015227895.2). Classification (NCBI taxonomy): domain Eukaryota; kingdom Metazoa; phylum Chordata; class Aves; order Piciformes; family Picidae; genus Colaptes; species Colaptes auratus. The sequence continues at coordinate 82,059,671 of CM026897.1, read as the reverse complement.
GGGATGGAATGGAATAGAATAGAATAGAATAGAATAGAATAGAATAGAATAGAAATAATAGCATAGCATAGCATAGCATAGCATAGCATAGCATAGCATAGCATAGAATAGAATAGAATAGAATAGAATAGAATAGAATAGAATAGAATAGAATAGAATTAACCAGGTTGGAAAAAAACTTTGAGATCAAGTCCAACCAATCATCCAAACACTATCTAATCAACTAAACCATGGCACCATGTGCCCCATCCAGTCTCTTCCTAAACACCTCTGGTGATGGTGACTCCACTACCTCCCTGGGCAGCCCATTCCAATTGCCAATACCTCTTTCCGTGAAGAACTTCTTCCTAACATCCAGCCTAAATCTCCCCTGGTGCAGCTTGAGACCATGTCCTCTTGTTCTGGTGCTGGTTGCTTGCCTGGGAGAAGAGACCAACCTTAGCCTGGCTACAACCTCCTTTCAGGTAGCTGCAGACAGCAATAAGGTCTAACCTGAGCCTCCTCTTCTTCAGGCTAAGCAACCCCAGCTCCCTCAGCTGTTCCTCATAGGGCTTGTGTTCCAAACCCCTGACCAACTTTGTGTCCCTTCTCTGGACAGATTCCACAAAATCAACCTCTTTCCTAAACTGAGGGGCCCAGAACTGGACACAGGACTCAAGGTGTGGCCTAACCAGTGCTGAGTACAGGGGCAGAATGACCTCCCTGCTCCTGCTGGCCACACTGTTCCTGATCCAGACCAGGATGCCATTGGCCTTCTTGTCAGCCTGGGCACACTGCAGGCTCATGTTCAGCCTACTGTCAACCAGCACCCCCAGGTCCCTCTCAGCCTGGCCACTCTCCAGCCATTCTGACCCCAGCCTGTACCACTGCATGGAGTTGCTGTGGCCAATGTGTAGAACCCGGCACTTGGACGTGTTAAATTTCATGCCCTTAGACTCAGCCCATCTGTCCAGCCTGAACAGGTTATGAAAAAATAATACTATAAAAATATTTTGGTTTTTCATGGACAAAAAATATTTTTAAAATGTTGTAGCTGGGAAAGTCAGTAAATAATTTATATTATAATAATAATTTATAATTTTGTAAGTACAATACTGTCTCTTCTTCTGTGTATCATTTTTACAGTTGGGTTACTACTGAACAGTATATTTGGTTTTAAACATATTTTTCGTCTATCTGTTCCTAGAAAAAAAATACTTGCTATTTTCAGTTCCTCTATAAGGCTGTTCTGATATTGGTAATAGTCACATCTAGTTTGTCCCTATCTCTGTTTTCAAGCTAGATCTATGGCATCATAAAACTTATGAACTTACTGCCTGTTGATCATATGCCTTGTTGTTTTCACTGAGAAGCAGATAATGCAGACTTAGTTTAATGTAGCTTGGGTTCATTTTATCTTATGGAAAAGTAAATAATTGGTATTTGTGTGGAAAACCTAAGTAAAGGCACTGTCCTTGCTCTAGGCTGTATAAACCAATTTTTCTAAGCCAACACTAATTTAGAAAATCTTTTGAATGGATTAGAAATATTTCCATATGGTTATGGCTTTTTTCCAAGTAACAAACTGACTTTTATAATAGAATAATTGAACTGAAAGAAATCACCACTATATAGATAATCTGTTTCTAGTTTTAAAAATCTTTACTCTTCTGACATTTCACAGGTTATTAAAATAAGATTCCAAGATTAAAAATTTCTTCATTTTTTATTGTATGCAGAGAAGAGTCAGCAAAGAATATCAAAGAGTGTCAAAAGGGTGTAAAGTAAAACCAAAATAAAACAGAAGGACTATTCTAGAGTTTTTTTTGAAAGACAAAGTCACAAGTGAACTAAAAATGCATTATAAGACCCATAGATAAAAGAACTAAATTGTGACACAAAGAAAAGTAACAGGTCACAAAGAATATGAGATTCCTGGAACTGAGGCCTGTAAAATGTGAATTAATAAATACTAAGATATAAAAACATGTATCACTCTACCTTCAAACTTTCAAACTTTTGCAGTTAGGGTAGCAGTGTCTGCAGAGAATTCTAGGAATGCTGGTTAGAAGGGATTTCAGGATATAATGTGTTCCAGTTTCACTTTGGAGGTCATCACGCAAAGCTTTAGATTCATAAACTTCTGCTGGTGTGCCAGCACTTTCTAGGGGTATCTTGCTGAAGGGTTCCACAGTGAAGAAATTTTTCAAGATATACCACCTTAGCTGTCCAGCTCACACTTTGAAGACATTGTCCTTTGTGTATCCCCTTTTCCATTGTCTGCTACTGCTGCAAAAAGATTAGCTCTGCTAATTTTTGCAACTGTACTTTAAGTATGGCCCTTAGCTTTAACTTTGCCAGACAGAAAACAACTAGGCTCACTCAGGCTCTCCATGTCAGTCATGTGCTTTAGGCCCCTTGTAGTTCTCTGCTGAGCATTCTGCAAAGTTCATCTAGCTCAGGGCAAGAGAATGTTGTTGGCTTTGCTTTCAATCATCACCCTCAAGTTCTTTCAGCATGTTTACTGCTCTGATAGTCCCCATCAACTATTTCACCCCAGGTTCAGAGCGTGGCCCCTCTGCCTGTTAAACTTCATGAGACTTCTCTCAGTACAATCCATAAATTTCTGAAGATCCTGGTGTCTTGAATTTTTTGCCATTCATTGTGTCAGTCACTCCTTTTAACAAAACATCATCCCAAAATCTGTTGAGTTTGCATTTTGTATCATCATCCACGTTCCTGTTGAAGGTACACCAATACTGAACCTGTGTCTCATGACTGAAGCCATTAAGTCAGGTGGATCATGATTTGCCATTGGTAAATCTGTGTGTTCCTAAGGACTGTTTTATCTTCCGTCTGTTTGGAGATTAATTTGCAATGAATGCCACTTACGATCTTTCTAGTGTTTAAGGTGAGGCTGCCTGGATTAGGCTTTCTTTGATGTTCCTTAAGATAAATGTAATGTTTACCTCTTAAATTTTTCGAGGACCTTTCTTGATTTGTGTGATTTTATTAGATGATGATAACCTTGTATTCATTTCAGCCAGCAAATTCAATTACTTCAGGTGAATTTGGTCTGCCGTAAGTCCAGCTTCATTAAGTTGTCCCTAATTTGTCAATTTCCTGTCTACCTTCTTCTAAAACATTCAGAAGTCAAAAAGTAGTTTTTGCCTGCAAAGATTGAGGCAAGCCTTTCTCCAGGTCTTGATTTCAGTCTTCTTTCAGTCACTGCAAGCAAAACTGCCACCTGTGATCACATTTCACAACCATTTCTTCTTCATTGAACATCAGGTCAAGTAGAATATTTCCCTGCTTGACCCCTCTAGCACTTGAATTAGGAAATAAAAAGCAGTGGTCTCTAAACACTTCTAAGGTGACTTTAAGAATTATATTGCCTATTCAATGACTGTGATCAGAGGATTCCTGCTACCTGTGTATAGACAACATAACAGACATAATTTTTGTCAGGCAGACTGTAGTAGACCTTCCACAACAACATCAGTGTTGCATTCTCTTTGACCTAGATTAGATCCAGTGAATCTCCACAAACACTTCCTTGGTTTCACAGCAGGTCTCTGATCAGCCAGGGATCTCCTTTATAAAATACACTTCTCTTCCAATTATTTTTTACTGCCTACCTTCCCTCATTGGTCTTTAACTATGTACTTTGTGAAGACACCTATCTCTGTTGCTGGTAGTGGTAGACTGTGGAACTGAAGAGGACAAAAAGTAATTGCAAAATGCCATAAAGACCTGCTGAAGCTAGGTATGAGGATAAATCTTAGGACAGAAAAACATTGGAGCATGTCTCACATTCTTCATCTGTAGAGGCTTGAAACATTCAGTAAACTGAAAGGAAAGATTTAGGCATGTTTTTTCAGGAACAAAGGCAGGAGAGTGACCAAGATTATGTTTTATAAATGGGAGAGAAGCTGTCAAATGGGATACGAGGCTGGGAATTTGAATATTACTAATTTAGTCATTAACTAGGAGCAAGTGATGTGGCAAAAGGTGAGTGAGAGACCAAAAGTAAATTCATCTATGTATCTCAGATAGCTAATGTAATGCTCATTATGGTGCAAATGAATATTACCAAAGAGTCTAGCTGACTCAAACGGAAAATATTTGGTTGTCAGATTTTATAAGACATATAAAATTTATAATCAAAACACTGCGGAATATTAATTAAATTCCAACAAATATTAAAATATTATAATCTCTACTTGCTTGCATTAATATTTAATAGGTCTTTGTAGCAGTTTGGGCCAGGTGCTGTGCCCACATGAGCAACATCTCCCATGTCCCAGTGGGTGGACCCAGGGAGCTGTGTATTTCAACCCATAATCTCCTGCTCCCTACAAAAGCCACACGTGGGGTCTGGCACTTCCTCTTTTCTTCCCTTGTCGCCACCTGGTAATGGGGGGAGTTGTCTCACAGCCTTTATTGGGCCTGGCTCCCAAGGCTGGGGTGAAAGGCAATCTCAGATCTGGCCAGCTGAGTTTAGCCTAACAGTGGAAGAGCGGGGGCGGGGAGGAAGAAAGAGCCCTGGGGGTTTTAGGTGTACCCTTGGCAGGGGATGGGATGTTTCTGGGTGTGCTTTGGGATAGTATCATAGTATAGTATCATAGTATCAGTCAGGGTTGGAAGGGACCACAAGGATCATCCAGTTCCAACACCCCTGCTGTGGGCAGGGACACCCCACACTAGATCAGGCTGGCCACAGCCTCATCCAGCCTGCTCTTAAACACTTCCAGGGATGGGTCCTCAACCACCCCCCTGGATAACCCATTCCAGGGCTTCACCACCCTCATGGGGAAGAACTTCTTCCTCACATCTAGCCTGAATCTCCCCATCTCCAGCTTCATTCCATTCCCCCTAGTCCTATCACTCCCTGATAGCCTGAAAAGTCCCTCCCCAGCCTTCGTGGAGGCCCCCTTCAGATACTGGAAGGCCACAATGAGGTCACCTCGTAGCCATCTCTTCTTCAGACTGAACAGCCCCAACTCTTTCAGTCTGTCCTCATAGGAGAGGTGCTCCAGCTCTCCGATCATCCTCGTGGCTCTTCTCTGGACACCCTCCAGCATCTCCATATCCCTCTTGTAATAGGGGCTCCAGAACTGGACGCAGTGTTCCAGGTGGTGTCTCACCAGAGCTGAGTAGAGAGGGAGAATCACCTGCCTTGACCTGCTGGCCACACTTCTCTTGATGCAGCCCAGGATCTGATTGGCTTTCCGGGCTGCAAGTGCACATTGAGAGCTCATGTTGAGCTTCTCGTCCTCCAGCACCCCCAAGTCTCTCTCCTCAGGGCTGCTCTCCAGCCAGTCACTGCCCAGCCTGGATTTGTGCCTGGGATTGCCTCCACCCAGATGCAGGACCCTGCACTTGCTCTTGTTGAAGCTCATGAGGTTGGCTTGTGCCCACCTCTCTAGCCTGTCAAGGTCCCTCTGGATGGCATCCCTTCCCTCCAGCGTGTCTGCTGCACCACACAGCTTGGTGTCATCAGCAAACTTGCTGAGGGTGCACTCAATGCCACTGTCCATGTCACCCACAAAGATGTTGAACAAGCCTGGTCCCAGGACTGATTCCTGAGGGACTCCGCTTGTCACTGGCCTCCACTGGGACATGGACCCATTGACAGTCACTCTTTGGGTGTGGTCATCCAGCCAGTTCTTTATCCATCTAGTGGTCCACCCATCAAACCCATGCTTCACCAGTTTGGATACCAGGATGTGGTGCTTCTGGTTCTCTGTAAAACATTCACTGCTTTCCATTTAAACTTTCCACCACTTTTTTGCAATCCATTTGTCTGAGTTTCATTTTTGCCCATGGAGGGGAGGGGGTCAGCCTCAACCCATCACATTCTTGGCAAGCCAGCCAAGAGATGGTTGCTGTGGGCACTCTGCAGATCAGATTGCAAAAGATAGAGAGTTTAAATTTAGATCTAGGCATTGTTGGTTTTGGAAGTTGCTAATCTCATCTGGCCAGATCTGAGATTGCCCTTCCCCCCCAGCCTTGGGCCTGGCCAGGCCCCAAAAGGCTGTGATACAGCTCCCCCCGTTACCAGGTGGTGGCAAGGAAAGAAAAGAAGAAATGCCAGACCCCACAGGAGGCTTTTGTAGGGAGCAGGAGATTATGGATGAAATACGCTGCTTCCTGGGTCGACCCACTGGGCTGGACCCTTCGGGACATGGGAGATGTTGCTCATGTGGGCACAGCAGGGGGCACCTAGCCCAAACTGCTACAGCCTTCTTCCTAGAGCCTACCCTAGTAACTAGTATATCTTGTGGAGGGGGATCATATTGACAAAGCAGGGACACAGACAGATGGAATTACTTAGAATATATAGTTTATGTGTGAATATTCCTAAGCCAAAAGTGTCTTCAAAACTTCTTCAGAGCCCCATTAGTATGAAATGACCATCAGTACAATCCTTGAGGGATGATATTTTAATTTTGATTGAAAAAGGAAATGTAACTTAATGATGTCTCTAAGGACAGAAATGTTGGGGCCCCAGGCAGAAGCATAAAGAACATACAGAGTTTCAGATGAACAAACTGCAGAGAAAGTACATTCTGTTCTTGTACCCTCTGGACATATGTCTTTGATAAGAGTGTACTTATTGTATAGATATAGAAGGATAAAGACTATAGACATCACCTGCTGTTCTGCTGCTGTGTGTTCATGTACTACTTTGTCTTCGCAGAAACCCTTTACTAGAGGGATGTCTTTTACTTATTAATAGTATTAGTATTGGTTTTGAAGTTTCACCTATTTGAAATTTAAATATTTTTTTTAAACTACTATTTATTCTTATGTCTGAGCTATCTCTTAACTTCTCTCACACAAATATACTGAAAGCCTTCTATTTTGCTGGAATCTTAAGTTCCCAAGTACTGCAAAAACCTTTCTGGACCAGCTAATGGGAGTGGCCAGTTTTAGCCACTTAAACTTTTGTCTTTTTTTTTTTTTTTTCTGTTGCTATTAATCAGATCTCAGGGCCCCTTTTTTATTTGCCTGCTTATTATTTAGTTTCATTTTTAAATAATTTTCTCAAACATTTTGAATCACTTCCGCACTAAGAGCTGTCCACAGAGGTAACACCACAGGAGTTTTTATTACACTTGTATTTAGTTTTCTTACGTAGATCTATACTCATGTAAAAACATTTTGTGCTGAAGTTGCACCAAAATACAATCCCATTGTTTGAAATTTTTAGATGATATGTTACTTAGAGCCACAGACACTGAAGGCACAGAGCTTGAATGTTTAGATTTTTTTAAATTTAAATTTTTTTTTTTAACTTTCAGATGAAGCAGTTTTGACATTTATCTTCTTCATTGTCTTCCTGCTAAGGGCAATTCATTTTGTTTAATATCTTGGTGAAGAATGGAATGACAACAAGTATTGGAACCAAATATTAGACGTGATATGTACTGCAGTAAGGAGTATCCTCAGGCAATGTTAATGAATTAATAATGTTGTAGAGTACAAAGTTTAAGATTACTTTCCTTTAGAATATATAAATAATTCTTCATTTATTTCCAATATGCAATCTAGAAATTATTGTAAGGGTGTTTATTGAACCTTCTTGTGTCTACAGTATGAGATATAAATACTTCTGAGAGAGTGCTTGTATATAACTTATCACCATCTGAAGACAGAAGATGCTCAGTATCAGCTAGAATTGAGAAGTTCAATGTAATTATGAAGCGCTGAATCCCTGGAAATGTGCTGCTTGGAATTCATAATAGTTATTTTTTTGATAAGGATGCTTTTTGGATGAATGTGTTTGGTGAGGTGATGATACATTCAAGTCACTAAAGCACAGTGAAGCAGTTATAAGAGGCATGTGAAATAAATGTGAATTGCTACTTTTTAACAGAGAAAATTTTGCATTCACTGTAAATGGCAAACTGTCAGTCTTATGTAAGTATTGTAACATCCTTTAAAGTAAGCACAGAGACTAAGAACTTATTTGCGTGACTGGCTTTTGCTTGATATTTTTCCCCCCCCTCAGATCTCTGTTCTGCTGCTTGGAAGTCTGTGCTATTATACACTAGTGAATAACAATAGTAGCAGGCCCTTATTCCAGTGGATGATTTTAGGCTCTGACAGAAAGAATGTCTAATGAATTGAACTAGAGTACCTTAGATGATGCTTCCCATTTTTAATTCCGCCCCCCACCCAGATTCTCACAGACCTAGTTTCTAAACTCTGTTTGAAGGCCTCTCCTGTATCTCCAAAAAGCTCAGAAAAATAATGCCAGATGAGTCTCAAAGTACCAGCACTGTTTCTTAGATCATTCAGTATTGATTTGTGTCTTCCCAAACCAAAAAGTTCATTTGGAACTGGAACTTTCTGAGAAGTAACTGCAAAATATCTTCCTTCAGTCCACTGCAAACGCTTTGGTTTTCATCTTACTCTTGGAAAGCAGTGATACTTTGGAGTACCTGCCTCCTACAATATTGATGTCTTGCCTGCTACAATACTGGCATGCCACTACTCCTTATTTTATCTCCTGCAGAGGTAATGTGGGTGATTCTGACCAGATAATCACTCTGATGCTATTGAAACTATTGAAGAAATCAAGAAAGAAAGCAAATGAGGAAGGAAGGAAGGAAGGGAGGAAGGGAGGAAGGGAGGAAGGAAGGAAGGGAGGAAGGGAGGAAGGGAGGAGGGAGGGAGGAAGGGAGGAAGGGAGGAAGGGAGGAAGGAAGGAAGGAAGGAAGGAAGGAAGGAAGGAAGGAAGGAAGGAAGGAAGGGAGGAAGGGAGGAAGGGAGGAAGGGAGGAAGGGAGGAAGGGAGGAAGGGAGGAAGGGAAGAAGGAAGGGAGGAAGGGAGGGAGGGAGGGAGGAAGGAAGGAAGGAAGGAAGGAAGGAAGGAAGGAAGGAAGGAAGGAAGGAAGGAAGGAAGGAAGGAAGGAAGGAAGGAAGGAAGGAAGGAAGGAAGGGCAGGTGGGAGAAAACCCCCACACACAACCAGCCGAACAAAAAGACAACAAAACTCCCTACCAAAAGAAAACAAACAAAACCCACCATCACCAAAAACAAAACAAACCCAGAACCAAACCAACACTACCACCAAAAAAAGACTAACAAACAAGTAAAAACTAAACCAAACACCAAAACGGCAAAAAAACCCTCACAAAACCCAAAAAAAACCAAACCAACAAACCAAATATAGAAAAGCAGAGAGCATCTACATGGGCACATACCGTGCCCTTAACAATTGAACATGATGATAATAGAATTCTTGCAACATATGGACTAACATTGGAAACGGAATGTGTTTCCAAGCTCATAGTCTCATGCACTTTCAAGATAGAATAGAATAGAATAGAATAGAATAGAATAGAATAGAATAGAATAGAATAGAAGAATAAACCAGGTTGGAAGACACCTTCAAGATCATCACGTCCAACCTATCATCCAACACCACCTAATCAACTAAACCATGCAACCAAGCACCCTATCAAGTCTCCTCCTGAGCACCTCCAATAGCGGCGACTCCACCACATCCTCGGGCAGCCCATTCCAATGGGCAATCACTCTCTCTGTGTAAAACTTCCTCCTAACCTCCAGCCTAAACCTCCCCTGGTGCAGCTTGAGACTGTGTCCTCTTGTTCTGGTGCTGATTGCCTGGGAGAAGAGACCAACCTCTGCCTGTCCACAACCTCCTTTCAGGTAGCTGCAGACAGCAATAAGGTCTCCCCCAAGCCTCCTCTTCTCCAGGCTAAGCAACTCCAGCTCCCTCAGCCTCTCCTCATAGGGCTTGTGTTCCAAACCCCTCACCAGTTTTGTTGCCCTTCTCTGGGCACGTTCCAGCAACTCAACATCCTTCCTAAACTGAGGGGCCCAGAACTGGACACAGTACTCCAGGTGTGGCCTAACCAGTGCAGTGTACAGGGGCAGAATGACCTCCCTGCTCCTGCTGGTCACACTGTTCCTGATGCAGGCCAGGATACCATTGGCCCTCTAGGCTGCCTGGGCACACTGCAGGCTCATGTTCAGCCTACAATCAACCAGCACCCCCAGGTCCCTCTCTGCCTGGCCACTCTCCAGCCACTAGTGAGTGGCCTCCAGCTGGATGTGGCATCATTCACCACCACTCTCTGGGCTAGGCCCTCCAGCCAGTTCCTAACCCAACGTAGAGTGCTCCTGTCCAAGCCATGGGCTGACAGCTTGGCCAGGAGTTTGCTGTGGGGGACAGAGTCAAAGGCCAAAAGTCAAAGATAAATTCCAGAAAGTATAACTTTCTGATAGCTAGTATTTTATTCATACAGAAATTACATGTCTTAAATAGCACTTTCTGTAACTTTTTAGAGGTTAGTAGAAGTTCAAATATACAAAGAGATCTCATGCTTTCCTATGTCTCACATGTTGATGTCAAAGAAGCTCAAGAAAACCTATAAATCATTTGGAGAAAAAAAAGATGTAGGCAAAGGTAAATTATTTAATATTGATTCCAAATTATAAATATGAGCACATTATTGAAAATTACATATAGTAACTATAGTCTTCTATGTACACAGAAGAAAACCTCCCTGGTTGAATCTGAAAGTAATATCTTAATGAATGGAAGAATGGAAGGATGTAGAAGGTGACTGGTTTGGAATGGGACCACAGAAACCAACATACACAATGAGGTGTAATACAAAAAAAGCATACCTTATGTAGGAGTGACAGTACATGAGCTCCAGGAGTTTTGACTGCTGTTTCCACTACAAGGTCACTCCCTATGGTTAAGTATCTTTGAGACTTCTTTTCAGGCTGATTCCTTCTTCATACATAAAGTAATTTAATTTTTTTTCTGCTCCACAATTATTGTTCACTCTAGTTTGGTATTGGGCCAAAACATACACATCTGATTTCATAGTGTATCTACCATATAAAAACCATGGTGCTTTCAGATCATCAGGGCTACATATATACTGAAAGCAAAATATATTGAATTTTATTTATGAGAATGGCTGTACCATTATTTTTTGGAAATCAATCATTACTAATTGCTTTCTTATATTCAGGTCTCCTGTGATGACATTTAGATGCCAGATATTATTAATCTTGTGATGTGTTATTCTTGTAATAGAACTTTAAAGCTGTATTTTTACATGCCAAATGAAAAAAAAAAACAAACAAAAACCAACCAAACAACCAAACAAAAAAAAACCCCAAACCAAAAACACTACCACAGGAGTGTCAGAGGACAAGCAAGCATTATCACTGATTTTGACCTGATCACTGCTACTCTTTTAGCTGGGGGGGGGGGAAACAATTCCCAAGTATAGCATTTTAAACCATTCTGCAAAACAGGAGATGGCTACTCAGGAAATACTGACTCCACCCAGTTGTAGATGCTCAAACTCTGATAAACTCTGAATCTCAGATATCTTTATATAAAAAAGATATAGGAACACCAAGTTAAAGAAAAATGTTTCTGACTTTAGCTCCATTGTATTTATACCATGGAATGTTCCTTTACTTTATTCTTTAAAAATTGCTCAATATTTTATCACAACTGTAAGCTGTTGCAAATGCTCACAAAATCTATCTAGTTATGCAGCACCACCAACAAGTAGCATGACTATATGTACCATCTACATATACATCATATACATTGAGGTTTAAGGGAAAGTTTAAATTAAACAGAACCCTGTATGCTGATTTGTTTAACATCAAGCCCCTGATGTAAATAAGAATGAATTCTCAGTGTTCCAGAGTTTCTTGTTGATTTACTGTCAAATAACTTCATGATACATGAAAATATGTTGAGACCAATTTTATAAAGATTAATGTTATTAAGTGATATTGGAATATGGATTAAAATATCAAAATACTTTTCCATTTTAGTTCATGACAAGGGTAAACTGCACACATGTTGCTATCAGTTATTTTGCAAATTCACTTTATTGGAGAGGATTCAGAATTTTTGCATTTTTACAAATTACCTTCTAAGAAAATAATTATTTTTCTCCATTCCCTTTAATTCTGTTTAATCAGTTCCTTGCAAGCAAAAACCGTGTGTTTTTCCCAGGTAAAAAATATCTCCAAAGTAATAAAATTTGTGCCCTGTGTTATTGCTGAACTTAGAATCATAGAATCATAGAACCAATAAGGTTGGAAAAGACCCCGAGGATCATCAAGTCTAACCTGTCACTCAAGACCAAGTGCCACGTCCAATCTCCTCTTGAACACCTCCAGGGATGGTGACTCCACCACCTCCCTGGGCAGCCCATTCCAATGGCTAACAGCTCTCTCTGTGAAGAACTTTCTCCTCACCTCAAGCCTAAACTTCCCCTCGTGCAGCTTGAGACTGTGGCCTCTTGTTCTGGTGCTGATTGCCTGGGAGAAGAGACCAACCCCCTCCTGGCTACAACCACCCTTCAGGCAGTTGTAGACAGCAATGAGATCTCCCCTGAGCATTTTCTTCTCCAGGATAAACAACCCCAGCTCCCTTAGCCTCTCCTCATAGGGCTTGAGCTCAAGGCCTCTCCCCAGCCTCGTTGCACTTCTCTGGACACATTCAAGAGTCTCAATGTCCTTCTTAAACTGAAGGGCCCAGAGCTGGACACAGTACTCAAGGTGTGGCCTAACCAGTGCTGAGTACAGGGACAGAATGACTTCCTTGCTCCTGCTGGCCACACTACTTCTGATGCAGGCCAGGATGCCATTGGCCTTCTTGGCACCTGGCCACACTGCTGGCTCATGTTCAGCCAGCAGTCAATCAGTACCCCTAGGTGCCTTTCTGTCTGGCAGCTCTCCAGCCACTCTGACCCCAGCCCGTAGCTCTGCATGGGGTTGTTGTGGCCAATGTGCAGCACCCCGCACTTGGACTTGTTGAATGTCATCATGTTGGACTCTGCCCATCTGTCCAGCCGGTCAAGGACTCTCTGGAGAGCCTTGGGAAAACCTTTTAACCAAGAATGTCTTTTGGTCAGATTCATCAAGATAGTAGCTATGTACTAGATACAAAGTTACAGAATGTAGTGGACTTACTACATTTGGGCATACGAGTCAGATTGGGAATTTAATTTACAGTTTATGTGGAAACGAGTTGTTGGTCTGTCCACTTGAACATTGGCTACCTTGTGAATCTGTTTCTGTCTATGGAAGATTTTCAAAGTCACCCCTCAATTTTTCATTTTTAGAAACTAACACGTTCTGGCACTAACGCAGTGCTAGAAATTCATGTCTAGGTTGAACACGAGAGAAAAGAATATTTTCTGGTTTGGACTAGTGGCATTTCCATGGTTATAAAGAGATTTTGAAACAGGAGTCTCTCCACTAACTCCCCAAATAATGCATCATTATTGATGGTCCAGGATGTGCATGTTCTGTTTTGCCAAATTTTTACAAATACCTTCAACAGGTCTCAAGAGCAAAAATCCCAGAGAGGTATTTTTCTTGCTGGCTACAGGAAGCAAAATCACTGGGATCAGAAGTACTTCACTGATGTCAGTATCAGTGGTATTTTCATGGCAGTGGATACCAAAACATCTTGCACACTAACTGAATAAAGTACATAAGAAAAGATTACTGCAAAAAAAAGAGTACTGACTAATTGCAATCCACAGGCAGATACTGACAAAGAGCTCTAAAAGAATCATGTAACTCATGTCTCAGTCAAATTCATGTCTTACAGATAGTTTAATAGATAATTTCATTTTTTGTTTTTTCTTCTTCTTTTTTTTTTAAAAACAAAATGTTTTTAAGCAAGCCAATAGTGTTATGTGCAGTTGCAAGGTATTTCTTAAATGCACTGCTCCACTAACCTAGGACAGCATCTTACTTCTCATAAAAAGTGTATATTTCATGTTAAAAGCCCATTATGTTCTTACATAAATCTTTTGGTTTAATAACAGTAGTTATCTTTTCGTTGGCTTTGAGCCCTTAATTACTCTAATAGATTATTAATAGAACTGAAAAATCATATCCCTCTGAAAGGGAAAAAAACCCCAAAAGCATAATGTATTGGTGACTTTGCAGTAAGTGTACAATGAGCTATAATAAAAGCTGTCATCTCAGTCTGCAGCCAAGATGCTTTGTATTACCACTGTAAGAAGAGGCAGAAACAGTTGCTATGGTGTGAGAGCATGAATATATGTCTATTTTTTCAGACAGCGTACTGTTTTTGAAATATCATCTCAAAGACGTTATCCAGAGAGTATTTTCTGTGTTTTGTGAAATGTTATCTCATTATAAGATGCTGGCATGCCTCCTGGATTTCAGCTGCTGAACTTCATTTTAATCAGATTCAGCAACACAGAATACTTGTTTGATATTCCCTTTCATGTTAAAAGTGGCCCAGCCTTCCATGGCTGGGAAGAACAGATTCTCATAAATGCCATGCTGAGGCACATGGAGGACAGAGAGGTGATTCAGGAGAGCTAGCACAGCTTTACGAGGGGCAGGTCCTGCCACACTAACCTAGTGGCTTTCTATGACAGAGTGAATATGTCAGTAAATAAGGGATGGTCTGTGGAAGTGGTCTATCTGGAATTCTGCAAGGCCTTTGACAGAGTCCCCCACAACATCCTGCTCACTAAGTTGGAGGGATATGGATTTGATGGGTGGACTGTTCAGTGGATAAGGAATTGGCTGGATGGTCGCATCCAGAGGTTGGTGCTCAATGGCTTGAAGTCCAGATGGAGAGCAGTGACAAGTGGTGTCCCTCAGGGGTCTGTATTGGGACCTGTACTGTTTAATATTTTTATCAATGGTATAAACAGCAGGATCAAGTGCACCCTCAGCAAGATCCAAATGACACCAAGCTGTGTGGTGTTGTCAGTACACCAGAGGGACAGGATGTCATCCAGAAGGACCTGGACAGTCTGTAGAGGTGGGCCCAGGCGAATCTCATGAGGTTCAACAAGAGCAAGTGCAGGGTTCTGCACCTATGCTAGAACAATCTTCACTATCAATACAGACTGGGGGATGAGGTGTTAGAAAGAAGTCCTGAGAAAAAGGACGTGGGGATGCTGAAGGATGAGAAGCTGGAGACGAGCAGAAAGTGTGAGCTTGCAGCCCAGAAGGCAAATCACATCCTGGATTGCACCAAAAGATACTCTGCCAGAAGATCCAGAGAAGTGATTCTGCCACTTTACTGTGCTCTGGTGAGACCTCACCTGGAGCAGTGTCCAGCTCTGGAGCCCTCAGTATAGGAAGGACACGGACCTGATGAAGCATGTCCATAGGAGGGCATGAGAATGATCAGAGTGTTGGAGCACTTCTGCTCTGAGGACAGGTTGAGGGAACTGGGGTTGTTCATCCTGGGGAAGAGGAGGCTCCAGGGAGACCTAATAGTGATCTTCCAGTACCTGAAGGGGGTCTACAGGAGGGATGGGGAGAGTCTGTTTACAAAGGCCTACAGTGACAGGACAAGGGGCAATGGCTTTAAGCTAGAGAAGAGCAGATTGTTAGGAACAAGTTCTTCACTACAAGGGTGGTGGAACACTGGAACAGGTTGCCAAGGGAGGTGGTTGAGGCCCCTTCCCTGGAGATATTCAAGCTGAGGCTTGATGAGGTCCTGGGCAACCTGACTAGTTGAGGATGTCCCTGTTGACAGTGGGGAGGTCGCCATTAGGACCAGATTCTGTGATTCTATGAAGATGTAAATAGGAAGAGGATTGTCGATCTAGTAGTCTACGTTTTGGGATATGAACTCTCAAAAAGTAGCCTTTGCAGTTCAACATTACCATGTTTATAGTACACAAACCTTTTCTTTCTGATTTAAAAAACAATAATGTTCAGTATATGCATTTTGGTGTGTTCTTTATGAAATGGCACATTCCATCAAAATGGAAGTTTTTAAAAAGTTTGTTTTCTCCCTGAGTACAGAAGTTTGAGAAGAGGAAAATGCTCAAAGAAATAAATCATTGTGTTCACCATGCAATAGCCATCATAGTTGTTAAGAGGGTGAATGATTCATCGCAATGCATACCATTTCTGTCAGGTTATGAGTATGCTTTGGAAAGAGTTCTTATGGGCTTCTAATTCTATAGTAGTTGAAGTAGAGGTTTTCCCAGACATGCCATCAAATATTGCTATCAAAAGCAAGGAAATTCTGCATCCCAGTAGTGTTTACACCTTTTATTTTGCATAACTACATACTGCAGATTAGCTGGCAGTATGTATTAGAACAGCAACTTTCCAGCCTTTTGGCCACTGAGCACTGATCACAGAGTGTTTTCAGCCCAAACAGGTTTCTTGATTCTGATTCTGTGTAGTCACTACTTCTCCAGGAGTAATGTTCATCCCAAAGTGTAAGTATCTGTAGAATGCAATTATTCCTTATGGAAAAGAGAACACTGCATTTTAATTCCGTTTTCCACAATGCTTTTGTACTTTCAGGACAGGACAAAGTACAACTTCATTCATTTACAAGGAGACTGAACATAAAATGATGTCAGTTAGCTCTTTCAATTCTTTCTGTTAAAGTAGCAATGAACCTAATAATGATACCATGGGTATAAAATAATTTTTAAAAGCTACAAAATGAATACATTCTCCTATCTTGTTTATAAATAAGTGTATTTCTGTGAAGAACATTACTTTTGAGACTATTCTACATCTTAATAAAACCTCAAACATATCATTCTGGAATTGAATATTTGGCAAAAAAATGAAGTAAAACCACTGTTGTTGTATCTGTCTTTATTTAGGAGAAGCACATTTCCTGTAAAACAGTAGGTTAGTCATCCTATTGACAGCTCTGAATAGCTCTCTTACTGTACTAGATGATGTACTATATGCCACAAGGAGAGAGGATGTGTTGGAGTTGTGCTCACATAGAGGGCCTCCTCTGTTCAGTGATAAAATGCCAAGAGGAGGTATGTAGGTTGAGAATGATCAGGTGATTTGAAAGAGAGAGATAGGTTCTTGGAGTCACACCCTGTCCCCTGCAACACAAACCCAAGAGAGAGACAGAGCTCATGTTATGGAGAGCTCCCTGATCTCTCATCACCAGACTAAACACTGTGACTCAAAAGATAAAGGGCAATGTCACCTCAGATAGATAGAAGATAATGGCACAACAGGCACCTCAGGTGCATTCCCCCAAATAACTACCACACCTTTACAGCTGCCCTTGCTAAAAAGGTATGGTACTCTGCAAAGGGAATCAGACAATGATAACTACCTGAAAGGTGGCTGTAGCCAGGAAGAGGTTGGTCTCCTCTCTCTAGGAACCAGCACCAGAATAAGAGGACACAGTCTCAAGCTGCACCAGGGGAAGTTTAGGCTTGAGGTGAGGAGAAAGTTCTTCACTGAGAGAGTCATTTGTCATTGGAATGGGCTGCCCAGGGAGGTGGTAGTGTCACCATCCCTGGAGGTGTTCAAGAGGGGATTGGACGTGGCACTTGGTGCCATGGTCTAGTCATGAGGTCTTGGGTGATAGGTTGGACTTGATGATCTTTGAGGTCTCTTCCAACCTTGGTGATACTGTGACACTGTGATGATGGATCACCCAGACAGGAGGAGTTGCCAAGATTTAGTCTAGACCCCACATCAAAACTTCTTCAGTAAAGAAAAAAAGACAGGCCATTGTCATGGGTTACTCACTTCTGAAGGGAGTGGAAGGCATGATGTGCAAATTGGATATACAGACTGGATCCATAACTTGGGGAAATCTGCTTCCTCCTAGGGGCTCAGGCTAGTGATGTAAGGAGAAAGCTTTATTCCCTACTACAGCCCTCAGACTACTATCTATTGCTGATCTTTCAGGTAGGTAGTGATGAAGGGGCCTGATGGAGAGAATCCAACAGAGAGCCACAAGGATGATTAGAAGTCTTGAGCACCTCCCCTGTGAAGAGAGACCTGGGCGTGTTTAGTCTTGAGAAGACTGAGAGGCGACGTTGTCAATGTGTATAAATATCCAAGGGGTGGGTGTCAAGTGGAGGGGGTCAATCTCTTTTAGGTGGTGCGCAATAATAAGACAAGGAACATGTTCAAGCTTGAACATGAAAGATTTCAGCTCAACATGGGGAGAAACTTCTTTACAGTGAGGGTGACAGAGCACTGGAACAGACTGCCCAGGGAAGTTGTGGAGCCCCCTTCTCTGGAGAACTTCAAAACCCACCTGGATGCATTCCTGCATGGACTACCCTAAGTGATCCTGCTTTGGTGGGGGGGTTGAACCCAATAATCTCTGGAGGTCCCTTCCAACCTGTAATGTACTGTGGTACTGTGTACTACAACACTGTGATGTAACAACAAGTCCAAGGGCAATAGAGACAGATTTCTGCTTAAGGGATTGGGAGCCCAGGTAATCTTCTTCTCTACCCTCCCTAGTTGGGGCGGAACAATGAATAAACAGGAAAAGCCAGCAGATCAACACTTGGTTCCAGCCTGGTGTCACCAGCAGAACTTCAGGAATTTTAATCATGGGTTGATTTACACAACAATAGGCCTGCTGGCAATAGATGGGATACACTTATCTCAAAGGGAGAAAAGGATCTGAGCCCTGGAGCTAGAAGGGCTCGTTGAATGAGTTTTAAACTAGATTTGAAGGGGCAAGGGCATAAAACTGGACTTGCTACAAATAAGACTGAGGGCTTCCTATGCCTCAACTTCCACTCATTGCCCCTTGTGCTATCATTGGGCATCACCAAGAAGAGCCTGAATCCATGCTCTTGACACTCACCCTTTACATATTTATAAACATTAATGAGGTCACCCCTTACTCTCCTCTTCTCCAAGCTAAAGAAACCCAGCTCCCTCAGCCTCTTCTCATAAGGAAGACGTTCCACTCCCTTCATCAATTTTTGGCTTTGTGCTGGACTCTTTCAAGCAGTTCCCTGTCCTTCCTGAACTGAGGGGTCCAGAACTGGACACAATACTCCAGATGTGACCTCACTAGGGGGAGGAGAACCTCTCTCTCCACCTACTAATCACACCCTTCTAATACACCCCAGAATGGCATTGGCTGCCTTGGCCACAAGAGCACATTGCTGGCTCATGGTCAACCTTCCATCCACTAGGAGCCCCAGATCCTTTTCCCTTTCACTGCTCTCCAACAGGTCAGTACCCATTCTATACTAGTCCATGGGTTGTTCTTTCCCAGGTGCAAGACTCTACACTTGCCCTTGTTGAATTTCATTAAGTTTCTCCCTGCCCAGCTGTCCAGTCTGTCTCAGTATTGTTGAATGGCAGCACAAGCTTCTGGTGTGTCAGCCACTCCACCCAGTTTTGTGTCATCAGCAAACTTGCTGACAGTGCTCTCTGTTCCTTCATCCAGGTCATTGATAAATATATTGAATAATACTGGTCCTGAGGGACTCCACTAGATACAGGGCTCCAATTAGGCTCTGTCTCATTGGCCACAACTCTCTGGCTCCTTCCTTCAACCAGTTCTCAATCCACCTCACTAGCTGATCATCCAGACCACACTGCCTCAGGTTAGCTGCAAAGATGTTGTGGGAGATGGTGTCAAATGCTTTACTGAAATCAAGACAAACAACATCCACTGCTCTACCATTAATCATCCACCTGATTATGTCAGGCTATCAGGTTGGTCAAACATGACTTCCCCTTGGTGATGTTGATTGCTCTTAAATGACCTTCTTGTTCTTGGTACACCTTAAGGGCAGTGCCAAGGATAAGTTGTTTCATTACCTTTCTAGGGATGGAGGTGAGGGTGACCGGTCTATAGTTACCTGGGTCCTCCTTCTTACTTCTGCCAGCTCCCTCAGCACCTGCAGGTGCATGCCATCAAGACCCATAGGTTTATAGATGTCCAGATTACTTAACTGTCCCTTAATCCAGACCTCATCAACCCAGTCCTCACAATCAAGGGAAACTCCTCCTTTGTCATGTCTTCCTCTGGTGCCTTAGGGTCTGGAGCTCCTGAGGCCAGTCTCCTGGATGGCCAAGCCCAAAGACAAGGTGAACAGAATTGGATCCAGTTTGGCTGAGGACAGTTGCATGAAGTTTGACAAGGCCATGTGCTGGGTCCTGCACTTGGATCACAACAACTCCATGTGTTGCTACAAGCTTGGATTAGAGTGAATGGAAATCTGCCTGAAACAAAAGGACTTGGGGATGCTGGTTGAAAGCCAGTTGACCAAAAGCCAGCAGTGTGCCCAGATGGCCAAGAAGACCAACAGCATCCTGGCCTGTATCAGATCATTGTGGCCAGCAGGACCACAGAAGTGATTGTCCCCCTGTACTCAGCACTGGTGAGGCTGCACCTCAAATATTGTGTTCAGGTTTGGGCCCCTCACTACAAGAAGGACATTAAGTTGCTGGATCCTGTCCAGAGAAAGGAACAAAGACTCTGGAAACTAGGATTCTTTAGTCTGGGGGAGAGGAGGCTGAGAAGAGACATTACTGCTCTCTGCAACCTTCCTGAAAAGAGGTTGTAGTGAGATTGATGTAGTCACCATGCTTGGAGGTGTTAAAAAAAACATGTAGACATGGCACTCTGGGATGTGTTTTAGTGGCCATGGTGGTGTTAGGCTTAGCTATATTAGAAACAATTGCATTATTCTATAAGGAGGGAGAGAGCATGGGCTGGACATGAGGAGGAAGTTCTTCACCATGAGGGTGGTGAAGGCCTGGAATGGGTTGTCCAGGGAGGTGGTTGAGGCCCCGTCCCTTGAGGTGTTTAAGACCAGGCTGGACGAGGCTCTGTCCAGCCTGATCTAGGGTAGAGTGTCCCTGCCCATGGCAGGGGGGTTGGAACTAGATGATCCTTGTGGTCCCTTCCAACCCTAACTGAAACTATGAAACTATGAAGCATAGAAAAGAGAAGCTTAGCTTCCAGGTGCTTCCAGAGTGAATCAGATAACTGGTTCTGACTTTGTAATCAAATGCCCATCATTCCCACAGTTTTTATGCTTTATGCTTTTCAGCAAAACAAACAACACAGATATTAGTTCAGATTATTTTACTTATTCTTTTATCTTTTTAATCTAGTTGTGTTTATTTCAGGTTTTGGGTTGTTTTCAATCTAGCAGCCAGCCATGACAGTTTAGATAAAATCCAAAGCATCTGATAAATCTCTGCTTAAACCACCATGGATTAAAAAAAACAAGTAACAGCAATTCAGTAAAATAAAGATCTGACTCTGTAAATGACATGCTAATCTGTGTAGGTTTAAGTTAGTGTGTGTGTGAGTGTGTGTGTGTGTGTATATACACACACACACACACACACACAGAGGTCCTATGGTTTTGCATATTTAATTTTAGTTATACTTTCTGGTCTTCATTTGATTTTCTGCCTAGTTCTCTGAGGAAAAAAAAAGTCTATGAAATTGTGTTATCTGCTTCCACTTCTCATTTTTCGAACTCTTGGCCACCGTCAGCCAGATCTGATGAAAGGCAAGGGGGGTGAATGATGGGAGGTTTCCAGGGACCAAAGAGACAGAAATGCATCATTTGTGTTTCTGCCCAAAGATATAGATCAGCTCAGTCCAGGGAAACTACTCAGACACAGTGCATGCTGCAGCCACCTTTCCAGGCAGGTAAGGATAAAGGTTGACAGTGAGGAGAAAAAGAACAAGCATCCTTTAGATGCTACACATTGCTTTCCTCTATGCATTTTCTCTACCAAGGTACCAAACTCTTTCCTAGAATCCCAGACTTTGAAAATTGCAGTATGACTATGGTTCAAATGGTGCATCCCAAAGGAAAGTAAGCTGGCAGAGCACCAGTACCCAGTATGTTTTTGTCAACACAAATTAGGTCATGCCACACTTTTTTATTATTATTAATTACAGTATCTAGGCTCTATTTATTTACCAAAGTCAGTAACATTTTACTGCTAATGGGGATTAGAAAAAATCCTGGCACACAAATTAAATTCTCTTCTCTTATGAGCAAATAAAACTATTGCCAAAATTTTGTGATGCTGTCATGCACTTTTTAAACTTCCATGTCAATACACTGCAAGACTCAGATCACAATGAATGTAGGCTTGACTCTATGGTGAGAACATCCCTACCAGCCTATTTCATTATCTATCTCTATTCTTTTATCAGTTCACATACAAGTAATAATGAAGTGTACTTAACTTTCAGATAATTTCTTGTATGAAAATACAAGAAAAAGACTAGGTGGGTAGGAAACAGGAAGGAAAATGAGGTCTGGTAGTTATTTATATGGTAATTTTCCTTTATCTGAAGTATACTTTAATGTAATGAGCATTAGTAAACAGTGACTTGAGATCAGTACAGAGATATTGAATTATACAAAGAATCATGCTCCAAATTATCCTAAATTATACTTGGAGTAGCACAGAGGCCCATGGAGATAAACTGATAGGTCTTTATGTAACTTAGGGCACTATTTAATCTATTTTTTTTCTAGCAGGATTATTCATTATAAACACAATTTTCCACAAACCATGTTGGACTTGCAGATTACATTTATCTGATAAATAGCTATATGATACAAAGAAAATGGGCTATATTCTCTGAATCACAACTGAGCAACAGTTGTGCAGCTGAGTAAAATGTACCACATTCTGCCAAAGCTTTTCATATGATAAGTTATAGCAATATAGGAGGCATAAAAAAAACATTGTGACCAAACAGACAAGTTCATACAGTACCTAGAATACAAGTAGAAACCAATACATGATTCACGGTTACAGATAACAAAATTAGCCCCAAGGAGGGAAGAGAAAAAGGAAGATGGTAAATAACATCCCAGGCACAAATCCAGGCTGGGCAGTGACTGGCTGGAGAGCACCTGGAGGAGAGAGACTTGGGGGTGCTGGAGGACGAGAAGCTCAACATGAGCTCTCAATGTGCACTTGCAGCCCGGAAAGCCAATCAGATCCTGGGCTGCATCAAGAGAAGTGTGGCCAGCAGGTCAAGGCAGGTGATTCTCCCTCTCTACTCAGCTCTGGTGGGACCCCACCTGGAGTACTGTGCCTAGTTCTGGAGCCCCTATTACAAGAGGGATCTGGAGGTGCTAGAGGGTGTCCAGAGAAGGGCCACAAGGATGATTGGAGAGCTGGAGCACCTCTCCTGTGAGGACAGACTGAGGGAGTTGGGGCTGTTCAATCTGGAGAAGAGAAGGCTCCCAGGTGACCTCATTGTGGCCTTCCAGTATCTGAAGGGGGCCTACAAGAAGGCTGGGGAGGGACTTCTCAGGCTATCAGGTAGTGATAAGACTAGGGGGAATGGAATGGAATGAAGCTGGAGGTGGGGAGATTCAGGTTAGATGTGAGGAGGAGGTTCTTCACCATGAGAGTGGTGAAGCCCTGGAATGGGTTGTCCAGGGAGGTGGTTGAGGCCCTGTTCCTGGAGGTGTTTAAGCCCAGGCTGGATGAGGCTCTGGCCAGCCTGATCTAGTGTAGAGTGTCCCTGCCCATGGCAGGGGTGTTGGAACTAAATGATCTTTGTGGTCCCTTCCAACCCTGACTGATACTATGATATCACATATTTATGTTGTGTTAAATATTTGAATGCATTTAATCACATTGTTACAGTACCAATGTATTGACGAACCTTTGCCATCTCCAAGGCTTTACAGCTCTAGGAAACTCTGAGATATCAGAAATATATCCCAGATGTTGAAGTCAGAGTGATTGGTATTAGAGGAACACCTTAGCCTGCCTTACTTTGTTGCCAAAATTAAGTTTAACTCAAAACACTTTTATCAATGTTATTGAACTAACTCGGCATCTGAAAGTAACACTTTTCATCATTCAGTGATCTGTGAGAAAACAAAATTTTGTAACATGAAATAGAAGTGTCAAAAGAAAACTTTACATTGTAAAGTGTCACTTCCAGCAGTACAAGTATCAAGTAATACAATATAAATACACAAGTACATTTCTCCACAGTATGAAGCAACATTTGGACTCTAAAATGCAACTGAATTTAAGCTTGCTAAGAATTGTCTGTCCTTTACAACCACAACCAGCAAGCCTGTATGTACCAGCACCCACAAGGAATGCTGTTGCCCGAGGAGGCCAACATGACACTGTTATTTTAAATGAGCAACACATTGTTACATGAGTAGTTTAGGCCTTTCTCAGAACTGGTGTCTGCCTCAGTTTATCTCGGTGAAAAATGTGGAAAAGGGACAAAGATGCTTCTGATGCCTTAAAAGATGATGGCTCTTTACCATAAATGTGAATTAATTTGTCCGATGGGAAGGCAGCATAATGAAAATTGTAAATTTATGTGATAACAGATGTGACCGTTTTAGGCTGTACCTTTAAGAAAGGGACAGTTGCTGGAACACTCTGGCTGAATGTTTTGAAAAACATTCAGATATTCTAAACAGATTTCATTGGTAGATTGGTAGAATGCAACTTTAAGTTTTAGTTCTGTTTGAATTTCAGTTCAGTTCTGTCTATTCCTGTCGGCCTGTCTGTTTCTGTCTCTGAAGCTACAGCTGCTGGACGGAGTCGACCTTGAATTAACTGAACTAACCAGGTAAGAAAACTACTTCTTGCATACGCTTTGAGCTAACAGAATTTCCTCCTTAATTACCTTTTTCTCTCTCTCTAACCCTTTTTGGGAAAAAAGGGAGGTAGGGGAAGAGAGGATGTACAGGGGGCGGGGGACCCTCCTGGCTGGAGGAGGGAAAAGGTCTTCTGATTTATGTTCATTGCTGTATATTTCTGTATATATTGTAAATACTGTATATTGTGTACATATTCACTGCATTTCATTCTGCTTGCAAATATAGCACATTCATCTGCTTCTCCGACTGAGTTAGCCGTGGTTTCTTTGTGTGTGGGGGGGAGAACTTTCTCTCACCACCACAACAGACAGCAAAATATCAGTTTTATTTTAATGAACACGATACCTGATTCTGTGTGCATATTCCTTTTGGCGGGTTGTTTGCTACTCAGATTCAAGGAGATACACAGAAAAGGGCTGGGGAAACAAGAAGAAAACAAGAGATTAAGTTTCACTAAGCAGAAATAGTCCTCTAACCTAGAATACTGGTGAAGATCTATGAAAGAGAAAATGACAACAGAGTATCAGTGAGGGGTTGAATGGAGTATAGCCTTCATCTGCCCTGACTCTAGTCTGTAAAAGTGCACAGCAACATAGAGCAAAAACTCTGAGCTGTCAGATGTAATCTAGGTTAAATTTAGACATGGTGCAGAGATGTTACAGTTCTGGAGCTCTGCTGAGATTTAGGGATTATTAGTTCAGATGTAACTCTTGAGCTAATGTGCATTTCCTGAGTCTATGTCTGATCTAACATGGCATTGTTTCGATCTGTGTGGATTTGCTAGTTTGGGATTCTGCAAGATCAAGCACTGATTCTGCAGCAAGAGGTACCTTACATGGCTTGCAAAATAGTCAGGTGTTTAAATACTGACACATGCTTGTGTGAAGAATGAAATAAACCAGCAAGCATAGGTAAGATAATTTGCATATATGTGTGGTAGTTTTAGGTTGTGCCTTTAAAAATGTTCACAGATCTTGAACAGAAGGTAGTAAAATGTAAATAAATCACTATTGGGTGTAAAAAGGAAAATAATGATAGTTCTAAACAATCTCATTGGCGAGTTACCTACCATAAGATTTAGTTTGCAAAACAATTTCTCTCTCTTCTCACTTCTTTGCTCTTGGGAGATACTAACTTTGTGCTTTTGCTGGCTTTTGCTTGATCTTGGCTGCATTGTTTTGGCTAAGTGCTAACATCTCTCAGTTCCTTTCTCTTGTCCCTTTTGTGTACAAGACGGTAAGAGGGTGACAGGGAGGGAGAAGCTATTAGCAGCTCCACTAGTCTGACCAGGGGGAGTCCTTGTGCTGTATATTAATTGTAATACCTGTAAATATTGTAAATACTGTATATTTTGTACATATTCATTGCATTTTGTTGTAGGTTGCAGTTATGCTTGTAAATACAGCTTTCATTTGCTTCCAACTGAGCTGGGCTGGCAAATTTAATGTTGGGGGAAATTTTCAACCCACCACAATATAGAACCCACTTAAAAAATAATCTTTTATTAGAGGAGACTGCACCTTTTGTTTGATACGTACACTTCTTTTCATAGAAAGCTGTTACTGTGCCTCCACATTCCAGCTGCCATTCATACAAATTTCAGGGGAAACTTTTGGGGAATGTTAGTTTCATGGAACTGCAACGTATCACAGCTGAAAATCACCTGAAAAACAATCCAGAGACACCAATAAAGACAGTACCAGAAGAGGGTCATGTATTGCTTTCTCAAGGAGAATCTGAAAAGCAGATTTGTCATCTAAGTGGTCTGTTCTCTGGAAGTCACTAAAACATAGAGTCATCCCGTGTTTTACAGTATCACAGTATCACAATATCACTAAGGTTGGAAGAGATCTCGAAGATCATCAAGTCCAACCTGTCAACACAGACCCCATGACTAGACTGTGGCACCAAGTGCCACATCCAATCCCCGCTTGAACACCTCCATACCGGTGACTCCACCACCTCCCTGGGCAGCCCATTCTAATGGCGAAAGACTCTCTCAGTGAAGAACTTTCTCCTCACCTCCAGCCTAAACTTCCCCTGGTGCAGCTTGAGACTGTGTCCCCTTGTTCTGATGCTGGTTGCTAGAGAGAAGAGGCCAACCCCCTTCCTGACTACAACCACCTTTCAGGTAGTTGTAGAGAGCAATGAGGTTGCCCCTGAGTCTCCTCTTCTCCAGGATAAACAATCCCAGCTCCCTCAGCCTCTCCTCATAGGGCTTGTGCTCAAGGCCTCTCCCCAGCCTTGTTGCCCTTCTCTGGACACATTCAAGTGTCTCGATGTCCTTCTGAAACTGAGGGGCCCAGAACTGGACACAGTACTCAAGGTGTGGCCTAACCAATGCAGAGCACAGGGGCACAATGACCTCCCTGCACCTGCTGGCCACACTATTCCTAATGCAGGCCAGGATGCCATTGGCCTTCTTGGTCACCTGGGCACACTGCTGGCTCATGTTTAGGCAGCTGTTGATCATCACCCCCAGGTCCCTCTCTATTTGGGAGCTCTCCAGCCACTCTGACCCCAGCCTGTAGCTCTGCGTGGGGTTCTTGTGGCCAAAGTGCAGCACCCGGCACTTGGACTTGTTGAATGCCATCCCCATTGGACTCTGCCCATCTCTCCAGTCAGTCGAGGTCCCTCTGGAGAGCCCTTCTACTCTCAAACTGACCAACATCTGCTCCCAACTTGGTGTCATCTGCAAATTTGCTGATGACTGTCTCAATCCCCTCATCCAGATCATCAATGAAGAGGACGGGGCCCATCACTGATCCCTGGGGGACGCCACTGGTGACTGGCTTCCAGCTGGAGGTGGTGCCATTGACCACCAGTCTCTGGGCTCAGCCCTCTAGCCAGTTCCTAACCCAGCACAGAGTGTTGCTGTCCAAGCCACGAGCTGACAGCTTAGCCAGCAGTTTGCTGTGGGGGACAGTGTCAAAGGCCTTGCTGAAGTCCAGGTAGACTACATCCACAGGCCTCCCCACGTCCACCAGACGGGTCACCTGATCATAGAAGGAGATCAGGTTGGAGAGGCAGGACCTGCCCTTCCTAAATCCATGTTGGCTGGACCTGAGCCCTTGGCCATCCTGTAGGTGTGCAGTTATTGCCACCAGGATAATCTGCTCCATCATTTTCCCTGGCACTGAGGTCAGGCTGACTGGCCTGTAGTTTCCAGGTTCCTCCATCCGACCTTTCTTGTGCATAGGGACCACGGTGGCCAGCTTCCAGTCATTTGGGACCTCTCCGGTGAGCCAGGACTGTTGAAAAATGATGGAGAGCGGCTTGGCCAGCTCATCTGCCAGCTCTCTCAGCACCCTAGGATGGATCCCATCCCGTCCCATGGACTTGTGAGTGTCCAAGTGGCTCAGCAGGTCCCGAACCAATTCCTCATGGATGGAAGGCAGATGGTCTGATGGCTTTCTTAGATTATTAGCAGTAGCACATGGCTTGTTTATTTACTGGTACCATTACAAACAGAACAAGGTAGTTGGAGAAAAAAAAATGAACCAAGAAAGAGGAACAACATTCTATAATATACAGCTACATTTTTCAATAACTACATCTGAAATGTTTATGCTTACTTTCTTTTATATAAGCATGAATTTCTTAATTCTGAGTAGATCTCTCCCTATGGAGTCTTGATGTACAATAATACAATAATAATACAATACACCAGGTTGGAAGAGACCTTCAAGATCATCGCGTCCAACCCATCAACCAATCCAACCCACCTAAATACAATACAATAGAATACAATATAATACAATACAATACAATACATAGAATACAACCCACCTAAACAACTAAAAAAACTAAACCGTGGTACCAAGCACCCCATCAAGCCTCTTCTTGAACACCTCCAATGAAGGTGGTTCCACCACTTCCACAGGCAGCTGATTCCAGTGGGCAATCACTCTCTCGGTATAGAACTTCTTCCTAAGATCCAGTCTAAACCTCCCCTGGTGCAGTCTGAGACTGTGTCCTCTTGTTCTGGTACTGGTTGCCTGGGAGAAGAGACCAACCTCTGCCTGTCTACAACCTCCCTTCAGGTAGTTGTAGAGAGCAATAAGGTCACCCCTGAATCTCCTCCTCTCCAGGCTAAGCAACCCCAGCTCCCTCAGCCTCTCCTCATAGGGCTTGTCTTCCAAACCCCTCACCAACTTTGTTGCCCGTCTCTGGACACGCTCCAGCAAGACAGCATCCTTCCTAAACTGAGGGGCCCAGAACTGGACACAGTACTCAAGGTGTGGCAGAGCTACAGGCTGGGGTCAGAGTGGCTGGAGAGCTCCCAAATAGAGAGGGACCTGGGGGTGATGATCAACAGCTGCCTAAACATGAGCCAGCAGTGTGCCCAGGTGACCAAGAAGGCCAATGGCATCCTGGCCTGCATTAGGAACAGTGTGGCCAGCAGGTGCAGGGAGGTCATTGTGCCCCTGTGCTCTGCATTGGTTAGGCCACACTTTGAGTACTGTGTCCAGTTCTGGGCCCCTCAGTTTCAGAAGGACATCGAGACACTTGAATGTGTCCAGAGAAGGGCAACAAGGCTGGGGAGAGGCCTTGAGCACAAGCCCTATGAGGAGAGGCTGAGGGAGCTAGGATTGTTTAGCCTGGAGAAGAGGAGGCTCAGGGGCGACCTTGTTGTTCTCTACAACTACCTGAAAGGTGGTTGTAGTCAGGAAGAGGTTGGCCTTTTCTCTCTAGCAACCAGCATCAGAACAAGAGGACACAGTCTCAAGCTGCACCAGGGGAAGTTTAGGCTGGAGGTGAGGAGAAAGTTCTTCACTGAGAGAGTGATTCGCCATTGGAATGGGCTGCCCAGGGAGGTGGTGGAGTCACCGGCATGGAGGTGTTCAAGCGGGGATTGGATGTGGCACTTGGTGCCATGGTCTAGTCATGGGGTCTGTGGTGACAGGCTGGACTTGATGATCTTCGAGATCTCTTCCAACTTTGGTGATACTGTGATACAGTATTTCCAACAGCTGACCTAGCACCACCATTAAACAATGTGCCAAAGTTCTATGTCTACATGGTTTTTAAATATCTCCACCACCTCCCTGAGCAACCTATTGCAATACCTGACCACCCTTTCAGTTAAGAAGTTTTTCCTAGTGTCCAATTTGATCTTCCTCCGGCACAATTCTATTCCTTGATAATAGGAAGAAGACATCAACATCAACCTCACTACAATCTCCTTTCAGGGAGTGGTAGGGGTGTCCCCTCAGCCACTCCTCAGGACACTTGTGCTCCAGGCCCTTCCCTGGCTTTGTTTCCCTTCTCTGGACAGGATCCGGCAGCTTAATGTCCTTCTTGTAGTGAGGGGCCCAAACCTGAACACAGTATTTGAGTTGCAGCCTCACAAGTGCGGAGTACAGGGGGACTATCACTTCTGTGGTCCTGCTGGCCACACTGTTTCTGACACAGGCCATAATGCTATTGATCTTCTTGGTCATCTGGGCAAACTGCTGGCTCCTTTTCAGCTGGCTATCAACCAGCACCCTCAGATCCCTTACTTACGGGCAGATTTCCATTCACTCTAATCCAAGCTTGTAGCAACACATGGAGTTGTTGTGATCCAAGTGTGGGAACCAGCTATTGGCCTTGTTAAAACTAATGAAACTGACCTTGGCCCATTGGTCTAGCCTGTCTAGTTCCTTTTGCAGAACCTTCTTGCACACGAGCAGATCAACACTCCCACTCTGAGAAACATCATTTGTGACCAGCCACAAACTGGATTTACTCCAATCACCACCACTCTTTGGGGCTGGCCATCCAGCCATTTATTTTTACCCAGTGAAGCATCCATCCACCCATGTGCAGCAAGTTTCTCCAGTAGGATGCTGTGGAACATAGTGCCAAAGACTTTACCAAGGTTCAGATAAACAACATCCACAGCCATTCCCTCATCCACTAGGAAGGTCATCTTGTTGTAGAAGATAGTCAGGTTCATGTAGCTGGACCTGCCCTTCATGACGTCATGCTGACTGAACCTGATCACTTGGCTGCTCTGCACATTCTGCATAATAGCACTCATGATGATCTGCTTCATGACCTTCTCTGTCACCAGGGTCAGACTGATGGGTCTGTAGTTCCCCTGGGATACTTCTTCCAGCCCTTCTTGCAGCTGAGTGTCACTTCTGCCAATCTTCTTCTCTTCTATCTGCCCACCTTACTTTATCCTCTCTCCAGTGTGTATGTGAACACATAGTTATTTAATTCAGGTTACCCAAAGAGCAGAAAACTAACTTGTCAAGCAAGAAAGAAAATGAAACATTCTCTGTTGGGCTGGTTATTATCACTCATTGTGTGATCAGTATAGATGAGGCAATTTCCTCCCATGGCCCCACCCCCACCAGCTTTCTATTCATCTGCCCACTTTACTTTATCCTCTCTCTGGTGTGTATGTGAACACGTAGTTATTTGATTCAGGTTACCCAAAGAGCAGAAAACTAACTTGTCAAGCAAAAAAGAAAATGAAACATTCTCTGTTGGGCTGGTTATTATCACTCATTGTGTGATCAGTATAGATGAGGCAATTTCCTCCCATGGCCCCACCCCCACCAGCTTTCTATTCATGAAGAGTAACTGTGTTCTTGGATTTTTCGTTGCTTACATCATCAATTCTTATCCTTTATTTATATCAGCACTGAATTAATTTTCTTTTCTTTCCCAGTTGGTATTGTGACACATAATTCTTCTCTCACACGCTTTGCACTTTATTTATTTAATATACTCCTGTCTCAGCAAATTGGTGTCAGCCCCTTTCTTGTGTTTGGTTTCCAAAAGTTCTCTACCTTCATATTATTTGAAACAGTAATATGTAGTCTGAAGTAATGGTAAAATGTGTCTGAACATGTATTATGAATAAATCCATTGAAGGTTTACACAATTTCTGGTTACAACATAGTTTTAGATTAACATTAAATAAATCAAAAGCTGATTCATTAAAAAAAAAAAAAAGAAAAAAAAGAAAACTGCCAACCTTATAATGCTTATAATGTAAAACAGACTTACACCCCGAAAGAAAAAAAAAAACCAACACCCTGAAGAAAGTAGTAACAGCTCAATAATATATTGTTAAGCTTTCCAAAGACTCCAGCTTTGGTTTCATGATTGAACTGCCATTCATGCAATACTGTCCAGAAAATAACATAATTTCTTTTTAAACTCTGAACATATGTCTTCACTTTTGATACAGGAGTAGAGCCTCTTTGAAAACCAGGCTTCAGGGTTTTTTGAGCCAGACAGAGGTGAATAGACATTGCCAACCATACAATGAGAGATGTTATGAATTATACAGGCCAGTAAGCAGCAATATCACTGGGCCCCAGCACATTCTTAACTTTCTGTTACCAGGATAGGGATCAGCCTGAACACCACAACCTGCAGTCTACCATCTGATCTTCATCTCTATTTGGGTCCTGTCACCCTTAGGTGTGGCATCATACAGCAATCAGCACCAGAAAAATAGGACTCAGTCTTAAGTTGTGCCAGAGGAAGCTTAGGCTCGAGGTGAGGAGAAAGTCACTCACAGAAAGAGTAAATGGCCATTGAAACGTGCTGCCCAGGGAGGTGGTGGAGTTACCGTCCCTGGAGGTATTCAAAAAAGGATTGGGTGTGGCACTTGAAGCCATGGTTTAGTTGTCCTGAGGTGTTAAGTATTGGGGTAGTAGGTTGGACTGGATGATCTCTGAGGTCTTTTCCAACCTGGTTGATTCTATGATTCTATTATGGGGGTGAGGGGGCAGGAAAAAAGGCTTTCTTTGGTGCTAGGGAACACATTTTTGGGGCCCCATCATGTACAACTGGTTGTCAACCAACTGTTTGGATTCTCCTGGATTACAGGCCAGATTTGTCTGTCTTCACATATCAAACTCTGCAGTGGCATCTTGAAAAGCTGACAGCTCTGAAGCCTGTCTCTTTCTGTGGTGAAGTACAATCCAATGCTGCAAATGACTAAAAAATAACATGTAGGTAAAAAACAGGAAACCACATACCTAATTAAATTTTTTCCCTTATTCATCAGCGTGTAGTATTAGAGAGTAATCAGATCTGTGAAACCTACTGGGTTTCATTTGTTTAAAATGAGAATGAAAATTTAATGTATTATTTTTTAGGAAAAATGGGTTTATATATTTTAGGAAATACTTTTTATGTTGAGAGTCTTTATCCCCCAGAGACGCAGGAATGGACAAAACTGTGGAGATTGCAGACTGAAATAACAACACTCAGAGAAATTGTATTCTTGCAGAAATACCTCCAGTTTTAACATTTTGGGGAGCATATCCATTTTTGCCTTAACCATTTAAATATGCAGCAGTTTACACAGTCAGAGAGGGTAATGGAGATAACACCTGCATTAGGTGTGAGTAGCTTGATTATCTGCTTAATCTAGTGGCTGAACTGAAGGAAGAAGTTGCTAGACTTAGGACTGTAAGGGAATGTGAAAGGGAGTTGGATTTGAGGAACCAGGCTCTACAAGCTTCCCTAGCAGAGGGAGGTGACTGAAGGTGCAGCCAGAAATGGATACAGGTCCCTGTTAGGAGAGAAAGAGTAAAACCTTCACAGCTCCCCTCACCTTCCCAGCTGCCCTTGCAAAACAAATATGGAGCACTGGAAGTTGAGGGTGAGGTGAATGAGAAGACAGAAGACACACCATCTGAGGTGTTGCCTAAAGCAAAACAGCCTGCCCCTCACAACAGGACTTGTTCCCTTAAAAAAATAGAAGATTGTTGTTGGTGATTCCCTGCTGAGGGGAGCAGAGGGCCCCATATGTTAGCTGGATCCTTCCCACAGGGAAGTCTGCTGCCTCCCTGGGGCCTGGGTCAGAGATGTTACCAGAAGGCTGCCTAGTCTGGTACAGTCCTCTGATTATTATCCCTTGATAGTTATGCAGGTAGGGAGTGATGAGGTTGAAACCAGAGGTCCAAAGGCAATCAAAAAGGCTCTGGGAAAACTGGTTAAGGGGTCAGAGGCACAGGTAATTTTTTCATCAATACCCTTAGTTGCAGGAAGGAATACTGAAAGAAACAGGACAGCAGGTGCTGGATTAGGAACTGGCTGGAGGGCCAAGCCCAGAGAGTGGTGGTGAATGATGCCACATCCAGCTGGCAGCCAGTCACTAGTGGTGTTCCCCAGGGATCAGTGCTGGGCCTCATCCTGTTCAATATCTTTATTGATGATCTGGATGAGGGGATTGAGTCCATCATCAATAGATTCACAGATGGCACTAATTTGGGGGCAGGTGTCAATCTGTTGGAGGGTAGGAGAGCTCTGGAGAAGGACCTTTACAGGCTGGACAGATGGGCAGAATCCAACGGCATGAGATTGAACACATCCAAGTGCCGGGTTCTGCACATTGGCCACAACAACCCCATGCAGAGGGGCCAGGCAGAGAGAGACCTGGGGGTACTGGTTGATAGTAGGCTGAACATGAGCCTGCAGTGTGCCCAGGTGGCCAAGAAGGCCAAAGGCATCCTGGCCTGGATCAGGAATAGTGTGGCCAGCAGGAGCAGGGAGGTCATTCTGCCCCTGTCCTCAGCACTGGTTAGGCCACACCTCGAGTACTGTGTGCATTTCTGGGCCCCTCAGTTTAGGAAGGATGTTGAGTTCCTGGAACATGTCCAGAGAAGGGCAACAAAGCTGGTGAGGGGTTTGGAACACAAACCCTATGAGGAGATGCTGAGGGAGTTGGGATTGCTTAGCCTGGAGAAGAGGAGGTTCAGAGGAGCCTTCTTGCTCTCTGCAACTACCTGAAGGGAGGTGGTAGCCAGGTGGGGGTTGGTCTCTTCTTACAGGCAGCCAGCATCAGAACAAGAGGACACAGTCTCAAGCTGTGCCAGGGGATGTTTAGGCTGGATGTTAGGAAGAAGTTCTTCATAGAAAGAGTGATTGGCCATTGGAATGGGCTGCTCAGAGAGGTGGTGGAGTCAACATCACTGGAAGAGTTTAGGAAGAGACTAAATTGGGCACTTAGTGTCATGGTTTAGTTGATTAGATGGTGTTGGGTGATAGGTTGGACTTGATGATCTCAAAGTTCTTTTCCAACCTGGTTAATTCTATTCTATTCTATTCTATTCTATTCTATTCTATTCTATTCTATTCTATTCTATTCTATTCTATATTCAGATAGAAACTCAGAATATCTAATATGCGTTATTCTTGTGGGCAAAAAATCAGAGGTAGGAAAGAATTTTCCTCTTGGGGTTAAAAATACTGAAGGAAGCTCTATATTCAGTTTTCCTAGAAGAAATCTGAGTTCTCATCACACATAAGGAAAGGAGACTCCATTATATGTATGGAGTTATATATATAAAACTCCACCATAGAAAACTAAAATGTGTCAAACTATAAGCAATTATTTAGGTAGTTGTATTGACTGAACATAAATACTTGGAGTTTTGTGAATACTTGAGTTTTCAGATTGTTAGCCAAGCTAAACCCAACAATAATTCTAAAATGTGTTTCTGATTGAGTTAAATTTGTTCCATATATTCATTTGAGATCAAGCAAAACCTTTAGAGATAATCAGACTTCTTTTTAAGATCAATTGTAAATATTATTACAATGTATGTTACAGGTTGTGTAAATATACTCTAGAAAACAAGTCAAAGTTGAGCTTGCAATA
Organism: Colaptes auratus; assembly: GCA_015227895.2. Taxonomy (NCBI): domain Eukaryota; kingdom Metazoa; phylum Chordata; class Aves; order Piciformes; family Picidae; genus Colaptes; species Colaptes auratus. The sequence goes on along the minus strand of CM026897.1, from coordinate 82,024,653 downwards.
TAAGTTTCAACATATTTTTAACTCTTGAATGTTATCTTACTAGTATTATTTATCATGCCTGTGTTTTGTGTGCAAACTTCTTATGGGTCTTCTATGTTCATTCTTGAGTTCATTCTTGAATTATATTTCAGTTCATTCTCAAACTGATTCTGCCCCTGCTGGTACTCTTTTGCTTTCATGTTAAGAGATTAGCATGTTAAATATTCTAAATGAGCTCTTCTCATACCTATAGTCCTTCATTGTTTTCAATTTGGCAATAAAATTCTATGCAGTAAGCCATTCAGATTCTCACATTCATATGGCAGCTTAAACAGTGACTTATGAAAATGACTTGCTGAAAGAGAGCTGTGTAGAATATTAGTTTAGCATCTAAGTTACACTGAGTGGTTTGATTTCGTATTTCTACAAAAATGTGTCTAATTTTTGGTCTGTACACCACCTTCAATGAATCTTTCTCCATGTCCTTCTTATTGGCTACCAGCCATAAGAATCCAAATGAGAGAATGTGATGTATAAACTCTTGAAACAGTGCTACTGTAGTAAAATAATGGATGACATTTATCGAGTATCAATTCAATATCAGAAGGCTGATTCTGATGGCCCTTCCTTTTTATATTCTAACATTCTTCTACTTTCTCCCCATGGTTCTCCTTTTTGTTAATGACTTTGTGGGTGAGTGGTTTTGGCTGATTTTTAAATTATATTTTTTTTTACTTCCTTGATATCTACAGTCACTTATAGATTTGATTGAAACAGTTTCCTACACCCAAGTTTATATAACATTTTCATTAATGGTCTGCAAGGAGATCAAGATGTTTCAATCATTCATTCAAAGGTTTCAGTGATGACAGTTATTTAAATGATGAGACTTACATAGAAGATCTATTCTGGGTGAATAAGTGGCTTGCATCATGTCTTGTATTCTTTAGGTTAACTAAAATACTCTGAGTCCAATGAAATAAAGTGTGTATGTCTGTGAATTAATTCAGTTGTAAGAAGATTTCTTTGACTTTAAACATCGGAAATCTGAACATTAATAGATGAGGGGGTGAGCAACTGATGTAATTTACCTGGACCTGAGCAAAGCCTTCAACACTGTCCCGCACCACATCCTGGTCTCCAAGCTGGTGACACATGGGTTTGATGGATGGACCACTAGATGGATAAAGAACTGGCTTGATGGCCGCACCCAAAGAGTGGCTGTCAACGGGTCCATGTCCCAGTGGAGGCCAGTGACAAGCGAAGTCCCTCAGGGACCAGTCCTGGGACCAGGCTTGTTCAACATCTTTGTGGATGACATGGACAGTGGCATTGAGTGCACCCTCAGCAAGTTTGCTGATGACACCAAGCTGTGTGGTGCAGCAGACATGCTGGAGGGAAGGGATGCCATCCAGAGGGACCTTGACAGGCTGGAGAGGTGGGCACAAGCCAACCTGATGAGCTTCAACAAGACCAAGTGCAGAGTCCTGCATCTGGGTCGAGGCAATCCCAGGCACAAATCCAGGCTGGGCGGTGCCTGGCTGGAGAGCAGCCCTGAGGAGAGAGACTTAGGGGTGGTGGAGGATGAGAAGATCAACATGAGCTCTCAATGTGCACTTGCAGCCCGGAAAGCCAATCAGATCCTGGGCTGCATCAGGAGAAGTGTGGCCAGCAGGTCAAGGGAGGTGATTCTCCCTCTCTATTCAGCTCTGGTGAGACCCCACCTGGAGTACTGCGTCCAGTTCTGGAGCCCCTATTACAAGAGGGATCTGGAGGTGCTGGAAGGTGTCCAGAGAAGGGCCACGAGGATGATCAGAGGGCTGGAGCACCTCTCCTATGAGGACAGACTGAAGGAGTTGGGGCTGTTCAGTCTGGAGAAGAGAAGGCTCCCAGGTGACCTCATTGTGGCCTTCCAGTATCTGAAGGGGGCCTCCAAGAAGGCTGGGGAGGGACTTCTCAGGCTATCAGGTAGTGATAAGACTAGGGGGAATGGAATGAAGCTGGAGGTGGGGAGATTCAGGTTAGATGTGAGGAGGAGGTTCTTCACCATGAGAGTGGTGAAGCCCTGGAATGGGTTGTCCAGGGAGGTGGTTGAGGCCCCATCCCTGGAGGTGTTTAAGAGCAGGCTGGATGAGGCTCTGGCCTGCCTGATTTAGTGTAGGGTGTCCCTGCCCATGGCAGGGGTGTTGGAACTAAATGATCCTTGTGGTCCCTTCAAACCCCGACTGAAACTATGAAACTATGAAAGAAATAAGGCCAGTAGGACTTTGGGTTTGTTAAGAGATGCAATCTCTTCCAATTCTGTTTGAACAGTAGGTAGACGCAGATTAATCTTAGTTTAATATGTCTTTTGAAGGTGGACACACCTATGTGAACAATGGACTGCTTTTCTTCCTTCCTGTATCTACTACAGCTGCAGCAGCAAGTTAAATTCAAATCCTGGTGTGCAATAAAACTAAGCTGAAGAATTATACCCGATCATGTGTTATAGTTAACAAAACTATATTGGATATTTGACTATGCCATTTGTTCTGCAGATAAATTATCTCCCAAGGATTTGTCTTAAGGAAATTTGCATTAGAAATTGGTAATTTTAAGTTAAATCAATCAATAAATGTGATGCTCTTATAATTCTACAGAATAAAGAGTAGAAACTGAGTCACAGTATTGCCTGTTGGTAATGATTCATGTTAGGATTCATGAAGAGAAAGACTGGCCTAGCCCTCTTCTTTGGACTTTTTCTCTTCTGTAAAAGTATAGATGTTTATAGATGTTTGATAGATGTTGGATTTGCCTTGTGCAATGCTTTCAGAACCACACTCTTAATCTGTCACTCACATGTACATAAGTTTTGGGCATGGCACATGAACAGTCCTCTGTACATTTAGTTTGCACTCCTTGCAAGGGCATATGCTCACTTCATCTATTCCATTATCTTATTATCTGTGAACAGATGAACTGTATTAAATTCACAGTTTGATGGCCTCTTCATGACCTTGTATGGCAGAAGGGGATTTAATTTTAGGTCTGTGTTCCCAAAGAAGAAAAAAAAAAAAAGGGGGCAGAACTATAAAGCATTTTAGGTATGAAGGTCCAGATACTCAGCTCATCAGTTGTGCCTGATTTTCATTGAAATATTTACATTAAAGTGTATTGTAAAACTAAGAAAAATCTGTATCTAAACAACACATCTGCAAATGCATTGCACAGTAATCTTCCAGTTTTCTTATGCTGTAATTCATGCTTATTGTGACAATTACATGCTAACTCAATAATTCATACATATTTTGCCCTTTTTTTAATGAACTACTTTACAGCCTGATATACACAAGTATGATTATCTTTACAATTTGTAAGTGTATAGGATCTTCTAACACAATTAAAGCCATTGCATACCCAACAGATTGTACATAACTTTAGCTTTATGCTGCCACTTGTAATCCAGGATTTATATGTTTGTTGTTGGGTTTTTTTTATTACAATTAGAGAGAGAAAAGCTCTACCCTCCTCAGGAGGATGTACCTAAAGTCCACATGGCTCATCATGTGGATGCCAGACTGAGGTAGTACCTAAAGTTGTTTGCCACTGAATACATGCCTTGATATTTTCTTCACTCTTCTTGATGCCTGCTCTACACCTTCAGAATGAAGAGGCTGAAATCCATTCATGTCACTAACAAAGCTTCAATTATATCATCAGTAGAAGTGAAAATGCTACCAAGTCAAACTCTGGCCTCTGTGTTATTCTGTAAAGCTTTCCACTTCATTTATTCTTGTGAAGTGTTTAGAAATATGTGAAAACTTCAAATGGATCCCCATACTTCTCACTTACTAGCCCAGAATAGTTAATTCTGAAAGTTCACTTGAAAGACTGTGCTTTGCAAAGAAGGGAAGATCTGATGAAAACGCAATACTTACACAGAAATTTCTAATGCACACGTGCCATACTTTATTGTAAACTTGAAAGACTGCTTTGGATGAGGGGTTCTCATTTGCAAGAATAACTCTACCAATTGGAGAATTTTATATGCTCAGTGTGAGGCATAAATTGAGATTACTTAACAGCTAAACAGCCTTCATTCTGCCTTTTAGTCTTGTCCACTCAAACAAGCAAAGACTTGGCTCAAAATATAACTCAACAGTATGTATTTTTAATATTGTTTTAGAGAGAGAGGAAGGAAAGAAACTGATTGTATTTTCAGGGTCAGTTAAAAAGTAGAGCTTCCCAAGATAAAATCTAGTGTATTCCAGTCCATCTATAATGAGTTAGTTTTTTTGTATAAAGACAGAGGACATAATATTTTTGATAGATTTTGCACATTAATTCAGAATCTTTGTTTAATCTCCTGAAATGTGGTCCGTGTTTCTCCAGCCATTTATCTTCTTGGTAAAGAAAAAAATAAGCTGTTAAAAGGTGGTTTCTTATACTGCAGAAACGACAGAAGAGATCCTCTCTGTTTCATTGTGAGACTGTAAGGTTAAGGTTAGTAGCAGCATTAGTAGTAGTAGTAGTAATAATTAACAACAACTACAATAATAATAATAATAATAATAATAATAATAATAATAATAATAATGATTCTGAACTGATCAGTTATACTCATTACTATTTATCTGATAATTCAAAACTGGGAGAAGTGACTAACACATCAGAAGGCTTTGCTGCCATTCACCAATGCCTGGACAGACTAAAAAGTTGGGTGGAGAAGAACCTAATGAAGTTCAACAAGGGCAAGAATAGAATCCTGCATCTAGGGAGGAATAAACCCTTGCCAGTACAGGTTTAACACTGACCTACCGGAAAACAGCTCTGCCAAGAAGAACCTGGGAGTACTAGTGGACTGCAGGTTAACCATGGACCAGCATTGTGCCCTTGTGGCCAAGAAGGCCAATGGCATCCTGGGGTGCATCAAGAAGAGTATGGCAAGCAGATTGAGGGAGGTTCTTCTGCCGCTCTACTCTGCACTAGTGAGGCCACATCTGGATTATTGTATCTAATTCTGAACTCAACAGGCCAAGAGAGACAAGGATGGTTGTACCTGCCACCACAAGGAACTACTGGAGAGAGGCCAACAGAGGGCTATGAAGATGATGAGGGGACAGGAGCATCTTTCTTATGAAGAAAGGCTGAAAGATCTGGCTTTGTTTAGTCTGGAGCAGAGAAGACTAAAAGAGAAGGTTTTATCAATGCTTATTATCAATCACTTGGACACAAACCTGTGCAACCTGCTTTAGGTAAACCTGTTTAGCAAGGGTTTAGACTAGATGATCACCAGGGGTTCCTATCAGCCCCTACAACTCTGTGATTCTGTAATTCTGTGATCTAGGAAAATAAAAATTAATACAGCACAGTTCACTCACCAAAGCAGAAATAGTAACGCACAAAACATTGTCTTTCATTAGATTCATAGCAGAGATGAAAACTGCAATGCTGATGTAAGAATAAAAATAAAGTAAAAATAACTTCATACAGTGTAATTTGTGTTGTTTTATGCCAGTGTTCATACTAATGAGGATAGACAGAAAAAAAGTGGTAAATAAGTACTATGTAAAAACATGAATTCTCCTTTCATGTGCTTTTACTGAGGCTGTGTTGAATCAGGGTACAATTGTAATGCAGTACAGCACATATATAGGTGGGGAAAGGCTTGAGCAGAAGCACGAGTCTCAGAGTTACGTCAGAGCAGTGCAGACATAGTTGCTGAGTGAGTAAAGAGCCTGGGTGATATCTGTGTTCTGATTAATCTGGCCGTGTTTATCCTCTTGGAGGAAAGAGGTTGAACGTTCCTTCCATAAGAAGCTTAACGGAAAAACATATTAAGTGAACCACATAGGGGAAATCAAGACTCCCAATGACAATCGGTCCAAATAAATTAATGTTTGCAAACTGAAGTAGAGAGAAGTGGGCCACTGCTGTTTGCATTTCAATAAAACACCTACTCCATTCCACAATTCCAGAGTCTGAATAAAAGCTGTTTTTTTTCAGAGAAGCCCTGAGGCAGACTCTCAACTTTTACAGTTGCAGAGCTACATGGAAAAGGCCAGTTGTTCCTCAGAGGCACATCTCAAAGAAATTCAGGATTTATGCATACAAACCTTATTATTTAAAGTGCAAGTTCTGCTCTGGAAGTCTTTGCATGAGAGCAGCACGGAGCAAAAGGCCTTCATATTTATTATTTCAATGAACGCTGTATGTTGAATATCAGCTGTGTCCAAGTATTCAAAGTATCAGTTATCTAAGATTCTATTTTGCCTTTTTAATCAGTGAGAAATATGAAGCAGAAACTGATTAAAATATTTACTGATGAAATACATGGCAAGCAAACACATGGCTGAGCAAAAAGACTGGAAGATAGCAAGATCTTTCTATTTATCCTCCCCAAGGAAAAAAAAAAAGTATTTATAAAGAACAAATTAATGCAACATTTAAAGTGAGGCGGGGTTTAAATAAATCATAGAATTTTTAGGGTTGGAAAGGACCTCAAGGATCATCTAGTTCCAACCCCTCTGCCATGGGCAGTGACCCCTCACCCTAGATCAGGTTGCCCAGAGCCACATCCAGCCTGGCTTTAAAAACCTCAAGGGATGGGGCTTCCACCACCTCCCTGGGCAACCCATTCCAGTATCTCACTTTGGTTTGGTTCTATTTGCATTTTCTCCCTTTTGTGTAAGGTGCTATGATCAATAAGCTGACCAACATTCCCTGGATTCTTAACATCTCTAGGGAGTTCACACATAATGGAAAGATTAATTTAGGGTATTGAACTCACCAAAAATGCTTCAGAATCTGTGGATACAAAACTCAGGGAAGCTGGACTTGTAATTATCAAACTATCAGGGTGTTTAAGATGCCTAGTAAGGACCCAGCTATGAGCTTGTGGTAGTGATAGGTAAACAAACAGCTTTCTCAGCCAGGTGTTAAGTACTGATTATGCTTTAGAAACCTCATGCCTGCAGCTGTTTGAAAAGAGAGCTAAAAAACCATAAGTGAAACAATTTGATTTTATTATGCTCTGGGCACATGTGAGATCACACTGAAATGTTAAAAGCTGTTGACTGGAAATGTACACTAACTGATATAGATATTTCTGTTCAGAAATTTTGTTTGTAGAGAGAAGACAAAAAAATTGTTCAAAGATGTAGCAAAGAAATACTCATGTGTCAATATACAGTTAAGACTCAAGAAAGTTAAAAGGTAAAAAAGGCGAGCAGTTAGAATATTAATGTATATACTGACTTATTTTATCTCGTCTGTACCTACCTTATCTGTACCACAATTAGAATATAATATGATCTTTTCATTAGATTTGCACTAATAAACATTAGAATGTTTTGTCTGCCTGGAGACATTATAAAGAGTAATTTTGTAATTTAAAATCTCACAAAGTTATTGTGTGAAAATGCAGCTGCTCCATGCAATCTGATATCTTCGGACAGACTGGATCAATTGCAAGCATCTTTTCCCACTAAGAAGTGGAAACATAAACATGCAGTGGCAAATACATGAAGGGCTGATGGAAGGGACAAGAGTTCCCAGGCAAATTGCTGCGGTGCACAGCAAATGGTGCTGGCATTTGAGAAAAGGTGATGAAACTCATATTAGACAACCTAACTGCATTTTGGCATGGCTGATGCAAAGCAGCAAGAGGCAACACTGCTTGTTAATTTTTATTGCAATAGTCTTCTTGAAAAATTCTTAGAAGCATAATTCAGTATTTCATCAAGATGACAAAAAAAAAAAAAAGATAAATAGAAAGGAAGGACATTTTAAAAACTTCTACCTTTATTCCTTTACTTCTGTATTTCCTGGCAGTATTATTCATTACAAAGCTAATTCTCTGGCTGCAGAAGTAGGGTGGGTATTTTTCTTAAATTTGGCAGGGGTAACTTGTAGTTCACTGGTTTTCAGCAAAGCAAATAACTCTAGCTGATAGTTTACTGTGCAACACTGATCAAAGACTGGTTAGTAATGGACAAAATTCATCATCATCCTTCTCTTTACATGAGATAAATGCAAGTGTTTCTATCACAATAACAAATAAATAAAACTTGATATAAAATCCAACTATATTGACCAAAATATTTTCATAAACTCTGCCCAATACCTTATAACTTCTGAATAACCTTTGTCTGTGGATTCTGCATATAATTTTTTTTTTTAATGGTAAAGAAGAGGTATTGAACTTTGTCTGAGTGTGAATCCTGCGAAAGCACAAGTGAAACAAGAAAGAATGTATGATTATCTTATACACCATAGTCACTATTTAGTGAATGCATCATGAATAAATCTTGTGCACTTGTCTAGGTTTGAATATAATACAGATTTTCATAAAGATTTGAAACTAATTATGAAACTAAGCAATGTGAAAAAAAATCATTCACTCAAGCAATCAAAATAATCCTATTTGTGTTACAAATAGATACCATAAATACATGATGGAATATTATATAGAAAATGATATTTTATATCAATGTTGAATATAAAACCATAACGTTAAAATCAGAAGCAGATGCCAGTATTTCAGTATTCTTGCTATATATATAATAAAGTAAATGCTATTATCATTTGGTGAAACTCCCTGCTATTAAGTTCTAACAATTTTTAATCTTAACTAGAGTAGCACAGTTAACCAATTTTTGCTTTGGAAACATTTTGGAACTGAAGCAGTATCACGGAGAAGATAATTTGAGGATTTTACCTTATTCCATTTTAAAAGTTGCATGCTTTGCAGTTATTATTTAACTACATAAATATCCACATCATTACCACTCTGAGAAATGGTAATTTTTACATCAGGAAGGAATTTGCCATTGTATTCATTTACATATACTCAGTTTGCAAAAGACAAGGAATCATAATTTCCTATTTCTACTATACTTGCTGCAGAGGAAAATCCATTTACTCATTCCTGAGGTAGATAAGTTTTATCTGGGAAGTGAGAAATTTTTTTGATGTTTCTTGGAATTGTCCAGCAGTAACCCAGCAAGTGTGCTAGTATGGCATTAATAAAATTGGTCACAGAAAGATGAGAAAAAGAAAATGGAAACTTGTGAATCTGTAAATAGAATAAGAGGGAAAATAATAAAATTGTATCTGGCAAAAAATAAAGCAACGTGAAGTTCAAAGAAAATTACTTCTGTTAGGTTTTAGGTTCGACTTGGGCTCACATGATTCTAAGGAAAAAGCAACACAGGAAAAAGAATATTTATAAAAGTTAAACCCTAACAATACAATTAACAAGAATATTGAAACCACTTAAATTTTAATATGTTTTATTAAAGCAATTCATATGTCTCCTATTAATTCCTGAGTTCTCTTTTTTCCAAGCACAGCAATTATTAAGGCATAAATAATGGACCACAAAAATAGATTGTACATCAAGATAAGTTACATGTGCACATAAACTATGGTTATGCACTATTTCACTACCTTTTAACATGCATTTACTTGTTTTTCCATAGTAGGTGAGAGAGATAATAAATAGAAATAACATTTTTTTTTAGGATTTGAGCACTCAACAATTTTTGCTTAGTTTTAGTAGGTGACACACAAAGAAGAGTTTAATCTATATTGAGGATGCCATCCTTGAGTTCACAGGGACTAGTCTATTGATCTTATCGTGGATCTTATTCTTACTAAATATTTTCTACTTCTAATTGAAATTTGAAAATTTGAAGACTACAATTATGTTCATTAAAAAAAAAAAAGTGATGTATTGCCTGGAACTTGATCAGTTTGCCTTATACCCAAATGTTCATGGAAAACAGGGAAACTAACGATATCCATGTCAAATGCCATCCTCTCGCTATTGCATTTGAAATTAGATACCACCCTGAAGCAGTCCTACTGATTAGGAAATTGGGGCTCAATTATGTCTGGAACCTCACTTTTAAATTCCTTGAAACAATGGAGACATTTTAACTTAGACTGGTTGAAACTCACTTCTGTTTAACATATTTAAAAATTGCAACCATGGAATGGTTTCATAGAATTGTTTGCCTTCATTTGTGTCTATCATAGAATAATTTGGATTAGAACAGACTTTTAAGGAGCATCTAGTTTTACCCCACTTCCTGGGTGAGGAACACCTTCCACTAAACCATCTTTCCCCAAAGCCCTATCCAGCCTGGCCCTGAACAGCTCCACAGATGAGGAATCCACAGCCTCTCTGGGCAACCTACTCCAGTGTCTCACCACCCTCACAGTAAAGAATTTCTTCCTTATAGCTAATCTAAATCTACCTTCTTTAAGTTTAAAAACTTTATCTGTTGTACTATCACTACACTCCCTGAGAAAGAGTCCATTCACATCTTTCCTGTAGGCCCCTTTTACGTACTGGAAGGATCTCATGATGTTTCCCCGAAGAGTCGCCATCACTGGAGGTGTTTAGGAGGAGACTTGATGGTGCGGACGACACCAAGCTGGTGGCAGGAGTTGATCTGCTGGAGGGTAGAGAGGCTTTGCAGAGGGACCTCGACAGGCTGGACAGATGGGCAGAATCCAACGGCATGAGATTTAAAACATCCAAGTGCCGGGTTCTGCACATTGGCCACAACAACCCCATGCAGTGCTACAGGCTGGGGTCAGAATGGATGGAGAGTGGCCAGGCAGAGAGGGACCTGGGGATACTGGTTCATGGCAGGCTGAACATGAGGCTGCAGTGTGCCCAGGCAGCCAAGAAGGCCAATGGCATCCTGGCCTGCATCAGGAAGAGTGTGGCCAGCAGGAGCAGGGAGGTCATTCTGCCCCTGTACACTGTGCTGGTTAGGCTGCACCTCAAGTACTGTGTCCAGTTCTGGGCCCCTCAGTTTAGGAAGGATGGTGTCTTGCTGGAACGTGTCCAGAGAAGGGCAACAAAGTTGGTGAGGGGTTTGGAAGACAAGCCCTATCAGGAGAGGGTGAGGGAGCTGGGGTTGCTTAGCCTGGAGAGGAGGAGACTCAGGGGTGACCCTCTTGCTCTCTACAACTACCTGAAGGGAGGTTGTAGCCAGGCAGAGGTTGGTCTCTTCTCCCAGGCAGCCAGTACCAGAACAAGAGGACATAGTCTCAGGCTGCGCCAGGGCAGGTTTAGACTGGATGTTAGGAAGAAGTTCTATACAAAGAGAGTGATTGCCCATTGGAATGGTCTGCCCGGGGAGGTGGTGGAGTCACCTTCATTGGAGGTGTTCAAGAAGAGGCTTGATGGGGTGCTTGGTGCCACGGTTTAGTTGTTTAGTTGTTTAGGTGGGTTGTATTGTATTGTATTGTATTGTATTGTATTGTATTGTATTGTATTTAGGTGGGTTGGATTGGTTGATAGGTTGGACGTGATGATCTTGAAGGTCTCTTCCAACCTGGTCTATTCTATTCTATAGAATCAATAACCATTGACCAAGTATTGTATTGTATTGTATTGTATTGTATTGTATTGTATTGTATTGTATTGTATTGTATTGTATTATAGCTCTTGGTGCTATGGGTTAGTTGATTAGATGATGTTGGATAATGGGTTGGATGCCATGATCTTGAAGGTCTCTTCCAACTGGATTTATTTTATTCTATTCTATTCTAAAGACCAGTGCTGCATACTTCAACATTTTCTCTCGAAAATGGTTGTGGGTCAAATCTGTCAACAGTATGGACTCTCCAAAATACATGTATTAAGCATAGAATCCATACTGAAAGGAGCTATGTGTGCTACATTTTTGTGAGCTGTTTTGTGAGCACTGGAGGCAGGGCAGAGCAGGTCAAGGAAGCTGGAAAGGGCCTGGAAAATAAATCTAATGAAGGACTTGGTGATCCTGAGGGTCTTTTCCAACCTGAATGCTTCTGTGATACTGTGAAATATGTCAGCCTCTTCTAATAAGAGAGACATTCTAGCCAACTGATCATCCTCATGGCTTTCCTCTGGACCCAGTAAAGCAGTTCCTATTTTTGAAACAAAACAAAAATTATGAGTCTAGAATTTTGAGAGAGAAAAAAAAAAAAGGAAGTAATGCTGCCAAACACTCACAAAGAGGAATGGAGACCAGTGCCAATTATCTCAGTCTCTAGTGATTTTTCACTCAAGAATTATTTTTAAACTTTTTGAACTTTTGGACTATTATACTAGAACCTGATAGGATTTTTTGAATCCATGTAAAATCTTAACTCCTCTGTTCCAGAGAATTCTACAGCTGAACTATGTATTGTGTTACTTTTTAAACTTGTTTGGAGCTTTGTATCAGTTAGCTTAATCTAATGTCTTTCTATACTACAATGGAATGATCAGAGAAGAATCATTCCCTATTATCTTTTTGCTAGTTATAGTGCCCTCAGTAGTCTAATTTTTTTCAGGCTGAAGTATCTTAGATAGTTTAAAGCTTTTCAGACAGAAATTACTCTCACATATAATCACTCTTGTTGTCCTTGGAATAATTTCTTTTTCTTCTATATGTTTTTTGAGGTGAGAAGAATGATACTCAAGATATACCCAGGTGGTAGTGCATTTTTTTTCCCATTACATTCCTTTTCAGAAACAATCCTAGTATGTTCAGGAGAAATATGGTTGTTTGCTAGAAAATCTTAATGTGAGATGATGTACCTTTAATTGAGCTCTTCTGAAATGTATACTCACTACTACATGCAGAGAAAAACAGCTATTATCTCTGGGCACACTTACACCAGATTTTTCCCATTACTTTCTTCCATTCCCCATCATGGCACTTCTGACATAACTTTATGTGTAAACAATGTTTTTCTTTTGTTTCTTCACAGAACCATACCCCATTAAGCTTACTGATTTGGGTCCTCCTAGTCTTAAATTGCTCTGTAATGTAAACTCATCCTCTCCTCATTTTGTAAGCCTGGAGTACTTTGGAGTATTTCAGGTATCTAAGTTTTAATTCAGACATATGGAAAAGCCTTTGGGAGGGTGTGAGATGTAATCATATTTTACCTTAATTTGCACAATAAAGATAAGTAGAGGACAATTTGGCCTAAAAGACAGTTTATATAAATACCTTGTAATTTCCAGAACCCCTGTGTTCTGCTTTTCAGAACTTAATTTATTTCTTGAAATGTTTTGTGCTTTGTTTTGTTTTTTCCTCCCAATTTAAATTGTTATGTCTTTGTCTGATATTTCAGACACTTTGAAATATTTATATACCATCTTTAATTAATCTTAAAACCATGATAAACCTAGTTTCCATAATACCTGCTTTAGTTCTGAACAGTCTCTTTAGTGGTGGAGACCATTATCCCATAAGGGAAGCTTTTTGCTTCCCTTATCATGTTCTCCTAGCTCAAACCAGCACATTTTCACAAACTGCTATCCACCATAACACTCTCTAATCTTGTTTTGTATCAGTTTTTTAGCTGAATGCTTTATGGCCTCTAGAAACCACTTTCAGCACAGTGTGATTTAGAAGTGCCTCAAAAATTAGTTAATTTTCAGGATTTTCATCAGTTGTGATGTTCTGGAGGAAATTTGAAACAGTGTTTCAGAAAAAAAGTGGGGGGTTTGTTTACAAAACATGGCAATCTAACATCTCTTATGTTGAAGAAGTACAAAGCTAGGTGTCTATTTTGCTGATCACTTGAAATGATTTCTTTAACAGCAAATAAAAGCTTAGAGAGACTAAGATGACAGAGGGATTGGAAGTTTTGTAATTCTGTTGATTCTCACTTTTTTGTTTACTGGTAGACCTGACTAGGGACCGAGAACAAGTAACCTAAACAATGAGATAATTATTCTTCACATATGAACTAACAGAAAATCTTCAACATTCAATATTGCTATAAGAAAAATTGTGTGCTGCCTTGTCTTTTTCTTTTTTTTCTTCCCTTTTTGTTCACTAATTGAGGTTTCTTTTTTTTTTTAATTAAACCCATTTTTAACAGTTATACTTGGTATTCTCTTCTGCTTGTATGATTTCAAGATTTAATTACATGAGAATTATCTACATGGTGAACTGAATGTTTTAGTGATTTTAAGAACAGTATTGATTTTTTCTTCAACTCTGTGGAGTGACATACTAAAAAGCAATGACTCAGCTACTTTATATGGAATAACTTAAAAAAAAAATGCTGTAAGGTGGTCAAAGATTTCTTTTCAAAATCTTGCTACCCATTTGAGTATCCCTAACATTAAAATAAATGTAGAAGTCAGTATTTGCCTTCACCAGCATGTTTTCTTAGTTGACTTAATTTCAGCCTTTTTAATTTAAATACCAAAAAATCCTTAAAGGTTTTTTATGACTTATCAGAAGAAATCAATCTCAATGGCCTAGAAAGTCTTTTTATTATGAATAAATTCTAGACAGGCATGAATGTGATGTGAGAAATGCTTAAAAATACATTCTTTTGATCATTTTTAAGCAGCCAAGTGTCAGTTAACCATATTTTTATCTAAAAAAGGCAGTTTTCTCTGTTTTAATAACTTCATAAAAGTTTGGAGTTTTTCTAGTGAGAAACCATTCCAGACTTTCATCTAGTTCTACTAGTTTTCCATTTGTAGATAGCTTCCTTTTCTTAGCTGCCTTTCATAAAAATTCTCTTATGCTTTACAATCCTTTCAGATAATGCAAAACATCTGAAGCTATCACTTAAGACAAAGGCGGCTGGAGGGCCAAGCCCAGAGAATGATGGTGAATGGTGCCACATCCAGCTGGCGGCCAGTCACTAGTGGTGTGCCCCAAGGATCAGTGCTGGGCCCCATGCTCTTCAACATCTTTATTGATGATCTGGATAAGGGCACTGAGTCCATCATCAGTAAATTTGCAGGGGCAGGAGTTGATCTGCTGGAGGGTAGAGAAGCTTTGCAGAGGGACCTTGATAGGCTGGAGAGAAGGGCAGAATCCAACGGCATGAGATTTAACACATCCAAGTGCCAGGTTCTGCACATTGGCCACAGCAACCCCATGCAGTGCTACAGGCTGGGATCAGAGTGGCTGGAGAGCGGCCAGGCAGAGAGGGACCTGGGGGTGCTGGTTGATAGTAGGCTGAACATGAGGCTGCAGTGTGCCCAGGCAGCCAAGAGGGCCAATGGCATCCTGTCCTGCACCAGGAACAATGTGGCCAGCAGGAGCAGGGAGGTCATTCTGCCCCTTTACACTGCACTGGTTAGGCCACACCTGGAGTCCTGTGTCCAGTTCTGGGCCCCTCAGTTTAGGAAGGATGTTGACATGCTGAAACATGCCCAGAGAAGGGCAACAAAGTTGGTGAGGGGTTTGGAAGACAAGCCCTATGAGGAGAGGCTGAGGGAGCTGGGGTTGCTTAGCTTGGAGAAGAGGAGGCTCAGGGGTGACCTTCTTGCTCTCTACAACTACCTGAAGGGAGGTTGTAGCCAGGCAGAGGTTGGTCTCTTCTCTCAGGCAGCCAGTACCAGAACAAGAGGACACAGTCTCAAGCTGCACCAGGGGAGGTTTAGACTAGATGTTAGGAAGAAGTTCTAAACAGAGAGAGTGATTGCCCATTTGAATGGACTGGCTGGGGAGGTGGTGGAGTCGCCATCATTGGAGGTGTTCAGGAGGAGACTTGGTGGGGTGCTTGGTGCCATGGTCTAGTTGTTTGGGTGGGCTGGATTGGTTGATAGGTTGGACAAAATGATCTTGAAGGTCTCTTCCAACCTGTTTTATTGTATTGTATTATTATATTGTAATTTCCATAACATTCATCATCTTTTTCTTCAAGATTTAGTTACAATATTTTTGTGGGTGCAATGAAGGTATCAAAGCTCAGAACTATAAAAAGTAAAGGTGATTCCATCATCCTAGTGAAGTTGGAGTACTACAGTAGAAAAAATCCCAGCATTTTAATAAGGAGATTATAACTGTTTACTATTGTAAATTATTGAAGTCAATAAGAAAGTTCAATGTATGACAAATTCCTTGAAATTAAATACATTTTTATTTTTTAATTTCTGTACTCTGAAAAACAATCACAAGTGTCTTATATTCTTCCTATGCCTTTTGATATTATTTCCATTTAGTTATCAGCCTGAACTTAGAAAAGAAAGATTCTTAAATTGTTAGGCAGATTTTATTAATTCTGTTTGACAACCTTGCAAAGATATATTGAGAAAGTATAACTATTGAAGTAGTCAATAAATACAGACTGCAGTCAGTGGCAAGCTTGTTAGTCTTTGTTAACATGCCATTATGCTAAGAGACTGGGATATTTGTGCCTGTTGGTTGCTCTCTTGCAGGTGAATCTCAAATGCTTCTTGCAAATCATCTGCCTTTCCCTTATACACTGCGTGATTCAATATCTTCTGTTTATCACCAAGCAATCTGCTTTAAAAATTCCATTGTCCTCATACTTCTATTTAGAACACACTTCAGGCAACAACGGGTAATGAGAGCAGGAATCAAGTACCTGCAGGCTGTGAGCTTGTCAGCCACACCACAGGATGATTACAACATATACTTCCTTGTAATTGTTTTTTAGACCTGCAAAGGGCAACAGCACAGTACGGAACAGGCAGCAAAAGTTTACAAAGATCATAGCTGACCAATCTGATTATCCTTTGTTACTGGTTACATAGGAGGGAAGATGGTAACATAACTTTAGTCAGGCTTGTGACACCATCTTCCACAGCATTCCCATTTGAAAACTGAGAAAATAGAGGATGGGGGAATGGACTGTTGGGTTGAAATGTGGCTGGTCCACTAGGCTGTGTCATTATTGGCTCTGCATCTACTGGTTGACAGCCAGCTAAGTGACAGCACCCCACACATACATCATAGAGCCTGTATTATTCAACATCTTCAATAATGACATGGGTCATGAGGCAAAAGGCACTCCCAGAATATTTATGGGCAACATGCATACTTGGGGATAGTGCTGCACCAGAGCAGATAAACCACAGAGGCTGTGGGACCTCCATTATTTGAAGTTATAAAAGACCCATCTTACCCACTGCAATATACTGCAAGGTGTAGTTTTCAGTATTATGAGTCTGATTAATTTCTTCTATGTCTTCTACTGCTATAATCAGTATAAAGTACAATCTCGAAATCACCACCTTCAAACAGCAGTGCACATTGTTTGTGAAACATTGCAAACCACCTTTTATTTCTTTGGTGGAAAATTGTGGAGGAAAAGACCAGAAAAATTAGGATACAATTTTGTTACTTGCTATTATGAAGTAATTGCAAAAGTATTTCATTCCATAAATTAATGTAAATCATCCTAAACCCACAGACCCATTTTTTACTATTTACTGTTTACTTTATTATAAGATTTATTTTTGGCTGTTTCATCTATTAACTAGTTTTTAAAAGAACATATATAAAGAGCTATTATTCAAGCTGAAGAACACTCCCTCTAATTCACTATGAACAACCTGTCTGATAAGCAACAGAATATGCTGAGGGAGTAGTATAGGCTAAATCACTAGAGAAGTTCTTAATCATGTGTAATATTAACCTGCTTCTGACATTAGGTTCAAATGAGAATCCTTACAAAATGAAATAATGCTTACCAGGGGTAATAATCTGATGCAAAGTTTGCAGAGAGTTCCACTGTGATTTTTTTGGTTTGGTTTGGGCTTTTGTGGTTTGTTTATTATTTTTGGGGGGGGGGTGTGTGTTTTGTTGTTGGGATTTTTTTTTTTTTGCTGGTTGGTTGGTTTTGGTGTTTTTTTTGTTGGGTTTTGTTTGTTTTGTTTGCTTGTGGTTTTGTTTTGTTGTTTGTTTTGTTGTTTTCGTTTGTTTTGTTGTTTTTCATTTGTTTGTTTGTTTCAGAAGGAAAAGTGGTATTATGAAGCTTAAAAAGGATAATTTTTTTACCAATCTGCTCTTGTTTACTTTCTGGTTATTTTACCTAACTTAACTTCGGTTATTTTACCTAACTTAAAAAAAAGATACAGAGAGTTTTTTCTCTCAGAGAATGATTTTTAAAGCATAGACTCAATCCAAAGTCTCAGGCATTGAAAACATTAGGTATATAGCTTGGTAAAATAAAATAGTACTTACTAGTACCTCAAACCCATTGCCTCTTACTTTTCAGTTCAGCTCTCCTAATGAATAAATAGCAGAAGAATCTACCCTTTGCTCCAGCTATAAAAAGGTGCTTTGCATTTTCCCTTAGGTATTTGTATTTATGAAGAAGAGCAAAAGGAAGTGCAAAAGGAAAACAGATTGAAGATTAAACTGAAATTTGCTATTCAAGTTACCAATAAAGCATTGGTAGAAAGAAAATTAATATGCATTAGACACAGGATGTTTTCTGTCCTCATGGAAATACTGCCTGCTTCAGCAGTGGGTGATCTATTACTCATATATCATGTACTTCCAAAAGAAGAAATAAATGGAAAAAGATGACAATACTTCACAATTCTGTTCCCTAAAGAGAAAACTTCTATAGCTAATTAGTGTTTATCAGAATAAACAAGTGCAGGTGTTGACATAGGCAACATGATTTTCACAATTATTCCATAATTGTGTTTGGAAACAAATGCCATAGTTACTACATTCCTTTATTGTTTCATTAAATTTTTTTTGACAGAACAAGGTCACCAATGTATTTTATGGTTTTCCATTATTTTTTGCTTTTATTTCCACCTCTATATTAAGATAAATTGAATGGTAATTGTGCTCTCTAGAATACATTAGCTGAGCATCAGGTTGTATTTCACATAACTATTGAAATGAGGGGAAATTGTCTATAACTGTGTCAAATTTATTTTGCCATGAAACTGCCTCATTTTTCTCTTCTTACTTCTGTGTTATTACTGTTACACTGTTATTAGTCTTGGACTTAGTCTTGGTCTTAGTGTTATTTAATCTGGGCAGTGATTGGATTGTGAAAGAGAAGTCATAGTGAAAATTTTATGGCGTACGGTCTTTATTACAAGAATGACACAGTAATAATTGAAATTTTGAAGCAATATTTTATGATGAAAGATCTGCTAAGTCTAGATGATGAGTACTGGAAATAACATTTATCTTAACCATTTGATTAAGGGTTTGTTTTGTCAGGCTTTAGATTTCAAACCACCTGCAACACTATTGACTTTCAGCAGCCTCTTACTCAAAACCTTACTAGCACCTCTCCCAAATTCTCTTCCACTGATCTTCTGTTTCAAAGAGCAGGAAACAGTAGGCTTGCATGATTATGATTACATGCTGTTCTTGTCATAGTGGATTATGGTAAGATTGACACTCTCTTCCAACATGTATTACAAGGTACCCTTTACTTGATTCTGCTATTATGACTAGAATTACTGCTACTGCTAATACTGACTTGCTGGTACTGAAAGTCACTAAGAAGTGAATAATGATTCTTATCTCTCTCCCTTAAATACTATTTTGAATTGATAAGACTTTGAACTGACAGACCAAGATCTACCTGAAGCCTTTCCCTTTCTTCTTTCAAATTATACACAAAGCCTATGGTTTGGGAAAAGAACATTATATTTTCAGTGCTTTTATAAGTTTTAATTAAATGTAAGTATTAATGCCAACAAGTAAATACGGGTAATATAAATTGCAAACTGTTTAATTGATTCTTTCTTTTTTTTTCCCAGCCATGCATAATAAAATAGCTAAATGTCAGGGAAAAAAATGTATAGAGAATTGGGCAATGCACACTGACAAAAATAATTGTATATATGTCTGCTCATGGTAAGAATATCAGACTCTTTTGAGCTGTTTTAAGGAAAATGTTAAAATTATTCAGTAAGTATTTATGCCTTTATTTTGTAATTAAGCATACTGCTGTCAGCATAAAAAAATAATTTGGAAATTTTTATTAAATAAGAAGGGTATTAAGCATTGTCTAGAATCAGAAGATCTGAATAAATGGCTTTTGAAGAAGATGGTTGACAAAGTCTGTGATTAACTTTCTCTAATCCATGAAGTCTAGGTGAAAATTACGTCTATGTTACCATTGAAAAGGTGCAAGCTGACCATGGTAACTATGTACCTACTTTTATTCTAAAGACTGGTGAGGTATTTATGTATTTGACAAGGTTAAACAGTTGGCACAGTTGTGTAGGGGAAAAAATAAAGTGTAAAATGTTTTGATCCATGAGTAGGTGTAGGAATAGAATTAAAAAGCACAGTTTTTCTAATTATTGATCATAATAACTTGTGAAAATAAACATAATAGCTGTTGGAAAAGACACTAGATTTGGGAAAGCTAGTGAAATCATCAAATGGGAGGAAATGAGCCACATCCAGATACTGTATTTGATTTTGTGCTACAGCAATTCTGATGTGATGAGAAGAATACATGGAAGATAGAAGGAAGAGTCAAGGTAGATGATATCCCTGTTCTCCCTTTATCTACCCATCGATAGCCAGGTAAACAAAAGGATATTCTGTACTATGTGGTGTCAAGATCAGAAATAAAACGAGTGAGAAAAAGGAGGAGAGAGACATTTGTTATTCAGGTGATTGTCTTCTGAAACAGCTGCTGCATGTTATTAGGGCCTAGTTTCCTAAGTAGTGGCTGCATATCACCTGATGATGGGAAATATAGAATAAATATTTTTTATTTTTTTGGTTCTATACACAGCCTTTGTTTTTCTTTGTTAAACAAATCTTATGGTTTTCATATTATTTTCTTCTCCCTTGTGGCTTTCATATTATTTTCTTCTCCCTGTCCTGCTGGGGAGAGGCAATAAAAGGGTGGCTTGCTGGGCATCTGATGGCCTGTCAAGGTCAACTTACCACAGTCCGTTTTTGGCACTCAATGTGAAGCTTGAGACAATGACCATTTTGAACTGAGTGTGCTATCGCTATAGTAGTTATTAATTGTCAGGCTTCTCTGTGAGTCACAGAGTTTGTTTCCTGCACTGCTCAGCTCTTTATTTTGCCGAGCTTGGAAACATTAACGCAAAAAATAGCTCTGTCGTTGATGCCCTTGCTATGCTGGGGTCGCCGTGTCATGGAGAGGCTGGCAGAATATACCTCCCTCTTCTAATCCAGGATTGATGTGGGTGGTTTTGTTGAGCAATCTCCAAAGGTCATTTTTCATTACTCTTATATGAGCTGTTTAAAAATATTAACAGCTTATTGTCAGATTTATGGAATCTGGTGTCATGCTGCTGTAAGAGGAGACAACTTTGGGGAGACATGATACTGTAACATGCCGTCCACGTGGCTGCTCTCTGTATGGCAGGGTGTGTTGAAGTATTTGGGTAGGTGCTCAGGGCAGTTATCACTTCGCATAGGCTGGGATTTTATGCCTCAACAAGCAAGTATTCCTTGTGCATTTATGTGCCTCCTAATGGAAGTGTGCTCTTCCTATCTCATTTAAGTCCAGATATTTCTAGCCCTGTTTTGAGTCTTGGCCTATACCACAGTTCAGTAATATCAAAACATTGTCCTTAAGACAGGAATCTAGACCACCTCTAAGAATGGCATGAGATAGAATTCCATTCTACAACTGAGAACATGATAGTTGAGACAAGGACCAAAATCCCAACTACAGTAATCACCCCAGTAGCAAAAAAGCAGCAGCAGCTATAGAGGCTGATGGGTCCACATAATTGATTAATAAGGGAGAAATATGAGGAAGAACCTAATCAGGAAACCAGTCTGTCATCAAAGAAATGGGAGAAAGAAGGGAGAAATTACTCAAGAGCAGAAAACTACCTTATCCCTGACCTTGAAAGAACTTCAAGACATGTGGAAAGATTACAGCTGCCAAACAGGTGAGCAGATTGCTGCCTGGATGCTCCAGTGCAGGGATAGTGAGACCAATAGTGAGACATTAGAACATAAAGAAGCCCAACAGCTGTGATCCCTCTCTTGGGACCAAGGAAGTGACAGAGAAATTAGAAAAGAGGTAACAATTCACGATCTCTGGAGGCAGCTTCTGTCAAGCATGAAGGCGTGAAGGTATTCATTCAAGGAAGACCTCCTGAATTACCAAGGGAAGTGTACTACCACGAAGAAATGCATCCAATATCTGGGATAATTAGTGGTACTGAAAGTAATTAACAATGACCGAGATGACAACAGGGTCTTCAAAGATGTGAATGACCATCTGTGTATATGGGCCATGTGGAGGCAGATGGTCTGAAATACACCAGAATCAGCTTTCAAACATCTTGACAGCACTGTGTTGTCCAGATTTGGATACACCAGCTATAGAGAGGTGTCTTTCTGGTTATGAAATATTGAAGATCTATCTCCCTTCTTGTCTCCTGGAAGAGCATTGTGGATGTCAGAGGCTGTGTATGAAGCCCCAGAGAGAGAGAGAACCCCAGGCATGTGCAGCATAGCCCTCTCCAGTTCTTCCTGCATGACCAGGAGAAGGACATGAGAAAGTGGGATAAGACCATCTTTAAGCTTCAAACTCATGTTTGAAGGGGAAGACAACTGCTAAGAAAGGGCTGGAAGACAGCTGCTAAGAAGGGGTGGTCCAAGAAGGCTTTTGGTTTAATTGCTGTTGAGATGGAAAAAGACAATCTGTGAAACCCCAGATGCAAAAGAAGAATTATTAAGACCTTCTCCCTTTATTCTGATGAAGAGACATCTGTCTGGCACTGCAAGAGTCAGACAGTGAATACTCTGAACAGGAAGAGATGGTCTCTGACATTAACAAGAAGGAAGAAAGGGATGAATGATTAAGCTAAACTGTGGGGATTTGATGACTTGGCATCAGATCCACACCAGTAAAAACTGTTAGACACTGGTGTGTAGTGTACACTAATGGTATCAGAGCATAAAGGCATGGAACCCGTCTGGATTTCTGGAGTGACAGAGGGATAGCAGTAGTTGTCTGCCTTTAAGGTTTGTGTGAGCTTAACAGAAGACAAGAATCAGAATTACTTATTGTGACTAGCCTAGAGGCCTGTTTTCTTTCAGCAAAAAAAATTCTATGATCCTGTGTCTTATGAGGAGTGGTTGAGGAAAATGGGACTGTTTAGTTTGAGGAAGAGGGGGCTTAGGGAGACCTTGTTACCCTCTACAACTACATGAAAGGACAATATAGAGAGATAATTAGTGATAGGGAATGGCCTTAAGCTGCACCAGGGAGGTTTAGACTATATATTAGGAATTTATTTTTTTTTATTGCTGAAAGAGTAGTTAGACTATATATTAGGAATTATTGTTTTTTTATTGCTGAAAGAGTAGTTAAGTATTGCAACAAGCTGCCTGGGGTGGTGGTTGAGTCACCATCTCTGGATGTGTTTAAAGGTTGTTTAAAAGTAGCAATAAGTGGTTTAGTGGTGAACGTGGTAGAGTAGGGTTAATAGCTGGACCTGATGATCTCAAGGATCTTTTCCAACCTGAATGATTCAATTATTTTATTCTAGGATAAAGATTCCAGCAGATATAATTATTTTAATTACAAAACTGAGAGTGGAATCCAGGCTTAAGTAGATATTACAATTCAGTTGTCTCCATATCCCATGAGATATATTAAGGAAGCAGAGTTCCCTTAATAAATTAACCAGGAGGTGTGTTGTAAGTCATATAATTACTTTTCAATTTCTTTCAGTTTCTTTGGGCTGGATTTTCCAAAGGACTAAAAGAATTAGGCTTCCAACTCTCATTGCTCTTTAATTGAATATGGTCACATTGAAGAGAAGTCTGGAGCACTTTCTTTGTGTAGCAGCTGGCTATTGCCCAAAAGGAGAGATGCTCAAAATCATTCATTCGAACTGACTTGAATGCCCATCCTTAAATTACTACAAGCACCTTTCAAGGACAGTAAAAAACCCATAATGTTTTGTTGGTGTAGAGTCAAAACAGCTGAAGAAAAAGAATCACCTGTATTAATTAGTTTATAAATCTTCTGCTGTCATTTATGATCTGGCTTTGAAAATGTCACAGACTTCCAGATATTGGCAGGATCTTAAAATGTTTATCTATTCACCCAAAAAGACACTTTAAAAAAAAAAACACCCTGATTTCTACGCCACAATGTAAACTAAGGTTTTAAATTAGGATGTTGTACTGCTTCTGGATTGGATAAAGATAGTTTTCTTCATAGCACCCAGTATAGGGCTCTGCTTCAGTTTTAGGCTGAGAACAGTATTAATCATGCAGGGATGATTTTGTCATTGCTGACAAGAGCTTACACAGGGTCAAGGCCTTTCTGCTTCCCACATCACACCATCACTAGATCAGCAGGATGTGAACAAGAAGTTGGAAGGGCCATAGACTGGCCCCAGATGATCAAAGTGTTATTGCATCAAGCTCACCAGGATGATCTGGGGGAATGTGATGGTATTTGTCTTCCCCAATAACTGTTACATGTGATTGAGCCATGCTTTCCTGTAGATGTCTGGACACCTGTCTGCTGATGGGAACTGATGAATTTGTTTGTTTTATTTTGTTAACCTGTGCAGCTTTTGCTTTTCCTGTGTCTTTATCTAAACACATGTGCTTTCCTGTGTCTTTATCTCAACACATGTGTTTTCTCAATTTTGCCTTTCAGATTCTCTCCCTAATCCCCCTGGCAGAGAGGAATGCAAGCTGGCAAGCAGATGTGTGGGGCTTAGTTGCCAGACAGGGTTAAACTACAACACATGTACCTACAGAAAAACACATCAGCATGTGAAGAAACACACGAATCTGGGAAAGGTAGTTATGCTACTTTCATAACCTGAGATAGCACAGTTGGGTTTTTTCACAACATTTCTTCACAAGGCAGCTATAGCTGAAATGAATAACCTGATGTTATGGGTTTCAGTTACATCTTTTTTCCTTTATTTGCAGTAATGTTAGTGTTATAAATGTGTTGGCACACGTTGACACTGATTATAGAAGTTAAGCTACAGCAGATGAAAGAATGAGAGCTTGGGAGCAATTCTGTGTTTATAAACAATGCATTAGATGAAGTCAAGTAGTTTAAAATAAAAATTGGACATAGAAGAACAGACTAAAAATGTATCTGTAAAAGTAAACATGTTATTTATCCTAGATCAAAGTTTTGAGCTTTTCTAGAAGTAGTTGCTTCTAGCTAATCTGTGAAACAGTTCTATTTTGAGTCTGGTAGTAAATGAATAATATTTATTTCAAAATGTGCTGGTTTAAGATTCCAATATTTGTTTATGTCTAAAGGTTGAAAAGCCCATGGGAGCAACCATTCTTTACTAAGAAAACAGAATCCTATGGTATACCTGGCCACTCTTAAAGGGATGTCTTCAACTATTCTATGTATCCATCTACCAATTCTTTTTCATGATTGTAGGGGGCACCATTAAGCTGAAATAGAAGACATACTGCCTTGGATTTTTTTATTCAACATTTTTATAGTTCTAATTTTTCATTGATTTTTTTTACATTTGCTCCAAATTTAGAATTAACTCATATGCCTACAGGTGCCATTATTGTATGACTAAAACAAATTTTGGCATGTTGTAGCTTTGGAAATAATGAAGAAGTGATGCATATATTAGTTCTTCTGAAGGAGTGTTTTAAGACTTTGATAAACATCTATTTAGGCATTTCTTTCTCATGTATTTGCAAGTGGATTTACTTTTGGTCCTACTTTGGCTCATGGGAGGTGGTGGATTTGCAAGGTCTTCTTCCTGAAAGAGCAATTCATGCCAACTGCCTTGGCACAGGCAGAGACACCTCACACTAGATCAGGTTGCCCAGAGCCACATCCAGCCCAGCGTTAAAAGCTTCTTGAAATGGGGCTGCTTCTACCACCTCCCTGGGCAACCTGTTCCAGTGTCTCATCACCCTCATCGTGAAGAACTTCATCCTAACATCCAATCTGAATCTACCCACTTCTAGTTTTGTTCCATTCTTCCTAGTCCTGTCACTACCTGACACCCTAAAAAGTCCCTTACCACCTTTCTTGTAGGCCCCCTTCAGATACTGCAAAACCACAATAAGGACTCCTCAGAGCCTTCTCCTCTTCAGACTGAACACCCACAACTCTCAGTCTGTGTCCATAAGAAAGGTGCTCTAGCTCTCTAATCATCCTCATAGCCCTTCTCTGGATATGTTCCAGCACATCCATGTCATTCTTTTAACAGGGGCTCCAGAACTGGATGCAGTAATCAAGGTGTGGTCTCACCAGAATGGAGCAGAGTGTTGAAGAGCTAATAGGATGCCTGCCTCTTATATTTAATATTTTAGTGTGTGTGTCTCAATGCGAAGTATTACTCATTTGTTGTAACTTCTTAGGGCGGACATAAAGGTATGCAAATTATTCTTTTTCACCAGGATTTCATACAATATTAATCAATGAGAGAGGGGAACTTCAGACTGAATAAAGACTGAACAATGAGAAAAATAAAGTACAATATCTTGCTTTAATGTAACTATGTCTCCCACAATTTCCATTAAAAGAATCAGATGTCTTAAGTGCTAAAGTGACAAATATATAAAATAAAATTTATCTGATCTGAAAATAATTATTTGACAATTAAATTCCTCAAGAAACAAATTCCTAAACAGAAGCTTCATTTATTGAGAAGGTTAAATCCCACATTATTATTTACTGAGCTTGCACATCTTAATTAGATTTACAGTAGCATTAATTATTGCTCTTGAGCATTTCCCAGATGACTAAGAAGTACCAGAATCAGTAAGTTTTTTGACAATTGTGTTTGCTCTTACATTTTGAATCTCTGCTTATTTCTCATTTTTATCTCCAAGTGCAAATAAACTGACTGGAGTATTACATATGAAGGAGAACACTTAAAGTGGATTTAATTTACTGTTTATGAGAAGAGTTAGAATTACCAGTAGCTTCAGCTTTTTCATCTATTATCTTCTAAGACTGGTTTCAAAACTTAAGTGCACAGTAAATGACAGTAACTCTGATAACCCAGCTGTAAAAGGAGATGCTTGTACTGTGTGTAGCTTTTCTAGAGAAGACTCAGATTGCTTCACAGTTCTTGAAACATTAATGAGGGCTAATCTGTAAGTAGTTCTCTGTGGATAAATTTAGTGATATTAATAAGGAAAGATTATCTAAATGGAAAGAGAAATTGAAAGCAGACATTAGAGACATTGGAAGAACCAAGCTGACCAACTAAAAATATTATTAACGTATTTTAGATGACAGAGTAAGAATAAGGCACCTAGCAGAAAATAATAATAATTTTTAAAAAAAAAGTTTATAATACAGAAAGAAAGAATCTTCTGCCCTTGTACAAAATATATTGGGTTTTGGTAGATGTTAGTTTTAATGATCAGAGGGCTGGAGCACCTCTCCTATGAGGACAGACTGAAGGAGTTGGGGCTGTTCAGTCTGGAGAAGAGAAGGCTCCCAGGGTGACCTCATTGTGGCCTTCCAGTATCTGAAGGGGGCCTCCAAGAAGGCTGGGGAGGGACTTCTCAGGCTATCAGGGAGTGATAGGACTAGGGGGAATGGAATGAAGCTGGAGGTGGGGAGATTCAGGCTAGATGTGAGGAGGAAGTTCTTCACCATGAGGGTGGTGAGGCCCTGGAATGGGTTGTTGAGGGAGGTGGTTGAGGCCCCGTCCCTTGAGGTGTTTAAACCCAGTCTGGATGAGGCTCTGGCCAGCCTGATCTAGTGTAGGGTGTCCCTGCCCATGGCAGGGGGGTTGGAACTAGATGATCCTTGTGGTCCCTTCCAACCCTAACTGAAACTGTGAAACTATGAAACTATGAAACTAATATTTAAAAAAACCCAAAAACCCCAAAGAACAAATAATAGGTTTGAAACCTGTGAATCAGAAAAGCAATTGCACAGATCTATAATGGGACATCAGAACTGAATCTCAAAGCTGGAAAAGGAACATTTTGATAATTCTGGGATAAGAGAGCACATGGCTCTGGAACAGAAACTGGACATACTGAAAACACTGTAAGAGAAGCAAGAAGGCAAACTGATTTAACCAAGTGAAAATCCACACAAAGCTCCCAAGTAAGAAAATTAAATAAGTAAAATCTGAGTCTCCATAGAGAAATAATATAAACTACCTGTTTTGAGGTTATGGTATATAACACTTCACAGTCATAGAAGACAACACCAACCAAAACCAAGTCCAATGTTTGGACAGATCTGGGATTTTGTAAAAACCAAAATCAAAGACTGTTTATCAAAAGACTGCCTGACTTCAGGTAACTAAAGTAATTCTAAGCTATTCACCTTGAAAGTTCTCCGTTTTAAGCAGTAGTTCATTCAGTTTTACACTTCTGCCTTATGGTGAAATGAACATCACCCTAAAAGCTCTCTTCAGTTTATATTAGTGACAGGGAGAAATTATAGTCTGGAGGAACTTTCTCAGGTGTAGACAACTGTACTATAAATGAAGTTTACAGGTAAACAGACAAATCAGATAGACAAAATGCTCAGATAGGTGAATGAATCCAACAGCTAGTGACTGAAATACCACATTGAAAATAATACCTCTCTTACTACCCATAAATAAGATTCTGGTGCAAAGATGAATGAGATGACTAGAAACACAATGCAGTATTTGCAGGGAAAAATCTAAGCCTTTTGAATACATCCAGAGAGAAAACACAGCATTCTCTGGGCAATAACAGGCCCAAATTCTACCACCTAGATGTGATTCTAAAGAGAAAACAAAACAAGACAACACATGACAAAACAAAGCAAAACAGAGAAGTCTCAGGAAAAGCAGTATCTGTTCTGAGCCTTAAAACAGGTCAGGTATAAGTAATAGTTCTCAATGAGGAAAATTACTCTAGGCCTGGCCAGAGCCTTAGAAACTGAAGGAAAAGAAAGA
The DNA here is from genome assembly GCA_015227895.2 of Colaptes auratus. Lineage (NCBI taxonomy): Eukaryota > Metazoa > Chordata > Aves > Piciformes > Picidae > Colaptes > Colaptes auratus. The sequence continues at coordinate 81,996,071 of CM026897.1, read as the reverse complement.
GTCAAAGAAAATCCAACACAAAACCAAACTGATACAAATATTAAATGTCATAACTGTGGGAGACTCTTAAATGCATTGATGTCTTGAGGGCAGAGAAAGGTATGCATAAATGGCTTAAGAGAACATTCTGCTTTGAGCTACAAGCTATTAGTTTCAGCTACTGCCAACAACCTGACACACATCCCTTCCCTCATATATTTTTATCACTGTTTCCTTATATTTTGTCTTTTGAAAACAGACCCAGATTCTAGGTTCAGTTCCAAAAACCTCCATCACAAGCACTAAGACACATCTTAATACCTGTGTCATAAAATACTCACCATTTCACATAACAAATGAACATTCTTAAGAATGTTTACCTGAAAGAAAAACCTAGAGAAATACATTCTTCACAGTACAGCTTTTCCCATTTGCACTGAAGAATCTTAAAAGAGCATGGCTAAAATATTTATGATTTAAAAAAAGCAGTATTGGGTAAACTGAGAGGATTAGGAGTCCTTTGAAACTCAAGTTGCTGTGTTTGGGAAACCACCTGCATTTTTCCAATCAGTATAACTTAATTCAGATGACTCAGTTCTTTAAGTGAACTTCATTTTACTAAATTTAAAAAAAAATAAATTCTTCATTATTCTTTCAAATAAGATTTGATATATTAGGGGAGGGTTTTGTTTATTAATGGCTTTGCTAAGTGGTTTGTTGATTTGGTTGGTTTTGTATTTGGTTTTTCTTTTTGGTTTGGTTTGGGTTTTTTGTCTAACACATTTTCCTACATTTTTAAGTCCCTTGATTACCTGAGTTAAAACTCTGGTTTTAGTTAACATAAGCTTAGTTAACAAACATGGCACCTAGTATTTTTGTTTGTTTGTGTGTTTTGTTTGCTTTATTTTAATTTTGAGCTTTGTTTCATAGTATCTTGCCTTCTTGCCTGTGTGAACTACCATCTTTTGTATGCTGGAGCAATCTCCAGCCTCTTCTAATGCCATAACCATTCTACTTCTACAACAGGACCTCTAATTTAAATAGAAAGCAAAATGTCATGACATAGTGACAGTGATTTGAGCTAGTGGTATCTGATTTTCTACTTACCCAGATAATCATCCATTTATTGTTTAATGTTAGATCTTTAGTTTACTCCCAGAAAATTAGTAAAGACACAGTTTTCTTTGGTAAGACATGGGGGTGGGAGAAAGGTCAACTGATTGTTCTGCAAACTGTATTATTGTAAATAATATTTAAAATAATATTTATGTTAAAATATTAAGGAACAAAGTTAATTCTGTCAGGTTTTGTCAGTGCATAAAATATGTGAGTATCTATGCCTTTCATTCAAGGTATTTTTCTTTGAAGTCCAATGTTTCAGTTCATGTGGTTCTCCACCCACTTTAATCTCTGTGTGCAGAGTATTATACTTTCTATCTATCTTCATTTGTTCTCTTGAAAACCTGTGTAATAATCAAATTATTTGTGATAAATCTAAGAAATAGCAATGATTGTGCACGTGGATGTTCAGTTACTAACCTTGTGTAACTTCTGAGATTTTTTTCTTTGGGAATACTCAAATTCACACACTCTAACATTATTGCCATCATTCTCATTTTTCCAAATGAAATTATGGTTTTGAATAGATTTTGCCTGCAGGGCATGACATTTTACCATACACTTTCTTTTTAGCTCTATTTAATTTTTTTTTTCTCCTCATTGCTCTGGTCAATTTGATTTTCTGATTTTTAAATGCTAGATTTTTTCAGAAGAAGCAAGCATGTTATGGTAATTGTAAATGTCATTATAATACATGAACAACTCAAAACACTAATGAAGGCTTTCTTTTTTCATTTTTGTGTAGCCTTGCTTTAAGTAAGGAGGACAAGAAAGGTCAAATTAAAGATTTGTGCACAGTAATTTTTAGCAGCAACAAAGTGAAAGGATGTAGGGCAATGTTATCATTTGTGATGGAAATGCAACTGAAATGTAGAAGAATTAAAAATAGTTACTATTCACCACATATTCTACAAATATATTTTCTGACTGGAGGATCCATCAGTTTTGCAGATTCACCCTCTACTTTGTTATTTCTCCAGAGTGAGTTTAACGTCCTAAATCAAACTTTCTTTTCATCTAGGCCATCCTCCACAGACAGGTTTAATGATTTGGATGATTTTGAGACACATTCTTTGAATGACCTCTGAGAATAAACAGGGCTGAACCAAAAATTTGGAAATTAAGTTTCTCTGAGGTCAAATTCTCACATTTCCCTTGATGAAAATATGATTGCACTAAGATGTCATCCTCAGTGTAAGTGGAATCTTCAGGAGGTTTTTTGTTTGTTTTGTGGTGGTGGTGTTGCTGTTTTTAAATACTTCTTTTCTAGTTAGAACATTTTAGGGAATCCAAACCCAGGAAAACAAAACTAAGAGGAATGACAGGCCAGATTTATGCATTAGTCTGAAAAATGTTCCATGAGAAGGAAAAGCTACTTTGCTATGGATTAAGACAGACACTCAGTGTACAGGAGACCTGAATTTACCCTACTTCTGTGACTACTGAAAAAAAAAAAGTGGCATTTATCATCAGGCTAGTGGTATTTTAGGATTAATTACTAAGTTTATTTTGTTAGCATTGCTCTATTCTGGATACTATTCCACATTGTATATATAGTAGTTGAAGATTAATTGGGTCAGAGACTTGTATACAACTGTTTCACCTCTCAGCTGACACTTCCTGAAAAGCAGAACCTTCTTCATTTGGGGTTTTTGTGTTGTTTGAGTTTTGTTCTGTTTTTGATTGGTTTGGTTTCATTTCCACTGTACTTATACATGAAATTAGATGTCTTAAAAAGTGAGAAGCAGAAGTGACAGCAGGTCACAAGCTGTGGCTTACTTTCTCAGTGTAACTGAAGCATGCTAATCTTAGTGAACAATCACTAACCAATACCTTCACAGAGATTTTGGTGTACTGTGGTTGATTCTCTAAGGTGCTGAAGAAACCTGTAAGGTCATATAATTTGAGAGATGCTTAGGAGCCCAGGATCATACATGCTGTCCAATGTAATACACAGAATAAAGTAAAAATGCCACATAAACAGAATCTTACTCCACTGTCATCCTTTTCCTCCAGTATTTTACAGTTCCTTCTAAAGCATATAGTTTTAAATTTTGATTTTCCTGTCAGAACAGAGAAACTACTACCTAGGTGAAACAGAGAAGAGTGCAAATTACTGCCACTAGGGTCTGTGCTCCCTATTAACTTCAGTTATGTTCCATATAACTAGAACTGTTGGTTTGTGATTCTGGTTCTTTATTTTCCTTGGTAGAACAATAGGTATAGAAAAGTTGTTATGACTGTGTTGTTTAGCTTTTTTCTATTCTGCACAAAAATGTTTTAGCAGTGCTCAGTACCAACATCATTTGTTTCTTCTCTCTACCTCCGGAGTCTCAATACCCAAAGAACTCTCCGATGAGGCAGTAAGGGGTGAATAGTACCAGTGTGGTGAGTAATTCTTCAGCACCAAATATCAGATTTATCTCTTACTTTCTTCTATCTTATCTGTATATACTGTGCATTAGTAGGATTCATTTGTGGGTCTGCCAATAGATGGGGCTACAGATTCTATGTTTTTAATGGTCTTTCCACCTTTGTTTTTGTTGCCCTGCAAAGTTGATAAAAATGCTGGTTATTTACCTCCATGTTCTATCAGATATATTTACTCCTAGCTAGTGAGTATTAGCATTTATCTGTTAATTTTTTATAATAAGACAGTCCAATAATATATTAGAATCTGGATTTACATTTAATCTCCCTGATTTACATTTAATCTTCAGATTTGCACCTTAAAGTAAAACAGATTGCTGAAATCACCCACAATAATCTTTCTACTATGAATTTTATGCTTCCACTTTGTAAATACATACCACCACACATCTCACGCAGAAGGAAAGATAATTTTCCTTTCCTGCCATTTCAGTGTTTATGATAAGGTATTTTCATGTCCAAAGCATTGTAGTCTTTTGTTGCTTTCTCCAGTCAGCACAGAATTCCACCTTACTTTTTCTATTATTGAAGCTGGGAAGCTTGTGGTCCCTATTTTACACAGAAAAAATTTGCATGCCAGGTTCACACAATGTCAACAAACAAACAACAAATAAAACTCTTTCAAAGCAACATTTATAATGTTAACAAATACAAGGTATGCGATTCATCACATTTTCTTCAAAGTGTGTTTAATCAGATTTACTACACAGAAGGTTACACTTTTGCTCACACCATAAAACTGTGGCTTATTATCTTACAGTCTCTCACAGAAGAGGATAAACACTTAAGCATAAAAAGAGTAGAAATAAATCTTTGCTACTGAGACCCACCACCAAACATTTTTTAGTTTAACCTCACAAGAATACACAAATGAACTTTATTCTTCCTCAGGGAAAAAAAAATAAATATATATACATACATACACACATATACACATATATATATATAAATTTACTATTGGAAGGATAGTACACTTCAAAAATTATAATTTCATTTATGTTTTTTTAGTAAAGGCTCTATAGATCTTTCCATATCCCTTTGGGCAACAATTAGGGAAACCTGCATAAATTCTGTCTCCACTACAAAACTGGTAAGATTTCAGCATAAAAGTAGTAATAATGAAATATAAATGAGCAGATCAACCCCAGGAGGATAAACAGAACATTTACCCTCAAGATGCTTATCCACTGAATAAATGAGGAAAGAAGAAATATAAACTAAACATCCTACTACTGAATCATGTTGATATTTTTGTGACACATTACTTTATAATTTTAAAATTTATATACAAATAATTTAGAAAATTCTTGCAAAGTAGTTTGGAGAAATTATAAAACTCCTCTCTCTTCTTTATGAAATTGTAAATATAAATTCTCTGCTATACCATCTGAAGTGAGAAAAGAAAAAAAAGAGTCCTTGGAGAGTGGAAGTAATAGAAATACATGTGGTAAGAAGAAAAACATAGGTATAGTTTATAGTCCCTTTCCTGACCTGTAATTTCAAAATTACCTCACATATCGCTCAGAATAGTCATTAAATTAAAGGCACTACTGAAGACTTAAGAGTAAGAAAAAAATTCTTCTTAAAATTAGTAATTTCAAAATAAGTTACTTGACCATTTCTGACAGTGGTCACTCAGGAAGCACAAGTTATAATTATTTTACTAAAATGCTTGAAAATTAAATCTTCAGCTGGGCAGCTACATTGAAATTACATGCTATGAAGTACACCATTGCCTGCGGTGTTTTATGTGGATGACAAAAGTAAGAAGAAACTAAAATGTAATTATTTATGTATAGAGAGTTTTTTTAAAAAGAATATTAAACTCTGTATATGCATGTGTGTATGTATGTTTATATGTGCATATAAACATATCTATAACATATATAAACATACATATAAACATAGACCATACATATAGAGAGAGGGTATGTATAACAACATACAGAGCTGAAAAATGTGACAGTATATTTCCACTTGAAGGTGTGGATAATCCATCATTCTAAAAATAAATGTTGTTAATTCTGTAACAGTGCAGTTTATATAGTCACATCAATGTTTTATGGGCTAAAGCTATGCATGGATGTCATCTTTCACAATAGCAGTTAACCCAAAACTATAGTTTGCACTCTAAGAATAAAGGTATTTTCCTGCCAAAACAGAAAAGACTTAAGTTTACCCAAAGTTTTAGTGCTCATTCTTCAGGAAGCTCCCATAAGGAAAATACACCTCAAAAGGTAAAAAAAACAAAACAGGAAAGAAAGGAGAAAAAACAAACAAACAAACAAACAAACAAAACAACAGAGAGAGAGAGGAGAGAGAGAGAAATATCTACATATCCTTTAGAAGGTTTATAAGAAATAACCCAAATACATTCTGAAAAGAAAAGGGACGTAGGAAGCAGAAGAGTTCAGATTCTTGGGTTATGTGGTGAGACTGACTGACAGCTTCACAATCTTGTGACATGTTGGCCATGTCAGTTTTTGGAGACAATGGAAAAGAAGTAGGTCATTTGCCTTCTGGAAGCATGTGCCATGAGTTTACTTGCAATGTTTCAAAGTCATGAAAGGTTGGGAAAGTTGACTTAGATTGCATGCCTCTGTGTTTCTCCCAGGGAGCCTTGCAAGTTGCCACATCAACTGCTAGCAGTTCATAAAGTTATGATTGCAAGTACCAATCTCCTGAGCACACAGCAGACAGGAAATGGGCTTTCAGTGATACCTCCATTATTGCATTATTATGTTTCATATCAAGGTAGGGAAATTGTAATCTCTTTTGAACTACTGATGCTGGATCTTTTTTTCTTTGTTAAGCTTTCATATTATTACCTCAGAATAGAAACCCTATTTACAAGACATAGACTGTTAACAAAGCCTGCCCTAAACAAATCCTGTATTAATGGAAGGGATATGATAAGGGAAAATAAGGGGAAAAGTTCCTTACAGTCAGCAAAAATGCTCCCCAAAATTGGTAATTGAATTCTAAATAGTGCACATGCAATGGCTATAACAGAATTAGCCACTGCACATTACAGGATAAAATTACTTATTTATGACCTTTTTTTTCATGGTACTCTTCCCTGTAGTATTTGAGACAATCAAGACTGTTAGTGGATTTATCATATCCACCAAGGACTGCTGTGAACCTGGATAACATTCCATTCCCACTAGGTTTGAATTGATATACTTGTAGCTGCAACAAAATTTTGTAAGTGTTAGTACAGTGTTTACTGTATTAGCTCCCCATGAAGAATATGTATGCTGCACCCAAATTGACACTTACTGTTAGAAGACAGTGCAAAATCCATAGGATCTTATGTTTAAATTTAGTGGAGATTTTCCTTTTGCTGGAATCTCAATGAAAGAGAAAGCTTCAGTTGCTTTAGTGCCCACTCTACCACCACTGATCAGTATCAGGTTTGTGCTGCTTGCCATTCAGTAGACAAACAGGTAATGGTCACAGTCTAGGACATGTTGTCTGTTATTTGGTTTGTCTGATACATATTATACTGTGCTGAAAAGAAAGGATCACATACATCCTTCTAGAAATCTCCTGCATAATAGCAATGTTTAGTTTCCAGAGAGAAAACTCTTAAAACCAAATTAAAAAGCCCCCACACCAAACCAAACTGAACCAAACCAAACGAAAACCAATCTGTAATGTAATAATAATTAAAAATATAAAGTTCTCCTGTTTGCTCAGGTTTTTCATTCAAAATTATAGCTAAAGAGTTTTTTCCCTTTTTTATTCCTCTTTTTATTACTTTTTTTTTCTTGACAACCTGGCTTGTCTTCTGAAAACCAAAATGCAAAAACTTCTATGAAAATGTGCAAATTCAAGTGAAGTTTAGTATACATTTTTGGCTGGAAAAAAAAACAACAAAAAGACCCAGAAGGAAACAAAATGAAAAAGTTAGGAAGAGCTAATGGAGATTTATTTTTTTCTCCTCCCTCAGAAGAGAAAGGGCAATACATTTGCAGGAAAAGGAGAGTGAAGAGCTTTTGAACAGAATATTAGAGAAGGTCAGGATTGTCTGAGCTACCTGCTTCAGCCTTATGTAAAGCCAGTGCTAGGGATTCTGTGGCTTCTAAATATTAGAGGAATACAACCTAGAAAGAATAAATTCTAAATTATTTATATGGAGTGGTTATTCTTTATTCTATTTATGAAAATTGAAAGTTTATGTAACCTATCTCTATATTAAGTTGTGTAATGCACAAGAGAAATGTTTACATGATAGTTTCATGGTGCAGTGAAGCATTAAAAAGGAGCTGGAACATTAGATTTCCTGAGAGGATTATGTACTGCTTGATATACTTTGCAGAAAGTGTTTTTTTAAAAGCTAATTGGATTTCCTTACAAAATATTGTTCAAAATAGAAGATATCCTATTATTCAGAAATCTCACTGTGTGCATTAATATATTGAAAACCTTTGACCAATGGAGTCAGTCTGCTAAAAACTTTTCTAAAATAAGTGAAAATTACATCTAGTTTCTGCATTTCCTGAAATTTGTCTGTTCACTCTCTCATTTTCAGCTGGCTGCAGAAGAAGAGAACTATACTGTACTATCAAAATGGAGCAAGCTAAATCAAGTAAATAACAACTTCCCAGTCTCTCTCTTGAATAAAAAAGGTAGCTTGGTGTGCCAGAAGTAAACTTCCTGGGACATGCATCTCACATTACCTCTTTGACCTTGTTTCTCATCTGAATTCATGACATTTCCTTTACATTGGAAACCTCAGAAAGAAAGGAAGCAAAGTACATGGCACAAAGGTCTAAATAATTTCTTTATTCCAATTTTTGCTTTTATCTTGTTCAAAAATAGTATTTTAAATATTTTTCAAGTTTGTTTCTTAAGAACAATAAGAAAAATATTGCTATAAAGCAAAATTATGATTCAAATACTTGCAAACAATACTTAGTGGTATGATATTTGGAATTTACACAATAAATATTTTTATATTTAGATGCAATTTTAAGTCTGTAAATCTGAAAAGTTAATACTGTAATATATCTAAAAATTATGTCCCTTGATTGTGGCCACCTGTATTTTGCACATGGGAATCATGCACGGAATCTTCGGGACTAGAGATCATCTAGTCCAACCCTCCTCCCTCCTACAAAAGCTGGAATACCTACGGCAGTTCACATAGGAACATATTCAGGGAGGTTTTGAAAGTCTCCAGAGAAGGAGACTCCACAATCTCTATAGGCAGCCTGTTCCAGTGCTTCATCACCCTTATAGTAAACAAGTTTCTCCTCCTATTGTGGCAAAGCCTCCTGTGTTCCAGGTTAAACCCATTGTTCCTTTACCTATCACTGGGCATTGGAAAAAAAAGAGACTGACACCTTCATCTTGACACCCACCCTTTAAATATTTATAAGCATTAATAAGATCCCTGCTCAGCCTTCTCCTCCCAAGACTAAACAGCCTCTGCTCTCTGTGTATTTCTTCACAAGAGATGTTCAAGTCCTCCAATCATCCTCACAGCTTTCTGTTGGAATCTGTCCAGTAGATCCTTGTCTATCTTGAACAAGAGAGTCCCAAACTGGACACAGTATTCCAGGTGTGTCTCACCAGGGCAGAGGAGAGTGGGGAGGACCTTCCTAGACCTGCTGGACAGATCTTTCATGATGCACCCTATGATGCTGTTGGCGCTCTCGGCCACAAGGGCACATTGCTGTCCCCTGGATAACATGTAGTCTGCTAGGGCTCCCAAGTCCTTCTCTTCTTCCTGAGCATTCAATACTTGAAGATAGGGCTGAAAGCTGATTCAATGTTCGCAGTTATTGTCCTATAAATATGGTGATTGTAAGACAAAAAACTAAACATGCACATTCAACTTTCCATATTTAGCAGGGAAAACAATCTTTACAATTAATTGTGAATAAAATATGCTAACAAATGAACTGCTTAGCATCTACCCCAATATCCTTTGAAGTGTTTAAACACCCAGAGATGATTATCACATCACTACCCCAAGGAATGAGTAGATTGAAGTGGCTGATTTCTGGGTGAGTTTCTGGAGAAGAGAGAACACATAAGTGAAACTAATCACAGAACAGACAAACTACATCAACACTATAGAAAGACAGACTTTATTACAGAAGATAAAGTATATCAGCTAAATCTTGATAACAAGATAAGCACTCTAAGTTTGGAAAAGATCTTCAGAGAGAGACTAACAACAGTACTCTCTTCACAAATGAAATTTATTTCAAGAATCCTACTTTTAGATTTTATTTCCTGTGAGGCTAAAAACTGCAGATTGAATTAGTTTGTATGTATTATATATCGAGACTTGATTACAAGCACAGTGCATGAAAGAGAAGGACACTGGTGTGCAATAGAATGGCAAACTGCCACTTTTAGTTGCAGACAAGGCCTTTCATTGCAATTTATACCTAGGAAGTCCTGTCAAACTACTGTCATACTACTGTAAATGTAGTCTCTTTCTCCAGGATTTTTCCACTCAGTATTAAGTATGACTAAACAACAGGGTGAAAACTGGGTCCAAGTATAGGAAGTATGTACCTGCTTTTTTCAAAGCTAAAGGTGTCACAGTTCACCACCCAGTGTTAATACACTGTTTTTGTTCACAGTTTTTGGAGGATCAGTCTACTATCATGTTGCTCTCCATACAGAAAACCAGGTTTGCCTACCTGACTGATGGTGCATAGCAATTACATTAGGGCATTTACAGCCTGGTCACATATACACAACACAACATACATTCCTGTCACACCTTCATGACTAATACCAGACCTGGTTTTCTGATACAGTCGCTGTTGTCACTGGCCATGACTATCTCTACCCTTATGTGTAGTTTATAACTATAACTTCATTTTCTAGTTCAGATTTCTTTCTGTGAACTGACAATATCCTAAATGTTTTGGAAATACATTCCTCCCTGACAGAGAAACATGCCTGCTGCCAAAGCAGTAACAAGAAAGACAAAATGACAATTAAGTGAGTTATAGAGGATTGACAAGACTTACTTTCTATATTTTATCTCAGATCTAAAACAATTTTTCAAAATAATTTTTCTTTAAATATGTAATTAGTCAGGCAGCTGGCACTGACTGACAGAAGGAATGCACTAGTGACATCAGTTGATTCCAAAGCATGCCATGGTTTACATTCTGATATCTTTATAAAAGATCATGCAGTTCTCAGTTTCTAAAAATGTCCTGGTGCATACAGTACAGAGAAATTAATATATCAGCCAACCAACATGACTTGAGAGAAGATGGGCAGGGTCCTGCCAGTCAGTATCCTATTTCACACATTGGCCACCAGCAAAATGCCACACTGAAGATCATACTATTAAGCTACACTTTTTTCCTTTCTAATTTGCATCAAAATTGAGGCTATCCAATGTGAATTTCCCATTCTCCATATAAGCTTTGTATATCTGAAACCTATTGGTTCAGTTTGATGCTATTAGAGACAACAATGGAACCCATTTACTCATCATAACTGGTCCAAAAAAACATTGTCAGGTGTGTAATACAGAATTAATTCCTCATTTGAACTGCAGATATTGGAGGAAACTTGCAGCATTCAGACCACCATTTTTATCAGATAGCTTCTGCTGTTCTTTCACTAGTTTCCAGAAACCACAATTTAGACAACGTCTCAGTCTTCATGGGCTGGGGATTTACTGCAGAAGAAGCAGCCAGGAGGCTAGCAAGTAATGCCCTGTGTTCCTGGATAGCAGGCAATGGTAAGGGGGCCTTCCATGCTGAAATTTCTGTGGCATCCCAAGCTCCAGGAACTGCTAAAAGCCATACATTTGAATCTGAAAATCTGTGAAACTGCCATGTTCTCCAGCATGAGCTGTGTCCAGAGGAATTCCCTGAATAAACAGGAATCTCCTTTCATTCTTCACTATTCCAAAGGGCAAGGTTTGTGAATTACTCTCTGGATAAGGCCTACATCTTATCATGTCATCATTCAATCTTGACAATATCGTTTCAAAAGGTACATAAGAAAATAGATAAAAAATATTGTAAATGTTAGTTTTTCACCTACTGACTATACATGTATATATATAAACCACCTCAGCTTGATTTCTTGATTGAGTCCTGTATATACAGTTGAGTTCCAACTGTACTACAGGCAAAATAGTCTCTTGCATGTACTGCTGTGTCAACAAATGCACTATTCAAAATTCTCACCCTTACACAGAAAATAAGGAATTGTAGTAATTCATTTGACAGATGATCTTCTTTCATTTTTCATTCTTTTTATCCATACCTGCTTTCTGAAAACCACTGTTGTCTCCTTTTTCAGGTTTAAGGACTTAAAAAACACATAGATGATATCAATCTCCTTTATTTCCTATCCTGAAACAAAACAGAGGATATCAGATGAAAGAAAGAGTAAATAACCCACAACATGTGAAGGTGTCACTTGTAGATGTCTTTAGTGTTTGAATTCTGAGACTGGAAATAAAAACAAAGGGGATATTACAGTTCACTGCCAGGACGGATAGTGAGAAGTTTTTCATGTGTTTGTTCTTTCTTTCAAAAGTTTGGAGCTTTACTAGCTAAAATACATTAAACTTAGTTTTTACTGTCCATTTAACAACAGAGGCATGTTAATGCTTGCCAGAGAAAAAGACAAAATTGTCATGATGTGAATCCTCAAGGACAGAAAAGTCTAGATGCTAAATCTTTGCTCTGCTCCCCTTTTTTGTTTCACAGTGTAGTTCAGTCATGAAACATCTATGACTTGAAACATTAGCTGTGAGTGGCATAATCAAAGGTGCAAGAAGATGAAAGTTGAAAGGTTTCTTCACCTAGCTGAGTGATGTCCAAACTCATCTGTTTGAAATGAGAGCACATCTTCCTCAAATGTGGATCTGTTCAGTTTATTGATTCAGTATTCAGGCAACATGAAGCTCTTTAGAAAATTTTATGGAGACATTGTCTTCTCTGACAGTGTGGTTAAAATGCTCTTCGCCACTACTGTTGTTTATGTGCCATATTCAGTCCAAAGTTTCCATTAAATCCACAGGTACCCTGAAGCTGGTAAAAGTAGTTTTGAAACAGAGTAAGTGATAACACCAACATTTGTGCTGAAAAATGAACAGTCAATAGATGTTTGCCATCACTAATAATAATTCTAAAATTTAGAAGAAAATCAAAACACATAAACTCAGATGTTTAAGAAAAAAATCTATGGTTACTGTGGCTTGTGCTGCCATTATGTTTCTTCTTGGAAAGACTATCAAAAAACCCCAGCGCTTTCATCATTTAGTATAGTTCTTTTCAGGCTAGGGTGACAGAATAATGGAAAAAGGTGGGAAAAAAAACCTTAATATGTCTTTCTACATAGAGATAACAGGTAGAAAAAAATTATTGGAATTAAAGATGTAATATTGCAATTATAACTAACACAAATACAATTTAATAAATCTTGTTTACACATGCAAAAGGGGTTTTTTTATAGTTATATTTTTAATATAGTTTACTTGTGTCAATGGTACTGACTACAAAATATAGGAAAATATGTGTACAACTTTATCTAGACCATTTATTTGGCTGCTAGGCAAGTATTCCGTCAGTTATGGTTTAAATTATATGAGTAATCCATAAAATACAGGACTCTGTAACATTATGTATCTGCTGTGTATTCATAATAAAGTTACATATCAGTGATAATCAAACTATTCAGATCATAAAATATTTTGAAGTATAGAACAGTTACTTTCACAACTTTCATGTTTTCTATGGTTTCCTTCACTCTTTCCAAATTTCTAGTACGCTCAAATCTTCTTGTTGTTCCCATTTTCTCTTTTCTCTGAATCTTCTTTCTTTACTGTTGTCTCCTTTATTGTGGGGAGCGTTATGCCCTAAAAATATTATGAATAATATGACCTTTGTTTTAATAGATAGAGGTTGTGGTTCTACATCCATACACAGGTGATGCACATACAGCTGAGGACTTGCAGTATTTTTATGACTGCATCATTGTAAGCATTGAGAAAAGAGCAAAACAAACAAGGTTGCCTACACTATGACAGAAAACACCCTCATAGTAGTTATCTGTAAGAAGTACCTGGCAGGACACCTTAACGCTTCCTTGTGGTGGACACAGCAGACATCTAGAAGCCGTCTTATGGGCAGCCACTGGTGGTGTGCCACAGGAGCTGGCTGGTGTGAAGAGTACAGCAGGGAGAAAACTGGGGAAAAGTACAAGCCACAAAGGTAAGAACTAGAGAAAAAGCCTAATGGAGAGTTACTGCAGTAGGATCAGGGAAGATGAGAGGTTTGATCTCTTTTCTTCCTTTATTTGACAGAGTCAAATGGATAAACAGGTTATCCTATTTTAAGTGTGGGCAACCACTGAGTGTGCAAGTTGCTGGGCTTCAGGGGTCCTTCTTTTTGGATAACTTCCTTGAAATTTAATAAGTACAAGAAGAGATCTGCTATGTCAGGCTCTGATGAGGCATTCTATAGGTGTTAACATCCTTTGATGTTACTTAGCTAGAACATTCGAAAGAGTGGGACAGAAATTAGGAACAGCTGTGCAAAAAACAGGATTACATTGAAATGTAAAAAAATAAGACACCTCTGCAAGCTGGCTCTCCTAGACTAGGTAATGCGCTGTCACATGATAACAGCTTTTATATATAACAGTGATTTATAAATATTTCTTTTTTCTTAAAAAATAATTTACAAATATTCTAAGCAACATGGCCTGGACTTTGAACTTGGGAACTTTCAAACTCAGTAATAAAGATTCCAATGTTTACATATTCTCCTCATAAGACTGGGAATGAGCTGAGGAGAGAACCGTATGAGCTTGTGAGCACAATTTCACCATAAACTGACTCATCTCTGGGCCCTGGGGTCCCTCACTAAGAATTTTTGGAAGGTATTTGTCTGCATATCCTCTCCAAGTCTGTGTCTCAGTCCAGAGAGGGTAAGAGACTCAGTTCTTTTGAATATTCCTGTATTATGAAATTAGAAGCACAAACGAGGCCAAAATGTCAACAGCAAGGTTATTCATTAACAGAATAAAGTGGACAGAAGAGAAGAAGGGAGAGAGAGAGAGGGAAAAACTAAAGAGAGAGAGGGAGAAGAGGGAGAGGGAAGTAGAAAGGAATTATATTACTAGACCCCCACACCCCCCCAAGACAGTTTTGGTCTGTGGAGGAAGAGTGCTGCTGCTTTGGTGTGGAGGAGATGTCATCCTTGTTGGCTGCTCTATCCTCTGATAGAAGAGAGGAGGGAGAGATTCCAAAGTCCAAGTCCTTCTCTGAGCAGCCTCTTCAGCTCCATGAGTTGAAGCAGGTGGAACTTAGGACACTGAGAGAGGGTTCCTCCTGGTCTGCTGCCTCCAGGCTACATGGTGATGTCTTTTCTCCTGTGTCTGCCCTTTTCTCTCCTTCTCAGCGCAGGCATTGATTCAGTCTTTTATACATTTTTTTAGGTACGTGTCCAGGTGGTGAATCCCTTGTCCTTTGCACCATCCTCCCTTTCGGGGGTAGCTGATGGGGAGAGAAGGTCTTGCACATACCAGAGAGTTGTTATCCAGTGGATTCTGCCCAATACACATCAGCTATTGTCTGGACAAGCAACAAAGGTGATTTTATCTTTGTTGAGTCACATCAAGAGAGACAAGATTTAGTCTCTTACAGACTGTAACATTTATTCCAAGGAATGAAACAGGTGCTCTCATTTTTAATTTAAACATGGAAGTAGTAGGTCTAATATACCAGCTTGGATATGTCTAAAGATATGTTGTGGGCTTAGCATTTGTCTTAAACTGAAAAGTGTCCTAACCATTAAACTGTTGGTTCAGGCTGAAAGAATGGAAATTTCAAAGCTCTGTATTGTGACACTGCAAGGAAATTGCCAGTGATTTAAGATTCGTGTGTTTCTCTATGACTTTATGGCCTTGTGATAAGGACACTTAGTCAGGGGTGGAGAGTTTATTTGCTCTAGTAACTGCTCTCAGGATTATTTATGTCCTAATTTAAACTCTAGTTGTACTAATTTCTGGAGCAAACAAGCTTAGAAATAGTTTTAGAAGCAGATAATTCAGAGCTCCCTAGCTACCAGTTAAGTGCCTGAACCACTCAGCTGCTTCTTGTGTGTTCTTTCTGTATCTCTCTGTTCCTAAATATCTTGGGTAATTTATTGTATAATGGTTCTCCATCCCTGCCCCTTCCTGTCGTGATGATGATGATGAAATGAGATTGGGGTTAAATTTTTATGCTGACAGACACAACTTTATTATTTGCATTAGTTTCTACCAGCCACTTATTTCTGTATATGATTTATGTTGTGCTGTCTGAAGTATATTTGACATTGCTTAAAACAAATGGTCTCTTTCTTTTGACAGAGACATGCAATCCAAATTCAGATAGTAGGTGAGGAAATATAGTAAAAACTGTGAAGATATGGATGGGGTGGAAAAAGATTCTATGAAGCTTCTATGAGAAGCTTCTTAAAATACTTTATATTTTACAGAACCAGTGACCTTAGCTTGATTTGCATATTTTTGAGAGCTATTAATCAGGGAAAAGTAGAACAGAGTCCACAGGAACATCACATCTCCATATAAAACTATTCCTGCCACTTGCTCTGTGCTGTGTTACACTTCAAATTTAATGGCAGAAGGTTGTACTCGTCCTTCACTCCTGTGTATCTCTTGTGAGTTTTTTCTCTTCTATTATGCAATGCAAAACTCACAGCAAGAGAAGTGTGTATATTTAGATGCCAGTTCATATAAAACCCAAAATGTAAAATTAGCACTTTGGGGAGAAAGCTTCCCTTAACAGACTGTTCTTGCCTCTCATCGTTTCCATAGTACTGACATTCACTATGATATTTGCTGTCATTTTCATGATCAGCAGTGACTTGAACTGATGAGAGACATAACTGCCAGTGACGTGGATTTCTCCTTTGCTTTTATGTGTGTGTGCATCTGGGTTTTATATTTTTTCTCCCTTGACAGAGGTTTTTTACTGCAGAAAGCACAGCTAATACTATTCTGCACCTGATGAACCTTATTTAAGTTCATCCTGATAGGAAGCCCTTAGTCATGTAGATTAAAAAAGTGTGACAGAATATTTTGAATTATAATTTGTGTTGTAAAGGTGTGCAATTACTTATTGGCTGCTAATGTCAGAGCACTGTGACTATCCTATCTTTAATCCTACTATTATATGAAACAGTAAATAAACTTATAGATAAGCTCATGTGAAAATTATCACCATTGTGCTTTGTTTAAGACTATATTGCTTTCAGAAGTAGATACATAGTCTCTAAATGTAACAAGGCAACTCAATACAACAAAAATTAGGTAAGGCACTTTAATTAGAAACTTGCCAATTTGTGTTACTATAGGAGTGGGGAGAGGGGAAGAGCAGCAGCAATTACACTGTTGTTCTTTCTTTTACTGCAGTTCACACTCTGAAATTGCACCCTGCTCATGAAGGAATACGACAATACTGTAATGTCTGTGAATAACAGGTTTGCTTTCAAACAGATGTAAAGAAATTGAATAGGAGAGAATTTCTCTCTGTTGTGTGTTTTAACATTTTTACTTAAAACACATTTCAAATACTAATCCTACATTTAAAAAAAAAAAAAAATTAAATGCAACAGAACTTACTTATTCCTTATCCAAGATGTACATTTCCAGATACTTTCAGGACCTTCTTGGGCTACAGTGAGACCTGGGCTTTTGCTTGAGAAGTTCACTTATAAATTGCAAAACTCAGATGGTCCCACATCTGTTGCAATCTGAGCAACAGAATTGCTCAGGGTAGGGGTTCATATGCTAGCTAAAGGAAGGGTTGTACACTCTTGAAGATAGCTATACTTTCCTAATGCTTCCTTTATGCAGCTGGTGGTGCTCAATCAAGATATTTCAGGGAGGTAAGCCAGCAACGAATGAGTCAGTTTTGATGGGATTAATGTTATTCTAGTTTATTTTCTCAGCTAACTTCCCTCCAGTGCCAGATGAGCATGATAATGGCAGTAGGAACGTGGAGAAAACTTGTTCACAGAGGCAGAGACTAGGGATGGAATGGGATGTCTGTATTGGACTGTCTTCATTGTAAAACTACTTGCATCCTCAGTTCTGCCACAAAACTCGTCCAGGCATTGCACTTACTGAAGATAGGATGTGTCTGAACTCTCACCCCCACCCCTTTCTTCCTGGGCATCGAATGGACAGAAACTGAGAAGCCATCGAGATGAGCATATATTTCAAGTTGTATGTCAGTATGAATGTTAGTCAATCTTATATTTGATTTTTAGTATCAGTCAGATGTGTAAAATGCAGATCATTGAAGTACCTGCGTGACCGGTTTAGGCTGTGCCTTTAAGAAAGAGACAATTGCTGAACACTCTGACTGAATGTTTTTGATATTTAAACAAAAACAAGATAGTCTAAACTAATTTCATTGGTGGATTGGTGGAGTGCAGCTTTGGGTTTGGGTTCTGTTAGCTCAGACTGGGTTCAGGCTGGGTGCAGTCTGTTCTCTCTGTTCGTGTGGGCCTGTTTCTCTCTCTGAAGCAACAGCTTTGCCGGACAGGAGCATCCTTGCATTAACAAAGCTAACCAGATAAGAAAACTAATTCTTGCATACGCTTTGAGCTAACAGAATTTTTCTCCTTAATTGCCTTTCTCTCTCTCTCTAACCCTTTTTGGGAAAAAGGGGAGGTAGAGAGGGAGAGAGGGGGGTTCAGGGAACCCCCCTGGCCAGCTGGAGGGAAAAGGCTTTTCTGCATTATGTTCATTGCTGTATATTTCTGTATATATTGTAAATATTGTATATTTGTGTACATATTCATTGCATTCCATTTATGCCTGTAAATATAGCTTTCATCTGCTTTTCCGACTGAGTTAGCTGTGGTTTCTTTGTGTGTGGGGGGGAACTTTCTTACCCTACCACATACCTGTGAAGTTTTCTAAAACTGAACAGGAAGCAAATAGATTAAAAAAAAAATTAATTGGGAATTCACATGCTGGAGTTATGAAAAGAGATAATGTATTCTTTTTGTATTCATGTTTTGCTTTCATTATCCCAAAGTACAAACTTCTTTTAGTTAGCATTTGATGCTGAAATAGTTTTCTTCTTGGTGAACCCTCTGCAGTCTTTATCTGAAAATCTGCAGTTCATTAAAGTAACAAAAGATCGGTCAAATCAAGTAGCTACCTAGTGACCATAACATGCATCCTCTATCTCAAACTAAATAATTTGTTATTTTTTTCATACAGATGAAGAAAGAATTAAGATGGAGCAAAGCTCCAGCACTAAGTTTCTATGAGGTTCTTCAGTGAAGTCCAATAAACCCCGAGAAAAAAGAGGCAAATGGCTTGAAGTATATTAGAGTCCTAGGAGGAAACTAATTCATGTTTCATCTTAAACTGTGAAATTTTGCTATATCACCTCATATTACTGGTTTACAGTTCAATTAATATATGTTAGTGATAAGGAAAACTTAGAGGGATTTGAATACATGTAGAAGATGATCCTATCAGAATGGGCTGCCCAGTGAGGTTGTGGAGTCTCCTGTGGGGACATTCAAAACTCTTTTGGATGAATTCCAGTATGACCTACTCTAGGTGACCCTGCTCTGGCATGGTGGTTAGAGTAGATGATCTTTAGAGGTTGCTTTCTACCCCTAATGTTCAGTGAGTCTGTGTAATGTCCTCATAACAGATCACGAATAGTCATATTTCCCTTGTTTCTCCTATTTGTAGTTTCTTAGCTAATCAATGTGGCTCTCTTTCATGAGGCTCTCAACTGGATTACTTCTCTCTATATATATTACTTTATTTTTCTCTTTTGGTAATGAAACTTCAAACACAAAGATTATTTTTCTTTTTTTTTTTTTTTTCTTTAAGTATAATTGGCCCAAAAGAAGTGGCTCTTTCAATATAGCTTTCAACTCTTAATAATGCTATTACTGAATTGAATTTTTCCTCTTTGCTCTTATGGCTTTTCTTGGCATAGGTTTTGTGAATATTACATCTCTGTTTCTGATTTTTCCATCCCATTTTGCTACCAAACAGTGTTTTGCTTGCCCTTATGGTACAGGAAACAAGATGGTGGCCACACTTAAGGTGGGTGAAGCTAGGAGATTTTAGATAACAGATTATCTTTGGATAAGAGAAGAGTGGAAATGTGTATATCACAAGTGGGATACTTAGAGGCATTAATAAACTATCAGAAAACTGGTGAACATATCATTTGGCTTTGATTATGTGGGGTGAAATATTGAGAGAAGAAATATTGCCTTTACTTTCTGATTTTAAAAACAGTACATATATACAGGTAGAAACACAGTTATTTGGTAGCCATCTCCATTGCTCACAATAGTACTGCATTGAATTGATACAAGAATAAATATTCTCTTATTTATTTTGTCTCTTCTTGCTTTCTGCAGAGAATCTTGAGTAAACACAAACTACTAATGATGTGAAACATTCGCAGTTATTAAGATTATGTAATGCCGAAATGTAAAATACAACTGTAAACTTACACACTTCACTTTCCTTTTTCATGTACATAGTCTTAGCAGTTACCTCAAGCTCTCACAAAGATGCTTCCTGACTTGCTCAGGATTGCATTTTATTTTACAGTTTTTTCTTGTAGTTCTGTAATTCAAGGTGGTTTTGAGACATTTTTGTACTCGAGAACAGAATGATGTTATGCTTTTCCATTTCCTCACTTCTTGAAATGTATGCTTTCTTTCTTTCTTTCTTTCTTTCTTTCTTTCTTTCTTTCTTTCTTTCTTTCTTTCTTTCTTCCTTTCTTTCTTTCTTCCTTTCTTCCTTTCTTCCTTTCCCTTTCTTTCTTTCTCTTTCTTCTTTTCTTTCTTTTTTCTTTCTTTCTTCTTTCTTCTTTTTCTTTCTTTCTTTCTTCTTTCTTTCTTTCTTTCTTTCTTTTCTCTTTTCTTTCTTTCTTTCTTTCTTCTTTCTTTCTTTCTTTCTTCTTTCTTTCTCTTTCTTTCTTTCTTTCTCTTTCTTCTTTCTTTCTCTTTCTTTCCTTCTTCTTTCTTTCTTCTTTTTTTCTTTCTTCTTTCTTTCTTTCTTCTCTTTCTTCCCTCTTCTTTCTTCTTTCTTTCTTTCTTCTTTCTTTCTTTCTTTCTTTCTTTTCTTTCTTTCGTCTTTCTTTCCTTTTCTTTCTTTATTTCTTTCTTTCTTTCTTCTTTCTTTCTTTTCTTTCTTTCTTTCTTTTTTCTTTCTTCTTTCTTCTTTCTCTTTCTTCTTTCTTTCTTCCTTCTTTCTTCTTTCCTTTCTTTTTTCCCATTAGAAATTTATATCCCAGACAAAGTGATTAGGATGATCTGACAAATCATAGATTTGTGCATACAAGTTTGCTTATCACTGAATTTGTTTTCACACATTGGTTTTCTGGATTTCACAGGTGCATAGAGACAGTGCATAATGCATTCATTGAATATTCTTGGCCAGGTTATCCTCCTCACAGCTCATTTTACCTTTCACTGGGACAATCTGCAAATTTTACTTTATCCTTTAGTGCAAGAGAGCAGCATTTCTTAGTACTGTTCTGAAGATGTGGTTTCAACAAAATGTCAGAACAGCGAACCAACAACACAAAAACTATCAACCAATGGATAGGAGGTTTAGTGTTAGTTTTGTTTTACTTAGGATTCTGAACAAGACCAATATTCCTTCAAGCATTCTGCCAAGGTATTTTTATTCCCTGAAAAATGTATGTATATTGAATCACTATTTTTTATTCTATAGATCTCTATTCTTTCTTCATTTTTAAGTGGTTTGAATCACACAGGATCAATGCTATGTGTGTGTGGGTTTCTACCCACATCTCATAAGAAGAGCAGAGAAACTCAACACAGGTAAGAGTGTAGTGGTGGAGGCAGAGCATTGTTTCCAAGCTCGTTAAGGTTTCAAGTCAATACACTCTTGAAGGAACTGAAAGTGCTCCTGTCCTTGTGCTGTGGTGGAGAGGAAAAAAGGGTATTGAACAAATTAGTAGTGGTATAGAAATAGGGAAAGTGTTGACAGAATGTGTTATTTGTTGTGCCTTGGCAAGAAAAATCTACTCCACACTGAAAATATGGTATTCTCTATGATGTGATAAAGGAAGATAAAAGAAAAAATAAAAACTAAACAAACCTAGCATACTCAACAAAATGAACAAAAGGATTTTTATATAAAGTAGTAACAGCAGTTTTTGGCATGATATTTCCCTAATACATGCTTCAGATTTTGCTTCAGTTATTATGCAATTACCAAGGTGATGAGATTTTTTGAGAAGTGTTTTCTGAGCCCCACATTACTTGAGAAGTGTCAAATATGTTTAAAATTGGCTTCTATGCAACATTTCCTTGCAACTTAGAAAATATGCTCCAGTGTGAAGTGACAGACTATAACCCACAGTATTGAACCTATTCATCAAAGGAAACAAATGGCAACTTCATGGCTTGCTAACTGATCATGCAGTTACTGAATCACAGTATCACAGAATCGCCAAGGTTGGAAGAGACCTCAAAGATCATCGAGTCCAACCTGTCACCACAGACCCCATGACTAGACCATAGCACCAAGTGCCACATCCAATCCCCTCTTGAACACCTCAGGGACGGTGACTCCACCACCTCCCTGGGCAGCCCATTCCGATGACTAACGACTCTCTCAGTGAAGAACTTTCTCCTCACCTCCACTCTAAACTTCCCCTGGTGCAGCTTGAGACTGTGTCCTCTCGTTCTGGTGCTGGTTGCCTGGGAGAAGAGACCAACTCCCTCCTGGCTACAACCACCCCTCAGATAATTGTAGACAGCAATAAGGTCTCCCCTGAGTCTCCTCTTCTCCAGGCTAAACAATCCCAGCTCCCTCAGCCTCTCCTCGTAGGTTGGGAAACAGCAGCAGGGAGTTTTTTACTTGAATTTTTGTAGTAGGTGAAATAGTTAACATTTTTAATACAAAACTCTAACTGACCAGTATTTGGCATTTTAGTAAGCTAACAAAACTAGTTTCACTAAAGATCACTTTCTGTCTCCCTGCCCCTCAGGAAAGCTCTATTAGCTAGCTTTCACTCCCCCTCCCCCCCACCCCCTTTCTTTTTTTTTGAGTAGCCCTTTTTTCCATACCACTGAAAGAATTCTCTGCATTGATAAAAGGATCTACAACTCTTGCAGTGACATAAACAACCTGCAGTTAAATTTTCTTTTGCAATTGATAAGACAATACTCTCACGTGTTCCATATTTTTTCTATAAAATCATGATTCTATTTTGCTAGAAAAGAGGTGGTTTGCAAGCCACTGCACATTTATCTGTGTTAAAAATGTGAAGGGTTTTGGAATATATTTTGCCTTAAATGATGGACTTAAGAACTATTATGAATTTCTTAGTCCTCAAGGCTGAAGATTCATTGTACATGAACTTCCAGATTGCTTTGAAAGCAGTCCTATATGATAATGGATACAGATGTTTGAAGAGGGAAAGAATGACTTCTCTGGTGACAATTGCATGGTAAAACATGTGATTTTACCAGGGTTCAGCTCCCTTTCCCTAGTCTGTGTGCAGTTAACTACTTTCAGTAAAAACTTTTATTTTTTTTTCTGTGATAGTCTGGTAGTGGCACTGCTCTTGTAATGTTTGTGATGATTAGCAAAGTCATCAAGAATAAAATGCTTCTGTCTTTTCCTTGCTCCCTGTTTTGCATTCCTGTCACATGCTTGTCTATGTGTGATATTACAGAGTCCATTTCATTAATTGATTTAACATGAAATTGTACTTATGTTTTTCTCCCTCTGCTAAGTTTACAAACTTTCCTACCTGTTTAACTTACTAAGTCCAGAGAAGCCAGTTGGCACAACATTTGTTGTTTCACATGCAAACAAAAGAAGTATTTGTGTTTTCAAGGAACATTCTTGTAAGGGACCATAAATCATGTATGTGGCTCAACATTGTTGGGAGAATTGTTTGGGATTAGGCATCTTGGCACTTGGTACCCTGTGGCCGACTGGGGTGCTTTCGGGCCTGGGAAGATCCCTGGTGGGACTTTAGGACCCTGGGGACTCAGGGACACAACTTAGAGCCTCAGAGATTGCATCGAGTTCCACTGTCGACTCAGGGTGGGTGTCTATTGTTAGCAACAGTGTGAAACTATAAAAGACGTCACGCTATGGGGGAAAAAAAAAACTGCTTGGGGATCTACTAGGAGGATGTCACTGCTTGCCATGAGGACCCACTGCTAAGGGAAAGCCATTTTGCAAGGGAGCTGCATGTGAAGAATCTCTTGCTAAGAAATCAGCAGCTAGAGACCAGGACTGTCAAGAGCTGCTGCACTGCCTGACTCAGAAAGAGCTGCCATTCTCCCCAGCCCCAAATGCCACCCCCTGTTACCATCATCCCCGCTTGGCCACCAAGGTATTTACATTTGCAGCCTCTCAAACCAGCTTGTCCCTTGACTCTGAGTGTTCATTTCCTGAGAGTGTAAAGTTAGTCACATTTAAGGTCTAGTTGGGCAGCACTGACAAACTGAAATGCAGGAGAGTTTAACTTCTGCCCAATTACCTACTGTTGGACCTTGATAACCTTCTCTCATCAACTTTTTCCCTGGTTGTGATTAATAAGTTTGCTACAGGAGAAATACCAGTGGCAGATTCCATAAGGGGGTTAGAATATGAAGGAAATAGAACCATAGAATTATAGAATCAATAAGGTTGGAAAAGGCCTCAGAGATCATCAAGTCCAACCTGTCACCCAACACTTCACAACTAGCTAAACCATGGCTTCAAGTGCCAGCTCTATTCCCCTCTTGAAGACCTCCAGGGACTGTGACTCCGCCACCTCCCTGGGCAGGACATTCCAATAGCCAACAACACTTTCTGTGAAGAACTTTTCTCTTCACCTCAAGCCTAAACTTCCCCTGGCGCAGCTTGAGACTGTGTCCTCTTGTTCTGGTGCTGGCCCCACCTGGCTACAACCTCCCTTCAGGTAGTTGTAGAGAGCAATACTTACATAAAATTTAGTCAAAAAACAGATAAAGTTGGAACGAAATCAATAATCTGGCAAATAATAACAGATTGGTGAACAATAAGAAAACACCATGCAGACTTTGTTTTCATAAAGGAAGAATTGAGAATTTCCCTGTTATTCTGCCCCTTTTTGTGAGTCTCAATGGCTGTGCCCATGATAAAACACTGGGCTACTCTTACTGTTTCAAATTATAGTACTATTAAGCTTTCATTTTGAACAGTGACCGTCATGGACTATAATGGATAAAACGTAGAAAGGCAAAAAATATGTTCTTAAAATGAATATGCAGCTAATCTGTCCGTTAGTTGATTAGAAGTCAGATCAGGTATCAAGAACTACATTTATCTTAAAAACCTGAACTTAAAAAAAAACAAAAAACCAACAGTGAAAATATTTATCTGATTATCTGAAACTTTAAATTGGCCAAAAGTGAAATGTTTTTTTAAATAACAGCATTTAAAAAGAATGTGTATATTACTTATCTGAACTGTTTACCAGAAAATACTTGGTTTTCTACAGGCTTCTAAAGTTTTGAATGGCTGCTTTCTGCCTTTCATACCTCTTCAGTGTGAAAATCAGAGATGTGTTACATAAAGCAGTACACAAAACATAAAATATACAAACCATTACAGGCAAGACCTTGGGTTGGAGAAGCTGTGGGCACTGGCATATGCAGTGCTTTCATGATTTTCTAAGACTGCAATTCCATGATATGGACAGAAATATTTTAACAATAATAATAGTAGCATTGTTTTGTTTGTTCTTGTGGTGGGTTATAAGGTCAATCCTTCTTTCCCTCCCACCACGGGCAGAAAAAAAGTGAGACTCAGACAAATGGATTGCAGCAGTGGTGGAAAGTTTAAATGGAAAAAGCAGTGAATATTTTAGAGAGAAACACAAGCGTAGTGACAAAAGAGATGCCAAAGCGTATCCAGAAGCATCTCAACACTCCCCTCTCCACACTCCCTTCTCCCCACCTGAGGGTACACCCAAAACACCCAGGGCTCTTTCTTGGTTCTTTCTTCCCCCCCCCCTCCACTGTTAGGCAAACCGTAGCTGGCCAGATCTGAGATTGCCCTTCCCCCTTCTCCTCCAGGCCTGGCCTGGCCAGGCCCCAAGAGGCCTCGAGATGACTCCCCCTCCATTACCAGATAGGAACCATCTCCATAGGAGCAGTGAGGGAAGAAAGAGGAAGTGTAGGACTTTGCAGGTAAATTTATAGGGTGCAGGACATTACAGGATGAAATACGCAGCTTCCTGTGTTCACCCACTGGGCTGGACCCTCAGGACACCAGAGGTGTGTTTTATGCGGCAGCAGCAGGGGGGCACCCAGCCCAAACTGCTACAGTTCTTTGTTTGTGGTGGGTTTGGTTTTTTCAGTTTGGTTGTGGGTTTTTTTGCTTTATGTTATATTTGCAATTTATGACACTTTCTTGTAATGGAACAGGAAATTGCCTGTAAGATATTTTACAATTTAATGTACGATTTTACGTATCTGTTTCTTGCTATAAAAGTGATTATTGCTTTCTGTCATCCTATGTTAGTTCTCATTCTTACTTTTGTATTTATTTTAAGAAATATTCTTGTGGCCCATCTCTGGAATTGAAAGATTTTCATACAATTTGTTGTAGCACATTATGCAATTTTGAGTATGTATCCAGTATGCTCAAACTGAGAAACTCTTCATGCTGTGTTCTTTGAAGTCACAAAAGAGATACAAATGTTTTCCATGCCTACTCTGACAGCCAACAATAAAAAGGTGCATGCAAAAAGGCCTTAGCCATAGTGATCCTTCCATACAAAGAGTTGCAGACAAGGCGATTTACTTTGATATTGTGTCTGTTTTTCAGGTGTAACATGATTTGTACATCTACAGCAGATTGCATCAATTTCCTTTGTATTTAGAGCTTTTTAAAAAATTTTGCATCTTGTTTTTTCCTATTTTTTTTTGTTTGTTTGTTGTAACAAGGAAGAAAGATACCTATTAAAAAACAGAGTTTAAAAAATTCATTGGCACTAGTAATCTCAGAAAGACAGTACCCAAAATAATTTTAACTTTTTTTTTATTTTGGTCTTTTTGTTTGATACATTTCAAATTATGTACCAGAGGATCTATCAACAGTCATTCCTGCTGTTCCTCAAACAGTCCCATCAACCACGCAATAGTCAGGACACTAAGTGCTCCCTACCCTCTTGCCAGCTTCCCAAACAGAATGACTCAGAAGCTGGAGATCAGTGGAGAAAACTTCCTCCCAAGTGTGCCAGGCAAGGTACCCCAAAAGCCACTGAATCCCCTCAGGTGCCCCTGTATAATAGATTTGCTGTTCTTAGTGAACCTGTTTTCGGCAAAAACAATGTTCAGCAAGTGAAACCAACTAAGAGCAGCTATGAAAGCTTGTCCAGTTTATGTCATTCAGAGAGGCTAGGAGTGAGCAAAACTACTGTCAAAACAATCTGCAGTTAGGAAGAAGCAATGGATGTTTGTCATCAGGGACTCACTTCTGAAGGGTGTTGAGGGTCCTGTGTGCAGACCTGATCTACTAGTTAGGGAAGTCTATTGCCTACCTGGGGCCAGGGTCAAGGATGTAGTAAGAAAACTTCCTACCCTGGTCTACCCAACTGATTACTACCTGTTGGTGGTTTTCCAAGTAGGCAATGATGAAATTTCAAAAAGTTTGAGATCAGTAAAGAAGGGCTTCAGAGCCCTGGGACAAATGGTTAAGGGGTCAGGAGCAAAAGCAGTATTTGCTTCTGTCCTCCCACTATCTATCCTGATGATGGCATGAACATGAAAATCCATCAGATTAATGCCTGGCTGCGAGACTGGTGCCAATGGCAGAACTTTGGGTTCTTTGATCATGGGTTATTCTACAAGACCGCAGGCCTGCTGACTATAGATGAAAACTACTTGTCTCCAAGAGGAAAAATATTCCTGGGACAAGAACTGGCAGGGCTGATTGACAGGTCTTTAAACTCATTTCGAAGGGGGAAGAGGGAAGAAACAGGCTCACCGAAGACATTCCCAGGACAACTGTGAGTCACGGTATCAGTTCCACTGCTATCCCAGGGGCTGTAGGGGATAGTGGATTATGTGACACCTACAGTGATAACATACTCCTCTGCTAAGTCTCTGAAGTGTCTGTATACCAATGCAAGAAGCATGGGAAATAAGCAGGATGAACTAGAAATCTGGGTGCAGTCACAGGGCTATGATCTTGTAGTTGCAGAGACACAGTGGGACAGCTCCCTTGACTGGAATGTGGCTGCTGTTGACTATGTACTTTCCAGGAAGGACAGACTGACAAGGCAACGTGGTGGAGTTGCTCTCTATGTGAGCAAGCAACAAGCACATGTTGAGCTTAACCCAGGGGGAGATGATAAAAGCATTGAAAGCTTATGGGTAAGAGTGAAGGGACATACAAGCATGGATAATATGGTTGTGGGTGTTTACTACACACCACCAAACCAGGAGACGCTGTTTGATGAGGCCTTCTATGGGCAGCTGGAAGTAGTCTCAAGATCAAGTTCCCTGGTGCTTATGGGTGACTTCAACCCCTTCGATATCAGTTGGAAAGATCGCACAGCCAAGCACAAAGAGTCCAAAAGGTTCATGCAGTGCATTGATGAAACTTTCTCCTGCAAGTAATTGAAGAACCAACAAAGAGAAGTGCAATGCTAGACCTGGTATTACCAAACAAAGAAGGACAAGTTGTAGATGTTAAGGTTGGGAGTAAGTCTTGGTTGTAGTGACCATGACATGTTAGAGTTTAATATCAACACACCAAGAAGCAAGGTGGTAAGTAAAATTTCAACCCTGGACTTTAAGAGGGTCAACTTTGTCCTATTCAAGACTCTGCTTAGGAAAATCCAGTGGACTAGGGCTCTGCAAGGAAGAGGGCCCAAAGAGAGCTGGTTAATATTCAAACATTACCTCCTCCAAGCTTAAGAGAAATGTATACCCTTGGGAAAAAAATCAAGTAAGGCAGGCAGAAGAGCTGCATGGATAAGAAAGGAACTCTTAGTAGAATTCAAAAAAGGAGGCTTACAATATGTGGAAAAGAGAACAAATCAATTGGGAGGATTATAGAGATATAATTGAATTTTCAATATTCAGTCAAGCTAATAGGGGCAGTAAGAAGACCTCCACTCTGGACTTCCGGAGGGCAGACTTCAGGCTACTCAAGGAACTAACTCAGAAGGTTCCTTGGGATACAGCCCTTAAAAACAAAGGGGTCCAGGAGAGCTGGACCTACTTCAAGGCAGAATTCTTGAAGGCACAGGAACAGGCTGTGCCAGTGTGCTGGAAGATGAGCCGCTGGGGCAGACGGCCAGCCTGGATGGGCAATGAACTTCTAAATGAACTAAGCGAAAAAAAAAGACGGTGTAGCATCTTTGGAAAAAAGGGGAGGCAACCCATAGAATGTTTAAGGATGTTTCTAGGTCTTGTAAGAAGAAAATTAGGGAGGCAAAAGCAAGTTTGGAGCATAGACTGTCCTCTGCTGTGAAGGACAACAAAAAGTCCTTCTATAAATATATTAATAGCAGAAGAAGGGCAAGGACAACCTCCACTCCTTGGTGGACATGGAGGGGAACGTTGTAACAAATAATGAAGAAAAGGCAGAGGTGCTTAACACCTTCTTTACCTCAATTTTTACTAGCAGGACAGAATGTCTTCCAGACAACTGGCCTGCAGAGCTGGCAGAAGGAGCCAGGGAGCAGCATAGTGCCCCTCTGTTCCAGGAGGAGTGGTTAGTTAGAGATCTCCTCAGCTGCTTGGACCCCCACAATTCCATGGGACAGGATGGGATCCATCCTAGGGTGCTGAGAGAGATGGCAGATGAGCTGGCCAGGACACTCTCCATCATTTTTCAGCAGTCCTGGCTCACTGGAGAGGTCCCAGAAGACTGGAAGCTGGCCAACGTGGTGCCCATCCACAAGAAGGGCCAGTTGGAAGAGCCAGGGAATTATAGGCCGTCAGCCTGACCTCAGTGCCAGGCAAGATTATGGAATAGGTCATCTTGAGTGCAATCAATCAGCACTTCCAGGATGGCCAAGGGATCAGGCCCAGGCACTAGGTCCTGCCTGACCAACCTGATCTCCTTCTATGATCAGGTGACCCGCCTGGTTGATGTGGGGAGGCCTGTGGATGTGGTCTACCTGGACCTCAGCAAGGCCTTTGACACTGTCCCCCCACACCAAACTCCTGGCCAAGCTATCAGACCATGGCTTGGACAGGAGCACACTGCATTGGGTTAGGAACTGGCTGGAGGGCCGAGCCCAGAGAGTGGTGGTGAATGGTGCCACATCCAGCTGGCGGTCAGTCACTAGTGGTGTGCCCCAGGGATCAGTGCTGGGCCCCATGCTCTTTATCATCTTTATTGATGATCTGGATGAGGGCATTGAGTCCATCATCAGTAAATTTGCGGACGACACCAAGGTGGGGGGCAGGAGTTGATCTGCTGGAGGGCAGAGAGGCTTTGCAGAGGGACCTCGACAGGCTGGACAGATGGGCAGAATCCAACGGCATGAGATTGAACACATCCAAGAGCTGGGTTCTGCACATTGGCCACAACAACCCCATGCAGTGCTACAGGCTGGGGTCAGAGTGGCTGGAGAGCGGCCAGGCAGAGAGCGACCTGGGGGTGCTGGTTGATGGGAGGCTGACCGTGAGCCTGCAGTGTGTCCAGGCAGCCAAGAAGGCCAATGGCATCCTGGCCTGCATCAGGAAGAGTGTGGCCAGCAGGAGCAGGGAGGTCATTCTGCCCCTGTACACATCACTACAGCCCAGTCAGTCTCACCTCTGTGCCCAGAAAGATCATGGAGCAGATCCTCCTGGAGGCACTACTGACTCAGAAGAATAGTGAAGAGGTGATTTGGAACAGTCGGCATGGCTTTGCCAAGGGCAAATCCTGCCTGACAAACCTGGTGGCCTTCTGTGAACAGGTCACAACATTAATAGATGAGGGGCGAGCAACTGATGTCATTTACATGGACCTGAGCAAAGCCTTCGACGCTGTCCCGCACCACATCCTGGTCTCCAAGCTGGTGACACATGGGTTTGATGGATGGACCACTAGATGGATAAGGAACTGGCTTGATGGCCGCACCCAAAGAGTGGCTGTCAGTGCGTCCATGTCCCAGTGGAGGCCAGTGACAAGCGGAGTCCCTCAGGGATCAGTCCTGGGACCAGGCTTGTTCAACATCTTTGTGGGTGACATGGACAGTGGCATTGAGTGCACCCTCAGCAAGTGTGCTGATGACACCAAGCTGTGTGGTGCAGCAGACATGCTGGAGGGAAGGGATGCCATCCAGAGGGACCTTGAGAGGCTAGAGAGGTGGGCACAAGCCAGCGTCATGAGCTTCAACAAGACCAAGTGCAGGGTCCTGCATCTGGGTCGAGGCAATCCCAGGCACAAATCCAGGCTGGGCAGTGACTGGCTGGGGAGCAGCCCTGAGGAGAGAGACTTGGGGGTGCTGGAGGACGAGAAGCTCAACATGAGCTCTCAATGTGCACTTGCAGCCCGGAAAGCCAATCAGATTCTGGGCTGCATCAGGAGAAGTGTGGCCAGCAGGTGAAGGGAGGTGATTCTCCCCCTCTACTCATCTCTGGTGAGACCCCACCTGGAGTACTGCCTCCAGTTCTGGAGCCCCTATTCCAAGAGGGATCTGGAGGTGCTGGAACGTGTCCAGAGAAGGGCCACGAGGATGATACAATACAATAAATCCAGGTTGGAAGAGACCTTCAAGATCATCGTGTCCAACCTATCAACCAATCCAACTCACCTAAACAACTAGATCATGGCACCAAGTACCCCCTCATGTCTCCTCCTGAACACCTCCAATGAAGGTGACTCCACCACCTCCCCGGGCAGACCATTCCAATGGGCAATCACTCTCTCTGTGTAGAACTTCCTCCTAACATCCAGTCTAAACCTCCCCTGACACAGCCTGAGACTGTGTCCTCTTGTTCTGGTACTGGCTGCCTGGGAGAAGAGACCAGCCTCTGCCTGTCTACAATCTCCCTTCAGGTAGTTGTAGAGAGCAATAAGGTCACCCCTGAGTCTCCTCTTCTCCAGCCTAAGCAACCCCAGCTCCCTTAGCCTCTCCTCATAGGGCTTTGTGTTCCAAAGCTCAGAGAGCTGGAGCACCTCTCCTATGAGGACAGACTGAAAGAGTTGGGGCTGTTCAGTCTGGAGAAGAGAAGGCTCAGAGGTGACCTCATTGTGGCCTTCCAGGATCTGAAGGGGGCCTCCAAGAAGGCTGGGGAGGGACTTTTTCAGGCTATCAGGGAGTGATAGGACTAGGGGGAATGGAATGAAGCTGGAGGTGGGGAGATTCAGGCTAGATGTGAGGAGGAAGTTCATCACTATGAGAGTGGTATAGCCCTGGAATGGGTTGTCCAGGGAGGTGGTTGAGGCCCTGTCCCTGGAAGTGTTTAAGCCCAGTCTGGATGAGGCTCTGGCCAGCCTGATCTAGTGTGAGGTGTCCCTGCCCATGGCAGGGGGGTTGGAACTGAATGATCCTTGTGGTCCCTTCCAACCCTGACTAATACTATGATACTATGATACACTGGTTAGGCCACATCTTGAGTCCTGTGTCCAGTTCTGGGCCCCTCAGTTTAGGAAGGATGTTGACTTGCTGGAATGTGTCCAGAGAAGGGCAACAAAGTTGGTGAGGGGTTTGGAACACAAGCCCTATGAGGAGAGGCTGAGGGAGCTGGGGTTGCTTAGCCTGGAGAAGAGGAGAATGAGGGGTGACCTTATTGATTTCTACAACTACCTGAAGGGAGGTTGTGGACAGGTGGAGGTTGGTCTCTTCTCCCAGGCAGCCAGTACCAGAACAAGAGGACACAGTTTCAAGCTGCGCCGGGGAGGTTTAGACTGGATGTTATGAAGAAGTTCTATACAGAGTGATTGCCCATTGGAATGGGCTGCCCGGGGAGGTGGTGGAGTCACCTTCATTGGAGGTGTTCAGAAGGAGACTTGATGGGGTGCTTGGTGCCATGATCTAGTTTTTTAGGTGGGTTGGATTGGTTGATGGGTTGGATGAGATGATCTTGAAGGTCTCTTCTAACCTGGTTTATTGTATTATTATTATTGTATTATTGTATTATAACCACGGAATGTAGAGATGCAACAAGGAGGGCCAAGGCCCTCTTGGAACTGAATCTTACTAGGGGGGTGAAAGAGAAGAATTTTTTCAAATGCATCAATGATAAAAGAAGAGCAGGCAAAAGGTTGGCCCACTACTGAATGATGTGGGAGATACAGTAACTGATGATGCAGAGATGACAAGAGTTGCTGAATGCCTTCTTTGCCTCAGTCTTTACTCCTAAGACCAGCCCTTAGGAGCCTCAGTCTCTAGAAGCAAGGGAGCAGATCTGGAGGGATATGTAGACATTCCACTAGTCAGTCAGGACTAGTTTAGAGATTGCTTATACCAATTAAAGACAAACAAATCCATGGGTCCCAATGGGGTGCATCCATGAGTGCCGAGAGAGCTGACTGATACTGTTGCTGAACTGCTCTTCATTATCTTTGAAAAGATATGGCGAGCAGGAGAGGTGCCTGGCAACTGGAAGAAAGCAAATATCACTCCAGTCTTCAAAAAAGGCAAGAAGGAGGATCCAGGTAACTACAGACCAGTCAGCCTTACTTCCATCCCTGGAAAGGTGATGGAACGTGGAGGTCATCTCTAACCACACAGAAGAAAAGAAGGTTATCAGGAGTAGCCAATATGGATTTGCCAAGGCAAGATCCTGATGGACTAATCCAGCAGACTTCTATGAATCTATGACCAAATGGGTAGATGAGGGAAGAGCAGTGTATGCCATGTACCTTGACTTGAGTAAAGCTTTTGATCCTGTCTCCCATAACATCATCATAGAAAAGCTCAAGAAATGTGGCATAGACAGTTGGTCTGTGAGGTGGATTGCAAACTGGCTCAACAACAGAGTACAGAGGGTCATCATCAGTGGGACAGAGTCACCTTGGAGGCTTGTGGCCAGTGGCGTTCCCCAGAGATCAGTCCTGGGTCTAGTTTTGTTCAGTATCTTTATCAACAACCTGGATGAGGGGGTTGAGTGTAACCCCAGCAAGTTTGCTAATGATACAAAACTGGGCAGGTTGGCTGACACCCTGCCAAGGTTCTGCAGTCATCCAAAAAGATCTGGTCAGGCTGGAGAGCTAGGTGCAGGCAAACCTCATGAAATTCAATAAGGACAAGTGCAGGGTCCTGCATCTGGGGAAGAATAACACCAGGCACAAGAGCCACAAGGATGATTAAGGGACTTGAGCACCTCCCCTGTGAAGAGAGACTGAGAGCCCTGGGGCTGTTTAGTCTTGAGAAGACTGAGAGGGGATCTCATCAACATGTATAATATCTGAGGGGTGGGTGTCAAGTGGAGGGTGCCAAGCTCTTGTCGGTGGTGCACAGTAATAAGACAAGAACAATGGGTTCAAGCTTATAGAAGATTTCAAAACATGAAGAGAAATTTCTTTACAGTGAGGGTGACCGAGCACTGGAACAGGCAGCCCAGGGAGGTTGTGGAGTCTCCTTCTCTGGAGACTTTCAAAACCCACCTGGATGCATTCCTGTGCAGACTAGCCTAAGTGATCTCCTTGGTCAGGGGGGTTGGAACTGATGACCTTTTTAGGTCCCTTCTAACCTCTAATATACTGTGATTACACTGATACACATCAAAATACGCAAATTAAAAACAGCATTGCCAGTTATATTGGAGTGCAGAGAAAGTAAAAAAGGGATACCTTTTTAAAAGGATGTGTGAATAATGTGTTGCATAGCTACCTGATGTATGGCTTGCAGAAATGATCCTTTACGTTCTTTTTTTCCTTAAAATCTCCATCAGTTACCAAAATATATTAAAGATGTGTTAGGTCCATTGACACCTCCAAATCTTTTTTATAGTCACTAGAATAATGCCAACTGTCAAGTTTACAAACCATTTATCACAAACCTAAAATCTTAGTGCCTATGAATAAACAATTGTTAAACATCCACAATCATTTTTCGTGTGCAGGGAAATAAAATACAGATGATAAATGACACTGCTTTTAATGGGGATAGGAAGAGAGAAAAATGTAGAAGGCAATAGATTACATTTGGGAATAGTGGAATAATAAAAAGTTGTTGCTCATAGTGTGTCTTCTTTCAAAGAGTTGTAACCAAAATATTTAGTACCTTAAATGATAGTTACAATAACTAGCAGTGAAAAGAGTACTTTCCTATTAGTTATGCATAATTTTTGCTTTTGTATGGATACTGCAAACTTTTTAGATGCCATATCTACTCTATCAGTGGTTCTGAATTTATGAATGGTGCCAGCAAAGGAATTTCTAAAACTGTTTTGACAGAAGCACATATATTTCTGAATTATTGTTTTATAGTGTCAGGATGATATTCAAAACACATCAAAATCCTGATGTGTTTACTGGAATTCAGCACTGCCTACTGTATCTACTCAGTATGTAGTTTTGCTATAAATTGTTTGGAATCCCTCCTGCTATTTATACATATGAAGAAAATAATTTGGATTTTTTAAACATTAAAATATCTTGTGCTACTAAATCTGAACATTATTTATTCATTGGTGTTATTTCAGTGACAGAACTGTCATTTGAGAACAAGTCAGTCTAACTCGTTGCTACAAAGGATGCTAAAAGTCAATATTTTGTAAAGAAAAGTTGCAGTGTGCATGTACTTATCACTTCTTAACATTGTCTTTGATATTCCTCCAAAATGAAGTAACACTTTATACATTTGCATAAAAAAAACCCACAAAACTGATGCCTTTTGGGAGAAAACCCTAGGAAAGCTTCTACATGCATCAAAGATTTCATGTAAATTAATGATTGTGTGATGAAGCAGAAATTTCTTAATTATGTCAATTACTTTAGATGATCTAATGCCTTGAATAATTATTTCCTGCATGACCATGCTTACAGTGAACCTGCTCAGTGTTTGTGCTGCCAGTATTCTAATCTGCCTTAGTAGTATTTTAGTTTCCATGTAAATCTGAAAATTCTTACTTTCACTTTCTTTACTTGTATGATGAATATCTCTTACTTATTCATGTAATTGCTCTTGGCTAAGTGGCTGTCAGTAATTTCTTACTAATACAGGCAGTTTCTTATGTATTCCATGAAATTGCTTCAAAATATAGTTGCCACCAAAAAATGGGATACAAAAAGAAAATGCATTTAGTGAAAGCCTTAAAAACATATGTGTTGATTTTTATGTTTTTTTTAGGAATAAGTTCAAGTCAGCATGTCTTTTGGGGATTTCCTTTATAGAATGGATATTTTATAATACTGATTTCTATCCCATAAAGGAATATTGTAGAGACAGTCCATATACCTCTACATAGCAGATCATATACAAACATAGGAGTTGAACTTAAAATGCAATATTTAGGAAGTATTAAAAAAAATACATAGCTTAGCTTTTAAATTTATGCATAGATTTGCCAAATAAAATCAGTATAAATTCAAAGTAGGTAGAATTCACACAACTAGGTAAGTGAGGGATCCAGTGTCCTGACTCCCATTTGCCCTGCTGAACAGTTAATCTTATTTTTTTGCAGTGGGAATTTCTGCTGAACAAGATGCTATTCACCTGAAAACAGCAATGGAAATAGAAATATGACCATAGAGCAGATTTTGATTTTCTTACATAATATATGGCAGTTATTTTTACAGAAAAAAATGAATGAGTCATGTGCAAGTGTAAGGGACAATACACTACGCAAGAGTCATGTGCATAGAATCATAAAACTGTTTTGGTTGGAAAAGACCTCTGAGTTCATCAAGTCCAACCATTGAGCTAGCACCACCGTGGCCATTAAACCATGTCCCAAAATGCCATGCCCACATGTTTCTTGAGCACACTCAGGCATAATGACTCCACAACTCCCCTGGATAACCTACTTCAATGACCACATTTTCTGTAAAGAAATTTTTCCTCTGGCACAATTTCAGGCAATTTCCTCTTGTCCTCCTATCAGCTGATACTAGGGAGAAGAGACTGATTTGTTCCTCACTGTATCCTCCTTTCAGGTAGCTGTAGAGAGCAGACTAAAGAATTCCAGTTCCCACAGCCGTTCCTTGTTAGACTTCCTCTCTAGAACTATCACCAGCTTTGATGCCCTTCTTTGGACATAATTCAGCAACTCAATGTCTTTCTTGTAGGGAAGGGTCCAAAACTGAACACAATATTGGAAGTGTGGCCTCACCAATGCCAACTACAGGGCACTGCAAACCCAAGAGCTTCTTTTCTGAAATAAAAACTGAATTTGTTCTTTCCCAATGTAGTTTTTTTTTCCTACTGCTTCAAAAGATAGCTTATGTGTGACTTTCTGCAGTAAATCAGTAACTATTCAATTTCTGGCGGTGTTCTCAAAGGTCTGGATAAGGTATTTAATGATCAGCTAAGACTTGATGGTATTCTTTCAACTTCATTGTGTGTTAAACTGAGACTTTTCGATATCTTAAGGGTGATGTTCAAATGTTTCTAAACAAAACATCATATATTACAGGTAGCAAATAAGTTATAATTAACTCAAGAGGTATGAATTATTTGAAGTATCACAAAGTATGTTGTCTTCAGAGCAATTGTACAAGGAAGTGTGTATTTCACTAAAAGCTGAAGTGTGGTTGAAGGAGGATTTTGCTGAGGAATATTGGATCTACAGTGTTAGTACTGCTTATAGCTTGCATTTATTCT
The DNA here is from genome assembly GCA_015227895.2 of Colaptes auratus. NCBI lineage: Eukaryota > Metazoa > Chordata > Aves > Piciformes > Picidae > Colaptes > Colaptes auratus. The sequence goes on along the minus strand of CM026897.1, from coordinate 81,958,795 downwards.
TACTGCTTCAGGAAGTAGCTGATTACTGTTTTGCTCCTATGTTACATGTGGTTAACATTCAGTAACATGATTTGGCATTTTGCCCATCATCTGTTAGGTAGAACATAAAGAGTTTGCATAGCAGAGAAGAGACAAAATGACTCGATGATTCTCAGTATTTTCTCTTGGGCCCCCTGGTCTGTTTATCTCATGGTTGAAGACTCTCATATTTATGTCTGAAATTTTAATAGGCCTCTGGTCTATAACAAGTGGTCACTGATCTTTCATTCATTTCCTCCTTGTATTTGGGTGGCAAGAGTTGTTTTGAGTTCTAGGAAGGACAGTCTTGCCAGGTTATCTTCTGATAGTCATAGCTGGATGAATTTCATAGCCTGTGTGTCCTTGAGGGAGATAAGAGTGATTCAAGACATACTAATGAAAATGGAAAACACCACAGGTACTTTGTAATTTTGTAAATGTAGTTTTCTCTATTTTAAGTTACTTGCAAGGTTTCAAACAAAGAGCTTACTCAGGTAGTCTCTTGTGGTGTCTGATGCAATACATTCTAGAAGAGAATTAAAAATCTAGTTCACCTTTACTGTTCTGAATGTTAACTCTAGCATGCTACAGTTTTGAGGAGCTACTTTTTGGGGTGAACTTGCAACTTCCTAGGTGTAGAGGCTAAACTTATGACTTGCTGTGTAGTGGTGTCAAGACTTAAATCAGTTTTATGAATGATGTAAAGACAAAACAACCTGTGGTGGTTGTTTGTTTGTTTGTTTGTTGGGGGGGAAGAGGGGCTTTGTGTGTGTGTGTTTTGTTTGGTTTTGATTTTTTTTTGGTGATTTATGTTTTCTTCTATAATTTAACTTGGTCTTGACAAGCAGGAGATGGCCCCATTAGAGTTGCAAACATGAGTAGTTATGTTATTGTCAACTTCAGAGCTTTTTTTTGTCAGAGGAAATAAAAATTATTATGTCAGGTTAACTTAGTCTTCTAAAAACAACCTAAATGGGGAGAACATGTGCTAAGTTTTTTGACAGAATTGGTCAGCAGCAGAGGAGCTCTTAAATTGTCTACAGATTGATGGATATCTGCAAATTTTGGACTCCTGTTGATTGTTATAAATCAGAAATAAAATACATCTGAAGAAATTTCAGGAGATTGACCTATTTTTTAAAAATATATTGTAGTTGATAGAGGTCAGTTTTTAACTGGTGTTACTTTTCTTTGGTTATAAAGAAGGATTCGGTCTCTCACGTTCCACAGCTGCTTTATACTAGCATGATTGTTGCCTCTGAAAGGAGCTCTTGCAGCTGCTTGCTAAGCTTGACAGGGAATTGATTTAGTCACAAAGTGAGCTAATAAAATTAGAAAGAAACCTTTCAGCCAGATTAGTCCTCAAATCTAGCTCTTTGTTTGGGTACATGAACACTGCTGCTAGCAAGCACAGGAAATGGGAGTGCAATGGGAAAGCTCAAGAGAAAGGATCTATGGTTTGCACGTGTTGACATAAAGTGAGTTGAGTCCTCAGGCAACATTATCATTCTGATAGGGAATATATATTTTGAAATTTCATGTGTTTGTCTGCTCTTCTGCCTTTTTGTATATGCTGTGTCATGGAATAAAACCACCTTTTACCAGCAACACATAGAAATTAACATTGTGGGCTGGTTATCACTGGTTGGGGTCAGAAATTTTGCACTTATCTTTTGAAACATCTGATAGATCATTGATACAGAAAAAATATATTAGAAAACACAATAATCAAATCTAACATAGTTTCAATCATAGTAGAAGACAAGCATATCACTGCTGTATAGGAACACAGATCTATTTTTCTTGCAGAACTAAATAGCTGTTTTCAGATGCTCTGGAGGAGCATTATACTCACACACTCATGTGCTCTTCAATTTATCTGACAAGTTTTGTTTCACTCGGCAGTCATGAGAGCTATTTTTCCCAGTTTGAATACTGAAATCTCCTTACTAAGCCACAGTTCTCACACTAGCAATTTCCTTACACCTAGATTTTACAGTGATTAAAAAATAATAATTAAAGTAAATTAGATTATTTTGCCTCATTTGCATTTCATATCCCAGTGAGTGGTATCACATTTGTGTTCAAACTTATTTTCTATGTTTGTAGGTTGCGTGTATATATCTGGGGCCATAATGCCTCAGCAGATGCCAATAACAACTTTCTATTGTCCTTCCTTAAACTGCCTCTTTTGCTCAGGTTTCTTAGAAAGTGTGAGGTTTACTTGCATAGGGTTACTTACCAGTGTTGCCCTTCACTGTACTCTGATTTTCTCAGTTAAATGCTTAGTTAAATAGCTAAACTGGAGCGGAGGAGAGTGAAGTTATGTTGGTGACTTTATTCCTGGTAAAGAAAGTATGTTCCCATTTCCATAATGCAAAATCATCCTCTTGCTTAAAAATTAATAAAATTTAATATGTCTTTTGAATACTCTCACTGTTTTTATTCCTATTCTACCTGGCTGTTTAAAAATTTAAAGAATAAAAATCTGTATCAGTGCTTTGGATTAGATTGACTTGTATAATCTTTAACCTGAGTTCTTGTAATTATCTTGTTGGTTCTAGATTTATTTATTCATTTTTTGTACATAGACTAGACTAGACTAGACTAGACTAGAATAGAATAGAATAGATCAGGTTGGAAGAGACCTTCAAGGTCATCGTGTCCAACCTACCATCCAACACCACCTAATCAACTAAACCATGCAACCAAGCACCCTATCAAGTCTCCTCCTAAACACCACCAGTGATGGTGACTCTACCACCCCACGGGCAGACCATTCCAATGGGCAATCACTCTCTCTCTGTAGAACTTCCTCCTAACCTCCAGCCTAAACCTCCCCTGGTGCAGCCTGAGACTGTGTCCTCTTGTTCTGGTGCTGGTTGCCTGGGAGAAGAGACCAATCTCCGCTTGTCTACAACCTCCCTTAAGGTAGTTGTAGAGAGCAATAAGGTCACCCCTCAGTCTCTTCTTCTCCAGGCTAAGCAACCCCAGCTACCTCAGTCTCTCCTCATAGGGCATGTGCTCCAAACCCCTCACCAATTTTGTTGCCCTTCTCTGGACACGTTCCAGCAAGTAACATACTTCCTAAACTGAGGGGCCCAGAACTGAACACAATACTCCAGGTGCAGCCTAACCAGTGCAGTGTACAGGGGCAGAATGACCTCCCTGCTCCTGCTGGCCATACTGTTCCTGATGCAAGCCAGGATGCTATTGGCCCTCCTGGCTGCCTGGGCACACTGCAGGCTCATGGTCAGCCTACCATCTATCAGCATTCCTAGGTCCCTCTCTGCCTGGCCACTCTTCAGCCACTCTGACCCCAGCTTGTAGCACTGCATGGGGTTGCTGTGGCCAATGTGCAGAACCTGGCTCTTGGATGTGTTCAATCTCATGCTGTTGGATTCTGCCCATCTGTCCAGCCTGTCAAGGTCCCTCTGCAAAGCCTCTCTGCCCTCCAGCAGATCAACTCCTGCCCCCAGCTTGGTGTCGTCTGCAAATTTACTGATGATGGACTCAGTGCCCTCATCCAGATCATCAATAAAGATGTTGAAGAGCATGGGGCCCAGCACTGATCCCTGGGGCACACCACTAGTGACTGGCCGCCAGCTGGATGTGGCACCATTCTCCACCACTCTCTGGGCTCAGCCCTCCAGCCAATTCCTAACCCAACGCAGTGTGCTCCTGTCCAAGCCATGGGCTGATAGCTTGGCCAGGAGTTTGGTGTGGGGGACAGTGTCAAAGGCCTTGCTGAGGTCCAGGTAGACCACATCCACAGGCCTCCCCACATCAACCAGGCAGGTCACCTGATCATAGAAGGAGATCAGGTTGGTCAGGCAGGACCTGGTGCCTGGGCCTGATCCCTTGGCCATCCTGGAAGTGCTGATTGATTGCACTCAAGATGACCTATTCCATAATCTTGCCTGGCACTGAGGTCAGGCTGATGGCCTATAATTCCCTGGCTCTTCCAACTGGCCCTTCTTGTGCATGGGCACCACGTTGGCCAGCTTCCAGTCTTCTGGGACCTCTCCAGTGAGCCAGGACTGCTGAAAAATGATGGAGAGCCACTTGGCCAGCTCATCTGCCAGCTCTCTCAGCACCCTAGGATGGATCCCATCCTGTCCCATGGAATTGTGGGGGTCCAAGCAGCTGAGGAGATCTCTAACTAACCACTCCTCCTGGAACAGAGGGGCACTATGCTGCTCCCTGGCTCCTTCTGCCAGCTCTGCAGGCCAGCTGTCTGGAAGACATTCTGTCCTGCTAGTGAAAATTGAGGCACAGAAGGTGTTAAGTACCTCTGCCTTTTCTTCATCCTTTGTTACAACATTCCCCTCCATGTCTACCAAGGAGTGGAGATTGTCCTTGCCCTTCCCCTTGCTATTAATATATTTATAGAAGGACTTTTGTCCTTCACAGCAGAGGCCAGTCTAAGATCCAAATGGGCTTTTGCCTCCCTAATTTTCTTCTTACAAGACCTAGCAACATCCTTAAACATTCTATGGGTTGCCTCACCTTTCTTCCAATGATGAATTTCTGCCTTCTGCCACACTTTTCTCAATGCTTTGGAGTTGCCATGATTTGTAATCTGAAGTCACAAATTTATTTAAAACAAAACAAATAAGCAGCTAAAAAAATCCCCACAACCAAGGCAGTTTCACATTCACTGTTTCTTACTGTTGCTACCTCCTCATGGTCATTTTCTGTATTACTTGCTCAGCATAGTCAGGAGAAAGGAACATAATTTTGCTTTCATTTTGAGCTTCCTGCAAATGCTTTGATTTTTAACAACATCATTAATGTGTTTAGTTAAGATATGGGAATAATTTTATCTGTAATGAATGCATACTTGTCAAACTTTTTCCCTTTTTTTTGGCATTGCTACATATTTAAAACTGTACCTCACTCTAGCTAAGTAAATCTAGTCTGGGCGTTTTTTGATCCAGTTATAGAAGTGTTTTGGTTCTGATAATATATTTTGGTTTTGATAATTTATTCCAGATGCCATACATCTATTGCCATAGATGTATGGCATCTGGAATAAATTATCATCTTTTTATGGCATGAGCTGCTATCAATTACTATATAGTTGACTTAAAATTGGCCCCCTAGCATAATATTACTTAGTAATCTGTGTGTATGTATATATATATAGTCTGTATGTATATATATATACAGAGTTTCAAAAGGCAATTGGTATTCTGTTGATATTGGCTTTTCAGATTTGTAAGGCTTTCTGACACTGTATGTGTCAAAATTGCATCAATAAATGTCTACTTCAGGTCCTTTTACATATTTTCATACCTTATGACATTTGTGTCCATACACATAGAGTAGAATAAATTACACATATGGAGTGAAAGGCCTCTGTTTCTTTTCACTACTTTTATTTTTGTGCAATGAATTTACAACTGGTTACCATATGGGGACAGAAATTAAGCAATCCTGATTTTTAAATGTATTTTTGTATTGTTTTTATAAAATACAATGAAGATATATAGGAATTCTGTGAATGGAGTATTGATTTTGTTTTAAGACCTATTTAGTAAATTATTTAGAAAGAAAAAAAAATTGCTGCCCTGCACATCTTTCATTGAAGTAGTGGAGATAATCAGAAGACGTTAATTTACTCATTGTTTAAATCTGATTGAGTGTTTTACATCCTAACATTTGCTAAATTCTTCACTGGTTTGTAGAAAGGAGAAAAATCACATAAGAGTTCTTTCCAGAATAAATGGATGACAGCACAACCTTTTCAGTTATCCTTGTTAACAATTTTAGAAAGCCAAAGTCTAAATGTGCAAGAAAATTTTTATTTCATTTACAGGTCTAATGAACACACTGGCAGGTAAAGGAAGGCAATTTTTCCATAAAGCTTTGTGCATTCTCTTTTTGACCACTTATCTTCTATTATCCAAAGCTGTTAATACATTGAAAACCACTGAACTCACACTTCAAATCCCACAAAAATTCAAGTGCCATTCACTGTATCTTTGCCAGCTATGGCAATTCCTTCCCACAGTAATTAGCTTGGATCTCTGTAAATGATGCAAATCAACACAGCTTTCAAATGTATAAATGGATTCAAAAGAGTAAAAATCCATGTATATCCACTAGTTTATGTGTAATACATTTGTCTTGAAGTTGCATCTAGCTCAAATGAAAAAGGTGAGCTTTTTTATTTAAAAAAAAAGCTTTTTTTCCCCTACCTCCATCCTTCAAATTGTTTCAGCAGTATTTACACTTCACACAGAAAATAATGTCCTTGGGATGTCAATATAAATTTCTGTCAGCCTTCTGTGACAATTCACAAAACAAGTATAGAATGAGATAGGCTAGTGGCAGGGGGAAGAAGGAGCAAAGAGTGGGGAAGGTGTGAAACAGACAGTAAACAAAAATGCTTTCTATGTTCTGTTACTGTAATATACTGACTCTTCATTTCTGGCTGAAACTACTTTAAATTCTTATTTTATAACTCATCATTAAGCACTTTTGAAGTCAAGACATGAGATCTCTGAAGTATTTTTTCTCATAAACTCCTGAATTTAATTGGAGAGTAGAATTCCCATGAGTTAAACGTCTTGTCATGAAATAAGTTAAATATTTTTAAGGTCTTGCAATACAGTGCTAGAAACTGACAGTCAGGTAAAAATGTAGGGAAAAGTGCTTTGATATTTACCTAACTCATAGGATAATTACAAGAATTTGTTTGCATCCTTCTGTATTCTGCAAATTCCAAGCGTTACCAAAAGCCATACTCAATTTTCATCCACAGGAAGAATTTTATTTTCATGTCACTCCTGGGAGACAAGTTGACAGTGAGTAGTTGGAATTAATTTAAGCCTGATTTCATACTTTTTCACAGTAAAACAAGCAATACAGAAACTAATACATCATTCTCTCAATTAAGAAGTGATACTAAAGACACAATATTTTAAAGAAAGGTAGATTTATAATGTAAAAAGTTCATTTTTGTATTGACTATGTTCTAATACAACTGCCGAATTGTATGCTTATTGAATTTGTCTTAACCTCTCAATTTAAGGACTTCAGTAATACTACATGAATAGATTAAGAATGCAGAAAATAAAAGTGAGGTTAAGTACATAATGGAACATCTCTCAATATTCAAATGCCTACAGAGAATCATCCAGTAGAAGTATTAAGTATAGATGTATACTATATACATATATACTATATATATATTATATTATATTATATTATTATTTCATTATTTCATAGTTTCATAGTTTCATAGTTTCAGTCAGGGTTGGAAGGGACCACAAGGATCATCCAGTTCCAACCCCCCTGCCATGGGCAGGGACACTCTACACTAGATCAGGCTGGCCAGAGTCTCATCCAGCCTGGGCTTAAACACCTCAAGGGATGGGGCCTAAACCACCTCCCTCGACAACCCATTCCAGGGCCTCACCATCCTCACGGTGAAGAACTTCCTCCTCACATCTAGCCTGAATCTCCCCACCTCCAGCTTCATTCCATTCCCCCCCTAGTCCTATCACTCCCTGATAGCCTGAAAAGTCCCTCCCCAGCCTTCTTGTAGGCCCCCTTTAGATACTGGAAGGCCACAATGAGGTCACCTGGGAGCCTTCTCTTCTCCAGACTGAAATATTATATTATATATCAGATCACAGGTGGGGGTTGGTCTCTTCTCCCAGGCAACCAGTGGCAGAACATTAGGACACAGTCTCAAGCTGTGCCAGGGCAAGTTTAGGCTCAAGGTGAGGAGAAAGCTCTTCCCAGAAAGAGTAATTGGCCATTGGAATGTGCTGCCCAGTGAGGTGGTGGAGTCACCGTCCCTGGAGGTGTTCAAAAAAGGATTGGTTGTGGCGCTTGAAGCCATGGTTTAGTTGTCATGAGGTGTTAGGTATTAGGTAATAGGTTGGACTTGATGATTTCTGAGGTCTTTTCCAACCCTGGTTGATTCCATGATATGTAATATAATATAATATAATATAATATAATATAATATAATATACATAGGTAAAACAAAACTATTAGTAAACCAAAATTTGAACCCACTATTCTGATGTGTGCCTTGATGGAAACTTGTAATGGTTTTACTATTTCATTGAAACAGACTGTTGTATGGAAAGACTGCAACCAACATTGTCCAGAGGAAAAAATGCTGCAATGAAAGATAAGTCAGAATTAATAGCCAGATGGAGCAGAAGACTATAAGACTGTCAGCTGATAAAATGAACCTATCTTCAGAGAAACAGCAAGCTGTCCTGCTGGTATTGGTCTTAGTTCCACTGTCACTTTTGTCTAGTGTAACAGAATGATCTATTTTACCTTAAGTTTATTGGAGGTGTTCTGTAAGGGTTGCAGTCATAAATACTACTTAGGTGGGTATTTTGTCTCTCTGTATGGGTTGTATGTGTGGTAGTTTATAAATTTATTGGACAGAAATATTATAAAATATTAATATTATTTATTAAATATGAAAAACTGTTTTCCCACGCCAATTTATTCAAGTTTGCTTGCCCAGTCAATAACAGGTTGACTACACATGGTAGAAGGCTAATAAACAGGTGAGTAACAGTCTAGAACAATCACAACTTAGAATACAGAGGAACAAACTGGAATCTCTCTATGCGCGCAAAACCAACAGTAGTACTGCCTCAGGTCGTGTAGACAAACCATCATCGAGTTCACAGAGGAGCTAAGTAAGAGATAACAAGCTATAAACCTCAGAAATAACCAGGTAAAATAGTGTATTTTACTCGTGAACTGCTAAGCTGCTAACTAGCAAAACCTTTGCAGAACGAAGAAGTGATTGAGTTCGTAGTAATAGTCCAAAGGGCAGTATCCACAGATTTAAAGGAAATGAGAGAGCAGGCTGCTGCCGTGAAGGCCCAACTTTAGCACTACGCCGCTAAAAGAAAGAAGCTAATTGCTCTGAAGATAGGAGCAAGTAGGGTGCTTGTCACCGCCTTGAATCCCATTAACGAACGGGGGAGAGAGGTGAGACAGTTAGGAGCATGCAAGCTCTGAGTGTAACAAGCCACGAGCAATGATCGAGTGAGTGAGCAAAAAGTATAGGAGGTCTGCCCCTATAAATTCCCTTTTCGAAAACTGAATGGCCCAATGGCACATCAGCCATTCAAATCCTGGCAATCAATAATGTTTATGTGGTGAGTAAACTGCACACGCCTTATCTCATGGCATCTCACACGTGCAGTCGCCTCTCTGAAACGTGAGGCTCGGAGATCGGGTTCAGCTTCCACTCCCCTCCAGGAAGCCTTAATGGCACCTACCTATTAGGTTCCTCAACCTCAATCCGGACCCTGTAACAGAGATGGAGGAGACAGGAGCAGTGGCTCAAAACAGAGTTAGCTGTCTTGTTAATGCCTCATCCATGACAAGAAGCTTTGCCTAAACCAGTCATGGGTTATCATCAGAACACCTTCCAGTTCACAGCTTGGGGAGGTCAACTTTCAATACATGGCAAATATAAACAAGTGGATTCTCTGCTATTTTTGACACAGACAGTGAGAGTTTATTCCTCTTCCATAAAATAGTTTACCTTTAAAAGCGTGAAGTCCAAACCTGTAATATGGAGAGAAAGATGACAACAGAAATAATCTTTATGCTTTTGTGCCATACTCTAATCACAAGTAATCTTTATTTGGCTGAAAATGTTTTGCTTTCTCATTCAGTTAAACCAGAGCCACTATTCATACGTGTAGTTACAGACCTGCATCTTGCTGGATAGAAGTTAGAAAATTAACAACTGAAGTCACCTATACAGTTAAAGTACCTTGGGTTTGACTTTGGTCTTTTTTATTTGTGAGTTTAATGAGTATGTGGAAGAACTCTTTTATAGTATGCATCATTTAATTAATTTATTTCATTACATAAATAATTATGCAAACTAGCTTTTGTCATGCAAAGAAATACTAAAAAATGTATTGGCATACACTACTAAATCTTTGTTGCCTTTGAGATTAATTTATTTTGTCTTAATTGATAGAATTGCAAGACAATGAATTTAAGACAAATTCTATCAAGCAGCTTTGTACAAATACTGTTATACCTTGAAGCTTTGGTGTTTTCTATATCAAATTCGGCACCTGCCATTGTTAGCTTCCTTTGCTGTCATAGCAATAAAAGTTGCTACTATAAAGCAAGTTATGTGTTTTATAATTAAGTTATGTATTTTGTAATTACAAAATGAAGTCAATCTCAATCAGTATGTTTGTTTAACAGATAATGCTATCCTTTTCCTGTGTGTTTTGGCTTTACAGCAACAGCAGTGACTGTTGGAAGACTAAAGTCTTTTCTTGAGGGCATACAGTAAATTCAGAATTGCAGTCCAGCAGGGCAGACTGGTTATGAGCAATAAATCTCAAATCCAGAACAAAAAGCCATATGTTTAAATGAAGTGGATCCCTTGAGGAAATATGTGTCTAGTCTAACCTTGCTGATTATGCTAAAATGACAATGAATAGCTCTATCCAATCCATTGACCAGAATGTGGGAAAGATCGTGTCGGTAACCTTCAACACTGAGGTATGGGGAGAAGCTATAGCAAATTAGAAAGCAGTTTTTTATGTATCACTCTGTAATTAAATACCAAGACTGTCTATCATAATAATTAGCTTCTTGAAAAACCTGTTGCTGGGAAGAAGTTATTATAATAATGAGTTCTTTCCTCCTATTAATTATTTTTACTTTTCTAGTTATCTTTCATGTTTACTAGTAGCATTAAGCATAGCATACTGAAGATCAAGGGTGAAGAATGGGAGAGAGGAGAGTATAATTTGCATTTCACTTTAAACTGTTACTAGGTAGTACTAAAAATTATGCAAAAAGCTCTCCTCTTACCCCAGATATAAGTTGTCAAAATGCAGAATGAGAATCCAGTTCTGACTTCAGCTAAAGGGGTCTATATTTTAGTTGCTGGTATCTTGATACATGATCATTTGCCTGCCATGCAAATAACCACAGATATTCAAGGATGGATTGGCTTAGACACTGAATCTTTCAAATGGTACTGATAAGGATCGCACATACATGAAAGTCGAGCTTGATTGCTATAGTTCTGAGGTCAGCCATCATTTAGGTCTAGTTTGGGAATATTATGTTTTTCATTCAAGTGATAGGAAACAGCTGCTGGGACTTGTGACCAGAACTGCCTGACCTATTTAGAGCAAGCAACTGGTTCACAAAATAGAGCTTTCCTTACTGTTTGTGATTCATGAAATACTTTGCTGCTGCAAACAAGCGTGCTATTTTGTCTTTGAGGTTTTCTAACACATTGGGCAAAACCACATTTAAACAGGTTTTAAACTGTTCATTTCAATAACTGGCATACTTGTTTAATTGTCAACCTTATGAATATCACTTCAAAGTGGATATAAGGATAGGATGGTGCATTTGTTTTCATGACCTATAAAATTGAGTGTTCAGTGAGTATTTCAAACAAAAATTATTTCTGGGTGAATATTCTGCAATGCCCACTTAATGTTCTGGTATCTACTGAAACCTCTAACAAAGATGGATGTCTTCAGACAGGAACAACAACAAACAAAATCTGGTTTTGTTGTAACAGTGTTCCATTAGTTACAGAAATGCCTGTAAATTTGGATAACATTAGTATTGCAACTGCGGGGTTTGTTTTAGTTTAGGGGGTTTTGTGTGTATGTTTTTCCTATTGAGTATAATGCTTACTCATAAACAAACCTTACTGGTTTTCTCACCAGTGGGAAAAATGCACAGGTATTTGCTCATGCATGGTGCTAGTGCTTTCAGTGGGAGGAAAATAGGATGAAATTCTGATGTATTCCTGACATTTTCTGTTTTTAAAAGAATAATGGAGGTTTGGATCCAGCAGCATTTACAAATGATTTCTCTGAACTTGTTTCGGAAAACACTTTCTTACAGTATAACTCTTATTCTGTGCTCTCCACAATGTTTTGGGACATTGGTGGAATTTCTTCAATGCCATAATTAAAGCATCTCTTGCAAATAATATGCATCACTAAGCAATTTATTGCTCTAACACAATAAAAGCAGGCAGCAGGGAGTCTTGTTTGTTCATAACCCTAGGAATTTTTTCAAGAACTCTGCATCAGCCATAACAACCCTAAGCCAGACTTTTAATTGCAAGTTATTAGATATAAATTTAGTTCATATTAACAACTACCATCTAAATGTATATCTCTGTACTAGCTATTAATGTTTATATTTTAGTTTGTCTTTGCTTAGGCATGCATACCTCTTTTTCCATGAGAGAAGATATACTTCAGGCACAGCTATAAAAAGCCATCTCTTCCTGAGTGGTTTGGGGTTTTTTTTGGTGTTTGGCTTTTTTGTTTGGTTGGTTTTATTAATTTTTTTCTTTCAAAGGGAAGATAAGAGATAGTTGATGAGCGAGAATACTTTAAAGATTGGGGTTCTTTCCCCTCACTCCTTTTTATGCTTTAATCCCTTTTCCAAAGACTCTTAATCTAGTGAGCTTTGGCACAGTTTGATACAGTAGAACTTCTTGAATTTCTATGAAGGACCTTTTCAGAATAATTAATTTAATTCTATGAGTTGTGTTGCATATTAGAACCAGAAAAAAATGTGACAAGGACCTCATATATTTTTAAAGGAGCACTGATTCCATTACATGCAAGAGAGATCTTAATTCCTCATTTGTGGCTCCCCAATGAACATCTTAGCTGTGATTGGTAACGCAAATTGACATATAGAGAATAAAACTGAGTGCATGGTTACAAGAGCAATACTAATGGCCTTAATAAAGCTTTTCCAATATTTAATGCACAATTATTTGAGCATATGCTCCATTCTTCCTCTGAGAATTCAGTACAGTGCATTAATAAAGTGTCATTGTTCTACTGTAACATACAAGTGAATTGACATATTTGTGAAAAATGTCAGATTTTTAGGAGAAAAAAAAGTTACAAAGTATTTCTAAGGCATTAATTGTTCAGGAATACATATTTTTAATATGGGAGTTTGGTGTTATTCCTAAAATCTACATTCCATTGCAATTACTTATTGTTTTGTGGATTAATTTGGATCTTTTGATACTTCATGCTGAAGTATACTGCATTATTGACAGACACATCCAATGTCCACAGTTTTTCTGCCTCCTGGTTGTTACAAATGTATGCTGTTGAACTGCAAAGATTCCTTCCCTTTTGTTGCATGTACTAGGGGTGGTGAAAGACTTATCATTGAGAGAAAAATGCTGCCCTCTCAAAACCTGCACTCTGTCAGGTTGGAATTGAGGGGATACTCAGTTTGTCAAGAGTGAAAGATTACAAGAAGGTGGGAGGGTTTTGTGGAATTGAGCAAAAGAAGGGAGGAGTTTGAAATTTAAAATGGAAGGATGGTGAAAGATGAGGTCACTATACACATCCCTAGGATAAATACTGCAATTTTTTTTTTAACTTCTATTGCTGAGTCATTCTACTTGCATGGCAAAAGCTAGGACACTGATCCCTATGAGAGAGTCACCAAAAAATCAAATTACAGAACATAAAACTGCAACATACAGTCTGAAGAGAAAACAAGAGTTCTATTACAATATTGCTTACTAGCTTTTGTTAATATGTATGTACTAAGAAAAAGGGGTTTGGGGATTTTTTTTAAGATTTATCTGCTTAATATTGTTGGCTGTAAACTTAAACAGTGATAATTCAATTGCTCTAATAATGCTTGCTTTGACTTAAAACTTCTCTTTATATCTTAGGTATTTTCAGTGTTTCTTCAACTGTGACATGAACTCTTAACACTGAAATTTCATTGTAGCTTTACTAAACATCTGGGCATCTGAAAGGAATGGAAAATGATCTCACATAATCACAGAATATTAGAAGTTGGAAGGGACCTCCAGAGATTATTGGGTTCAACCCCCCTGCCAAAGCAGGATCACTTAGGGTAGTCCACAGAGGAATGCATCCAGGTGGGTTTTGAAAGTCTCCAGAGAAGGTGACTCCACAACTTCCCTGGGCAGTCTGTTCCAATGATCTGTCACCCTCTCTGTAAAGAAGGTGAAACCTTCTATGTTCAAGGTTGCATCCATTGTTCCTTGTCTTGTTACTGCACACCACCAAAAAGAGATTGGCCCCCTCCACTTGACACCCACCTCTCAGATATTTATAAACATTGACAACATCCCCTCTCTGTCTTCTCAAGACTAAACAGCCACAGGTTTCTCAGTCTGTCTTCACAGGGGAGGTGTTCAAGACCTCTAATCATCCTCGTGGCTCTCTGTTGGATTCTCTCCAGCCCCTTTATCACTACCTGCCTGAAACATCAGCAATGGATAGCAGTCTGAGGGCTGTAGTAGAGAGAGCCTTGGCCTTTCTTGTTGCATCTCTTAATTCTCTGGCAATATTTGTACAATCCTCCCGCAGAATCACAGAACATCAGAGGTTGTAAGGGACCTCCAGAGATCATCATGTCCAACACCCCTGCCAAAAGCAGGGTCACCTAGAGTAGTCCACACAGGAATACATCCAGGTGGGTATTGAAAGTCTCCCAGTTGACTTTTTCCCACATACTGTAAACCTCCTTTTTTTTCCTTTTGAGTTTTTCCAAGACCTCCTTGCTTATCCATGAAGGTCTTGTGCCTCCCTTACTTGATTTTCTTTTTTCAAGGGAATACATTTTTCTGGAGCTTGGAGGAGGTAATGTTTGAATACAGCCAGCTCTCCTGGGCATCCCTTCCTTCTAGAGCCCTAGCCCACTGGATGCTTTTGAGTGTTTAAGAAGGCAATCTCAGTTTTATGGCAATCAAAGGATGACTTGGAAATGTTAAATGGAGAATAATTTTTCTTTTTGTTCAGCCTGGCTGCTCTACAGCAGTCACATTTCCCATCATATCTTTGGCCAAACATTGGCTAGCATACTTGGTAATGAAATAAATATATTACACAGCTGTTTTTGTTGATCTGATCAGTAAGATTATGTTGAAAGTAAGCAAGATCTCCAAGTGTCAGTGCCTCTACAAAGTCCAACATTTTCTCATGTTTTTTTGCATAACACCCCCACCATTTTACATGAGAAATCTCACAGCTAGAAACACTGTGGCTTTGAAGGCATCATCTGCAGAACAGCAAAATCTGTCAAACTTCTTAAATTTATATTTCAATTTATTTCTTAGCTTGGCACTTTTTAATGCAAAGACTCTTTTAATTGTATGTGATAAAGCTGGGAGTCCTAGCCATAGCCATGGTTACTTACTAAAGAGCAAGCTAACAGTTGTTCTTGCTGATAGTGTCCATCTTATATTTCAGCAATATAAACACTGTGAAAATTAGTAAGTTAAGATGTCAGTTACAAGAGGTCAGGTCACAGGTGTGAATACATTGCAGTATGACAGGGACTCAGATTGTTCACCATGGGGCAACTGGCCCCGGTGAATTGAGGCAAAAGTCTGTTTGACCATGTAACATAGCAGTGTTGTGTTATGCAGGGATGGGCAACACTAAATGAGAGTTCAGAACTGGTAGACTACTTACATTTGTTTAGCAGTATAACAGTCCCCATCCAAGCAGTCTACCTGGCTACATGCCTACAGAAGCATGCACCTTTCTCTCCAATATTTGTTAACTTGAATTTTGGAACCTACATGCTTGTTTTTTAGAGTAAACCTCAATATATTAACATGTTTGCTTTTTCTCTAACTCTACATACCACCTGCGTTGTTCTCCTTAATGTAGTTGTTCTGTTGTGTACTGCTAGGCCAATTAACTATAGCCTTGAAACTAGGCCTGAACATCCTCCCCTTAACTTGAAAGGTGAACAGTACTGGGAAAGGGCACAGCTATGAACAGCAAAGCTTTCCTCAGCCTGGGAAAGAGGATGGGAGTGTGGGGAGAGAAAAGTATTTAAGCTATGATGTGTATTCAATAAAGAGGCTAGTGGTTGTTGACACAAAAGCTCTGAGGTGTCTCTGTGTGTTCTCTCCACGCTGGCCCAACACCCAATGTTGTTCTGGCACAAAGCTAACTACCATTTTCTTGTTTCATGTGGCCATAAGAAATTCTGTGGCATATTTGATTTCCCCCCACCCCCATCTCCAATTCTTTTAAATTTCCTACAACTTTAGGTTTTGTTTTGGTTGGTTTTGAGCATCTGACAGCAAGAGTGATTATTCATAATCGCTTCATTCTGTTACACTGCATTTATTAAGACTGCTGGGTAATCCCAAAATACTTCTATACCTCACTTTTTTTCTTTTCCATTGTGAATGTTAGCCCTGATCACCCTGATTAGATCAGCTTTAACTTATTTAGTGTCACTTGCTTCCAATGTGATTTTTTCAAAATAGCTATCAATGTTGCAAAGATCTGTTATTTGCAAAGTTCTTCTGGGTCCACTGGGTTTAATGCCATGGTAGTCTTTTTGTCTCTCCCTCTTTTTTTTCCCCCCAAACAAATTCAAACTTTTGTTCCTATCCTTCTGGCAGTTTACTTTTATCAAAGGCATGCTTGATGTGTTTATTTAGCAAAACCGTTTGCTGTATTTATTTAGATGGTTTAGAATTTTATTATTACCACTTTCAGGCATATTAAGAACTGGTCTTGAGTTCATATTAACTGTGCTCTCATCGTGCTGAATTTCATGTTTTTCTTCAAATAAAAGCAAGTACTAGGCTCATTTCAATTCACCAATGGGAATAAATCATATGATCTGGAAAATCATGGTAATGCCATCTTAATGCAATGAACAAAAATACCCAAACCAAGATGATCAAGCTCAAGAAAAAAACTACACAGTACTTGTGGTGAAAAGCAACCACTAAAATTGTAGAAGTCCTTAAGTCTATGCTGATTATCTTAAAAAGACATTCTAACAACTGGTTTTCTGTGGTTTAACAATTTAATTTCTAAAACTTAGAAAACCCCACCATGGAGTGATAGAATGGTTTGGGTTAGAAGGCACTTTAAAAATAATTCCAACACCTCTGCCACGATCAGACATATTTCACACTAGATCACATTTGCTCAAAGCCCAGTCCAACGTCTCCTTGAATACTTCCAGGGATGGAGCAACTTCTCTGGGCTACATGTTCTGTTGCCTCACTACTCAGAGAGTAGCACTTCTTTACATCTAGTCTAAATCTACACTTTTCCAGATTAAAGCCATTATCCCCTGTCCTGTCATTGCACTCATCTTTCCTGTAGTCCCCTGTTAGGTTCTGGAAGGCTACTAGAACATGATGATGGGGAGTGAGGGGATCAAGGGCACTATCAGCAAGTCTGTAGATGACACTACACCAAGCAGCGGTGCTGATCCACTCCAGGGTAGGAAGGCACAGCAGAGAGATCTGGACAGGTTAAATGGATGTACTGATGTCAATGGAATGAAGTTTTACAAGACCAAATTCCAGGTCTTGCATTTTGGTCACAGCAACCCCAAGCAACCCTACAGACTTGGGGAAGAGGGGCTGGTGAGCAGCCCACTGGGAAAGCATCTGGGGTTGCTGGCAGACAGCCAGTGGAACATGGACAGCTGAGCAAGGTCAATGATATCCTGGCCTGTATCAAAAAACAGTCTAACAGGAGTAGAGAAGTGATTATGTCCCTGTACTCAGCCCTGGTGAGGCCACAGCTTGAGTACTGTGTTCAGCACCACAATACGGAAAAAAACCACTGAGGTCTGGAATGTGTGCAGAAAAGATCATGTAGAAGGCATGTTGTAGAAGGAGCAGTGAGGTAGCTGGGGTTGCTTATTCGGGAGAAGAGTAGGGGGAGATCTTATTGCTCTCTACAACTACCTGAAAGGAGATTGTAATGAGGCTGGTAATGGTCTCTTCTCCCATGTAAGCAAAGATAGAATGGTAGGAAATGGATTTAAGTTGTTCCAGGGGAGGTTTAGATTGGACATTAAGAAAAACTTCTCTTCTGAGAGAGTGGTGAGGTGTGAGAACAAGCTGCTCAGGGAGGTGGTGGAGTTGCTGTCCCTGAAGGTGTTCAAGAAGCATGTAGATGTGGTGCTTCAGGACATGGTTCAGTGGTCATGACAGGTGGGTTACAGTTGGACTCAATAACCCTAAAGGTCTTTTCCAGCCTTAGGGGTTCTGTCATTCTATTATATAAATCCTTAAGAGATACAGAATTAAAGAGCTGTTTGCTGTGCTGTGTAAATAGATCTGCAGTGTATTGGTGAAAACAATAGAAGCTAACAAAAAATGTATACACAAGTTTACTGATTACATTACACTAAAGAGACTGAGTCACGTACAGTAAGATTAAAAGCAGCAAAATTGAATGTTTTTTTTCATTAGTCAGCATTGCTGTGACATGTGGACCATAGAATCATGGTCTGGATTGGAAGGGACCTTCGAAGGTCATCTAGTTCAACCACCTCTACAGAAAATCCTCAATTAGATCAGGTTGCCCAGAAGCCCATTGAGCCTCACCTTGCATGTCTCCAGGGATGGCGTCTCAACTACCTCCCTGGGCAATCAGTTCCACTGTTCCACTACCCTCATGGCAATTTGTTCCTAACATACAATCTTCTCCAGTTTGTAGCCACTGCCCCTCATCCTATCACTACAGGCCTTTGTAAATGGTCTTTCTCCATCCTACCTGTAGGCTGCCTTCAGGTACAGGAAGGTTGTTATTCAGTCTCTCCCCGTGAGACTTCTGGATGAACAACCCCAGATCCCTCAGCCTGTTCCTGAAGCAGAGGTGCTCAAGTCCCCTGGTCAGTTTTGTGACCCCCCTCTGGACCAGCTCCATAAGGTCCATGCCCTTCCTATATTGAGGGTTCCAGACCCAGATGAAGTATTCCAGGTGAGATCTTACCATAACAGAGTAATGTGACAGAATCACCTCTCTCAATCTGCTGGTCACACACCTTTTGATGCAGCCCAGTATTTGATTTGCCTTCTGGGCTGCAAACACACACTGCCTGCTCGTGTCCAGCATCTTAACCATGAGTACCCCCAAGTCCTTTTCCTCAGGGCTACTTTCTATCACCTTATCCCCCAGCCTGTATTGATAGTAAGGGTTGTTCTGAGCCAGGTGCAGGACCCTGCACTTGCTCTTGTTAAACCTCGTGAAGTTTTTCCAGCCTTTCCAGCTTGTCCAGGTCCTTCTGGATTACATCACATCCCTCCAGCTTATTGAAAGCACCACTCAGCTTGGTATCATCTACAAACTTGCTGATGGTGCACTTGCTGTTTACATAATTGATAAAGATACTAAACAACACAGGTCCCAGTACAGTCCCCCAAGGGACACCACTTGGCACTGCTCTCCATCTGGACTTCAAGCCACAGACTGCTACATTCTGGATGCAACCATCCAGCCAATTCCTTATCCACTGAACAGTCTACCCAGCAAACCCCTATCCCTCCAATTTGGTGAGTAGAATGTTGTGGGAGACATCAAAGGCCTTGCAGAGGTCCAGATAGATCACATCTCTAGTCATCCCCTGCCCTCTGATGCAGTCGGTCTGTCACAGAAAGCCACTTGTTTGGTTAGGCAGGATTTGCCCTTGATGAAGCCATGCTAGCTGTCTTGAATGACCTCCCTCTCCTCTATATCAGACCTTACTGTATTTATTACAAGATCACTTTGATCATATAGTAGTTTTTAAGGCAGGTGAGGCAATTGCCTAGTACATGCCAATGAGAGTGAGAGTGAAGAATCACCACTCTGAATTCCAGTGATGTCTACTGTGTTTGATAACTTCTTGGTGGTAGGTACATACCAACAGTTCATGGTGCTGCCTTTTTTTCCTGAATTACCTTTTGTTCCCTGTCTAGGGGTGGCTGTTAGGTGTGGCCCTATAGCAGGGTGGATTGCATGTTCTTCATATGATGGTCCAGGCACATGAGGACCCTAGCTTAGCATAATCATTCTTGGGGCATCTGAGTATAGCATTGTGGTGGTCATAAAACAGCACACAGCCCAAATATTACAGGTGACTGCTGCTTCAGCTTTGTTTGTGCACACTGAGTTGTGGACCAGGAGCAGGTTGTTACAGATGTTTGAATACAAAGAAAGGGGAGCAGAGAAGCAGACTGTTTGAGATAAACTTTTATAGCAATGTAGCTTCCACACATATTAAATCAGATGGTTCAGCATGTATGCTGAGGTAATTTGTGAAATTTCTTATATGCCATCCTATTTCTTTTGTAACTCTACTAAACATAGTTAGTTGTTTTCATTATTGTTTCAGGTTTAATGTAGATACTAAGCAAGTTAAAATAAGAGTTAAAGGAGTTACAGATTAAAAAGTTAAAATGCATTGTACCACTGCAGTGACTGAAGCACACAGGATACTTGCCTCAGCATTAGACATGTTCTTAACGGGTTACTTCTGCAAAATGCATGTTTAAAGCATTACTATAGCTCACTGTCACTGCTGTCATCAAAATTATCTTCAGTGCTAATAATTTACTCTAATGAACCCAGCAGCTGCAATACAAAGGCAGGCTTAATTTATACAGCTGAGAAAGGCATTTAGATTAATCCTTGGTTGGGTATCTTGAGGATTTCCACTTGAATTCCCTCATCAGTTCCTTCTTTGCAACTCACTTTCCTGCTGAAGTGATTTAAAAAGAAAATAAGTAAATAAATAAAGGCGTTGTTATTAATTTACTCTTGACTGACAAAACTATAAATTCCTCCTCAGAGGGGGAATTCTTAGCCTGTCCTCCTAAAGAGGTAGGGTTTATGCAATGATACTTTTGTCTTCTTGGTAACTAAAATAACCATTCTCACTGAAGGTAAGTTATGTTTCCCTATCTTGTGGAAATTGGCATGTGAGCTCAAGGGAAAGTCAAAGTAGTACTCTATTGAGATAAAGCTGACTGTCATCTCTTGAAAGAAGCAGCAGCCACATGCTGTAATTAGCTGATGAACTCATTAAATCAAACCAGCCACAGGCCACACTGCCACTTGCTCATCCAAAAAAGGAGGCAGAATGGAGTCGGGGTAATTTAGATTTTAGCTATGAAGATTATTGTCCATGTTTAGTGTTTCACTTTCTGTTGTGGATAATTTTTCAAAGTCTTCTTCAGTAAGAGAGTGACTAGGCTTGGCAACAACATGAGATGAGGCATGATGTAGTCCCCAGCTGGGAAGTATATGCTGCAATTAAATGTGGCATTAATATAAAAAAGGAAAGGATATGGAAGAAAGATTAATTGAACAGTAATAGAAGACAGATACAAATCAAGCAGCTGTGCTACCATGCCCTCACAAGCTAGCTTCCGTGAAGATGGCAGGAGTATCTCATCAGGAATATACTCTTTTCTAGCAGCAACTGAAGGGCAAAAATAAACAGCTGGACAACCAAAAATCCAGTCAGGATAGCACTAACTCTCTCTCTATATATATTTAAATTAATAAAAAATGGTGATTTTTAAAAATGTATTTTAAATTTTAAATTTTCTTATCTCTTTTTTCACTACTATGTGTGGGTTTGCACAGAATTGCATGCATATATAGTTACAGGTATAATTAATTGCTAGGTACAAGCAAAAAAGCATTTAAATATCTCAAGGCCTAAAAGCATCAATGTGGCTTAGCAGCTTATGTTTCATGACTTTCAAAATCATGTGGAACAGAATGTTATTGGTTTGGTTTAACAAATAGAAGACAAACCTATCTGAAGTGGTTACTACAGTTGTGTGATACAGATCAATAAAAGACATATTAGTCTGAGAAATCTAATTTGATTTCTCTCACCTATTGACTTATAAAGCAGTAAAGAATACATGAGCTTGATGATATTTTTGTTACTCTTTGATGAAACATATCATTTAAGGTGCATTAGGACATTAAATGCAGAATCCTGAATATCTGCCTTCCATCTTAGCTTCAGGTCCTCACTTCATACAGCTTTCACATTCAGGATCAGATGCTCAGATAAGCATTCATATTGGAGGTGTCACTGCTATTGCCATAGGTAAAAGACAATCTTAACAAACCAATAGCTTGAGATACTTTTAAACTCAGGAACAGGTATGGCACAGATGAAGGAAAGAAGAAACAGGCTGGAAATGAGACATGATTGTATTGCTATCTCATGTGTTAACATGCAGGAGCTTGTAACCCTTCAAACAGTCTAATACTCCTATCTTTTTATTCTATGCTCTCAAATTTTAGTCAAGGTGAAAGACCAATGAGCGTACCTTATCCCTGATGACTCATTAAGTAGATTTCAAACAATTTCATAGCTCAGTAAAAGGAATAACCCTGTGTCACCTCTTGCTACCTCTATTATTTCAGGGAATCTAACACAGCCCCCTCACTTGTAATTTCTTGACTGAATCTTTTTGTAAAGACAAACAAAACCAACTAATTATATCTGTGAATTTAAATTGAGCATAATGTGCTGCATTGTTTGGATTTAATGTAATCCACTTTGATGAAGTTTGTTATTCTCCATCACCTTCATCTAGAACACCATGAATAAAGAAACCTGCTTCAATAAAGACATGTTCTAGTTCTTTGCTAAGGCAAGAACTATAGAAATATTAGAGTATAATCCTATGGAAATGTCTGACTTTCTTTTTTCTAGTTGACAATAATTTCAAAGGCAAGCCCTGTTTTGAGTTTCGTAAAAGAAGCAGTATGATGCAGTTTGTTTCATTTTATTTAATACTAGCACTGTACTGACCTAAGTGAAATACACAGGCAGTGGAAACAGGGATAGATATTCTGGGAAAAATATATGGACACTGTTTTGTTATGCAGAGATAGGGTCAGGAAGGCCAATGCACAGCTAGAAATGAAAATGGCAAGGGATGAAAAGAAAAATGGGGGCTTCTATAGGTATGTCAGTCATAAAAGGAAGGTCAAAGAAAGTATACCCTCTCTGATGAGCACAATTATCAAACTGTATATTTACTATAAAGGTACTATTCATGTAATCTGACAATGAACATATTACTCTATCTTGCTAGTGCTAAATTGATATGAATGTAGATCATAAAATGATGAAAAGAAAGAATAGGAAGACTCAATTTTTAGTAAATTGGCAGCATTCTGATGACTTTTCCAAGCCTTGTGCAATTACCCTCAAAGACTTTTTGACCCAGGGGATGAAGACAGCTGATTATTTTTCTTTACTGAGACAGATACTATATGTTAAAATTTAGATGAAAAAATTATTAGAAAAAATGGGAGTTTCAGAATAATTGTGGATGTTAAATTATTCCTACTTAGGAGAATTCTTAGCAGAAAACTTCTAGGCCTGACATTCAGATATAATTTGGTAATGTTAAAGAAGGCATTGTTACCCTGTATTTCAGAGCACTACTGACTTATTAATATGTGTAGGTGATAGAAATTGTAATATGAGGACAAGAGTGCAAATATTCTTGATAATCACTTGAACTTCCTATTATACTAGAAAGAAATACTTCCAGAAAATAGTACAGACTTGATGTGGTTGTAGTTGTCAGTATCCACAGAAATATTAGCTATAGGACTGCTGTCATGGTCTAAGGGGAATTGTCACCACAAGTTTACCTACAATGTTTCAGTAGATGCATTTTACAGAATTCTAAGAATGGCCCAAAAATTCAGATTCAGGTATGGTGTGCTTTTTAAAATCTGATAGCTCAAGGTAGAGATTTAAAAGTTTCCTAAAGTAAGGCATAACTCCTTCATCTAAAACACACACAAGCTGGCAGGGACACTTAAAATTGATTTTTATTCTTACCTTCATATCCAGCACTCTGCTTCTCAAGAAAACTGGTGATATTATTTTACAGCTGTATATTTTCCAGGATGACAAAATTGAAAAGTAAATATTGTATTTAAAGCAGTAGGGAGACTCAAAGCAGTTTTCTTGCTGTAATAACAGTGCAGTATGTTAACGGAACTTTTTGTTTCAATTGTTAATATCTAGTAGAATGATAAAGCAGGAATGAAAACAACAAATGCAGTATTTACTTCAAGAGGTACTTGTTTGGTTGTATGTCTTTCTGACTTTGCATAAAATAAGACAAAGAAATTAATATACACTTTTTTTCTGTGTGTGACTACTCTCATGTTTCCTACTGTGGTTTATTTTATGCAAGTGTAAAGGCTGTATGTATGAACAAAGCCAAAGAAGGAATTAATTCCCTCCCAAGTTTTTACTTTACTTATTACACTGTCTTTATCAAAACCTATTTTTTTTTTCTCAGCTCCTGCTCAGAAATAATAAAATAATATTATCAACACTGGTTTCCACAGAAATGCAAAGTACAGAACCATATGAGCTGCTATGAAAAAAAATTAACTCTATCACATCTTAAACCACTACAAGACCTTAACTGTTAAGTAAAATCACTTGAGAGTGTTCTTTAAGATGCCTGTGCCAGAAATTTATTTATTGAAAGTCTATATAGCCCAGTAGTGAGGGATCATTATTGAAGGTCATCCTGGCCTGTTGAATTCTTGGTTGAAAATGTTGCCATTGAAATCTATGATGTCAAATGTATACTTTTTTTTTTTAAACCTGACTGACAAAATCATTGAAATTATACTTTTGGCAGTATCTCATTGAACATTTATTCATTTTTTAATATGAACATGTATTTGCAGAGTGTATCTGTATGTAAAGAGCATTATTTTTACATACAGAAAAGTATTTGAGTTTGTTGGAGGACTTCAGTGAATGCAACTAATTATTCATATATGAGCCTATACTTTAATAATACTTGAGTTTGTATTATGCTTAACTGGAAGTAATCTTT
Source organism: Colaptes auratus (assembly GCA_015227895.2). Lineage (NCBI taxonomy): Eukaryota > Metazoa > Chordata > Aves > Piciformes > Picidae > Colaptes > Colaptes auratus. The sequence continues at coordinate 81,934,092 of CM026897.1, read as the reverse complement.
ATGAATATACTATGATGAGCTTTAGAAAATTCTGCAGTATTTGAAATGTATTAGGCTTATTCTCCACTTGCTTGCTTACATGATAAATGGCCTGCAATTACTGAGTTTTAATATAAATTGCCCTAATATGTTCTATTTGCAGGGTATTTCAATATTACCATATTTTTTATATCATTTCTATGCTTTCCTAGTGCATTGTCTTCTATTAAGGCTTGCAACCTATAAATACTTCTCAGTAAAGCCCTAATGCTTTTTCCATAGAAGAATGAAATGCTGCTTGGAAAGGACTTCAGGAAGTCACCTTGTCCCACCTCCAGCTTGAAGCAAAGGTTATTGCCAATATTGAGTAGATAATTTGTGAATTTTTCTAGGTGAATCTAGAAAAATCTACAAAAGGGTGAGTTCCACATCTCTTTTGGAAAACCTACTCTGGCACTGCAATGTGCTCCTTTTATTCATAACGTACATTTTACTCTTTCATGTCCTTAAAGATCTCAAATATTATGCCAATAAACGAGCACAATCCTTACATAAACCTTTTTTCCCCTATTATTATTGTGCTAATTAAAAGACTGTAGGTTCTGATACAAAGAGAATTCCTCAACTGAAATGGCAAAATTCTAGTACGGCATTCTTGATTTTGCATAAAACAGTGGTTTCTGATGAAACTACAAAGCATATCAATTCTGACATAAGATTCTTTGAGCTTGTTTAGGAATAAATAATGCCAATAGAAAATCCTAAAATTAGTTGTCAAAATCATGGTATGTAAGAGTTGCTAAGATAGTTTGATTTTCATTGCATGAATCATGGAATTGTTTTCATTGGAAAAGACTTCTAACATCATTAAATCCATGTAGGTAGATGTTGGTTTCAGATAACTTTGGAAGGCTATAAGGAAGATTTGCCTTTGCTCGAATTAGAGAAAGCTGTTTTGTCTTTGACTCTGAAAAAAGTGTAGACACCTTGTAACAGAAGGTGAGAAACTAGGCAGAATTTGGTTGGATGTGTTAAAATATTGCTTTGTTATTTTGACCTATTGTATGCCTTAATCACATGCATGCCCGTAGACAATAACCAATTAAGATGTGACACATATGCCTTCTCATAGACTATATAATTTTGCTGTCCAATGTAATAAATGTCTTTGCCTGCTTACGTCTTGTCCTGGAAGCTGTGCTCAGGGTGAATCTACCGTCTATATTATAACAAATCCAACTGTCAACCTAACCCCATTGTGTCCATTTAACCATATCTGAAAGTGCCACGTCCACATGTTTCTTGAACACTTCCAGAGACAGTGACTCTACCACCTCCCTGGGCAACCTATTACAATACCTGACCAGTCTTTTCATAAAGAAATCTTTCCTAATATCCAATCTAGCCCTCCCCTGTCACAATTTCAGGCCATTTCCTCTCATCCTGACACCTGATACTAGGGACACTGACCCATATATCACTACAACCTCCTTTCAGGTGGTTTTCAAGAGCAATGAGGTCTTGCCTTAGCTTCCTCTTCTCCAGACTAAATAATTCCAGTTCCCTCAGCGGTTCCTTGTAAGGCATTCTCAAGACCCTTCAGCAGCTTTGTTGATTAAACATTAAGCCTTGATAACAGGATTGACATTCATAACTGTTCAGCTTACCCTGTGTATTTCCATCAGGAGATAGTTCTTTAATCAAAACACTTTATAAATGGTGTTAGCTTCAGTAATGTTACATTGAAGAGGAAAGCTAGGCCATGTTTTCTCCTACTCCTTTTTTCACCCTTTGATGTGCAATAAAGTGTCACAAGATGTTGAAGAAAATCTTGGTAAATACAGGTTTCAACTTTTTTTTTTTTCCTTCAGAATTTGGAAATCAACAAACTTTTGTATTCAAAATCTGCTACTCCTTATTTCAATTGGATTAGTCTTCTATTCAGCTAAAAAGTAGGTTCATATTGTTTCAATTTTGTATTACGTTAAGGAATTTCTGTGGTACTTCTCGAGGTGAATTAATCATATGTTTGTGCTTAAATATAAAAGAAAAAATAATTAATAAGCTATGCACTTGGCAGAATCCTACTGCAATGCACTGTTCTACAGAGAGTCTGCAAAGATGCTTTGCAAGCAAATTCCCTGCACCAGCAGCCATCCTGATAGAAGTTGCATGGGGCACCTCAGTCCAGCCCAGGTTCTATCCCCCTAGCTCAGCTCTGCTCACCAAGGGCAGCCCCTGAGCTTGGGCCCCTGAAATTTCCAGTTCCAGAATGCTTACATACAATGCTGAAGCTGTTTCTTATCACAAAAGGAAACTCTACCCCCTTGCAAGGAGTCCCTCTGTGTGTCATTCCTTCTTCCAGCCAATTTACCTCCTTTTTCAGTTGGACCTTCTTGCCCTTCATGCCAGATCACTCCTAGGTCACAAATTACTACTGCTGAGCAGTTACATTCGGAATTTCCCTTTCAATTATTAGAAATTTTGATAGCAATGTCATAAGCCATTGACATTACAACACAACTGAATGCAATTATAAGTTCTCAACATGTTACTGTCATCTGCTAATAGACACATGCATCTTTTCCTAATAGACTGTTAATTTCATTATTAATAAGGAAATAGAGAAAATTTTATAGCATCAGAATAATGAAGACAAGAATGTCTTCCGAGCTACCTTTTATATGGAGACAATCCATCTAGGCTGAGGGAGCTGGGGGCTGGGGCCATTCAGCCTAGAGAAGGGAAGCCTCCAGGGGGACCTTAGAGCTGCCTTCCAATGCCTAAAGGGAACCTACCGGAAGCCTGTAGAGGGGACCTTTCATGAAGGTGTCTAGCAGTAGCACAAAGGCGAATGGATTTAAGCTGAGGGAGAGGAGGTTTAGACTGTCTTTTAGGAAGAAGTTCTTCAAGGCCAGGCTGGATGAGGCCTTGTGACCAGCTGAGTCTAGCTGAGAGGCATCCCTGCCCATGGCAGGGAGGTTGGAGTAGATGATCTTTAAGGTCCCTTCCAACATAGGCCTTTCTGTGATTCTAAATATTTAGTGGTTCTTCTCTGTTTTACTTTTGAGTCCTTCAGGCAGTATCTGGTGATTTCCACCATCTTTATGTAAATTAATTTGTAAATGTATCTTAAGTCGCTGTCTGTCTGTAAGGGAAAACTGTAGTACAAAGTGTAGACCCCTGCTTCAGATTAATCACATTTTTGTTTGCAGATTCTGAAAATGAAGTTCGCTGCACGTGTGGGGGAAAATATCAATAAATCCCTCATCTCTTTTTTTCCCCCCCCTACTCCCCTGGCTATTTAATACACAAATGAAATTCAATAGATTTGCATAGTAAAATTTATATTAATATTCATACAGTTATATGTAAGTGCCTAAGTGTGAAATGGTGTATAATATATCCCACTAAACAAAACTTCCACATTTTAGAATATACAGGGTGTTTTTTAAAATATGTAGTCACTGGGTTTGTGTCTCCACTTATTGTATAATTTTTACCATTCATATTAAACATTTATATAACTCTGCTTATAATAATTCACATGCACTGACTTAAAACATCTTAAAAATAAATCAGTGAGTATACAATTGTAATTGGGGTTTAATTATTTTTTAATTCCTAAAGTAGATCACTAATGTTTCATACAACAGAACAGGTCATCCTGAGTGCAATCACACAGCACTTCCAGGATGGCCAAGGGATCAGGCCCAGCCAACATGGATTTAGGAAGGGCAGGTCCTGCCTGACCAACCTGATCTCCTTCTATGATCAGGTGACCCACCTGGTGGATGTGGGGAGGCCTGTGGATGTAGTCTACCTGGACCTCAGCAAGGTCTTGGACATCGTCCCTCACAGCAAACTCCTGGCCAAGCTATCAGACCATGGCTTGGACAGGAGCACACTGCGTTATGTTAGAACTGGCTGGAGGGCCGAGCCCAGAGAGTGGTGGTGAATGTTGCCACATCCAGCTGTTGGCCAGTCACTAGTGGTGTGCCACAAGGATCAGTGCTGGGCCCCATGCTCTTTATTGGTGATCTGGATGAGGGCATTGAGTCCATCATCAGTAAATTTACAGGTGACAGCAAGCTGGGGCCAGGAGTTGATCTGCTGGAGGGTAGAGAGGCTTTGCAGAGGGACCTTGACAGGCTGGACAGATGGGCAGAATCCAATGGCATGAGATTGAACACATCCAAGTGCTGCTTTCTGCACATTGGCCACAGCAACCCCATGCAGTGCTACAGGCTGGGGTCAGAGTGGCTGGAGAGCGGCCAGGCAGAGAGGGACCTGGGGGTACTGGTTGATGGTAGGCTGAACATGGGCCTGCAGTGTGCCCAGGCAGCAAAGAAGGCCAATGGCATCCTGGCCTGCATCAGGAACAGTGTGGCCAGCAGGAGCAGGGAGGTCTTGCTAGAACGTGTCAAGAGAAGGGCAACGAAGTTGGTGAGGGATTTGGAACACAAGCCCTATGAGGAAAGGCTGAGGGAGCTGGGGTTGCTTAGCCTGGCAAAGAGGAGACTCAGGGGTGACCTTCTTGCTCTCTACAACTACCTGAAGGGAGGTTGTAGACAGGCAGAGGTTGGTCTCATCTCCCAGGCAGCCAGCACCTGAACAAGAGGACACAGTCTCAAGCTGCACCAGGGAGGTTTAGGCTGGATGTTAGGAAGAAGTTCTATACAGAGAGAGTGATTGCCCATTTGAATGGACTGGTTGGGGAGGTGGTGGAGTCGCCATCATTGGAGGTGTTCAGGAGGAGACTTGATGGGGTGTTTGGTGCCATGATCTAGTTGTTTAGGTGGGTTGGATTGGTTGATAGATTGGACGCGATGATCTTGAAGGTCTCTTCCAACTTGGTTTATTGTATTGTACAGATTAATCACTAAGAAAACTTATTATATGAAGCCATGATGTTCAACAATATGCAGTCATGATGTTTAACAAGTACAGAAAGTATTCAGCTAATTTTGAAATATGAGGAGAAAACACAATGACACCACAGAACAGAAAAAACAAACAAACAAAAACAACCACCAAACTTCTAAAATGAGGCCTGTCAAACAAGGTTTCCAGAGAATTGAACTAATTATGTGAAAGTTATGTATATTGTTTTGGCTATGTGACTTTGAATGTGACAGTAATATCATTCTATGCAAAGCTCTTTCAGAATCTTTGATTATAACAACTTTTTTCGATCAGTGTTAGATCCATTTAAAAGACTTGGATATGTTTAATAGGCTACTGAATTATTTCTGTTTTGTATAACTATAATGAGACATGTGTATAACTATAATGAGACAAGTCTAATATTTTTGGTGATGTTTTCTAGCTTAGAATATGTACCCCATTAAAAAAAAATGTCCCTTGTGTTTGTGTTTCATTGTGTTTTATGTGAAGAATATGTGTATTTTGGGATACCACTTGAAAGACAGGTAAGATAAAATAGATTTAAATAATGTCCATACATAGACCTGAAATATCTATGTCACGTCATGTGTCTTTGGTGAGAACTGAAACATATGAGGAAGCAATACATATCATAGTTTCATAGTTTCATAGTTTCACAGTTTCAGTCAGGGTTAGAAGGGACCACAAGGATCATCTAGTTCCGACCCCCCTGCCATGGGCAGGGACACCCCACACTAGATCAGGCTGGCCACAGCCTCATCCAACCTGGGCTTAAACACCTCAAGGGATGGGGCCTCAACCACCTCCCTGGACAACCCATTCCAGGGCCTCACCACCCTCACGGTGAAGAACTTCTTCCTCACATCTAGCCTGAATCTCCCCACCTCCAGCTTCATTCCATTCCCCCTAGTCCTATCACTCCCTGATAGCCTGAGAAATCCCTCCCCAGCCTTCTTGGAGGCTCCCTTCAGATCCTGGAAGGCCACAATGAGGTCACCTCGGAGCCTTCTCTTCTCCAGACTGAACAGCCCCAACTCCTTCAGTCTCTCCTCATAGGAGAGGTGCTCCAGCCCTCTGATCATCCTCATGGCCTTTCTCTGGACACCTTCCAGCACCTCCAGATCCCTCTTGGAATAGGCGCTCCAGAACTGGAGGCAGTACTCCAGGTGGGGTCTCACCAGAGCTGAGTAGAGAGGGAGAATCACCTCCCTTCACCTGCTGGCCACACTTCTCCTGATGCAGCCCAGGATCTGATTGGCTTTCCAGGCTGCAAGTGCACATTGAGAGCTCATGTTGAGCTTCTCATCCACCAGCACCCCCAAGTCTCTCTCCTCAGGGCTGCTCCCCAACCAGTCACTGCCCAGCCTGTATCAAATAATATCAAATCAAATATCAAATAATATTACTGTTTATAATCCCTAATAATATGATGTTTTAAATCTTTGTGCACTTTAACATATTCACAGATACTTATAGTTATGAATTGAGTGAAAAGACAGGAGCTTCAAATTGCAAGGTGGAAATTTAATCTCTTTATAGCATTTATTGTATATCTGCAGACTGGCTAGTGAGTCACTCTCAGAAAGCAAGCATTGCTGTGAATGAAATGCTGTACTTTGGGAAGTTTTTGTTTTCATTTTTTATATAATACAAAAATCAAAGAAAAGGAAGACTATGGATACAAAAGTAAAATAAGTGTCACAATATGACTTAAGAATAGAGCATGTTGTCAGAACCTTGTTGGAGAATGAGAAAATGGCCTTTTATGTTGAAGAAAATCTGTCATTTATTAAGTGCTGTGATTACTGCTTTCATCTGGGAAGCATATCTGAGTTATCTTGCTCTTGAACAGTTGGGAACTGGGAGTCACTCCTCTCTAGTGACTGATGTCTTTCAAATTGTGTCGAGCCTTTGAGACTATAGCATGTCAGATTTGCTAACTGAGGGAAAAAACATATGGAAAATTTAGTCTTTTCTATTATTCACAAGAAGGAAATTCTGGAAATAACAAAGGTATCTAGCTGTATCTAAACCACTCTGAATGTGCATTGTGATTTTGAGCAGGATTGTTCTGTCAGTGAGTTGAATTTATCTGATTACAGTACTTTGGTATTATAAATCATTTCATCTAGCTTTCAAGACTGTTGCAAATGGCTGCAGGAATAGGGTTATCTGCTAATATCTGGGATTGTTATGGAAATGGTCCAAGAGGGCAATATATTGATGAGCTTCCTGAAGTTATAGCTGATTTCTTTCCTATTGCATCCCCAAGGTATGCTGTGGTAGTATCATTTGCTTAAAAGAATCATAGAATCACTGATTGTCGGGTGTTGGGAAGGACCTCAAAAGATCATCTAGTTCAACACCCCCTTCCAGAGCACAATCACCTATAGTAGGTCACACAGGAGTGCATCCAGATGGGTTTTGAATGTCTCCAAGGAAGGAGTTCCAGTGCTCTATCACACACACAGTGAAAAAGGTTTTTCTTATGTTCACATGAAAACCCCTATGCTATAGCTTGCACCCATTGTTCCTTGTCCTCTGATTGGACATTGCGGAGAAAAACCTGTTTCTGTCCTCCCAACACCCGCGCTTCCCATATTCATAAACTTTAATAAGGTCGTCTCTCAGTCTTCTCTTTTCCAAGCTAAAGAGATGCAGTTCCCTCATCCTGCCTTCCTTTGCCTTTATCATCTTTGTGGCTCTGTGCTGGACTTGTTCAAGGAGTTCCCTGTCCTTCATGAACTGAGGGGCCCAGAACTGGTCGCAATATTCCAAATGTGACCTTACTAGGGCAGAGTAGAGGGGGAGGAGAACCTCTCTCAACTTACTAGTTACACCCCTTCTGTGACCGGTTTAGGCTGTGCCTTTAAGAAAGAGACAGTTGATGAACTGCTTTTTCTACTGAGCTAGCTGTGGTTTCTTTCTTTGTGTGTGTGTGGGGAACTTTCTTACCCTACCACACCTTCTAATACACCCCTAGATGCCATTGGTCTTCTTGGCCACAAGGGCACATTGCTGACTCATGGTTATCCATCAAGACCTCCAGGTCCCTTTTTCGTACTCTGGTCTCCAACAGGTCTGTCCCCAACCTCTACTGGTCCTTGAGGTTGTTCTTTCATGGATGCAAGACTCCACACTTTAACTAAATTTCTCCCTGCCCAACTCTCCAGCCCATCCAAGTCTCACTGAATGGCAGCACAGCCTTCAGGTGTGTCAGCTATTCCTCCCAGTTTTGTGTCATCAGCAAACTGGCTGCCAGTACCCTCTGTTCCCTCATCCATGTCATACAGATGATACTTCAGGGGGTAAAATTATTATTACCCAAAATTATAATTTCAGTGTGAATTTTTAAGTAGTACAAGTTGTGTGGGAGACTTATATGGAGACATGGAGAGATACTAGTATATTTTACTACCCAATTTTAACTATTGTTTCTCCTTCTATTTTACCACTTTAACAGGCTACCAAGAAGGCTACCATCATCTACTAAGACAGAATAAATAGGCAATGAATGAGCTAAGTTGAATTACACCCAAAGGAAAACAGGGTTGTGTTTTGGTTTTGAACTTTTCCTGAAAATTTTCCTTTTATTAAGAAACTGAAGATTTAGCTTCCAATATATGCTTCTAGACATGAAGGTTTTCTTAACTTATGTGTGTGAGTGACTTCACAGCTGTGATATGTGTCACAATGTGTTAGCTTTCCTCCATGAAAATAAGGGGTATTGTTAATATAAAACCACTAAAAACAAACAAGTGGCTTTTGCTATTGTTCTAACATGGTATTTGTATTCAAGTTACATGTTATTCACAAAGTGTCTGTGGGATGCAAATTTGTGTTTCAGGATTAGAAACTGTTTCTTTCTAAAAAAAATAAAAATCTAAGATGAAAGAAATATTTTATTATCTGCTGCCTTTTTTTTTTAAACTTCATTTCACTGACTATGTTTCAGTAAGAAGCATTTCTTAAAATTTCTTTCATTTGTTTGTTTGGTTTTGGTTTTTCTTTGACCTAATACTGGAGATGGATAATTTATTAAGAGATTGAGATGACTATTTTTGACATTTGGGCCAGTGGGGAAGAAGATGAGAAGTCTGAATCCAGAGTTATGTTATATGAAATGCTATGTTTTCTGAGCATCCTTCTACAAACACACTCTTTCTTACTGCAAACAAATAAAATATTGCATATATATATTTTTGTGCATATTTTATGTCTAAACTCTTCAACATGCATTTCATATCAGGAATCTTTTTCTTTCAGAAAGACTGAGGGAAAAATATATTCTGCAATGAAGTTACCACAAATAGTGGTAGTTGTCACAAATAGGCAGAATAGTGTACTGATGTTGCTTGCGATTGCTCACTGATTTCTATAAAGAGCACATTGTAAGATGAAAGATGAAATTAACAACATTAACATATTTACTTTTGCTACTTTAACATTATTATACATTATTTATCTGTGTGCAGAGATAATCACTGGAAAAATTATTTAGTTGTAAATATTGAAGAATATTAAAATTTAAAGAGCAAACATTCACTGAAATCAACAGTTTTAAGTTAGCTAATTGCATCATTTGATATATATTCACATTGTTTACTGTATATTTTACCAAATATCAAGATCATTTACACAAAAATAATGATTTATTTAAGTACAAATAAGGGGGGGGGGGGAAGTGTAGATCTCAAAGGATTAAAATAAATAACGCATCCAAAAGATAGAAAGCTATGTCAAATGTACCCAATCCAGAAACAATTCTACCTTTCTTTAAATGAAAACAAAACCAAACCCCAACAAGAACAATAAAAAAGACAAGTTCTTTCTTCATAAACTGAGAAATTTAGATTTGGAAAGAGTATTATCTAAGATTTGGGCATGGGTGAAAGGCATTTTTGGGTGTTGCAGTGGAGATTTGACTTTTCTGCAATTTCATGAAAGCAACAATTAAATCATTATTAGTTTCCCCTTAAACACTGGTAGGGCAAAACAGGCCCAACACAAACCCACACCAAGTCCTGGCACGTCCAGGGCTCCTGAGAGGTTTGGGAAACATGGGGAAAAGACAAAGAACCTAGGCATCAGAAAGTCTGGTAAACAAGGGATATGTTCTCCCTTTGTGGTAAACAGGCATGTGCACTACCCATGCTTCACCTAGACTAGGTTTATGTCTTTACCTAATATAGTCTCGGCCTGGCAAAATCCCTTTCTATTGGTTGCCAATTGGCCAGATTGATCCTTGGGCAAATGATAAAACAAAGCCAAATTGTAAACAAGGTGCCTTGTGTCATCTTGCCTTGCTGTGCCTTGCCTAAGATCTGCAAAGAGAAGCCACGAGCCTTGCAACTCAGAATCTTTGCCATGCCTCATTTTACCCAGAAAGGCACAAGCCCTTTCATGTAAACTGTGCTGAAACCACAGTCAGCCTTTTTGCATCATTAAAGCCCGGGGACAGACAGAGGTATCTTGCAAGGCAGAAGGGATGAGCTGAGACCCTGGGAACCATACCCTTGCAGGGATAAGTTGCTTCCAGCTTAAGCACCAGATTCTCACACCCAGACCTCACAGCAAAGCACTGAGAGAAACAGGCTATTGCCTAGAGTCTGAAACCCTGAGACAGCCTGTAAACCCTGGGAAGCATTGAGAGCTGCCTGCCGCCATGCCACGGCCAGCCCGGCCATTGGGACAGTGAGACAATCCTGCTGGCAACCAGCGCTTGAAAGCAACTCAGAAGCTGTTACTGGCTAATGTACAGCAGCAGCAACCCCCTCCACGTGGATGGAATTCCCATTGCTCTGTGTAATTTGGATTATATTGCAGCCCTGGAGAGAATTCTGGAGAAATAATAATTTGAGTAATTATTTCTTTCTATAAAGCCTCTTTGTAAAGGGTTCCAGTCAAGTCTGCCCCTAGTGGATAAGTGGCATAACGCCACAGCAGATTCTGTCCCAGTGCTACTTTCCCCAGTTTGTTTAATATGTTTAAATTGTTAACATTGCCTACATACTTTACAAATCCATTGTAAATATACTACAGCTGTACACCGAACCTATTAATAAGATTTTGACATTTTTCATATTAATAAATAATATTTTTATTAGTATATTTACCTTATTGATAATAATTCATACTCATAACACACACTGATGCAACTAACTCTACATATATTTTAACATAACGTTTTTGTATAAAGAATTAATATTTAGCAGACTAGAGGCGAGTCCTTTCTATGATTTCTACTTAAATCATACTCTGACTTGAGGATGGTTTCATGGTTTTGCCTGGCAGAATCATTTATGTGCATAAATACAATATGCATTGTCTTGATCAGGATTTTATGTGTTGGGTTTTTTTACAGTGCTCCGCTACCAAGCCACTGACCTACACTTAAAGAGATCTTTCATGTACTATTTTCATTATAGCTGTACAGGTAAAATGTGAGACCTTGGTATGTAGATTTGCTCACTATACACTGTAAAAGTACTACCAATATGCTCTTAAGGCACACACAGATCATTACATTAAAGGAAAAACATTGTTTTCTTCCGGTGCATTGCAGATAAGATCTTAACTTCTGCCTGACAAAGTAAATGTTAACCTCTTTTCCAGTGCCCCAGTAAGGACTTGCATTGGCAGTGGTTCAGAAAGTTAAAATAATTGGTAGGCTAAATGGATTAAAGTAACAGATAAAAGAGATTTGGGATTGCCACTGATAAACACTGTAACTGCAAATGATTGAGCTCAAGTTAATAAATACAAGGTAACATCCAAAAGAGTTACACCATTTCATATAGCATTTTATTCAGTTCAGAAACAAAACCACACAGAGCAAGTTGATCCATTTCCTGGTTTAGCCAGTTGCTCCATAGATAGCTTCATTTGAGATTTTAGTTTACTGGATGAATGTTACTGTTCTCTGGCGTGTTTTGACAACACCTGAAAGAAACACATTACACTGCTTTTACCTTTGGATTTAAAAGTCAAAGTTTTAGAGACATTTTAACTTCTGAAAAAATCTTTCAAGGGGGTGGGTGGTGGTCTGTGTTGTGGAGGCAAACTGAAAAATCCTTCACAAATTTCAAGTTGTGGTCACTGTAACTCTACAATTTTTCTATCAATGGTCAGCTGAGTTTAATCATCTGGCTGAGTGTATGGTCAAATAAACACAAACTTTCCAGACTGGAAACAGAAATTCTCAATTAAATTCTATTTCATTACAGCTCTGCATAAAATTTTCTGCTTGCACTTTTGAGGAATATCTAGCTACTAATATCTAATATATGTTAGCTTATTGTTAAGATGGTAGAATGCTAGAAACATTGGAGCCTTATATTAATGTATGTTTGACAGTTATACAAAGTTGCAAACACCTTTTTTTTTGCATGGCTAGTGTAGGGTTTTTTTTTTCCCTTGAATGCACATTCTGTGAATTGTGTTTCATTATTTACAAATGCAGATCCCATAAGTTAGAATTCTTGTGGGTCAATTCCAATTTACAGGCTTACTTTTCTTTTGAGTTTCTCACCACTTTTAATTTTTTCATTAGAAGAAGATATAGTCCTTTTGACAGGTTCATTGGCTTACCCTGAATTCCTACCACTTTTCCAGATGGCAAAAATCCTATATCTTAATAACCAAACTGTCCAAGATGCAGGTGTGTGCAAAATCTAACTGTATTTTACTTGTCAGGGGAATCATATGCACTCAGTACATTCTGCTTAAAACACACGATACTGCACTTACATTGGAACATTGGTTTAAATACCCAAAGTACACGTCTAAATGATACTCACTCTTGCTTTTGCTTTTTACATTGGCTGATAATTTCTTTGTGCTTTATGTCAATGATTATGTCGAGTGCTTACTCTAAAGTAGCCTCTGTGAGTCTGTGGATTTCCAGCCTACACGAGATCCTGCCCATCTCTTAAATTTATGTCCACTTTGTGCTGTGGACAACACTGAGTTGGTTACCAAATGATGAAATACTGTTTCATATAAAATTACATTAAAATAATTCTCTATGCTGTGCCAATAATACAAACGTTATAAATGAAAATATAACATAGTAATTTCAGTTATTATTAGACTGGAACTAATCTCAATAGCAAGAGCAGCTGTTTTCATTAATTGTCTTGTAGCAATATGAAAAAGTATTAATTTTTATTAGTATATTCATATATTTTGCAGTGAACAATTATTGGATATATCTTGAATGACAAATTGAGAGAAGTTTATTAAGTATGTATCTAATTCCCAGTTATTTAACTCTTGCTTAGTTAGGGTCATCTAATGAAATATGCATTTCAGTTACTGATAATTATAGAATGGCTTGAGTTGGAAATTACTTTAAAACTCACCTAGTTCCAACCCCCCTGCCATGGGCAGGGACACCTCCCACTAGACCTGTCCCCTTTGTTCCTTTTCCCACTGTGCTGGGTTATACATGGCACTTGGTTTAGTCATGGGGTCTGTGGTGACAGGTTGGACTTGATGATCTTTGAGGTCTCTTCCAACCTCGGTGATTCCGTGATTCTGTGAAAACATACCCATCCTGGGGGAGGGCTGCAAGAGCCCTGCTTGCCCAGGGCACAAAAGAAACCTGATCCAGGTGAACAGAGAGGATTTTGTTTCCCCCTCCTAGTAGGAGGAGCATAGTGGTTTGAGCCTTAACTGGGAGTTAAGAGCTCAGATGGGGACAAGGCTGAGAATCTTTCCCCTGCTCCCCCCTCCTCCCTCCCAACAGAGAGGACAAAAAAGGAAAGGGTAGGAGCAAATCCACCAAGCAATAATTTGGAGTCGGCCTGGAAGTAGAGAGGTAAAGAGTTTTCTTTAAACAATATATATATAACAATAACAGGTAAGGTTCACAAGGGCAAGGAACAAGGATGAATGGGGGGCGGGGGGGAACCAAGAATACCAAACCAGTCTCTCTCTCTCTGAAGAGGCACGGAGGCAGCAGGGAGTCGGATCATGCCGAACCACATTGGCAGAAGAGCAGGAAGGCAGCCGCTGTAGCTCTTATCCACGAGAGACAGAAGCCAAAAGGAGCCTACTGACTGCAATGTCCTGCTTTTTATACCCTAGCTAGGCAGGGAGGGGGGAGTGGAACAGACTCAGTTTCCCAGGGGACAATGCCCTGCAGGGAGGGCAAAGCAGCCACAAGCCCTCCACCCTGTTTGTTTTTTTTTTTTGGTTGTTTTTTTTTTTTTTTTTTTTCCTCAGGATGGGCGTTAACCCACCACAAGGGGTCCTCCAGGACGAAGGTAGTCTATTCCACTCCACCTTCCTGTCCAGAAAGCCTATAAAAAGGAAAACACTGTAAACACTGTCTTTGCTCCTGCTTTGCCTGTTCGAAAGGACCAACAGCCACTCCTAGACTCCTGGTTCTGCCACGTGGTCAGGCCTGGACTTCTCCCTGTCACATCCATGCTTCTCTAAAGGACTGAAATCCACATACATCAAAGGAGATGTAAGGCTGTCCAAATTTGTTTTTGCATATTCTCCTATTCATCCTTATTCTTTACCCTTGTAAATCCTCCCTGTTACTGATATATACATATATATGTATATATATATTTAAAAAATTTACTTCTCCTACTTCCAAACCAACTCCAGATTATTATTATTTTTTAAATATTTACCTCTTTTAATATTTACCTTCTCTTTTCCCCTACCCCTTTTTTTTCTTTCTCTCCTTTTTCCTTATCAGGGAAAAGGAGGGAGGTGGGAGAGGGATTCTCATTTTTTTGGTTACCATCTCCTAAACTCCAACCACTACAATATTTTGGTGCTCCAATGTGGGGTTTGAAAAATAATATTTATTTGAAAAGTAGTATTTTGTTTGGAAAGAAAGGATTGGAAGTAGAGATGTTAATTTTGAAGACTCTAATGTTCCAAGCTTTTTTGGACCCATAGCTATAAACTAATAACTTACCATGAGGTTTGATTAATGCTAGTGGTGCTGCTTGACTGGATGAAACTTTATCAGTGCAGTTGGGCAAGTACCTCTTAAATTCTATGAATTTCACTGGCAGTGATAACTTCTCTGACATAGAGAATTTTTCGGAAGCAGGATACAAAACTGCTAAAAATGTCTTTGAGGGAAAATTGCATTATATGACAATATGTTCTACATTTTTAAATATAATCTTTATAGTGGCATTCACTCTGGCCATGTGAGGTGGGGAAGGCGCTAATCCATTAAGAACTCTGCAGAGGAACAATGGGCGTGGTGCAATCCTTTGTAAGATCTGATTGCCGAAGGGTGGGGTGCTGTGAATACTGTAAGCACTGTGTAAACAGGGACACAAAGAGGGAAGGGTCGGGTTGTAGTGAGTGCTGCCCATGAAAAGGGCCGGCTGCTCTCCGCCTCAGCCCCAGACAGAAGGGTTTGCCCCTCACCGGCAGTTCCCCACTTAACCCCTGATGCTCCTACCCACACAGTTTCTCTAGCACCTGTCACCACACACCAGAAAAAGATGCAAAAATCATCTCTAAACATGGATGGTGAGGAAGGCACATCAACAGAACCCACCAGTGGATGGGGAATGGAGATTGACTGTGAATTACCGTGGCCTGATTGAAGTGACTCCTCCGATTAGCGCTGCTGTGCCAGACATGTTTGAGCTCCAGGTCAAACTGGAATCAAAGGCGGCCAAATGTTATGCCACAATTGACATTGCTAATGCCTTTTTCTCCATTCCCATTGCAGAAGAATGCAGGCCACAATTTGCTTTCACCTGGAGAAGAGTTCAATACCACTGGAATAGGTTACCGCAGGGCTAGAAGCACCACAGTACTATCTGCCATGAGGTGATCCAGACTGCACTGGAGACGGGTGAAGTTCTGAGCACCTACAGTTCACCAATGACATCATTTTATGGGTGAGACAGCAGAAGAGGTTTACCAGAAGGGTAAGAAGGTAATTGATAGCCTGTTGGAGGCTGGCTTTGCCATAAAGAGAAGCAAGGTGAAAGCAATTTGTGTAATTACTTTCATTAGTTACTTTGCTCATTCTTTTCCCTCATTATATCCAACCCCCCAAAATATGACAACATCTTAAAGTTTTAAAGTTTGGGGATTTTTGCATGGGGAATAATTAATGCAAATATAATTTGTGAGCATCCAGTGTATGAAACAGTAAGGAATTTCACACCTTAAATTCTCTGTGCCTTTGCTGAATAGTATGTGTTAATCAGGATTTCATACTCACTTTTAACATGACTTGTTGCAAGTGTGTGCCTTACCAGTTGAAACTAAATTAGAAAAATCATCACATGTAACCTTCTGATTATGTCATGAATTCTGCAGAACTAACATATCATCTATGGACTCCTTCTTTAAAACACGAAAGACTTTCCAGACCTTGAAGCTCTCTGTGTCCCCAGTCATAATGCAGTACTAATGTGAAACAGGAAGAATCAAACATGTGATGCCAGACACCTGTATTGCACTTACAAGGTAACCCTGTGATGTGTGATTGAAGGAGGAGTGAATAATCTGGCTTTGTACAAGGGTACTATGCTCTCCATATCTTTGGTATAGATTAAGAGTGGAAGTGAATTATACATGCTGTATGATATGAAATATGTGATTCACAGGGCCTGTTGGAGGGACACAGAAACTCACAGGTGAGGCTGAAGCTCCCCTTTGCCTATAAAGCAACTTTGTTTCTCACTCATTTCTACCCATCATGTGTATTTCAAGCTTTACCTTTCATCTGAAATGGCTCTAGTGTCTTCCTGGAGATCTCTATCTTATGTCTTTATGATGTAGGCTGTATACAGCTACTGATGATCTAGACTGTGGAAAGGCAAAATCATAAAGCCCAAGGATTAAAGAGGAAGTGCATAATCCAACATCCTTAAAAAATAATTCCTTACTCTTTTTTATATTACAATGTTTTGCTTTACTTGGTTACAGAATTCCTCATTACAGGAATGACTATATCATCAAGATTTTAGTATGCTGTCAGAAATGAGGCAGTAGATAAATTTGGTCAGGATCACAGAAGTAAAAATCTTTGTTGGCAGACAAGTAAGAACAATATACAGAATCTGTCAATACCTGTTATGTACAGTTGCAAGCAGGGCATTTTTTGGTATTAACATTATGGAGCAGCAATTCTTAAGGGATACTGAACTTCTGGTGTTAGGGCCCTGATATTTTTAGAGTCCCTGCCATTACCACTAATGCATTTTGCAATTGTAGTTATTACTAGCAAATGTTCACTCCCAGACTCTATCTAAAAAAAGTATGTCCTAGTGGCAGAAGGAAAACTGGGAAAAACAGCTTAGCCCTGCAACTGGAAATAATTTGTAAATAACAAATAGCTTAATGCTTCTATTAAATACAAAAGTTTATTTGTATAAATATTTTTTAAATTTGTATTTTTGAATGCAAATAACAATAAAAGCTAAGAAAACTACTGTAGATAAGTAAGATTTTAAAATTAAACACTTGAAAGAAGCATCTTGTCTTTCACAGGGCACACCTAATAGCACATGTGGCAGTCTTAAAATTTTTAATTGAAGAGGACATATAAGAATAGAAAAGCTAGTTTACATTCTTTTTACCTAAAAAAGAAGGTAAAATATGTTAGGCATAGCTGTACAGAAAAGATTGGCTCTATATGACAAATCCTGTTTGCAAACCTTAACTAATGTTGCCGTTAAAGTTGGAGGGCTTCTTGAAACAATAGCAGACTGATCTCTTCAGTCTCCAGCCACTACAGTCTATGCCTTTTTACATTCTGCCCAGCTGGAAATGGTCTTTCAGATACCTCACTACTCTAGTTTTCAATTTGGGCACTCTCATGCTGAGAAGATTTGCATGTAGCCATAGTAACCTGCATAAAACAAGCATAAATGGGCTGTCATTGAGATTCCCTCAAATTCTTTTTCCCTTTTTTCTTCTTCCTTTTTTTTTTTTTTCCCCATTCTCTGCATAAAAATAGTATTTACTGGATTCTTAACAAAAGGCAAAAATGAAAATTAAATTATCTTTGGAATTCCATGAGTGCTGTTAAATTTTGTATATTGTGACATAGTGCAGCAAAAATTTTGCCAATAATCCTTATTGTCTTTTTCAAATGGTATAAAACACTCGAGAAATTTAGTTCAGAAACACTTTTTTATATATTTTTGTATGAGACAATTCCAAAACTGGTTTCAGTCATCTCACTTTAAGGAAGAATCAAGTGTAAGTGTTCTTTTGTCTGTCTTCCCATATTTAAATATGGTGAATACAGTGCTTTAGTTGTAATTAATTTTCTTCAATGCATATATGGATTATTTCCAAAATTAGTTGAGATAAAGGAGCCAACAGCTTTTAAATTGCATTTGAAAATGTTATGGAAAGAGGGCATTTATATCAATAGCAAAATCTTCCATTTTCACCTTTACTTTTGTTTGGAGGGTAGAGGATTAAAAAAGTGAATGCAAAGCATGGGTACAATGAAAAAAACAACAAAAAAACAAACAAAAAAAAAACCCACAAAAACCTGACTTGCACTATTTCCTTATATTTTATCTAATACAACCTGAATGAGGAACCAGTAATTAAATTCTATTAAATAAACTGTTTATTTTACAGGGATAATTCTACCCTTTAGGATAGAATGAAAAGTGTTCAGGTACTATGGTTCTTTCTAATTTGTGAGCCAAATATATATTCAGTCCAATGTCATTCTTCCAATGTCCATAGCGACATGGAAGAATAAAATCATATAATAACCCAGATTGGAAGGCAACACAAAATATCTCTTTGTCCAGAATTTTGTGGGAAAAGGAGTGTAGATGAGATGCTTTAGCATCCTGTCCAATTGTGTTTTCAAAATCTCTAGTAATGAGGACTATACCACATCCATGGGGGAGGTTGTTCCAGTAATTTCTTTTTCTCAATGCAAAATGTTTTTCTTATATGAAGAAGAAAACTCTCCCCGTGCAATTTGTACCCATTGCTGTTTCTCCTCTCCACCTAGCTCCTGGTGAAGGGAAAGCCTCCATTCCCTTAGTAGATACCTGTGGTGGGTTAACACCCTTTTCTGAGAACAAAAGAACAAAGCAGGGTGGAGGGCTTGCAGGTACTTTTCACTCCCTGCAGGGCATTTTTCGCCTGGGAAGCTGAGTCTGTTCCACTCCCCGCTCCCTTGCCCAGCTAAGGTATAAAAAGGGGGGACGCTGTTGCCCAGCCTTGATACTCCTGCTCACAGCAGGCTTGAACTCACAACCTTCCCACTGAAGTGGTTGGTGTGCTACACAACTGAGCTACATGGTCCCCCCATTCCGGGTAAGCGTCTTATGTGCTGTCAACGAGCTCTCTGGTGCAGTGGTGTGTAGTGTGTATGTTTGTGTCCTGGATGCTAGGCTGGTATTAGGCTAGGAGGGAGAAACTCATCCCCTCTCAGCCAGAGTCACGTTCTGCTGTGGGATACACTGAATGTCCCCAGTTTCTAACATGACCCAGTAGGTGTGACCAGGACCCTCAGCTGAGACCACCCCTCGGGTTGGTTTGCCCCCACCAGCAGCAGGAAAAACCCACACTGCCTTTCCCAGCAGGTTCTTCTCAGCAATCACAGGAACTCCATCTCCATCCACTGTTTGCAGCAGGTGGGAGTGGGCAGGACCAGCTCGGTTCACAGATCCTCTGCTGTTCACTAACCAAGTGGCTTGAGCTAAGTGTTTTTCCCAGTTCCTAAAGGTTCCACCCCCCCCATGGCTTTTAGGGTGGTCTTTAGCAAGTCATTGTAGCGCTCGATCTTCCCGGCAGCTGGTGCATGGTATGGGATGTGGTAAAACCACTCAATCCCATGTTCCTTTGCCCAGTCTCTTATGAGGTGGTTCTTGAAGTGGGTTCCATTGTCTGACTCAATCCTCCCCGGGGGTGCCGTGTCTCCACAGGATGTGTCTCTCCAGGCCCAGGATGGTGTTGCGAGCAGTGGCATGAGGTACTGGGTAGGTCTCCAGCCAGCCTGTACTTGCCTCCACCATGGTCAGTACGTACTGCTTGCCGCTGTGAGACCGAGGCAGGGTGATGTAGTCGATCTGCCAGGCCTCTCCGTACTTATATTTCGACCATCTCCTCCCATACCACAGAGGCCTCATGCACTTGGCCTGCTTGATGGCAGCACAGATGTCACACTCATGGATGACTTGTGAGATGGTCTCCATAAAGATGTCCACGGATCTGTCCCGAGCCCACCAGTATGTGGCATCTCTCCCTTGGTGGCCAGAAGTGTCATGGGCCCAGCGAGCTAAGAACAGCTCACCCTTGTGTTCCCAATCCAAGTCTATTCAGGAGATTTTAGCAGCCAGATCTGCTTGGTGGTTGTGCTGGTGTTCTTCATTGGCTCTGCTCTTGGGGACGTGCGCATCGATGTGCCGTACCTTTGTTGGCAGTCTGTCCAGGCGGGCAGCAATGTCTTGCCACAGCTCAGCGGCCCAAACAGGCTTCCCTTTTCTCTGCCACCCATTCCTCTTCCATTCCTTCAGCCACCCCCACAAGGCATCAGGGGTTAACTGTGGAGCTGCTGGTGGTGGGGCAAACCCTTGTGCCTGGGGCTCAGGCTGAGGTCTGGCACACTCACTACAACCTGATCCCTCCCTCTTTGTGTTTACAGAGTGCTTACAATGCCCACAGCAGACACACCCCCAGTCGTTAAAGAGTGCAAAGGAGTGTGTTATCACCCTCCAAACAGCTCTTAATGGGTTAGCTCGTCCCCCACCTAACACGGTCACAGCAAATGCCCCTATAAGGATTACATTCAAGCATATGGAGCATATTGCAATGTACAGCAATTTTCCATCACAGGCACTTTTATCTACACCATTGGTTTCATAGCCTGATGCAGGAAAATTTCCTGTGTTAGAAAAGTTACCACTGACAGTGAAATTCAATGAATTCAGGAGATACATGCCCAGTTTCATTGGTAAAGTTTTCATCCATTTGATCAGCATCTCTATCATTAACCACACCACATGGTAAGCTATTAATTTGTAGATGTGGGTCCAAAAGATCCAGCCAAACACCCACACAAAGGCTTGGACCACCAGGTTCTTCAAAATTGCCATCTCTACTTCCAGTCCCTTTTCTGTTCATTTAGATAGGTGGATCCCATGCAAACTGTTCCAATGCTCCCCATAGACGCATCTCCTTGTTTGTGTGTCCTGTTCTCAAAGATCCAGACATCAAAATCCAAGCAGTCCAATCTCTCTGATGCATTTTTTTTTTGTATGTGGCTTAGGCTTTGTTTATGAGAAATAACGGTACTAGCATTGAAAGCATATGATAATATCCTTTCAGAATCAGAGAATGTAAGCACTTTTTCAAGCCAGAGAATATTGTTTAGTTTGAGGAAGCTCAGGGAAGGCTTTATCTCTCACTGTAACTACATGAAAGGAGGTTGTAGTGACATAAGTGTTGTTCTCTTCTTTCTAGTAACATGATAGGATAAGAGGAAATGGCCTCAAATTGTGCAAGGGGAGGTTTAGATTAGGAAAAACTACTTCACTGAAACAGGGGTTAAGCACTGGAACAGCTTCCCCAGAGAAGTGGTGTAATCACCATCCCTGTGAGTGTTCAAATACGTGTAGATATGGTACCTAGAGAAAAGGTATGGAGGTGGATTAACAATTAACAGTTGAACTCAGTGATCTCAGAGGTCTTTTTCAGACTCAATGATTCTATGATTCTATATTTTCATTATTTCATATAGTTCAATAGAATAGAATAGAATAGCATAGACGAGGTTGGAAGAGACCTACAAGATCATCACGTCCAACCTATCAACCAATCCAACCCACCTAAACAACTAGATCATGACACCAAGCACCCCATCAAGTCTCCTCTTGAGCACCTCCAATGATGGTGACTCCACCACTTCCATGGGCAGCCCATTCCATGGGCAATCATTCTCTCAGTATAGAATTTCTTCCTAACATCCAGCCTAAATCCCCTGGTGCAGCTTGAGACTGTGTCCTCTTGTTCTGGTGCTGGCTGCCTGGGAGAAGAGACCAGCCTCTGCCTGTCTACAACCTCCCTTAAGGTAGTTGTAGAGAGCAAGGTCACCCCTGAGTCTCCTCTTCTCCAGCCTAAGCAACCCCAGCTCACTCAGCCTCTCTTCGTAGGGCTTGTGTTCCAAACCCCTCACCAACTTCGTTGCCCTTCTCTGGACATGTTCCAACATCCTTCCTAAACTGAGGGGCCCAGAACCGGACACAATATTCAAGGTGTGGCCTAACCAGTGCAGCGGACAGGCAGAGAATGACCTCCCTGCTCCTGCTGGCCACACTGTTCCTGATGCAGGCCAGGATGCCATTGGCCCTCTTGGCTACCTGGGCACACTGCAGGCTCATGTTCAGCCTCCAATCAACCAGCACCCCCAGGTCCCTCTCTGCCCTGGCCGCTCTCCAACCACTCTGACCCCAGCCTGTAGCACTGCATGGGGTTGCTGTGGCCAATGTGCAGAACCCGGCACTTGGATGTGTTCAATCTCATGCTGTTGGATTCTGCCCATCTGTCCAGCCTGTCGAGGTCCCTCTGCAAAGCCTCTCTGCCCTCCAGCAGATCAACTCTTGCCCCCAGCTTGGTGTAATCCGCAAATTTCCTGATGACGGACTCAGTGCCCTCATCCAGATATGAATCTCTATGTGTTTTTGAGGGCTTTTGGAATTTGACTCTGCGAACAAATTAAACTCTTAAAGTAATAAGAATACAACCCTTTTTTTTTTTATGGTTAAAAAAAATCTACAATAATTATTTCTCCTAGAATTTTAATTTAGAATGCAGCCACTGAAGATGTCTTTGAAGGGTTAAATTTTACTTTTAATATATACTTGAACAATCTAGTCATGTAAGATTAAAAACATAAAGATGTATATGAAAATAATGTTAAAATCCTGGAAAATTATTAAGTCTTTTCATCTGTATAGTGGTTTATATAACTAAATTTCACAGATGTTATTTTCATTTGTAATTAAAAAAAACACCCTGCTTATTCTCCTTAGAGACTTTTTAAATTTAGTATTTTTTCTCCTACTTTTTAAATGATCATATTTATTAAGGTATTTTGTACAATGTAGGACAGTAACATAGACCTCTGAAATATTGAGGAATGCCTTATATATAATATGGAGCTGCTCATTCAGCAATCAGCTTATATTCTGATTTTTTAGAGAAAGAGGACTTCAAATTTAATGTGTGTTTTTTCAGGAATTTGGTTTACAAATCCATTAATTCTGTATAATGGGAATCACATATGTTCATTCCATTATAGGCTGCTATGCTTTGCCAAGTATAGAGTCTCTAATTGTGCAGAGAACACCAAATAATATCCTTAGCTAGAATAAACCAGGGTAACTGTACATAACACAAGCACTACATGGCTGATGTGTCATCAAGAGCATTAAAATAGCCCCTTCCCTGTGTTCTCACCAAAAGCCACATGGATTAGACTGTTTCTTTATAACTGTCACTGCTTAGCCTATTGTCCCTTCTTTCAAAAGTCGCCAATACAACTTATACACTTTCCATGTTCCATCATCTGTACATTCTCTCTGTTCCATATTGTTCTGAATATGCAGTACAAAATGTGAGGAAATGATGTTGCAATTTTTCATACATTTTACGTGACTTTGCATGTGTTGCAAGGAAATATTTTTGAATACGCGTGTCAAAAAAGCTGTTAAGTATCTTGTGTGCAACTTTCCTCATCTGTTTTTGTCATAAGGATTCATCCAAAGGAAGCAAAGAGTTTTTTAATGCTTTTGAGATATTTTAATTGTTTATAAGGCACTAAAATCTTAATTTGAATTGTACTACCTTAAGTTTTAATGTTACTGTCTTGCAAAATGCATTATCTTGTAGTCTTGAACCTCTGAGATCAAGAATTAATATGGGGTTTTGTTGTTTATCATAAATACAGTAACATGTGTGTCTGTATGAAGATCAGGGACCCACTGTGCTAAGTCTGATAGGGAATGAAAAAGCATTTCTGCAGTGAAATCCTAAAGGCTACATTATTAATTTTGCTATCTTTACTATTCAATAAGCCCTTCTAATAGTAATTTGTATTGACCTTGGCCACAATGATGTTCTCTTTTTAATGTCTCTTTCACTTTATGAATTATTTTTAAGCTGCAGGAACAAGTAGTTCTATGTCTATTAAACAGTGTCAAGAAATCATCAGGAACTTTCTCTGCCTGTCAGTGTGCCAGGGAAAGCCTTTCTTAAAAAGTTATTTCCTTCTTTCCAATGACTGGCTTATTAGTTAATCACTGTTAGACCTACACATATTGTGACCTCTAGAAGTACTGGAGTTCCTCTTCCTGAACTTCCAGTGCTTATTTTTGAATGATTTTAACTTCTTAAACAGCCTTTTCCTTAAGTCATCTTGTACAATCCACTGTTACAAATCAAGAAAGGATCCTGTCCCAATTCTTGATATTAAATTTTTAAAGTTATCTGTCTCAGAATTACCTTGCTGTTTAAAAATATCCTACCTCTTATTTTATTGTACTTCTACTCAGCATCATTGTTGCTTCCTTCAGCAGCCCAAAATAACTCTGTAGTCTCTGAAGACAATCTCATCAGAGCTGTTCCATGTGTGACTTAGTTGTCTATGATTTGTGCTGTTCTGCAATCTGTTTGCCTTTTATTCCCTTATTCCCCTGAAATGTTCAGGCCAGAGCCAGTGGACAATTAAATGATAAATAGCATGTGTTGCTGTTGTTTGTATCTTTCTTTTAGCTTTGTATCTTCATAGAGGAAAAAAAATAGTAAGTGAATGATGCCAGATGGAAATATTTTGCATTATAATCAGCAGAGAGCTCATCAGGGTAAGGAAATATAAACTTTGAGGAGACATCACAGTGTTCCTCCTTCAGCAGAACCAGTGCTCATATGATACGTCTCTGAGTGATAACTAACCCTTCTAGTGCATGGAGGAAAATGCTGTAATTCAGAGTTATGAAAGACCTATGAGTTATTGGTAGTCAGTATTTACTAAACCAAATGCTCACATATCCACTTTTGCAGTGTTATCAGTTAGATTTATGTATATGCTCCATGATAATCCACATCTTAATGTGACTTGTTGAATCTTGTAAGCAAATTAAAAAAACAACCAACAACAAAACCAACTATGGTTTTGTTTTTTAAGATTGTTCAGGCAGTGAAGAGCAGTTTATCATTGTAAAAAGCCACATGGAGAAATATGCTTGAGGCACTCTTCATTTGAGAAATCTGTGAACAGTAGCTGTTTCTGACAGTGCAGACTGACAACATTTTATCCACTGCAGCTACAGGTATTATGTTAACTCTTCACAAGCTTGCATCAAAAGATCATGAAATCTTTAGCATCTCATGAAAGACCTTAAGATGCACAGTGAAATGTCAGAAGGGAAAACATCAAATATATTCCCAGTGGGGCAGACAGAATTTAGAAGGTACTTTCGCCTAACCCTCCAACAACATGATCAAATAAAAGATATAGCTTATGAATTTGAGAGCATATTGAAAAGGCATTATACAATTGTTTCCACATGTAGTTGCCTACATTAGCATATTCACTTGTCCAAATATAGGCAATTGTGGCCTAGGGTTTTTTTTTGTACAGAGGGGAAGCTTACATATAAAATGCCCAGATCTCTGTTAACAAATTAGGTTGTCAGTGAAATATAGAGAAACACACTGTATTCTCAATTATTAATTAGACATATTTCAAGTTATCAATGCAAACTGTATTCTGTACATTAAACATGAGAAGTATTTATTTTCAAAACTCTTGTTTGGTTTTCTCCTGTCCATTTCAGTCTTGCTTTTTCAAATTAATGCAGATATTTCTTTTTTCAGTACAAATACTCACAAGACCCCTAAAGACATGGGTTTTGTTATAACAGCCAGTCAAGATAAACCATTTTGCACTGTTATTCCTGGCAGAGTCATAGAACATCAGTGGCTACATTTCACTGTATTTTAGTATATTTTGTGTACAACTTCACACTCACATTATATGACATTTATATACTCAGCAAGACCCATATAACCGTAAAAAACTTCAAACACAAAACACATTTCCTCATCTTAACTGTCCATGAGACACAAATGTGACAGAACTGTCTGACAAAAGCTCTGGTTTGGTGACATAATGTTCACAAAGGGATAATCCTGAAAAAGGTTCCAAATCTAACAGATGCAAATTGAAAATATTACAATCATTACTAAGCATCTATTTTCTTAACCACCTCTTGGCTTTCAACATCTGGGATTGTGTATAATTTCTCTTATACAGGGAAAAAAGTGAGGTATAAGCAAGCACAGGATAGATAGATTTAATAATCTGTTAATTTCTTTTTTTTTTTAAAGCAGGCATTTCACTGTGGGAGTTTAAAAGTTTGATCAAGGCATCAAGGGAATGTAGCCATACCATGCTTACTGCTGGAAAAAAAAGCAAAACAATACTTATCTGATACATTATTTCTATTTTTCTGTTTTCATTCATTCACACTTTCTTCCATTTGCATGTATGTCACAACATCCTTGCATATGGAGATCACCCTCTACTGTCATCTCTATCCAAGTTCATAATTCTCTCCAGGCAGAAAAAGAATTCCATTTTTTGTTCTTTCTTCAGCCTTGACGTTGCATTACGTTCTCACTTTTGTTCTGAGCTCTTTCTTTTTCTTCCCTAGTCTGTCTTTTCCCAAGGACCAGTTGACAGTCATAGTGATTTTAGTTTTGTCTTAAAAGCTCAAAACCCTGAAGAATACTTCCCTAAATGTTTCTACATAGCATAAAATTTTCTTGAAGTGGATTGTACATGGAAATTCTCTTTAAAAAGGGTAAAACTGGGGTGGAGATAATGGTTAACTTACCACAGTAAAAATTTGCAACATACAGATTTTCTGAATAAAGGTTTCTGACAACCACTTCAAGATTCTGAGAGACTTCAAGTATTGTGGCACTTGGTGCCATGGTTTAGTCATGAGGTCTGTGGTGACAGGTTGGACTTGATGATCTTTAAGGTCTCTTCCAACCTTGGTGATTCTGTGATTCTGTGTGATTTGTGACTTTCAAGCAACAATTAGTTTGGTTTTGGGTTTGGTTGGCTGTTTGTGGGGTTTGGGGTTTGTTTGTTTATTTGTTTGTTTTCCTCAGGAAAATAATGTTGTGTGACTGGTTTAGGCTGTGTCTTTAAGAAAGAGACAGTTGCTGAACACTCTGGCTGAATGTTTTTGATATTTGAACAAAAACAAGATAGTCTAAACTAATTTCATTGGTAGATTGTAGAATGCAATTTTAAGTTTGGGTTCTGTTAGTTCAGTCTGGTCTGGTTTGGGTTCAGGCTGGGGGCAGTCTGTGCTTCTCTGTCCTGTGGGCTGGACGGCTTCTCTCTTTCTGAAGCAGGAACGGCCTTGAGTTAACAGCTAACCAGATAAGAAAACTAATTCTTGCATGTGCTTTTTAGCTAACAGAATTTTTCTTCCTTAATTGCCTTTCCCTCTCTCTCTAACCCTTTTTGGGAAAAAGGGGAGGTAGGGAGGGAGAGAGGGGGGTTCAGGGAACCCCCCTGGCCGGCAGGAGGGAAAAGGCTTTTCTGCATTACGTTCATTGCTGTGTGTTTCTGTAAATATATTGTAAATATTGTATATTTGTGTATATATTCATTGCATTCCATTTCTGCCTGTAAATGTAGCTTTCATCTGCTTTTCTGACTGGGCTAGCTGTGGTTTCTTTCCTTGTGTGTGGGGAGGGAACTTTCTCACCCCACCACATATTGTTAATAAAATAACTGCTAAGTTACTAAAATAACCTGCTTCCAGAGCTTATTTAGATTTTAAATATGATTTCTTCAGGTATCTCAAGTAGTCTTGCACAGGAATATTGTATTCATTAAATATGTTAGAGGACTCAGAAAAATACTAATCAGAATCTTTGAATAAGGTCAACTTAAAAGTTGGGTGGAGCTTACAACAAAACAGAAGATTGGAAGTGAATCAATGCATCTTGCTGTGGAAGAAAACTTACATGACCTACAATAATTGTTACTGGTTTCACTATATATGAATATGAGTTTTCCCCAGGGAATGCTATAAATATAATTTAAAGAGTAGTATTTTCAGATGTGAAGTAACTGATATAAAAACATACTGAGAAGTTTTTTGATTGTTGCAGCTGCTGTTCTGAGGGCAGCTGCTGGACATGTGAAGAGTGAATGATTCCCTAGCTGACCAATTGCACACTGTGAAGAGCAAAACAATAACACTCCATGTGTGCCAAGAACATCCTGACATGCTGGCACCTTTTACTGGGAACGAGTTTGGCTTATATTCCCTGCTGAACTCATTGAAGTGATTGATAACAAAGAGTAAACAGCCACTCCAAGCAATAGAACAGACTGGGGGGTTAGGGCTTCTCTAGGAATGTCTACTTCTGTTAGCTACTCCTGTTAAGAGCTTCTGGGAGTTCTTCTCTAAGTGGGACTCTGAGACTTTATAATTCTGGGAATTCGACAACACAGTAGTAAAGGACTTCTGAGAATCTCTGCCCTCTACGTTTCTGGAATTCCACTGCTAGAGCAGTCATGGCATTCATACGCTCATCACGCAATGGCATCCTGTTATCAGGAATTATTACAACTGCATCAGCACCCCGAAACAGGGGTGCAATAGTTGATGTTGTTATCTTTGGGGTTTTTTACTTTTTTTCTTTTTTCAATTATCAAAATATTCTCATTAAGTATAGGGTTTACCTTTAATTTTCCAGAGTTACTGAAAAAAAAAATGTATAGCCATGGGTTTGTAATTTTGAAGGGAGAAAGGTTTGTTTTGCTTTTATTAGCAGCAGCCCTGGAAGCTGCACTTGATGTGACACTTGCTTCAAAGTGCATTTTTCACAGACAAACTCAGACTGCTAAACTTTAATGTCAACAAACAATTCAAAATATAACTGCAGATTTATTTTTTTTTTATTGTATTATCTACCACTGCTGAATCTTCTTGGAAAATTTTCTCAATGAAGTAATCTTGTACATTTCAAGGAAATACCATTTATTGTATATGCATGTATTCAAGGGTGCACTTATGCCAGACAACTATCCAGTAGTGAGAGGTTTTTCAATGTACCAGAGGACCTTTTATTATTTCTTTTATGAAATTGAAATTATTTATCCTAATTTATATTAAGATGTTCTTTTTATGAGTGTATTTGAATCTGGCTTAAAATGGAGAGATCCAGTGTGTGTAACCAGATGTAAGCATTTCTCATAATTTTTGTACTGATGGTTTTGCTGAGCATGTTTTTTTCATGCTTACTGTTCTAATACCTTTCACATAAAGGAGGTACTTGTCTACAAAATGACTAGCCTGATGCACTAGTTTGATTTGTTTTGCTCATTTGTTTACTAACAGTATTTGAGAACACAAGCTCATCAAGGTGGGCAGTGAGTACAGGAATTCAAACTGATTTTCTGCATCTGAACTGCAGGTGAAGACTGCTACAGTATACTTTTTTTTTTTAATACCCTTTGTAGTGGTTTATAGCCTTTCTACTGGTTTCATTCTAGTATTTTGTGGTTATGGGCTGGAAATCTTTCTTCAATAAGTGAGGAACTGAAGAGGAACAGGGAAACAAGCACTCCTGCAGGAGAGAGACATGCATGTAGGTATGTCTCCCAAATGTGCGTGGGAGAGAAGGATGTAGACAAAGATGGAGAGAAAGAAAGAGATAAATATTGTGATAAATGTCTTGCAGTTACAGCAGTTGCTGGGAACACAATGAATGAAATTCAGGTCTTTATTTACCTAATATTATGTAAATACTTCCAGGGAATTTCTCTAATCATTGCTACACTAGAATAAAACATATGTGAAAAAGTCGCTCATGGCCAGCTCTCATGTCCTGTACAGTTATTCTCTCATTAGTTTTGTCTCTTTCCCCATTTAAAAATTGTTTCATAATCTGCCAGAAAACTACTTAATCTGGATCAGTACACATCCAAAAAAGTACTTTTGTAAGCAACATAACATTGTGCTTGAGATTCACTACTTTTTGTTCTGCCTGAACTTAATAAGGACTTCATCAGGGAAAGAATTTAAAAATATGTAATGACTTATGTTTGTCCCTTTGATGGCTGTTCAAGATTAATAAGCAGATATGTAATTGGGGTTTATGCAAATATCATAACAGTGTACATAAAAATTAATACAATGTATAAGGTTTAGAGATTTTAATTGGACATAATGGTCTGTGGAGAAAAGCTCTTTCACAGCTTTGTTTTAAACCTTTTTTCAAATTAATGCTGATTTGATTCAAACATTATGTGGGAAATCTAGTAAAGTGGATGACAGTTTAGATACTAATGCAACATATATATTAACAGTTCACTATCCAAGTAAAGTTATGAAGCTAAAGCAAAAGACTAGATTTAACTAAAATAATTATGTATTTCCTTGCAAGAGCTGTAAGCAATGGAATGATTCACTCATAGAATTACCAGGGTTGGAAGGGACCTATAAAGGTCATCTAGTCCAACCTGCTCTGCAGTGAGCAGGGACATCCTCCACTAGATCAGAGTGCCCAGGGCTACATCAAACCTCATCTTGAATATCTCCAGGGGTGGGGCCTCAACCATCCCTCTGGGCAACCGTTTCCAGTTCTCAACCACCCTCATAGTAAAGAATTTGTTCCTAATGTCCAATCTAAATCTGCTCTTCTCCAGCTTAAAGCCATTGCCCCTCATCCTGTCACTGCAGGGCTTTGTAATCAGTCCTTCTGGTGGGCCCTTTCCAGATACTGGAAAGTGGCAAATTGGTCTCCCTGGAGCCTTCTCTTTTCCAGGCTGAACAGCCCCAGCTCACTCAGCCTGTCCTCATAGCAGAGGTGCTCAAGACCCCTGATAATTTTTGTGGCCCTCCTATGGACTCACTCCATCAGGTCCATGCCCTTCCTGTACTGAGGGCTCCAGAGCTGGATGCAGTACTCCAGGTGCAGTCTTACCAGAGCAGAGCAAAGTGGTAGACTCAAGTGCCCATATTCAGAGACTGAAGTTACTGTCAGGTCTCACAGAATTATGTATCTTCAGGTTCCTCTGGAGGTCAAGAACCTGATTTTTGCATACAGTGGGAGGGACTTCACTGCCCTGGTCTCCACCCTGTGATTTTTTTTTTACTTGGTAGGTGTTGGGAGAGAGGTTGCCACTGAAGACTGAAGAGAAAAAGTTGTTGAGGACCTTGGCCCTCTCCTCATCTACTGTTACTAACTCACCATTCTCCCTCTTCTGGGGGAATCTGTTTTCTTTTACCTTCTTTTTTTCGTTGATGTACTTTTAGAATACTGTCGTCTTCTTGTTTACATCACTTGCCAGGTTCAACTCCAGCCATGCCCTGGCCTTTCTGAGCTCATCCTCACACAATCAAGCAGCATCCTATTACTCTTCCCAGGATACCTGTCGTGCTTCTGCTGCATGTACAGCAGCATTTTTGCCTTTTAGTCTTACAGCAGGTCATGGCGGGATGGATGATTCACACAATTGCAGTACTGCACTGGATGGTTACAACCTCTTTAGGTGAGACAGGCAAGGGAGAAGAGGAGGAGAGGTGGCCCTGTTTATTAGGGAATCTCTTGATGCCACATAACTTGAGATAGAGGATGAAAGGATTGAGTGCCTGTGGGTTGACATCAGAGGGAAGGCTAAGAAAACTGACATCCTGGTTGGAATCTGTTATAGACCACCCAACCAGGATGAAGAGGTTGATGAAATATCCTATAAGCAACTGGAGACTGTCTCAAGATCATCAGGCCTTGTCCTTGTGGGTAGACTTTAACCTGTCAGACATCTGCTGGGGACTTAATTCAGCAGAGAGGAGGCAGTCCAGAAGGTTCTTATAGTGTACGGAGGACAATTTCTTGATACAGCTGTGAAGTGAGCCTATTAGGGGTCAGGCCCTGCTTGACCTGCTGTTCTCAAATAGAGAAGGGCTGGTGGGAGATGTGATGGTAGGAGGCTGTCTAGGGTGCAGTGACCATGAGATAGTGAAGTTTTCAATATGCAGGCAAATAAGGAGGAGCTTATTTGGACTTCCAGAGGGCAGACTTCAGCTTGTTTAAGCAACTTATTCAGAGAGTACCCTGGGTAGCAGCCCTTATGAACGAAGGGGTCCAGGACAGTTGGACCTCCTTCAAACAGGGGCTCCTGAAGGCACAGGAACTGGCAGTTCCCACGTGCTGAAAGATGAGCCGCTGGGGAAGGCAACCGGCCTGGATGAGCAAGCAGCTCTTGAAGGAATTAAGGGGAAAAAAGGGGGTGTATTGCCTTTGGAAAGGGGGGGAGGCAACTTGTGATACATTTAAGGATGTTGTTAGATCATGTAGGAGAAAAATTAGAGAAGCAAAAGCTCAGATAGAGCTCAAGCTGGCCACTTGTGTAAAGGACAATAAAAAGCATTTTTATAAAAATATTAATGCTAAAGAGAGGGGCAAGAAGAGCCTCCACTCTTTATTGGCCCTGAAGGGGAACATTATGACTAAAGATGAGGAAAAAGCAGAGGTACTAAATATCTTCTTTGCCTCCATTTTCAACAGTAAGGCAGGAGGACTTCAGGATAACTGGCCTCCTGACCTGATAGATGGGGTCAGGGAGCAGTGTAGTACCCCTGAAATCCATGGGGAATTAGTTTGGGACTTGCTGAGCCACTTGGATACTCAAAAGTCCATGGGACCAGATGGGATCCAACCTAGAGTGCTGAGAGAGCTGGCAGATGAGCTGGCCAAGCTGCTTTCCATCATTTACTACCAGTCCTGGCTCACCGGTTGACTGGAAAGTGGCCAATGTGATCTCCATCCACGAGAAGGGCTGGATGCAGGAACCTGGAAACTACAGGCCTGACAGCGTGACCTCAGTGCCAGGAAAGATTATGGAGCAGATCATCTTGGGGGCAATCACAGTGCACCTGCAGGATGGCCAAGGGATAAGGTCCAGCCAACATGGATTTAGGAAGGGCAGGTCCTGCCTGACCAACCTGATCTCCTTCTATGATCAGGTGACCCACCTGGTGGATGTGGGGAAGGCTGTGGATGTAGTCTACCCAGACTTAAGCAAGGCCATTTGACACCATTCCCCACAGCAAACTCCTGGCCAAGCTGACAGCCCATGGCTTGGACAGCAACACTCTCTGCTGGTTATGAATAGGCTGGAGGGCCGAGGCCAGAGAGTGGTGGTGAATGGTGCCACATCCAGCTGGCAGCCAGTCACTAGTGGTGTGCCCCAAGGATCAGTGCTGGGCCCCATCCTGTTCAATATCTTGGCTTGATAGCCGACTGGAGCCAGTGACCAGGACCACCCCGCTCGGAATCCCTGAGCTTCCTGCTTGGTTTCGCTTTTGTTTTGGGGCTTTGCAGGTCGGGAGGGCTCGGGGGTTAGCAGGCGGGTCTGGTGGGATCATGTTCTCGCAAGCCTGCTCGGGAACAGGGGCATGATGTCAGCCGCGGGAGGTTTAAATCCCGCCCGGGCTGTGCGCACGCCGCCATTTTGTCTCGATAGGCAGCCTGCCTGCTGATCGAAAAGAAAAAAATTTTTTTTTTTTCTTTTTTCCATCAAACAGTCAACCATGGTTGTCACTTGGACAAAGGGTAGGAAAACAGCATCTACCCAGACAGACTTGCTATATCAGCATGCAGGAGTCCAGGCTGCCAGCTGCAGTGAGTGCTTGAGCCTGGCACTTGGAATAGAGGGGGAAGGAGAGAACTCCTGTGTCAGGTGTGACCAGGTGAACTTTCTCCTTAGTCTGGTGGCCGAGCTGAAAGATGAAGTGGCTGAGCTGAAGGAGGAGGTTTCTAGGCTTAGGTCAATAAGGGATAGCGAGAAGGAATTAGATATGTGGGAGAAGGCTCTGCAGATCTCCCCACTGAGGGAAGGGTCCCTGGAAACAGGGAGGGATGGATACAGGTCCCTGCCAGGGTTGGCAAGGGAAATCCTTCCCAGCCCTCTCCTCCTCCTCCACTGCCCTTGCATAATAAGTACGAGGCCCTGTAGGCCGAGGGTAGTGGGGATGAGAGGGCTGAGGAGCAGCCATCTGGGCGGGAGCCTAAGGCTAAAGCCAAGCGGTCCGCACAAACTATAATGACCAGCTCCACAAAAAAAAGGAGAAGGGTTATAGTTGTTGGGGACTCTCTCCTGGGGGGTACTGAGGGGCCCATATGTCATCCCGACCCATCCCACAGGGAAGTCTGCTCCCTACCCGGGGCGCGGGTCAGGGACATTGAGAGGAGACTCCCAAAGTTAATCCACCCCTCTGACAATTACCCTCTGCTGGTAATACAAGCTGGGAGTGATGAAATTGACAAGAAGGCCACTAGAGCAATTAAAAAGGAGTTCAAGGCCCTTGGACAATTGATTGAAGGGGCAGGAGCTCAAGTGGTGTTCTGCTCAGTTCCCTCAGTGGCAGGGGAGTACACTGAGAGGAACGAGAGAACCCACACCATCAACAATTGGCTCAGGGGATGGTGCCAGCAGCGGAATTTTGGTTTCTTTGATCACGGGGCAACTTTTACTGCACCCGACCTGCTGGGTCCTGATGGGGTGACATTATCCAGAAAAGGTAAGAGAGTCGTAGCACTAGGCTGAACATGAGCCAGCAGTGTGCCCAGGTGTCCAAGAAGGCAAATGGCATCCTGGCCTGTAGCAGGAATAGTGTGGCCAGCAGGAACAGGGAGGTCATCTGCCCCTGTACTCAGCACTGATTAGGCCACACTTTGAGTACTGTGTCCATTTCTGAGCCCCTCCATTTAAGGATATTGAGACACTTGAACGTGTCCAGAGAAGGGCAACAAGGCTGGTGAGAGGTCTCAAGCACAAGCCCTATGAGGAGAGGCTGAGGGAGCTGGGGTTGTTTAGCCTGGAGAAGAGGAGTCTCAGGGGAGACCTTATTGCTCTCTACAACTACCTGAAAGGAGGTTGTAGCCAGGTGGGGGTTGGTCTCTTTTCCCAGGCAACATGTGACAGAACAAGGGGACACAGTCTCAAGCTGCACCAGGGGAAGTTTAGGCTCGAGGTGAGGAGAAAGTTCTTCACAGAAGGAGTTATTTGCCATTGGAATGGTCTGCCCAGGGAGGTGGTGGAGTCACCATTCCTGGAGGTGTTAAAGTGGATTGGATGTGGCATTTGACGCCATGGTTTAGTTAGTCATGAGGTGTTGGATGATAGGTTGGATTTGATGATCTCTGAGGTCTTTTCCAACCTTGTTGATTCTATGATTCTATGCTGGTTTCTTCCCTTTCTTTCTACATTTCCTACACCTGGGCATTGAGATGTCTTGCTGTCTATGGAAAGCATCCTCAAATATCTGCCAGCTCTGTTCTGTTCCCTTGTCTCTGAGGGCTGTTTCCCGAAGGGTTCTGTATACTAATTCCTTGAAGAGCTGGAAGTTTGCTTTCCTAAAATTTAAACCAGGCTTATACAAAACAATAATCATGGTGATTTTAAGAGATAAGGTTACAGGGAAACAAATGAAATCTGGGGAAAAGATGTTATGGTTTTGCCTCAACAGCAGTGTCTGGAAGTAGCAAGTTCTGTTGCAGAAATAAACCTGATGATTTCTCCACACTTAAGACTTTCACATCAGAAAATCTTTAGCACTTCATTGATCTTGGCGTCTTTGCATTAACACCAGTGACAATACAATGGTAAATAACAGAAGAAGCTGATCGCAGGAAGATCTCATTAAGCCCAGGTGTGTTTCATCTCTTATTTTATGTGTGATTTTGATTTAATCTCTTATTCTCTGGGATATACTAAAAATCTAACCACCTAGAAAGAAACCAAACAAAAAATAATTAAAAAATTTTGCAAATGAAATGTCAGATTTAATAAATATATTAAAATCCCAGTGGTTAAGCTGTCTGTTGAGAAGCCATGAGTGTACATCATAAATGCATCAGAGCTAGTGGAAAAAGAAAAAGAAAAAAAGAAAGAGGTGTCTGTGGCTCTAAAATGATTTTACAGTAACTTAATGCATTCCATTTATTCAATAAGATATGAAGGAGTCCTAGGGGGGCTAAGGGAGGACTCATTGCTCTGGAAGGAAAAAAAATAAGAAAAATACAAGAAGTCCCAAACTAACCAACCAAAAAAAGGCCAATATGCTTTCTTCCACAGCAGACTGTTTATTTCCATTCCTCTTATGTAGAGCTAATTTAAAAAATAAAAAATTAAAATTAAAATTCACATATATTACTCAAAATTATTTATGCTGTGTGTTTGAGATTTAGCCTGGCATTTCTGTAACAGCCTTATTGACTAGAAAATGCTTTACTGATGCGTCTGAAAGTATGCTGAAATGTTTTCATGAGCTAGCATTTTAATTCATAAACTGAGCCACCATGTCACCACAAGAATCCTGTATTGCAGACACAGAATGGCTGAGGTTGGCAAAAACATCCTTAGATCTGGTCTAGCCTTTGTGTTCAAGCAGGATCAGCCTGAGCAAGCTACTGATTCTTCTCATATGCTCTTCTTTTTCTAGAAGAATCTAAAATGAATTCTTTGGTAACAAATGGCTAGTTCTTTAAGCTAAGTTCTGTAACAAATTCCACCTCTAGTAATTTTTTCCACCAGTTTGCTAGCAGTTAATTACTCTGTAGATTGATTTTTCATGTTGTTCCACAGAGATTTATATGAAGCAAGTTGCATTGTGAAGTTTAAAGAGTAAATCTACTACAGAGAAATAACTGAGTGAGCAACTGATTCCTGAGAATCTAGGAATATAAGAAAGTGAAAGAAACATATAACCATACCCAGAGATGTTAGGAAGATATTCCTACTCTAAGGTGGAAAAGCAGAACAAGGCATTACCAAGAATTAACAGCATCATTACTGGTCTTAAATTTTCCCACCTTGGCTCTAATGTTCATCTGACCTGCTGCTCTAGCTCCACACAGTATTTTCAGGTCGAAATAGTTCTTTTAAATGATGCAATCAAGTGACAGAACTCTAACAGAACTGTCTACAGCAATCTTAATTTCAAGTAACCTTTGGTCAAACTAGTCTATGAAATTTCAGTTTAACTTGACATGAATCTTGTTTTCAGCTAAACTGAACTATTTTCATTATTTGATTGTGTTTTGTATCTCTGGAAAAGGCCTGCAAATCCTTTCCTGAATTAACGGAAATGAAGAAGCTTTGTTGGAAAGCTGAAACCTTCTTAATTATTGCACATTTAACATGAAACATTCTTAAATTACTCCTGCCACTTGGAATAAATTCTATCTGCTAATGGCATCTTCATTAATATAAATGTAATGTGGAAGCACTGCAGGGAACTTTATCACAGCTTCAGATCAAGTTGATTTTTTGATGTGTTTTACCACAGTAGTAATGAAAGGTAGGTTTTTTTGAAAATCAGTTCTGGGTCACTTTGATTAGTTTAAGACAAAAAAATTTATTCCATGTACTTTTTAAAGTGGTTATTAGTTCCATTTTTATTACTGTGGAACATGAGAAAAGGTAGTCTGATTCACAAGTATAGGAAAACTGTTTTTGTAAACAGATAGAACTGCTGATGCTTAGGACTGTAGAAGTGTCTTACTGAGGATATATATTTTTAAAAGTATAACAATGTAAGATCTATGTTTTTCAAAGTAAGAGTGAGAACTCAAGTTTTTTCTGCATCTGCATTTCTCAATTTTATGCATTTTACTTTAAATTGAAAGCCATGCCTTACTTGTTACACTCTGTACTTGCTGTGGAAGGGGAAAACCTAGAGTAAATCTGGAAAGACACACCTATCTAGACTATTATATGACAAAAACGTTCTTTAGAATAGAATTTGTATTAGTGCCAGTTATGCATTGCCATTTGTTAAGTCCATGTGATACATAATTTTCCTCCTGACAATGCTATTAAATACCTGGACTGTTTTATCCCATTCAGATATGAAGCCTCCAGGACTCTTACAAATAAAGGAAATCAGCTTGGTCATGCTTACTGTGGTATCTATTATAGTTGAATTAAAATTGTAACTAATTTCCTCTCAAATGTTGGATCACCAAGTTGTATAGATGTTCTGAAAATATTTTGTGTGGTTACAATAAGCAGAAGCCATTGAAAGAGAAATGTGAAGTGAGGAGAAAGTTCTTCACAGAAAGAGTAATTGTCCATTGAAATGTGCTGCCCAGGGAGGTGGTGGAGACACCGTCCCTGGAGGTGTTCAAAAAAGGATTGAATGTGGCACTTGAAGCCATGGTTTAGTTAGTCATGAAGTGTCAGGTAATAGGTTGAACTGGATGATATCTGAGATCTTTTCCAATCTCACTGATTCTATGATTCTATGTTTGGCCCTTACATATCCACTGTGGTTTGATACAAAAAAGCAATCTACTGATAATTAATGTTGGCGGGCAATATTTAATACATAGGAATCTGTAAGTATTTATGAGGACCTCTCAATTGCAACCTGGCCTATCAAACCACGTCAGATGCTATATCACCAAGTTTAAGGACTTCTGGTGCCAAAAAGAATTAAATACTCACAGGCACTTTCATGTCCAAAAAGGAGTTATCTGCTAAGTTTAAATGTCAGTGAACAGAGAATACCTATGAGAGGAAATTTAGGTATTTACATCTGTATTATAAATCTCATTCTTAGTGTGACATCTTGAACATGAATTAATTTGAGGTTGTAAAGCATACATTATCATTTTTCCATTAACTATTTCTAGTGATTACTGATTGCTAAGTCACTGCCAATAACATGGACAAATAAAAGATCTGAATCCTGTCACTATCACTATCCACTATGTGTGTTTATTGCAGACATTTTTCTCAAAACATCACAGATAAATTTAATCTCTAGGAAACTTAATAATCAGAAATGTCAGATCAAGATCACTACCTAATTTGTATCACTAAATTTAAGTTACAGATCAGTAATCTACTAGCACTTCAGATAGAGTCCTGTCTTTATTAGTTGTTTAGTAACTTCAGTAAATACTGCATTGGCAGAAATAATTAAAAAGGAGTTGTAAAACTAGACCTTATATAGAGGTATTCCAGAGCTGCAGAAAATATCAGTTATTGCAAATTTCCTTTTCGTGTGAAATGCAAAGACTAAGAAGCAGTGTCTTAATAGTATTTGTGGAAGCTAAGTGTTTTGAATACCTTGGCACAAAGGGTTTATTTTCCGCATTCATTGTAATAACTAGTAAACACTGTTACTCCAGTCAGCTACTGTAGTTTCCCTCATTAATTTTGTGTGTCAGGAGATATCTAAAATGCTAACTCATGGGAGGGAAAAGTAAGTGTTTGATATGTGTATATCCCAGAAATTAATGACCAGGTTCTCACTGTCTTAATGTCAATCTGAGTGAGTCTGCAAAGGGTGTTAGTATACTGACCTTCCTACCTATGGAGTAAGTAACATAACACCTATACAGCAAATATATTCCAGCCTCATAAGTATTTCCTATCAGGTGCCATAAGGAGAACAGTCTTAGAAAAATACATTCTTCTTTCCTCACTTTACTTCATTTGGAAAATTCTGCACTTCTGTCAGCTCCCACTCTTTCCATTACTTAGGCAGAAGGCTCACAGCAACAATTATCTGGGAGATGAATTCCATGGAAAAGAAAGATTTGATTCATTTGACTTTAATTTCAGTGAATCTAAATTCATGCAAATTTATCAGAAATTTCCTGATTGACTTTTCTAGTGAGTGGTGTGATGGAAAACTGAACTTACAGAAGAGTATTTAAGAAGTGTTGCATGAAAAGTGTAAATGTTTCTGCCTTTGAGGATGATGCAGAAAGAAATCCTTTCTGTACTGGCATAGAGTCTAAAATAATATGATGTGTAGATTGTAGGGTATAGCTCTAGTTATATATGACAAAAATCTGTAATTTTAATGTATTTATTATTTTATTGCACCTTTCACCAATTGTAATCACTGAGTATGGTAACCCCTTGTTTGAGTATCTATGTTCCAAACTCTACCTCAAATTCTTAGATATGAAACAAGAGTAGAAATGCTATCAGATAAACAATGTAATATCAAGCTGCTTTGACTGCATTTAAGTAACATTTGACTGACAACAGAAGGAATTCATCCAGTGCCATAGTCTGTATGTAACAGCTGGAGAAATGGTCACCACACAGAATATGGCATGTAAGACCTGTAAAACATGTAGCCTCATCACCTGTTGAGGACCTGACCCAGAAAACAACTTCAGCAGGATCTTTAAAATGAGAACACAAACATGGCCTTAAAAGATTCAGAGAGCAAATTTTGCCTTTGGAAGAACTAAATGGTTTCCTATTGCACTGCGGAGCACTCAGCAAACCCAAAACAA
Organism: Colaptes auratus; assembly: GCA_015227895.2. Classification (NCBI taxonomy): domain Eukaryota; kingdom Metazoa; phylum Chordata; class Aves; order Piciformes; family Picidae; genus Colaptes; species Colaptes auratus. Next base: position 81,893,862 of record CM026897.1, on the reverse strand, counting down.
AACAAAGGTAAAAAAACCAAACCAACCAAATAAAAACCCCCACAAACACCAAAACAGCCAAATGAACAAACAAAACAAAACAATGCAAAAGAAACAGAAAAACACGATTAAAATTAACTGTGTATTATCTATGGAACAGCAGGATTAGTTGTCACATGGTCTCTAAGAAATGAACTCATAAATCCTAAAGTATCAAATTCCTTCACATCACAAGGAGGTGAATGAAATGCTTAAAAGAACATAGATAATCTTATGGCCCTTCACCTTTCATTAAGACTGCAGGGAAAGAATTGATGAAGGAACTGAGCCTAGACATAATTGCTTCTGATCCTACATGCTGCTTGCAAAGTCCTGATGAAGACAAGGAATCAATAGACCTAATTTAGGACTTTCAGGCTCCAAATGCTTCCTGCAAAAAAAAAGACTATTAGGTTCCATTATCCTCTAATAGTAACAATTACCTCCTTTGCTCTTAACCTGTTATTATTAAACAGGGACCTTACAGACTCTTTTTTCTGTAACTGATATCTATGTTTTACAGTTGCCTTTCAGAATTCATATGGCATTTTCTGCAACATGGCAATTAAGCGGTGAACCCAGACATACAGTTTTATGTCCTGGCCCCTCAAATTATTTTTAACATTGTAAAGCTGTCAATACCAAATAGATCACTAACTCCTTATGACTGATGGCAGAGAATAAAATTTGAAGCGTGGTGCCACTATGAAAGGTGTTATTTTGTCCAGTATGTACAACATTCTTGCATAAAAACAAGCCTATGAAGAAAGTTGTCAGTACTTTCATGAGACCAAAAATGCTTTTAACAACTATGACAGCTCTTCAAGTATCAAAGGCTGGTAGATATCGTAAATCTTTTGCAAACAATTTATTTTCCCACATTCAGGATGATCAGTCACAAAGCTTCAGAGAAAAAGGAAGTAGTAGACATTAGCAAAGCTTCCTACATCTGTTTTTCCCCCATCTTTATTAAACCTATGGATAAGTTATGTAGTGCTTGTTTCCTCTCATAGTTTATTATATGTAAAATACCAGTTTCTCCTAGTTTCTCAATTAGGCAGACACTGTTTTAGTATTAAACAAGATACATTTATGTGACAGCGAGTGGGATTATTCAATTGTCTTGATTTCTTACCTAAGAAAATAGGAAGAATCTTGCTAAATTTATGAAGAAGCCTCTACTGTTCTAGTGGAAATCCACAATTTGTATTATAGTAGTTCTTTGTAATTTCAATGTTAAAAACACTTAAGAGTGAAATATAATGCATATAGGCTTTAAGGTCCTAAAGGAGCAGTTAGCTGTCATGGCCCCAGTCTGAATCCTCAAAGTTTCAAATCACTGGCTGTTTTGGACAGTAAAATCCCAAACATGTCTTGATTTGACAGCACCAAACAATTTGTTCCTTCTATCTTGTAGAACATTCTTTAAGAGTCACAACATAGATATTTCCCATGTCCATCTTCTTCTGGGTTACACCCATCCTTGATGGGGGCTGAAAGTACCTGGCCCTGCAGGTGGACAAAATGAACTTGATCCAGGTGGGCAGAGAGAGACTTGGTTTTGCCCCTCCCAGGAGGAGAGGTACCCTGGGGTCAAAGGTGGTCTATTCCACTCCCCCGTCCTGTCCAGCAAGCCTATAAAAAGTGTAGACATCATTTAGTGCTCTCTCTTTCCCTGCTTCCCCTGCTTGAGAGAGAGAGATTATCTGCTGCTGCTTCCTGCACTGACCACATGGTCGGGGCCCATTTTCCAAGCTGCATCCATGCTTTTCTAGAGAGCTGCATCCACTTGTATCCAGGGAATACAAGGCTGTCCAGGCTTGGTTTTGTGTATTTTCCTAACATTCTTATCCCTTACCTTTGTGAACACTCCCTGTTATTGATATATATATATATATTTTGTTAAAAATTTACTTCTTTTACTTCCAAACCAATTCCAGACTCTTCTTTGTGAATTTACCTCCCCTTTCCCCTACCTGATTTTTTTTTGTGTTTGTTTGTTTGTTTGCTTGTGGTTTTTTGGTTTTGTTTTACCTTACCAGGAAAGGGAAGGGGAAGTAATCTCAATCTGTTACCATTTGAGCTTTTAAACTCCAGTTACAGCTCACACCATCGCACCATCTCAAGCTCACAGGGTACTGATATTTCTCTCTGAATGCCTGATGCTTTGAGCTTTAGAAGGCTGCAATGGGAGTGATTACTGGCTCCGATGGCCTGTCTGCTAAATTTGATTATGTGGAATACAGGTGATAGCTTGAAAGTACTGCCTTACCCACCGATTCCAGAATGAGCTTCTGTATCTTAGGAATGTGTCTTATCAATGACTAATGGATTTGCTGATGGATTTTGCATTATATAATTAAATATTTACTAATACATTAATGGTGAGAGCACTTATTGGCTTTGGTTTAATGTAATTTCTAGTTTAAAATATATGAGGGCAATTCAAAGTTTAGGTGTCTAACCAAAGATGTTCTTAATTTTCTACAAACATCCTTTACTGATACAGAACAAACCCCAGAGATGTGCCCAAAAGGCCATTTAAAGATTAAACTAAATTTCAATATCTTCTTTTTTGTCCCATCTATAACAATAAATGTAATCTTTTGAATCTTGAAATCTGTGGTTTCATTTCTATCTGATGGACAAATACAGAGGGAAAAAAACCCTCTCTATTTCTCTTTCCAGTGTTTAATCAAGAAGATACACTCAGATACATAAATCATAGATAATCATAAATAACAGTTAACAGTTTGGTAGGATTCATACAAACTCATAAATAAGCAGCATGTTATTTTGAAAGGTACTATGTGATGATGTTTCTCTTGGTGTATTTGGAGTCAGATGGAAGGCAGTGAAATATGACTGCAGCTAGAAAATTACTTCTTTCCTAAATTTAAGCATGTTGCATACCTACTGTCTAGCTTAGTTATTTCTTTTGGTGAGTGTGAATTTTGTATGTTGTATTAAGCTCTCTGCAGACTGTATAGAAGCTTAGGTGATAGATTTCACTTAGCAGCAAAAGTTAAATATGTAGTCCCTGTGTTAATTTTAAAATAAAGCCTAATAAAGCATTTTTAAAACTTCCTGTATGTATGAAACCTCTCATTTTTATCCTAAGAAATGCTGATGGTGAATAATGGAGTTCTGTAAACTAACTTTGGATTTAGAGCTATATTTATATGTCAGTTTGCCTTCCAAATACTGTTTCATCTCTCGTTTTTTGTTCCCTGCAGAATACAGAACAAATTAAGTAAGCAAGTTTGAAAACTGCCATTTATATTGCTATCATTAAATATTAACAATAAGTAGTTCAGAACTTTTTCATGTGTACACACTCTTCAGAAAGAGTTGTTACCTAGCAGGATACTAGATGTATTGATAGTATTAGAGTAAGAATACATGGAATAAGCAAGCACTGTATTATGGCATATATTCCTTTGAGTACAAATACAGAGGACTGAAGAGACTTGTGTACAAGAAGCTGTACATAGCTGATAACATACATGGAGCTGTCATCAAGATGTCAAGACCACACAAAAACTACTGGGTCCATGAATCAAACAGCTTCAAAATCAAGTAGACTGGATTGGTCAATGGTGTCCTCAGACTTAAATAGGTTGGTTTTTTTTTTTTCATTAAAATGCAAGAAACATCTAAGACTTCTCTTTGGCCTAGCTATACTGCCCTTGAGGCTGAGTTGCAATTTGCATAAAACATGCTGTAGAAAAAAAATAGGAGAACAAAGATAAAACTTGAACAGAGGAACAAAGTAGACTCTCTTCACTTGCAAGATTTGTTACCATGTCATGTCACCCAATTCTGCTGTATTTTTCCTAGTCCTTCTAAATTCTGTCCAATTTGGACAGAACATCTTAGTCTTGCTTACTTTGTCATCCTTGATCTTCATCTGACTTGCATTGAATCATTTATTTTGGCTTTACTTTAATTCTATTACCCTGTTTTGACAACATACTTACTTTTAAGGGAGCAGTCCATGCATTACCATTTTATTCTGCTATTGTATGAATAAACACGTAAAAATTATATATGCTTCTATTAATGCTGTAAAAGAAACTAACTTTCTTCCCAATAGTTATTTAGATGTCATATGTCAGCAAGTTACATTTTTATAGTAAAGAAATAGTATTTTATATACATAGAGTATGAACTGAGTATTTTAACTGATATTTTAAAATCACAGTCATTAAGTTTGTGTCTTAGATGGCTTTCATTTGTACATTCATTCAGCATTTCTAATAGTGACACCTTAAACAGCAGAGTGACACTGAAGTGAGGTCACTGATATACTTTTGGACAAATCTTAAAATATTGTTCCATAATGTGATGTTCTCTAGACCTTTAGTTTCCCATTAAGCTTTTTCCTTACAGTCCCTTTAATAATTTAGTGTAAAATGGCTTTCACTTTTGAAAAGCTGTCCTTGTTAGTGACAGAAAGTAAAGCAATATCTGACCTCAGATTGATAAATATGATCTAAAAATGCCAGACAAGGGGACTGTTTAATGTATTTCAACATTATTTAACTTGGAGAAGTTTTTAATTTTTGGTTTAGCCACAGTATTTTGGTGCCAAGTTTTCTGCAAATGTTCTCTCCAGAGGTTTAGGGTTCCCTGTAGCTTTGTGAGAAAACATCTAAAAGCAGTACAAATAAAGCACAGATAATTTTAAAATTAGAATTATTATAGAATGATTTGGGTTGGAAGGGACCTTAAAGGTCATATAGTACAACCCACTCTGCATTCACCAGGGTTATCTTCAACTAGATAAGGTTGATGACTTTGAGTACTTCCATAGATGGAGCACCAGCTACCTCTCTGGGCAACATGTTCCAGTGTTTCACCACTCACTGTCAAAAAACATTTTCTTTAAATCTAGTCTGAATTGCCCTGTTTTAGTTAAAAATCATTACCCTTTTCCTATCACAATGGACCCTGCTAAAAAGACTGTCTCCATCTTTCTCATGGGCTTCCCTTATATATTGAAGGGTCACAGTAAGTTCTACCCATAGACTTCTCCTCTCCAGGTTGAATAATTCCAATTCTCTCAACCTTTTACCATAACAGGGATTTTCTGATCATTTCTGTGGCAATCCTACAGAACCACTCTGACAGGATCATATTTTCCTTTGCTGAGGATTTGAAAAATTGACCACCAGTCACATACAATACAATACAACACAATACAATAAACAAGGTTGGAAGAGACCTTCAAGATCATCGCGTCCAACCTATCAACCAATCCAACCCACCCAAACAACTAGATCATGGCACCAAGCACCCCATCAAGTCTCCTCCTGAACACCTCCAGTGATGGTGACTCCACCACCTCCACAGGCAGATCATTCCAATGGGCAATCACTCTCTCTGTATAGAACTTCTTCCTAACATCCAGTCTAAACCTCCCCTGAAGCAGCCTGAGACTGTGTCCTCTTGTTCTGGTGCTGGCTGCCTGGGAGAAGAGACCAACCTCTGCCTGTCTACAACCTCCCTCCACATAGTTGTAGAGAGCAATAAGGTCACCCCTTAGTCTTTTTCTCCAGGCTAAGCAACCCCAGCTCACTCAGCCTCTCTTCATAGGGGCTTGTCTTCCAAACCCCTCACTAACCTTGTTGCCCTTCTCTTGACACGTTCCAGCAAGTAACATCCTTCCTAAACTGAGGGGCCCAGAACTGGACACAGGACTCAAGGTGTGGCCTAACCAGTGCAGTGTACAGGGGCAGAATGACCTCCCTGCTCCTGCTGGCCACACTCTTCCTGATGCAGGCCAGGATGCCATTGGCCCTCTTGGCTGCCTGGGCACACTGCAGGCTCATGTTTAGCCTACCATCTACCAGCACCCTCAGGTCCCTCTCTGCCTGGTTGCTCTCCAGCCACTCTGACCCCAGCCAGTGGAACTGCATGGGGTTGTGGCCAATGTGCAGAGCCCAGCACTTGGATGTGTTCAATCTCATGCCGTTGGATTCTGCCCATCTGTCCAGCATGTCAAGGTCCCTCTGCAAAGCCTCTCTACCCTCCAGCAGATCAACTCCTGCCCCCAGCTTGGTGTCGTCCGCAAATTTACTGATGATGGACTCAATCCCCTCATCCAGATCATCAATAAAGATGTTAAAGAGCATGGAGCCCAGCACTGATCCCTGGGGCACACCACTAGTGACTGGCCACCAGCTGGATGTGGCACCATTCACCACCACTCTCTGGGCTCGGCCCTCCAGCCAGTTCCTAACCCAATGCAGTGTGCTCCTGTCCAAGCCATGGGCTGCCAGCTTGGCCAGGAGTTTGGTGTGGGGGACAGTGTCAAAGGCCTTGCTGAGGTCCAGGTAGACGACATCCACAGGCCTCCCCACATCCACCAGGCGGGTCACCTGCTCATAGGAGATCAGGTTGGTCAGGCAGGACCTGCCCTTCCTAAATCCATGCTGGCTGGGCCTGATCCCTTGGCCATCCTGGAAGTGCTGTGTGATCGCACTCAAGATGACCTGTTCCATAATCTTGCCTGGCACTGAGGTCAGGCTGACAGGCCTATAATTCCCTGGCTCATCCAACCGGCCCTTCTTGTGGATGGGCACCACGTTGGCCAGCTTCCAGTCTTCTGGGACCTCTCCAGTGAGCCAGGACTGCTGAAAAATGATGGAGAGCGTCTTGGCCAGCTCATCTGCCAGCTCTCTCAGCACCCTAGGATGGATCCCATCCAGTCCCATGGACTTGTGGGGGTCCAAGCGGCTGAGAAGATCTCTAACAATCCCATACTGGAACAGAGGAGAACTATGCTGCTCCCTGGCTCCTTCTGCCAGCTCTTCAGGCCAGCTGTCTGGAAGACATTCTGTCCTTCTAGTATAAATTGAGGTAAAGAAGGTGTTAAGTACCTCTGCCTTTTCCTCATCCTTTGTTACAATGTTCCCCTCCGTGCCCACCAAGGAGTGGAGGTTGTCCTTGCCCTTCCTCTTGCTATTAATATATTTACAGAAGGACTTTTTGTTGTCCTTCACAGCAGAGGCCAGTCAGTGAGGCTAGTCCAGTGAGGTCTCACCAGAGGGGGCTAACAGGGCAGAGTCACCTCCCTCAACCTGCTGGCCATGCTTCTTTTGATGAAGCATGTTTGACTTTTAGACTGTCAGCCCATGTTGACAGCTCAGGTCCAGCTTTTCATCAACCAGTACCTCCAAGTCATTCTCCTAAGGGCTGCTCCCAATCCTGTCATCCTGTAGCCCATACTGATACTGAGGACTGCCCCAGCCCACACACAGAACCTTGCATTTGACTTTCATGAACCTTATGATGTTCACACAGGCTTACTTCTCAAACTTGCTTAGGTCCTTCTTGATTGCCTCCTGCCCTTCTGATGTGCTCAACCAAGCTACTCACCTTGGTGTCCCCTGACAATTTGTTAAAGGTATGCTTGACTCCCCTGTCTGATGATGAAAATATTTTACAGCACTGTTCCTAGTACAGACCCCTGAGGGACACCATTTGTCACCAGTCCCCATACAGACATTGACTCATTGACCATTGTCCTCTGGATGCAACCATCCAACCAGTTGCTTATCCACAGAACAGTCCACCTATCAAATCCATCTCTCTCCAATTTAGAGAGAAGGGTGTTTTGGAGGACCATGTCAAAAGCCTTATGGAAGTTCAGACAGATGACATCTATAGCTCCTCCCTCATTCACTGGTGTAGTCAATACATCACAGAAGACCACTATATTGGCCAGACAGGACTTATTCCTAACAAAGCCATGCCAGCTGTCATGATTACCATCACTATTTCCCAAGTGCCCATGGGGGCATCTGTTCCATGATCTTCCCAGGCACAGAGGTGAGGCTTTACATAGCTTAATAGATTTTTAAATTAAGTTATTAATTAAATAGATTTTAAAATGCAAAGACTAAGTAACACAAAATGTAAAGTATTATTACAGCACAATTAATGTTGAGGTGTATTTACTGACTAGACAAAACAAAACAAGATTTAAATTGCATTTTGTGGCCTGCAGGCAGTGAGATCTCAAGTTACTTGCTCAAGTTCATCCTTACCTACTCTATATTGTAGGGAACTGATGCTCATAGGATTCCCCCAAAGTTGCTAGTGTTGTGCTGGTTGATTGTAGGCTGAACATGAGCCTGCAGTGTGCCCAGGCAGCCAAGAGGGCCAATGGCATCCTAGCCTGCATCAGGAACAGTGTGGCCAGCAGGAGCAGGGAGGTCATTCTGCCCCCTGTACACTGCACTGGTTAGGCCACACCTTGAGTACTGTGTCCAGTTCTGGGCCCCTCAGTTTAGGAAAGATGTTGTCTTGCTGGAGCGTGTCCAGAGAAGGGCAAGAAAGTTGGTGAGGGGGTTTGGAAGACAAGCCCTATGAGGAGAGGCTGAGTGAGCTGGGGTTGCTCAGCCTGGAGAGGAGGAGACTCAGGGGTGACCTTATTGCTCTCTACAACTACGTGAAGGGAGGTTGTAGCCAGGCAGAGGTTGGTCTCTTCTCCCAGGCAGCCAGTACCAGAACAAGAGGACACAGTCTCAGGCTGCGCCAGGGCAGGTTTAGGCTGGATGTTAGGAAGAAGTTCTATACCGAGAGAGTGATTGCCCATTGGAATGGGCTGCCCGTGGAGTTGGTTGAGTCACCTTCATTGGAGGTGTTCAAGAAGAGGCTTGATGGGGTGCTTGGTGCCACGGTTTAGTTGTTTAGGTGGGTTGTATTGTATGTATTGTATTGTATTGTATTGTATTATTATTATAATGAAGTATCAGAAAATGGTTTAGTTTATTATTCACAAATAGTTTATTTGCATTCAAAATACTTCCCTGCAAAACAATTACCTATTGTAACATTTAAAAAATGAAATCTGTGTGTAATCAGAGCCTCTTCTTCCTTGTTAAGTATAACATAGAAGTCATAACAATATTTCTCTAGCTGTTCTAGGGTTAAGATTTCTGAAAATTAAAGATGCTCTGGTTAAAACCTTTGATCAGGCAGTGTGATCTTACATGATACCATAGTACCTTATGCAGTCTACTCTTTAGTATCTGCAGCCTAGAAGCAAATGTGCAGATCTTCTACACATAGACAGATTTTGATTCTGAGAACAGCCAATGATCAAATCTACTATTCATTTAAAAAACACCCTTCAAGATCTGCATGAAATTTTCATTATAATAATTTGTGAAGGTGTGTCTTTAATAAAGGCTTCTAAGATGTCTTCCCTTGGATTTATCTCTGAGGCTAGCTGAGTTTTAGGGAAAGCAGCCAAGCTTCAAAACATTTAAGTAGCACAGATTGTTTATGGAGCAGCAGATTTATTATATTATCTGCACACTATAGCTAAGTTCCTACAAAATGAGTAATAAATATTTAACTTCACTTTGACATATGGATTGTCTTGAAAAGAAGTTCTGAATTACAACACATTCACTTTACCAAAAAAACCCAACCAACCAAACAAAAAAGGTTAATTTTTAAATAAATGTAGCTAATTAGCATGATAAACCCCCATAGTTTCAAAATTAAGTATCTACCACCTTCTTCTGAAACTACTGTTGCAAAATATTCATGAAACACATTTTGACAGCTAGTTTAGCACTGGTATTGTGAATAGACATAAAATAGGAAGCTTAACCGTATGCAGGCTTTACAAACAATATAGATGTATAAATTTATAGATTATAGAATGACAGAATAGTTTGAGCTGGGTGAGACCTTAAAGATTATCTAGTTCCAGTCCACTTGCCATGGGCAGGGACACCTTCCACTAAACCAGGTTGTTCAGACTCCAGTCTGCCCTTGAACAATTCCAGGGGCAGGTCATCCATAACTTCCCTGGGCAAACATCATAAAAGGCCACCAGAATTTTCAGGTATGACTTGCCTTTGGTGAAGCCACATTGATTGCCATCAATCACCTCTTCTTCATTTTCCATAGGTCTTAGTAATACCTCCAGGAGGATTTCACTTGAGACTGACTGGCCTATAGGAACTTCACCAGACAACCATGATCTTTCAAATGGGATGGCTAGCAGCTGGATATTTCATGGAATCTGGGAGAGGATATATGCACAGAAACAGGGATATTCCATTGCACTTTTTCTGGCGGTGGGTCAACTGAGAGGTCGGGAGCCCAGCTGCAGTGCATGTACACCAATGCATGCAGCCTAGGCAATAAGCAAGAGGAGCTGGAGGTCCTAATCCACCAGGGCAGCTATGATATAGTTGCCATCTCAGAAACATGGTGGGACAACACGCACGATTGGAGTGCTACACTGGGGGGTTACAGGCTCTTTAGGAGGGATAGGAGAGGGAGAAGAGGAGGAGGGGTGGCTTTGTATATTAGGGAGACACTTTCTGCCTCAGAACTTGAGGTGGAAGATGAGGGAATTGAGAGCCTGTGGGTTAAAATCAGAGGGCAACCCAACAAATCTGACATCCTGGTTGGAGTCTGTTATAGACCACCCAACCAGGATGAGGAGATTGATGAATTATTCTATAAACAACTGGAGGCTGTCTGAAGATCATCAGATCTTGTCCTCGTGGGTGACTTCAATCTGCCAGATATCTGCTGGGAACTTAATTCAGCAGAGAGAAGGCAGTCCAGAAGATTCCTGGAGCGAATAGAGGACTGCTTCCTAATGCAACTGTTAAGCGAGCCTACCAGGGGACAGGCTCTGCTTGACCTGCTGCTCCCCAATAGGGAAGGGCTGGTGGGAGATGTGACCGTGGGAGGCTGCCTAGGGTGCAGTGACCACGAGACAGTGAAGTTTTCAATATGCAGGGAGATAGGGAGGAGTACCAACAGAACCTTCACCCTGGACTTCCGGAGGGCAAACTTCAGCCTCTTTAAGAAACTTATTTGTAAAGTTCCCTGGGTACCAACCCTCATGAACCGAGGGGTCCAGGAGGGTTGGACCTACTTCAAAAAGGAGCTCTTGAGGGCACAGGAACTGGCGGTCCCCATGTGTCGAAAGATGAGCCGGCGGGGAAGGCGACCGGCCTGGATGAGCAAGCAGCTCCTGGGGGAATTAAGGGAAAAAAAGAGGCTGTATCACCTTTGGAAGGGGGGGAAGGCTTCTCGAGGTAGGTTCAAGGAAGTGGTTAGATTATGTAGGAATAAAATTAGAGAGGCAAAGGCCCAGTTAGAACTGAAACTGGCCACCTCTGTGAAAGAAAATAAAAAGCAATTTTACAAATATATCAATGCTAAAAAGAAGGGCAAGAAGAACCTCCACTCCTTACTGGACCTGGAGGGGAACACGGTGACCGAAGATGAGGAAAAGGCTGAGGTCCTGAATGCCTTCTTTGCCTCCATGTTTAACAGCAAGGCAGGAGTCCAGGATGAGTGGCCTCCTGAGCTGGGTAATAGGGTCGGGGAGCAGTGTAGTGCCCCAGAAATCCATGAGGAATTAGTTCGGGACCTGCTGAGCCACTTGGACACCCACAAGTCCATGGGACCGGATGGGATCCATCCTAGGGTGCTGAGAGAGCTGGCAGATGAGCTGGGCAAGCCGCTCTCCATCATTTTCCTCCAGTCCTGGCTCACTGGAGAGGTCCCAGATGACTGGAAACTGGCCAATGTGATCCCCATCCACAAGAAGGGACGGATGGAGGAACCCGGAAACTACAGGCCAGTCAGCCTGACCTCAGTGCCAGGGAAAGTGATGGAACAGATTATCCTGGAGGCAATAACTGCGCACCTGAAGGATGGCCAAGGGCTCAGGTCCAGCCAACATGGATTTAGGAAGGGCAGGTCCTGCCTCTCCAACCTGATCTCCTTCTATGATCAGGTGACCCGTCTGGTGGACGTGGGGAGGCCTGTGGATGTAGTCTATCTGGACTTCAGCAAGGCCTTTGACACTGTCCCCCACAGTAAACTGCTGGCTAAATGTCAGCTCGTGGTTTGGACCGCAACACTCTGTGCTGGGTTAGGAACTGGCTGGAGGACCGAGCCCAGAGAGTGGTGGTGAATGGTGCTGCGTCCGGCTGGCGGCCAGTCACCAGCGGCGTCCCCCAGGGATCGGTGCTGGGCCCCATCCTCTTTAACATCTTCATTGATGATATGGATGAGGGGGTTGAGTCAGTCATCAGCAAGTTTGCAGATGACACCAAGTTGGGAACAGATGTTAGTCAGTTAGAGGGTGGAAAGGCTCTGCAGAGGGACCTCGACCGACTGGACAGATGGGCAGAGTCCATGGGATGGCATTTAATAAGTCCAAGTGCCGGTGCTGCACTTTGGCCACGGCAACCCCATGCAGAGCTACAGGCTGGGGTCAGAGTGGCTGGAGAGCTGCCAAACAGAGAGGGACCTGGGGGTGCTGATTGACACCCACTTAAACATGAGCCAACAGTGTGCCCAGGTGGCCAAGAAGGCCAATGGCATCCTGGCCTGTATTGGGAATAGTGTGGCCAGCAGGAGCAGGGAGGTCATTCTGCCCCTGTACTCTGCATTGGTTAGGCCACACCTTGAGTCCTGTGTCCAGTTCTGGGCCCCTCAGTTTAAGAAGGACATCGAGATACTTGAACGTGTCCAGAATAGGGCAACAAGGCTGGTGAGAGGCCTTGAGCACAAGCCCTATGAGGAGAGGCTGAGGGAGCTGGGATTGTTTAGCCTGGAGAAGAGAAGGATCAGAGGTGACCTCATTGCCCTCTACAACTACCTGAAAGGTGGTTGTAGACAGGAGGGGGTTGGTCTCTTCTCCCAGGCAACCAGCACCAGAACAAGGGGACACAGTCTCAAGCTGTGCCAGGGGAGGTTTAGACTCGAGGTGAGGAGGAAGTTCTTCACTGAGCGAGTCATTCGTCATTGGAATGGGCTGCCCAGGGAGGTGGTGGAGTCGCCGTCCCTGGAGGTGTTCAAGGGGAGATTGGACGTGGCACTTGGTGCCATGGTCTAGTTGTGAGGTCTGTTGGGACAGGTTGGACTTGATGATCCTTGGGGTCTCTTCCAACCTTGGTTATACTGTGATACTGTGATACTGTGATACTGTGATCTGCTTTATCCTAGGTCTTTCAGCCTACTTATTCCATCTTTCTATTCTGTAACATCCCAATTTTCCAAATAGGAATAATTACTTTTACATAGTTTAGTTATATACCTTATTAGTTTAATACCTTTAAGTAACAATTTGACATAGTGAAGTGCTAGAAATGTACTACTTTTTACTCCTCAGATACACTTTCTAAAACAGAACTTTACTAATAACATTCAGAAACATTATTTCAATAAACATTCTTATCACAAAAGTTATTATTGTTTTAATTGAAAAAAAAAATTACATTGCCCACCCCAGGGGACATGAAAAAGGCCTACACACTTAAGTCTGTCTTGAATAAGTAATATACAGTCACATATTACAAACTTTAGTCTCTTTTAAATGGACAAGTTATTTTTTTTCCCTTATGTGAAAGACAGTTATATCCAGTAGTGTGTGTGGATACCATAACTCTTTTCTTTCATATGTGTTGCGGTTTAAGCTTTCCCAGAGTCCAAAAGCCCAAATGGAACAGATTTGGATTGCTTTCCCTCTCCCTTTATTCCCAGTAGAGGAATGCAAATTAGGCAGAAGAAAAGAGAAGTAAAATCATGAAAGAAACAGTTTGAATTGATTTGGAGGTAAAGGTTAAGTTTAACAAAACATAAAAGGCATTTGAGTAAAAGGAAAGTTACAAAGGTATAAGGAAAAACGGGGAAAAGGGTAAATAAAAAATATATACATAACCAGGCAGAGGATTCTCTAGATGTAATATGGATTCTCTTTAGATTCAGTCCTTGGGAGTTTGGATGCAGCATGGAGCAGGTCCCACCATATGCTTGCACTAACAGCAGGACCAGCCTCTCGGCTGGCAAGGAGCAGGAGCAAGAGAGAGAGCACAGGAAATGGCTCCCCTTAAACAGGCTTGGTGGACAGGAAAGGAGAGTGGAATGGACTTTGACCCAGGGATCCCTCCCTCTGGGAGGAGGGACCAAGTTCCTCTGCCCACCTGGGTCAGGTTTCTTTGTCCACCTGGGCACTTGGTTCTTTTCAGCCTACCCCCTCCAGGGCTGGGTGTAACCTGACACAAAATGCTACCATTTCACCTTTCAGAAACTTCCTTCTTAAAAGTCAAACATTGCTGGAGAAATATACCTATTTGTGATTAAAAATATACTTTACCACTACATTCTTGGTTACTCAGTGCCTGCTGGCATTTAGTAGAATTGAATGTCCAACAGTATCTTTTTAAAGGGCTATTGTTACTGAAATGACAGTCTGCAGAATGCTCATTAATGACCAGGGAACACCTGGTATATTCTCTGTTACTGTGTTGGTAATTGTCATATTTAAACCCTAAGATGGAAAAGTCCACAAGTATCTGTAGAAGTCCTTCGGTCTGATTACTTGCTGGAAAAAAAATTAACATAGATGTTATATGGATATGAGTAGAGATAAGCTAGTTTCAGCAGAAGTCCTAAAAAAAGATTGTTGCTATCTACTTTTCAGAATAGGCTGGGTTTTCTGGTGCTACATTTGTTTCTTTAAAATAAATGAATTTGTTTCAGAGTGTTTAGATTAGAATTTTGAAATTATCCAGAAGAAATACTTTCATTTGAAGTTTATAGATACAACAGTGTGTGACCTAATTTATGGCCTGCTCTTTTAACAATATGCTGTCTAGACTTAACAATGTTCATATAAGGCTGATTTAAATAAACAAGTTGAGGTTTGCAACTTAAAAATCTTTATTAAAACTAACAACTTGAAGATATCCAACTGTCTTTATTAGAATATTTCCATCATGTTGTTATGAATTCACAATGTTCTGGCTTAAAAAACCCCCCAAACTTCACAAATATATGTATCATCCACAAACAAAAATAATGTAAAATCATGGAACTAATTTCACTGCTGTCAGTCTTCTGTTATCCAAGATTCACAGTTAGCTTTACTTGCTTTAGCTGAGGAAATTTACAATACAGGTCATTGTAATGGTGAAAGCGTATTTACAGTCACTGTACATTTCATTAGCAACAGTGTGCATAATTAGCCACCAGTCTCACAAGGACACGAGGACACAGAATGGTAGCACTGTTCATAGGTAAATTCACATGACTGCTGGACAACAGCTTGCATTTCATTAAAGGAAAATTAATGAGTTGTTTTGAAAGATAGTGAGTAATATATGCCAACAAATGTTGTTAGGATTCATACCCAGTGCTGAGTGAAAACTAAAGCTGATTTACTAAAATGGATTTAAAAGATAGAGTTGACTCTGGATTTCTTCATGTATTAGCCTGCAGTTTCTGATCAACTCACTCTCTAAATTTTATTTTCTTGCCATTCCTCACTGTGAGAAAAGGAGTACAAAAAAATGAACTTCCAAAGCATTCCTCATAATTCTAATATCTTACAACCTTTTAGTCCTACCTTCTAGCTCCTAGTTGACAAAACATATAATTGTAGGGTAAAGCTCAAACAACCCTTTTCTGTGATGTGGTATGACTAAAAAGTATTTCCTTTCACTGATATCTTTTCCATAGTAATGGCAACATCAACAGTCAGCAAGATACTTTATTTTTGTGGCATGGATGAATGCTGTTCTATCCTCATTGCTATTATTCAATGTGATTAATGCCCGTTCCAGACTGCAAGAAAAGGTTTCTTTACACTCTATGTGCTCTAGTATAGAGTGGTTATTTTAATTGTGTGTTTTTCTTTTGCAAGGTGCTTTGCTATCTGCTGCCTCCTGAAAAATAATATTCTTCTTATGTTTTAACTAGTTCTGTGTAATAGTAGGGTATTTTACCAAAAAAAAAAAAAAAAAAAAGAAAGAATATGATTGGGTTAAATGTCTTATATGAACTACATCTGGGACTCTTTTCTTTTTTTAATCATTATTTTTAACCAGGCCATTTCATTCAGTCATTTCATTTGGATTTTAAAAGAAAAGGCAAATTGTGTGATATATCCACAAACTCAGAATTAGTATACCATTAATTTGAAGTAGCAAAAAGCATTCAGAAATAAAGAAACTCCCATAAAAAGTAAGTTTCCCATACAGCACTGTCTATGAATGGCTAAAAAATGCGAGAGTTAACTAGACTGAAAACAATGGGACTTTTTTAATTTTATTTTTAAAAGCCAATGTGGCTTAATAATACTCTTTGGTGCCTTTTTTTTTTTTTTCCCAAATAAGATGATACCTATATATTTTGAGTACTGCAACATACTGCATAGATTTATAAAAATAAACACAAGGAACCGATGTCCCTATGACTAATTGTTAACAAATTCTGACATATGGATGAGGAACTAAGTAATTTTTATTGTTCTCATCCCTTACAATCACTGGTGAGTGCCTGCATAAACTGATTTTCTCTTTCATAGTCCAAATGAGTTTGTTCCTGTGAGAGACTAAAGCTTGTCTCTCCGGGTGACAAAGATAAAATCACTTGCTGCTTGCCCAGAAAATAGCTGATGTGCGTTGGGCAGAGCCACTGGAAGGACTCTTGGAAGGTGCAAAGATAACATTGCTCAGAGGACTGCAGCTGGCCTACAACAATGGCCCAAGGGCCCAGCCATCACGCCTTCAGGACAGGACCATTTCCAGCTATCAGATACTCCAGGGAGGGAGGATGGTGAGACAATGGATTCACCACCTGTTTCCTGATGTGTAATGAGTGTGTGGGTAGGTAGATGGAGAAGGGGGAGGCCTCTACCTCCATCCAGACCCTGCCCAAACTCACCTGAGTACACAGAAGGATTTCCTGGGGAACAACACCTGGACACTTGCCTAAGGACTAAAAAACTGTATAAAAGACTGGAGCAACTACTGGCTTAGAGGAAGAAAATTGGAGAAGAAAAATGCAGAAGAAAGAAGACGGCACCACACGCTGGAAACATCATGGGGCCAACACAATGGATCTTGGACTCTGAAAACCCTCTCTCCGTGCCCTAAGTTCTGCCTGCTGCAACTCATGAAGCTGAAGAAGCTGCTCAGAGGACCACATCCCTTCTATAGCCAAAGCCTCAGCACCTTTACTCTACAGACCTGACATCTCCTGCAGCACTGTTTCTCTACAGACCCAACATCTCCTGCAGCACCTTTCCTCCACAGACTCAAACTGTCTTGGGGTGTGAGGGGTGTGGTAATATAATTCCTTTCCTTTTCTCTCTTCTCTCTCTATTTTCTCTCTCTCCCCTTATAATCCATCCACCTTATTTATGTAATAAATAGTCTAGCTGTTGATATTTTGGCCTCCTTTGTGCCAACACGGGAATATTCAAAACAACTGAGTCTCTTTCCCTCTCCAGACCGAGACAGTTCCTCAGACCATTAACTATGTTTTCTCTTACAACACAGTACTGTTCAATGTAAAATCTGATGAAAGACTATCTTGAAATCCATTTTATCTTCTTAGGTCTCAACATTGCACCCAACACACACACACATCTGAACTGTTTTCATTTACTAACATAAAAAGGTTGATAGACTTTTCTCTATTCCTGCCTGCTTTCTTCCATTCTATTCAAGCACAACATAAGCACAAGATATAAAGATAGGAAACAGTCACCTAACTAACCTCTAACCTGCTTAATATCTAAAGTTAATCTTTCACCATTGTGCAGAGTAATCCCTAAACAGTTCTAAAATGCTGTATCGAACTCACTGCAGCTTTGAAAAAGAAGGAGCATCCAAAGTCACTTGTATGGATAAAATTTATGTAATTATGACTTAAGCAATTATTCCTTTCAAATGTTCTGAAGGTCTGATGCTTAAGTCAGAATCAGTTATTCTGTATAGAGTTATATTATAAATCAGATTTATCTCTGCACTGACCTAACCACTGACTATTTATAGGCCATTTATAAAAAAAGCTATTTATTGATAATGCGTTTGAGGTGGGGTAAGAGCAGGTTATAGCAAAGTAATCCTTCAACTACATCAACAATATACCTTTTTCAAACTTTTAATAGAATTCTGTCTGTCATTATGACAGAGTACTGATGTAGTGGTTAAAGCAATAAGATGAAATACAAGTATCAGAAGCTAAATAGGCTTATATTTACCAAGCAGGTCTAAGTGCTTTGATATTTAAACTTTCAGAATTAGAACTGTCAGTTGTATTAATCATTTTGGAAGCATGTGGTGCCGCCACAAAGCTTTCAAAATTAATTCCTTTTACAAAAGCCTGATTTTTGTATTTAACAATGCATTGGTGATTGTTTTGATAAATTCAAAGGCGCTTTTTTTTATTATTCCAAACACAGAAATAGGAGGGTTTAGAACATATAACATAAAAGCAACATCAATCAAAAAAAGCTGACTTTAGAAGTCATTATCCATCATCTTTGTCTCAGCTCTCATGTGTACCAGATATCATTGTTCATATTTTATACTCTGCTGATCATTTATTTGCATCATAGTAGTAAACATAACAGTCTAAATATGCAGGAAAAAGCAGTCCCTTTCTTATGTGCTCTTAAAAAACAAATATGCCACACAAGCAAGGACAATGACAATAGCAACAAAAAAAGACAATGAAGTCAGTAAATATATTAGTTACCAAGATCAAATGTTGGTATGGTTAGTTAGCTTCACTGAACGCCTAGTTTTCTTCTATACAGGGTATGTTAGAATACAATAGAATAGAATAGACCAGGTTGGAAGAGACCTTCAAGATCATCACGTCCAACCCATCATCCAACACCACCCAGTCAACTAAACCATGCAACCAAGCACCCTATCAAGTCTCCTCCTGAACACCTCCAGTGATGGTGACTCCACCACCTCCACGGGGCAGCCCATTCCAATGGGCAATCACTCCCTCTGTGTAGAACTTCCTCCTAACCTCAAGCCTTAAACCTGCCCTGGTGCAGCTTGAGATTGTGTCCTCTTGTTCTGGTGCTGGTTGCCTGGGAGAAGAGACCAACCTCTGCCTGTCTACTACGTCCCTTCAGGTAGTTGTAGAGAGCAATAAGGTCACCCCTGAGTCTCTTCTTCTCCAGGCTAAGCAAACCCAGCTCCCTCAGTCTCTTCTCATAGGGCATGTGCTCCAAGCCTCTCACCAGCCTTGTTGTCCTTCTCTGGACACATTCCAGCAAGTCAACATCCCTCCTAAACTGAGGGGCCCAGAACTGGACACAGTACTCAAGGTGCGGCCTAACCACTGCAGTGTACAGGGGGCAGAATGACCTCCCTGCTCCTGCTGGCCACACTGTTCCTGATACACGCCAGGATGCCATTGGCCCTCTTGGCTGCCTGGGCACACTGCAGGCTCATGTTTGGCCTACCATTGACCAGCACCTTTAGGTCCCTCTCTGCCTGGCCTCTCTCCAGCCACTCTGACCCCAGCCTGTAGCACTGCCTGGGGTTGTTGTGGCCAATGTGCAGAACCCGGCACTTGGATGTGTTCAATCTCATGCCGTTGGATTCTGCCCATCTGTCCAGCCTGTCAAGGTCCCTCTGCAAAGCCTCTCTACCCTCCCGCAGATCAACTCCTCCCCCCAGCTTGGTGTCATCCGCAAATTAACTGATGATGGACTCAATGCACTCATCCAGATCATCAATAAAGATGTTGAAGAGCATGGGGCCCAGCACTGTTCTCATTCAGTTCTTTTGTTGATTGTTAAATAATTGGAGCCCAAGGATGATATTTCATGAGCAGATGACAAACTCATCTCAAAGTATGTCCTAATAATCTGATTTCTGCATGAACTTTAGAATGAAGTTTTTAATATTTCTTTGTTATAACCCCCTTTTCTGTTACTAATCATTTTTGCAAGGCTGTTCCTTTTCTGTATGTGGTGGGTTGAATTCCCCCCCCCAGGATTAACTTCATCAGACCAACTCAGTTAGAAGCAAACAAAGCTGTATTTACAAGCAAGAACTGCAGTCTACAATTGAATGAAATGAATATGTACAAAATATACAGTATTTGCAATATTACACAGATATTTACAAATAGCAAACAACATGAAACACCTCCTGGTCAGAAACCAGGGAAGCCTACCACTCTGTCCCAAGAGAGAAAAGGAGCTGAGAGAAAGCAGTGGGTTTAGACTTAAATAACAATGAAGCCAAGGCCAGCCAACAAGCAAGTTAATTTCTTCTGAATGAAGAAAAAGCAGCAGAGATCAGGAAAGAAGAGAGAATTGTTTAGCTACCACCCATCTTTTTCTAGACATTTATCCAATGAATTTGTTTAGAATCATCCTTTTTACACCCCATAGTGATTTATTTATATTTTTCTACTTTTCTGCTCAAAATCTGTAACTAAATTTTAAAGGCGTAGCCTAAAACCACTACAATCCACCCCCTTCTAAACAGTTCCATTAGCTGTTAATACTATCCTTATAATCTAAAATGTTATCTACAATAATGAGTAAATGAAGTTCATAGTCCATTCTTGATATATCAGATATAGATGATTTAGAAGTCCAAGAACCAGGGAATAAGAAAACAGAAAACAGTTTGTTTCTCCACAGATGAGGCGAAGAGAAGGAACAGGAACTCTCAGGTGACTCAGGTCTCTCAGGATTCTTAGGATTTGTGCATCGTAGATTCCTCATGGATTCTTCCTTTGGGTAAAATGTTGAATGTGTACAAGACTCTGAATTCAAACTCACTCAGCTATAGTTAGATTTCTTTCTGGAATACACTGCATTTCACCATTCTTTTGCATTACCCAGTAAGTGTGACCAGGACCTTCAGCACAAACCAACCCTCAGACAGGTTTAACCTCTCCTGAAGGAGAAAATATCCAAATAGGTTTGCCCAACAGATTCTTTTCTCTAACAACAGGAACTCTATCACCTTTTACCTTTTGTAGCAAATCTGAGTATGCAGGTCCAGCTCAATTTACTGAAACTTTACTATTTACCAGCCAGGTTGCTTGTACTAGATGTTTCTCCCAGTTTTTGAAGATCCACTACCCATGGCTTTGAGAGTGGTCTTTAGCAAACCGTTGTAGTGTTCAATCTTCCCTGCAGCTGGTGCTTAGTAGGGAATGTGGAATATCCACTCAATTCCATGGTCTTTGGGCCAGTTTTTCACAAGATTGCTTTTGAAATGAGTTCCATTGTCTGACTAAATTCTCTCTGGAGTTCCATGTCTCCACAGGATTTGGCTCACCAGACCAAGAATGGTGTTGTGTGCAGTTGCATGTGGAACTGGATAAGTTTCCAACAATCCAGTGTACATCTTTACCATGGTAAGCACATATTGCTTACCAGATTGAGAATGAGGTAGAAATAAACAATTGCTACACTGGTATGTAGCAATTCTGAAACAAATTAGTTTAGAATAGGATTCTCAGGAGTATTCTGTACCCTCAGAGTACCCATAAGATATTGAAAACTGACAGGTTTTTTCTGGTTTACTCATTAACATTCTAAACAAATCATTGATTACTTATTTAAATGAAGATACAGAAAAATTAAGGTAAGTAAAATAAAATATTATCATAAAATTAATATATGCTTAACCAACATTTGTTCTTGAAAAAGTGATAAAACAAGATGTTTCAGGAACATATCTTCTTTCCTGGCCCCTGAAGTTTGTATTAGTAACCTAACCTAAACTTAATCAACAGTTACTATTCAGATTTTAAGGTAAGCACATGTACTTACATGGTATAGGTATTTCATAAAGTGACTGAAATAACTTCCTGTACACAGAAGTGGACCAACAGATACTATGATAATACGACTAAAATAACAAATACTGGTGTAGCAGTTTAGGCCAGTTGCCCCCTGCTGTGTCCACATGAAACACCTTCTGTGTCCCGAAGGAGTCCAGCCCAGTGGGTGGACACAGGAAGCCAGGTATTTCATCCCATAATGCCCTGCTCCCCTATAAGACATAACCGGGGGTCCTGGTACTTCCTCTTTTCTTCCCTCACCACCACCTGGTTATTGGGGAGAGGTGTCTTCTGGCCTTCTGGGCCTGCTTAGGCCCAAGATGGGGGGAAGGGTAGTCTCAGCCCTGGCCAGCTGAGATTAGCCTAGCAGTGGAGGGGCGGGGGGGGGGGGGGGGGGGGGAAGAAAGAGCCCTGGGGGTTTTGGGTGTACCCTCAGGTGCGGATGGGATGTTTCTGGGTGTGCTTTGGGATTTCTTTTGTCACTGCTTCTGGTTCTCTGTAAATATCCACTGCTTTCCACTTAAACTTTCCGCCACTCTTTCACAATCAATTTGTTTGAGTTTCAGTTTTGCCCGTGGTGGGGAGGGTGTCAGCCTCAACCCATCACAACTGGACAGACAAATTTTTCAGCTCTCTGCAAGGCCAGGCACCATCACTGCTGTAATGATTTTTGTATTAGAAGAGAGGCTAGAAAATTACCAACAGCAGTTTTCCTTCTATAGTTTGCTGTACGATCTTTGAACACAGAATTTCTGTAATTTGGGTTGACTTTTATCAAACTATTCACTGTATTTGCAGTGTTGTATTCATGTTTGCCCTTATATTTTTCCTCCTGTGTGTGTCCCTTCCTTCTTCTTCTAGATTATATGATGACAACATAAGATACAGATCATCCCTTTTATCACTTGCAGCCAGCTGTCCGGACTGTAACCCCCTCTCATCTTCTTGTGCATCCTCAGCCTACTCACTGGTGAGGTGATGTGAAAAACAGAAAAGATCTTGACCCTGTACAAGCACTGCTCAACATGCTTATACATCCCTGTGTTAGCAACAATTTTCAGAACAAACATAGCCCCATACAAGATACTGTGAAGAAAATTATCTATACCAGCCAAAACCAGCACACCATTGCATGTTAAGTTCATGTGAAACTCATTGTTTCAAATACCCGGGTTCTGCACATTGGCCACAATAACCCCATGCAGTGCTACAGGCTGGCGTCAGAGTGGTTGGAGAGCGGCCAGGCAGAGAGGGACCTGGGGGTGCTGCTTGATTGTAGGTTGAACATGAGCCTGCAGTGTGCCCAGGCAGCCAAGAAGGCCAATGGCATCCTGGCCTGCATCAGAAACAGTGTGGCCAGCAGGAGCAGGGAGGTCATTCTGCCCCTGTACACTGCACTGGTTAGGCCGCACCTTGAGTCCTGTGTCCAGTTCTGGGCCCCTCAGTTTAGGAAGGATGTTGACTTGCTGGAACGTGTCCAGAGAAGGGCAACAAAGTTGGTGAGGGGTTTGGAAGACAAGCCCTATCAGGAGAGGCTGAGGGAGCTGGGGTTGCTTAGCCTGGAGAAGAGGAGACTGAGGGGTGACCTTATTGCTCTCTACAACTACCTGAAGGGAGGTTGTAGCCAGGCGGAGGTTGGTCTCTTCTCCCAGGCAGCCAGTACCAGAACAAGAGGACACAGTCTCAGGCTGCACCAGGGCAGGTTTAGACTGGAAGTTAGGAAGAAGTTCTATACTGAGAGAGTGATTGCCCACTGGAATCAGCTGCCTATGGAAGTGGTGGAGTCACCTTCATTGGAGGTGTTCAAGAAGAGGCTTGATGGGGTGCTTGGTGCCAGGTTTAGTTTTTTAGTTGTTTAGGTGGGTTGTATTGTACTGTATTGTACTGTATTGTACTCTTTTGTACTGTATTGTACTGTATGGTACTGTATTGTATTTTAGGTGGGTTGGATTGGTTGATGGGTTGGACGTGATGATCTTGAAGGTCTCTTCCAACCTGTTGTATTGTATTGTATTGTATCTCTGCAGAAGCAGAGCATGTTCTCTTACTCTGTATGCTTCCAATAATCAGTCTCACTGAGACTTACAGACAGTTTTGTATACAGGGAAGTTCTAAAGGAACACTGATGACTACATTGCAAGCAAGTTTGCAGATGATGTGATGAAGAGGTTATTAAATTTATTAATATGAAATATGAATTATTAAAACCTTTCAGAGGTCTTTTCCTGGAGCTTTCTTTTCAGGATGCTGCAGGATTTAGCCTTATTGGCATCTGTGGCAGCTTGGCTTTTCCACAGTTTGCAGTAATGTTGTGGGCTAGACTCACATCCAGAATCTGAGTATGATGTGGTGCTCCACATGTCTCTGGGATCACAATAAGCTCTCTTGATGGGATGCCATGCAAGCTGTTGTCAAGTTGGCTTGGCTACCTTATGCAGGAGCTTCTATTTCCCTGTTTGTCTCTCAGTATGCCATGCTGTGGGAAGTTTGGTCCTCTGCTGGCTTGGGAGTCATCTAGCAATGCTAAGTTGAATCTCACCTTCTTCTTGGGGATTCGTTGCTGATTGAAGCTGGTGGCTTCATTGTGATCACCCGGTGGTGTGGATCCTGGCTTGGCTTGCTGCACTGGTGCTATAGCTGCTGACCTGTCTGGTGTGGGTGAGCTAACATTGCTCATGTGCTGATGCTGGGCAGCTGCTGAATCAGTCAGCTGGGTTCTGCTTGTCAGCTGGAACAGGCAAAATAGGAGTCTGGCTCTCATGGATCATGTGTCCTGGCTACTTCATATGTAGCATGTGATTGCCATTGAGCCTTGAAGGCAGACATGGTCTCTTTTATGTGCAGCTCAAATAAATCGTGGAGTTTCTGGCTTTATGCCTCTGACTTTGTCAGTTCCCTTTCCAATTGGGAAACCTTTTGGTCAAAAATTTTATTTCCTCCTGCATCTGTATGATACAAGATGCCATCTGGACAGCATGTTTGCTGCTGGGTTCACTTAGCTTTGCAAAAATGCCGTCTATATTTTTACAATTTAATTTTGCCCACTCCAAGTCTGGGGCTGTAATTTTGTATCCCAAGTTACGGAAGTATTTTGCAGCTGTGCACCCTGCTCGCTGCGCCATTACTGTGATGAAGATGTTATTAAATTTATGAATACAAAATATGAATTATGAAAATATTATTGTTATTAATTACCAAAATTATTAATAACCAATTACTCACTAACTTATATACATGTTCTAGTGCACATTAGTGAAATACATTCCATAAGTGGCTTAGTATTATAATTAGAACTTAATTGAACTATCTACAAAACTATTTCTATATTTATATAACAAAGGGTGCAATTCTGCCGCTTGGCCACTAGATGGCGACTCGGCGGGATGCAGGTGGCTTCTGGCTATATACAGCGCTATCACAATATTTCTATGCATCAGAGATTACTCTGCTAGACGCAGATACTTTGAACTGAGTACTAGTGGATGGAAAGCACGTGGAAGATACTCTGTAGCTGTTGTTTGTAGCAAGGTGGAGGTCTGGCAGACTATTGTCACTGGACTGGTTCCTAGTCAATCTGGACTGCAGCATTGAGTAGCTGTCTCCTCTCTCCGCAGCAGTGGAGAGGGAATAATGGAACCTAGGCTTAGCCCATAAGCACAATTCCCCTCAGGACTCAGCTGATTCCCTCCAGACAATAGGGATTGGTCCTGCTTGGGATCGGCACATGGGGTGGGCCCTCGGAGTTGGCTTGCACATCAGGGTGGGGCGATGGTTGCCGATAGGTGGGCTCGGAGGTTTCCAATCGGACACGACAGCAGGCAGGGCTGCAGGGTCAGCCCGACTATGACAATTCTTGGGGCTGACGTAAACAGCCTTGGGGAGAGAATGCGGCTGTGTCGATCAGCAGCTTCTCATCTACTTGGCTTAAAGGAATAGTGGGACTCTCAGAGTGGTCCCGGGTTTGGTGCACTATAGGCACTATAGGTGCTTTAATCTTCCCTGAGGTTTACAGGGCTCAGAGTGGCACAGATGGCAGCTCCTCTCCCTCAATGGCGGGGACTAGGCATATGTAGACTCGGTTTTGATCAAGTCCCTTCTCCCCAGCAACTGGGCAGATCTTACCCTCGGGGGTTGGTCCAGTCCTATGGTGGCACAGTGGGCTCTCCCGGTTGGTACAACTGGCTGTGGTGACGCTGGGCTTCTCAGGCTCAGCGAAGGTCCTCACTCTAGAGATGATCCTCATGATTGCTTCTCACAATACAGAGGCTTTCAGTATGCATGCATGTATGATAGAAGCTAACAACAATGAGCTCAATGGCAGAGACTACGGCTCAAGAGTTGTTCTCTCGAGCAAGTAGAGAGACAAACTGAAAGAGGGGGCAATCTGTTTACCAACTGGGGTGATACTTAGAGAGTCCTCGAGGCTGGGTTTGACCATTGGGCACTCTTGCAAACGATTGGCTTCAGCCTATAGAAAGCGTGAAGCTAGAATTATGCCCATACTTGGTATTTGTATGAGCACTGCATGAGCTGAGTGCGTGCTGGCCTGGCTAATGCCTTGGCTTTTGTCTTCCTCCTGAAGGAGGGGAAACCTGTCCACATGCTGGGACAAGATTCAATATCTGGGCATAATGTGCCTTCACCACAGTCAATTTTTAAATTTTCTTTCTTCATTGAGGCTTTTAGGTACTGATAGGTTCAATGAAGACAAAATGTAGAACAGTCTGCAGGAGTCCTGACTGGATTGTCGTACCACTAGGTACAAGGTCTTTGTGTTGTCCATTGCTCCCTCAAAAGTCTACAAAGTAGCTAAGTCCAGAAAATGGGTGGTGAAACAAAATATCTGTTTATTCGGAACCCTTTTGTTTTGTAGGATTAAATTGCTAATGGGTTAATTCTTTGCTTAATGTTTGACAATACTGCTGAATATGAAGAGGCCTGAAGTCATGTTGTACAATACTGGAGACGATTTAAGTGATACCTTACTCTGCACATTAAACATGCAAAAGAAATATGAATGTTTCATTTTATGATGTAGCAAATGTGCATAAGTAACATGTCCCTCCCATGTAAAACCGAAACCATATGAATAATTTACTTCTGAAAAGAGATGTTGTCTATTAGATATTAGTGAATGAGTGTTTGAAAAGAAACGGAATGTATTAGAATAGAATAGGATAGGATAGGATAGGATAGAATAGAATAGAATAGAATAGAATAGAATAGAATAGAATAGAATAGAATAGAATAGAATAGAATAGAATAGACCAGGTTGGAAATAGTAATCATACTTAAAAACACGGGAAAATTACTTCTGTTAGACTGTAAGTGGTGATTTTATATGGCTTCTTTAGTAAAGGCCAGGATGTGACCTGCTGTCATCTTCAACTCAGAAGAGTAAAAGCACTGAATGTGAAGCTGGCAAGAGGAGATCAGATGTAAGAATAAGGGGGAAACAGTGGATAAATTATATGGATCAGAATTTAAAAACAAAGCAGCAGTATGATGAAATTCAAATAATGACAGATCTCATTTACACCAAAGATCCAACAAAGTATCCCACCAAATATATTTTTCCCCTGTTTGTATTATCAACAAGCATTCAGAAGACAACTGAGGCCAGATTTTGGAGCAACATGGGTCTGCTTTTCTCCTCCAGATGTTACGGATAGGATGTCCGTATACCTTTAGTTGTGGTTCCTGTTTCCATGTTCATTTACTGTTCCATTTGAAGGGTGGAACATTGTGTCTAGTTCTGGGCCCCTCAGTTCAACATGGACATGGAACTGCTGGAAAGAATCCAGTGCAGAGCCACAGAGATAATTAAGGGAGTGGAACATCTCCCTTATGGGAAAATGCTGAGGGAGCTGGGGCTCTTAGCTTGGAGAAAAGGAGACTGAGAGGTTACCTCATTAATATTCATAAATATGTGAAGGATGAGTGTCAGGAGGACAGAAACAGAGTCTTCTCAGAGGTGTCCAGAGATAGGACTTGGGGTAATGGGTACAAGATAGAGTATAGGAGGTTCTCTGTGAACATAAAGAAAAACTTCACTGTTAGAGTGATGAAACACTGGGACAGGCTGTTGAAGATGTTGTGGAGTGTCCTTCTCTGCAGACATTTGAAACCCTGGACTCATTCCTGTGTGACCTGCTTCAGGTCATCCTGCTCTGGCAGGTGACTAGATGATCTTTTGAGGTCCCTTCCAATCCCTAACATTCCATGGCCATTCACTGCAAGGCTCCTACTAAGAAATTATTTTTCATGAATCCAGGTTTTGACTGATACTTCCTGTCTGATTGTTCACAAAGTCCTGTCTTCTGCATTCTATATGTAGTAGTTGTGTTTTTGCTGGTAGCTGTGTTTGGCTTTATTAGGAATAAGTTACAAAACAAAGATCTGATTTTATACAGTATCACCACGAGACTCATTAGTCACTTCTTAACTAGGCAAACTGGGACATAAAGTAACACAAGGTAATGATTTTCTTGCTCCTGTTAGGAAATTATATCCTAAAATAATGCAAGCTGGTATTCTTTTTTATTTGCCTGTTTTCAGGATCTTCATCAGTTCAACTACTGGATGCTGAGATATAACTAAACATTGCTAAAACATGATTTCTCCAATCCTTTGTCAGCAAATGACCTGATCAGTTACTCAAAATATCTTGATGTTTCCTTCATAATTCTACCTTGGTAGTGATCTCAGGTATCCTGACTTGGCCTCTGCTTCAGATGAGTCTTCTAGTTTTACTCTCTTTTGTACAACAATGTCACTGTAAAAGAGACACTATTAAACCGCATATTAGAAATTTTTTCTTCTGTATTTGTGTATAGACTTTTTGCCAGTTGTTTGTGAATGTTCTTGCATCTGTTTTGTATAAAGGGATATCTTAAAGCAGGAATTAACTATGGAACACATATAGAGGGGGAAAATATCAGCATAAAGGGATAATTCACTTGGAAGAAAACAAAAGAAAGGAAAAGAAAGAAAAATAACATAAAAAGAAAATAAAAGTAAATTGCATTTTGCTCCCAATTTCTCTTTCTAACCCTGCCAAGGGAAGATGAGAATGGGGCAGTTTTCTGAGGTGTGACTGAGCCTAAGGACATGACACCTTGTCATCTGAAGGAGCAAAAGCATATAAGAATTTATGCTACTGATTCTATTTTTGCTGACATGTTTAAACCTGTGTTATAATGCATTTGTTTGATTCCTCAGGAGTTATACATCTGGATCAGTGGCTCAACAGATCCCTTAATGCTCATAGTCAGGGAAAGTTTATAGTCAATACTTCACATGACATTTCTTTTTCTCATTCTTGTATAACCATTATTTTACCTATGAGAAGTTAAAGACAAGCCATTATTATTAAAATGAGTGCTAGAATTCTTACTCAATGTCTGATAATTCATCTGTGTTGTGCAGCTTTGGATGCTACCTGTATACTTTTGGGGAAAAAAAAAGTGAATACATTAAATGTTAATGCAGGCTATGCAGGCTGAAGAATGTTAGCATTTTACTACTTAAAAAAAAGAAAAAAAAAGTGCTACCCTGAGAAACAGGGTAATGTTAACACATTAAATTTTAATATAACTGAGAAAATAGGAAATAATTTACTGAAGCAAGTTTAGTAGCCCACTAGTAATATAATATCTTTATGTTTTTAATTTGGGAATTGTAAATTTTGTATGTGTTCATAATCTAATTCCAATGTTTCTAATGTCTGCGTAAGTCTACCACATATATTATTACACAGATATTTGTATAGCAGTATGGCTACTCCTACAACACATAATCACCCTATTACTAATTACAGTTCTAATCAATGTTATTTTCTCTCCTTAAGATGCCAGTCATATAAGTTTCCCCCTCTTGTCTTATTCATACCTTACTTATAATTTAAGTTATAAAACAAAGGATAACATGGAATATAGGCAGTGTTGAGCATTCCCTGGTTTTCTCTTCATGGACAGAATATGTAACTGTAACTCCATAAAGGTCCTCTACAGAAACAGTAAGCGAGTAGAATTACACACTCTGTTGGAAAGTGATTCTTACAGACTCAAAGACATACAGAGCTTTTCTGAGCATATCCTTCAATAAATAAAATGAGTTTTCATTGATCTTTTAACTTCTGTGAACAGAATTCTGATTTTGCAAATTAAGGATGTTCTATCACTTTAGTAAGGACTTCTTCAGCAAATCCCTCTTGTTTCCATATATCCAATTTATCATAGATCACAATTAACAATAAAGATTTAAAGAAGTAAAGATATTCACTTTATTAACAATGTAATTATAACTATAACATTTACGAGTCAGTTCAGATAAAAATATCAACTCTCTGAAAAAAAGAAGTTTCCAAAACAAAAAATCCTCTTTTTTGATCCTCCAGGATCAAAAAGAATTCTTACATTCCACATTAGAGAGAAACTGAAATATTTTAATGGGATTCTTGATTCTCATGGAAAAATACATTAATAAAAGCTGAGACTTTCAACTGCCTAGAACAGCTTTAAATTTATCTCAAATCTGTCAAGTAATGTATTTTTAAAAAGGCAAGTTAAGTTTCAGCTTACAAGCTTCTGCCAAGTGTAAGTACTGCATAAGTAAAGATTGTGGCATTTATGGGTGACGAAGACTGAGTGAAAATGAACAGGATTATTAATATCTAGTTTCAGAAATTATGAACATTTTTACTGGAAGATTGAGAAGAATGGTTTTTGTTAATGCTATTCATATTCTCAAAACTGCATTTGTATTCTCAATAAGACATTCTCTTCCTATTCTGTAAGCCTTACTTAATCAAGGTGCATTTATTTTCCTTTTTTTAGCACTCAGCAGGAAATCTTTCTGTGCCTGATTATCAGCTGGCATTTTTTGGCATTTCTGTAAATTGATCTCACCAGTTTACATCACACAAGTATCTTGTCACCTAATGTTCAACAAATGCTCCTTCAAACATTTCCCCCACTCAACAATATTCTGATAATATGTTTGTGGTTTTTTTTTTTAAGGTATTATGTTAGTTAAAATAATTATATATGATTTTCTGCATTTAAGAAGCAGTTGCTGAGCAACTAACACTCAGGTAAAAATGTAAACTATAACTCAAATGATGATAAAGAATTTTTAATTTATTAATACTTGTATTTTATGGCAAAGAAAATAACTCCTTAAAGTATTTACCTAAAGAGAGGAGAAACAACAGTTTCACGACTATAATGTTGTTATGAAGGATATAGACATCAGAATATGCAGAAAAAGAATTGATAATTAGAAACTGAAATGCATTCAACAAATAGCTACAAAAAACATTCTGGATTTAGAGAGAGAACAATTATTTCTTTACCACCAGGAAGTGACTTCTTTTTAGAAGTACTAAAATAAAAGCTAGTTAGGGCTTCTTTGCATTTACACATTTATGCCTGATTTACAGAGTTTGAAAATAAATCTTAGTGAAACTTTCAAAGAGGATAGGATTTGTGAATATTTGGTTCAGAATTAATTAATCTGGAAAAAAAATAAGAGAGTAGTGAAGTTTTCAGCAGGAAGAAATGCTGGCCTCAGATTTTTCAACAGTGAAACAATTTCTTTTTAACAGAATAAGTAGAGATGTACTGTGTCCTCTAAATAATGACTCAAGCTGTCCCTGTACAGACCTCTAGGATGATGCTGACTTTTCTGCAAACCCACGCATTTCTCTCTGGCTAGGGATTTCCCCATGGTTGATCTGGATGCTGATGCCAATACCACCAGCCTGTTGCCCTCCTGCCTACTTCCAGACATTGTCACTTGTCCAGGAGAGTCAGTTTCTTGCACACAGTGTGTGCTACAACACATCATGTACTGCAAATGAGCACCACGGTCTTTTCCCACACCAATAGTAATTCCAAAACACAAGCCTTTTCACAGTTTTGCAGATTGGAGATGCTGGGGTTTATTGTTGTTTGTTATGCCAGTCCAATAACAAGTACTCAGTCTTTGTCAGCTCCTTCTCCCATAAACCTCAACTTCTCCAGATTTATTGGTGTGAGCAGCTGCCTGCATTCAAGTCTGCACTGAGTCGTGTGACAGAAAGTTCATGGAGCTTCAGATAGGCTGCCCCCAAGCCAGACAGATGTGAAACAGCCCTGAAAGCATAAATGTGGGGAGTCTGCAATTAGGTAAGGATAACACATCAATATGACCCAAAAATGGGGGAAAAAAAAGAGGTAATACAGAGAAATAATAAATGGATAGACACAGTGACACGTAAATAGGCATTGCTGTATGGTATAAAAGAGACATCTATAGGAATGAGGACACAAGTTTCCATAAAAGGAAAATTTCTGTTTATCTAAATAATATAAATCAGAATGACAAAGGAAAGAAACCCAAAGTAATTCTTCCTATTTGTGGGGTTGTTGCTTTTTTGGAGTGTTTTCTTGTTTGTGTGTTTGGTTTGTTTGCTTAATTTTTTTTCTTTTTAGTTTTGGTTGGTTGGTTGGCTGGTTTGAGAGATTTTTGCTTAAGAAAGGGAAGAAACTAAAATGAAACTGCACTGATAAAACTTCCTACTTATTGACACTGATACTTTTTACTATCTATAACATTTAAAAGGCTTTTATATCAGCATCATTGTCTTGGGTTTGGCTGAGTTGCAGTTAATTCTCCCCAGCACATTTTTCTATTGCTGTGTTTTGCGGAGATGTATCTGGGTATTTGTAACACTCCACTGTTTTGGGTACTGCTGAGCTGGGCACCAAGGCAGTGCCTTTCCAATATTCCCCTGCCCCAAGAATATGCTGAGGGGGTGGGTAAGATCTTGGGAGGGGGCACAGCCTGGCCAGCCTGCCTAAACTGACCAATGGGATATTCCGTTGGAGGAGTTAGGACTCACAGGGGACCCTGAGAATGATCAAGTAGATGCATAAGGGAATGGGGATAATGATATTACCAGGTCTTCATGTGACAGGCTGAGGGATGACACACCAGGGTGGGGAGCTAGTAAGGGCCTTCATCCTGTTGCCATGCAGCATGCTGGGGACACAGCAACACACTCTAAATTTCACAGAAGTGATCCAGGGGCTCGTGTGGTAGTAACAGCCAACAAGGAAACATCAGCATGTGCTGGACTCACTGCTAGGTTGGTGGCCATGGAGGTGGCCAGGAATTGTCAGACAGCAAGAGTGAAAACTAGTGGATTAAATCCCTCTGAAATGCTTCTATACCAAGCACAGAGCATGGGGAATAAGCAGGAAGACTTGAAGGTCTGTGTTAGGCTGCATGACTATGACATAATTAGAATCACTGAAACATGGTGGGACAGCTCCCACAACTGGAGTGTTGTCATGGATGGGTATGTACTGTTCAGGAGAGACAGACCAACAAGGCAAGGCAATGGTGTTGTTGCTCTCTATCTGTGAGAACAACTGGAATATGTCAAATTCCACCCAGAGGGGGAGGTAGCACAGGTGAAAAGCTTGTGGGTAAGAATTAAGGGATGTAGAAAAGGAGGTGAAACTGTTGGGAGTGTCTACTATAGATCACCAAAATAAGCAAAAAAATGCTGATGAGGCCTTCTACAGTCAGCTGGAGGAAGTCACTAGTACACACTCCTTGGTACTCATGGGTGACTTCAAACACCCTGACATTTGTTGGCAAACGAACACAGCCAGGCACAGCCAGTCCAAAAGGCTCTTGCAGTGTGAGAGTGATAACTTCTTGATGCTGGTGGTGGAGGAGCCAAACAAAGAGAGGCACACTGCTGGACCTTGTATTAATAGAGAAGGACTGGTTGTGGACATTAAGGTTGGGAACAGCCTTGGTGACTGTGATCATGACATGGAGGAGTTCAGTATTATACAGGGTAGAAGCAGGGCAGTAAGTAGGATTACAACCCTGGACTTCCGCAGGCCAACTTTGTACTCTTCAGAGATATACTTGCAGGAATCCCATGGGCTAAGTCTCTGGAGGTAAAGGACCCCAAAAAAGATGGAGAATTTTTAAAAACCATTTCCTCCAAGCCCAAGATAGGTGTGTTCCCATGAGTAAAAAATGGAGCAGATGTTCCAGGAGACCTGCATGGATGAGCAAGGAGCTTCTGAAGGAAATCTCATAGAAGAAAGGTACTTACAGTTCATGGGAGAAGGGATTTGTCACATGGGAGAAATATAGAGCACTTGCCAGATGAGGTAGGAAGACAACAAGGAAGGCCAAAGCCCTCATGGAACTAAAACTGGCAAAGGAAGTAAAAGAGAACAAGAAGGCCTTCTTCAAATATATCAGTAGGAAAGGGAAGAAAGGGAATGTGTGGCCTCATTGCTGAACAAGGAGGCAGCCCTGATAGCTGAGGATGCAGAGAAGGCTGAGTTGCTGAGTGCCTTCTTTGCTTCAGCCTTTACTCCTAAGACTGACCTCCCCTATGAATTCTAGACCCTGGATGAAGGAGAAGAAGACTGAAGGAGGGAAGAATCTCCACTGTGTTAGTGGATCAGTTACATAAATTGAATATACACAAGTCCCTGGAGCCTGATGAGATACACCCAAGACTGTTGAGAGAACTGCCTGATGTTTGTTGCCCTACCACTCTCCATCATTTTTGCAAAATCCTGGCAGAGAGGGGAGGTGCCTGAGGACTGGTGGAAAAGCCAGTGTCACTCCAGTCTTCAAAAAGGGCAAGAAAGAGGTTCCAGGAAACTACAGACCAGTGAGCCTCACCTCCACCCCTGGAAAAATGATAGAGCAGCTCATTCTGGAGGTCATCTCTAGGTACATGGAAGAGAAGAAGATGATCAGAAGCAGTCAGCATGGATTTACCAAGGGGAAACCCTGCTTGACTAGTATGAGAGCCTTCTATGATGTCGAAACTGAATGGGTAGATGTAGGGAGACTAGTGCATGTAGTCTACCTTGACCTTAGCAAGGTTTTTGACATTGTCTCCCATAACATCCTTGTGAGCAAGCTCAGGAAATGTGGGGTGGAAGAAGAGGCAGTGAGATGGATTTGGAACTGGTTACAAAATATGGTCCAAAGAGTGGACATCAATGGTGCCAAGTCCAGCTGGAGAGCTATTTGAATCCAGTAAAGCTCTGGGTAGGGGGAAACTGATTGGTTAGTCTGTTATAGCTAAATTCTGATGTAGTAAGTCAATTATGAATAATCAAGAATAATTAAATAAAATGTGAAACTAATGTGATGCAACCATTTATCATCCACCCAAGCATTAAGAAAATATAGTGCTACTAATCTGCTGGCAATCCATTATTCCTGATGCTTTATATACTATTATTAGGAGAATTAAAAAACAAAATAAATTCACAGTGCACAGCAGTGTCATTAACATGAAATCCCTAAAGCACAAGGCATGGCAAAAATGATAAAAACAAAAAGGTGGCAGCTTTCAAAAAAATTTTTTATTTTAATATTTTCAGTGATTCCCCCCCCCCCCCATTCTTTATCTACTTTTGCAGAATAATGAGAAATAATTATATTAAAAATCTGATGCTTTCATCCCCCAGTATGTTGCAGATCTTTCTTTTTCATGTACTCGTAGAACTTCACTTTCTTTTTAATTTAGTTGTTGTAATTTGAAGTTCACCAGCTGTGATGTCTAACTAAAGAAGGCTTGTATATGTGTTCTGCACAACAAAAGACTAGCAGATTAAAGTTAAAAAAAAGAGAGATTGTTAAGGAGATGAAATGTAAGATTGTAATTTGTAAGTATGATACTAATCTTAGATCACTAACAAGAAGGCCATTCAAAAGCTTTTTTGTTTCCATCTTGTCAACAAAGTAATCATTCTGCCTATTTGCTTGTCCAATTACATTGTCAAATTATTTACCTGTAGCCTGAAAAATCTTTTAAACACATTAAGCTACCAGTGGAAATTCCAAGTAATAGAACAGTTTTCATATTTAGACAATAATTTGTGTTGTAAGACCAGTCATAATACTTAAAAGAAACATTTACTGAGAGTCTGAATAACCAGAAAAAATTGAAGTGAAACTTTTTCTGTATTTGTAGATACTGCCTTGTGTAGTTACATGATTTTGCACACACCTTGTTGTCCCACCACATGTAACTTACAAGACACAAACTGATTATGCTGAAAGTACTCAAAATCCTAAACTGTCGTCTAGTCACTTTGACATCTTTCACAGTCTTCTTACACTTCTGTTTTCCTCTTTCTTCCTGCACCCTTCCTCTGGCATTCACCTGAACAACTTCAACTAGGTACAAACAAAAAGTATTCCTTGCTACAGTATGGTTTGTGTTCACTGTGGTACTCTGATCCCTGTGGGAAGAAGGAAAAGGGAAAGGGAAAGGGAAAGGGAAAGGAAAAGGAAAAGGAAAAGGAAAAGGAAAAGGAAAAGGAAAAGGAAAAGGAAAAGGAAAAGGAAAAGGAAAAGGAAAAGGAAAAGGAGCAGCAGTCTCTTCTTTCCAAGAAGTCTGCTGCACTGCTGCACTGCTCACTGCACTGCTCCTTTCTTGTTCTGGGCATGCTCAGACTATTCCTTCATAAGCTCATGTCTAATTTCACAGCTGCTTTCAACAGACAAGCCTCACATTTTTTCATATTTCATGGTCAACCTGCCTCTAATACATATATTCTGTACAATACCCTAATAGGAAGATAAAAATTACTGAAAATTAATTGTAGATATGTGATTTATTTCATTCAGTGAGCAGATAGAAACAAAATTATAGGATACACTTACTCTCTGGAATCTTCACACCAAATACCCTCCTCAGTTACTATGTTATGCTAGTATAATTCAAATAAAGTTTGTACTGGAATTGCTGAGGACAATAATGAGCCTTTTTTTGAATCACTGCAACAGGCCTTCAAATTTATTGATTTTTGGGTTTTCTTTCATTTGTAGTATCAAAATCATAGGATTGTCTCAATTATTTCCTTGATTTCAACTTGAAATTATTCATTATTCTTGGAACCAGGTAATTGTATGGGGTATTTGTCACTTAACAATAAATCTTATATGTTAGGATTGTTTGCACATCTAAGCAATAGGTAAAATATATGTATTTCATGCTTTCATGTTGAATTAACATGAATTCAGGCAAAACTTATTTATGTAAATTTCTGAAAGTCACTATGTGTCTGTCTGCTTCATTCACCTGCCCAAAAGATCAGATTGCCTGAGAACCAGTATAGTACTTTATCCTGGCAATTACCATTTTATTTCCACAGAATTAAAATGCATTTACCTGAAAAATAAATTACAAGAAAGCTTGTTTGTTCTAATTAGCATTTCAAAATGAAATGCAAATTGTTGATGCACAGCATCACAAAATGACAGCATCAGGAGTCTAATGTAAAAACAACGAAGGGGAATGGAATGTGATTAAAAGCTGCTGCTTTCTTTGTGCAGATATTTTCCAGTCAAGGCACAGCTTTTAAAAACACTTCCTGGATACAAACATCTGGCTTTCCATATCTTGCAAAGACAGTCAATGAATCAGAAATCAAGGAATATACTTCAGATATTACTCATAAGAACTATCATGAAAGACTAACAGTAAACTTCTCACTTACAGGGCAACAGTCATATACTGTAATAACCTTCCAAAATGTTGGTTCATAATTATTAAGGATTCATATGTTAATAGGCCTTTCCTATACTTTTTACTTTAGAAAATAAAAGCAAAATCTAGTGTTTTCCTGTAAAAGAAAAACTGCCAAAGTTAGATATATGTATGAAAAAAAACAAAACCAAACCCCAACCAACCAAAAACAGGAATGAAAAAAAGTAGTTTGTTAATTGCCTTAACTCAAATTCTGTATGTTTTTCACTGAGCCAAATTGAATGTCATATATGAATTTTTAGTTACACAAACTTCTCATAAGTTTTTAAATTAAATGTAAACTGTCATGTAAGGATATGATCCATTCACCTCCTTGAAAACTGGTTTGGTGACAAAAGTAATTGTTATAGGTAAGATGTATGTTTACTGAAAAAAGTGTTAATAGTAGGTTAGACTTAAAAACATATGACATGAGAGGCTTCACAGCTGAAGGGATCAGTACTTACTGATGAGAATCTCAGCTAATCGTAACTGCTATTTATTCAAGACATAAAAACTTTAAAGATATCCCTATGCAAAATATCTAAACAGATTCTTAAAAGGATGTTTCATAGATATGAAATTATTCATGCACATCCTTTTGAGAAACATGAATTAATAACACAGCTGCTGTTGCATCAGTTTTCAAAGTACAAAGATTGACTAATGCACCATAGCACCTTGAACAGAGAAGCAGCACTGGAATAATGTCTGCCACAAAATGACAAAATTAATGCTTCATAGAGTGAAGCTTTTTTAAACTAGCTAACTTTGCCACTAGTATTACAGCTGTTATGAGAAAAATCCTTCAATGAACCTTTGCAGTACCCTAGAATTTTTCCATTGTCCACAAATTATGTACTACCTAGTTGAAAGATAGTAACTCAGAGCTGCAGGTGATAATTAGACAGTACCTCAAACAGAACAAATACTAGCCAAAAAATATTCAAGTTTCAGTGAATATCACTCACAAGACACACATCTGGGCTTCAGAGGCAATCTTTATGATGTCTTCCACAAGCTACACACACATAATAAGACTGCAACATTTATCTCTCCCTCCTGACCTGTTGAAAAAGGATTAAAAAATTATTAGGGTGGTACTGACAGAGGGAAATAACTAGCACACAAAAGAGTGTTACTCTATAATCTTCATTTATCTGGGAAATCATAATATGCCAGGAACAAAAGGGGTCAGATTCTGAAACTTTTCTGTAGTTTGTATACTTGCTAAGAGAACTTAGGAATTTTTATAAATAGAAGCATAAACTTAAAAACATGTTTACACATCAACCTATTAATCTCAGCATAGTTGATTAGCTTACTAGATATGGGTCATTTTTTCTTGGATTTTTTGGGGTACAGAAAAGACTCACACATTCCCTAGTGACCATTCTTTCAGCATTTTGTATATATTATAGTAGTATAGTATCATAGAATCATATAACAGCTTAGGTTGGATTGGACCTTAGAGACCATCTATTCCAACCTCCCCACAAGTCTTAGCTACCCTGGGCTGCTCAAGGGCTTATCCCACCTACCTTGAACACCCCCAGTGAGGAGGCATCCTCAACCTCCCTGGGCTACCTATTCCAAGGGCTGGAACAGCTGTGCTATGAGGATAGGTTGAGGAAGATGGGGTTGCTCAGCCTATCCCGATAGCAGATGTGTTTCAGCCCTTAGACCATCTTTGTGGCCCTCTGCGGTGGTTTAGGCTGGGTGCTGCAGCACAAACCACACCTGGGATGTCCCAGAAGAGGGCCCACCCCAGTGGGTGGTCACAGGAAGCCAGGTATTTCATCCCATAATGCCCTGCTCCCCTATAAAACATCAGCAGGGGGTCCTCACTTCCCCTTTCTTCCCTTGCCGCTGCCTAGGTGATGGGATGAGCCACCTCCCTTGGGCCTGCCCAGGCCCAGGGCTGGGTTGGGGTGGGGTAGAAAGATCCCTGGCGGGGGTGGGGTTTGGGTGTAACCCCAGGTGGGGGTGGGACGTTCTTGGGTATGCTCTGGATCTCTCTCTCTTTTGTCACGGTGCTTGTGGCCCTCTGTTAAACTTTCATTGTTTTTCCATTTAAACTTTCCACCATTTTTTGCAATCCGTTTTGTCTGAGTCTTTCTTTTGCCTGTGGTGGGAGAATTGGTTTCTTAACCTACCACACCCTCCTGTCAACTCACTCAAACAGCTCTGTGTCCTTATGACAAGGACATCAGAACTGGGTGAAATATTCAAGGCAATGTCTCACAAGAAAGAGCAAAGGGGAAGAATCACCCCTCGATCTGCTGGCCACACTCCTCTTGATGCAGCCCAAGATACAATTTGCTGTCTAGGCTGCATGAGCACATTACCATCATCAATCAATACACCAAATTCTCTTTCCTTAGAGCTCCTCTCAACCCACTCTGCACTCAGCCTGTGTTTGGGCCTGGGATCAGCCTGTCCCAGATGCTGGACCTTGCACTTTCACTTGTTGAACTTCTTGCATTTTGCACTGGCCCACTTCTCTAGCCTGTCAAGATCCTTTTGGATGACATCCCTTCCCTCAAGTGAATCCAGCACATCACACAGCTCAATAACAAAAATGTGTAGCACAAAACCCAGCACAGAGAACAAACAGCCAGAAATTACTAGAAATTAATGTGGTGTGACTGATTTGAGTTTGATGTTCCTTGGAAGCAAACAAAATAGGCAATTTCTATGAAAAATCTAGGCTATACTCACATGTCAGTATGTAGTACCAATGGTGATAAATAACAACCTATGACAATGTGAATTTTCACCTTATTTTTTTTTAACAGCATATTTGCTGCACAAGAATACTGGATATAAAATAAAAGATACATCTTATTCAGTTAAATGAAATTAAAATACTTAAACTGTTCTTAAAATAACTTCGTTCTGCAGAGCTTAAGATTTCTATGTATTTTTCTTTTCTGATGAACCCCCTAGAATTATGTGGATGAATATTTAAAATATTTTTTAAGAAAGAGATTTTTTGTAGTGGAAAAAATTCCCTTTCACTACACCATATGAAATATGATACCTGAAAATAAAACAAAACAAAAACAAAACAGAATGCACAGCTTAGAGAACATAGAGCATCTGACACATTTTTCTCAAAACTGAATGAACAGCTACTACCATTGCCAGAAGCTAAACACAGCATATACTTCTTAATGATAGTTTTCTCTCTAATTTCTATATTTCTTTCACAAAATAAAAAGTTCTTGGTAATCATTTAGAAGCAAATACTTCAGAACCCTTCTCCATCCTTCCTAAGGGCACAGAAATGCTGAAGTCTTCCTGGAGGCTTTTTCTTCTCAATGAAATTCTGGCAATTAATCTTCTCACAGGTGTGCACCTCTATAAATACACAGAGTAATTCAATTTACTTAGTTCACTAAAAATTGCTTTTTCTTAACCAGAAAACATCATTTAAGGGTTCACTTTGAGTCCTTTTATGGAAACTAAATGGAACCTAACCTTAGTTGGTGGGAGGACTTGGTATTTTGTAAGAGTGCTGTCATTTGGGGGTTTTTGGGAGATTGTAGTGAGACCAGTCATCACCAAGGCTTTAGAAATGTGAGGTACATGTTGGAAGGACACTCTCAAATTGTGCAGAAGCAATGTATTGTGCTTTTTATGGCATGCACTCTTCTAAACTTGAAGTTTATTCAAAATGCTACTGCAACATGTGAGTCTTGACCATGCTCAATTTCTATTTGGTATGTGATTCTTCTGCTCCAGAGGAAAGCACATTCTCACTAAGATCCTTCAGTGCTTTCCTTTCTCTTCATCACAGCAAGGCAATCTGGGTTGGCAGTACTGAAACCTAGTCGATGGAGGTATGTATACTGATATGTTTCACTAACCTGCAACCACAAAGTGGTAAATCCCTCACTGCCACTAAACCCAAGCATAGATGAAATCTTCCTGGAAGCATAGCAGATGGCACCAAATCAAATCCCAATTTTACTGTACTCAAAATGTATCTGTAGGTGCAATCATAAAAAAGCTGGATTGTCATTATTAGTATAAAATGAGAAAGCAGGTTTTCAGTGCTCCTCAAAACTACCAGAACACATGCAGTGAAGCACTGAGGTTGATATTGTGTACAGACTAATGAAGCATACAACATATTTTTCCTCATGAGATGGTGATAGCCTAAACAATGTTTAATCATTGTTTACTGTCTTTGAGCCAATGTGTTGCATTTTTTCTTTGTGCCTTACAGGATATATTTTACTAAAACATGTCATTACAGAAAAGAGTTCCTATGTGTAATTTTTTATTTGTTTTGCAGAAAATTAATACTTACTAAAAAAAATGTTTCCTGGTGTCCTTTGGGTATTTTACTCTCTTACAATTATTTTTCTTAAAATGTTTTGTCAAGATGTGGTTTGAATAGTATAACCATCTGGAGGATTTCAGTCTTTTAAGAAGGTCAACATTTTATCTGCAGCAGGCTGATCAGAGAATGGCTCAGATCAGAAGTAATGTTGGAAATCATCTGGTCCAACCAGCACCTCAGGAGAGGGCTGGCTTCCAAGTTAGAGCAGATTGTTCATTACCTTGTCCAGATAATATAAAACATCTCCAGAAACAGAAGTTCCGCTGTCTCCACTGGTTATTTATTTCTGTGTTTAACCAACCCACTCACAATTTCATTCCACAAATGTTTAGCTAGATTTTTTCTTTTCTGCAATTTGTGTCAGCTGCCTCTTGCCCTTCAGCTATGCACCTCCCAGAGAAGTCTCTCTCTTGTTCTATCTGTGACTACATATTAGGAAGCTGTAGATACAGTCCCCTCCTTTGCTTTTGATCCTTACAATAATCAGATGCACCTTTCAGACTCTCCTTGTACATCATGAGCTCCAGCTCTGAGCAATTTTTTGGTACTCTGCTGGACTCTATTTGTTAGTGCCCTT
Source organism: Colaptes auratus (assembly GCA_015227895.2). Taxonomy (NCBI): domain Eukaryota; kingdom Metazoa; phylum Chordata; class Aves; order Piciformes; family Picidae; genus Colaptes; species Colaptes auratus. The sequence continues at coordinate 81,851,724 of CM026897.1, read as the reverse complement.
CTTGCCCTGGAGTGCTCCAACTGTAGCAATATCCCACACAGGTCTCACAAGTGCAAGTTTCATTCTCTGTTTTTTCCATTCTCTGGGACACTGCCTATACTAAACTGTAATCACCGACCTTACTGTGTTAGTTTAGCTAAGATGTAGCTGGGATATCACTTGCCCTGTCTCTGCTGTGTTCAACTATATGTCTGATAGAGTATAGGGACTGGAAAATCCATTTCTGCAGCTTCTGTGAAGGGTTCTTTTATTTATTTGGCTTTAATTTATTGTCTTCTTTTACTGTCCTCACCACAGACTGCTTCAAACTCTCCCTGGAAATAGTATAGTACTTGTATCATTGCAAGACCAAGGGGGTCTGTGACTTGTACACAGTTGGAAATTTGCAAATAAACAGAACATTATTTTGCAACAGTGTAAGAGAATGAATCTTGTCTCTCTTGATGTAAATCAACAAAAATTTACATCAAGCACTTTGTCAGACTCCTTCAAGTAGATTCCTGTCCCTCTTGAACTAGGGAGCCCAAAACTGGACACAATATTCCTGGTGAGGTCTCACCACGGCAGAGTAGAAGGGGAGGAGAACCTCCCTCAATCTGCTGCACACACTCCTCTTAATCCACCTCAGGATCCCATTGGCCCTCTTGGCCCCAAGGGCACATTGCTGTCCCATGGATAGCTTGTTATCAACCAGGACTTCCAGGTCATTCTCCACAGGGCTGCTCTCCAGCAGATCATCCCCTAACGTGAACTGGTGCAGGTTATTATTCCTTCTCAGGTGCAACACTCTGCACTTATACTTGTTGAACCTCATTAGATTCCTCTCTGCCCAGCTCTCCAGTCTGTTGAAGTCTCACTTAAGAGCCACACAGACATCAGGCATATCAGCCAAGCCTACCAGTTTGGTATCATCAGCAAACTTGCTGAGCAAACTGTCTGTCTGTCCCCTCATCAATGTCATTGATGAAGATGTTGAACAGAACTGGACCCACCACTGATCCCTGGGGAACTCCACTAGTTACAGCTCTCCAGCTGGGCTTGGTATCATTGACCACTCTTTGGACTCTATTTTGTAACCAGTTCCTAGTCCATCTCACTGTCTGTTCTTCTATCCAACCTATTACCTAACACCTCATGACTAACTAAATCATGGCTTCAAGTGCCACGTCTAATCCTTTTTTTGAACACGTCCAGGGACGGTGACTCCAACACCTCCCTGAGCAGCACATTCCAATGGCAAATTACTCTTTCTGTGAAGAACTTTCTCCTCACCTCAAGCTTAAAGCTCCCCTGGTGCAGCTTGAGACTGTGGCCTCTTGTTCTGTTGTTGGTTGCCTGGGAGAAGAGACCTACCCCCCCACCAGGCTGCAACCTCCTTTCAGGTAGTTGTAGAGAACAATAAGGGCTCCCCTGAGCCTCCTCTTCTCCAGGCTAAACAACCTCAGCTCCCTTAGCCTCTCCTCACAGGTCTTGTACTAGAGACCTCTCACCAGCCTTGCTGCCCTTCTCTGGGTATGTTTCTCTCTCTTTTTTGCTTCTTCAGTCTGGGAGATATTAACTTGCTTCTGCTTGACCTTGGCTGCATTGCTTTGCCTAAGTCTAACAAAACATTTCTCTGCTCCTTTCTCTTGTTCCTTTGGTGTACAAGAGGGGTAGGGGGTGCAGGGAGGGAAAAGCCATTGACCAGGGGGGTTCCTGCACTGTTTATAAATTTTAAATACCTATAAATATTATAAATACTGTATATTTTGTAGATATTTATTGCATATCATTGTAGATTGTAGTTTTGCTTGTAAACACAGCTTTCATTTTCTTCCAACTGAGCTGGTCTGGCAAATCTAATGTTGGGGGCGATGTCTTGGTCCAGAGAGGGAAAGAGACTCAGTTTTTTATGAATATTCCCATGTTGTGAAATTAGAGGCACAAACGAGGCCAAAATATCAACAGCTAGATTATTTATTACATAAATAAAGTGGATGGATCAGAAGGGGAGAGAGAGAAAATAGAGAAGAGAGGAAAAGAGGAAAGGAATTATATTACCACACCCCTCACCCCCCAAGACAGTTTGAGTCTGTGGAGGAAAGGTGCTGCAGGAGATGTTGGGTCTGTAGAGGAAGGGTGCTGAGGCTTTGGCTGTAGAAGGGATGTGGTCCTCTGAGCAGCTTCTTCAGCTCCATGAGTTGCAACAGGCGGAACTTAGGGCACGGGGAGAGGGTTTTCCGTTGTGTTGGCCCCATGATGTTTCCAGCGTGTGGTGCCGTCTTCTTTCTTCTGCATTTTGTTTCTCCAATTTTCTTCTCCTAATACAGTAGTTGCTCCAGTCTTTTATACATTTTTTTAGTCCTTAGGCAAGTGTCCAGGTGTTGTTCCCCAGGATATCGTTCTGGGAAATCATCTTTAGGAAAGTATCCAGGTATTGTTCCCCAGGAAATCTTTTTGTGTACTCAGGTGAGTTTGGGTGGCCATCTGGATGGAGGGGGGGAAGCCTCCTCCTCCTCCTTCTCCATCTACCTACCCACACACTCTTTACACATCAGGAAACAGGTGGTGAATCCATTGTCTCATCATTCTCCCTTCCTGGGGTATCTGATAGCTGGAAATGATCTTGTCCTGAAGGTGTGAATGCTGGGCCCTTGGGCCATTGCTGTAGGCCAGCTGCAGTCCAGTGAGCAATGTTATCTTTGCACCTTCCAAGAGTCCTTCCAGTGGCTCTGCCCAACGCACATCAGCTATTGTCTGGGCAAGCAGCAAGTGATTTTATCTTTGTTGAGTCACATTGTACTGTATTGTACTGTATTGTACTGTATTGTACTCTTTTGTACTGTATTGTACTGTATGGTACTGTGTTGTGTTTTGGGTGGGTTGGATTGGTTGATGGGTTGGGCGTGATGATCTTGAAGGTCTCTTCCAACCTGTTGTATTGTATTGTATTTAACATCAGGAGAGACAAGCTTTAGTCTCTCACAGGTGGGGAGCAGAATTTCCAACCCACCACATAATGACACTGCTACCAGCACATAACGTTAAAAAAAATAATTACTGGTATAAATCAAAATTATAACAAAATTTGCAAGCTTCTGTGGATATCTTGGAAGTTTTTCTCCTTGAAAGATTTCTTTAGAGCATCAAAACAGTATACATTTTACCAGATCTTTAGAATAAATTCATCTGCAGATGAATTCATTTCTTTGTGGTCTTTTCCTACTACTTTTCCTAGTAGTTGTATTGTCATCATAGTTGAGGAACCTTCAGAACAAGGGTGTTGGCGAATCTTTACACTGTTGTTTGTTTGGATGGTATCTTTTCAGGTGTTTCTCTGGTTAACGATCTGTTATAAGGACACAGACTATGTCTGCGAATGATGAGTACAGCAATGCAATCTTTGAGGACTTTCTATACTGAGGTGTAATGTGAAACCTCTCAATAAAATTTGCTAACAGCTCATATGTGTCACTTTTTAGTAAAGTAAATATTGCATAAGTCAGAGACTTCCAGGCAGACAAAAAAGACATGTTTTTACAAAAAGTAAGGTGAATGGCTTCAAATATCAACCCTACTGTCCAAAGTCAGTAGATTTGGCCTAGGTAGAGCAACACATCTGTCAAAACATTTCATATACACTATTGCAAGTACAAAATGATCAATACAACTCATTGAGTTCAGAGGGCAAGATAATATGCAAAGTAAGATATGAAATAAAGCAGGGAATACCAGCAAAAATAAAACCAACACCAAATAATTTCAAGATAAGCTGAAATCTACAATTTTCCTCTGAAATATTAAATAGAACATATTTAAATTTGCAAGGTATTGATCCAAAGTGACCTCAGAAGCTGCTGCAAAGACTAACACTAAATTTAGTTGAGATTTAAACCAAGCTCTTTCCATTTGACCTTAAAGAAACACAGGAAAGCATGGAAAGTATAATGGAGTTATAATGAAGTAAAACCAGTGGGAGCCAGTTTGTGTAATGGAAAGAGAGTATCAATAGAGCTGAAACCAGAAAAAGTGACAAGAAAAAAACCACTATGCTACACCTTATTTCATGCAGAAAGTGTTCCATTCCTCTGCCATTAGAAGGGTTTTGGTTGTTGTGTTTCTTTTAATGTCAATGATATGCTTTCGCTGCTCTCATGAAACTCAACACTTGCTTAATAAGTCAGCAAAACATATCACAGTTTGCACTTGCATAAATGTAACTGTTCTCCTAAAACAGGTGAGCTTACTCTGCTGGATTTGCTCAAGTCTCTCATGAGACCTAGTGCTAAGCATCCTGCACAAATCCAATGTACACTTAAACTAAATGCATTTCAGTCTTTCATAGCTTCTCCATTTTCCCAGCCTAAGTGCAAAGACATTTTTTTCTCCACAGTACACCTAGGAAATTTTCTCACTTTACCAGCAGATGACTAAACTATACAATCCATACAATTATTCCCCATTCACTTTGGACTAAAAGAAGACATGAAGTATCACAGCAGGGAATTATTGGACTTGATGATCTTTGAGGCCTTTTCCAACCTTATTGATTCTATGATTCTATGATTCTATGATTTTTTAATGTATTCTCAATTACTTAAAAAATTATCACCCAATAGCTCTGGTCCTACTGACAGATGCTGTCATTATGACTAAATATATAATGGAGGTTTCAGTATTACTATTAAGTTGAAACAGTCAACACTAAAATACATTAAAAGAAAATAAGACAAAATCACTAGATTTTTTGCAGAAACTGGAAAGCCTGCAGTAAATTAATATAATACAAGTGAAAAGGAAGCTTCGTAGATAACTAAATAATGCTTGAATGACTAGGTGTGAGTCAAGTACGCACCAAGGACTTGTGTGATTCTACACCAAAAACACAAGCATTTTATTTCACAACAAGCAAGTTACTTGTACCACACTTTTCACCCATAGTCACTAATTGCATGTCTCTGTTCTCCTAGTGATGTAATTTATCATCCTTTGATATAAATTAGAGGAGATAGTGAAGCCATCAGAACTTTTTCACAATTGAAAACATTTCACAACATTGATTTCTCTGATTGAAAACAAACCCAAAGAAACAGTGAAATAAAATGGATGTTTGTGTTTCAAATAGAGCTACAAATCAGGTAGAAAACCTTCAGACTGTTATTTTGTTGGGTGTTGGTGGTTTTGGGGGGTTTTTTGTTTTGGTTTGGTTTGGTTTGGTTTGGTTTGGTTTGGTTTGGTTTGGTTTGGTTTGGTTTGGTTTGGTTTTATTTGGTTTGGTTTGGTTTTTTTGGTGTGTGTGTGCTCCAGGTTTCCATTTGGCTACTAAAATTCTCATCTTGAATGCAGGGACAATATCACTCCTTCACATCACAAACACTATTTATGACGTGACACAGAAGTATATTAAAAAATTAATAATTATATCTTCAATTAAGTTGAGAACAATGTATTCTTTTTTATCTGACCTTTGAACCCCAGGGAAAATATAAAACATTTACTGACTGAGTAATATGAATTGCATATCTATAATGCAGCTGACGTAAAAGATCCAAAAATGTATGCATCTGTTTTCTGGTACAATGCACTCCAGTGTGTGTCCTGAAGTCTTGAAGTCTTAATTTCATCATAATTCACAGTTATTGGACTGGTTTATAACTCATCCTCTGTCAACATGCCCATTTGGAAGGAATCCCAGACATTAAGCACTGACATACACATATATATGTATATATGTATATACGAGACACTGTAGGAATATAGCCACAGGATCTGGCAGGATTATAGGTCACATGATTTCTGTAAGCATGTGGTTATAAGACAGTACCATATCTTACTGTCTTGAAGCCTGATAAAGGTTGGATAGACAATGCTAACTTTTGCTTTTCTTAATCACTGATTAAGCCCTATAAGTCAGTGATACTTCAGTACAATACCTGTGATTAGTTCAGTGAATATAAAGGGGGATATATTAGCTGGCATCCCTCCTTTGATTTCTCTGGTTTTATCTTAGACTTTGCAATGAACCTCCTTCTACTTCCTTTGATGACAAGGAGAATTTTGTTGATTTCTGACTGTAGTGGGGTTTGCATACCTGATATGAAATTATCATCCTAATTTAATGATTTCTCAAATGATGAGGTCAAATTTAAAGGCTCTTTTCCTAGTTTCCTTCCTATGTATGTTTTTACTTTAAAAATTTTGACTTATTTATATGTTTGTGATTCTTGCTTTAAAATGCAGCAAGACTGGAAAATTATTCTTAAGAATTGTCAAGAACTAAAATTCATTTGTTTTATACTAAATGAATTAGGAATGGGCTTTGAGTGAGGAAATGTCTTTCCAAAAATCTGAGTCCTTAAACTAAGCTTCTTGTGTACTCACGTGCACACTTTCTGAAAAAAAAAAAAACTTATTTCTCTGAAAAAATTCATACTAATTTGCAGGTAGGTTTATTACAGAAAAAGCATCAGTACTTCCAATGGGAAATGTTCCTAAATGGTATCCAACTGCAAATAGAACTTTCACAGGAAAAAACAGTATCAAGGCTTCTCAAGCATAGCATGGAATTCTGACCTTTTTTTCCCCCAACAATTAATACTTACTCAACCTGCCTCCCACAGGGAAGTCCATATGGGTCTGAAAGATTTATTTCAGTTGCAGAGATGATAAGCAGAAAGACAGAGCAACTAAAATGCATGATGAACAAGGAAGACAGTGGAACTCACAACATTTTTCAACTAACATCAGGTCAGGATTATCAATACCCTGACTGGATTGTGTTAGTCAAGATGTAAAAACAATAGTGATGTAGATCAATGACCCAAACTTAGAGGCCAAGAGATAGAAATATATCCTCCAGGCAAGGGTCTTAATGGTCTCACTCTATGTACATATATTCTCTCAGGTGGCATGTTCAGTCAGACTGAAGAGAAGATGACCCCCTAAACTATTCTGTGACAAACTATATCAGTAGCCAAAGGGTAATAGCAGGTAAAGAGTCCCTCAAGGTAAGCAAGAAATACAAGATACAGGCAAGTGTGTCTAAACCACCACACAGACTTCTCAAATTAAACTGGTATGTTTTTCTTACAGTAATGAATAATATGTTTCAAGATGAAGCTTAAACTGATTGAGATCAAGATCAAAGACAAACTGCAGTACAAAAAAAAGGAGGAGATTTTGGAAAGAAAGCAAGCTGCAGAAACATGGCAAATAAATGGAGGGACAGTGAGTTTGTCATGGCATCCAACAGGACAATAGCAGAATTGTAAGCTGAAAAATTAAGGACAGATAAGGTCAGTGAGATAGAAATGAAGAAGGGAAAAATAAGAATGATAGAATTTCTATCAGGTAAGAGAAAAGGCTAACAGTTATGTGTCCTGTAGAAATAATTTCAGAAAGAAGATACTTAAGAAAGGGATCAAATCCTGACACCTGGAAGATTCTTTCACATTCATTTACACAAGTGATTGCATGCTTCCTCAGCAGTTCTGTATCTTACTGATACATAGAAAAGTTCTTACCAGAACCTTGGCAGAAACGACTTCTTCAATCATATATAGAAATAGAGCTTAAATAAATATTGATCCTTTGATAATTATGTTTATTTGAAATGTAATATGTGTCTTCCTCTTAGTAGCATGACACCAACATGAAACATCACTCACAAATCCTTTCTTCGCTCAGCTTCATGTAATGATGGATTATTAGAATTATTTTTTTTTCTTTTGTGAAAGAGTATGGATATGGTTTATTTGTGAGGGGTGGAAGAGCACCTTAGTTCAGGAAGAGAGCGCCCAAAAAGGAGCACGAAACAATTCCTCCCCTTCCAGCCAGTAAATCAGCTTCTTCAGAGTCTCAAGTGAAATGCCCTTATGAAAACTTCATAGCATGGGAAATAAACAAGAGTAGTTAAAGATGTGTGTTCAAGTATGTGTAGAGATCGAAAAATGGGTAATGGTTTTAAACAGAAAAGGGGTAGATTTAGGCTAGATATAAGGAAGACATTTTTTTACAAGAGACTGGTGAAACACTGGAACAGATTTGCCATGAGGGGTGGTAGATGCCACATCCCACTTTAACACCTGATGTAGTAGAAATTGTCCTGGCCCATGGAAGAAGGCTTGAAACTTGAGGAACTTGAAAGGTCCTTTCCAATCCAAACCATGATGATACATATTTCATGTGTTTTCAGTACAACAGGGTATGAAAAATAAGTAAATAAAATAAGGTGTGACAGCATTACTATTTTTGTCGAGATAACTGAGTTCCTATAAATACTGGTGGCATATTTGTATAGTATATTTGTGTAGTATATTTGTAAATGTCTGGTGTCCTGGGGTAAAAGTCACTGTTCAACTCAGGAATACCAAAGCTGTTGAAATGTAATAATCTACCACAATAACAAATGTAACCCTTTTCACCTGTTTGCCCTGGACCAGCATTTGCACTTTATTCACTTATCTATGAATAAGTCAGAAATCAGTTGACACTATGTGGAACATGACTGGAACTGTATCATGGCATCAAGATACCAGATAATTTATGACAAAAAACACTTCTGCTTCCCCTCCCCTACTCTAGGGGAAACAAATCTGAAGTATAAAGTATATTTTAGTTCCATACCTGCTGGATTTTACTTCATCTAAACAGTAAAATCTGATTGCTTAGTATTATTTATATGACTTTTGGGTCTGAAAGAATTCAGGGAATCTCACTGATGTGGAACTCTGTCCTTGGGATGCACTTTCTATGAAGATCAGCTGGGCTCTTACTTAATCAGCAATTTAATTCAGATTTGCTGTTACTTTGTCAAAGCAGTTTTGTTCTTACATTGACGCAACATTTCAAACCTGTAATTAATGAAATCCTGAGTATATGTGACGTGCATGCTGGAGTCACTGATCTGAAATCAATAATTTGGGACACTCCAAAATTGAGTAGGTTAAACAAATATGTTCAATTGTTCATTCATATTCACCCTCTTTTTCTTTAAGCTTGAAATACTCATCAGCTATTCTTTTTACGTAAAAATGCCACTTCTATCAAAGACATTTGTCCTTTCTTCTTATCTAATGCTAATAATGCTGAGTGAGATAATTACAAATTCAATACAAATTCAAGGGCAATTAGACACTTCACTAGAATACAAGATCATATGAATCCTCAATAACTGCAAACCCATTGTTAAAGACCAATTTTCCGTACCATCATTATTATTAAAATAGGAAGTGTTAGACAAAAGATCTAGAGGTAAATCTCTACATGGCACTCAATCTTCTGGATTCCATAGAACTTCATGCTGGCAGCATATGCATTTACTACCCATTAATTTGTATCTGTTAGATGCCTGAGTATTATGTTAAAGGCTAGTATTAAGGTTTTGTCCAGAGTAGTTCTTTCAAAAAACCCCCAAACTCTTAAATTCTCTGTGACAAAATGGTAACTATTAAAATAAATGAAAATCAGAAGTTGTTACCTAGTTCCATAATCTAAATACAGAACACGGTTTTAACCTCCTACATTCAATATTTAAGAATTTTGACTAAAACTTAGAAAAGAAAGAAACAAACTTATTTTCTTCCTGGAAAATTCTGTGACATATTTTGCTTGGATTTTGTGCATGCTTTCTGGGACCAGCATGATTTTTTCAGATAGAAGTAATCATCTTGCTACAGCAAAGTGCTAATTTTTAAGTTGGGTATGACTCCTGAATTGCCTGATACGGGATAAATGTTACATCTTCCTCTACAATTTTTTGGAGTTTATTGGAACTTGTTAGCTTTAAGTATTATTTATTACCTTTTTTTTTTTTAAGTATTTGAAAGACTTCATAATATTTTGCATATTACCAAAGCTTTTATTGGAATTGCCATGGAATCTTTTAAAGGCAGATGTTACCTGAGATCTTCCTCAGAAGACTTGTAATTCAATTGATTAATGGGGTTAAATAAATTTTTAAATGTTTTAAATGGAAAATAAGACAAAAAATAGGTAATACATTTGTGCTTATGTGCATGTACATGCATCTGCATGAATGTATATGCATGTGAGCATGCATGCATGCATGTGTAATTTAAGGTAAAAGTGTCCTGGGGAAAAGTTTTCTTCAACAAGAATGTTAATTAAAAATCAATAGTGTAGGAAATGGTAATGGAAGACCACAGTGGAGATCAGCTGATACAAGTGAGGAGCAGTTCCACAAAATAACTAGTCCTTGTTCTCATGGGGGCCTTCAATTTACCACATCATCTGGAAATACAGCACAGCAGAGAGGAAAGAGTTTAGGAGATTCCTGGGATATGTGGAGGTAAGTGGGTGGGTGCCTTGCTAGACCCACTGTTTACAAACAGAAAAAGGCTGGTGAGAAATGAGTGACTAGAATCTATCTTGGGCTTAGCAACCACGAAATGACATGTTATAGATGACTCCAGGTAAAAGATTTTGGTAACAGTTTTATTGGCACTAAAAGATATTAAAAAGTTATTAAATGCAATAAAAGCAATAAAAGGCAAGCAAAGCAGCACGCTGGGCTTGAGAGGGGACAAAATTCCACCTCCACAGCAGCTTTACAATAGCTTTCTTCATCTTATATAGTTACATCATCTACATAAACAAACTTATGCTAAATAAAAGGCAGGCATATGATAATGAGTTTTAGAGTAGGTGGGCAGATCCCTGCTCCTGTGCACTCTGTGTGGTAAGGGTCAACGTATCACAGTATCACACAGTATCACTAAGGTTGGAAGAGACCTCAAAGATCATCAAGTCCAACCTGTCACCACAGACCCCATGACTAGACCATGGCACCAAGTGCCATGTCCAATCCCCTCTTGAACACCTCCAGGGATGGCGACTCCACCACCTCCCTGGGCAGCCCATTCCAATGACAAATAACTCTCTCAGTGAAGAACTTTCTCCTCACTTTGAGTCTATACTTCCCCTGGTGCAGCTTGAGACTGCAGTATATTCATAATATGACAGAGTTCTTAATTCTTGGTGAAGGAAGGCGGACAGCAAAACTGTTACCATGGACTTCCAGTGGTCAGACTTTGCCCTGTTCAGGACACTGGTTGCAAGAGTCACACATCCACTTATGTTTTTTAGTCAAACTTAATGTTTTTTTCTAAAACACTGAGAGGTATATATCCCATTGACACCTGTCAATGCCAGCCTAATCTCAGGCTGTAATTTTTCCACTTTGCTGTTTGAATTAACATAAATTATTGAGCAAAATACACACTGCAAGCAAAACTATAGATCTGATAATCTGCAAGTATTAGTAGCAGTCAATTTTTACACAATCAAATTCCACTAAGAATTCCTGTATTATGCAAAACAAAGAGAAAAATCTCATCTAACATGCCTAATCTATTCTACCAAGCCATGAAATTTTAATTTTAAATATTTGTATAAACTGCTGAAACAAAACTGAGTATTTGATAGAATTTGAGATTCTGTGTCTTTGGAGATATTCCATAAACCTAAAGATTAATGGAGCAATTGAAGAAATTATTTACTTGCCTCTAATAATTGCAGCAATGGCTAGACTTAGGACAGAAATTATATATAAAAAAAATTATCCTTATGTTTCTTCTAACCCACGTTCTGCTGCATAAAGCTCAGATTCAGAAATGAAATGCCAGCTCTCAAAATACTGCTAGGAAAGAAAATGCTGGAAATGCTAAGCTGTGAAAGCAAAATTTCTGTACGGCCAGAGCTGTTTTGAGACTAGCAGAGGAACACATGATCACATTCTTGTAAAAATAAAACTGTCATCATGGGATTTAGTCTGAATTTAAGGAGAATTCCCAAGCCTACTAAATAAATTAAAAACTAAACCATAAAAAAACCCAAACAAACCAACAACCAACAAACAAACAAAAAACCCCACAAAACCAACCAACCACCAACTTTTTTGGAAGAATTCAGTTAAATAAATTCTCTCTTTATTTGTGTCACACTATTGAAACAGTTTAATGTATTTTACTGCTGTGTTCCCTCTGAAAGGAATGAAAATGAAGTATCAGACCAAATTCTGACATAAACAGGCTGCTGCTTCTTTTATGTCATTTACCAGTGAACAGTTTTTTGAATAATGTATATAATTCAGGTCATATTCCTTTGAATTTTCATTTTCCTTCATTTTGTACCTGGATATTTTATTTAACAAATCAAAATTCAAACCATTATGAGTCCAGATGACTCACAATATGACAGATGACTCATGACTCATTATCAGATGATAACGAAATAACTATTCCTACAATATTTGACTACATATAACAGCCTATCTTCTAGACCATGGTCTACCAGAGAAAAGCAGTGGATAGCTCTGACAACTTTACTGAATGCTTTCAATAAAGAGATGCAAAGAGATAAACACTAGGTAGGTGGGACAATGGTTAAAACTATCTTACTCAGAGAACAAAGGTGTGCACCACCCTAACTACAAATAAATCAGATGATTGTAAGAAAATAATTTCAAATTGCTAAAATTCAGAATGTACTTTGAATAGAAATATATAGGGGGGGGGGGAGAACAAAAGAAAAAAAAAGGGGGGGAGGGCGATTTGAGAAGCTTGAGGGTTTATAAACTGAACTGACTGATTAGCTGTAACCACTCATGAGAGTCTCATGATATATAGTTTTATGAATTTGCTATTTTGGTAGATGATGCTCTATATTTCCTTTTGGTTTATTCATTTTTTCATACTAAGTTACTATGAATGTAGGTTGAATATGGATTTGATTCTTTTACTGGACCTGCAATTAGTACAGTAGACAAATAACTTGTTCTTTAGAGGATATGAGATGCTATGAGGAGGACCACCAAGATGATCAGAGGGCTGGACCACTTGTCCTAGGAAAACAGGCTTAAAGAATTGGGTCCTTTCAGTCTGGAGAAGAGAAGGCACTGGGGAGACCTTGTGACTACATTTCAGTATCTCATGGGGAACTACAGGAAGGTTGGGGAAGGACTGTTTAAGTGGGCTTGTGGTGGTAGGGCAAGGAGCAAAGATTTGAAACTGGCACAGGATAGATTTAGGTTGGAAATAAGAATGAAGTTATTTACAATGAGAGTGTTAAAATACTGGAACAGGATGCCCAGGGATGTGGTTGAGGCCCCTTCCCTGAAAACATTCAAGAACAAACTTGATGTGGCCCTGGGCAGTCTGATATAGCAGGAGGTGCTCCTGCTGACTGCAGCGAGGTTAGACAATATGACCTTTGAAAGTCACTTCCAACATGATGCAATCTGTGAATCTGTGAGATCACTATTCCAGGTAATGATGCACTGAAAAACAGTCATTGAAGCATACTCCCAAACTAGTTTAGAGAATATAGGTTACTATGGCTCAAAGAACGTATGGTAAGGATATCCATGAAAGTAAGGCTTGCCATATGTCACCATCATTAACACTTTTTCAAATAAAGTGAACTATGTCCTTTTATTTCGCTGCACTTCTGCAAAGAAAAAAAGACAGCTATAAACTGTCTTAAGTGATTGGTGGCATAATTACAGAGCTGAATTACAATCTGTTTTACTTAGACTAAAGTGAACAGATGGCACATACATTACAGAGCAAATTTTAGTAAAATGAGGTGTCTGACAGTTCAGTGATAATAGCACCTACTTTACAGAAAATATAACTTGGTTAGGGATCCCTAGAAAGTTGGTAATTTTTATATAAAACTGTATTTAATTCCCAGTCTGCTTGTATTTGAACCAGGCTGTGCCAAACTGGCACAAGTATCCGGCCTGCCCATGGTACATCATAAACAAGTCTTTCAGACATTTCAGGGTACAATGAAAGTCATAATATGCCATGCCAAGGAGATGAGTTATCAAATTTTTCACAAGCATGTGGTAACATTTTTTTTTTAAGATTCCATGAACTGACCTTTAAATTCAACCAATGTTACTGATGATGAATGAAGTTAGGCAAACAAAAGAGGCAAGAATTTTTGATCTTGAATGCAAACATTTCCAAAACACTGTAAGAGAGCAATACATGTGATCTTAAAGATATGGCCCTACACTGTCTTGTGCACTTAACTTTAAATGTCCAAATGTCAGAAATCAGATGCCCATGCTCATCAATAGATGATCCACAGCAAGTTTTCCCACTGTGAGTTCAGGGACTAGTGAAACACTAGAGAAAACTCACCTGTTGTGAAGTCATAGGAGGAAGGATGTTAAAAAAGCATTGAGAACCACACAAATCCTGTTAGCATTGTCCTCTTCAAAAGATCCTTGTTTCCATCCCTGTCAGGAAATAATATCGTAGAATCATAGAATGATTTGGCTTGGAAGGAACCTCTTCAGATCAGCCCAGTGCTTCATTTATCATTGACATACATACAGAAGCTGTTCTTGTTTCCTTTTATGTCCCTGGCCAGATTTATTTTAAAGCCTTAGCTTTCCTGATCTGGTCTCTGGCTACTTGGACAACTTCTCTGTACTCCTCCCAGGATGCCTGTCTTTGCTTCCATGCTCTGTAGGCCTCTTTTTGTTCTTTGGGGGTTTTTTTGTTTGTTTTATTTGTTTGTTTTTGTCAAAGAGTGTCCAGGAGCATCTTTTTCATCAATGCAGGCCACCTAATGTTTTGAGGTCTTCCTCTTTGTTGAGACACCTTGCTTCTGGAGTTGTAGGAGGTAGGAGGTATATTAATATTCTAATCCTTGGATACCAATCAGCATTCTTGGGCCCCTCCCCATCTGGGTCTTTATCTCATAGTACTCCTCCTACCAAATCTCTGAAGAGGTCAAAGTCTTCATTTTCGCAGTCTAGGATAGCAAGCTTGCTGTTCACCCTTCCAGTTGCCCTAAATCACAGAATCATAGAATGTTAAGGGCTGAAAGACCTTAAGTTCTATGATTCTATGAGTCTATATCTCTAGCTATACTTTTTTGTTTCCCATGATAATTACATTAGCACAGAGACATGTATATTGGGCCTGTCTTGAAAGGTATTTACTCACTGGAAATCCTTTGTGCTACATTTCAGTTTCTCTCCTTCTGGCCTACATTCTCCTTCAGGCTCTAGGAGCCTGTTTGTGTCACTGGCCTCAAGGTAATAGTAGTGGGGTTTGATTGAGGATCCTTAGCAACTTCAGTTTAAAGCTCTCTCCATTAATTTGGCAAGCCTTTGGCTGAAGATGCTCTTAGAGTTGAACTTGCAAATTCATACATTGTATATACCTGTGAAACTGTTGTTCTCTCATACATATAAATTTTGACTTATATCATTACATATTTTTAGTCCCACTGTGATTAGCATGCAAATAAACTCTTAGACTGAGTCACTGAAGCAACCAACAGGTATCCAAAAATCTTTTTTATCTCATATGCTTTTTCAAAGAAAACTGAGAACATTATTAGTCTGATCTCTTACCAGCTGCTGACAAGGCCTGACCTTCTTTCAGCTGTGGAAACAGAATTGTAAAGATCTCAACAGGAAGCATCTGATTCACTTTGATGCTTGAAAGCTCTCAGAGGAGAAATAGTTATGAGAGACAGTTTTCTGTCTGTTTGGATGTTTGAAAACTTCAGCGTGTCCTAATCAAGACACACAAGTCATCCCTTTCCCCATAGTGAGTAGGCAAGTGTTTCCCTTAGCTCCAAGCATGTGGGTAAAATGAGCTCATATTCTGTAGATCAGAAGCAGTTGTGGATTCATTGGTGGCAGAGCAACAGTAGAGTGACTTATCTTTTCTTATTAGACTAACTCAGCATTTGGGACATGATGCCAGAAATTTGATTAAATATATATTTAAAAGATTCTTTTTTCTGCTGGTTCCCAGAACAAACCTTTGTACTATGTGACACTTCTACTACAAGGAAATGTACTCTGATGTGTCTTTGTTCATAGAGTTTGTAAGCTACCTAGACACACGTTCATCAGTGGATAACTGTTCACAAAGCCTACTCCAAAACCACAGATAAACATAAGTGATTGATAAGACCTTGATTCTTACTTTTTCCATCCCATGATCAGAAGTGCAGCCTCTCATTCTCTAATATAAAAAAAACAATCAACAAAACAATCTAAATTAACCAACCAACTAGCCAACAAAAAACCAAGCAAACAAAACCCAAACAAACAAAATAATAATAATAATAAAAAAGCAAACAAACAAAATTAAAATAAAATTCTAAAATGTTAGCAAGGAAATAAAGGCAACATACCAGAAACTGTAAAAGGTATTAGGAAAGAATATAGCAAACTGGCAAAAAATTAAGATCAATGAGACTTGACCAACACATTGAACATGCAGATAAATTTCGTAAGAAATGCCTGAGTTTAAGAAACAGTAAATTAAGTCAAATCACTGGAATCATATACATTAAAAGCTTATCAGAACATCTTTTAAGGTAAGTTCTTTATTTTATAAGGACTTCCTTTAGGAATCTGGATTGCTTAAAGCCCATCAAAATGTGAGAAGGTCTGACTGCTGGAAGTTCCTCTCTCCCCATATAAATAGAGGAATGTGAATAGTAGAACAGTGATACTGCTGGAAGTATGAAAGACTATAGTCCTTCAGATATAGCACAAATAAACACCTATGGTTTCCAATTTTTGTGCACACAAGGCATGATGAATGTATCTGTTTAACTACTACTGAAGACAACTTGTCAGAAATCAACAGATGCTGTTCTTAATCTACTATGCTTTTAACAGACACATGACCTGCAGAACATTATTCTGGAAAATGATCACAGGCCTTCGAATACGAAGCAAGTATGGCTGAAATCTGTATGTGTGCCACAATTATACTTGATAATAAAACCTTCCCAAAATGAGCCAAAGTCAGTGAGACAAGAGAGCTATTGTCATTGTAAAATCCAGGACAGGTCTCGTACTTCATTATGGACACTAGCACAGCACAATCAAAATAAAGGAATTTCAAACTCTCAACATATAGTCATATTTAAATAAAATTCGGGGGTGGGGGTTGCACAGTCTAGAAATAAAGTAACTTTTCACAGAAGGTCTGCTGAACAGCAGTTTTCCCTTCCAAAGACTTTAATCATTAGCACTACTGAGATATGAAATTGCAGAAACAAATAGCAGTTACTGAGCTGCTACCCTCAGCTTGCTCAGATTAACACTACATTTAGAGTAATACCACTGCACTGCAACATTTTACTACAACTCAAAGCCAGCATGACTTTTCTGAATAAAGTTTAGCCACTATCAGGAAACAATAACAAACAGTTTATCAAAGTTATGCAATACAATACAATACAATACAATACAATACACCACCAGGTTGGAAGAGACCTTCAAGATCATCGTGTCCAACCCATCAACCAATCCAACCCACCTAAATACAATACAATACAATACAATACAATACAATACAATACAATACAACCCACCTAAACAGCTAAACCATGGCACCAAGCACCCCTTCAAGCCTCTTCCTGAACACTTCCAATGAAGGTGACTCCACCACCTCCCCAGGCAGCCGATTCCAATGGGCAATCACTCTCTCTGTATAGTACTTCTTCCTAACAGCCAGTCTAAACCTCCCCTGGTGCAGCCTGAGACTGTGTCCTCTTGTTCTGGTACTGGCTGCCTGGGAGAAGAGACCAACCTCTGCCTGGCTACAACCAAGATAGCTTAAATCAACAACTGTGAGTGTGTTATCTGATAAATATAATGTCACAAATTACTTCTGTAATAGCAATATTGTTTTACATTATTTTCTACCCCTAACAGCACTAACTTTTTATTCATACATATTTGTAAAAAGGAAAAAAGTAAAACATCTTGACAAACTAAAGAAGTTTTGCTAGGCAAAGGGCACTACAGTTAAACTTTGGGTTATTCTCACTGTTCTACATTATTTTGAGTTTTAGATTTCAAAATTTAAAAATATGTAATATATACTAGTACGAATTACTGCACTATTTCTATTTAGTTATCATTCATCTCATTCAAATACTTCTTGCTTTTGCACTTTACATAGGAAAGTGGAGGTTGGGATTTTGCTTTAAAAAATATAGCAAAGAATATCGACTAAGAAGAAAAAGAAATCCAAAACAAAGGCAGCTAATACATAGCCTCTCTTATGTCATCCATAGTTTAAATTGTTTCAGACAGAGCCACAATAACCCATGCTTTCATTATATGAACACTCAATGGACAATTTCAATGAGTTTCCTCTGTGGAGACTGTAAAAATCCTTTTCTTAAAGAGAGCACATTTTCTTCCAAAATGCAGCCTACGCATATAGTAAACAACGATTCTATTGCTGACATCAAAAAGATTAATTTGTCAAGACCTTAAGAAAACAGCTTTTAATAAAGGAAAATATTTCTTTAAAATTTTATATCTTTAAATAAAGTTATGATTTCTTTTTTAAAATTACACTAAGGTCTTTGTTTGTACATAGAATAGACAGATCTTTTGGTTTGATTGAAGACAGGGTAACTAAATACATCCATTAAGGTCATGATGTTTTATGTCACTCCTGTGGCTGACCATAAAAGCTAACAGCCATTAGCACAGCTGCTAGAATCTGTCTCCATCAGAAAACTAACATCTTACCAATATTTAGCACCTTATGCTCCTCATTCATTTTATCTTTTTTTTCCTCCAGTCTTCCTTTTTCAATTTTTTTAATTGCCCCATAAACAGTCTTTTTTCCAGTGTTTTTGGTCATGTTGCAGAGGCCAGCTCTGCATGACTGTGACCTAGCTGTTGAACTTTCTCCCTTACCACACTATCTACATATTGTAGATGTCTTTGTAACTTTGAGAATCTTTCTAAATAAGAGTGTTAAAATATATTTTCTGCAGATTTTTTCATCACTCATTCTTGCATTATTTATTGCATTATTTATTGCATTATGCAACTGCCTGCAGAGGGCAATAATTTAGAATAGCTTCCTAGGTGAGCTTAAAATTCCCTTAGTATGTAAATTCACATTCCAAGAGTCAAAATTAATCCAACAGTCAAAACCTATGGAAAGGAATAATTAAGGCTGTCTATTTGATTTCCCTGTGTACAAGCCCACTGATATTTTTAAAACATGAATACACATTTATTTTTCCATGAGTGAAGTGCCCAGATCCTATTAGCATAAAAACTTTTTACAGCAACTAAAAATAGGTATAATTATTTTAATATAAAGAACTAGGTTACATATTTTTTAAATGCCCCTCTGAAAAAATCATTCATGTATACCTATATGATTTCAATTCACTCAGCTAACAGGAGAATTTGGTTGCATTTATTAAGATGGTATGTAAAGGACAAGTTTTTTCAAGAAGCATTTTTAAGTCAGTCATAAACAAAAGTTCCTCTTGGTTCTGTTGCCCAAGGTACAAACCTTAATGAAAAGATGGTTAGATAGCACATCTGAACTTGGTGTTATTAGTAGCCTAGTTTCACTTCATATTTTCAAAAAATACAGGTTCAGCTCTCTCATGCTTTAAGGTTTCACACAGCTGTTTAAATAAATGCTTATGAAAATTACTGAACACAGAAAAGACACCACATTCTACACAGAATGAAATTGAAAAGGATGTGCATCAGAGCTACAAGGAAAACCTAAAAGAAAATACAATTTGTTAACACAAACATCATAGAGTATTAGCAGAATACACTGAATTAAACATTCTGCAGCAAGAACAGGAATTTGTCAGTTTGCATAAACATACCTGTCCTGTGAGATTTCAGTGAGTCTTTCCATTGTCATTTGTAATTGAAACAGTCTAGAGTTGATGTTACCACTCACACGTGTATTATATAAACTGATCCCACAGTTTGCTCTGCTGAAATAAAGCCTATGCAAGATTGTAAGATTGTAAGATTTTAGGCCACACCTTGAGTCCTGTGTCCAGTTCTGGGCGCCTCCAGTTTAGGAAGGATGTTGACTTGCTGGAACGTGTCCAGAGAAGGGTGACGAAGTTGGTGAGAGGTTTGGAACACAAGCCCTATGAGGAAAGGCTGAGGGAGCTGGGGTTGCTTAGCCTGGAGAAGAGGAGACTGAGGGGTGACCTTATTGCTCTCTGCAGCTACCTGAAGGGAGGTTGTGGACAGGTGGAGGTTGTTCTCTTCTCCCAGGCAACCAGCACCAGAACAACAGGACACAGTCTCAGGCTGTGCCAGGGCAGGTTTAGACTGGATGTTAGGAAGAAGTTCTATACCGAGAGAGTGATTGCCCATTGGAATGGGCTGCCCGTGGAGGTGGTGGAGTCACCATCATTGGAGGTGTTCAGGAGGAGAGTTGATGGGGTACTTGGTGCCATGGTCTAGTTGTTTAGGTGGGTTGGATTGGTTGATAGGTTGGATGTGATGATCTTGAAGCTCTCTTGCAACCTGGTTTATTGTATTGTATGGTACTTTCCATGATTTTTTCTTTCTATGTATTTTATACGTTTTTGACAAGTAATTGTCAACTCTATTTCTACACATTAGAAGGTAAAAATAGCAGGGGGAGAAGAAAAAAAGAGGAAAGGACAAGTGTGTAGTCTGATATTCTAAGCTGTTCCTATTAAATCATCATGTTTGATGTATCCAAAAAACTTTACTTAGAAAACAATATTTCTTCATATGAGGAATGTTGATCTACCAAGTGCTGTGCAATGTTCTAGCCTAACACAATTTCTAGACATTGTTCTTAGAAGTTCCTTGGCATGGTGAACAAATCTACCAAACAGTTCAAGATACATAAATATGTGGGTTGCCTCTGATATGCTCATTTAATGTGTATATATGGCAGGGAAACTTTCTTCACTGTACTGTATGCCACTATCCCTTCTTTCAAGTGGATCAAAGCTCATGGTCTAGTATTTTGAGGCACAGATAAAAAACAATTTTATTTAAAACTGTTTTAATTTACAACCATTGCATTTAATATTATGCAAAAAAAAATTTTTCTCTTATTGTCTCATGCAACAACTCCTCAGTAATGAAAATAAAAGCTGTTTTCTCTTCCTCAGGCTGTTTTCTTTTACTCAGACTCTTTTCTTCATGGCAATAATTTGTATTTCTTCCTTTTTTTTTTCTTCCATTGATATTATTTTTGTGACTTTCATTTTGAATAATATTTACTGCGTTGTAATTTGGCAATTTTCTGTGATTTAACACTGTGTGTGATTATCTGCCAACCCTAGTGAGATAATAGTATCAACAATATGCTGTTCTTGGTTTGGATATATATCTGCATTACATTACACAAGATGGAGTACCAAATCAAAATTGCATTTCAGGTCAATAAACAATGCAACACACACAAAAAATAATCTGTAAATTACAAAATGAAACAGCAAATTATGCCTTTGCTTGTGTTTCTTTTTTTTCTCCAAAATGTCTTAAAAACACATGCTTGGTCATAAGACTTCTGTCTAATCTCAAACCCTGTGAAACAAGAAATCATCCTTCCACTGGTTTCACAGGCATTTAATTCAAAGTTGTTATGATGACTGTCACTGAGAGAATAAAAGGAACAGCTAAAAAAATTATGCAAATGACAGTGTCTATTCATAGGTAGCATATGCTGCGAAACAAGACACACTCCAAAGTGTTAGGCACTGGCACTCGCTTCTGTGTGCCACATATGACCGCTGCATTTCCTGGGCTAGCTCTGCTTCTAACAATACAGCAAATAATGATAGATTCCTGTCTGATTAACACAAACTCACATATTCTGTTTGTCTTATTTCTGTCTGTGATACATACACACACAATGACAATCATGATGGGTGAATGAGAAAATTTTAATCATCTTTGCTTCCTTTCCTTGAAGTTATTAAAAAATACAGTAAAAGTGGTGATTTCTTGTGCCCATCATATTAGAATTCACTACATGTTAAAGTAGAATAACATAAGCTTAGCTATCTTCAGCATTACAACCCACAGCAAAATGCAAACTTCTCTGTCAGCAGTTAAGATGGGCAACTTCACAAGATTGAACATCCAACTGAGTCACAGAATTATAGCATCATAGAATTGTTTTGGCTGGACCTTTAAGATCATCGAGGCAAATCATGCAGTCTGTAACAGAAAAGGTACACTACAAGACACAGTCTCTCTAGAGTAATATAGGCCAAGGAACCAATAAAGCACTCTCTTTATGATGAGCTGACATGCTTTACATGGATTCTTTCTATCCAGTTAACATTTTCATCTCAAAAGCTTTATTTAAAACCCAGCAGCATACAATTTAAACTAAACTATTCTGGATTGTCTGTCTTTTTGACATGTTTTTCCTACTAACTTGTTTTATCCTGGGTACCAATTTAAGATAAGTTTCACTTCTCCATGAAAGTAAACTGGATACCCCTAAATGCAGCCAAGTAACAGAGAAGCAAAAAAACCCCAAAACATGTACAGTTGACCTTTTCTTCCTTTACAACTTGCTCATTTCTTCAGGGTATGAAACCTTAGCAACAGTATTTACTTACGCTCTTGAATACAGTGAACAAGCAGAGCTGTGTAATAGCACTTCCCTGCTAGTCAAGTTCTAACTTTCTGTGTAGACACTCATAAAATCTACCTAAGAAGTGATCAGAGAATTAAAGTCACAGAGAGGCTGAGGTTGGAAGGGAGCTCTCTTGTTCAAGTTAAATGTTGGAAACAACTTTCCCCCTCTACTCAGCTCTGGTGAGACCCCACCTGGAGTACTGCGTCCAGTTCTGGAGCCCCTATTACAAGAGGGATCTGGAGGTGCTGGAAGGTGTCCAGAGAAGGGCCACAAGGATGATCAGAGGGCTGGAGCACTGAGGGAGTTGGGGCTGTTCAGTCTGAAGAAGAGAAGGCTCTGAGGTGACCTCATTGTGGCCTTCCAGTATCTGAAGGGGGCCTACAAGAAGGCTGGGGAGGGACTTTTCAGGCTCTCAGGGAGTGATAGGACTAGGGGGAATGGAAGGAAGCTGGAGGTGGGGAGATTCAGGCTAGATGTGAGGAGGAAGTTCTTCACCGTAAGGGTGGTGAGGCCCTGGAATGGGTTGTCGAGGGAGGTGGTTGAGGCCCCGTCCCTGGAGGTGTTTAAGACCAGGCTGGATGAGGCTGTGGCCAGCCTGATCTAGTGTAGAGTGTCCCTGCCCATGGCAGGGGGGTTGGAACTAGATGATCCTTGTGGTCCCTTCCAACCCTGACTGAAACTATGAAACTATGAAAGGCATGCTTACTCAAGGAAGCACTATTACTGAACAGAGAAAAAAAATGCTAGAAGTAGTTATTTCATAAACTAGCAAGTTAATTCTTCTGCATTAGTATCCAGACATAATCACATGCCAGGGAGCACAAAATGGCAAATACTCAGAAATCAAAGCAGATTTTCATCGTTTGAAGAAGCAGCCATACTAACTCTATGTCAGCATGGGCAGCTTCAGATCTTTGGTTTTCTGTGGGTGGCATTTATGGCATTCCCATAAAACAAAAGATGATTCTGTACAAGTACATATCTGAAAAAAAATATAGCTCTTTTTAAATGACAGGAACATGTTCAAATATATATTTTATATATATATATATATGTGTGTGTGTGTGTGTGTGTTTTCTGGTAGATTTGAGCTGAATGAGGTGAACTAAAAGATGCTCTAATAAATGTGAAATTATCAACTAGTACATGACTTTTCATGAGTTTTAAAAGCACTTTTCCATCATCTGCAGTCATAACTTGTGAGAGTGCAAAGAGTTCAAAAGAACATGAAAGTTATAATTTAAATCCTCTTAACAATCCCAAGTATTTTTTAATGCTTCCTTTTTCTCTTGCTTTGATTAACTGATTAATATAACAAGCTTAAAATAAAGCATTTTATTTCTGCCCATATTTAACTGGAACTCTGCAATTTGCTTTTTGATATTGAGGAAATGAGAATGAAACCTTGGCCATTTTTAGACCAACCATGATATTGGTCAGCCCCACACACATGGAAATGATCTGTCTGTCTCCCCATGTCTCACATTCCTCAGCTGTAAATTCATAGAAACACTGTTACATATAAACTATAAATATAAATACTGCTAACCAGAGGCAAAGGAAAGCAGAAACAAAGGTTTCTACTGAAGAGAGATAATCTGTGGTCTGAAGACTGTGGTTGTGTCAAATTACTCCCCTCTTTCCAAGTACAGATGCATTGTAAGCTTTCCTTTCATCTAGTTATAGACACTGATAATATAACTCATCAGTGCACTCAAAATCAGAATCAACTGGGGGGAAAAAAAAGGAAAAAGAAACAAAGTAAAACTAATGTACACTGGTAAGCAATTTTCAGAATATAATATGTTAAACCTACATAAATATCTTGCATACAGATGTAATGACACCTTCTGAGGTAATAAGGTTTACCAACAACTGGGAATATAGGAGACAAAGAGCCATGCATGATGATACCTGAGCAATACCCATGACAAGGATATATAAGCAGGCCATGGCAATGCACACAAAAATACAACAAAGTTTTTGACAGGAGAGAAACATTTTTATCTTCTACAGAAATACATTTTAAATTCTTGCACCAAGTGCTTTCGTCTCATGTGAGATAACACAGGAATAAGGAATTGTAGAAATCTAACTACAGAGGCTCCAAATAGTTTTCAAAAGTAGTTAAAAGATTTTCATTGTAAAAATTTTTCTAGTTTTATAGACATTATTAGATATTCATGAAGATCTGAAAGTCTAGTAATTGTATCAACACATTGTCTTCAGAAACTAATTAAAATTGAGTTCTTTTACGCTGCAAGTGACATGACACAGTGGCAGATGACACAGAAATTCTCCCATACCATCTGAATGACATTGCAGAATGGTGCTGGTCCCAGAGCTGGAGGACAGCTCTTTGTTCTTCAAGGTCCCTGTGGCCTCACTTTCAAGGATCACAGCAGGCATGTAGCATCCCAGTTTTGCACTGTAAAGGCCTAAAGGCATATTCTTGTTCTGCAGCAGCAAGGTAGACGCACAGTGCCATGGACTTTTACCCCCACTGCCTTTGAAGGCAAGGCAGGAGATGCAAGACTGGTTGCAGCTGAGCAGAGGGGGCAGTCAGAACAATGCTGCCTATGCCAAGTCTTGGGTACACAGCTAAGGCTAGACCTAACGATGAAGCACCTCTTTACATTTCCTTGTAACAGAGGGGTTTTCTTCTGAAGCAGGCTCTTATCTTTATGCTTCAGTTAAATATTTGTTTCTAATACATTTTAATGATTATATAGACTTAACACATAATATAATGATTAAGGAAGCAAAAAAAAATCCCTTTCTCATTATCTTTTTATTTCCCAAGTAACTACTGAAAATACAGCTAAATATATTTTATCATCCATAAAAAACAGATACAAATATTTACAGAGGTCACAAAATCCAGTAGTTTTTCCTTTAAATCAATAAAGACAATGGTTGAGGTGGCATACACTGTATGCTAGATAGAGATTCTTTAATATCTCAAGTTTGTAAAAGACTAAAGAAAAAAGGTTCATTGCATCTCCATATTCAAGACTAGGTGGAAGAAAAGGGGTTGATTCTATATCCAATAAGGGGAGACCTTATTGCTGTCTGTAACTACATGAACAGTGGTTGCAGCTGGATGGGGGTTGGTCTCTTCTCCCAGGCAACCTGTGACAGAACAAGAGGACAGAGTCTCAAGCTGCACCAGGGGGGTCTAGGCTGGATGTTAGGAAGAAATTCTTCACAGAAAAAATGATTTGTCATTGGAATTGGCTGCCCAGGGAGATGGTGGAGTCACCATCATTGGAAGTGTTTAAAATAAGACTGGACAAGGCACTTAGTGCCATGGTTTAGTTGATTAGATGGTGCTGGGTGATAGGTTGGGCATGATAATCTCAAAGGGCTTTTCCAACCTGATTAATTCTGTATTCTGTATTCCACCTTCACTATTTTTTTGATTACCCTGACCACACTGATGATGATGGAGGACTTGGTTTTGGATGAGTTCTTAAGCAAGAGTTCCACAAAGATTCAGTTTTATCTTGTAGTTTCATCTCCACCCCTTGTTGGACACGCAGAGCCATGCATAAGACAGTATCACAGATAAGAAACTTGGAATTCTTTGATAAATCAGAGTTGTAGAATCACAGCGCTTTTATCAGCCAATAGAATTAACCATTTTCTTTCCCTTGGTAATAGGGAAGCAAAAGTCTTCTGTAAGAACAGATATATATTCCTGCCTTCCCAGAAACACAATCTAGCTAGAATTTCATGGAACAATGTTGTTATGTTGAAGTAGATAAAGGTTGAAATGACTGTTGAGAGACATTTTCTCCTTCTGTCACCTTTTTTTTTTACTTTTACACTTGAACATCTGGAGGAAGGACTTAGATACCACACCACTATCACCTCTGCTTATCTAGGAAAGAGGAGTACAAATTTCTGCCTATGTTTTTGGGTTTGGGGTTTTTTTGGTATGTTTATTGGGGGGTTTAGTTTTGTTTTGGTTTTGTTTGGTCTTTGTTAGTTGGGAGTTTTTTGTAAGTAGTGTGCTATTTTATTTGTGGCTTCTTTTTTTTTTTTGGTTGGTTGGTTGATTTTGGTTTTATTTGTTTTAAACAGTGCTTCGAGATTTAACCATAGTTTTTGTTTTAATAACCATCATGGATTGCATGCATCGCATTGGAAAGGTTGAAAGATCTTTGCTATGGCAATCATTAGACAGAAAATGACCATAGGCAATAATGATTCTGTAATTATGCAAGTATTAAGTAAATTCTTTTTTCCTCAAACTTTCCAATGTCTGCATACATTTTAATGTTATGTGGAAATAATGGTTTCCAGACAGGAATAAAATTTGGTTAGGTATGGTGCTATCACAGTTGCTCTTGAAAAATATATCCCTGTAATTGAAAACACTGATTTTCCAAACTATGATACAGATTTAATTTTTTTTGCATATGGGAAATATGCAGATTTACCTAATTACACTCTTCTATAAACAAAGCATGATTGAATGGGACAATCAACAAGAGGCAATTAAAACTTAAAATTTTGTGGCCCCAAGACCTTTGCAGAACAAAGCACACAAAAAGTTATTATTTCAGTATACACTTAAATAGTAGATAATTAAAAGCTGTTTGCTTTCAATAACCACTGAATTATATACTGATAGAGGAAAGCAATACCTAAGCCTAGCTGTGCAGAAACAATCATTTTAGTGCAACTGTAATGATTCTAAGTTCAGTTGTATTAATGTTAATGCAAATGCTTATTGAAAAAGTTACTTCTGTCTGCACTGTGCCACTACTTCTGTTTCATCTTTCAAAAGCATCAGTTTGAACACTTTCCATAGTAAATGAAAGAACCACAAATTTTAATAATAATAATAATAATAATAATAATAATAATAATAATAATAATAATAATTTTAGTTCAATAATACCAAATGGAGTTACTAAAAAAGAAACAAACAAAACCACAAAAAAGCGATCATCTTTTCTCCTGTAGCACATGTCATGGTAGAGCCAAACAAGCCCCAGCACAATTGCAAACAAACCCTGATGCTTCTAGACGTGGTCCTCCTCTCCCCTGTCGCCTTCCTGCCAAAATCAGGGTAATGCAGGAAGAGGAACAAAAGAGAGGCCTTCATGTCTGGATAAACAAGTCTGCTTCGGGGGTAAGAGCATATGTACTGGCCAATGCTCCCTGATCAGGCCTTTTCTGCCCTTCACGGCCACAGCCTGGCAGAGCCCCTTTTCATTGGGTAACTATCTGCTGGCTTCAGTTGCCTTATTGACCCAATTGTATCTCGGGCCAATTTCTTATTTATTTTCTTTTCCTTTCTTTTCTTCTTTTCTTTTCTTTTTCTTTTTTCTTTTCTTTTTTCTTTAATAATTTTTTTATTTTCTCTTTTCTTTTCTTTTCTTTTTCTTTTCTTTTCTCTTTTTTCTTTTCTTTTTTCTTTTCTTTTTTTTTATTTTCTCTTTTCTTTTTTCTTTTCTTTTTCTTTTCTTTTCTCTTTTTCTTTTCTTTTTCTTTTATTTTTTTTTATTTTCTCTTTCTTTTCTTTCTTTTTCTTTTCTTTTATCTTTTCTTTTATTTTTTTTATTTTCTCTTTTCTTTTCTTTTCTTTTCTTTTTTTTTTTCTCTTTTCTTTCCTTTTCTCTTCTTTCTCTTCTTTTCTTTTCTCTTCTTTCTTTTTTTCTTTTCTCTTCTTTTCTTTTCTTTTCTTTTCTTTCTTTTCTTTCTTTCTTTTCTTTTCTTTCTTTTCTTTTCTTTTTCCTTATTTTTTTCCTTTTTCTTTTATTTTCTTTTTTCTTTTATTTTCTTTTTTTCTTTTCTTTTTTCTTACCTTTTTTCTTTTCTTTTCTTTTCCTATTTTTTATTTTATTTTTATTTTCTTTTTTCTTTTATTTTATTTTCTTTTTTCCTTTTTTCTTTTATTTTATTTTCTGTTTTTCCTTTTCTTATCTTTTTTCTTTTCTTTTCTTTCCTCTTTTTTATTTTAGCTTTTTTTCCCTTCTTCTTCCTTTTTTCTTTTTTTTTAAACTTTTTTCCTTTCCTTTTCCTTTTTTTTTATTTTCCTTTCCCTTTTACTATTTTTCTTTTCCTTTTCCTTTTCCTTCTTCTTCTTTTCTTCCTGTAGCAGTCATAAACAACCTCATGAGAGCAAAGTGTATATGGGGGGAAAATTCTGCCAGTTTGCTCCAAAGGAGTATGTACTCTGGTGAGTAAGGAAGAGCAAGAGTGTTAGTAAATGCAAAGGCTGCCTACATTTTAGCAATGCTGGTTCATGAAAAGTTTTCCAACCATATACAAAATTGATTCAGATTTAGCTGTGCACTAATTGCCACTTAATGGCCTTAATCCTCACCATGGTTACATTACTGAGTAATGATACTGGTCAGTGTAGCCCTACTTTTATATTAACATATGGCAAGACATTACACAGAAGAGAATTCCTAGATAAAATTTCATTTTGTATTTAATGGTCACTAGTATTTTACATATTTCTTTTAAATTAAAGATGTGTACTTAAACTAGAACAGTTAATAATAGGAATTAACAATCTAGGTACATTTCAAGAACACAGGATCCTTTATTTGTCTCTTTTTTTTCATGTGTTAAATATTTTGGTAAGAAATTACACTGAAGTCTACAAGAAAATAAGCAACATAAAATCATAAAACAGTTTCAGTTAGAAAAGATGTCTAAAGATCACCGATTTCAACTATTGATGTAACACCACCAGTTCTCATCATTTTTAATGAGTTGTTATTTATGTGGTTAGAATTAAAATGACACCTTTTGGTTCAAAGTGGATTTTTTTCACATTTTTAACAGAGCAGCAGAGTTCTATTATATAGAAGATGGGCAGGTGACAATTCAAGAGTTTTTCAATAAGTGACTGATTCTTCAGTGATTTGCAACTTTAGTCAATCACATAGTGCCAAAGCGATTGAAAAATGTACCTAAGAATACTAGTTGGTCATAAGTAGCTCTGAGTACAAAGTAAAGCTCTTCTCTTCTTTCTAGGAAGAAAAAAAAAGCCTTTTGCATCTCAAAATAAAAGTTGATATCTGTTAGTGCTTAAAAACATGCTTCAATTAGTTTTAACAGTTAAAGCATTTATTTTTCCGATTAAAATGTTTACCTATGTTATTTTAAAATAATTTCTTTGATGACTTTATATAACAGCTATCTAACACATCAACAACGTGTAACTGAGTTGTCAATTCAGTTATCGTGCTAGCTCTAAGTCAGTGCAAGATCTAATTTCTCCATCTCTGCTTCCATACCTACTGTAATTTTGATGTTGTTGCTGTTGCCATTGTCCAGATACGCAAATAGTTAGCAAATGAGGTAAAATGAGAATATTTTAAATACTTCTGATCTGTGTCTATTAATCTGTTCATTAAGGAACAAAGAGAAGAGAGAAAAAAAGTATTCAGGAGTTACCCAAATATTAATATCTTTTGCACTTCAAGCCAGAACAGAATAACGACACCTTAAGGATAACAATTCCTAAACTCCTGCCCAAGAAATCATGAAACAAGTTTAAAACAAACAAACAAACAAAATCCACACGATACAAATTAAAAAAAAAAGAAAAGAAAACCAAGATATTTTTTTGGAACTCTAGCAGACTAAGCTCTTAGTAGCATCACCACCATCAGCATGTGCTCTTATGGTGTTAAAAGAACACAGAAAGAAAATCAGCACCATTTACCTGGCTAGCAAAGCTGAATGTCCTTTGAGTTATGGCCTATTTTTTTTTTTTACTACAACTGTATATTATATTTTTTAAAAAAATCAACAGCTAGAATTTTTTAACTTACATTCATTGTTCTCACAGAGAACAATGTAAGTTCACAAAAAATAAAGTGTTAATTTTTAAAATACATCCTCTCTTGTTCTTCTTTGTGTAACTCTTACATATTAACATTTACTGAGTTTTCCTAATTTTCTCTTTCTGTTTGCAAGGTCTTCATCTAATCACTTTGACGTTGTAACCTATATTGTCTGTATTCCAGATCAGATGCATACAATGCTTACCCATCCATAGTAATGATGGTCTTCAGGCATGTCCTCTTCTCACCGGGAATTTAGAATTAGTTCATTGGCTCAACCTGTTAATGTTGTATTCCTCATTTCCTTTCTCAAGCTTGTATGTTAATTAGAATTTAAAATACTCAGGTTGGGTGTTTTAGAAAACCAAAAGGAAGAACTTCCACTGAATATTCTTAGATTTATTTATTTATGATATAATAATCAAGTTAGTCAATCAAAGGTCTTTATCTTGTTTGTATAATGTGTGGAACAGTTTAAAAACATAACATTGATAACTATACAATACAATAATACAATACAATACAATAAATCCAGGTTGGAAGAGACCTTCAAGATCATCGTGTCCAACCTATCAACCAATCCAACCCATGTAACAGAACATCATATAACTCCACTTCCTTATGATTTCTCAGTGTGCAGATGGCAGTGTCCATCGTTTACAGCTTTTTTTGTAGTTTTTGTTCATTGTGTGGTCAAACTTTTTAATAATTCATTTATCTTAAATTTAAACTTCCAGAGTTCCTGCAAGCCAGATGTGAGTTCATGAGTGAGCAGGTGAATGAGGCATTCTGAAGCAGGAAGCAAATAATAATGTTGCAAAATATTGCTGCATCCAATTGCTAATTGTTTCCTGACGACTTTGACAGCTGCAAGATTTAAGCTATTACAACCTACACAGCTGGTTATTTTCTACATTTATTACTCATTCCATTCGATCAATGAACTTTTACTCTTTGTTAGAGTTGCCTTTTTATCTGTGAAAAATGTTAATCTGAATGCTATTGTTCCAATTACTACATTAAATATATGTAGAATTAGAAACAATTTATTTATGGTCATGCTAAATTAGAGAAATCTGCATGTCGGTCCCGGAGACATTTCTGTAAATGGAGGCAAAAACACATTACTGAAAATGCACAGAAGCATTTACCAGGAAAAGATTAGTGTTCATCTACCCTGTGCTGGATCTAATTTTATCCATTTTAGTTTTTATGAAGATGATTATTCTCCATATCCATTGGAGTAAGAGAGCAAACTGCATGCATGTAATTAGTTTTATCAGCTGCCCTGAACCTTTTTCTGTGATTCTGCTGGAGTACAATTCTTAATCTCACTAATGTCAAATTCATTTAACTGTTACTTCTATTTTTTTTTTCTGTACTGCATAGAAAAATTACAACTCAAAGTTCCCAAAATGAGCACTACAAAACTGCACATAAATGGATATTTTCACAAATTATTGCTTGGAAGATTCTGTGCTTATTTACTGTGTCTCACCAGGATGCTGAAGACACTGTAATACATGTTATAAGTTCCATGTAAACATGGCAAAAAAAAAAATCACTATGGGAGTGATGGAACACTGGAACAGGATGCCCAGGAGGGTTGTGGAGTCTCCATCTCTGGAGATATTCAAGATCCACCTGGAAGCATTCTAATATGATCTGGTAAAGGTGATCCTGCTCTGGTGGGGGGGGGGGGCGGACTAGATGATCTTTTAAGGTTCCTTCCAGCCCCTAACATTCTGTGATTCTACGGTCATTCAATGAAGTGTAAATAAGCCATGGTTAGAGAAAGCAGCAGAGTGAGCAATATGTGTCAAAAACCTGACTGGCAGTGATTCAACATCTACGTGCTCTGCACCTCTATTCTCTCATTGAGAGCATCTAAGAATCCCTCCCTCGGATACATCTAAAACTACCCAGCTTTCTCAAATTCTTCTATTATAATAAACTAGAAGCAAACAGTTACAAATCTCACAAAGCATCTCTTTTGTCTGTATGACAGACCTTACTTGTTCACACTCGAATGAGATACAGTTGTTCTCATCTATTAACTTTGATGGTTTCAATATTTAACACTCATCCATAATGTAACAGCATAAAAGTGTCCATTTAGGTGCATAAATATTGACAAATTAAAAAAAAAAAAATCCACACCAAACCCCATAAACATTTCTTGGCCTAGAATATTATTAAACAAGCTGTTTAGCCACCACAAAATTGATTTTCAAAAACTGACCTTCTTTTCTTAACGGAGATAAAGTCAGTACATTAAGCCAACTTCATTTGTAAATGGTTTTGTGCACAAAGACTACTTATCCCAGTGGCAGCTGGATGATGGGTAGTCTTCAGAAATTATTCTAATGCAGTGAAAATTCAACTTAGCATTTAGCCTCTTTCTCATTTTGCAAGTTTTAAATGATATTGAATATTTTGCATAAATTATTTTTAACCTAGTAATAATTATAATCTCCAGGAATACTTGTGTTATGAGCCAGCCTCAGCAATGTTTTAGTTTCTTGGGATGGACATCTGTCAGCATTTCACAATGCATTTTTTATTCCCAACCAAATGCAAAGATTTAAATGACATTTTTAAATAAACCCCGAGGATAAGTAATTTTCCAGCTTAAGGCTGTTATCCTTCCACAGCTCTCATTCACACACACACAAAAATATCATTATGTCAGCATATTATAGATGCAGATAAATTGCTTCTGTGTGTCATACAGGCTGTTTATTGACTTTAAGCTTGCTTTTATAAGTAATGCATGATCTCTGATTTAATTTTATTTTCCATATGAGTAATTCATTAAGACAGATTTGTAATTTCTTCTGTCATAGCTTTAAGGCTCAATTTATTAGTCAGTTTTGGGGGCTAAATTTATTAGTAATTTTTGGGGGTTGGGTTTTTTTTTGTTTTGTTTTGTTTTTTTTCAAAAAGGTTTTGTGAAATAACATGAAAGGAAATTTATTTGAACTTTCCTTTTGTCTTACTGCCCACAAATAATGGGTAATGAACTATTAGAAGGAAAAAAGTGGTACTCTACTACATCAATCCAAATTTTTTGAGACTTCTAATAATGGCTCTCTCTTACAGCTTTGTAATGACATGATCATAATGACCAATATTTTATTTTATATTTTTTAACCCTAAAAGTTTGGGCTCTGTCATAACAATGTAGTTACCTGTCATAAAACATGAAACAGACCAAGTTTACCTGAAGGATGATACCATAGTATATGAGACAGAAGCTAAGGTGTTGTTTGAAATCCATTGTTTCAAAACAAAATTTAATCCCACAACTATATGCTCCACAAAACAGCAGATCTGCATGGCAATTTGCTCTGGAAATGAACAAGAGGAACTGGGACATATTTTCATGGTGTTCCTGGGGACCACAGGTATGCATCATATTTTATGCACTTGCTCAGCATACCTGGTATAGAATTTTGTTGGTTTTCCTTGTGTTTTACCTATTCACTGGCCATTTATTTAGGAACAAATGCAAACAAAATTATCTCCTTCTTTTCTTGAACTTTTGGCCCACTTCCACATCTAAGCCTTCCAGTGATAGACATGCTCTTCTTTCCACTGTCTCTTTATGATTCAATTTATTGATTGAACAAGGTTCCAAAAGCACAAGCAGATTTCTGCTTACTGAAACTCTGCCAGAGGTCTGTGCAGAAAATGTCTCAGACTGAAATTTAACATTTTTTGAGACCTCTGGCAGAGTTTCAGTAAGCAGAAATCTGTTGATACGTTTGTCCTTTTATGCGGACCTCTTTAATTATTCTGTGCTTTAGCTCACTTCCAGTCTCTCTACAGAAGTTCCTGCACACGCAAGAAAAAAAATCATAAGGAACAGAACATGAATACTCTTGCTAGAACAAAAAATAATAAAAAAGTCACTCATAATATTCTTTAATAAGATTATTTTCTGAACAGTTAATTTTGAATTTTCAGCCCATAACTCTGGTGTACACACCAGAAGTAATCCTCTGCTTCTGCTGTCACTGGCTGATGGACTTTCTGTTCTTTGCTGATTCTTTGAGAGTTAAGGAAAGTACACACTATTTGAATAATGAACTATGTATGCCCCAAAGGTTTTAATATGGTGAATGGTGGACAAACAGAAAGATGGGATGCTCATAAACATTTTTAGAAACAAAACCAAGGCTCTCAAAACTTCGGGGTCAGAGGCTTTGCTGGCTTTGCTCTTCTGAGGAACTTAGTCACTGCCAAAGATTTATCCTTTTAAAAGAAAAATATGTAGCAATGACACAATACATAAGGGACAGAGATTACAATTCTCGATTAATTTTATTCTAGAGATTGTGTTCTGGCATCTTACATTTATAACTTTCTGGTTTTAATTTTTAGTTTCATGCTGGTGCACTAGCATATCTGAGTTACTCTTCTGTTGTTAATAGAAAAAGATTACTTTGGCAATCTAGTCCTTAAATATCCCATTTGACAGTTTTAGAAAATGGGTTCTTTTTCCACTACTCTCTTCTTGAGTATGGGTACTGATAAATAGCACATAATTATCAGTTTCCAGCCTCAATGGTCTCAAATTTTTCTCTTTTCTCTCTATACTGATGAAACCTGCTTTCAGTACCATACATAAAGCTCCATTTTTTTCACCTGCCGAAACTGAGCCCATTATCACCTGCCAATCTGTAATTTTAGCTTAATATCTTTTGTTTTTTTTGGGGGGGAGGGGAAGATCCCTGTGGTTTAAAATAATTTGTGGTACATTCAATCATGATAACAGCTTTCCCATTTCTTTGGAGATGGTGCAACCACACTAACATTGATAGCAACTTTCTGCCTTGAAGCTCTGGACCAAAGATTTGAGGCTTTATAAGTCTGAAATTTCAAATATGGAGAATAATTTTTCCTCAGCCTTTATTTCAAATAAAACTATTTTAACACAACAGAAGTTTAAGAAGGCTGTGATGAATAGTATACTGCAGTTGATGAAGGCTTCAACATCAGTAAGTTTTACTATTTCATAATGCCTGTAGAGCTTTCTAATAACATAGAACAAGAATAAACAATTAAATACAGAAAAGGTGAAATCACTAAAACTTATCAATATCTCAGACACTATGATGAAACACCAAATAAAATTTAAACATTTGAGGAAGTCAAAATATGTTTGAATGCAAAGTGCTCCACTGGTTTTCATTATATACTGAGCTGAAGATAATCGTGGAAGTTTTTGTTTCCTAGAGGTTAAAAGAAAACTCAGAAGCATGAATAACACTGACACACAGACATTAAACCTACCCATATAGCATAAACCAATTTATTTTACACAATGAAAATACTGGGGAGTTTGTTTCTTTGGGTTTTTTTGTAGTGTTCTACCATGATGGTTTGTATGTTTCTCGTGCATGTATAAATTTCATGATACATTAATTTTATGTATACTACTATTGCACAAAATGGGAGGACTATTAAATGAAATTTAAAAACTCACATAATGGAAGTATTTATTTTCACCTACTAACAGATTGCTGACACTGTCTTATCCCTTTACAGTCATAAAGGGTTGTTGAATCTTCATAACAGAAAGAAGACCCCTTTTCACTTGAAAGACGGTATTTCCTCTATTTCCTCATTCCTCATTCATACAAATCTGGTTTTCCTCTTATTAATACATTGTCCATCATTTATGTTAATAATTATTTTTCCCTTGAGTCTCTCTTAATAAGGATTTTGCATCATAAATGTGATAAAAAATTAGTCTTTCTTCCACACACTAATCCAGTACTATGTCCTTTCTTGTTAAATTAAAAAAGATCAATATAAAAATCCACCCAAGGGTGGATTTCTGCATGCATGTGGTGGTTTTGATATTTGATCTGTTTTCAACACTAAGTGGGGATGCGATTTCAAAATTCCCTCAATCTATTTTAAAAAAATACTATCACATCTCTGATATGATCATTTTATTATCTACTTTATGCAAATATACTTAACCTTTGGCACTGATTGAATTCATAGCATAAAATATTAATCAGTGAAGTTGGAGGCAAAGTTAACTTGCATTGCATTGGGAAATACTTATTTCAGTTTCTGTGAGCTTTATTTTACAATTTCAGAATTATGGGAGTTTAATAACAAACTAATCTTCAATGATCATATGTTATTAGCTGAAATCCATGGATATCTGAAGAGGCTGAAATGACATATTTTGATGGGGTGACATCTCCATGACGTATACAGAAAAAAACAGAGGGAACAGAAACCACAACCAGATTGTGCAAAACAAATCTAAAAATTAGTGACAAAATAAGACAACCAATTCCCACAAATTGTTTTCTATTTTATTTTCTAAGTACATTAGCTATGGCTTATTCTTAACACACAAAGAATTTCAGCTGAACACTTGAGAATTCCACAAGATTGAAAATAAGCCTGTATGCCCATATGCCTAAAACTGAATTTAAATGCTAATTTTAGAGAAAACAAGAAATCCTAATGAACTATGAGAAAAGCTGCCTAAATATTTTTTGTGTTTGTGACTCATTGTCTTGGTGCATCTGACCAAAAATACAAACAAACACCTGGAGCCTGAGTGACTAAAGTGTAGATGTTTGGTATCTGCTGCCTTGCTGGTAAATCAGACTTGGCAGCAACACCCACTAGTGGGGATTCTCCAGACTCTTACACTGCCTAAAT
Source organism: Colaptes auratus (assembly GCA_015227895.2). NCBI lineage: Eukaryota > Metazoa > Chordata > Aves > Piciformes > Picidae > Colaptes > Colaptes auratus. The sequence goes on along the minus strand of CM026897.1, from coordinate 81,814,790 downwards.
GGATATTCTTGTCAGGGGTGGGCATTTTGTTCCTGGAATTACCTGTAATCACCTTGAAAGCAGAACATCTCTAGTGAATCAGAAGGTAAAGCCTAAACTGCACAAAGTACACATTTTTAAATCTTTTATATTACTGTGCATTATTTAACATTGCATTTCCTGCATGTGTTAAGTGATGCAAGTTTTCTAAAGATTTGTATTACATCAGCTAAAACAAAATGCTCTTGATACTGCTGCTAAACCCTTTTCTTGGTGCAACACATGTGCCCTCTTTGATGGTAGAGTATGGGCATAGAAAATGGTTTGCCTTGTTAAGATTCTGTCCTGGGTTTGGCTAGCATAGGGTTAATGTTTTTCACAAGAAGTTGAGAGGGGCCTCACCCAGGTGAGCCAGCTGAACTAGCCAATGAGATATCATAAACCTCATGCCCTCTATATAAGTGGGTTGGGGGTTGCATTTTGCTCCAAATTTCTCCTTCCCATCCTATGGGAGGGTATGCAGGGAACGGAGGGAAGGAGCTGGGGGTGGGGAGGAGGCAGAGGTGGGGAGGTGTGCAGTTCTCTGGGCAGCTGCATTGTTCTCAGCTGTGGCTGGAACTAAAAGCAAGACAGCTTCCTCCCCATCTCCCCTGTAGTTCAATATGACCTTTTTTTCAATAATAGCTCTTACCTACTGCAAATCCTGGCTTCTCTATGTATTTGTGCTTTGTTAATGATTCTCTGCCTGACCTCCTCCATGACTTGAATGTTTTGGGTGTGTTACTTACGAAGCATGTGATCAGGCCCTAAGTTGAACAATCCTGAGAAAAAAAGCATGTATTTGGAAAGAGAATGGTGGATACCAGCAGCTATTCCTTCTGTTTAACTGTGTAAATGTTTTTGTTTAATGAAAAACAATTGCTGACACACTGCAAAATTCAGTCACAAAGAAAATCATTGTCACTTAGTAAGCCATGATTTGGTGCTGTTTGAATTGTATATTATGATGAAGAGCAAAGTGTGTAATAGGTTGAAAAGTCCATTAAGCCCTCAAAGAAAAGCATTCAAAAATTATTTTCTCTGGCTTCTGTGATATTAAAGACCAAGTTGAAACAACCCATAATCAGATGAAAGAAAGCAAAGCCACTGGAAAGAGCACCATCAGCACTTCTCATCCCACTTTACTGTGGAGACATGCAACAAAAAATGGGGGTGGTTGTTGGAATCCACGAGCCTTCTGTTTCAAAATACCAGATCTACACTTTCATTTTTTTACTGGTAGAAACACATTTTTAAATTTCTTTTTCTTTTCCTTTTGACCAATACGCAGCTTAATTGGAGAGGTTCACTCTGTCACAGTATTCATTGTGTCACTGACAATTGTTGTGATTTTGACATGGAGACTAATGTAATCATCTATCTTTTGACGCCACAATCATTTACTACACAATTATTTTTAAATATACTATATTTATCAGTATATTAAGGGCTAACTATTTGCCATCTTGGATTTCTGTTAATATGATTATTTGTTGGAGTTTAGTCTGCAGTTCTTTCTTGTGTTTAATCTAAAACTCTGATCCTGCTGCTCTAAGGAAGAGTTATCAGTATCCCTTTTTCAAGAACCATTCTTTAATCTACTCATTGCACAACTTATGGGATGGAAGAAACAGTATTTATAGAGCAAACCAAATTCAACTAAAATCAGGTTCCAGTTACAAATTCAGCCTGCAGTAACTTTCTCTTCTGAGAAAAACTAGTCAAATGGCAGGGTAAATGCTTTCATATTGTGTTGCCACTGCCACCTGAAATAAAAGCTTTTGAGTGTACTGCTAAAATATTAATTCTCATTCATGAGCATCATTTTGCTGTACTTATGATGTGTGAATTATATTGAAAACTCTGGCTTGGCCTTTAAATTTTCACATAAAGTCTTGGCAGAATGTACAAGTCCACAGACTGAGAGGGTCTCCAGCAACAGGAGTATTTTATTGCAGAAATCTTCTAGAGTGTTCAGAGCTGCTGGGTGTATTACAAAAGGACAGCTTCACAAGCAGATAGTGCAGCTAGAAGTACACACAGAGGTTTTTAATGATGAAAACAAATACGAGAAAAAAGATTGCAGAAAAGAAGTTAATTGTTGTTTTAGAAAAGTCAATGAAGCCGTTTCTTGATTACTGAAGAACTTGGTCTTGAATGAAACAAATAATAAAAACTGACTACAAAGATTCCCAATCATTACATTTGTCACATCCAGTTTTTGCCCTTCAAGAACTGAACTGAGATATATGTATGCAATATGTCTACTCTACCCTTGTGAGGTCATCAGGGCAGAGCAGAATATCTGAAATGTTGTGTCCAGTTCTGGAATCCTCAGTTCAAGAAGAACAGGGACTTGATGGAAAGGACAGAGAAAAAGGCTACAGAGATCATTATGGGACTTAGGAGGAAAGACTGAGAGAATTGAGTCTTTTTATTCTGGAAAGGAGAACACCAAGAGGAAGTCTTATAAATGCTTAAAATATCTAAAGAGCAGGTGTCAGTAGAATGGGACCAATCTTTTTTTTACTGGTATCCAGTGACAGGACAAGGGCTGACAGGCACAAACTTGGACATAAGAAGTTCCCTCTAAACATGAGAAGGAACTTCATTAAGTGTGACAGAACACTGCAACAGGCCGCCCAGGAAGGTGCTGGAGTCTCCATCTCTGGAGACATTCAAATCCTACCTAGGTGTGTTCCTGTGTGACCTTGTCTAGGTGAACTCGAGGATCTCCAGAGGTCCCTTCCAACCCCTACCATTCTGCAACTCTGTGATTGTTAATGTACAGCTTAATTGCTCAGTGTGAACTATCAAATATAACAGCGAAATGTGTGTCCAAAGAAGATAATTCTAATATGGCATTCTTGAACAAGCAATACTTGCTGCTATAGAAGTTATATAAACATACAGTAATAACAGGTATAACAATGATAAAAGGATTGATAGAATAGCATCATAGTAATTAATATAATACAGGTATCATAGTAATGAGGCAGATTACTGGATTGTGTCATCCAATTAAACAACATTATTTTCCAGGATTCTATATTTAGGCTAAAAGGAACCACTGAAAGTCCAATTAAAGCTTTTCATTTGCTGCTAATATACTGGTGCCTCTTTAAATTCTGATAACAGCTGGAGACTTGTTTGAAAGGATAATTTCCCTGACACTCCAGAAACATGAAGAAATTTAAAAGATTCTGATACTTCTTTGCTATAAGACTCAAAGGGGAATAATCCACTTTCTGATTACTTACTTTCAGGCAGTAATGGATTTGTATACAGAAATAAACAAAAGAGTAAAAGAATATAAATCAAATCAAAGATTTTAAACTTTGCTTTAAAGTAACAAAATTTCATCATGGCACTACCTTTTTGAAAAGCTATTCCATCTACAAGTTATCAACATACAAGATGGATATTTATCAATGGATATTTGCATGTCTCAGATATTACATAAAGAGTAAAATTAAATCTTAACATTCAAAATTTTCAGAACTACAGAGGCATATTCCTCTTTATCAATTTCAAATGTTCAATGTTGGGGCATGATCTGGAACCAAGATGAATGTTGGGAAAAATACGTACAGGCATAGGGAATATGAAGGAAAAACCATAACAAATTAGTAGGGAAGACAAACATAAAAAAAAAATCACTGACAAAATTCATATATACAGATCTTTTCAAGTCCCACATAAACTAAGAAGCACAGCAAAATGTACATCATTGGGATACCACCTATAAGCTCTTGGCAGATAGTCTGCTTAGAGGGACCTCTCAGTCTTAATGCAGGCATATTTCAGCTGAGAACTTTTAATGGTGAACTATGCCCTACTCCTGGATAGGTGTGCTAAACAAAAGAAAAATAAAAACCCTCAGAGAGAACTAATGTTACAGTACTTAATATCTCCATACAGCTGAGGCCAAAAGCTAATGGAAGGTAAGCATGCCTCTCACCCACAGACATTCTGATAAGCAAAAATCAAAGGCAAGCTTTGCTCCTCTGTAATCTCCCACCAGCCAAAGTCTCAGCACAGTTATTCTTTCCAAGTGACTTCCTACTGCCTCAAAGAGAAGCAATTATGTAATAGAATAACATCATCCGAAATGTGTTCAGGCTGGGAAGATGCACTTATTAGAATTTAAATAATACTTCCAAACTTGCAAATAGAAATGATGCAAAACAGTTCTCAAAACTTGTTCACACAGTTTTATTTTTTCTTGTCATCATTTACAGACACAAAGATGAGAAGACTTCATACTTTATAGCATTCAGAGATGCATGCTTTAAAATTCACAATGTTGCTAATTACTTCTCTATGGAGAAGTAATTATTTTTCTATTTAAAAATATGTAACAGTTGATGAAATAAATTAAAACCTTTAAAGTACACCACAATTCTACATACCATAGAGCAACAGGAATAATCACATCAGGGAACTGCTGTCGGCTTACCATGATAATATTCCATTTCTCCTATGATGTAATCAAAACTCAGTGACTAGATGATAACTCAGAGAATTCAGAGCCAATGGTTTTACTTTGTGAAGAAAGGAAACATTCACAATTGTGTATTCCTGAAAACAGGAGTGTTGTGCTTTTTAAGTATGTCAAAGTACTAAGCCTACAAAAGCTGCTTTTCCCTAGGAATCACATCAGACTACAGAGAGAAAATCCTGTAGAAATTCATCAATATCTTTTAAGAGTCAGATTAAGGTGTTCTATTAAACAGAAATAGGATATAGACATGGGAAGAAATTCTTTTAGATAGCAGTTATAATAATACAATAATAATAATACAATACACCAGGTTGGAAGAGACCTTCAAGATCATCACGTCCAACCCATCAACCAATCCAACCCACCTAAATACAATACAGTTCAATACAGTACAATACAGTACAATACAACCCACCTAAACAACTAAAAAAACTAAACCGTGGCACCAAGCACCCCATCAAGCCTCTTCTTGAACACCTCCAATGAAGGTGACTCCACCACTTCCACAGGCAGCTGATTCCAGTGGGCAATCACTCTCTCGGTATAGAACTTCTTCCTAAGATCCAGTCTAAACCTGCCCTGGCGCAGCCTGAGACTGTGTCCTCTTGTTCTGGTACTGGCTGCCTGGGAGAAGAGACCAACCTCTGCCTGGCTACAACCTCCCTTCAGGTAGTTGTAGAGAGCAATAAGGTCACCCCTCAGTCTCCTCTTCTCCAGGCTAAGCAACCCCAGCTCCCTCAGCCTCTCCTCATAGGGCTTGTCTTCCAAACCCCTCACCAACTTTGTTGCCCTTCTCTGGACACGCTCCAGTAAGACAACATCTTTCCTAAACTGAGGGGCCCAGAACTGGACACAGTACTCAAGGTGCGGCCTAACCAGTGCAGTGTACAGGGGCAGAATGACCTCCCTGCTCCTGCTGGCCACACTGTTTCTGATGCAGGCTAGGAGTTGAGGAGACTCTTGCAGTGATAATGACTGGTGGAGTTTGCAGTCCTAAACTAAGGGATTATGGGACAGGCAGGGAACAGAGTCAGGACTCTAAATTTTAGGAAGGCAAACTTCCAACTCCTTAGGGAGTTAGTCAGTAGGACTGGTTTGGAAACGATCCTCAAGGACTGAGATGCAGAGCAGAACTGGCAGATCTTTAAGAACATTATGCTTAGATTGCAAGACCTCTCGATTTCCACCATGTGTAAGAAATCAGGAAAGGAAGGGAAGAGACCAGCATAGCTGAAGAGAGACCTGTTGGTCAAAATAAAGGGCAAGGGGGAGCTGCACAGACAGGGGAAGTAGGGACAGGGAGGAGTCTAGGAACACTGCCACGCTGTGATGAAGTCACAAAGCCTAAGGCATGGCTGGAGATGAACCTGCAAGCGATGCAAAGAATAAAGAGAAAGGCTTCTAGAGATACATCAGTCAGCAAAGGAAGGTTAAATAAAGTGCTCCCCTGCTGAGAATAGAGAATGGAAAGCTGGTGGCAACGGATGAGGAGAAGGCTGAGGTACTCAGTCTTCACTGGCAGTCTTGCTCCATCCACCTCTCGAGTCAATGGACCACAGTTGGATAAAGTGCTGCCCACCATACAGGAAGATCATCTTGAGGACCACCTGGGGAACATCAACACACATAAATCTATGGGACATGATGAGATGCATCACAGAGTTCTGAAGGAACTTATGTAGTTGCAAAGCCACTGTCCATAATACATCAAAGGTCCTAGCAGACAGCTGAAGTCCCTGAAGATTGAAAGAAGGAAAGCATTACACCCATTTTTAAAAAGAGTGATAAAAGAGGACCCTGGAAATAATTTACCTGTCAGCCTTACCTCTGTGCCTGGGAAGATCATGGAACAGATCCTCCTAGAAGCTCTGATAAGGCACATGGAGGCCAGGGAGGTGATTTGAGATTGCCAATATGGTTTCACCAAAGACAGTCCTGCCTGACCAATCTAGTGGCTTTCCATGATGGTGTAACTACATCAGAGGACACGGAAGAGTAACACATGTCATCTCTCTGAAGCTGGAGAGATATGGATTTGAAAGGTGGACTGTTCAGTGGATAAGGTATTGGTCGATGATTGCATACAAAGGATAGTGGTCAACAGCTCAATATCCAGATAGAGACAGGTGACAAGTGGTGTACTTCAGGGATCTCTGTTTGGACAAGTGCTGTTCTATATCTTCATAAATGATACAGACAGCAAGATTAAGTACACCCTCAGGAAATTTGCAGATGATACCGAGTGAGTGGTGTGGTTGATAAGACAGAAGGACAGGATCCCATCCAGAGGGTCTTGGGATAGGCTGGAGACATGGGCTGAGGAAAATCTCATTAGGTTCAAGAAAGCAAAGTGCAAGGTCCTGCACCTAGGTCAGAGCAATCCTAGATATCAGTACAGGATGGGAGATGATGAAATTGAGATCAGCCTTGCAGAAAACAATGTAGGGACACTGGTGGATGAAAAGCCAGACATGAGCCAACAAATGTGCAATTGCAGCCCAAAAGGTCAATCACATCCTAGGCTGCATCAAAAGAAGTATGGCCAGCAGATTGAGAGAGGTGATACTGTCATTTTGCTCTGAGGAGACTTTACCTAGTGTATTGTGTCCAGCTCTGGGGCCCCCAACACAAGAGAGACATGGACCTGCAGGAACTGGTCCAGAGGAGGACCTCCAAGATGAACAGTGGGCTGGAGGTCTTCTCCTGTGAAGACAGGCTGAAAGAATTGGTACTGTTGAACCTGGCAAGGAGAAGGCTCCAAAGAGACCTTATAACTACATTTCAACATAGAATCATAGAATCAATAAGGTTGGATAGGACCTCAAAGATCATCAAGTCCAACCTGTCACCACAGACCTCATGACTACTAAAACATGGTACCAAGTGCCACATCCAATCCCCTCTTGAACACTTCCAGGGATGGAGACTCCACCACCTCCATGGGCAGCCCATTCCAACGGCTAACAATTCTCTCTGTGAAGAATTTTCTCTTCACCACGAGCTTAAACTTCTCCTGGTGCAGCTTGAGAGTGTGTCCTCTAGTTCTGGTGCTGGTTGCCTGGAAGAAGAGAGCAGCCCCCTCCTGGCCACAACCACCCTTCAGGTAGTTGTAGCAGTGAAGTCTCCCCTGAGCCTCCTCTTCCCCAGGCTAAACAATCCTAGCTCACTCAGCCTCTCCTCACAGGGCTTGTGCTCGAGGCCTCTCACCAGCCTCATTGCCCTTCTCTGGATATGTTCAAGAGACTCAATGTCCTTTTTAAATTGAGGGGCCCAGAACTGGACACAGTACTCAAGGTGTGGCCTAGCCAGTGCTGAGTACAAGGGCACAATGCCTTCCCTGCTCCTGCTGGCAGGCAAGAAAAGACCTTACAGGAAGGCTGGCAAAGGACAGTTTAGAAGGGTTTATAGTGATAGGACAAGGGATGATGGTTTTAAACTGGAGCAGGGTAGATTTAGGCTAGACAAGGAGGAAGTTTTTTACAATGAGAGTTGCAGAATACTGGAACAGGTTGCCCAGGGATGTGGTTGAGGCCCCATCCCTGAAGACCTCAGTCTTAATGTGGCCCTGGGTGGTCTGATCTAGTTGGAGGGGTCCTTGCTGACTGCAGGGGTTGGACAAGATGACCCTTAAAGGGTCTCTTCCAACCCAATGCAATCTGTGAATCTGTGACTGCAGTGAAATACCAGTTACGTAAAGAACACACATATGGAGATAAAGCAATTATGTAAATACAGAGTAAAGGCACCCGTGCAACTCCACTGATACAAGAACCTAGTTAAAAGCACTATAAACCTACTAACCCTCCAGATTTTAATTTATGTTACACTTTGTATCTATTCAAGCATATATTTTTACCACAGAAATTATAATCTATGACTCCGTTCCCTGTTAGTTGATTCAAAGTAACAGAAAAAAATCAGGTCATTTCTTGTTCTTTCAAAATATGTTTTATACCAGTGAACTTAATTTAATTATAGAGGGGGACAGGAAGAGAGACAGCTGTCAGATGATGTTTTAGTGCTTATATTGGCAGATCTACACACAGGGCTAAGAGGAGATGTTGTGAAATAATACTGGCCTATAAAACCTTCCCGTATCCTTCTGAAAGCTGGAAATGGAAAAAAGGGAGTGCGTGTTCTGCTTGAAAGAATAAAAGGAAAAAAAACAAAGCAAAGCCTATTATTTTTGGCTAGTGAAGACTGTGTGCCTATTTTCCCCATGAACCTCTTGTAAGGCATTTTTAACCTGAATCATTATGAAAAATAGGCTTATGCAATTACTATCTTTCTGTGTGCCTCTACAGATGTGTGTCACTTTTGGGTCCTCTGGGAAACTCAGCCAAATTAGGGCACTATAATAAAGTTCAATGTACAATTACATTCCTACAAGATTCCTGAAAAATTTATGGGTGCATAGACAGAAATCCAGTTAATTGCCTGGTGAAGTTGCTTGAGCCACTCTTAATCATATGTGAAAAGCCCTGGCAATCAGATGAAGTTCTCAGCGACTGGAAAAAGGGAAACATTATACCCATTTTCAGAAAGAGTTTAAAAAGAGGACTCTAACAACTGCTGACCTATTAGCCTCATCTCTGTGCCTGGTATGTTCACAGAACCAATCCTCCTGGGATTTATATTGAAGCATATGGAAGACCAGGAGGAAGTTAGAGACTGACAAATTGTGCCTGACTAACCTGGTAGCCTTCTGCAATGAAGTTACAGCAGAAGAATGGAGAAGGGGAAGAGTTATGCAGCAACTACTTCAGCTTACGTAAGTCCCTTGATATGGTCCTCCACAACATTCTTGCCAGCATATTGGAGAGGTGTAGGTTTGACAGACACACTGTTAGATAAAGAACTGAGGATACCAGTAAGAGTGATGTCCTACAAGAGACCATACTGAGACAAATATTAGTTAATTTCTTCGTCAACAACATAAGTAGTGGGATTCAATTCACCCTCATCAGGTTTGCAGATGGTACCAAGTTGATGGTTATAGTTGGAGGGAAGGGATGTCACCTGGGGGAACCCTGGCAGGCTTGAGGAATGGGCCCATGTGAACGTCATTAAATTCAACAAAGATGAGTGCAGGGTCCTATACATGGATTGAGGCAATCCCCAGAGACAGTAGAGGCTGGGGGGACTGAGAGCATACTGGTGAATGAAGAATTGGACATGAGCTATCCATGTGTGCTTGCAGCTCAGAAAGATAATTGTGTCCTGGGCTGCATCAAAAGAAGAATGGTCAAGGGAGGTAGGTCTCCCCCTCTAATCTGTTCTTATGAGATCCTACCTGGAGCACTGCAAACAGGTCTGGGATACCCAGGAAAAAAAAAAAAAAAGAAAGAAAAACAAAACCAAAACAAATTTTAAAAAAATGTTGAAGTAGGTCCAGATGAGCTACACAAAATGAGAGGTCTGGAACACCTCTCTTATGAAAAAAGGTTAAGAGAGTTGGTAATATTCAGCCTGGAGAAAAGAAAGCTCCAGTGAGACGTGATTTTAATTTTTGAATGCTTAAAGAGGGCTTATAAGAGAGATAGAGAATTTTTACTATGGCCTGTAGAAATAGTAGAAGTAGCAACAGTTTTAAAGCAAAAGAGGGTAAATATAGATTGAACATAGCTACAGTTTCCTGGGAAAAATGTCTTAAAATGGTATATTTTCTTAAATGTGAAATATTGCAGCATAAAGAATTCCTTCATGTAAAAATTTTATCTGTAAAATTAAAACTTTAAAGGAAGCAATATTTTAGATTTTACATTAAATAGAAAATATAGTTTTATATTGTTTATACTGTTTTTTGTAATACTATATGCTATTTTGGATTAAGAACATCAGCCTGATTGCTAAAGAGATGATGCTTGTTTTGTGGCACCTACTGCTTTAAATCCTTTTAGAGCTGGATTGGAAATTTTCACAAAATTGTAAGGTAAAGGCTGGTTTTTTTGGAGGGCAATTTACTCTGGATGAAGATTCAAGTAATTATAGAACAGTGATTTGCCTCCTAACAACCAATTCTTTTGAATCATGACACTGCAGCTGAAAGACTGCTCTCTATTTCAACAACAAATGGCCACTTTCTTGGCACATGACACAGAAAACATATGCAAAAGCTAAGATGAATCCAAAAGCTGACTTAGATTTATCCTGAAGTGTAAGTATGAGTATGTATACTGCTGGAAGCTAGAAGTTTGTCAAGAAATAAATGTGCTCTGATAAACCGGCAATTTTTTTCAGGTTTTTCCTTTTCCATAATTGTTGTGGCCTTTAGCCATTGATCCAAGATGTGCTCTGTCTTTTGTGGTTCAGATGTGAAGCCTCTCCTGGAGCCACCTTTGTATTTAGAAGACTTTTTTTTTTCCCCACAAAATCTGTCAGTACCAATAAACAGATCTGTATGTCTTGTGACAAAGAGCAAGCCTTGATATCTATCAGCCACAGAGTGGTAAAACATTGCTCAACAAACTCTGTTTCTGTAACTACACTGCTCACTGTTTCAGAGGCACCCACAAAACAGACAGCAACAGCCATCCAAAAATGTAACCAAAATTACTCAGCACTCCTTCCAACACAATCAAATTACAAGTTTGGATGTCAGTTGGGAATACACTACTACAAGACCGATTAAACTTTAACATTAAGCTTTAAGGAATATTAAATCCAGGAAAATGAACCAAATGTTCATGCACCAACATGCAAGCTTTGGCCCTTTGTTAGGTATCTGTCAGAGCAATTGTACCTGACCCACTCACCAGTATTCCTCTTCAAAGGACTTATTTCACTGGGTCAACAAGCCAGTCAGCACCAGATAAACTTTTCTTTTTAAAGTTGAAGGTGAACATCCTGTTAAACTCCACTGCAATGCACAGAAATTGGTTTGTGAAAGTATCTGTGTCAGTATTGTTCTGCTAACTGCAATACAGAGAAATTCAAAAGTACATGCTGAAATGTTATACTGTCTCAAAAACGCTTGTTCTGATTAGTATACATAATAATTTGTAATTGATGCTATAATTCTCTTGGATTCTATCCTCTCGTTTAATGTTTAAATTATCCATCATGCTTTTATTTTGGAAGTTCTGGCTAAAATAGTTAAACTACCTTTGAGGTAAAAGATATTACCTTCTACTTCTATCTTCCATTTTTCTGTTTGTTTTGACAAATGTTGCCTACATCCACATCAAGAACATTGAAAGCACAGATTAAATATTGATTTTAATGTCTCTGGGGGAAAATAAAAGGGAAAATATGAAGGAAGATAATTTACCTAAAGGCATTATAAACAGATGAATTCTACAAGTAAATAGAATGTAATCAATCCATGTGTGCATTTAAATATACATTTCTTCTCTAGTATTTACAACTTTGTTAAAGGAAAAAGTGTCTTGAATCAGAAACTGATAATGGTTTTAAAATACCTATCTTTCACTTATATCAGCAGTCATTAAGCTTCTAAATATCTTTGGGAATCAGTGCTTCAGGTCAGTGACAGAGATATGGTTCTATTGCTTGGAAATATCCAGACTAAATTAAAAGCGCTTTGCCAAGCCTTCACGGTCATCAGTTCTTCAGTTCTGCTGGGGAAAAAAAAAATTAAAAAAAAAAAAAGAAAAGAAAATCAAAAGGCTAAGTAACAATTTCACACCTCTTTTTTCTGCCTCTGAAAATGTCTTATATCCACAACATTATTTTAGCAATTTGAGTACACACTCTCTTTATGGAAAAACAGTGAAGAGAAAATAAGTGTTGGAATTTCTTCTCCATGCATCTTTGCACCGTTTAAACACAGCAGAAGTGTGGAAATAGTGCTTCACAGTAGCATTTCTTAAATGGGCACAAGACCTGTATGCAGATTCAGCCAACTATGCAATCTTCTCATTCTAAATCCATAGAGATTCCGGTCAGTAAAATCTAGTCATTTAATTGACACTTACTTTATGTTGTTCCCCTGGACGGCGGCTTGTTTTGTTTCTTTTCAGGCAAACGCTAAAATCTCAACGGTTCTTTGACTGTTTGCACTACTAAGGGTGGGATCTGGCTCCCTCTACAGGATTCTTTTTCCCAAGAACTATTTTTGAAGGCAATAAATGGGGGAGAAATACCACACACAAAGATTTCAACATGACTTTTTATCAAGATTACAAAGTAGTTCCTATACTAAGAAACTATTTTTGGTTGCCTGTTACTTGTTCCAGCTAGTATTCCAGCTTTTGTGGTATTTCACAGAAATTATCTACATGAGGTGAATTTCAGAGAAAGTTTTAAATAAAATTATTTAACTACTCACAATTATATATGACTGCAGCATTGTGTTGGCATGCAAGATGAGAAAACTGGAATTTCATGGATAAGCAGCTAGTTTTGCCTAAATTTCAAGTGGCACAATTTCCTTCCTTCTAAATTATTTTTTTTGCAACTACATAAAAGCCATCACCGTACTTACAATTGCTATGTTTTGGGAAATATACAGCAACATTACTTTAGATTCTGAATCTTTGAAGGACTGATAACTATTATAGTCACAGAAATTGCTTGAAAAAAAAGTGTCCTATCAAAAGATTCATGGATAACAGAAGCTCTTGCAAATGAAAGTTCTTTCAGGAAATCTTTGAGATGACAAAAGGTTTAAGTGAATTCCCTCTGCCTCAGAAGTAATGTAAATATCTGATTTTTTTAATGAAGAATTGAGAGAATTTAATAGTAATTTAGTAATAGTAATTTAATAGTGAATAGTAGCATAATCTTTGATTAATGCAACTCAAACTAGAATGGGTGCTGTCCTCAGCAGCAACCCGATCTCTACTCCTGAGTTGCATATAGAAGTGATGCTGCCTGAGCACTAGGGTGTTAGGACATATTGTGTAATGGAACACAATAATCTTGAAACCAAAAGAACACCAAAACCTTGTGTAAGTAAGTCCAAATTAAAGGTTCCTACAAGGCATACACATTATAAGTGAGAGGAAACAGATGGTGGATAACTCAGCTAACTGGATTATGTTTACAGCTTCCTAAGTCAGCCAAGTTCCAAATTTTCAAAAGCCTCTATTTAGTAAATAGATTTTCATGTTTAATACTCTTGTGTCTTACCAAAAATTAGATAATATAAATAAATAAATAAATAAGTCCTGGTTACAGGGAGTTTTAGTTCTTTCCCTAGCTTCCATATCTATTTGTCCAAAACTGCCATGGTATTAAGGATATTTATGACCCTTTGAGATAGAGGGGGGAAAATACAAGCTAAGAAATGTTTAAAGGTAAAGAATATAAGGAGAATAAAGGATGGCATTACTGGAATAGTGGGAGGAACAAAAAATGAAAGAGAGAAACAAAAGTTGGGCAGTTGGACAGAGCTTGAAATCATGTAGACAGGATACATGACAAATAATGCTTCGCTTTTAAATATGGCAGCTAGCAAGTATCCAGGTTTATTCATATGCAGAAAAGCAACAAGTAAGCAGCCCTGTTTGTTTCTTCTACTCAATTCAATCACTATTAATGTATTAAATCATGACAGATTCTCAAGTCAGTGTAAAGCTTGGCCCCTCCAAACTTTCTGTGATCTCTCAAGTACTTCTCCATTCCGCTAATGCTATGAAGAACTTCAGAATTAAAAGAGCATGTCCATTAAATTCACTACTTGAAGCTGGAGAGCAAGGCAGGTGTCATGTAGGTGTATCTGAAGGAATTTCAAATTATTTAGATGTACCAGCACATAATAAAATGAAATTATGTTTTTAAAGGAGCACTTCTCTCCCACAAGTTCCCAGAACTTCACTACTTCACTACTTCATTTCAGTTCTACTTCACTAAGAGTGAATTTATAGTAAGAGGTTCCTTCCACAATTCTGAGAACCAGGGATGAAATCCACATGCCCAACTTCAGTTCTTTAGGCATGACACACACAGTCAGCTTTTCACACTTCAGATTAAGAAGCTCTGAAGAACACAACATTAGCCATAATAATTTATGAACATATTTTAAAAGCCATACATTTTAATAATTTCACTAGCAATGAAAAATAATAATACTAATGTTAATTTTATTTTGCTTTTTGTGGGTTTCTAATGGAAGCTGGGAAGAACTAATGTGTTTACATTATTAATCTTCAACAGAAGCACTTGAAAAAATATAATTTAAGAACTGCTATATTAAAACCAGTGAATAATTAATTTGTATCCTTTTGTAGAATATTAAATTACAGATAATCTGATATAAGTGCACTTTTTACACATTAGCAATGAATAATGGTGTCGTAAAATGAATAGCCCTCTTTTTATGAATTTGGCCTTTGCAAAATTGTTCCACAGGAATAGTTTCTTCTTTAAAAGGCAGTTAATCATCTCCCATGTAAGGATGTGAATAGATAATTCTGTTTCTTGCACAGTGGAGTATGTTCTCATCTATTCCCAAAGGATTGTTCCTTCTGATTTCATTTTACCAAGACTGCATATATTTACTTAGAAATACCTTTTAATGTCATAAACACTTTGAATGAGCAGGCTTCGTATTTTCTCACAAAAATAAATAACTGTGCTTATATAGTCTCACAACACAATGAGTCTAGTTTCTACATACACATTAAGGTTCCTATATCCTCATGATACAGAACAAAAGAAATTTCTCCTATGACTTACAAACAAATTTCAACAATAAAAAATGGAACAAAATGGAAGAATAAATAAAATAAAGCAAATGAAAACAAAATTAAGTCAAAACAACCTAAGTGAAATAAACAAATAAACAACGTATTGATTTATCATTTTAAACCACCTCTGTAACAGAGTACCTAATATATGAATTCACATACACTCATAGTTAGGTATTTGTCTACAAGGAGAAGTAGAGGGAAGTAATAGCCATTTTCAAAGTAAGAATCCCAGCAGCTTTTAATTGCTTTCCTGTTCAACATATTTCCAGACTACATTATATACCTGATAGGTATTGTACAGAAATCCGAGAGTAGGCATTTTGATAGCTTACAGTATTACCACTTCCCTTCAGAGAATCTCAGCATAAAACTGAGACATGCTTAATATAGTTTAATTCATCCATCTTCACTATATTCTGGGTAATCAATTTATTTTTATGGATTTGAAAATTAAACGTATTTGTCAAATCAATCAGACTTCATTTATTTAAATAACTTTGTTGCCATGTAACCAATCATACTAAGAATGTTTGCAATTCAGTTTTGCCAGTAGTCTAGCACTAAGTTTGGCAGATACTCAACCCATCCCACACTTCACTTCCTCTCTGTATTTACAAAATAGTTTTTTATTTATGGATGAAAAATACCCAACAATAACAAAGATCTCTTGTAGACATAATTGATGAGTGTTACATCTTAGACACACAGGTGTTATTTATGAAACAAGGTGAGACTCTGAATGCCTGAATATTTACATTTAAGTAAAGTAATTAATTTAAAACATATGCATTCAGTGTTCTGTAAAAATCTGCCATTATCTCAATGGGTCTGCATAATTGCACCTAGTCAAACTAATTTTTCATAGGGCCACTTTAGTAGTAAGTGCTATAGTAAGAACATCTTTAAATTGTATTTTTCCAAATGTATCACAACACAAGAACATATATTTCATGCACAGTATAAATAGTTTAAAGATATTTTGTAAACGGAGAATTATAGAATCAATAGGGTTGGAAGAGACCTCAAAGACTTGATGATCTTTGAGGTCTCTTCCAACCTTGGTGATTCTGTGAAGTCCAACCTGTCAGACAAGACCTTATGAATACTAAACCATGGCACCAAGTGCCACATCCAATCCCCTCCAGGGATGGTGACTCCACCACCTCCCTGGGCAGCACATTTCAGTGGCTAACAACTCTCTCTGTGAAGAACTTTCTCCTCACCTCAAGCCTAAACTTCCCCTGGTGCAGCTTGAGACTGTGTCCTCTTGTTCTGGTGCTGGTTGCTAGAGAGAAGAGACCAACCCCTTCCTGGCTACAACCACCCTTAGGTAGTTGTAGAGAGCACTGAGGTCACCCTGAGCCTCCTCTTCTCCAGGCTAAACAATCCCAGCTCCCTCAGCCTCTCCTTGTAGGGCTTATGCTTGAGGCCTCTCACCAGCCTTGTTGCCCTTCTCTGGACACATTCAAGAGTCTCAATGTCTTCTTAAATTGAGGGGCCCAGAACTGGACACAGGACTCAAGGTGTGGCCTAACCAGTGCTAAATGACAGAATGCCTCCCCTACTCCTGCTGGCCACACTATTCTTGATGCAGGCCAGGATGCTGTTGGCTTTCTTGGCCACATGAGCACACTGCTGGCTCATGTTCAGATGGCTGTCAATCAGCACCCCCAGCTCCCTTTCCGTTTGGCAGCTCTCCAGCCACTCCCCAGCCTTTAGCTCTACATGGGGTTGTTGTGGCCAAAGTGCAGCACCTGGCACTTGGACTTGTTGCATGCCATCATGTTGGACCCTGCTCATCTGTCTAGGCTGTCAAGGATCCTCTGCAGAGCCCTTCTATCCTCTAACTGATCAGCATCTGCTCCCAACTTGGTGCCATCTGCAAATTTACTGATGACAGACTCAATCCCCTCATCCAGATCATCAATAAAGATATTGAACAGGGTAGGCCCCAGAACTGATCCCTGGGGGACACCACTAGTGACTGGCCACCATCTGGATGTTGTACCATTCACCACCACTCTCTGGGCTCAGCCCTCCAGCCAGTTCCTAACCCAGCACAGAGTGCTGCTGTCCAAGCCATTGGCTGATAGCTTGGCCAGGAGTTTGCTGTGGGGAACGGTGTCAATGGCCTTGCTGAAGTCCAGGTAGACTACATCCACAGCCTTCCCCACATCCACCAGGTGGGTCACCTGATCATAGAAGGAGATCAGGTTGGTCAGGCGGGATCTGCCCTTCCTAAATCCATGTTGGCTGGATATAGTATCATCTACAAAAAATCCTTATATATAGGCTATGAATAAAATAATCCATCTTGCCTTTTGTGGGTCTAGGAAACACAACTGATTTTCCAGTTAGAAAATATTCTTTTATGTGTTTGTTGAATTGGGAACAATTACATAGACTATCTTTACAAACATGATTTATTAAATAAATCTACATCTCTCAAATCAATAAAATTGGCCAGTAGCTACTTTGGCAATCCAAACACAAGCCACAGAAATTAGATCCAGCTCCTCTAGAGAGATGGCTCAAGCCCATTTCAGCAATTTAGATCAGGAAAAGTTTGTATCTATATTGAACAAACTGAGTTTCCCTTTTCCTTTAGCACTCAGGAGAATTCTGTCCTGTTTCTTGCCCAAAGAACAAATATTAGGTGAAGAACTAAGAAATTAAATATTTTGCCTTCCATCTGATATTTTCTTAGCATTTTCAGCATCACTAGGTTGTGCATTAGTACAGCAAACACAAGCATGACAGTATCTAGAGTTCATGTAAAGAGTTCTGTCTTAAGTTTCATGTCAGGACCACGGTGTTCAGATATAGGCTGATTTATTCAACTTCCTCACTCCTGCATTCTGCAGACAAAATTTAAGAGCCAGATGTACTAGAAGAACTGTAACAAATTTTAAAGGCTGTGGTGGTTTAGGCTGGGTGCTGGCCCGGATGCCACTGCACAGACCACACCTGGGAGGTCCCAAAAGGGTCCAGCCCCCTGGGTGGTCACAGCAAACCAGGTATTTCACCCACAATCCTCTGCTCCTCTATAAAACATCCATGCAGGGTCTTCACTTCCTCTTTCATCCTCCGCCGGTGCCTAGGTAAAATGGCATGAGCTGCCTCCCTTGGGTCTGCCCAGGCCCAAGGCTGGGCTGGGGGTGGTGGAAAGAACGAGCCCTGGGGGGGTTTTGGGTGTACCCCCAGGTGGGGATGGGATGTTCTTGGGTATGTTTTGGGATATCTCTCTCTCTGTGTCACGGTGCTTGTGGTTCTCAGTAAAACTTTCATTGTTGCTTTATTTGTTTTTCTATTTAAACTTTCCATCACTTCTGCAATCTGTTTGTCTGAGTCCTTATTTCTGCCTGTGGTGGGAGAATTGCTCTCCCAAACCACTACAGAGGCATAGCCTAAAACCACCGCAAGAACTAAAGCAAATGCAAATTGACCCCTCACTTTCCAGAGCACAGGACAAAATCAGAAAAATCATCAGTGTAGTTACACCAAAGCAAATAACACTAGTAGGCACAGCTCAATCACAACGCATTACAGTGAAAATTAGTTTCAGTTTCATCTGTTGGCAGATAATTATTGATTAAAGAAAAATAAACTAAATCTTGCCACATTCTGTACAAAATAAATAATTCGCTCTGTCAGTGGCTGTGTAACCGTAGGTAGGTAAATTACTCACATGAAGTGACAGACACAGAGAAAACTGTACCTATAACCACTTGAGCAAAATATTTGGGGATCGGTAGATTGAAGACAAATTCCCACACTACCTATTTTACACTTTGGAACCAATGATATCTCAAAATAACTCTACTCAGATCTGTGACTAGATTTTTACTTGATGAAATGCCAGTAAGAAAACGCATGAATTCCTGTGATAACCCTCAAATGAATGCAAAATTAGAGCATAGTGCCATGGGGAATTTTGAGACATTAAATAAATAACCAAAGAGTGAGTGGATTTTATGCTTGTGGAGGTAAAAAGATGTCAATTACAAAGACAAATGAAGAAAATGACACTTAGTTGTTAGAAAAGGGCATATGTGCCCATAAGCTTGCCTGATTTTTCTAGCTCTATCACATGCCTATTAAAAAGAACTCACCTTTGCTTACAAATCTTGCCTCATCTAGCAAAGTGTTTTTAAATATGCAGAGAAGCGAAATTATGTTTATTTCAATTGCAAAAAAAGGTAGATTACTATTATGATATGGAGGCAACAAATAGGTTTTAGGGGAGAAATAGTAGGTGCAGGCAGATACAATGGGGAAATGAGTACTTAATCTTCACAGAATGATAGTTACTGGATACTACCTATAGCAAAAATTATGCAGGAAGGCAGAATTTCTATCAGGACAGTCTTTATAAATCAACTGGTTTTACAGAAGATGGGCAAGCAGGTATGCAATAATGCAAAGTGGATTTCTTGCTCTTTTCCTCTCTATCTGTACAGGGGCTGCTCCCTCTGTACTGCCTGTTCAGCCTAATTCACAAACTCACATTCGCTCTTGCTTGGTTTACTTTATTTTATACATACTGATATATGTATATCATATGTTGCCTCTTTTGTATAGTACAAAGGTATTTTATCTTGTACTCTGGTTTAGTCCTAAACGTAGTTTTAATATAAGCAAAAAAGCAACTAGATGATTTACCAAATCTGTCTGCAGAGCACCTTGACTCTTCTGAGTACCCTAACTCCTCAATATATTCTCTAGAACATACAACAGCAGAAGTGCCTTCTAATGAACAGCGTTGTACAAAAACATTGCAAAATGTGTTTGGCCAGAGATGCTCAGGGAATCTTGAAGCAATTTTCCTTTTTCACCACTGCAGGCAAACAGTCTTCTCCTATATTGTTCCAAGCCAACTCCAAATTATTTCTCAGTAGAATTGCTCCTTCCCAACATGGGGCACCAAAATATTGTGGTGGTTTGAGCTGTAACTGAGATTTAAGAGCTCAGATGGGGGCAAGGATGAGAATCCCTCCCCTGCTCCCCTCTCCTCTTTCCCGATTGAGAGGGGAAAAAAAGGGAAGGAGCAAATCTACTGAGAAATAATTTGGAGTCAGCTTGGAAGTAGAGAGGTAAAAATTGTCTTTATATAGATATATATATGTATATATGTATATGTGTATATGTGTGTGTATATATATATATATAACAGGAAGGGTTCACAAGGATGAGAATCCCTCCCCTGCTCCCCTCTCCTCTTTCCCGATTGAGAGGGGAAAAAAAGGGAAGGAGCAAATCTACTGAGAAATAATTTGGAGTCAGCTTGGAAGTAGAGAGGTAAAAATTGTCTTTATATAGATATATATATGTATATATGTATATGTGTATATGTGTGTGTATATATATATATATAACAGGAAGGGTTCACAAGGGTAAGGAACAAGGATGGATGGAGAAAAATGCATATACAAAACCATTCCTTTGGAGTCCTTTGAAGAAGCGTGGATGTAGCAGGGAGGAGGACCAGGCCTGACCACGTGGCAGAGAAGCAAGAAGCCAGCAGCAGTCCTCTTGTCCATGTAAGGCAGGAGACAAAAGACCTCTAATGGCTGCAGTGTCTTCCTTTTTATAGGCTTGCTGGACAGGGAGGGGGAGTGGAACAGACTAACTCAGCTTCCCAGGGGGGAAAAAACCCTCCAGGGAGGGCAAAGCTCTCACAAGCCCTCCCCCCCGCCCCGTTTTCAGGATGGGCATAACCCATCACAGGCAGATTAAAAAAAAAAATTTATTCTAGCATTTCTGGTTTCTCTAGGTTGTTATTTCATCATGCTGCTTACAAGGAATAACTCAATAGGTTGAAGTTTAAATTTTTCACATTATTCCACTCTCTTTTTCATTCTGTAATTTTGAGGGTTTATGTTGCACTTTCTCCAGATGATTTCTGAGGTCTTTGCTATAATTTTTGCAGTTGCAGGCCCACAAATGCCCAGATATGCTCTAAAAACTTTCTAAGGCAAAATGGCAGAGTACAGTTTATACAATGTCACCACATAACTGCATCTTAGATGCAGGGAGTAGCATAAAGGAGAGACACAAACATGAAAGGCGATGAGTATTTTCAGTGAAGAGCAGATGAGATCTTTATTTACATGCGTGGCTTTCCAGCTACTCTCAGCAACGCAGAGGTACTAAATATTTTTTCTTAATGTCAAATAGCACTGATACCAGTGCTATTTAACGTCTTCACCAATGACATAGTGGAATCAGGTGTCCCCTCAGCAAGTTTGCAGATGATACCAAGGTGATGGGTGCAGCAGATTTACTGGAGGGAAGAGATGGCATTCAGGGGGCCCATGCAAACTTCACAAAGATCAGAAAGGAAAAATGCAAGGTCCTATGCATGGGTTGGGGCAATTCCCTATGTCAATACAGGCTGTGGGATGACAAGATTGAGAGGAGCCCTGCAGACAAAGACTTGGAATTACTGGTAGGTGAAAAGCTGGACATGAGGTGGCAGTGTGTGCCTGCAGCCCCAAAGGCCAGCCATACTCTGGGCTGCACCAAGAGAAATGTGGCCACCAGATCAGGGGAGAAGATTTTGCCCCTTTGCTTTGGTAAGACTTCACTTGAAGTATTGTGTCCATTTCCTAAATTCTTTAACACAAGAAAGACATGGACCTGTTGCAGCAGGTCCAGAGGAGGGCCTATGAGAAAGGGGGGGCTATCCTTGTAACAGGTCCTGCCATGACAGGACAAGGGGTAATGGTTTTAAACTAAAAGAGGGTAAATTTAGACAATATATTCAAAGAAGGTGTGGGGTTGTTTGTTTTTTTTCACAGTGAGGGTAGTGAAACACTGCCCAGTGAAGTGGTAGATGCTCCATCCCTGGAAATATTCCAGGCCAGGTTGGATGGGGCTCTGAGCAAACTGATCAAGTTAAAGGTGTCCCTGCTCACAGCAGGACATTTGGGCTAGATGACCTTAAAAGTTCCCTTCCAACTCGAAGTATTCTATGATTTACAGGTGTGTAATGAACCATGGATACAAAAATTAGCCTTTTGAGTCAGCAATTACTGACTGAAATACAGTCTCCATGATAATCACAGCCACAGTCTGGGAAAGTCATTAAAGCTACCTTGTCTAGAAAACAGAGGCATTTTAGATGGTATTATTATAATGTTTACTCTCTCATTAATTGATGGGATGTGGAAAAAATACAGAACCTGGGAAATAGTAAGTTGTACACAGAGCTTAGTATACTGTCAAAATGATAAAGACTGTAGAATGCTGTTATATCAGCAGTCAGGTGTTCCATCTAACCATTCAAGTCTCTTAATTTGAGCACAATGAGTACAGCCTACACATTCTGGACAGAATCACAAGACTTGGATATAACAGTCATTACATTTTGCATTTACTCATATGTATAAATGTGCATATGTAACCACTCACAGATACATAAACATGTGAAAACAAAGGCTGGAATCACTGTGGCATTTTACTTGTGTTTTTATAATATGCTATTCAGCCAGGAAAAAGTTCTGGACAAAGGACTCAGGCCAGATGCACTCTAACATCACAAGGGTAGCATCACAAACCAGTCTGTTATGTCTATCGTGTTGTAACATGAGCACATTTGTTTTGTGCCAAAATTCGCTAACACTATGACTGTAAATATTTGCTACATAGTGATTTAGAGAAGACTTTATTCTATTGCATTTATTTTCATACCTATTTGATACCAGGACCACAGACATTTAAATTGATGCCAGAGTCAACTCAAGAGACTGCAAGTCAAATACTTTCCTGTGTAGTTTTGGTATAAAAATAGTTGGACCTAGATCAGAGCTCCACAAAACTCAGTGTTGCAGGAGGACCCAGTCACTGCTACCAAATATTTACAAAGTAAATTTACTTTGGTAGGTCCGATTCCCTATTTAACCTCTTCCAAAGAGATGGAAACCCAAAGCTAAAGACCTTTTGCTGTAAGACAATCCTTCCAGTACAATTAATTTTTGTGATTTTAATTTATTTTTAATTCCTTGAAGAGAAAGCTTCTTCTTAAGAAAATTACGAAGTTCAACACAAGTCTTTCAAAACTGGAGCTAAGTAAAGAGGTGGGGTGTGTTTTTGTTCCCATTTTTCTTCAGATAAATTGTTAAGCCAGTCAGATGGAAAGAGCTAACCAGTGTCATGTATCTAAAGACATGTAATTGAACAGATTCCTGGAAACACCAGAAAGAAAAACCTTCTTTAATCTCAAACAATGACAGAATATTAATAATTAATAATATTAATTTCACCAAACAAATCACCTATAAAAACATACTATAAGTGCTTAAAGAATTCTTTAGGCTTGATTAAAATTTCTTTGCAGAGCATTTTAAAATCCAAACTCTAAATTTGAAATATTCACTACATGTAAATTCTCTGCTTCACAGTAATTTAAAAAAAAAATCAAGAAAATATCTGAGTCCAAGACCTACTATAGTCAAGAATTTTCAAAAAAGCTTTTACCTTTATATTTTCTTTATTATGAGTTGTGTCTGGCTGAGATGGAATCAGCTTTCTCTCAAGGGTTGGGGCTGAACTGGCCACTAAAGGAGTGACAGATTGCCCTGCTCTCTTTAAAAAGTGAAGGAGAAAAGAAATGAAGAGAGAGAAGCTTATTGATTGGAAAATGAAACTAGAGCTACTTCCTCTCTCTGCAAGTGAAGACAAGGTATGTGACTATCTGAGGGACCTAAAGACGTACAAGGCCATGGGACCTGATGAGATGCATCCCAGAGTCCTGAGGGAATTAGCTGCTGTAGTTGCCAAGCCTCTCTCCATGATATTTGAAAAGTGCTGACAGCCAGATGAAGTCACTGGTGACTGGAAGAATAGAAACATCATACCCACTTTTAAAAAGGGTAGAAAGGAGAACCCTGGGAACTACCAACCTGTCAGCCTCACCTCTGTGCCTGAGAAGATCATGGAACAGATCACAGTATCACAGTATCACTAAGGTTGGAAGAGACCTCAAAGATCATCGAGTCCAACCTGTCACCACAGACCTCATGACTAGACCATGGCACCAAGTGCCACGTCCAATCCCCTCTTGAACACCTCCAGGGACGGTGACTCCACCACCTCCCTGGGCAGCACATTCCAATGACGAATGACTCTCTCAGTGAAGAACTTTCTCCTCACCTCGAGCCTAAACTTCCCCTGGCGCAGCTTGAGACTGTGTCCTCTTGTTCTGGTGCTGATTGCTAGAGAGAAGAGACCAACCGCTTCCTGGCTACAGCCACCTTTCAGGTAGTTGCAGAGAGCAATGAGATCTCCCCTGAGCTCCCTCTTCTCCAGGCTAAACAATCCCAGCTCCCTTAGCCTCTCCTCATAGGGCTTGTGCTCAAGGCCTCTCACCAGCCTTGTTGCCCTTCTCTGGACATGTTCAAGTGTCTCGATGTCCTTCTTAAACTGAGGAGCCCAGAACTGGACACAGTACTCAAGGTGTGGCCTAACCAATGCAGAGTACAGGGGCACAATGACTTCCCTACTCCTGCTGGCCACGCTATTCCTAAAGCAGGCCAGGATGCCATTGGCCTTCTTGGCCACCTGGCACACTGCTGGCTCAAATTCTAGATGCCATGCTGATGCACATGGAGGACAGAGAGGTGATTCAAGACAGTCAACAGGGCTTCACTAAGGGCAAGTCCTGCCTTACCAACTAGTGGCTTTCTATGGTAAATTGACTATGTCAGTGGACAAGGGACAACCTATGGATGTGATCTACCTGGACTTCTGCGAGGCCTTTGACAGGGTCCCCCACAACAGCCTACTTGCCAAGTTGGAGAGGTATGGGTTTGGTGGGTGGACTGTCCAGTGGATTAGGAATTGTCTGGATGGTCACATCCAGACAGTGGTGCTCAATGGCTTGAAGTCCAGATGGAGAGCAGTGACAAGTGACCCTCAGGGGTCTGTACTGGGACCTGTACTGTTTAATATTTTTATCAATGATACAGAGAGCAGGAATAAGTGCCCTATCAGGAATTTTGCAGATGACACCAAGCCTCATGGAGTTGTCAATATGCCAGAGGGGTGGGATGTCATCCGGAAAGACTTGGACAAGCTGAAAAGGTGGGCCCAGGTGCACCTCATGACGTTCAACAAGACCAAGTGCAGGGTTCTGCACCTGGGCCAGAACAATCCTCACTATCAATACAGACTGGGGAATGAGGTGATAGAGAGCCACCCAGAAGAAAAGACTTGGGAGTGCTGATGGACAAGAAGCTGGACAGGAGCAGGCAGTGTGTGCTTGGGGCCCAGAAGGCAAATCACATCCTGGGCAGCATCAAAAGATGCATTGCCAGCAGATCCAGAAAGCCAATTCTGCCACTTTAGTTTGTTTTGCTGAGACCTCACCTGGATTTTTGTGTGCAGACCTGGAACTCTCAATATGGAAAGGACATGGACCTGACGGAGTGGGTCTAAAAGTGGGCCATGAAAATGATCAGGGGCTTGGAATGTTTCTGCTGTGATGACAGGCTGGGGGAACTGGAGTTGTTCAGCCTGGAGAAAAGAAGGCTCTAGGGAGACCCAATAATGACCTTTCAGTACCTGAATGGGGCCTGCAAGAAGGATGGAGAGAGACTGCCTACAAAGGCCTGTAGTGATAGAATGAGGCTTCAAAGTAGAGAAGAGTAGATTTAGATTGTATGTTAGGAATAAGCTCTTTACTATGAGAGTAGTGAAACACTGGAACAGGTTGCCAGGGAAGGTGACTGGGGCCTCATCCCTGGAGATATTGAAGGTAAGGCTCAACAGGCCTGTGGGCAACCTGATCTAGTTGAGGACATCCCTGCTTACTGCAGGAGGGGTTGGACTAGATGACCTTTCTGGCTATCTTCCAACCCAAACCATTCTACAATTCTGTTTCTATGCTTCTATGATTCTATGAACTGCTTTAACTAAAATAATAACAGTGAAATGAAATATAAAACATATGTACAAAGCCAGTATCAAACTCAACTCCTCTGATGGCAATCATATCACTGTTACCACAGATAATGTGACAGAAGTTCCAAACCGGACCCATTAGCAGACAGGAACCAAATTCAGGAGATGGATTCTGGAACTGGATTCAGAAACTCATGGATCAGGACCAGACTTAGAAAGTGCAGAATCTTGTCCCAACATATTTTGCCAAGTTCCCCCTTCCACCCTCCTTTCCAGAGTGGGTACCCAGACAACAGCTGAGGGTGACAAAGGCCCAGGCACCAGCCAGATGGCAAGAACAACCCCGACTTGCTTTCTAAAGAGTAAACAAAGAATATGCACCCACTGCATGGGATGCTTATGCTACTGCCAAGTAAGGGCACAATTCTTGCCTCCTGCTTTCTATAGGCTAAAGCTGATTGTTGTCGAGATTGCCCATTGGCCGAATCCAGCCTCAAGAAACCTATAAGCATTACTCCAACTTGTAAACAAGTCACTCTCTCTTTGCTACCAAGCTTCGTAGCTGTTGAACCCCTTGCTATTGCTTCCATCAGTCTCCACTTGCATGCATACTAGTGGCCTCTGCCAGAAGCCAGCACCCCGGGAAGGTGCTGGCCCTGAGCCTCCGGCAGCCCTGAGCCTCCGGCAGGGGCCACCCCCCGGCAGCCGTAGTCACGCTGAGGGACCGTTCCGCGCCGCCCCCTGCGCTCCCAAGCAGCATCTCCAGAAGGGTCCGCGACAGGGAGGGACTGACCGAGCCCTCTAAGGGAACCTGCCGAGCAGCAGAGAATCTACGTTCATATCCTCCCCGTCGCTGCAGTAGGAAGAAGGCTGCCCCCACCAGATGGAAGCCCCCCCCGCCACGGGCCCGCCAGCTGCTCAGCCGCAGCCTCAGACCCTGGAGCCCCCGCCCCTGAGCGGACCAGCCCCGGAGCCAGCCCCAGGCATGCCGGGCAGCCGGCTCACGTAACTAAGCAGCCTAACTAGCCTAGCAACTATCTTCGCTACAAACAAAAGACACAGTGTGTCTTTCACGTGCACACACTAACGTTCAGTTCAAAGCCTCCCGCGCTTCGCTCGTGTGACAATTTCTAGCTCAAGCCTCTAACACATTGTAATCCTTCTGTATATAGTTAAGCAGTCGTGAGCGTCTTGTCAAGTCGCCATGTGGTGGACAAACTGCGGAATTGTTACTTCGTTCTTTAATTGAAATTAATTCTGTAATATTCTAATTGGGTTCAAATTGTACATATGAGACCAGTTATGGGTTAATCGTGCACTATAATATGCATATAAAATAGTGATTAGTCGGTTATTAATGTTTTTAATATTAATTTAAAAATTAAATTTCATATTTCACATTTCATGCTTGGTAATTAATAACCTCTCCATCACAGTATGACACATACAAAATGGAATAACTCACTGGTTAGTTGAGGGTCATCTGTCCTGCCCACTCCTCCTTGCAGGTAAAGGCTTTCACTCTGCACCCCAAATGCAGTATGCTAGACTTAACAATGGGCCTTGGTCTGTGTGCCAATCCTTGGTGCTAAGCAGAAACTGTAGTAGACCTGAAAAGTAAATCACTGAATAGAATCTGTTCTTATTCAAACCAGGACTTGTTGTTAAAGTGTTTTCTGAGCAAAAGCTATGCACACTGGGGCTGTACTTCACAGGAAATGCCTGGATTTCACCTGCTGGTAGGAAGTAGAAAATACATCTTTTTGCTGATAATAAACCTGTTGCCTGAGTGATACATGGAGTAGAATATTTATATAAGCTTGACTTTTTTTCCATGTGAACATGAGGCACCATGACTCTAACAATACAGAGTTTTCCAAAATATGGAATACCTTCAGAGGTCTAATTAAATAAACACCTCAACTATTGCAACCTCTATAAAAGTTCAAATAGACAGTACTTACAGAATTACACTTATTTCAAGATTTTCTTCATGGGCTTAACAACTAAATGCTTTAAAAAAATATGCTGGAGTGTACTTTGGAGAACAACTGAGAGCTTTATTCTTCCAGTTCAGCTGACACCTGTGGTGAGCTTGTTGTTCTTTAAACCCTGATTTCATATTCTCTGCTTCAAATAACATTACTCATAGGTCTTATTTCAAGATGTCTTACATTTTAATTTCTGTGAGAGGTTGCCAAATTAGTTTTTTTAAAGTAGATTTCATTAGACAATGTGTATCACAAAGAAGTCTGAAGTGGAACAGTAACCACTCTTTCACAGTGTAATGGTGCTACAAATAACAACTAAGCCACTAATATTGTCTGTGTACAACTCAGAGTTGGAACATTCGTGCTTGGTGTTACAAAGTACTGATTGACAGAAACAATTTTTACCAGACTCAGTGTGTTTCATATGTTTTAAGAAGAAAAGCAGTATGAACTCCCTGAAACAAGATGGTTTTAAATTAAACAGACAGAGGATATCCAAAAAGTACAAGAAGTAGTTCTCTATCTTTAAAAAAAGAGGGGGGTGGGGATGGAAATCACTTATGGATACAAACAAGGCACCGCATTTACATTAAAAGTATCTTTAAATCTTGCTCTATCCAGATAAAATCAAGTAGAACTTCAACAACAAGTTACGTTATATCAGAACGTGGAGAATTTGAAATCCAGGAGAAATCTTAGTGACATCATGTGCTTGGTGATAAACTGCTGGTTTTACAAACAGGCTTCGGAACATGCAGGAAACTTGTGGAATAGAGATCACAGTGGGAAGGTACCTAAAAAGTTTTCTTCATGGCACATTCTCCATATGCTATAAAGGAGTTGTCCACACATTAGAAATCATCTGAATTCACAGGTAGTGAGTACCAAGTAATGTAACAGCTGAAAACAAGCAACATTTTCAACAAGATGCCACTCACAAAATGAGTAGTTTATACTTTGTCAACAGCGAAAGAATACTGAAAACATTATTCCTTTGGGACAGCTTCTCAGAAATGCAGATCTTGATTGTGATCATGTACATGTTCCTAAGCAATAACAATAATTAAAAATATTAAGTAAAACTTTATCTATACCCTTCAGGTTGTAGTAATTTGACTTCTGTGTACTACAGTCTTCAAGTCAATAAAGATTTCTTTGAACATTTACTTCAACAAACCCAGATATTTTTTTACCTTATCTTATAGAAACTAACAGTAAATTCTGCTTAACTAAAGAATCACTTTTATACCAAATGAGTGTTTTAATGGCATAGAGGGAAGTTGCATCAGTGCAGCTAGCTGGAACTGTTATTGACTAAATTCTTTGTCAAGATCCAGCATAGGTCAGATGTCATCAGTAGTGTCTGTGTCAAATTAGTTGTAATTGAGATATCTAATCCACATGGATTTTATGTAGCACAGTATAGCTGATGTAGGCTGTGCAACAGGCTTTATTACCAATTCAAAGACAAATTTTCCTTGGCAGAAAAAGTGAAAACTCTTCTCCCCTTTATTTTTTTCTTTATTTTATAGTAAAGATGCCATTCAAAATATTCAAATTTTTTCTGAAATAGTCTGAGGACAGTACAGAAGAACACTATGTATTAAACATTGCATTAATTCAGAGTAGCATGTTTATCTGAGCACTCCCATGAGTACATGGGATGAAAGGTCACTGTTCAAATTAAGAAACAGATGTTGCGCACATCTTTACGTTATTTTACAGGATCACAAAAGGTCACCAATTTGATTTCTGAGCAGAAAGAAAACTACATGAAAACAAATGCCTTAGTGGATTTTTTTTTTTTTTCCAGCAATATACTTGCATGTCTAAACAGGGCTATTGCCATACACAAAATGAGTGTGATGTCGTATGCATGCCAATCTTACACAGCTTCAGCAGACCAAGCTGTCTCTGCTGGCAAAATAACATGAAGAAGTCTACATTCCTAAAAGGCTGATGTTTGACAGAGAAGAGCTGGGTGATTTTCAGCTCACTCAAATGTCACTTTTGAAGGAAAACTTAAAGAAATCAATTTCCCAAAGGACTAGGTAATACATTAATGTGGGTGCACATATCTGCCACTTCTTGTGTAATTCACTGCATGTAACATTGCTGGGTATTCATTCTAGAAACAACAGCATTTTTTGAAGGTTATATTGGATCAAAGATCTTTCTGACATGAACATGTGTGCTTTTGCCACCCCAGCATTGAACTCTGCTGCCTTCCCTCACCATTCCCAAAGTCTCAAGTCTCACCTCATAAAGTAATGAAGCCAAAGGCAATACAGAGTCATTAGCAGCTACTCAGTTATTAAGCAGTGTTTTACAGAAGCAGACCAATATTTTTTAGAGTTCTACAGCTTGTGCTGGCTCAGAGTTAATTTCTAGTTCTAAGATTTTGTGGCAGTATATCAATTAATATTAACATGCAAGGAAGATTCTGAAAAGATAAAAAGAATGCAAAGAAAAAAATTAAATAGATTGCTTGCACTTGAAATACACTTCACGTGCAACATCAGTAAACAAATTAAATGGTCATCAGAGTGCATTCCAATAGTTATAACAATAAATAGATTTTCAGGTACTATCTGGTGTTAATAATGCTATGGGGTTTTCCATTTAAAAAAGTTACACATAACTTTCTGTGAGGTTTGGGGATTGAAAAGGGAATAGTTTTCTAAGGTAAAATCTCAATTTAATGTGTGATTATCTGCATTTGGTATTTATTTCAAAACTCCTTTCAGTGTTGATAAGGTAGTGGGAGCCCATCTTTTAATTTTCATTGAGAAGCTAACTCAGCAGCTAGCTTGAAATGTCCTACTATGTTAACAAAGAGAGGACTGACCACACAGCAGCATATAAAAAGCTAAGAGGAAAACATTTTCAGCTATTTCTCTCAGGTTTTGCATGAAATCAACTGCATGAAAATTAAATCTCCCCCAGGATTCAGTATGCCTCATGAATTCATTATTCTCTTTCTCTCTCTCCAGAATGCACAGGCATGCTTCAGGAATTTCAGTCTATCAAATTGATACATACAATCTGTGAATGAGACAAGAAGAAAACAACCTGTAAACAGACATATTCTTTAGTTTTTGACATACACTCTTTCTACTGATATTTTCAACTCTATCAATGTGTGGAATTGACACAGCTGCACTTACA
Organism: Colaptes auratus; assembly: GCA_015227895.2. Lineage (NCBI taxonomy): Eukaryota > Metazoa > Chordata > Aves > Piciformes > Picidae > Colaptes > Colaptes auratus. The sequence continues at coordinate 81,783,552 of CM026897.1, read as the reverse complement.
GCTGTAATCACAGCTATAATGTGTTCATTCCTTAAGGACAATGATAAAAAGAAGATCGGAACTGTGTTTTATATTGCAGTTTCTTAAGTAACCTGCACTAGAAAACTTCTCTGACAGAAAACAAACAAACAAAACACCAAAAAACAACTCAACAAAGCAAGTAAGCAAAGAAACAAACAAACGAAAAAAGACAACCAAAGAAACAAATGAAAAACTGCAACAACAAAATACACATGCCAGTTTACGTCATTCTTGCCTCATTTTTTGTGCTTGGTAGAGTTGGAGATACCTGCGAAGGCAGGCAATGGTAATGGTAACTCTTCTGACACAAATTGCAAAAAGCACAGAAAAGTATAAATACACAGATCTTCATTATAAAAGAATTACCACTTCTTGAACAAGAAAATTTTGACTCGAGACAATTTATTTCTGTGGACATTAAAAAGTCTAACACATGCTTTGCAATGTGTTTATGAATCAATCTCTTGTTCTAAAAAAGTCACTTTCTATTAAGTTTACTTTATAATCTCCTTCCTGTAAGAAGAAAAAAGGAAAAAAAAAGCATTGTTTTATAGAGGAATAAATTATTCTGAAATAGAGATTTTTTTCTTTTGCTGTTTAGTTTTTCTGCTCTTTAGAGAACATGTAACGCTACTGAACATGTAAATCTATCAAATTACATTTCTTCAGAATGAAAGAAAAATCCTCTGATGACTACTACACAACTGAAAGCTGCTTCTCAAATATAGATAGTAAAAACAGATAAGAGTATTAAAATCACAACCCTTGAAAGCTCAGTACTCCATTAATATAATTTAGCTGATTATGTGCATAAATGAAAATTTAGATGTCAATATTAGGCAGCTACTCTTATGAAAACATAGACAATAGACTAGAATAGAGCAAAAGAATAAACCAGGTTGGAAGAGACCTTCAAGATCATCGTGTCCAACCCATCAACCAATCCAACCCACCCAAACAACTAAACCATAGCACCAAGCACCCTATCAAGTCTCCTCCTGAACACCTCCAAAGAAGGTGACTCCACCACCTCCCCAGGCAGCCCATTCCAATGGGCAATCACTCTCTCTGCACAGAACTTCTTCCTAACATCCAACCTGCCCTGGCACAGCCTGAGACTGTGTCCTCTTGTTCTGGTACTGGCTGTCTGGGAGGAGACCAACCTCTGCCTGTCTGCAACCTCCCTTCAGGTAGTTGCAGAGAGCAATAAGGTCACTCCTGAGTCTTCTCCTCTCCAGGCTAAGCAACCACAGCTCCTTCAGCCTCTCCTCATAGGGCTTGTGTTCCAAACCCCTCACCAACTTTGTTGCCCTTCTCTGGACATGTTCCAGCAAGACAACATCCTTCCTAAACTGAGGGGCCCAGAACTGGACACAGTACTCGAGGTGCAGCCTAACCAATGAAGTGTACAGGGGCAGAATGACCTCCCTGCTCCTGCTGGCCACACTCTTCCTGATGCAGGACAGGATGCCATTTGGCCCTCTTGGCAGCCTGGGCACACTGCAGGCTCATGTTCAGCCTGCCATGAACCAGTACCCCCAGGTCCCTCTCTACCTGGCCTCTCTCCAGCCACTCTGACCCCAACCTGTAGCACTGCATGGGGTTGTTGTGGCCAGACCTTATTCACCACACAGATATTTCTATACTTTCATAGTTTAACAATTTATGCTGTTTATCTTTTGTTCTGATTAGTAAATACTTTAGGGAAAAAATACAATAAAGTCTGAAAAATATTCATAATGTTATCCAAGGCAACACTACATATATTCACTTAATTTTAACTGACAATTCTTGTTGGATACTTAACTTCACAGTTTTAGAGTTAATTGAAAAGAACTTCAGTATTTTCAAATTTTTTATACACATTTCTCTTTGCAGGCCTATATAACAAGACTTCTATAGGTAATTAAAAGATGTTGCTAAACATGATTCTGCTTCATCAACACTTCAAAAGTGGTGGTAACTTCCTTTGTCAAAGCTGAAGTTTATTGTATAATTGGTTTAATCATAACCTTTTTTTGGATCACCAGGGTGTCTACAAATCATTGGATGAGGAGTAATGATTTCTGCACATAAACTGTTTCTCCAACAGAAATGAAAGTTCAGTTCAGCTTATCAATTTTGGGTTTTAGCAATAGAAAGAAAATACTTATGTAACTAAATCCTTTCTCTATGTTTCAGGATATTTACAAAGAAAACTAACATTTTCCATGTATGCAGTGTTTGTACTAGTGAATAAATGGTTGTCACAAAATGTTTTGGAAATGCATTGTATTTGAGAGACATTTGATTGTCTCATTTGATATGAACAGGCTACAGCACAGGAATGCAATCTATAAAATCAGTAGAGCAAAGAATAAAAGGCACACCCTAAAATTTACTAGGCAACTTTATTCCTAATACCTCCATATTCATGCAGTCTTTCTTTAAAAAACTTAACTGCTTTACTGTTAAATCTGAATTAGTCTATCTGCATACATAATACTGTATATACTGAAGGCTTGCTGGTATGTTAATTTGAGGCACTTAAGGTAGATTTTTCAACTACCACAGATTTCAATGCAAAGGTACCATGCTATTTGCAAATAAAAAGAAGCATACCACTCTACAAAAAAAAAAAAAAAAAAAGAAAAAGAAAAAGCCCAAACATAAAACCTACAATTCACTAAAATCCAATGTAGAAGGGTTGTTTTCGGATAGCTTTGGAACAGCTATGTTTTGCTCTTGAGTTAGGAATGCACACCTTGTCAGTAACTGAGAGAAAGAAAGGGGGAAATGTAGGGGAAGATTTGCTCTTGCTTGAGTTAGAGAAGGCGGTGTTTAATCTTTGACTCAGAAAAGAATGTAAGCATCTGGCAGCTAAGGAGAAAGACTTGGCAGAATTTGGTTGGATGTGTTGAAATATTGTTTTGTTATTTTAACCTATTGTATGCCTCAATTACATGCATGCCAGTAGAAAATAACCAATTGAGATGTGACACCTGTGCTTTCTAAAAGAGTAAATAACTTTGCTGTTGCTGTGATTTGAGCCTTAACTGGGAGTTAGGAGCTCAGAGGGGGGCAAGGCTGAGAATCTCACCCCCACTTCCCCCTTCTGCCTCCCAACAGAGAGGGAAAAAAAAGTAAAGGGTAGGAGCAAATCCACCAAGCAATAATTTGGAGTCAGCTTGGAAGTAGAGAGGTAAAGAGTTTTCTTTAAATAATATATGTATATAGCAATAACAGGTAAGGTTCACAAGGGCAAGGAACAAGGATGGATGGGGGGGGGGGGGGGGGGGGAAACAAGAATACAAAACCAGTCTCTCTCTCTGAAAAGGCCTGGAGGCAGCAGGGAGAAGGACCAGGCCCAACCATGTTGCAGAGGAGCAGGTGGGCAGCTGCAGTAGCTCTCATCCAGGAGAGGCAGAAGCCAAAAAGCCTAATGGCTGCAATTTCCTCCCTTTCATACCCTAGCTGGGCAGGGAGGGGGTAGTGGGACAGACTCAGTTTCCCGGGGGGAAAATGCCCTGCACGGAGGGCAAAGCATTCACAAGCCCTTCCCCGCTTTGTTTTCAGGATGGGCGTTAACCCTCCACAGCTGTGTAACATAATAAACATCTTCACCTGGTGATACTTTGGCCTGGAAGCTGTGCTTGTAGTGCCTTTGGGGTGATCAAATACCAAAACCATATTACTACAATTCAACAATATTTGACAAAAAGAAAAAGATACAGTGCTTTCTCCTGAAACTGCATTTCCTCTTCATCACAAGTAATGGGAGCTTAAACCTCAAACCATGTTTTGCATAAAACTGCTGTGCATTACTATAAATTTTCCAAAAAACATTGGAGTACAGTAAAAGCTGAGAAAATCACAATTAGATGTTTTATGTGCCCTTGGGGAAAAAAAAATCAACAAACAAAACCACCAAACACCACAACCACAGAAGTCCAGAACAAGTTGGTGGCTGGAGGAAAGGGAGAGGCATAGATGGGGATAAAAAGTACATTTAAAAAACTTATTTCTGTATGAAGATTCATTCTCACTGCCTCTCATCACAAGACAGGAGAATAGCTAAGTAAACAAATAATGCTGTGAATAAAGAATTAAAAAATCTATCCATTAATCTAGTCCCCCAGACTAGATTAACTAGATTATGGAGTGTGAGAAGCTACTTATTTTTCTACCATGAAATTGAGTTTTCTGGTTCTAGGAGAGCTCAAAAATTATGCTTAAGTGAGGTTTTGTTTTAAGCTTGATTTTCTGTTGAATATATTTTTGTTTTATTAAAAGCAAAATTATGATGCTAAAAGCATCACAAGTAATTTATTCTTCCAGTTAAGATAAAGCAAATAAGCATTTATTCACTTCACAACCTTGTATAACGAAAGTTAATATTTTCTTACTAATGATTTATCAGACAAACTGGGTTTATATAATTTTAAAGAAAATACTGTGACTGGCAGTGTCACATTACAAAACTAAAGTGAAAAATATCAGGCACAGCCAAGATACCAGAGTCAAAACAGATGGAAACAGCACAACCTAAATTCCTTGTGTCGCTTGACAGACTGCCACTGAGTTGAAGAGCAAAAATATGGGTGTAAATGACTTCTTTGCTATCCTACCTCTCCTTTCTGTTCTCACAAACCAAAGTATGAACTGAAGGAATATGTAGGAATCATTTGGAACCAATGCCAAAATGCAAAGAGGCAAAAGGGCTGTGTTTTCAGTTACAAAGGTATTCTGTTCAGTGATTTTACTTTTCATCTAACTCTCTTCTAAGTAACTGCAGCTTCTAAAGTTAATGTCATATTTTGGTGATAGTGCGTGCTTTTAGAACTGATAATGCTTGAAGTTTATAGTTAATACCAAGGATTGGTATGCAGTGACTTGACCAAGGTTGCTGCTAAATCTTGTGCACCACATGGAGGGTGCAGCAAGTGGTCATACCTGCAGGGACAAGTGAACAGAACAGGTGACCCTAAACTAAACAACTAGGTGTTCCCTTCCATATTGTATATGTACTGTCATAACCAGTATAAAGTTGAGGGAACACATGCTTTCTTTGCCAATGTCTGGCATCTGAGGAGGACTCTGTCCTGCCTTCAATGCCCAGTTCCAGAACTCAGCTTCTGAATTTGATTCCTGTTTGCCACTGATTTCAGTCTGGGACTTCCCTAGGGCTTCTCAGATCATTCAGAGGTGATGGTGATGTAATCACCATCATGAGGGTTGGGTTTGATATTGATTTGGCATGTATTTGTATATATATTCATTTTAGTGATGCTTTTATTAAAATTGTTTAGCTTTCTAATCCATAATTCTCTCACCTTTATTCCCTTTCTCTTCCCTTTGGAAAAGGAGAAGAATTAACAGGGAGTATCTGTCATTTGTCCAGTGGCTGGCCAAGCCCTAACTCTGGACAGGGGGCATCCTAAGCAACCACTCTGACTTCAGGCTTATCTGTACACCAAGAAGTTACAATTGCATCTGTTTTAAAACACTAGAAATAAAGAAAGGCAGAAATTACCTAAACCATCACTAAGAGCTACTACCAACAGCTCAGGCAACCAGTACTGGTGCCTACCTTTAGATATTGAAACTAAAAGGAGAATGGCCTTTTCACTGTTTGGCAAAGCAGAAGAGGACTCCTACCAGCAGATTAATCGCATTTTATAGCAATGGACTATTAGCTTATATTTTATGGTCAGAAACAGAAGTCTTTTCCTCCTCTAAGTTTTTACTCCTAAGTCACAGCAAGCAGAGTAGATCCACAGATCCTGTAAGGTTTTTTTAAAAAAAAATAAAAATCCACGAACAGTGTATTGCTGACAGAACACATTTAATATATTACCTCCCCATCAGTATCCAAACTGAAGAAACAATCATGCTGTTTGAAGAAGTTTGTAGTGCTTGTGCTATCAGAGGCTATTCCACCCCACACATCCCTCCATGGTTTAAAAGGTCAATTTTTAAAAATGCACTTAAAATGAGGTGTACATGCTTGCATGTGGCAGGTCAAAGGAACATGCCCATCTACCATCCATTCAGACTATTACTTATCAAGTCTGAAAATTACTCATCCCGACTGGAAGAGACAGAGAGCCATGTCCATTGAGTAAACAGTTCCCTAAGTAAAAATTGCCAGTAGCTTGGGACCACATCTCTCCAGTAAAACATTAAGATTGCTACATGAAGACATTTAAAGATTTTGGGCAACACAGAGAAAAATCATTTGCCTGAAGTTAAATTTTCTTACCCATCTTCCTTATTGGAAATGTTTGTATTAAAAAAGCCTAAATAAATTCTGTTGCCAGGATCCCTCCCCTCATCACCACACCCTGGAAGGAATTTTTAGATGTTTTTCAATGAACTGTTGCACAGCTTTGCTCAGTGCTGATACAGGCTCAATTCCACAACTTGCATCACTAAGTAGGGGTAATGCCAGAGTTCTGACATTAGACAAAACATTGCACCAATCAACACCATATCACTCACTGTTTGTCATATTCCAATATAGTTTGCCATCATTGCATCAAAATCTTTCTGAATACATTGTTGTTTACTTTTTATATTCCCTCTTTTCCTTTAAGGAGTCAAACTATCCTTTCAAAGTTATTTTTCATCTTCTTTAACTAAAATAACAGACAACCAACCAACTAATCCACAATACTGACAAACTTTATCTGAGCTCCTCTTACTCCAGTAAGGAAATCAGAACAAATGCCAAGATTACCCTACCAGCCAGCTCCAGATTTTTAGAACAAAAAGAAATTTTCTCCAGTTACTCTCCTCTTCTAGAATCTTACATTGGTAACTCCCCATGTCATTACTACTGGAAGCAGTTCTGCATTGTAGCTGCATTTTGGTAGCTAAGGTTAAATTATTTTGCAAGTAAATAATTTCAAAGAAATTTAATATCACAGAATTTTATAGTTACTGAATAAAACAAACAAAAAGTTAATTGCTAAGCACTTCATTTCTCCAACCGTTTAATGAAACAGGAAAAGTGATAAAGGGAACAAAGAAATTAATAAATAATTCATTTACTGGAACAGCTTTTGAATGAGGTAAAAAAAGAATACAAGAATCAATGAGTTTCTCTTTCAGAAGAAAATTGAACCAATGCATGCAAACCTGACCTGAACTACATCTATTCATACACCTAGTTACTATAGGTAACAAGGGCAAATTTTATTTGCTTTGTCTGAGCTGGAGTTAATTCTAGCATCTTTCTAGGGCTGTAGTGCTTTGCAGTCCTGTAGCTGGGTGTTGATAACACACCAGAGTTTTGGCTACTGATGAACTGTGCTTTTCCAAAATTTTCCCACCCCAAAAGTACTCTGAGGGGTGTGCAACATTTTGGGAGGGGACACAGCTGGGACAGCTGACCCAAACTTGCCAAAGGGGTATTCCATGCCATATGACATCAGCTCAGATATAAGAACTGAGTGAAAGAAGGAAGCTAGGGGGATATTCTTCCATGGCATCTGTCCTCCAGAGAAACTGTTACATGTGGAGCTCTGCTTCCCAGGACTAAAGATCATCTGCTGATGGGAAGCAGAGAATAATGTCTTTATTTGCTTCTGCTTCTACACAAGCAGCCTTTGCTCTTTTCCTGTGTTTAGCATTATTAAATTGCTCTACCTTATTACTGGCTTTTGTTATATTTTCCCCTCTCCCTTGTTCATTTAAGAAGGAGAGTGATAGAGCAGCTTTGGTGGGCATTTGGCCCCAGCCAGGGCCAAACCATCACAGTCCTTTTTGGTGTATTGGTTGGGAAATACAACATAACTGCAGCTTTGTTTTGAGCCTGCTTTGGTTAAGACACAAGTTCCTGTGCTGGTCTCAGAGCTTGCTAGCAGCATTACTTTGTTTTGGAATATTTCCTTTGTTTGGGAACATGTTGAGACAGATAACGGCTATTTGTTTTTTCCTGGTGTTGGTGGCCCTGCCGTTCTGCGGGAGCTATATTGGGGGGGTTATCATCTCTTTCTCCCTGCCTGAGATGAATATAGAGATTTTTATCATGTAGACCCGCAAGGTTCTGGTTCATCCCTATGTGAGCTCTGTAATACTGCTGATCAATGTCATTGGCATGTCATGGGCTTTGAAAGGAGACAGCCTTTGGGTGAGGAAATACTGAAATGTGCCCTGAGGTGGCTGGTCCCTGGTTGGCAGGGAGTGTGGAAGGATTTGGGTAGATTCCTAGGACAGTTGAAACCTCCCATAACCTGTGATTTTACTCCAGAAGAAGTACATAATCCTGGTAAACTGACACATCGCGTGATAGAAGTGTGACTTGCCTAACCCAATAAAACCAACAGCTCCTAGCACTGTATTGAGGCCTGGCCTGTGATTACCGAGCCAAGAGCATTGTGGCTGAGGCAGGCACCCAAATGTCACCTGAAGATACTATAGTTGAGGTGGGGACCCAAACAGCAACCAGAGTGAATGCCCCCGTAGTGAAAAAGAAGCAATAGACAACAAGGTCTACCGGTTCCTATCATTGATTTGTAAGGGACAAGGAAGATTCTGAGCAAGGGGCTGATCCAGCAACTGGGAGATCTGAGGGGAGTGAGTGAAATTAAAGAGGAAGCAGACTACCCAGTCCCTCACCAGAACTTAGAGATATGTGTAAGGATTACAGCCACCAGCCAGGAAAGCAGATTGTTGCCTGGTGCTGGGATAACAGGGTTAATAGTCAGCTGTTAAAAGGGAAAGAAGCCAGGGACCCATCACCAGAAAATGAGGGACTGAGAAAGGAACTGAAAAAGAAACAGGTCTCTGGAGATGACTACAGAGCAAGGTACACATGGAAGGAGGACCTTGTGAATTCCAGGGAAGTGGAGCACTGCAGATGAAGGCATCCAGTGCCTGAGAGATTTAGCAGTGCTGGAAATTATGTACAGTAACCTAGAAGAGGAGAGTGTGTCCACAGATCCAGACGATGTCCCATGTACACAGGTTATATGGTGAAAGGTGATACAGGGTGCCCTAGCATCATACTCAAATAAATTAGCAATAATGTGTTATATGAATGAGGATACATGTCCTGTGGAGATAGTGTCAGTCTGGCTCCAGAATTTTGGGGATAATCTCTGTACAACCTAATTCCTATGAGACAGTGCCTCATCTACAGGGAATACCCCGAGAAATCGGTCCTCTCCTGCCCAGTCAGAGGGAAGGGCAGCCCCAGGAACATGCCATGAGGAGCACTGTGATTTTTCCTGCATGACTAGGGGGAGGACATGAGGAGGTAGGATGGTGAACCTGCTTCTAAACTGGAAGCTTGTATATGTTAACTGAGAGGGAAGATGGTGGTTAAAATGGGATCATCTAAGAAGGCAATGAAGGTAGCAGCTGTAGAGTCAAGCAGGTAATCAACGATCTTGCAGGTGGAGAAGGACTGGTGCTACATCCCTTAATCCGGTGAAGGGACCTCTGCTGAGGCACCACCAAGGTCAGACAGTGAATACTTTGATAAAGACCAGCAGAGGGTCCCTGCCTTAGGCCAGGAGGAGGAAAGGGATGACAGAGCATCCTGGACTGTGTGGATTTGATGGCTGGGCACATCGAAGCAACAGGAGTATAAGGTGTTGGTAGACACAGGGGCACAGTACACATTGGTGGCATGAGAGCATAAAGGCACTGGATCCATTTGGATTTCTGGAGTGACAGGAGGCTGCCAAGAGTTGTGTGTATTCAATGTTGACATGAGCCTAACAGGGGACAAGTGGGAAGAACATCCCATTATGGCTGGTCCAGAGGTCCCTTGTATTCTTGGTATAGATTAGCTCAAGAGAGAGTATTTTAAGTCAGGGCCAAACCACCACACTAATGACATTTGGTTTACACTCATAAAACTGCAAACATCCCAAAAATCATTCCTAAACTGGACATGCTCAGTTGATCAGTCTGGTAATCTCATACAAGAAGTCAAGCTGTGGTTTGAGCAATACAAATTTGTTGATGCTAAAGAGTTTTTATTTTTAAATTAAAATTTCTCATTTCCAATGTACATTCAGTTGAATGACCTGAGTTAAGATGTAACTAATATCCTATTGGCCAGCCAGAGAAAAAATTGCAGTCTTGTAGAATTGCCATCTCTCTGCTGCTGTGTTCATTCATTTTCTGTGGGCAGAAATGCCAACTTCACAAAGCAGTCACCTGCATTCCTTGCCTGCTTGCATGTGGTACAGAGGCTTTATGCTGCTAATCTAATCTCATTTACTGGCAGTTGGCTTCCATATTAATGTCACTATTGAAACAGAATATTTTAGGAAGATAGACAAAGAGTCAAGAGAAGGAAAGATAAATTGCTAGTCCTACTAAATGCTTAAAAGCTTCCACACCTCTTTAATATAATTCCTCTAACAAAAGAGCTGATTTTCCTTCACTATTTATTCAGCTGCAGCACCTTGGAGATCCTTAAACCATATGTACTTTGGTGAATAGTAGGCATGATTTCCAGTAGTAATGGGCAATCTTAGATGGAATTAATCAAAAATCTCTTTCCCCCACACATCATGAGTGAGATGCCTTTCACAGGCCATGTGTTTTGCCATAACTTGATATGAGAGTAAGCATGATAAAGTAGAAGCTGAAACACTACCTTAAGTCTAAACTTTCACTACTTCACTGTTCATTGCCCCCTTCTGACTGCATTCACAAGTAGAGGATGTTGAAATGCCATGATACAAGCACAAATTGAAAGTAATTTTTGTTGGGCTGCTGATTCATACACAAATAAAGAAGGTAACTGGAAAACCAGTGAGTTTTTTCCTGTCTGAATTCTGCTGGTAAATGAGTTAACTTGCCAAGCAAGAAAATTGAATCAGCTAGAGAAATTAACAAAATATTTAGTCTCAGGTTCTGTAAATTGAAGGTGGCTGTTTGCCTATTACAATGCAAGTTATTTTGGATGAACGCTAGACAACTAGCTGTCTACTTGAAATGCTTAATAACCCTCTGTTTTCTTGATGTGAAGATCTGTTATTACATTTCATAACAGTGTATGTGGTACAACTGAATCAAGTGTTCAAGTACTATAGTACATTATACAAGGCAGACACCTGGCCTCATGCATCACTGCAAGTATATTTCTAAGAAGCCTACATTACCAAAAACATATATCATCAAGTGCAGCCTTTTAATACCACAGTATATTAGAGATTGGAAGAGACCTCAAGAGATCATTAGGTCCAATCCACCTGCCAAAGCAGGATCACTTAGGGTAGTCTGCACAGGAATGCATCCAGGTGGGTTTTGAAAGTCTCCAGAGAAGAAGACTCCACAACCTCCCTGGACATCCTGTTCCAGTGCTCCATCACCCTCACATCCTCATGTTGAGGTAAAATCTTCAACATTCAAGCTTAAATCCATTGCTTCTTGTCTTATTAATGTGCACCACTGAAAAGAGCTTGACCCCTCCACTTGATACCCACCCCTCAGATATTTATAGACATTGTGAGATCCCCTCTCAGTCTTCTCAAGACTAAACAGCCCCAGGGATCTCAGTCTCTCTTCACGGGGGAGATGCTCAAAACCCCTAATCATCATCATGGCTCTCTGTTTGATTCTCTCCAGCAGGTCTCTCTCTTTCCGAACTGGGGAGACCAAAATTGGACACAGTATTCCAGGTGTGGTCTTATCAGGGCAGAGGATAGAAGAACTTCCCTAGACCTCCTGGACACAGTTTTGTGAGGCAAACTTTAAAATGGAGAATGTTAGTATTTAAAACAATTTTAGTAATATTCTGTTTAGTTTCTTCCCCTATGAAGAGAGACTGAGAAACCTGGGGCTGTTTAGTCTTGACAAGAGAAGATTATGAGGGGATCTCTTCAATGTCTATAAATATCTGAGGGGTGGATGCCAAGTGGATGGGACCAATCTCTTTTCAGTGGTACTCATGAATAAGACAAGGAACAATGGGCATAAACCTGGACATAGAAGATTTCACCTCAACATGAGGAGAAACTTCTTCACAGTGGAGGTGATGGAGCACTGGAACAGGATGCCCAGAGAGGTTGTGGAGAGTCCTTCTCTGAAGACTTTCAAGACCCACCTGGGTGCATTTCTGTGCCCTAAGTGATCCTGCTTTGGCAGGGGGGTTGGACCTAATGATCTTTTGGGGTCACTTCCGACCTGTAATGTACTGTGATACTGTGACACTGTGATTTAATCTTGATCCAGAAGGAAAATATTCATACATGTCAGAGTTTAATTCTATGTAAATGCAGTTTAACCTGGTGGAGCTAAACCAGTTATATCTATGTTGAGCAAATCTTAGGATTTCAGAACTGCTAGCTATAGTATAGTAAAAAAAACAGGAAAAGTATCATGTTTATGTGAAATAAAAGCAATTTAACTCTATGAACATTTACCACAAGTGATCTTTGGGGAATTTTCTTTGATAAACTCTAGCCAGTTGTATTGAGAGTTTAACTACAGCATGCTGGCACACTAGAGTAAATTTCATGCTATCTGGATGTCCCAGGAAGATTGCTTCAATGCTCTTAAATATTTGCCACATTTACATGAATATGTGTTAGAGAGTCCCCTATTATACCTATCTGTCATGTTGTCTTCTCACAAAATATTGAACATGTAGCTCATACTATAGCTCTATAAAATAATTACCCCTTCACTAAACTATCTGTCGAACTGGTTTGTGCCAAACTAGAGATAAATTGTAAATGTCAGACCAGTTTTAGAATAATTGGGTAGTAGTTCGGAAAAAAAATGTTTAAAAAAAGAAAAATCACTGCTTTGTTTTTATAATTTAAATTGGCTCCATTTTTGCTGCTCACTAGCATAATACAGGACTTTAGAAGCATCCCATGATATTACTGCCTGAACTGATATTTTTTCCTACAGCATCAAGAAATTCAAGACATGAAGGGTGGCATATCTTGTAAGGGACTTTTGATATGTAGTAGCAAACTCAAGTGATTAACTCAAATGATTAAGAAGGACATCGAGACACTTGAACATGTCCAGAGAAGGGCAACAAGGCTGGTGAGAGGCCTTGAGCACAAGGCCTACGAGGAGAGGCTGAGTGAGCTGGGATTGTTTAGCCTGGAGAAGAGGAGGTTCAGGGGTGACCTCATTGTTCTCCACAACTACCTGAAGGGTGGATGTAGCCAGGAAGGGGTTGGTCTCTTCTCTCTACCAACCAGCACCAGAACAAGAGGACACAGTCTCAAGCTGCACCAGGGGAAGTTTAGGCTCGAGGTGAGAAAGTTCTTCACCGAGAGAGTCATTCTTCATTGGAATGTGCTGCCCAGGGAGGTGGTGGAGTCACTGTCCCTGGAGGTGTTCAAGAGGGGATTGGACGTGGCACTTGGTGCCATGGTCTAGTCATGAGGTCTGTGGTGACAGGTTGGACTCGACGATCTTCGAGGTCTCTTCCAACCTTAGTGATACTGTGATAACTAATATACAGAGGAACTGAGAAGGGGAGGGTCATAAACATAGTTAAGAACTAAACCAATGAATCACAGAACAAGTGACCTCTGAGTCAATACTGCTTTACTTGTGTCCAGGCCGGTGCAAGTGTAGGTTCATGGAGAAAAAAATACCAACATTACACTATCATGTAGTTTAGAAACCACTGAAATGGAATGAAAGAAAAGGTAAGAAGTACCTCTAGTGTGGGATTTGGTGGGAAGAAGGGAATAGTAGGGAAAGAAGAGAGAAAAATGCAGACCATTTTCCAAGTGGATGGTGGTTATCGTTTGGTGGTTAGGTTCATTCTCTCATGTTCAGAAGCATAGGACTGTTATAATAAAACCACAGAAAGAATTTAATTCTTGACCACATATTTAATTCAACTCTTCCTTCGAATAAATATTCTTAATCTGTCTCTCATGTCTTGAGGTGAGGCTTTGCTATTAGAGTCATAGAATGTCATGTTCAAAGGGACCTAAACGATCATCTGGTTCAAAGTTTCTTAGGAAATGCATAGTATAGATAAAAAGGCCCAGCATTATGCCCATTTGAGTCTTAAAATTAGTGCTGGGGATTCCACCACTTAATACAATAAAGGATGGCATTTCTCCTTATTTTTCTCTTTATTGCTAATGTATTTACAGAAATATTTTTATTTGTTTTTTTATGGCAACAGCCAGATGAGGTTCTAGTTGGACTTTAGTCCTTCTAACTTTTTCCCCACATAACATGCACAATAGCCTTGCAGTCTTCCTGAGTGGCATGTCCCTTTTTCCAAATGTCATAAACTCTCCCTTTTTTCTGCATTCCAGACACAGCTCTCTTTTCAGGTAGGCCAGGTTTCTTTTCCCAGTGACATATGGGGACAACCTGCTCCTGTGCCTTTAAGATTTTCTTCATGAATGATGTCCAGCCTTCCTGGAATCCTTTGATCTCCAGGACTGCCTCCCAAGGAACTCTCTCAACCACGCTCCTAAACAGGCCAAAGTCTACCCTCCAGAAGGCTCAGCATCTAATAGAATATACTTCTTCATCCTTGTTGGGGATTATACAACAGACTCCTACCATGATGTGTGTTTTGTTGGCCTTCCCCCTAATTCTTATCCATAAACAATCCTGTCATCACCATCACTAAACTCTAGACAGTTAAAACATTCCCTAACATACAGGGCTACATCACTACCTCTCCTTCTTTGCTTTTCCCTTCTGGAGAGCTGAGAGCCATCCATTTCAGAACTCTAGCTGTGCAAGTCACTTCCACCACATTTCCACGATAGTAACTATATCACAGTTTTCCCACTGCACAGTAGCTTCCAGATCCCACTGTTTGTTACCCACGCTGTGTGCATTGGTGTAGATACGGGGAGTTAGATAGTAGTACCTAATGTATTATCAATAATAGATAAATATGCTTAGGGAATTTCAGGGGACATGTGCACAATTACACACTCTATGTTAATACAGCAGGGCCTCATGAGACTAGAAATGTGGCATAGCAGTAGAAGCCTTCCCATCGAGTGGCTCCAGGACACAAAAAGAAGTCACAACTATCGGATCACAACAATCACTGGGAGAATACAAAATTGAGAACCATTTAGAACTACGCTTAAAATAAAGAGAACAAAGAATATGTTCCCAAAATATGCAAAATAAGCTCTACAAAAATATGAAAAAGGAAGAGCAGAAAAGGGAGAGTTTGCTCTGTGATTCTCTTGATCTTTAAGGATTGTGTATATGACAAATGTCACTACTCTTTTACAGTCAAGTCCTTCCTTAACTTTCATAGAAACTAGATATTCTGTTTGTTTATTTTCCATAAACCATATGCTGTTACTACAAATCAGGAATCAGAAGATTTTTTTTATATATAGTTAAGTAAATTTGAATTTTAAAGGCGTATGTGTACATACATGTGTGTGTTTTCAGCTGCAGAGTTACCACATGACAAAGTGATTAATTCTGATTCAGGGTAGCATTCAATGCAACATAATATACATCAAATATTTCAACTATAAGACACTGACATAACAAGAGCAGTTTTGATTTTTTGGCAGATTATATGATCTAACTCTATAGAGCTGTAATAAGTTGCAAAACCAGAACAATTAACGGATGTGAATACTCACATGTATTAAGAGATATGAGGCAATCACCATTTCTTGAGGAGCTGTGACAAGAGGGAGATCCTGCTCTCCAGCAAAACCTTCTGGAAATAGTTACTAAACATTAACAAGGGTTTTCAAAAGAAGCCTTAAGAAAACACTTCTAAAACATTTTCACTTACCATGCTCTCTAGGATGTCTTTTGATACTGAAAAGGTAAAAATAACAATTACATTAAAACACCTGATTTTTCTAGATGATCCTCATTTTCCTTAACCAGTGAAGAGCTAATGCACTGTAAAACAGCAATAAAATCTTATAGAGTTGGAAGCGAAATTTTCATATTTAATAGTTTCCATAGCAATGATTTGTAAGTAATGTCTGTAATAATTTCCCCATTTTTTACTATGTAATCTCCAGTTTAAATAGTTACATCACATTATTCAATGTCTCAGTACAATAATCAAGAAAAATATTCCAGATAAGCATGCATTTCTACTGAGTTTAATTTGCTAATCTCTTTTCATGGTTACATGTTAGAGACTGTTGTAACAGTGAAGCAGCATAACCATGCCTACAGTCAAGTCTTTCTAATCACAGTGGCATTGCCTTTATCTGCCAACTTGGCTCCAGCAGCTATGCAATGACTTGGCATTTAAAATATATGTAGTATCATATGTCAGTAAAAAGGAAATGGTTCAAAACAGCACATCTGAAGATGTTCTGAATTAGTATTTCACTTGGCTCTCATGAACTTAAACCCTACTTAACTCCTAGCTGAAAACATGTTAATGTATTTTTAAGTTAGAAGTACTTCTTGTGTACTTTATCTCCATCCCTCAGAAGCCTATGGAAGTCAATATAGGCAGTTCTTTTATCAGAGAAGCATGTTTAGATTTTATCTTAAGAGGCATATAAAAAAATTATGCAGGTAAAAAAGGAAAACAAACAAACAAACAAACCCACACACAAACACACACACACACATACAAACTAAACCAAAGCAAAGCAAAGCAAAACAGACAAATAAAAACCCACCACAACCTACCCAGAAGTCAGGAGACCTCTGTTTGCTTTAAGAAATTCAAGGCCAATTTTTTCTTTTCTTAGAGATTTCTCCACAATTATGAATCTGTCTCTGACTGGTACACTGATAAGCAGCTGATGTACAACATCCTCAGGATTTTGTTATTGCCTAGCTACAGACAGCTGCACACTGAGCAGACCATGTCTTTGTTCCAAAGCTCCCAAATCCCTGCACATGCAACTTCTTGCACTCATTACACTGCCCAGACACATTGAAGTTAACTCTGCCCTTTAAATACAGGTTATGAAATACATATCAGTTTTGATGGCTGTACCTCCTAGTTTTTATGTAACAATTTTAAACGTTGGTGCCCTCTGCCCATTGCTCCTTATTAGAAAGTAAGGCAAAGATTTTTACTCCTATTATTCATAAAGGAAATTTTTTTTTAAAAGCAACTTGGATGATAAGTCTTTAATATGGTACTTTAAAGGATCTCTCATTATCAAGTCTTGGAAAACTCAGAAAGTATAAACATGACTTATTCTCAACCAAGAGGTGCTGGATCAGGAAAATACTCAGAAACTCAGAAACTCAGAATCACAGAACAATTTAGAGAACATACCTGGCCATGATGTAGTCAAGAAGTGAACTCTCCTTTTTGCATCAGGAAAAGATTCCAGGCCACCTAACATCAGTTACTTGCATGTTTGTCTCAGTAATCTCCCATTGTTTTGGTCTGACTGGCTAGATAATTCACACTTGTTTTCTTTTTCTGATCAAATTCTTCCTTAGTATAAAGTAGTTGTAAGTAGTAATGAAGTTTACTAAGAAGAGATTACTAATCAGAAGCAAATTGGTGATCTCACACAGTTCTTACCCCAACATCAATTATAGCTGTTTCATGGCGTGTTCTAAGGATTCAGAAAATACAGAAGAGCTGCTGCAGCTGCTACAGCTAAAGTGCACAACTGTGTGGTTTTACATTAAATGCACAAAAACCAAGGAAAAACAAAAAGAAGAAATCTTGCTCAAACATCATCTTTAAGCAAGTGGAGGTAAAGATTATCAGCAGTAGTAGTCAGCATAGATCCATGAGGTGGAAATCATGCTTGACAAATTTGATAGCTTTTCAAGATGGTGTTATCAGCTGGGAAGATGAGAGGAAAGCAGTGGATGTTGTCTACCTTGATTTCAGCAAGGCATTCAATGCTGTGTCCTGTAACATCCTCATAGACAAACAGGAAGAGTGTGTCAGAGGAGAGGATAGTGAGGTATGTGGAGAATTGGCTGGACAACAGAGCTCAGAGGTTGTGATCAGCAATTCAGAGACTAGTTGGAGGCCTGTAATGCTCCTCAGGGGTCAGTACTGGCTCCAGCCTTGTTCAACATATTTGCCAACTATATGGTTGAAGAGATGTAGTGTGTTCTAAGCAGCCTTTCTGATGATACAAAACTAGGAGGAGTGGCTGACACTCCAGAAGGCTGTGCAACACCTGGACAGGTTGGAGAGTCAGGTGGATGGGAACCTCATGAAGTTCAACTAGAGCAAGCATAGAGCCCTGTGGTTTGGGATAATAGCCTCACACACTATAGTACAGGTCAGGGCCTGACCTGCTGGAAAGTATCTCTTTGGAGAAGGAGCTGGGTGTCCTGTTTGACAAGAGGATAACAATGAGCCAGCAATGAATTTTTGTGGCCTAGAAGACTTTCATAAACATATTGAAAAACTTCCTTACTTAGAGTGTGACAGAGCACTGGGACAGACTTATGAGAGAGGTTGTGGAGCTTTCTTCTCTGCAGGTGTTCCAATACAACCTGATCTAGACAAACCTACTTTATCAAGATGACTCCCAGAGTACCTTTCCAATTCATACCATCCTGTGATTCTCTACTAAAAAGCCCAAAACTTATAGCAAAAATAAGAAAGATGCCATTTGGCAACCTTAACCTTGCTCTGTTGATCGGTTGATTTCAGAGATGTCCACAGAAATTCTGTGTAGGGATTCAGATCATAAGACCTCTGGTGTGATTATTTTGGCTCATAATTAAGATTTACTCACCTCTTCCTGGTGGACTGATGGCATCTGGGGAGAAAGCATTTGCTTAGAAATCATAACCTTAAATTTACATTACACTACAACATTAAGATGTCTTGGAACAGCAAAGAAGTTTATTTCAATATCCTTTTAAATATTGCATCACTGGCATGATCCCATTCTAATGTGACTTTAACTCTCATTCTCATATCTCTCAGTTGACAAATAATATCCTCATCATAAAAACAAAGCTCTGATGGTAAGACACTGCCTTTTAGACACTACAATTGTGTAAGACATACAAAGACCTTGTTGAAGTAATTGAAAAGGCTTTTAGTTTTGTTTGGATGTGTTTGTTTCCTCCTGTAACTTTTAATTAATGTTGTTGTTACCTCTTTTGACCTGTATACTTTGCGAGGGGTATGAAAGTCATGTGACAAAGATGACTTGGCAGTTTTGTAAACCAGTAATTGGGAATCAATGTGCTTTAAGCTGTGGGCAGAAAATGTAATAAACAATCTAGTCTAGAGGGACAAAGGATTATTTGTTAATAGTACAAAAAGGTCAGAGCTACAGTAATTAAATTAAACCTGCAAGGCATTCTAAACAATACTTCTGAATCGTAATATCCCAGAAAGAAATAAAGCACTTGACAGTTATATTCTATTGAATCTACCACAGCTCATGTCCTAAATAAAGGAACATGCTTAAATAGCTTTCTGTTTTAACACTTAATGATTTTAACACTTTTAACACTTTTTAACACTTAATCCTAAATCTGCAATATTTGTTCTTATGCTATTCAACGTAGTAAAGCCCAGACAAGCTCAGAAGTGAACAGTATTCAGCTCTGCACACAATGGGTTTAAGAGAGCCCACATTCCGGTCTTAGCAGTAAAGACACTTTTTGACAGCATTTTATTGGGTTTCCTTGGCAAGGTTTTGGTGGCAGATGTGCTTTAGGAGTGGCTTCTATGAAAAGACACCAGGATCTGCCCCTGTGTCAGACAGAGCCAGTTCCAGCCAGCTCAAGGATGGACCTGTGATTGCCAAAGCTGAACTATGGTATTAGTGCATCTGTGATATTTAAGAACGGGTTTTAAAATGCTGTGCAGCAGTTACAGGGGAGAGTGGTGAGAAGATATGAAAGAACAGCTATGCAGACATCAAGGTCAGCCAAGAAAGAGAAGGAGGAAGCACTCCAGGCACCAGGACAGATACTCCCCTGAAACTCCTGGAAAACATCATGGTGATGCATGTTGTCCCCATGGAGCCCATGAAGGTCCACACTGGAGCAGGTGCCACTACTGCAGGCCATGGAGGACACTGCTGGGGGAGGCAGATGTACCCCAAGGAATCTGTGACCCTCATGGAGAGCCCATGCACAGGGAATAGTGAGAAGAGGCAATGCAGAGGCAGGTTTTCTAGCAAGATGTGTGACCTTACACTAGAGCACAACCCTTGGAGAGGACCCATGCTGAAGCAGTTAATGAGGAATTTCAGAGTGTAGAATGTACCCATCATCTTGGACAAGTTCATAAAGGGGCAGTGCCCCATGGGAAGGAAGGATCCTATACTGGAACAGGGAAAAAGCATGAGGAGAAAGGAGTGGCAGAAATGAAACGTTATGAGCTAACTGCTACCCTAGTCTCCACTACCCTGTGCTGCTTGGGAGGAAGAGGTATGAAAGTCAGGAATGACAATGAGCCTGAGAAGAAGGGAAAGGTAATGGAAATGTGTGTTTACTTTCATTCTTCTTTCTTTGTTACAATTCATTGGCAATAAATTAAATTAATGTCTCCAAGTCTATTTTGACCATCACATTAACTGGTGGGTAATCTCCCTGTCCTTATCTGACCCATGATTTTTTTATTGTATTTTCTACCTCTACACTGCTGATAGAAGAGATAAACTAGATTGATGAGCACCTGGCAGACAGGCAAGGACAGCCCACCACAATTATTATCCCATATTTACATATACAAGAAAGTCCATAGTGTGCTTTCCTAACTAGCCAAAGAATGCCAATGAATGTTAATTCTCCTCTCTGATTCACCATCATATACACCATGGGCACAATGGTTGGTCTGTCTTCCAGGAATTTTAGGACTGAGACTTTAGTTCTGCATAGTTTCATTCCATATATAATCAGCAATACTGTTGCAGTACAGAGATACAATAAATTAATCTGACAGTACTGAGATCATAAGTCAAGTGTTACTAGAACTCTGATGCAGTGTTTAACTCATATAGCTTACTGGTTTACCAAGCCATAAGCTACCCTCCTCCTAAAAGTAGTAGATCAGCATAATATATATCAGCAAGACACAAAGATGTCTATCACCCTAAAAGATGCTACATAACTGATCAAAACAAATTATCAAATGTAGCCAAACCAGTCAGTGGAAAGGCACAAGTCATTGAAAAGCCATGATGTTGCTGATTACATATTTATTTATGAGAGTTTACCTAACTGTCTATAAACTAGAAATTTTATAGCAATACTGCAATGGAAGCTTAATTGGCACCTTTTTAATCTATCACATCTTCATCTCCACATTAGCATGGCTTCACTCTGCTGTCCTTAGCCATGGCAATTCCAGCAGTAATTTTTTGGAGTGTATTAATGCATACCAATTACACAAAGTCACATATATTTTTAAACAAAGTACATAAGACATACAACCTCCATCACCTTAGTAAGTGATGTGGAACAGGAGAGGTGCCCGAGGACTGAAGGAAAGTAAATGTCACTCCAGTCTTCAAGAATGGCAAGAGGGAGGTCCCAGGTAAACACAGAATGGTTAGTTTTACCTCTATCCCTGGAAAGGTGATGGAGAAACTTATCATCAACACTGTCACTAGGCATGTATAGTAGGGAGGCGATTGTCCTCTTGTACTCAGCATTGGTGAGTCCACACCTCAAGAATTTGTCTTCAGTTTTGGGCACCTCAATACCAGAGAGGTAGTGAGAAGCTGGAGTGAGTACAGAGGAGGGCAACAAAGCTGGTGAAGAACCTGAAGAATAAGTCTTATGAAGAGCAAATGAACAAGCTGGGGCTGTTCAGTTTGAAAAAGAGGAGGCTGGGGGGGAGAGTTGCTCTCTGTAGCTCCCTGAAAGGACATTGTGGAGAGGTTGGTGCTGGTCTCTTCTCAAAGGTAATTAGTGATAGAACAAGAGGCAGCAGCCTGAAGATGCAACAAGGTAAGTTTAGGCTAAACATTAGGAAATTTTTCACAGAAAGAGTGGTCAGACATTGGAATGAGCTGCCCAGAGAGGTGGTTGAAACACCAACCCTTGACATGTTCAAAGGTCATTTGGATGTCATGTTTAGGGATATGGTTTAGGGGTGAACTTCGTAGAGTAGGGTTACTGGTTGGTCTTCATGATCCCAAGGGTCTTTCCTGTGATTCTGTGACTAGGAACAGTCAACATGGTTTTACCAAGGGGAAGTCATATTTAACTGAACTGATAGCCTTTTATGAGGACATAATCAGGTCAATAGATGATGGTAGTGCAGTGGATATGGCTTATCTTGATCTCAGGAAAGAATCTGACACCACCTCCTACAGCATCCTTACAGCTAAACTGAGGCAGCATGGTCTGAATGATCAGGTAGTGAGGTGGACTGTGAACTGGTTGAAGGAGGAAGTCAGAGGGTTGTGGTCAATGGGACAGAGTCTAATTGGAGGCCTGTGTCTAGTCCAGTCCCTCAAGAGTCAGTACTGAGACCAGTACTATTCAATATATTCATTGATGACCTGGATGAGGGAACAGAGACCACTGTCAGCAAGTTTGCTGATGACACAAAACTGGGCAGAGTGCCTGACTCACCAGCAGGCTGCACTGCCATTCAGCAAGACCTGGACATGCTGAGAGCTGGGCAGGGAGAAGTTTAATGTAATAAACATGGGCAAGTGAAGAGTCTCACATCTGGGAAAGAAAAACCCCATGGAGCAATCTAAGTTGGGGAGTGACCTGTTGGAGAGCAGTACAGAAGATAGGGACCCAGGAGTCCTGGTGGACAGAAGGATGACCATGAGCTAGCTAGCACTGTGACTTTGGGGCTAAGAATGCAAATGGTATCCTGTGGTGTATTAAAAGACATATAACTAGTAAGCTGACAGAGATTCTCCTCCCATTTAAGAACCATGCCTTTAGGAACCTATATAACTGGGCATTTTTGTTTGTTAGGTCCTTTCCCCTTCTCTCTGCTCCCTTATTCCCGGTTTGGTATAGGGGACAGTTTCAGCCCTGAGCAGCCTGCTAGTGGCCTGGGCAAGGCTCTTTCTAGCTGTGTCATTTTTGGTTTAGCTATTGGTGGGGTAGAGAGATATGGGTGGAGGTATTTGAGGCCTGAGGTATTTATTTATTTTGCTTCATTTGTAGGGAACTATTTTATATTCTTTGCACTGTAGAATGTAGTTACAAACAGAATTTCCATTAAATCTTTCTAATCTATCCAATCCAGAATGGAGCATTTTTCTTTAACTACTTTGAGAAAGATTAAAGAGAGCCTGTCTCGCTCCTTAAACTGAGATAACACCTTGTCATCCTAATGAGCAGCTCTTCTACACGCCACTTCTAGAGCTAAGGTAGTATTAAAAGTAAAGCTGAAGGAAATGAAACAATTTAGAAAGAAAAAAAAAAAGAAAATAAAAAACATTGAGTGCAGTAGACTCAAAATTAGTTTCAAATCATCATAGAATTCCCTTTATTCCTTGTGCAAGGAGCAAAGCAATGTTTTCTAATTTAATCAAAATGTAAATATATATATATTGAATATTGCAGATATGGCTTTCATATTGAAGATTTAAATAAATTTAATTGTGGTGCTGTATCCAAAGCCCATTTCTGAAAGTAGCTAAAAGTTGGTAACATTGTAAGAAGTACTTAAAAGGGAAGGTACTTAAAAGGGAAGGTACTTCAAAAACATTACAAAATCACAGTGTGAAGCACACAAAGAACTGATACTGCTCCAGTTTTTAAATGGCCACACTTTATGTAACATTATACTTTCTGCTGTTAGAACATCAAAGAAAATTGGATTTGAGACACACAAGTTTTCAGCTAATTGTTTCCTTTACTCTGATCAGACATCACGGTGTGAACAAATAATCACTCTTATTCATGCAGAAGTCCACCAAGTTTTTCTGCAATATCCTTTCTGGACTTTTATGTATGTCTGGAGTGGGTTTCCCTGGTACTCCATTGTTGGGACATGTGCGAATAAAACTGTTATTTTGGGGCACCAGTGCTAGCTCAATCTCTTTAGTGCTACAGGTATGTAAACAGTTTCTGGCAGCTCCATCTTCTTTAGCTTGAAAACAGTCACCTTTGGCTATATTGAAAATTTGAGAGTTAGGCATCTACCTTGAGACTGGATAATCATTTTAGATGTCTATAAGAATAGTAATTAAATAAGTGAGTGTCCTGAAGGGACAAAAGCCTCAAAAATGCCTTGAACCAGACAGAGGAGCAGGAGCCAGGAGATCTGGTTTTTCAGGAGATTACCCATGTTGGGGTCCAATTGGGCCAGGTGTGTGTGCTTTTGGCCACGTTTGGAGAAAACTGTTTCCATAGGTTACAGTATCAGGTTTCTGTCTCTTAATCTTTGTTGTCACTGGCCATCAGCATCTCTGGAAAGCTATAACTACTAGCCCAAAGAGCGAGTTACTTGCCTTGCCTTGTCTAAGATCTGGGAGAAGCCACAATCCTGCAAGCCTGAGAATCCGAGCCATGTTTGGCTTGCAATTTGGAATCTGAGCTGTGCTTAAGTTTACCCAGAAAGACTGCAAGTGCCCCTCACAGTAACATGTTGTAAAGCCCAGGAGAAGACAGACGTGTCTCGTGTCTTGCCAGGCTGAGAGATGAAACCTGGAGGAGCCAAGACCCCAGGACAATTTTGTTTTATTGTAAGAAGCAACAAGAACTGCTGCAAACATTGCAGCTGGAAGAACCTCTCCACAACAAGCAAAGCTACAAAGCTGACAAGCCCTGCAAGCCTCAGAAGCAACCACTTTACTACAAAGCTTTCAGCTATAAAGCCTTCAGAGATAAACCCTGTATGTGCTGCGGCAACAAGCTGCAGAAGCCAACAGAAAGTGAAACTGTACTCCTGCAGCTTTCACCTGTTTGACGCCAGTTTGGTTTTGTTTAAATCCCCACGTGTGCCATGCGGTACTATGATCTGTGGATTATAAATGTGGTGACTGAATGTACTGGACTAAAGTGATTTGCAGTGAGTAATCTACAAGATTTGATTTTTATAAGAATCTGTTAAAAGGCCTGCTGTCCTAGAGATTTCTAGAGCTCCCCCCTTGTGGGCAAAGCCAGCATATTGCCAACGCTCTTCTTTTTTCTTTACAGTTTAAATGTCTCTTTGTTGTTTCCATTTTGGTTTATTGGTTTTTTTTTTCTACTATTGTTTAAATTGTTGCATATTCCTGATGGTGAGGTTATCTGTTCCACAACTGAATATTTTGAACCAGTATATAGGTTTTATTAATATTCTCTGCAGGATTTTTTTTTCCTAGTAAAGTTATTAATATTTTTATTAATCATTATTCCTATTAAATATTGAAAAATCCATAATGTCCTAACAGTAAGAGGAAAAAAAAAACACAAAAGCATGACCTTTTCCCACTGTTTCTTCAATGATAATCTTTAAAATACCTTATCTACTTAAATTCTACAATTATAAGAAGCTACTAAAGAATCACAGGAAAATGGGAAACAATATGTCACACAAAACAACAGAAGGATTTCTTAGCATATTTTCTAAAGATTAGCTTGTCAATCCTCTAATTTTTTTTAATAGAAACATAGAATAAATTTGATTGGAAAGCACTTTTTTATTCATAGAATCATTTCAGACCTCTAAGAACATCAAGTCTAACCATTATCTGACTCCACCAAGTCTGTTGCTAAACTATGTCCCTTAGCACCAGACCTATGCATCTTTTAAACACCTCCAGGGATGGGGATTCAACCATCTCCCTGGTGAGACTGTTTCAATGCCTGAACACTCTTTCAGTAAAGAATATTTTCCTACTATCCAATCTAAACTTCCCCTGGTGCCATTTGAGGCCATTTCCTTTTGACCTAGTACTTCATACTAGGGAAAAGAGACCACACTGCAACCTCCCTTCAGGTAGCTGTAGAGAGTGAAAAGGCCTCTGTGAGAGACTAAAGCTTGTCTCTCCTGGTGTGACTCAACAAAGATAAAATCACTTGCTGCTTGCCCAGACAATAGCTGATGTGCGTTGGGCAGAGCCACTGGAAAGACTCTTGGAAGGTGCAAAGGTAACATTGCTCACTGAACTGCAGCTGGCCTACAACAATGGTCCAAGGGCTCAGCCATCATGCCTTCAGGACAAGATCATTCCCAGCCATCAGATACCCCAGGAAAGGACAATGGAATCACCACCTGTTTCCTGATGTGTAATGAGTGTGTGGGTAGGTAGATGGAGCAGGAGGAGGTGGAGGCCTCCCCCCCTTCCATCCAGACGGCTGCCCAAACTCACCTGAGTACTCAGAAAGATTTCCTGGGGAACGATACCTGGACACTTACCTAAAGATGATTTCCCAGAACGATATCCTGGGGAACAACGCCCAGACACTTGCCTGAGGACTGAAAAACTGTATAAAAGACTGGAGCAACTACTGGCTTTAGTAGAAGGAAAACGGAGAAGAAAACTGGAGAAGCAAAATGCAGCACCACACGCTGGAAACATCACGGGGCCAACACAACGGATCTTGGACTCTGTAAACCCTCTCTTCGTGCCCTAGTTCCGGCTGCTGCAACTCATGGAGCTGAAGAGCTGCCCAGAGGACCACATCCCTTCTACAGCCAAAGCCTCAGCACCCTTCCTCTACAGACCCAACATCTCCTGCAGCACCTTTCCTCCACAGACTCAAACTGTCTTGGGGGGTGAGGGTGTGGTAATATAATTCCTTTCCTCTTCTCTCTTCTCTCTATTTTCTCTCTCTCCCCTTCTGATCCATCCACTGTATTTATGTCCATCCACTGTATTTATGTAATAAATAGTCTAGCTGTTGATATTTTGGCCTCGTTTGTGCCTCTAATTTCACAACACGGGAATATTCATTAAAAACCTGAATCTCTTTCCCTCTCCGGATCGAGACATCAGACCTTTACAGCCTCCCTTTAGCTTCCTTTTCTCCAGACTAAACAACTCCAGTTCCTTCAGCAGCTCCTCAGAAGACCTGTTCTCCACACCTTTCTCACAAGTTTTGTTGCCTTTCTCTGGACACACTTCATCTATTCAGTGTCTTTCTTGCAGGGAGGGGACCAAAACTGAACAAGTATTCAAATTGTGACCCCACTAGAGCTGAGTACAGGGGGACAATAACTTTTCTTGTTCTGCATGTTACAGTGTTCCTGATTTGTGTCCGGCTTCTGTTAGCCTTCTTGGCCATCTGGGCATGCTTATGGCTTGTATGCAGCTGACCATCGATTACTGCCCCAGGGTGTTCCACTGCTGGGGCAGTTTTCCAACCACTTTTCTCCAGGCCTATAGCACTTCATGGGGTTGTTGTGACCAAAGTGCAAGACCCAGCACTTGGCCTTGATGGATCTCATATGGTTGGCCTCAGCCCACTGATCCAACCTGCCCAGGTCCCTCTGTAGAGTGTTCCTACCCTCAAGCAGATCAACACATCTGCCCAGTTCAGTGTCATTTGCAAACTTACTGAGAGTGCCCTTAGTCCCCTCATCCAGATCATTGACAAAGATATTAAACAAGACTGGCACCAAAACTGAGACCTGGGGAACAGCACTTGTGACTGGCCACCAACTGGGTTTAACTCCATTCACCACCAGCCTTTGGGTCCAGCCATTCGGACAGCTTTTTTCTCAGTGAATCATCCACCCATCCAAGCCATGAAGCCCAAAGACAAGTCATGAGATAAGTGGAAAATACTTGAATATTTGAGAATCCTACAGAAACATCTCAAATAATTTGCAGTAGTTGACCACCTTGATTTGTCTTTAAATATTACCTAGTACTGTTGTGTTTGCAAAACTGCCACATACACAGACAAACAAGAATTCAGAAAATATTTCTGCAAGAATTCAACATTTATACACAGAATTAGTCTTCATCTTCACAGACTATTGACAAGGGGATGATAGTTTCATGACAGAACATTACCAGCCTACAGTTTCATGTCACTCCAACAATTTTAACACAGCATGAATTGCTGCCATTGTAGAAAGTAGGTCTCTTCTGTTTCCATTTGCTTATTGTCATGCTGCTTTCTACCTCCTTTCTCTTTCTGTATGAGTATATTTTAGGCCAAAACCTCAGAAGTTAACTGGGTCAAAATAACTTAAAGTCATGCCCTACTTGCATTGTCTGGTTTGAATAAATGCTGAGATGTGCACACAGAATTCAAGTTCTGTGCAGAGGAAAGACTTGATCCCCTGTAAGTGGGGAAAAAAATCAGGACTGTAACTTTTAGCAATAGTGCTGACTTGAAGTGGTTGTGAGGCAATAATGCAACTTGATTGTCTAACATTTTGGAGTAAGGTTAGGTTTGAAGTAAAAAAAAAATTTATTTTTGACATGTATTCCCCTTTGACAGTCAGAAGTCAAAACTACAGTAAGTTTATACAATTGAATCATTTTCAAAATAATTATAATGCCAATATCCACACAGCAATTGGTTTCTAGTGGTGAGAAACAATGTTGTAAGAAAAGTATCCTAGCCCAGGAGTTAGCAGGGTTCATTGAAAGATCTTTAAATTAGCTTTGAAAGGGGAAGGGCACAAAGCAAGGCTTACTAGAAATAAGCCTGAGGGCAGCTGCTAGAAGAATGTAAATAGGACTCAAAAACTTAACACTGTTCCATCTTGTTATTTTAGTCAAAGTCTCAAACACCCAAGAGCCTACTTCACCCTAAAGAATCAAATTTGCCTGTAGAAATATAAAGATAATGGGCTGAGAAAGGGGATGACTTGCTTTATCCTACTTTTGACATGGCTTTTCATGCTAGGTTATCTACAGCTTCCATGAAAACATGACAAGTTACAGAGTTATAAATTTAATAATACCACAGTTTTAGAGCACTGGTACATGGAGAAGTCATAAAAAAAAAAAAAAGCCACTGTCCAAAGGACTGCACTAATTCACATCCAGGAGCTCAGTTGTGGTGCAGCACCTAACCTGGGTAAGACCAACCAATACTCCCTAACTCACAAAGCAAAGAAAACAAAAAATAGAACAGCCATAGTTGCCTACTCCTCACCCTTACATCAGTTGAAAATTCAATTAGTATGTGTCCCCTACATCCTTTCCAAACCTCTGGGCAGAAGAGGCTTTATTATTGATATGTCAGCCTTCAACAGCTGCCATGTCAGCATCTCAGCTTGGACTACTTGAGAGAGAGGCAGGAGGGAGAGCTGCAGGGGAAGGATAATCTCTGGAGCCATTTTATTTTTCCCCTCTTGCTGGAAGAGAAAGCACTTACCAAAGCCATTTTCATTTTCTGAACATCTTTTCCCCTTTGCCTTCAAGCAAATTTTTTTCCCCAAAACACAAAGCAGTGTCTGACTCCTGTGCATTTGTACAGCAACCTTTCAGCACCTACTGCTGTAATAAAAATTAATCTTCTGAAGAGGAGTAAAGCCCTAAAGCAGCAAAACTGTGCAGAACAATTGCCAACACAGGGCAATCTGAGTAGCTCATGTTTGTATCCAAGTTTGCTTTGCAGTCACAAGTTTAATTTAACTATTTAGCTGGACAGTTATTTTTACACAAGATTATAAGGATTTAGTGGGGTTTGTTTGCTTCATCAGTCAAAACTTGTTAATAACTGCACTAAGATCAAGAATCCAGTTCATCACACAGCACTTAATTGTTGCTATGCCTTCCCAGAGAATGTTTTCCCCCCTTAAACTTTTTCCATCTGTTCAGCTGAGTGACTCATCCCCTCAGCATGAAAATAATTCAGGTTTATACACAGGAATCCAGAGTTTTAGCCAAACACTCATTTCTTTTAAGCAGAAGAGTAGCAATCAAAAGATGCAACTTTCTCCCTTGTAGCAGTGAAAGGGCTTTACTTCCTGTCACACATTATTTTTCCTACCTCAAAGATCAGACTTAGCTGACTCCATAACAATCTACATCTCAAATCCCATTTCTAAAGCAGCCTGTAGCTACCAAAATCACTCTGATTTAACTTGGTCTGACATCTTTGATAGCCAATGCACTTAACTGACTGTTTGACACAGCTGTGAGTTAACAAGGGTCTTCGTTCACCCTTTAAAAAATCTATCCCTGGGAGACATTACACAGCCATTCCAGTCACTAAGCGTTTCTCCAAAAACTTCCCTGTGAAAGCCACAAACTAGCAATAATGTTGTTCTGCTGAAAATTTTTAGAGGAAAAAAAATTGCCAATTTTTATGAGCTAAACTCTTTTTAATGAAGAAGAATCAAGTATTACAGAGAGTTAGGGCTTCAAATGCTCTATTCCTATATTATTGATATATGAAATATATAAATTTTCAGAACATATTTTAATATAAGGACATACATGCCAAAGTTCATGTGATTTATTGTAGATGCATTCAAGATATCTGCAGATAATCTGAAGAGGCTTCTACTACAGCTGTACCTGGTTAATGAAAGCTCATTGTCTGCTGCAAGACCTGAATTCTGTAACCACAGTACAGATGACCCTCTAAAGGGTTGTCAGACTAAAAACTCTGAGTAAAATGTATGAGGCTTCTAATCATGTATTTCTTCAAAAGATGAGACATTTCAATTTTAAAAACGACTTTGAAAATGAAAAAAAATAAAAAGAAAAATTCTTACAGCTCAAGAAGAAAGTACTGTAAAATCAAAACAAATCAAAGATCACATTTAAGTGGATCAACTTTTTTCTGAGACACAGGGACAAGACTGATAAATTAACATCAAGGGGAGCTATATGTTCTATAATCCTCTAAAAATAGAGTTGCTATTTCTAAAGTAAAGACCAGGGATACAGTATTTTGGCCCCTTGGACACTGGAAGCAACTGTTCATATTCCCATAAGCCATCCTTAAGTCTTGGTACAAGCAGATGGCACAATCACAATCTTCAATATTATGGATACTAAAAGAACAAACTGTTGGTGCTTCATTGCAAATTTTTCTAAAGCCAGTTCATGGCAAGTCTGTAACTGCCAGCATTAATACCAAATTTCTGTCTATAATCATTCTAACCTAAGACACCTTTCAATTTTCATAATCTAGATGAGATGTTTCAAAATGCAAACCTTCAGCACACAATTCTTCTAGTCTCTGGATATGATTACCTCTGTTGAAAAAAACTCTTTGTAAAAGTGTCAAATAAAGGTGTTGGCTGGTATGTATGCATGACTTTCTATAAATGTATATTCATATAAATATAAGCATGTGATACATTCATACATGCACTTAGTTGCATGCCTTAATATAGATTAGACCATTGCATACCAAAAATACAGAAAAGAAGTAGCTTTATATAAGTTATGCCACATTGGGCAAAGCATTATATAATCAAAAATATGAATAGCCCTGATGTCAGAAACTTTAATGTCAGGAGCTGGAACAGAGGCATAGAGAGATGCAGCATAACTGACACAACCTTCCCTTTTCCATAGTTGCTACATGCTCTGTAACAAAGTAAATGCTATCTTAAGGTTTGCTTGCCAAACGCTCTTTCTATATAATATATATTTAAAACACTCCTCACACTTTTTGTGTCCTATGTAATTGTGAAGAATGTTTTCTCACTTTCTTCTTTTATAGTTCATTTTAATCTATAACATTTGAAAAGAAAAAATTTAGGCAGAGAGCACACTTGAAATAGCACCTGCCTGAAGGTACTCAGAAGAAGGTACTTATTTACATAGTTAAGAAATGTTTTCTAATTATACAAGCCTTGGAGTTTTGCTTTTGTTTTTAATTGGACCTCTGCCAAATAAAAGGTATGAATGAAAAAGGAAGCAGATTTTATTTTTAATGCCTTCAAAAATAAAAGAACCAAAAATTAAATCAAGAGGAAGAACCAGTGCTAACACAGTGAAAAGCTGGAAAAGATAATGCACCAGTTTGTTTCAGTACTGGACAACAAGAAAAACATAGCAAAGAAATAAAAGAGATATACAACACAGAGAAACAGCAAAATGAAGGACGAAAAAGTTCTCCAAATCAGTAACAATAAACAAATACTTCTGCCTGCCTTGCACAACACATGTAACTACATATAATTATCTATATGGAAGTAATTATCAATAAGGATATTCAAAGGCAGGAAATATCAATGTTTTCCAAATATACCAAATACTTTAAAATAATAATAATAAAACAGTTATTAAGGTCTAAGCAAAGTTTCAATTCTATACAAATGTCATGTAGAGATATATCATTCAAGGCCTGACCCTTAGATTTGGGATCTAACTCACAGATTTTTGGGCAAAGCAAGGTATGAAGGAATCTCATGTGTGTAAAAGATATAAAATTTTAAAATACATTATTTCATATACTTCTCCCAAAATAATACTGAAATCCATTTTAACTACATTATGCTATCACATCATCTTGTTGTGCTTTTCTGTACACTCCATGTGACATGACCGCTAGATGATTTTCCAAAGGTGATATATGGTGAGACCCCACCTGGAGTACTGCGTCCAGTTCTGGAGCCCCTATTACAAGAGGGGATCTGGAGGTGCTGGAAGGTGTCCAGAGAAGGGCCACGAGGATGATCAGAGGGCTGGAGCACCCCTCCTATGAGGACAGACTGAAGGAGTTGGGGCTGTTCAGTCTAGAGAAGAGAAGGCTCCGAGGTGACCTCATTGTGGCCTTCCAGTATCTGAAGGGGGCCTACAAGAAGGCTGGGGAGGGACTTTTCAGACTATCAGGGAGTGATAGGACTAGGGGGAATGGGATGAAGCTGGAGGTGGGGAGATTCAGGCTGGACATGAGGAGGAAGTTCTTCACTGTGAGGGTGGTGAAGCCCTGGAATGGGTT
Source organism: Colaptes auratus (assembly GCA_015227895.2). Taxonomy (NCBI): domain Eukaryota; kingdom Metazoa; phylum Chordata; class Aves; order Piciformes; family Picidae; genus Colaptes; species Colaptes auratus. The sequence goes on along the minus strand of CM026897.1, from coordinate 81,750,906 downwards.
GTCCAGGGAGGTGGTTGAGGCCCCGTCCCTTGAGGTGTTTAAGACCAGGCTGGACGAGGCTCTGTCCAGCCTGATCTAGGGTAGAGTGTCCCTGCCCATGGCAGGGGGGTTGGAACTAGATGATCCTTGTGGTCCCTTCCAACCCTAACTGAAACTATGAAGCTATGAAACTATGGGTGACAAGAGGTAACAGAAGTGAGAAGAAAGAAGAGTTCTCAGGTAGGCTAGTATTTTCTTCATGATGAGAGTTAAATGTGAGATTATAAATGTACTAAAACTAAAGCTGATAATGCTTATACAACACTGTAGGGGAAGATTTGCCTTTGTTCAAATTAGAGAAGGCTATGTTTGGTCTGTAACTCAGAGAAGAATGTAAACACCTTGTAACTGAATGAGAGAAACTAGGCAGAATTTGGTTGGATGTGTTAAAATATTTTTTTTTGTTATTTCAACCTATTGTATGCCTTAATTACATTCATGCCAGTAGAAAATGACCAATTAAGATGTGACACCTATGCTTTCAAAAAGACTATATAACCTTGCTGTATAATGTAATAAATATCTTTGCCTGCTTACATCTTGTTCTGGAAGCTTTGCTTAGGTGATTCAAACATCTATGTAACAACATAACACCGCAGCCAGCAGAAATACATAACCCATTGGTCAAGCTTGACTTCTTTCTCTCCATAACAAGCAGTATAATTACCCACTGAACTGATCAAGTTTTACATACCCTTGAGGTATTCTCTTGGAAAAGTGTTAGACATTTTTGCCTTCTTTAAAAATAAACCAGGCTTGTCCCACCTAAAGCCAAGAAAGAGATAAAATATTAAAACATGATCAATATTTAATTTAGATTAAGTGAACAATTGTTAAAAATCCTTCATAAAATCAGATGCATAGGCTAAATTAATCATTAGAGGAATGCCTTCTTTATTAGAGTATTAAATTATGTTTTTCCTCAGTTCCTGATTTGGGGTATTTTGATGGGTTATTTGACTTAGGAATAAATCTGAATTAATCTGTGGTTAAAATGAAAAGAGATTGCAAATAATGAAACAATATCTTTACCATTTTGAAAGTAATATATATGTTTACAGCAATTAATTGCACCCAATTGGGGCACCTAGCCTACTCTTCTGAAAGAGAGCTCTTTGGAAAACTGAGACCATTAAGGAAACCAGTTCTTGGGGTTTTCATGCATCTGTCTGGCTAGCTGAATATTGTCTTTCTGGAACAACTTTGTTTTAATCATCTAGCCTAGCAGCCAAAATTCTATTGTTTTTTGTTTATCGTTAGAGGCTTCAAATGAAATAATAATTAGCTTTTGTTTGAACAAAAGCAATTAGACTGAGTATTTGAAGAAACTTCTTTCCTAAAAAGGTCATGAATCATAGGAATAGGCTTTCCAAGAAAGTGGTTCAGCACCTTCCCTGACAGTTTTTAACACCAGACTTCAATAGTAGAGTTACATAATGGTTGTAATCTACAATTTTAAAAGTCTTTTCTAGGTGAAACGGTTCTATGATTCTATAATTTCTATGAAATGTTGAATCTTTCAAATTTACATGGAAGGCATTTATCTACATAGGTGAAAACTAAATTATTATATTTTGCATATTTAATTCATTTTGACAGGGGGTGAAGTAAAACAAACCAAAAGAGGCAAGTACAGAACCCTGTGTGATCTTTACCATGAGTTTAAGGAAAATAGTAACATGTTCTTCCAAAGCTAATCATTACTTGCTCTCACTTGAATTCTTTGAAAAACAGAAGTCTTAGGAAATAAAGTAGAAAAATCTATCTGAATGACTTGCAGATCTGCCAACAGCACTAAAATCAAACAGATCCTGATTTCTCTCTTAATTTCTGAACCGTGATCATTCTCACTATTTGTGTAAATTAATAGGCCATCTAGAAAGGCCATTCTTTCAATCTAATGAGTTTTAAACGTGAACAAAATATTCCTGCATTTTGCATTGCATCCTATGGTATTGTATAACATCATTAGTGTTTCTAACTAATATAAAATCCGTATAAACACATGTGAATTGTATAAATTTCACTCTTTAAAGGATGTTTTAGCACTCAGCAGATTATTTATCAAAATCTGTATGAATACAATAATAATACAATACAATAATACAATAAATCCAGGTTGGAAGAGACCTTCAAGATCATTGTGTCCAACCTATCAACCAATCCAACCCACCTAAACAACTAGATCATGGCACCAAGCACCCCATCAAATCTCCTCCTGAATACCTCCAGTGATGGTGACTCCACCACCTCCACGGGCAGACCATTCCAATGGGCAATCACTCTCTCTGTATAGAACTTCCTCCTAACATCCAGCCTAAACCTGCCCTGGCACAGCCTGAGACTGTGTCCTCTTGTTCTGGTGTTGCCTGCCTGGGAAAAGAGACCAACTTCTGCCTGCTCATGACTCTTAAAGGAAACAGAGGAAGAAGTCACTAAGTGTTCTGTATATGTCCATATGAAAAGCTAATGTTTCAATCCATTAGCACATTTTGCTTTCCCGTGAGTTAAATCATACATAACTTATTCCACTTTCAGTTATTTTTTTCTAAACAGCCTTTTTAAGTGGTGAAAATTTGCCTTCTGGAAATTGTCAATCCATCTAAATGAACGTTGTTTTATTCTGCATCACTTGGGGGCAGAAAGATCTTTCAGAGTATAGACTGGCAATGATATATGATGGTTCAAATTGTTTTACAGAGATGCATGCCTGTCAGTAACTCATAATATATTCTTAGTTGGCTTAACACAAAACTGCAAAATACCTGTTTGAATAAACAAGAGAATATCACACAGACTGCACTGGATTTCAGTAAATGTAACCTTTAAAAAGAAACTTTAAAGGAACTTTATTCTACACTCAGTACAATTTCTGGTAACACAGACTGAGGATAAATTCTTAAAGGAATGTCAAGGCTTTATGGCAATATTTAGCACTTATTACTGAGGCAGGAGTATAATCTCATTTCAACAGCTAGTTCTCTTCTTGTCATTACAGATAACCACACTATTCTAATGTTGTTTCATGTTATTTCTCAGAGATTCATGCATACATACAGTTTAAAGTTTGCCACTGCCATGATCACTTCCTTCTGTCCTTCCTTCTGCCCATTCACTGAACTCATATAAATCCATGTTAAAAGAGAGAGTCATTTTATATCAAGGCTTTCAGCACAATAGCATGTTGATACTGTACTTATCTTAACAGGAACATGTTCAGGTTGTTCCAAATATATAAATACAACACAGATAGTCATAGTCACAAAGAGTCCAGTAGAAAATTTGAGGCATCTTTGCATCACTGAGGCCACTATCCCTATTTGTCTTTTAAAGGGATCACTCATTCTTCTGTGGACTACAATTGCCTTGGGCAATCTTGGGCTTGTAATTGACAGTATTTTGTAAGAAACCCTGTCTATGTGCAGTACTACTGTAACTGTTGTGGCTCAACATGGTCTTGAAAATGCTGAAGATGCCTTAACTCTTTTACCAAATTCATCAAATCCCTGTTTCATTACAGCAAGACTGGACAATGGTCTTTCAAGTAGCAATAGAAATAAACAGACAGAAGCCAGTTTACAAAAGTAAAGTACTTTTACTTTATAAAACTCTGGCTTGAGCTAAAGTTACCACAAATATCAGTTAGCATATTCTCATAGATGCAGAACCCAGAAGCAAAGGGGGTTCCCCCTGCTGAAAAGACAGATCTTGGGAAGTGCCTCTGCAGGGCCAAATAGTGCCCAGCACTTCTCCCCTCAATAATGCAACATCGCCGCATCCCTTTTCATAGTTCCTTCCAACTGCATCCACTATTGTGTTGTTTAGCTCCTTAAGGAAGAGTGGAAGAAAAAGAAGAGATGCAAAAAAAGGAAAGACTATAGATGTATTCTATGTACACCACATAGGCAAGAAGAGTTAGATTTTGAAAGTGCAAATGGAAATAGTAGTATAATATATTTGGTAGAGGGTTCAAATGCCTGTCAACAGCTCAAGAATTTTATTTGCTCTCTCTCTTGCAATACAAACATTTTAAGGTTGTGTTAGAATTAATGTATTGTGAGGGAAAAATCTTTCTACATGAATCAACCAGATCTTTACAATTAATATCCATAGGTGCACTTTAATAATATATGAAGTCACTGAATAGATTTGGCATGTTGAATTCTAAACCGCTCCTGCACACAGGTGGTTTTGCTTTAAAATAAAATAAAACAAAATTATATCATATATACTTGTATATACACACCAGCATTGTACCTATACCTGCAGAAGGTCAAGAATCAAAGACTCAAACAATCAAAATGAACTCTTTTTCACTAATTCTGGATAATAACTTATATGAATGTAATTCAAACTCAATCTACTACCCTTTGGCTTCCTGCTGCACAGCTCTGTAAGACAGACTTTCCAAATTCTGCCTATTGATGCAACAAACAGAGTAGTAAGAAATAAGAATTTCAGAGGGCAAGAAGCTCAACTGCCTAATTTTCCTAAATAATATAGAATTTACAAACTGAATATTAAAATATCTGAAAATTGGAAAAACCCCCAATATATTAAGGGGCAAAAGGCTAGCACGGAAGCCCATTACCTAGAAAGAATGAGCAAAAATATAGAAGACTCCATGTAAAAACATAACTCAGGTCATTAACAAATGTCATAGTAATATTATTTTAATATATTTAAATTACTGTCCAAACCTCTTCCACAACCATTTCTAGTAAATGGTTTGGTTTAGCCTAATTCTACATAAGATGAATCAGCAGTTACTATGAGTGTAAGTTATGAATAAAATTGCTTAGCTTGTGTTGAACACTTTCATCATTGTTGAATTTTTTCCTGAAGAAAAGGTAAGAACTTTCTTGAAGCAGGAAGCTTTAGAAACCTGCATATGTATTTGAGAATTGGAAGGTGATAAAAAGGGCCTTAAAAGTAGCAGCTAAGGGGCAGTATTATAGAAGACATATTTCCTCTTAAAGTCTGATGTTGGTCAGTACAGTGATTTTAGCAGCACCAAAATAATCTGTGCAGCATTGTATGTGTGTTAGATGTCTCTGGTTTTGAAACTGGCAGGATACACAAAACCAGTGCTCCTGCTCAGATCACAGAGTCCAGCTCCTGACATCAGCGATATTTTCTATTTTCCAGATACACCTAGATACTAAACCTTGGAAATGCCATAATCTCAGCTGCTAGTTCTCATGCGCACAGGCTCCTCTGGAGCTGATCTTGGTGATCTTGGAGTTTGAAGCTATCTTCTTCATTCAGGATAGCATATGGGGCATATTGTGGAATCAGTTTTAAACAGCCAAAGTACACAACTAGTGTAATAGAGAAATTATTGGAAGACTTGTACTGTATTTAAAAGTAAGGGTTGTATTTTGTAGTGCATTTCTCATCACAGATTCATAAGATGATTTGGCCACACCTGGAAGATATATATAGTAGATTGGACTCTCTAAAGACAGTCTGTACTATCTGAGACTAAAAGTAGTAGTGTCAGCAATGAAGTAATTAGGAGGAATTAGAAAATGGTGGGAAATGGAAAAGTGACACCTTTTACCTGGCACCACAGTTTTTTAAGCTGATGGAACACATCTAACAAGAAATAGGTACCAAGAAGTGAAGGAAGAGGGCAGAGTTTAATCCCGTTAATTAGCAACATTAAAGAAAATGCATTAGAGGTTAAACAAGAACTGGTATTTTCCCCATAGGAAAAGGGATAATACTGAGTGGACTAAAGGATTAAATATATAAAAATAAAATCAAGTGTTTTGTAATGTGAGGAAAAGATTAGAAAGACCTTTGTAGCCCTTATCAGGTTGGCTCTGAGTTGGATCATTGATCATTTAGAGTTCAATCAAACTCTAATTTAGTTAATTAGTTCATTTCTCAGGAACATGCCATGTCTCTAAAAGAAAATGTAACACAAATGAACTTTCACCAGTCCATATGATTTACAGTTTGAATAATGAACTTAATTTCAACTGCAAATACATTTAAAAGCAGCTATTTTATTCATGCTTTATATTTTTATTGTAAGACAGCAGACTAAAAGTTTGAGATATACAAAGCTGGCATACATTAAAAATTATTGTGGACTGAATAATTTTGGGAAGCACAAATGTTTGGCCATCTTGCAAGTAAAAATAAGGATAATCACACATTATTGTGCCCTGAAAGCCATCTCAAACTATGCATTTTATCCACATGATTAATTTTCTCAAAGGGAAAAGGAAAGGAAAAAAGAAGAAAGAAAGAAAGAAAGAAAGAAAGAAAGAAAGAAAGAAAGAAAGAAAGAAAGGGAAGAAAGAAAGCAAGGAAGAAAGGAAGGAAGAAAGGAAGGAAGAAAGGAAGGAAGGAGGAAGGAAGAAAGGAAGAAAGGAAGGAAGGGAGGAAGGAAGGAAGAAAGGAAGGGAGGAAGAAAGGAAGGGAGGAAGAAAGGAAGGGAGGAAGGAAGGAAGGGAGGAAGGAAGGAAGGAAGGGAGGAAGGAAGAAGGAAGGAAGGAAGGAAGGAGGAAGGAAGGAAGGAAGGAAGGAAGAAGGAAGGAAGGAAGGAAGGAAGGAAGGAAGAAGGAAGGAAGGAAGGAAGGAAGGAAAGAAGGAAGGAAGGAAGGAAGGAAGGAAGGAAGGAAGAAGGAAGGAAGGAAGGAAGGAAGGAAGGAGGAAGGAAAAAAAGGAAGGAAGGAAGGAAGAAAAAGGAAGGAAGGGAAGGAAGGAAGAAAGGAAGGAAGAAAGGAAGGAAGAAAGAAAGAAAGAAAGGAAGGAAGAAAGAAAGAAAGGAAGGAAGAAAGGAAGAAAGGAAGGAAGAAAGAAAGAGAAAGAAAGAGAGAAAGAGAAAGAAGAAAGAAAGAAAGAAAGAAAGAAAGAAAGAAAGAAAGAGAAAGAGAGAAAGAAAGAAAGAAAGAGAGAAAGAGAGAAAGAAGAGAGAAAGAAAGAAAGAAAGAAAGAAAGAAAGAAAGAAAGAAAGAAAGAAAGAAAGAAAGAAAGAAAAAGAAGAAAGAAAAAAAAAGAAGAAAAAAGAAAGAAAAAAAGAAAGAAAGAAGAAGAAAGAAAGAAAGAAAGAAAGAAAGAAAGAAAGAAAGAAAAGAAAGAAAGGAAGAAAGAAAGAAAGAAAGAAAAAGAAATAGCAGCACCTCTGGGCATATATTTTCTAAATCCAAAAAGGGGGGAAAAACTGAATTCATTCATCTGTGTTTTTTGACACTTTCACATTTATAAAACATATTTTTTTCCTCTCATATTTGCCATCTTAAAAGGGAATTTGACTAAACACCACTTCTGCTGTGGAAGCTAAATATCAGGAATAAAAAGTATCCAGATAGCAATATATTCTGCTGCACTATACAGAAATTGCTTCTCCCCCCATGATGGAAGGGGTTAGTGCAGGAAGGAAAAATACAAACCAATTAACACAAAAACATTAAGAAGAAAGGCCCAGCTATGCATAGCTCTTGTTTGGTGCAAATTTTGCAGGTAATTTATGTTGGTAACACCAATTAACATTAATAGTATGTTACTTTAACCTGCAGAAGGACTAATAGTCTTCCAGAATTGCATTTTAATCAGTTTCCAGATATTCCTCCCTCTCCTCACACAAGTCTATAAATTTCAATTGGATTTATATTTAGTGTACATCTAGGGTCGTGGCAGTGTGAAGAAAAATGTGCAAATGTGGTAAACTGAACTTGATAGAATTGAATTTCTCTTAGATATTTTTGCCACTACGTGGCCTTTGGACTCCCAAAGCATACTGTTAAAACCTTGGATTCTACATCAATACTCGTTTCTACAAAGAATTATGACAATACTAGAATGAGTGTTATGCACTAAGCTGCAAGAGCATTTCTCTGCCAGAAATGCTTCGCAGAATCATTAACAAGACTTGCAGACTGATACTCCCTGTAAGTACCAGACTGAAGTCAGAGTAAGTCACATCTTTTAATATCTTACCTTCTAGTATTTCTCAGCTATGCTCCTTATTACACACTCATACCTGAGTGAAAAGGCTACCAAACACCTTGACTTACAAGCTAGGTTTGGACAGCTATCAATAACTGCAAGACAAAACTGACTTTCCTGCATTTTGAAGTTCAGGGAGTGCTTAAGGTAATTTTGAATTATTTCTTTTAGGAAGGAGAGATCAAAGAGAAGCAAAATTAAAAGCACTTGAAGACAAACATTCTGATCAAAATGGTTGAGTTCCATATGGCACAGCATTAGGATAAGCTCAGCTTTTATTATGCACATATATTATCTCCCATACCAATTTACATTTTTTTAGGTGACAGATGCCATTTTTGATGAATTTTGGCTTCACTTTTCTAAACGACAAACACATGTGAATCAAACTTGCACTGTATCTTTAATTAGCTCGTGTATCTCCTCTGCTTTACATACTTTCTCCCCACCTTCCAGTGTTTTAAAGTAGAAAGTTTTGTTTAGTGTGATACAACTGCAGGGATCCTTACCATTAAAAAAAAAAGCAACCTGAGATACTACCTTAAATGCATTTTGTCAGTTCCCTTCTACAGAGTTCAGAAAGATGTGCCTTGCCTAGATATTGGTGGCTTAAGAGGCTGCCTAAAAGCAAAGGAATTTCTCAGGGAATAAATTTTGGTCTTCACAGACAGGAAAACAGAGAAAATAGTGACAAATCTAGCAAAAAAACCCTCTTCTGTGAATAAGCAAGTTTCAAGTAGGTTTGTTCACAAGGCAAATTCTAAGAAAAATATTTTTCCACTCAACTTGCAAATATCCTTCTCCCCATGAACAAAACAAACAAAATCACTTAAGTTAGTGAACACTTAGCTGAATGTACAGAATCTTGCAGTAGATAGAGTTTGGCAAAGAAATACCTGTATGATCATGTTCTTCATGCAAACATACAAATGCCCATAAAATCTTCCTGGTTTCTTTTCTAACATCCATTTCACACGGAATCACCAAGGTTGGAAGAGACCTCAAAGATCAAGTCCAACCTGTCACCACAGACCTCATGACTAGACCATGGCACCAAGTGCCACATCCAGTCCCCTCTTGAACACCTCCAGGGATGGTGACTCCACCACCTCCCTGGGCAGCACATTCCAATAACGAACGACTCTCTCAATGAAGAACTTTCTCCTCACCTCAACCCTAAACTTCCCCTGGCACAGCTTGAGACTGTGTCCTCTTGTTCTGGTGCTTGTTGCCTGGGAGAAGAGACCAACCCCCTCCTGGCTACAACCACCTTTCAGGTAATTCTAGACAGCAATAAGGTCTCCCCTGAGCCTCCTCTTCTCCAGGCTAAACAATCCCAGCTCCCTCAGCCTCTCCTTGTAGGACTAGTGCTTGAGGCCTCTCACCAGCCTCATTGCCCTTCTCTGGATATGTTCAAGTGTCTCAATGTCCTTCTTAAATTGAGGGGGGCCCAGAACTGGACACTGAATATTTCATCTACCTCCTCATCCCGGTTGAGTGGTCTGTAACAGACTCCAACCAGGATGTCAGATTTGTTAGGCCTCCCTCTGATTTTAACCCACAGGCTCTCAATCCTTTCATCCTCCACTTCAAGCTCTGTGACTCTGAGACTCCCTAATATACAGAGCCACCCCTCCTCCTCTTCTCCTTCACCTGTCTCTCCCAAAGAGCCTGTAACCCCCCAGTGTAGTACTCCAATCAGATGTATTGTCCCACCATGTTTTTGAAATGGCGACTATATCATAGTCTTCCTGGTGGACCAGGACTTCCAGTTCTTCTTGCTTGTTACCCATAGTGTGTGTGTTGGTGTGCGTGCACTTCAGCTGGGCTCTCAATTTCTCAATTAACCCTAATTTGTGTCCCACTCTCTTCTCTCCAGCGAGAATGGTTTCTTCACCCACCCCCTTCAGACCTAGTTTAAAGCCCTCCTAACAAGCCCTGCCAACTCCAGTGCTAGTACCCTCTTGCCCTTTCTAGATAAATTCACCCCATCAAGATCCAGCAGGTCAGGTGCAGCAAAAGTTGCCCCATGATCAAAGAACCCAAATTTGAATTGGACCACTGATCTGCTGGCCCAAAACTTTATTTTGCCATGTAATTTTATATCTTCAACTGAAATTGGGATTACTAAAGGAAAGTCTTCACATCAAAGATTTTGCAAATAAATAGGTAAGGTATCCACACTGTGAAAGGTGGAAGAGAAATGAGTTATCAAGCCTCTAAACCAGAAGAGAGACAGAGATGTCACTAAATCTCAAGCTTTGTGCGCACTCTTATGACTTCATTGACCTGTACTTCCTGAAAACAGGTTGGCTCATCAAATGAAAAGTATGTCACAGAAAGATTGTGCCAAACAAACTATCAATGGGATGGGATGGGACGGGATAGAAGGGAATAGAATAGAATAGAATAGAATAGAATAGAATAGAATAGAATAGAATAGAATAGAATAGAATAGAATACTAAGGGAGTTTTACTGAATGAAGTAGATACAATAGCAATGACAGGCTGTCTTTTAAACACTTATCAAACTTTTCGCATCTATGGATTAATATATCCTTTAGAAAAAGCAAGATTCTTCTACTCTACCCTGATGAGACCTCACCTGCAGTACTGCATCCACTTCTGGAGTCTTCTCATAAAGAAAAAAAGGAATGCACCTATTGGAGCAGGTTTGGAAGAAGGCCATGAAAATGAAAATCTGGGGCACCTCTCATATGAAGAAAGGCTGAGACAGTTTGAGTTGTTTAGTCTGGAAAAACTAAGGCTCCAGGGAGAGCTTATGTCATAGTTTCAATATTTAAAGGTGGTCTCTAAGAAAAATAAGGACAAATTTTTTTAGTATAGGCTGTAGCATTATGACAAAGGGTAATGGTTTTAAAGTAAAAGAGGGTAGATTCAGACAAGACATAAGGAAGAGATGTTTTGATGATGAAACACTGTAACAGGCTGCCCAGACAACTGATAGATACCTTGTCCCTGTCAACATTCAAGGTCAGGTTGCACAGGGCTTAAAGCGAGCTGATCTAGTTGAGTATCTCCCAGTACATTTCATGGTAGTTGGACTACCTGACCATCAAAGGTCTTTTCTAACTCAGAACATTCTATGATTTTAAGATTTGGAGCTATTGCCGCGAGGCACTGGCAAAGAGAAAAAGGAGCTGCAGAAATAAGATGTTACAGATAAAAACATAAAAGCATGAAAAATGCTTCACAGTTTCCTGCTGACTGAAATTTTCTACATTGTCATGTCTCCTTCATTTCCGTTACTCAGGAAAAAAAAAAAAAAAGAAAAAGATTAATTACAACCAGTCTAAGGCTGTATGTTTATGCATTGTAATTTAATCATGTCAGATTGATTTATATTTTCATGTTTGACAGATATCAGCTTGATTTATTTTATTTTATATTTAGTTGATGTTTGGGGTATTTATTTAAGGCAATGGCTCCCCAAGTCATAAAAGAATCATTGAAAAAGTTGCTTTTAATTCCCAGATAGATGTAAATAATAAGTGAGATGGCAGCATGCACTTTATCACAGCTATTTGCTGGGCTCAGTAAAGGAATAATTGAAAATACACTAATCTATCGATGAGCACAATAATATTTACACAAAATTATTTTGAGAATTCCATATATATTATATACAGAAACTGATGTGACATCCTTGTTTTTTATAGTACAGTACACTAGCCAGCAAAAGAGTCTAAGAAATAAAATAGTTTTAAGTAGTATATATGTCTACATTAATTGCAGTCTTAGATCTTCATGACACTCTTCTATCATGATATCCCTTCTACAGATAAACAAATAAAACTAAAACATCCAGACATTCTCTGTGTTGAATTCCAGCATAAATTGCAATTCAGATGCCTTTTACACTTCTAAAGCAATTGCATGTTCCAAAGAAAGATGAAGATGCATATCTGTCATATCTCTCTGGGGCAGAAATCATGTTCTTGTTACAAAATACTCCATTACAGCAATTGACATCAGAGCAAATTGCTTCCTAGAACCTCCTTCAACACTTGCGGTCCTCCCTTTATTATAATAATTCTTTTTCTCTGCATCATTGCCTTATTTTCACTGATTTCCAGAACTTTTTATATTTTTTTTAAGCATGGATTTGAAGTGGGAGAATAACTGCATTGCTCTCAAGTGTTTTTATGCATTTTTCTTCATAAAATATATTTGACATCATAAATGTTATGAAATCTTTTTCTTTATTTGCTTCAGAGTTCACCAAATAAAGACAAGGAGACACAATATTCAAGTTTATTGTTTTTCCTCAACTGTTAAATACCACCACTGAAATCTACTTTATCATGAACATGTCTCCCACCCACAGTATTTTTTTCTAATTTCAAGTGAGAGTTTTGCAAATATTTCATCTGATATGATGGAGATGGTGATCGGCTGGAACTGCTGACAGATATCTTGCAACCATCTTCCCCAACAGGATTAAATTGGATAGTAGCTGTCACCACAGTCTGTTTTCTGTTTTCTACTTGCTAGATTTTCTCTATCTCCTATCCTTATGCACCTTCATGGTTAGTTCAGTATTTTTTCTGAATAACGTAGAAATCTGGTTGTGGAGCAGGCAGTCAAAAAAGGGGATCGGTTTATGACGTGATGTTATTGCTGTTTCCACAGAAAGACATAAATCCCTACTTCTATCAGCTGTTCATCTGCCCCTCATGGTATTTTCCTATTTATTCAAAAAGGGAGAAAGATAACCTTTCACATTCATCATCAGTGTGTGCCAAGAATACAGAAAAATAAAGGGAATAACATGTTTCACAGACTTGAGATTGGCTGATAAATTTGAAAATCCCCAGGAGCATCTCCAATTTAGAATTAAGGTTTGTATTCAGGATGGCACACAGTGCTTTTTGTTTTGGTTTTGGGCTTTATTTGCTTTTTTTTTTTTTTAATATAGATTTGCCCTGAAAAGGTAATATTTTATTATAATATAGACCCAAGCAAAAGAAATAAAATTATATAATCATTATTATCAGTTTTACAAAACCACTTTGATTTTGGTATTCCATTGCCATTTGATACTGAAGATGTATAAACAATCTAGGGTTCTGAGACTGCTATCTAATAAAGAGAACAAGAAATGGCAGGTATATATTTTATGTTATTTTTATGTCCATACTACTCAAAATTTCAGAAAAGTGTATTTTCAAATTTCAGAAATATTTGTTGAGGTCTTTACCTTTGTTTAGTTTTGCAAAACAGCAAATTACAAAGCCTACAATGACTTAAATATTGCCATTTACTATAATTACCACTTGCTACCAGGAGGAAAGCTGAAGAACTTCTGAATTTAAATCCTACTTCCTGAGTTTTCTGCCCTTGACATCTAGGCTTTAAAAGCACTGAAGACAGTTTACAATGAAAGCAGCTAAGCAGTAGGACAGAGTACTGGGAGAATGACTGAAAGGAGATAAATTAAAGTATAGTATATCAGAACTACCAGACTGTCTGTTCTCAGGAATTCTCAGTTTTAAAGTCACCAAAGCAATTAAAAGTAATTGAAATTGTAAATGTTCAACATTTTCAGAGACAAATGTAAAAACTACTCAGATGTCTCATAATGTCTTTGCTTCCCATTTTAAGATGCCATTAACATGTATTCAACAGCTATTACTACCCTAAAAAGGGCACGAAAGCAAAACCAGTGTTCTGTATAACCAGTGATGCCTGCAGTAGCCAGTTTCACCATGACACTGAGTGGCATGTGAATGTGTAATGAAAGAGAAGAGACACTTTTGTCTTGAACAATTTCAATGGTATTCCAGCACAGAATGCATTCCTGTAAAAAGGATAGATTAAAACATGAAAAGACCCCGAAAGTAACAACCTATGTCTTTGGTAATGTTGGAGGGTAGAAGCAGGAAGCAGCTATTCTATTTGTGGTGCATGTGAGCTACTGCGTTACCTTCTTAATTCCCATTTCTAAGATGCACCTACAGTATGAAACAGAATCTAGATTTGGAATTGAAGTTTAGAGAGTTAAACAGGTGAAATTCAACCAAAACCCACCTGGTTTTCTTCTGAGGTATACTAGCCTCCTCCCCAAAGCACTTATGGAGTATTTAAAGCTCAATTTATTACTTGCTTAATGCTTTCCATATGTTTTTATTTCATTATCTTAAACCTGGATGTTTAAAGAAGTAACTCCTGCATTTAATTTTCTTTTCCCTTCCCTTCCCTTCCCTTCCCTTCCCTTCCCTTCCCTTCCCTTCCCTTCCCTTCCCTTCCCTTCCCTTCCCTTCCCTTCCCTTCCCTTCCCTTCCCCTTCCTTCCAGATTTCTGTTGTGGCAGAAACAGAAAGCTTCTGTACCTCCAAAAGGCCTACTTCAGACAGACAGATGAGTTGTTTATATTACAGTATATTGCCCCTTTTCCCTATTAACTTACTATAATTATCCATAATAATTTTAACTTGAAATGGCACAAAGAAACCCCAAACAAATTATAGCTTGTGGATCATCAACAAAAGACACACTGCCTATGAATAATATGCTTATTGAGTATGCTCAGTACATCACAAGATAGTATTTCTGTTTTCTCTTTGGATGACTTACATTTTCTAATTAAAAACATAGCTTACCAAGGAGCTTTGAAGTTCTTGAATAAAAAGAATAATCAAATAAATGAAATGAGAGAAGCTTCAGTGACTTTAGTGGTAGGTTCTTAAAACACAATGGTTGCATACACTCAAGTCTTTGTTTTGAATATTTTATTTCATAGAGCAAAAAATATATGTTAATCATATGCTTGATATTGTCTCAAGTAGAAGATGCAATATTGTCCAGTCTTACCCTAAAAAAAGAAACACAAAGTCATGACAGTTTGCTTTAGTGATCTTATTCCTAATTACTCTGTACTTCTTTTCAAGTCTTCTCCATTTAAGTCTTCAACATTTCTCATCTGATTCTATATCTTCCAATGTCTCATTTGTTCCCACAGTCACAGACATTGTTAAGGATTTATTCCTTTTAGCCCTTCTCTCTCAACTCCTCAGCAGTCCTGCTATTGTGCACGTAGACTAAAATATTCTTCACCTTCTGATATATACAGAGAAAGAATCTCAGTACTATTCTTCCCTAGGCAATGCTGTCTTTGCATGTGAGTATGCATATATTTGTTTGCTTTTACTGACCAAGAGCTTTAATCACTTTACCTTTTTAATCGCTGTATTTTTTTTAGACAAGAATTTCTGGGATTTACCCATAATGTTTCCTGAACACAGTGGCAATAGCTTATAAGCCATATTTAGCACTGAGTCTGTGGGTTTTAAAGTGAGAGGGAAGTTACTGACAACTTTTAAATTATTTATCATTACTGGTTTCTATCTCTAGGGAAGTTAGTCATTATAAATATTTATGTACCTGAAAATAGCAAGCAGAAGGAGCAAGTGGGTTTAGCTGCAACTTTCTGAAATGATCCAGTTGCCAAATTTCCCAGAGCACTGGGGACTGATTATCACAATAAAAATGTAGTTCCCACATGTAGGTGCTCCAACCTTCCAGAATAATCAGAATTTGGCACAGCCAAGATACAATTTTTGCAGAATATTTATTCCCAATCTGCATTCGTAAGAACTAGCTGCTGCCAACATTTCATCCAAGGACATTAGAGGCTCTCAATACCTCATGGAATCAGACCTCAGGTGAAAAGGACAACTTGACTTAAGGCTGTTAATTAAATACACAATAATAACACTGACATGTTCTAAACAAAATGCTAATTTCTAACAAAAATATAGTCATGCCTGAAGGTAACAGCAAGTATTATAAAGGCGTTGTGATGAGGTTATTAAATTTATGAATATGATATATGAAATATGAAAATAGTATTTTTATTAATTATAAAATTATTAATAACCGATGAATCAACAACTTATAAACATGTTCTAGTGCACGTTCATGAAATACATTCCATAACTGTCTTAGTATTATGATTAGAACTTAATTAAACTATCTACAGACTATTTCTAGATTTTATATAATGAAGCGTGCACTTCCGCCGCTTGGCCACTAGATGGCGACGCGGCACAAGGCGGGCGGCTTCTGGCTATATACAGCAATATTACAATCTTTCTGTGCGTCAGCGATGACTCTGCTACACGCGGATACTTTGAACTGAGTGCTAGTGGATGGAAAGCACGTGGAAGATACTCTGTAGCTGTTGTTTGTAGCAAGGTGGGGGTCCGGCTGACTACTGCCGCTGGACCAGTTCCTAGTCGAGTTGGTCGGTGGTGTTGGGTACTGTCTCCTCTCTCCGCAGCAGTAGAGAAAGAATGCTGGAACCTGGGCTTAGCTCGGAAGCAGGTTCCCTTCAGGACTCGGTCGGTTCCCTCCAGACAATAGGGATAGGTCCTGGTCAGATTCGTCCCATGGGGTTGGCCCTGGGAGTCGGCTCGCACAGCAGGGCGGGGCGCCGGTTGCCAGTAGGCAGGCTCAGAGGTTCCCGGTCGGAAAATAGCTATGGGGTCGGCCCCGTGGCGACGGGTCTCAGGGCTGAGGTAAACAGCCTCGGAGAGAGAATGTGGCTGCGCTGAGCTGCAGCTTCTCTGTTACTGGGCTTCAAGGAACAGCGGGACGCTCGGAGTAGTCCCGGGTTTGGTGCAGTATAGGCACGAACAATACTTTAGTCTTCCCTGGGGTTTACAGGACTTGGAGCGGCACACGTGGCGGCTCTTCTCCCGCTATGGCGGGGCTAGGTATATGAGGACTTAGTCTCTATCAAGTCCCTTCCCGCCGACAGCTGGGCAGATCTTACCCTCGGGGGCTGGTCCAGTCCTCCGGTAGCACGGTGGGCTCTCCCGGTCGGTATGACTGGCTGTGGCGACGCTGGCTTCTCGGGCTCAGTGAAGGTCTTCCCTCTGGGGTGATCCTCACAATCAGAGTGCTTCTCACGATGCAGAGGCTTCAGTATGTGTGCATGTATGGTAGAAGCTAACAACAAAAAGCTCAATGGCAGAGGCTGTGGCTCGAGAGCTGCTCTCTCAAGCAAGTACAAAGTGAAAGAGGGGGCAACTTGTTTACCAACAGGGTTAATACTTATAGATTCCTCGAGGCTGGGTTTGACCAATGGGCACTCTCATAGACAACTGGCTTCAGCCTATAGAAAGCGTGAAGCTGGAATTATGCCCATACTTGGTAATTGCACAAGCACTGCCTGCGCTGAGTGCGTGCTGGCCTGGCTAATGCCTTGGCTTTTGTCTTCCTCCTGAAGGAGGGGAAACCTGTCCAGATGCTGGTACCAGATCTAGTATCTGGGCAGAATGTGTTTTCACCACAAAAGGTCATTGGACTTCCATGTTTATTGTTTTTATTCAAGAAAGCAATGATGTACAAATTGAAGCCTTTTTATTACACAGCTATCTTCATGGACATAGTTTATGACACAGAGGTAATAGATACAAAACCCATTTAGATAATATTTACTCTAAAGATCTGAAGGCACTTTAAAGATCAAACAAACCAGTTCAGAATATTTTATAGCCACTTAGTATAAAAAAGGAGGAAACAGAAAAACCAAATCTGTAGTTTCTTTCATAGTGAAGTGTAACACAAAAGTAAAGTGCAATGTGTCCTTGTTTTCCAGATTTAACCCACTAGAAGAAAATCTGCTCCTTACATGTGGAAAATCATGTTTGTAGCCTTCAATTAGAAACAAATTTCTGTGTCTAATAAATGACAGGACTTTTTCTTCTTTTAAGGGCATAGAGAAATTGCAATTCCACAAACACAAAGCAAAAAAGCTCTTCATGGATTACAGCTGTGAAGAAAATGTGGTTTTTTTTCACAAGGCTATACATTTATCATGACAAAGGTGGAAAACGTACAGTCTTAAGCAACTGAAAGAAGAATTTAAAAAATCAAAGAAAAAAAAGAAAACAATAAAGAAACAACTACACCCAACAAGAAAACACAGCAGCTTGAGTACTTTCCTTCAGATCCTATTGCTAATCTGAACTTATGAGGTTCACTTGAAAGAGCAGCAGCCCCTTGGAGGAGCACGTAATCTGCTAGTGATAGATCTCACAAAGTTACTGTTTTTAAACCTTACTGCTTAAACATTTTTAAATGTTGAAAATTTCCTCTTTTAACAACTTACTTCTTAAATGTCAAAGTCAAGGAGGAAAAGGATTTTAGGAAGGGAGCTGGTAGGGCTCATTGACAGGGCTTTAGACTAGATTTGAAGGAGGAAGGGGCTGAAAGCAGTCACCCCAGACAGGAGTCTGAGGGTGGTAAGCTAGAGTCAGGGGTGAAACCAGCAGCCCAGCTAAAGTGCATGTACACTAATGCACACAGTACGGATAACAAACGAGAAGCTGGAAGCCTTGGTGGAGCAGGGAAGTTATGATGTAGTCATCATCAAAGAAATGTGGTGGGATGACTTACATGAATGGAGTGCTGTAATTGATGGCTACAGGCTCTTCAGGAGAAACTGGTGAAAATGGTTGGAGGGGTGGCCCTGAACTTTAGGGGGGCTCTAGACACCATTGAACTAGAGATTAAGGATGATCAGGTTGAGTGCCTGTGGGTAAGAATTAGATGGAAGGCCAAAAAGGCTGACATCCTGGTTGGAGTCTGTTATAGACCACCCAACCAGAATGAAGAGGTTGAGGAATTATTCTATAAGCAGCTGGAAGTTGTCTCATGATCATCAGACCTTGTTCTTGTGGGTGACTTTAACATGCCAGATGTCTGCTGGGAACTTAACTCAGTAGAAAGGAGGCAGTCTAGAAGGTTCTTAGGGTGTATGGAGGATAGCTTCTTATCACAACTGCTGTGTGAGCCTAACAGGGGGTGAGGCTTTGCTCGACCTTCTTTTTACCAATAGAGAAGGGTTGGTGGGATATGTGGTGGTTGGAGGCTGTCTGGGGTGCAGTGACCATGAAATAACAGACTTTTCAATATGCAATTAAACTAAGAGGGGGCACATATGAAAACTCCACTTTGGACTTCCAGAGGGCAGAGTTTGGCTAATAAGGAACTAACTTGGAAAGTACCTTGGGAAAGTACCTTGGGAAAAGTACCTTAAAAAACAAAGGAGTCCAGGAGAACTGGACCTACTTCAAGAAAGAAATCTTGAAGGCTCAGGAACAGGCTGTGACAGTGTGCTGGAAGATGAGCTGCTGGGGTAGGGAGGTCATTGTGCCCTGTACTCAGCACTGGTTAGGCAGCACCTTGAGCACTGTGTCCAGTTCTTGGCCCCTCAGTTTAGGAAAGGTGTTGACTTACTGGAGCGTGCCCAGAGAAGGGCAACAAAGCTGGTGAGGGGTCTGGAGCACAGTCCTATGAGGAGAGGCTGAGGGATCTGGGGTTGTTTAGTCTAGAGAAATGAATTGAAAGTCAACTTCATGAGTCAGGAGACCCAAATCAGTAGTAGCTCAACAACTGCATTGCTCAAGGAGCTATTTCTCCTTTTAAGGTTATTATACCAATAATAGTAAAAATTTAATTGTTACAGATACATATTCATAAGATTAAGATATATCTTGTTTCCCAGCTGCCACTGATCCAGCATAAGATGAAGTAAACACATTCTAAGAAAGTTCACCATTCATAAAAAGTCATATACCAAGCTCTGTCTCTGTGATTTATTTTCTTCATGGTCCATTGCACTAGGACTTATGAGATGAGTTAAGTAAAAAAACAAATCTTCCCTGAAACAAATATTAGAGAAAGTAAAACATTAGTGCAATGTCTTCCATTTAAGACATTTTATTACATGGTATTTGCAAGATACAGGTCCTCTACTGCAGGGAATAAAAAAGTGGAAAGAAATTACACAGACATTGTAAATATGACTGTGTCAGATGTTAATCAGGATTTATTAACCTGACCTCATCTTGTAGTCAGTGCATTTATCACTGTCAAACCTCTTGTATCTGTTGCTTTAATAAATTAAACAATTTGATTATTTAAACTTTGTGAAGCTGTGTCAGTGCAAGTCCTTACTGGGGCACTGGAAAAAGAGATGCAAGTGTTAATTTTCCCAAATAGTTCCAGTAAGAGTCCTGGACTCTGAGACAGGCAGACATCAGGATCTTACCCATAACATGACACTTCTCCAGCAGATATACTTCTCTGGACATGAAAAAAAACTCTCTGGCCTCTTAGCTTGTCATACCTGGATGCTTTACAGACAAACTGCTTGTCTATTTGACTACATCCAGTTAAGAAGTGACATTTAGATCTTGACTTTTGCCTTTCAGGCCATCATTGAAGTACTTATGTGAAAGATTCTGTATCATTATGCTTACAAAGAAAAAATACAGGATTGATATCAAGGCACATACTAGACATATATTTCTTAGATTCAGAAGATTCTTTGGTAGGTTGGTTGGTTGGCTGGCTGGTTGGATTTGGTTTGGGTTTTTTTACTGTTACTGCTACTTAGTTAAATAAAAGTGCAATCCATTGATGTGTTTTTATAAAAATGTAGTTGGAGATATGGTTGATGATAAATCTTAAAGAAAATGGTATCCTAAAGCATCTGTTAGAAAAAGAACACAAGATTTTTCACAGCAAGACTTTACATTCATTTCCTGCATCACAGTAAACAGTACCAAACTGAAGTGTTGTCAGCAAAAAAAGTGAAATCACTGTCCTTTATTAATGGGAAGTAGCATTATAAGTAGAGAGTAAAACATGGAGAATCTGCTCTGAGCTCTGCTTGCTGTAGGATATGCTTATCTTTGATTTTGCTTGCACATCTAATTTGTAAATCCAAAGAGACGGGGCTTACTTACTCAGCTTGGAATTCCTACTCTTCAAAACTCTGTATTTACAATGCCATGTAAATGCTTCATAAAAAGACAGCTACCTTTACTGAGATACCCTGGATTAAGATAATACATTTCTTCATCTAGAAATATCCATCCTCAGGAATTTGTGTGATTCATTGACTTTATTAGAGCAGCTGTAAGAATTACAGACTTTTCCAAACCACTGTACATTATAGTATTATTTTGATAATTATTTTGCTTGGTCCTGGATGTCAGTGAAAACCAGGTCCACATGTTCACAATACTGGATGCAGTAATTCTGCAGCTGGAGGGTAGTCTGCAGCCGCTTGTTTTCAAAAGCAGTCTCTTTCTCAGGAGTTCCAGTGATCTCTCTTGACTTAAGGCAAACTGATTTGGCCAACATCAGTCACCCGTTGTCCTGGTTTAAGACATCCCACTCTAAAAAGCAAGGCTCCCACACACGGATTGGGATTGAAAGTGAGAGAAACACACAAAAAGCCTTGTGGGTTGAGAATAAGGACAGTTTTGCAGAAAACCAAAAGCAGAAGCAGGAGCAGAAGCCAGCAGAAAATGACACCCAATCCCCCAAAGCCAGCAAAAGTGGAAGAGACCAACACCCCAAAACTAGAGACTGGAAGCAGCCCCTGGAAACAGGAAGCCTTTCATGTTACAATATGAACCACAAGCCCCATAATACTTTGCCTTGGCCAGCCCTTTCTACTAGAAACAAAAAGTGGCAGAGATTATTGCTCTGGCCCCACTTTTGTCATAAAGCTCACATAACATCAACATGGTATTGAATAGCCACCAGCAGATTCAACTGACTGAATTTGTAACATCTGTGAAGGATGATGACGGTACAACATGAAGCACAATGTTCATGGCTCATCTAACTAACAGAGAGTACATTTGCACCTGTACTAAGGAGTGAGATATTTAAACGTTTATCTTTTTTGCATACTATCCAAATACCTCATAATTTTGTTTGCTTCAGAAGAGAACATTTCAAAGCAAATTCTGATTCACAGAAAATGACTTTTTATCATTATTGTCTAAAATATTGGTGTAGCAGGGGATTAAATAGCACAAAAGTAGGCAGCATTTTCTATTTCATGTTGATCAATTGTTGAAACAGTTGGCAATTGCTTTTAAAAACAAACATCACCAAAAAATATTCTTCTGTATCAAACTTTAAGGCTCCATGATTCAGTAATACTAGTGAATAGGTGAAAATGTGAACTGCTCAAAACAGCTTTAAGGTCTTCATCCATCAAATGTTCTAAACTTAGTTTAATGTTATGCACAGTATTGATTCCTAAAAACTAAATAAATTAAAAATGTTTTACTAGATCAGGGTTTTATTTTTATGAATAAATTCATTTTTGTGTTAGATTATAAACATAGTCTGGTTAACAGATACCACCTTCAACTTAAATGAGGGCATATAATGGCTTACTCTTCACACAATTGAAGGTCCAGGTTTGAGTGCATGCATCCTATTCCATATATAAATATTATATATTTACTATGTTTAAATACATTAAACAAAAAGCAAAACAAACCACATCACTGACCAAAAAAAAGACCAAACAACCGCCGAACAACCAAAAAACTCAAACCAAACAATCAAATTTTAAAATACAGGTCTATATATTTAGGCTTCCATGACAGAATGATACTAAAACCCACTCTCCTGAAGGTCTCCTCAACAATAATTGTACCTAATATGGTATCATTTTCTGCAGGAACTGAGAAATTTTACGTAGTCCTATGATCTAAACAAACTCTGATGTAAAAGAACAGAAAAATTAATATCTGGGGCTATCACACACTGCTGCAGGAAACACAAGTGGATTCCTAGAAGCCCCATGATATGACCAGCTTTGTCACTGTTATGTGCTGGTAAGTCCTATATGGAGTATCGGGGAAAAGACTTTCAAGCAAAGTGGCTATCACATCTTCACTGTCTAAGGCTCCTGTTACCAGCTACAAAACATGGTTTCTTTGTGACACTCTGGGACATTAATCATAAGACAAGTGAGTGTTTCAGGATTTAAAAGACATTTTAAATATTTGCTATACCTATTGGAAGTCAACAAACAGCTACATAAATAGATGTATAGACAGGAGAGCCATTTCATGAGCGATGTGAGCACTATTATTTCCAGAAGATATTGATGCAAATTCAAGCATAAGAAATATTTTTTTCCACAGGCAATAGAAAGGTTTCTTTCTCATTCTCCCAGTTTAGGAGAATTTCTTTTATTTTTTTTTTTTTTAATGCCAGTTGTGTTAGTACACCATCTTGTGGATAACTGATCTAATTGGAAGTGTTGCTGCAACAACTACCACCGCTCCCAGTTGCTTTTAGCAACTGGGTTGCTTCCTAGTAGCACAATGCTTAGAGTCACAGCAACTCTGTTTCATAGGCATTATGACTCATTTCCCAATCTGTTTGTGAAGAAGGAAGTTTTTGAATGCTAAAGAATTTATACATACATGAGGAAAGATAATGATGTTTTAGTACTAATTAAATCTCTTGGCACACACTTAAAACAGTGTGCTTTGAAGAAACCCAAGCTGCTGAGCACTCAACCATATGAGAATAACAACTCACAAGTAGCAAACTACTGATCTCATCTGCCATAAATATACTCTTATGGTCCATCAAGGTTACTACTGACTCCTTGGACTGCTCTGGACTGCAGATCAGCACTGGAAAGTAGATGCTAGCTTTGGGAGCACCAGTACCAAAAATGCTAACCAGATCTCTTCATAGAGCAGACATTAAATATCTCCCGTGATCTGTGGTGCTACCATAGCACTATTCATACAAATTTCATTCTTATTTTAGATTAAAAGAAAAAAAAAATCACTGGACTTTCATATTCTTATTTTATATATAGACCTGTAATTGATTTCATTCTTTGCAATTGTAAGGTATAGGCATTAAAAGGTGATTTTACTTGATTTGATTTGACTTGGTTTAATTTAATTTGATTTGATTTGATTTGATTTGATTTGATTTGATTTGATTTGATTTGACTTGATTTGACTTGATTTGACTTGATTTGATTTGATTTGATTCATCTAGGTCAGTTTCCCTGGACAGAAATATTATGGAAAAGAAAAAGCTTAACTCCAATGTGCCAAAACAGGGGTCTCTAGCTTTTTCAATCATTTCTTGGTTTAAAGTGTCAGGATACAAAAATTTGGATCCTCCATGACAAACTGTTTGACAACCAAGACAGACAAGTGGTGGAACAGACTTCCTTGAAAGTCTGTGCAGTCAATAAAAAGTTAGAAAAGTGACAAATGAATTTGAAATGGTGTTAAAAGCTACTATTAGCTTGATACATATGTTCGCAACAACTACAGGGTCCAGAGAAGTGGAGAGCATGCATTATTTAACTTAATTCCTGTGTGAACAGCCTTTTTTATTTACCTTTGAGTACAAAGAGAAACACAAAGAACTTGAAAAGTTGTTTCAAGGTCCTAGTACTGTGATTACCTGCCATAACCAATATACATACTTTGCTTGCATGGACACTCCTAGCATTTCTGTTATCATTCAGAAAGCAAGTCACACAAAATCCTAGACACAACATAAAAAAATACAACCAATTTTTTCATGTGCCACCCACTGAAATTTGTATAAAGCTGAACTTTCTGAACTAAATATACTTCCAAAATGCTCCTCCAACATCTCTACTATATATGTACTTCAGAGAGTTGCTGCTTCTCTCTTCAAACCCTTCCCTTGCATTCTCTGCTTTTACTTCAGCCTAAAATGAAGATTGATCCAAAATGTCAACCAGAAAGGAAAAAAAAAGATTTAAAACAAGAGGATCAATACTTAACAGCTTCTGTCTCTATAGCTTTGTGTTGCTTGCTGCATTTTATTATCCAAAAATACAGATAAATCAACCAGTATTTATTATGTAATACAGTTATTTGACTTTTTATGATACAAGTGCATTGTGTTCAGCAGGCTTTGCTGCATTCTGGAATACTACAGAAAACAAAGTTTAAAAGGACTTTTTTCCTATGATGGATCACTATTTATGCCTGGTTTCTCTTTAGAAGCTGTATTGTTTGCTATTGCATTTTTATGAGGATAGATCTGATCTTTAATGTGCACATTTAAAACAGCAGAGCCAGAACAGACATTAGGATATCTGTTGATGATGTCCAACTGGGCAAGAAATCAATCAGTACAATTACTTGGATCATTTCAAAACAAGAATAAACAAGTACAGGGCTGTAATATTACCTGTCTAAATGTAGAATAATTACATCTCTTTAAAAGAGGAATTAGATCCTGAGTGCACCAAAGTAGAAGTACAAAAAAGGAGAAACAATGTCAGAAATGGCTTAAAATACAGAAAAGCAACTAGAGCAAATTCAGATGAACATATTTACATTCAGTGTATGTAACATAATGACTAGAATAACAAAGATCAGATTCAGTAGTTTAGGGTTGTTTTCTAACATACAGAGTATCTGATACAATGCTGCTGTGACAATTTCCATTCTGTACTCTGTGGCATATTTACCCTCCATGCCTTAAAATTAAAAGAGAGTTGCATCACAAAGTTACTTCATAACTTGCTGACATTTTGATTTACTTTATTTTGCAGTTAGAAGAAATTAAGACTGGCGCAAAATGTGAACAAAATAATGTCTTTGGAATGGTTGCAATATACTTAACACTGTTTTGTCTGGTTAGCCAAATCAAACAGAAACAAAGAAAAAAAACTTTAGATCAACTTTTTTTTTCCCTATTTTTGCCTGACATAACAAATATGCAAAAGTTTATTTGATCTGCCTCAGGTATTTCACATCAGAATAAAATATTTTATAACTTCTCTCTTTTCTCTTTCATGAAACAATTAAGTGTAGCCTTTTACTAGCTAGTTACTACATAGTCATTTTCAATTCGTGCAAAGAAACTCCTAAAATAAGAGTAAAAGTTGTTCACTGAATAAAAATTCCAAACACTACCCCAATATAAATTCTGCTGTTTTGTCTTGTCTTTAAACAGATTCATCCTCTTACTCCATGTACTCTCATAGGTGAGTATGCAGCATTACCTGTTCCCGATTTTCCCTAGTGTTTTGTTACAGGACCCCACAATTTGCACTTTCTGGGCTACTTCTTTTGTGATGGCTTCTTCTGCTGCTGGCAAAGACTGTCCCAGATAGTCACCCTGGGACAAGGAGGGGTCATTTTGCACATTATCTGGGAAGAGTTTAACAGCCTATCTATTTACTGATTCTGTCTCCTAATGATGCATGGACTGTGACTGCCTTCATGCACTGAGCATCTGGGCATGACCAGTTCTTTTCATGAGTGCATGTGTGACAAGAAAACAAGATAGGGACAGATGACAAGAGTTCATGAGCTGTGTGGAAGTTGACATAAGAAAGCCCACTGCAGCACACCATCCTCCAGGGTGTGAAGGGAATCCAGGACCCTTAAGATGAATTGTTCCTCTGTTATCAGGACACATTTATGGAAGCACTGACAAAATACACTGAAAATTCCTTTACAGCTGCTCCATATTCAAATAATGGTACTGTTTTTTAAATTAATCTTACTATGGACTGAAGATGATATGTAAGCTAGGCTTCATTGGTTTCATATTCCCAGAAACTTAAAAGACATTTAATGACCTATGTAATTAAGAAACTATAACATTATCCAATACTATTCTGGACAACTGGAGATTTCTCTTTCCATTTCCTATATTTGAGTGCATAAACCTCCTCCAAAGAAGTTCTCAGATATGGTCTTTCCTTATTTTGGTGTCTGAATTTCTTATTCTAATCTTAAGATTGGCTGAACAGATCACAGCTGCAAACAAAAATTGTAGAAACTGCTGAAAAATCATGTCTACTAATTTAAAATTAACACTGAGAATGAGTGCACTTTCTGACCTTCATGAGAATTAATAACAAATTTTAAGTATGGAAAAAAAATTTTCACTGTGAGGGTGATGGAACACTGGAACAGGCTGCTCAGGGGGGTTTGTGGAGTCTCCCTTTCTGGAGATATTCAAGACCCACCTGGATTCATTCCTGTGTGATCTGGTATAGGTGATCCTGCTCTGACAGGGGGGTTGAACTAGATGATATTTCATGGTCCCTTCCAGCTCCTAACAATCTGTGATTCTAAAATAGGAATAAACAACCCTGCAGATTCCTGAGGCTTTGAATTATGTAATTAATGCATGCAAACAATATATTGTAGTTATAACCAGTAAGAAAAAGCCTGAGGAAATCAATTATTCTCCTTTCTCATACCTCTGCTAAACAACAGAAATAAATTAGAATATTGAATGCTTTCTTTTTGTATGAGCATTGCCTGCCATCTATTCTGAATGAACCAGAAATTATGGAAGAGAATAGTATTGTAACAATACAATAAATTCTCTTTTAAGACAAATTAACAGTAGGAGGGAGTTGTGCTTTGCTGTAACTATGCCATTTCCTAACTTCTGAACATTGGCTGGCATTGACTGTGCAAGCTGAATTTTTAGTATCTTGGAGAAGGGGAAAAGAGGGAATTTCTGTTGTAAGACAAAGCAGTGACAACTGGAAGCTTGTACTGAAGATCTAAATTCTGTGCATCCCCTGAAAACAGATCCTGTATACATCACAGTAAAGCACTGACTGATCAACAAAGAATCAGAATCTGATCCTGATGCCTTTTTATTATAGTTTGTACACAATCTTAATTATAAAATAAGAAATGTAATTTATAAGTATGCAATACATCCTCTATACAGAGAGAATACTTTTATACAAAAAATATCAATATAATAATATACTTCTGATTTTATTAGGACTCTCAATATCCCACATTGCAGCAAAATATTGCTGCTTTGAACTGTATCATCTAACACTGTTCTCACCCAGGCATGGTGCCTTACATGCAGAGATCAGAGAAAGAGAAGAAAAGCAACCTTTCTTGCTTTCTTGGCATTAGAGGCCAGAAAACTGGCATCTAAATTGGTTTGGGCATTTAAATTGGACAGTAGCAATAATTTAAGGGATTAAGCACACACGATATCCCAAACTAGAAGAAATTCAAGAGTTTAAAATCTAAAAGGATTTCACTGTATCTTTCCAGGCTGAAATTAGATTCTAGATGTCCTATCATTTCATAGCCACCATTTAATATGTATTTGTTAATTGCAATGTACTTTTGAATCATTAAGTCAAATGAGCTGCAAGAGAAGCGGCTAATAACTGAGGTACTAGAACATCACTTGCACATCTAAGGGGTGTTTATGGCAAATTCTAGTAGCAGTTAATTCCACTCTGGTAAGTGCAACTCTGTTGACATCAGATTGACTACCAATTTATACCACAGTATATCAGAATTAAATCAGACTTTACATATCTTTAATCTTCTTTCTCTCCGTAGAAAGTATGTTGGAGGAAAAGAATGCAACAACAGTTTGAGTTAAATCTAGCCAGGAAGATCAAGGGGAACGGTAAAAAATTCTATAGGTATATTAATTGTAAAAAGAAGACTAGGGAAGGTGTGGTCCCCTCAGAGACCTTATCACTCTCTACAACCGCCTGAAAGGAGGTTGGAGTAAAGAGGGGGCCAGCCTCTTCTCCTTGGTGTCAAGTGATAGGACTAGGGGAAGTGGTTTCAAGCTGCACCAAGGAAGGTTTAGGCTGAATATGAGAAAATATTTCTTCACAGAAAGGGTTATCAAACATTGGAATTGCTCTTCCCAGGGCAGTGGTGGAGTCCCTGTCCCTGGAGTTGTTTAAGCAGCTTGTGGACCTGGTATTTAGGACATGGTTTAGTGTTTACCATTTGCTGCTGGGTTGAGGATTGGAGGACTGCACAATCTTTGAGGTCTCTTCCAAGCAGATGTAATCTGGGATTCTCTGATTCTGTGCAGCAGTTTAACTGAGTGAGAAAAACAAATTTATTGCATCCATTCTGTGAATGTCAAGCAGTATTTTCTTAGATGATGTGTAAACTAGGCTGTGGAATTTCCACACAGTTCCATGTAGCCAGGAAAGATACCTGTAGCATGACAAAGATAGGAAAACAGTGTTTCAACAGCAACAATTCTAAGGAGGTGAAGAGTTCCCCATTGAAGCGGCAGATGCTTTATCATCATAAATATTCAATCTTACATTGGATGAGGCTCTGAACAACATGATCTAGTTAAAGACGTCCTGTTTACTGCAAGGGGTTGGACTTCGGCTTAAAGGCTCCTTCCAACCCAAACCATTCTGTGATTCTAACCGTACCCTGAGACACATATGCAATATATCAATATTGCCTTTAACCTTTTCCTCAGATAAGCTGAGATGCTTTTATCTTCCTTTGTTGTCTGTATATGGGCAATATTTTGCATTAGAACATCTGAAATGCAAAACTTTCCATTCACAGAGCAGCAAAAAGAAGAAAGTTGTCACTAACAAAGTCTGCTATTCCTTGGGATACAATAAATCACTTTTCTATCACTTTCTGAAATAATTCCTCTGTCCTTCCTGTTTTTTTTTTCACTCTATTACAGGACAGCTGGTCAGTGTTCAAGGATCACCTTCTCTATGCCCAGGAGCAAAGTATACTCACAAAGAGGAAAGCAGGAAAGAATGCTAAGAGACCTGCCTGGATGAGCAAGGAGCTCCTGGACATGCTGGCACACAAAAGAAAGAAATTCTACAAGGAGTGCAAGAAAGGACACCTGGAATGGGAGGCATATAGGAAAGCTGCCTGAGCAGCAAGAGACCTGGTTAGAAAAACTAAACCTCATTTGGAATTAAATCTAGCCAGAGAGATCAAGGAGAACAGTAAACATTTCTATAGGTATATTAATCATAAAAAGAAGAGTAGGGAAGGTGTGGGCCCCCTCAGAATGGAAACTGGTGAACTGGTGATGAGTGACATGGAGAAGGCTGAGGTTCTCAATGACTTCTTTACCTCAGTCTTCACTGTCAAGGGCTCCAGCCACAATCCCAGAATAATGGAAGATGATGGCAGGGATTGGAAGAAGGAACTGCCCATGATGAGTGAAGATCAGGTTTGTGACCATCTGAAGAACCTGAAAGTGTTATGGGACCTGATGGGATACACTCACGGGTGCTGGGGGAACTGGCAGATGAGGTTGCTAGGCCACTCTCCATCATATTCCAAAAGTCATGGCAGTTCAGGGAGGTCCCCACTGACTGGAAAAGAAGAAACATAACTCCCATTTTCAAACAAGGAAAGAGAGATGACCCAGGGAACTACAGGCCAGTCAGTCTCACCTCTATGCCCAGTAAGATCGTGTAGCAGATCCTCCTGGAGGCACTGCTGAGGCAGAAGAATAACAGAGATAATTTGGTAAAAGCGATGTTCCAGTCCCCTAATCATCATTCAACAGACTCTCTTCAGTAGTTCCCTGTCTTTCTTGAACTGCGTAGCCCAGAACTGGATGCAATACTTCAGCTGTGGCCTCACTAGGGAAAAGTAGAGAGGAAAAACAACTTGGCCTCACTCTTCATGATGCACTCAAGAATACTGCTTGCCTTCTTGGCTGCAAGGGCACACTGCTGGCTCATGGTGAACTTGTCCACCAGGACTTCCAGGTTCCTCTCTGCATAGCTGCTTTCCAAAAGATCAACCCCTAAGCTGTACCGATGCATAGTATTACTCTTGTCCCCAGGTGCAGGGCTCTACACTTGCCCTTGAACTTCATGAAACTCCCCTCTGCCCAAATTTCCATCCTGTCCAGGTGTCAATGAGTGGCACCACAGCCTCCAGGTGTGTCAGTCAATCTTCCCAGTTTTGTGTTGTCAGCAAAAGTGCTGAGGGTACACTGTGTCCCTTCATCCGGGCAGTTGATGAAGATACTGAACAAGCCTAGACCCAGTACTGAGCACTGGGGAACACCACTACCTATGAGCCTCCAACTAGACCCTGCACCACTGATCACAACCCTCTGTCATTCAGCCAGTTTTGCTGTGGGGCATTCAGACCCCTCTCAGAAATGCTCTGTGGTATATGCAGTTCTTAGATTGGTTTTCAAGGGACATTAATTTTTAAAATATCTACACTGTAAAAAGTATGAATAAATGCATGGTCATATTATAAAGGTTTTGGAGGGAGTAAAATACATAATGAATTCACTCTACACACTAAAAAGAAGAACCCTCCAGTGATGGCAGAAAAAAATAAGAATCCTTATTGTTTATTAAATATGATTAATTTTGTTTAGTGAATATGAAGTGGAGAATATTTGCAGACTTTCAGTACCCACATGGGCGCGTTCTTGGGCAATCTGATTTAGGTGCACCTGCATTAGGAGGGGGCTTGGACCACATTATCTCTGGAGGTCCCTTCCAACACTTACCATTTTGTGAATCTGCAATATATGGGTATGTTGGAAAGTATATCCTTATTTTTTTGTTATAAGAAGGAAGCTATGTAATAAAAACCATCATATATCTCACTAGAATATAACTGAAACATACCACAGTACAGTACATACACGTTTGAAACATCCTTCTCACTCCCACGTGTGTGAAAGAGATGCTTTATCCTTTCTAGTCTTTTCATTTAGATTTTTACCTTTGTCTGTGAAGGACACTAGGCTTTATTGCTAGATCTTGTTTCAGGAAGGCCTATGGGGTGAACCATAGTCAAAGCTTTATCCAATGAGATTCTCAGGAGATACAGCTTGCACTGGGTGTATGAATGTATTACTAATTTTATGGAGCATTTTCTATTTTAAAACAGCATTGTAACAGAAAATTTTGTGACTGTTGCACAGGTCACACTCATGTCTACTTTGTGTTGGTATTTATATCTTTTCTCTTGTGGCCTGCCCGGTTATCACCACGTGTCATTGCTTACATTGGAACCTAGAGGGCGACAAATCGAACTGGTAGAATGTGTTAGGTACAGACAGCATCTAATCTAGATTGACAAAACGTGGAAGGGTTAGAAAGGCAAAAGAACATGGAGAAATTAAGTGAGCTGCAAGGTCACGAAGGACATGAGCGAGTACAGCCAAAAGCTTGTGACTTCATAGAAACACAGAATTACAGAATCCTGACTTCAGCACATTGCTTACAATAATTCTCTGCTTTGCTGTGGATGAGTCTGCCCAGTGCACATTTTCCCAAATCCAAAACTCAGCCACTTAAATATATCTCAATCTTCTGCATGAGTTCCCATTTTTGTCTTGACCCACTTGTCTTTTTCTAGATATAAGCTAAACTTTAATGTGTGCACACAAGAGGGTGTAAATTAAAGCAGTATTGTTATATCCAGAGTGGTAATGAGTGAATGTGAATGAATGCCCCTACTTGGGGAAAAAGCTTGATATGTTTGATATGTTCATAAAGATACTCAAAATTATTATACAAGGCAAATTTATAAACTACAAATTATATTTAAATGCTGTTGCATTTAAATTACTGCAATTATTGCTCAATCCTTTGGCAAGTGCAATGATACATCAAGTTGAAACAGCATGACCTGCCAAATGACCAGTATCTTGAGAAAGCTGTGCCCGTGTGTGAATCTATGCAGACTAGATGATATCTTGCTTTGTTAAAATCTAAAGCCAGAGGAGATATTCAGACCAAAACTCAGTATATTTTGCCATGCATCCAGCTGATCTGTTCTGGAAACTCTACGACTATGCCTATTATTAATATTCTAGGTAAGTCTTGCTGCTTATTTTTGCTTTGTTACCCCATGGTTTCTGATCATAACTGTAGCATTATTTCAGTATTTTGCTTGTAAAACTTAGTAGAAACGTTCAAACATTGTGACTAGGATTTTTTAAAGACCGATGTGTCTGTTAATCACTAGGAGCTTACACCCTGGCTGGATGAACAGGCTGAAACTAGTGGGCAGAACAACTTTTTTTTTCCAGATTATGGACTTTCTAGGAATAGGCAGGCATCTGTGTGCCCAGAATGGGGGAAAATGGGTAGAAGGCATGGAGAATTCTGGCCCTGTCATTGCTGAAATCTAAATCAATATTATTTTCTTTCACATCAGATAAAGAATAGCTGCTGCAGTATTTCTTATCTGGATTTCTCAACTTCTGCAAGAGGATAGACTAGCATTTCTGTGATGTGAAAAAAAAAAGGATTCTATCTGTGGGTTAAAGTCTAATACTGATTTATAATTCAACTAAATTGTGATGGCTGTTTAATCTGAAATGGTGAAGCAGGTGAAATATTGCACATAAATTTGTTAAGAATATATATAGGAACTTTAAACACCCCACATTGGATAAAAATGGGAATATTAATCTGTAAATGGCTCTATTATTGGAGAATGTAAAATCTATGGAGGTCAAATATTTTGACACATATCATTTTAGACTGGAAACATTAAAGGTGTCATGAAGCTCAAATGTAGTAGTGATTTTGCTATAGACCTTTACTAGTTTTGCAAATCTGCTACTATGAACTCTCTCTGAAATGTCTTCCCAGTTATACCACTGCCTACCTCTGGTTATGCATAGCACCCCACCTGGAAGGAGATGGATTCTCAGGAACCTAAGTCTGCAATTTTATGAAAGCCAGAAAAACTCATCTGTCATTCTGACAGCTCCTTGAATGCTATCCAAACCTAATGAGATTGCCAGATATTTGGCTATAGGGTGTACTAAAACTCATATTCTTTTAACATACAGTTAAAATCCAGGCAGTTGACTACACGCCTATACAGGTGCTGTTGCCAGCCCAGACTCTCCTGACAATATGATAACACATCACAGGTAGATAGGCAATAATGAAGTTCACGTCAGAAAAAGAGAATGAGCATCACTGAGTACAGATCCACTCAATGATTTGACTGTGCACAAAGCCGAAGACGTGTGAAGGAAAGACAAAAGGAGTGGGCAGTTTGAATATGTGGTCAAAATTCTTTCTGAGCTTCTCTTTAGAAAGAAGTGAAGCCAAAGAGAAGATGGCAGCTTCTGCATGGTGCTATGGGAGGAACTGACTGAAGTAAAAATTTGAGATCAGCTATGGAACTACATACTGACCACACAAAAGAAAACCATGTTTCAGAAAAGTGTATACAAAGGAGTATTGGGAGTAAATGGACAACATATACAAAAGCAAAACTTTAGTTCCAACTAGCCACACCCTAGTAAGATATTGTCAGGAGGAAAACTATGAAGAAGGTTGATTTGTTACTTAAGAAGATGGCAAATTTAGTGGGAAATGCCCACTTTAGTAGGAAAGATGTTTTTAAAAGATTAAGTGGGGAGTTTTGCTTCTGTTTTCATAAAAAGGAGCTGATGAGTCACCGTCATTGGAGGTGTTTAGGAGGAGACTTGATAGGGTGCTTGGATGCATGGTTTAGTTGATTAGGTGGTATTGGATGATAGGTTGGACACGATGATCTTGACGGTCTCTTCCAAACTGGTTATTCTATTCTATTCTATTCTATTCTATTCTATTCTATTCTATTCTATTCTATTCTATTCTATTCTACTCTACTCTACTCTATTCTATTCTACTCTACTCTACTCTATTCTATTCTATTCTATTCTATTCTAATGTCGCAGGGACATGTCAGCCAAGAATAGGGGATGAGCAGTATTGAGAGTACTTAGACAAATATTTTCAGAAAATTTGGACTTGCTGAACTTCATCCTACAATACTTAGATGTTTGAAGCAATTTTAGAAATACTCATCATTGCCAAGAAATTTTGTAGGAAATTAGAGACACCAAAAGACCTCATCCTAAATCCTACATCAGGTATAATGGATATAATGGATATATTGCTCCATTGAAAGTGGAAAATGTTGGGGGGTTTTTTTTGAGAAATGTTAAGTTTACAGGGAAACAAGTGATTATTAGAAACTGTTCCTGGATTTAATAATATAAGAATGTGATTTGGCATGACTTCAGCAGTAGCAAATAAATGTAGAAAGCAGTCAGAGTTGTATGTTAAATGTCACCAGCCGCGTGTAGCCATGTGTATCTCTGTTGGGTGTGTGTCTCTCTCACAGTCAGTCCAAACACAAACCCAATGTGAAAACTTCAAAAAACTTGATCATATGAAACAAAATTAGAGATCATTTTATACACTGAAATTTTTTTATTTCAGCCAGTTTTGACTTTTAATCTTTTAGAAAATAAGTAAGTGGCAATAAACCAGCAAGCAAGGCAGTGGAAAAGAACATTAGCTTTAAGTAGAAAGATGAAATAATGTTTTTCTCCAAATCCATATTTATATGATCATACACAGTTGTAGAGACAATTCTCTACAATGTGAAATACAAAATGGCCATATATGTCAATTTCATCAGAATTTCAAAATCACAAAGCCACACCATCATGCATTTATTTTCCACAATTAAAGAAGGTCATTCTCTTTAGAATAACTACAGTAGGTACTGAAAGGAAATAATGCAATAAATGACAAAGAAAGAGCAGGTGATCATCAACTCTGACACCTAGCATTTTCCCATACTGTTACAACACTGACATCAAGAAAAAGTGTACTTCAGCCTTTGATGCTTAACTACATATTCTATTTCTTTTAACAGCCAGGAATTACAGGATATACAAGGTTCCTTTGCAGACAAATTTATCTTTAAGGTACTAAGGGAAGAGCCTTTCCACTTAGTGTCTGAATAGAGTCAAGAAGAATTATTTATTCTTTTGTAATAGATGAGGATCACAAAACCTACTTTAAGATTCTGAAAAATAATAAACACAGTTTTTGTTTGTTTTATTTTGTTTCCTGGGTAAAAAAAGGAGAAAAAAGGAAAATGAATGTTGGTAGAAATTAATTGATCCTTGTTCCATTCATCATGTAATGTGAATGACCAGAGAGTCATAGGGGGGGAAAAATCAGTAACTTCAAAGACTGTTGGCTGGAAGGAGAGCATCTGAACAAAAATCCAGAAGCACAAATTTGAAAATATGGTGTTCATATGACAGGCTTTTTAATCACCATATCCTGTGGCATGTCAAGGGCATGGACCCATGAAGAATACTTGACAAAACTTGTGGATAGCTCAGAGAATGGCCAGGATCCATTCATTGCAAGAATGCACACAGCTTATACACCTTTAGCAGCAGTCAAAAGCAAGCCTGTTTCTAGCAGTGCTTTTCTGTCCTAGCCTAACAAAACTTTTCTAAACAGTCATTGGTTTACCATTTTAAACATTTGTACTACAGGGATCTACAACAGATGTCCTTTATCCTGTCTCCTTTCTAAGCCTCCCAAGGTTTCGTTCTAATGAGCATGTCTGTTTCGTTACAAGAACACTGTGTTTCAGACTCAAAAGTGATTAATTTGTTTTCTTCAATCCCCTCAATATCCTTATCATGGATTTATAGATCAAAAATTGCAATTGCATAAATAATGGAAATTCTATTTTATTGCAGAAAAGAGACAGAGAGCTAGTTGAACAGATAAGAAATATATTTGTTGCTCAGGAATCTCAAGACATAAAGATATTTAATAACATCAGCTGATCTTTTTTCTTTGTTACAGAATCTACAAAGCTGATGATCACTGTAACTGAGAATTCATTTTTAAAAGTGCTGAAAAACAGGTGATGTGAAAGATTACAGAACCTTCTTAAAGAATTATGGGCAACTACAAAGAGTATCCATATATGCTCCTCTTCTGGAGTGCCCAAAATACAACATTTTTAAATCATTATCTGAAAAGGACCTAGATGTCCAAAATGATACCTAAATATCAGACTTAGGTACCAAAAATTAGCTATCAAAATTCCAAACTTCACCTACTTCACCTGTTATTTAAAATCCACAAACATATGCTGAGCAGATAGACAGGATGCCCAGTGGAATAGCTAGGAAGGCTGTCAAATTAAATTCTTGTATGGAAATACTCAGGTTGGATTTCTGTCCTCTGTTGTCTAAGATGAAAGTTAGTTTGCTGAAGCCAGCGCAGAGGCACAATATAACAGGACATTGACATAGCTGGTGATACCTGACATGCTTTAAAGAAATGTGGCTACTGAAATTTCTAACTTCAGAAGTTTCAGGGCAAATGATGTTGTTTTGAAAAACACGCCCAAAGGAATAGATTTAAGATCAGTGCAGTGACAATGTTATCTTTCTGGCTAGCTTTCTGGGAGCGCTTTCTCAACTGGTTGTAAGACTCCAGAACTCCCTTAACTTGCAGGCCTGGGTAGTACAGGTAGAGCAGGCACAAAATGCTGGGCTTGCAATTCTGTTTGAGAAGCCACACAGCAAAAACTCAGACCTTCAATGTATGTTGTGACGTTTTATCTTTTTAACTCTTTTTACTTGTACTCCATTTCTTGCTATGCTTTCACTTGACTAATAGCTTTATTCTTTTAAAAAGAAATGTTATGACTGTTTGTATCTTTCCACTAGCATGGCTTTACCTAAATAAAAAGTCCTATATCTAAAGAATCCAGTTTACTGCTTTTAAGAGACATCTACAATATTTTTAATGTCTTTTTACCTACAATCAACATATACGTGGAACACTTAACTTCTACACAAACTGCATAAAAGTCTAATAATATAAGTAAAATTTTAAACATACCAAGAGAAAACAAACAGGCACTGAAAAGTTTTCTTTCTGAAAAAGCTGGGAAAAAAAAAAAAAAGATTAACTGCCACTAAATTTGTCAAAGATTGCTGTTAATATTCTCTAATCTCTAAGCAATAATTTTTCTGATAGGTTCAAGAGATGTTAGTAGTAAGAAATATAAGATTGCAAAAGGCTACCTCCACATAGAAATACTAGGCTTACACAAAGGGACATGACTGGCCTTTGTATGCACGTTATTCACTCTGCTAAGTCCAGATTCAGTCACTGGGAAACATTGCTAAGAATCTTTGACTAAGTAACTGGAAGTGCTTCCAACACTGGATTAGCACTGCACAACACACAATTCCTTCCTGTCATACAGCGGAGGATACATGGAGTGATGGGAATGAATTAAAATCTAAACTTCTAGACATCTGTAATTTTCAGACTCCCTATGAGACTGTTTGAACTACAGAGGTCAAACAAAAGACTTTTAACTGTGCTGAAAGCAAGTCAAATACTGTTTCCTGTACACTGAAGAGATTGTCTCAGTGTGGGCACCGAAAAAAAACCCCAGCAACTGGAAGAAAACATAACCTCATTGAAAGTATTAACGCAGAAAACATCTTTAAACATACCAACATGAAAATGGGCATGAGAGAAATTTTTGATACCTTTGTGCTGACAAAGACTCATTACCAAACCAGATGACTACTCCTGCAGAAACCAATTAGAATTCTGTCAGCTTATAAAGGATACTCAAACAAAAACATCCCTAACTTTTACCAGAAACAGCACCTTTGTGTATTTCCTGTGGCCAGAATCCAAGACACTGTAAAGCCATATTCTGGGCTGTCAGTGTTAGATGGAAGATCTGTTAATCCATCCAGCCCCATTCTGTATCTTGGAAATCACCAAAGCAACCTTATTCAGTGTTCATTATCTGCACAGAAGATAAAATTAATGTGTCCTTCCTATAAGCCAACAGGAGCTGGCATGGGTATGCTATAGTGTTCCTTAAATAAAACAATAACAGAATACAGTGCCACAAATATACATCTATTATGTTAACCATTTTCCAGCACTTGAAATGTTTAACAACCAGAATGTACCACATTATATATGTATCAAAATCGAGTGTAAATTCAGTGGAATTATACTTGTATAAAAGTGGCATAGTAGAGAAGTTAAGCACATTGTAAAGAACAGACAGTTAACTAACGTAATGTGCCACATGATTCTTACGTGCACCAATTCATCAAGGCAGAGCAGCACACAAAGTCGGCTGTGTTTCATTGTTTCAGCACCAGAGGATGGAATGTTCCTATCAATTCTGCAGAGGTTAGGCTTCCTCAGTACCAAAATGACTGTAATCTACTTACGAATCAGTCATGAGTTACTCAAAAGAGGCAGCTGATAGTGAGTTTATGTCAAAAAACAGTATGCAAAACCCAAAGTAAAATACACTAACCTTCACAGATTTCAACATGGAGAGCTTTTAATTTTACAACTAAAGAAGAATCATGTGTTCAAGTATACCACCAACTGTAGACATGTGAATTTTCACTGAATTGACCCCACAGCAGAATGCTGAGGGACATATTTAAAATTTCAGTTAGTTACATATTTTTGTCTATTTACAAAGTTCAGCTACAATGACATGATTTACTACTACCTATATGAATTGCTGATCATTTTCAAGCCTTTCCTATCTGACTCATAAAAAGAAGAGAAAAACAAAACTGGTGCATAACCTACTAAAGACAAAGTTTTGCAAAGGTGGGGCCAGTGATATTGCACAGCAGTAGCAATCATGCAATAAAGTCAGTGACTTCATCATATAAACCAAGAGCAGAAAGCAGCAGATAAAACTATCTGACTTCTGATGTTCACATTAGAAGAGGAAGCTGAATATTACCCAAAGACGCTGGCAGTGTTATGAAAAGACTATCTTGAAGTATAGCATTACTGAACACTGACAAAGCAGCTGGGATGGGCCTCTGCTGCAGACAGCATTTAGAGTCCAGCATAGCAACGATTTGTTGGAGAAGGAATAAAGAACTGCTAAGGTCTGCTAACTGATTTTCAAGGATATACAAAGCTAACAAGTCTTGCTCTGCTGCTGCCAGTGCAGTCTGTCAGCTAGCTAGAATATATGAAAACTGAGAGCTTTA
This sequence comes from Colaptes auratus, assembly GCA_015227895.2. Classification (NCBI taxonomy): domain Eukaryota; kingdom Metazoa; phylum Chordata; class Aves; order Piciformes; family Picidae; genus Colaptes; species Colaptes auratus. Next base: position 81,711,415 of record CM026897.1, on the reverse strand, counting down.
AAAACTTTACTCAGATTAATTGTTAAATAACGATGCTCTTATGAACAGAAGCTACTCTGAGTTGCTTTATTTCAGGAAAGCTTAGGCACAAGGGAAATGCTTTTGCTCTGGCTAATGGAGCATGAAAACATGATTAGATGCCTTTACATACGCAATTATATTACAACTTCTCTTGCACAGGAACTGGTTTGGTTTTTTCAGAGAGCCATTATGACATCATGTTTGTACAAATTCAGATTAATTCTCAAAGTAGACTATGAAGCATATTATCAACCTGCAAATCTATCTGTGCATTGCTCTAGCTGTTGAGATGTGTAATAAATTACTTCAGCATGACATACCATACATCATTGCATACTGATTACTGTCATGTTCAGGTAAAAGACCTCAATGCTCCCATATCTCAGAGCCCAGCACTCTTGTTGGAGCTGTTTGGCAACATTAACTTCTGCCTCCATTTTTCTGTGCTCCCATAAGGACTTGCTCTAACACAGCTCAGAAGCTAAAACAATCAAATAGTTTAATTGTGCTGATGTGACAAAATGGATTTTGGATTCACAGTGATAAATGCACTGACTGCAGGATGATATCAGGATGAATAAATCTTGGATAACATCCAGCAAAATTGAAAATTCATACCTGTGCTGTGGCTCAAATATAATAGAAATAGAAGTGGAGATAGCCACTGGATTAATAACCCCTGGGTAACATCTGACACAGTTGGAGATGCAAACCTTCACAGTAGCTTTACCAGTAATGTAGTAAAAGTTCAGCTACATATTGAAGGCACAGTTCTCAGCAAGGATGAGAACTCCATCCATGCCTTGGATGGAGTAAAAGAAGCACTGCCCATTGAACATCCTCATCTCCATCTTTCCCTTGGTCTCAGCTGCTTCTGCAGCTGATGATGGTGCTTGTCCTCATCTATGGTGCACCCCGCCTCATTGACCCTAGTACCAGCACAAGTGCTCCCTGATGCCAGGGGTAGCACACCCCAAGATGTCTGTCTCATGGGTTTTCTTACCCCAACCCATGCTGTTCCTGCCTTCTAGGTGACATTTAACATGATTTGAGAGGAATGTTGAGTAACATAGTCATATATGTTATGCATGTACTTGGTTTTCCTCATTAGCATATTGAGAGATGTCAACGTTAATACTAAAATCAGTTAATTAGGCAAAGATCTTCATTTGGGCACCCTCACACTTGAAAGATGCTTTGAAGTTGTGTGTTTATGTTATTCGAGCCCTGTTTCATCAGTTTTAGCCAAAACTGGGTTGTCTTATCTTCCTAAGTCTCCCTCTTTCATCTCATTGACAGGCCAGCTCTGTGGATCTTTGTTTAACACAAACAAACACTGACTGCAAAATACCTTGGTTTTGAAATGTGGTAAATCAGCTTGCCTTCAACAGCCAGCTAGGTGGTTCCATGACAATTATAGATGATGATTTTAAGGTACTTTGAAAAAGGATTATCTTCTTTGATTTCCCCCAACACGTGGGCCAAACTAAATAAAAGAAAACTAAACAAACTACTTGCAGTTTCCAGGAAAAGTTTAGAGTGCAGAATCAATATTGTACATCTGCCAGACTTTCCATATGTAAATTAATTCAGCCTGTCATCACTGCACTGTTACTATGTTGACTCCTTCATCAAGACTTTTAGTAATAGTCTGTAACTTTCCTTCACAATAAAAGCATGAACCATTCCAGTAGTAAAACCTACAAGTCAAGACACACATCTGGGAGAATGGTAAACATTTTGCTACCACACTTTTCACTGCTGAGAATCCTAGAAATCCATCAGTGTTTCCAGGGTTTGATTTTTTTTGTCTTCTGCTGCTGTGGAATGTTGACATGCTCATCCTGTTTCATACATACCTGCAAACATTAAAGTATTTGAAATTCAGAATCTTCCTCTTCAGAATTACCAGGTGCTGGGAAGACAGGGGTTGGTAAATGGACAAGACATCCAACAATTTACAAGAGCAAGATATTTTTATTCTGTCTACCACAATCACTATCTCTGTTTCATCAGGTTTCAGCAGTGGAAATGCCATGCTTTCTTGCTCCTCTACTGAGAGGTTTCCCACCACAATCTGCATGTTCAGACATCCTCTTATATGCAACAGAAGAAATGTTGCAACACAAACATAAAAACCCCAAACTTTAATTTTGGGCCTTTTATTTTAGAAAGATTGTGTTCATTTTGTTAAGAATATTTCTATGTTAAATTGATTCAGCCTAGTGTAGTTGCTGTGAATGGAACTGAGATATTTTAGAGCTTTTGGCATGGTCAAAGGATTTTACAGCATCTATCATTTTATGTATCACAGGGAAATGCTACTGTGTAAACTGTCAGCTCAGATACCCCTTTGGTGTCATTCTCATACACAAGTTGAATACTTTATGATCAACCCTATGCAACTATGGCAAACCTGATACAGCAGTAAGGTCAAATTCATTCAAAAACAGAAGCAGCATTTATGGAAAGTTTTACATTTGAGTGAAGAAGGCAAATCTTGAGCTAAATAGGAATGACTAGAAGCACTACTTGTGAACATATTCTGTATAATTCTGTGATATAGAAATGTGAATTAGCTGGTGCTGAACCATTGAAGTTTTAATGTAGAAATTTCTGGCTATTGCCATTAATAAGCCCTGACAAATATTTCTTTCTCATGTGCTGCATATGTCTATGCAACGACAACCACCAGGACATGGGTACTAATGAACAGAATAGCATAGCATAGCATAGCATAGCATAGCATAGCATAGCATGGCATGGCATAGAATAGAATAGAATAGAATAGAATAGAATAGAATAGAATAGAATAGAATAGAATAGAATGGAATGGAATGGAATGGAATGGAATGGAATAGAATAGAATAGAATAGAATAGAATAGAATAGAATAGAATAGAATAGAATAGAATAGAATAGAATTAACCAGGTTGGAAAAGACCTTCAAGATCATCAAGTCCAACCTATCACCCAACACCACGTAAACAACTAAACCATGGCACCGAGTGCCTCATCCAGTCTCTTCCTAAACACCTCCAGTGATGGTGACTCCACGACTTCCCTGGGCAGCCCATACCAATGGCAAATCACTCTTTCTATGAAAAACTTCTCTCTAACATTCAGCCTAAACCTCCCCTGATGCAGCTTGAGACTATGTCCTCTTGTTGTGGTGCTTGTTGCCTGGGAGAAGAGACCAGCCCCAACCTCCCTTCAGGTAGTTGTAGACAGCAAGAAGGTCTCCTCTGAGCCTCCTCTTCTCCAGGCTAAGCAACCCCATCTCCCTCAGCCCCTCCTCACAGGGCTTGTGCTCCAAATCTCTCACCAGCTTTGCTTCCCTTCTCTGGACATGTTCCAGCAACTCAACATCTTTCCTAAACTGAGGGGCCCAGAACTGGACACAGGACTCAAGGGGTGGCCTAACCAGTACTGAGTACAGGATCAGAATGTCTTCCCTGCTCCTGCTGGCCACACTGATACAGGCCAGGATGCCAGTCTAAGCTCTAAATGGGATTTGCCTCTCTAAATTTTTTCCTACATGACCTAGCAACATCCTTAAGCATTTCCTTCCATCCAAAGATGGTACACCCTCTTTTTTCCCTTAATTCATTCAGAAGTTCATTACCCATCCAGGCTGGCCATCTACCCCAGCAGCTCCTCTTCTGGCACATGGGCACAGCCTGTTCCTGCTCCTTCAAGATTTCTTTCTAGAAGCAGGTCCAGCCTACATGAACCCCTTTGAGGGCTGTCTCCCAAGGTACCTTGTGAGTTAGTTCCTTAAGTAACCTGAAGTCCTCCCTCTAGAAGTCCAGAGTGGAAGTTTTGTTGATGTCCCTCTTAGCTTGACCACATATTGCAAACTCTATTATTTCATGGTCATTGGACCCCAGACAGCCTCCAACCACCACATCTCCCACCAGCCTTTCTCTATTGGTAAAAAGAAGGTCAAGCAAAGCCTCACCGCTGCTAGGCTCGTGCAGCAGCTATGTTAAGGAGCTATCCTCCATGCACTCTAAGAACCTTCTAGACTGCCTCCTCTCTGCTATGCTAAGTTCCCAGCAGATATCAGGCAGGTTAAAATTGCCCATAAGAACAAGGTCTGGTGATCTTGAGACAGCCTCTAGCTGCCTATAAAATAATTCATACAATACAATACAATACAATACAATACACCAGGTTGGAAGAGACTTTCAAGATCATCGCATCCAACCCATCAACCAATCCAACCCACCTAAATACAATACAATACAATACAATACAATACAATACAATACAATACAATACAACCCACCTAAACAACTAAACAACTAAACCGTGGCACCAAGCACCCCATCAAGTCTCTTCCTGAACACCTCCAATGAAGGTGACTCCACCACCTCCAAGGGCAGCCCATTCCAATGGGCAATCACTCTCACTGTGTAGAACTTCTTCCTAACATCCAGCCTAAACCTGCCCTGGTGCAGCCTGAGACTGTGTCCTCTTGTTCTGGTACTGGCTGCCTGGGAGAAGAGACCAACCTCCACCTGGCTACAACCTCCCTTCAGGTAGTTGTAGAGAGCAATAAGGTCACCTCTGAGTCTCCTCCTCTCCAGGCTAAGCAACCCCAGCTCCCTCAGCCTCTCCTCATAGGGCTTGTGTTCCAAACCCCTCACCAACTTTGTTGCCCTTCTCTGGACACGCTCCAGCAAGACAACATCCTTCCTAAACTGAGGGGCCCAGAACTGGATACAGTAGTCAAGGTGCGGCCTAACCAGTGCAGTGTACAGGGGCAGAATGACCTCCCTGCTCCTGCTGGCCACACTGTTCCTGATACAGGCCAGGATGCCATTGGCCTTCTTGGCTGCCTGGGCACACTGCAGGCTCATGTTCAGCCTACAATCAACCAGCACCCCCAGGTCCCTCTCTGCCTGGCCACTCTTCAGCCATTCTGACCCCAGCCTGTAGCTCTTCATCCTTGTTGGGTGGTCTATAACAGACTCCACCCAAGATGCCAGCCCTGTTGGTCTTCACTCTAATTTTCACCCGCAGTCATTCAACTTGATCATCCTTAATCTCTCCATGGTGTCTAGAGCCACTCTGATGTACAGGGCCACCCCTCTACCCCTTCTCCCTTGCCTGTCTCTCCTGAACAGCCTGTAGCCATCAATTACAGTGCTCCAGTCATGTGAGTCATCCCACTACATTTCTGTGATGGCAACTACATCATAACTTTCCTGCTGTAACAAGGCTTCCAGCTCCTCTTGTTTGTTACCCATACTGTGTGCATTAGTGTACGTGCACTTCAGCTGGGCTGCTGGTTTCACCCCTGACTCCAGCTTACCACCCTCAGACTCCTGTCTGGGGGACTGGTTTCAGCCCATTGCCCCTTCTTATCTAGTTTAAAGCCCTGTCAATGAGACCTGCCAACTCCCTTCCTAGAACCTTTTTCCCTCTGTGGGATAGGCTGTTCTCACATGCTAGAATGTAATGGCTTAAAAAGCCTTTTTCCCTATAACACAGAAGTGATGGACAAGTAACACACAAAACCAATAATTCTGGACTGAGATTAAAAAAAAAAACGCAAAAAAAAAGCACGATTAATTTAGTCTATTTGCAGAAAAAGCACAGAAAAATGCAGAAAGCAGCAGCATAAAGCTGAAGCCACCAAGCTAACCATCTCCCACCCATCCTACTGCCATCCCTGCTTTAAAAGACACCCAAAGCTGGAACTTAAAAGCAGCAACTAGAACAGGAAGCATCCCACATTACAATCTGAACTTTAAGCACCATAATACTTTGCTCCAGCCAGCACTTTCATTTTGAAGCTATCATGATTGCAGGATGGCTTTGAATAACAGCAGCCAATTTCAACTCAACCCATGACAATTAACTACAACTTCCTCCAAAATCTACCATGACAAGATTTTTATAACTCTGACACTTTCAGGAAGTGAATATATATGGTGACAAATAGGACCATGAATTTCAGGTTTGGGATTAACCTGTTTTGCATGTGCTATGTGGAAATACAATGAGAGAAAGTTTCAGCAAAATGCTGAACATATGGGAGTGGCAAAGTAACGAGGCACAACACTCATATATCCCTTCTATTAGTAATGACATAATAACAGTATTTCTTGTCACATTACAATTATCTGGGATGAGGGAAACAACTGCAATGTAGAATAATTGTTTGAAATCTTCCTGCAAGTATGAGCTCAGATTTTTAACAGATGCTGACATGTGTGTTCCTCCTTAAAGTATTCTCAGCACTAAGAAGGGAAAATCTGGTTTACATATTTTAAACCAAAGAGTACTATGACAGTATTCTACATTTGAACCTACACTTTGTTTATTTATTGTGTCTAGTATTTGGCTTCTCTTCTGAATTTTTAATTCTTTAAACCACTTCCATATTGTAATATGAATTTGAACCAAGATCTTATTTCATTTCAGTGCTCAGAAGGTCTGCTTCTCTTTGAACTTTTGATGCAATTTCAAGTAAATTGGTATCCAATCTAAATTGCATATCTGTTCAAAGCCAGCAGAGTCACACAGAAATTACACAGGAACTAGTTGCATTTGTATGCTATACTACTGGGTTTGTGCTCCTTCACAATATACACCACCTATTTGTTCTTGAGAAAAAATCTTACAGCTTAATGCAAAAGGTAGACTTATAAACACTGAGTCATTGAAAAATGTCAGAGAATAGACTTTAAACCAAAGAAACACACCCATAAAAAAAGAAATCATGATCATTCACTTCCATTTTACATGAATATTTCTCCTAAAGCCTAAGGTCTTGCCTCATAATATCAAGACTTTTATCCTGAAGGCTTGTCTTCATGGTGTGATTATGACAAAAAATTAAACTTTCAAGCTCTTAAGTGTAAATCTAGAAGCAAGCTATCAAGCTTATTTCCTTTTCAAAACTCAGATATGGGTACAGTTTACTGTATTTTCAGTTTTCAGATTAAATGCTTAGAAACTTCCATTCCCTGGCCACTACACGTGTATTCCTTTCTACATTGAAGTTAAAGGCAAAACTCCAGCCAAGTTCAGCAAAGTACTAGAAAATCTCATATGAAGGTAGAGACTCTACTAACAAAACCCCAGAAATATCTTCAAGCTTTTATTTAATACATTGTCATAATAACAATAATTTAAGTTAGATAAACCATCCTGGAATTTCTTTATTAAAAAATTTCTCATAGCTGAAGTTAATAAAGCTGAAGCTCCATTTCCAAAAATTCCATTTCCCCCCTCTGTAATTTTTAAGCATTTCTTCTATCTGTTAATACAGCACGTGGACATGAAAATATTGAAAGTAATATATTCACAGAAAAACAGTTTGTTTTTATTTTCATTATCACAAATGAAAAACTGGGAGAAGTATTTTAAGCTGCAACATGGTAGTGAAAAAATGTGTCCTCATTATTGAAAAAACTCTACTGGAGTTAGAAAATTATAATAGTGATTATGCTTTATCTTTTTTTCTACAGACACTAATTAGCTCATCTTTTATTTTCCCCTAAGATGTCTCACTGCTGTTGTTCCTTGCTTATTCATTTCTTGAAAGCCTGACTTTTGGTTTTATTCCTGTATTATAAAAATGTGTTGAACATTAATAACAACAATAACAAGAAGAAGGTTTTAAATCACAGAAATAAATAAATGCTGTCCTAGGCAAGATTATAGTATTCAGCACAGTTCAACTAAAGTGAAATGAATCCCAAAAATCACAGTTACTTCAGTGGCAACAAGTCTTTGCCTGAAATGACATCAGTATGTTTCAAGTTGTGAAAGACTACTAACAATTCTTTAAGGAATAAATATGTTTCTTGGTGAAATTATAGATATTATCTCTAGTAATGTTACAGACAATCAAAGTTCCTAATAACTACTTTCTGAACAAGAAATCACAACTGCAATGTGTATCACCAGCAAATGACCATTTGTATATTACTAGAAGTTTCTGTTCCTCATATGCAGCCCTCATCTCTGCTATTTTGTATACGTTCTATATCATTGATCTTTAAGTTCCTACACCAGAAAAAAAAATACCTTCAAGATCTTCTATACCAGCATTTGCACATATTTACAGGTTATTATTTTCAGCATTAGGTTCTGGAAATGTGTTACTGGTAAATTTGTTCCAGATCATTGATTTTCCACAGAGTGTTTACAATGAACTCAAAATAAATTTGTATGGCAGTCTGCTACTCACATCCCTGTGAACTTATGATTTCTTATTATGAATTAGTATGAATTTATATGAAGAAGTAATACACACCAGTGGATGGCACTTTTAAAAGCAGAAATCACGGTATTTTGATAGCCAGCTTTTTGATGTATGGGAGTAACTAGCAGTTAAGAGTTCATCACTTCTAAGAAAAATGGGGAGTATGAGTAAGAAGTGAAGTATGGGGCAGAAGACTCAATAAAATACATTGCTCACTGCTGGGCTACGGTTAAGAGTGAGAGTTCTTGCAAGGTGCTTGATCACAAAGCAAAACTGGATCACCAAATGGCTTTCACATTCAGCGCTGCGTGTTCACGTTTTAGTTCACTCATTTGCAAGTTAATCCTTGGCTCTATCACTTTTGCTGCCAACGTGAGTTGTTTGAGATTATGCTTGAGCTAATTACTTCCTTCATTGAAACTGGTTGTGCACGACTTGACAATTTGATGAGAGATCCAGTTATTTGTCAGGTACAAATACTATGCCATTAGGCTGCATAAGCCCCAGTGGGCATGTCAGATGTAATTTTGCAGTTCACCAGGTAAGGATTGCAAGTTTTAAAGAACTGCATGCATGCATACCTGAAATCCAGCCTGCAGCATATTCCTGTTTCTGGATAGTCACTCCATTCAGACACTTCTGCCACTGCTTCTGCATCATAAAGGAATGAGTTGACAGGTGTATTCATCTTTCAAAACCACAAGAAGTTAGACATAGTGTTTCTTGTATTTTTCTTGTGTGTTTATTTTTACTGTATTTTTTCCTGTCCAATACTGTATTGTCCATTATTGGGCCCAAAAAATGTTGGGATATAAGAATAGTAAAATTCTATGTAGCAAAGATTCTAAGATTTTGAATTGGGGAAAAAAAATAAGTGGTAAAAGCACTGAAAAAAAAATCAGCAATTATAGTTGAGGACCCATTTGTTGATAATACTGAACATCTACAGCAAGCCACTGGAATGACTTGTTGGAACACATAAACCTGTTAGAAGCAGGGTATTTTAAATGGCATCTGAAATACTAAGCTCAGAAAAACTTGTTGGATTCTCACTGTTACACAATTTGTATCTCTTTCTTTTAAAGAAATTGACACTTGCGCTGACAGAGTAGAGCTTCCAGACCAGGCCGTTGCACTGGGGAGGCAGATCAGCCATAGGGCCTGAGAGTGTCTAAATCCACAAGTTCCATCAGACTCACTGAAGAATATTCAACTAGCTGTGAAATGTGGGTATGAATCTGAAATTCTCTCTCAAGATACATTTTGCATCCATTGTAATTATGAAACATACTCCGTCATTACACATTCATTTTCTGAACCTAATTCTTTCAGTCTTCTCTTCATTTATGGCTGTGATCTTATTTTGACTAATTTTTGAGCAGCCCAACAACACTAGCTTCTAAGAAACAACTTTATGTATCATTAGTTTTGTTAATCCAATGATTTTAACATGGTCACTGCCAATGTCAGACTCATTTTTCAAAACATGGATTTTATTTTCATGCATTCACTGTCACTATGGCAACAGCAAATGACTTGCTGTGGCAGCATGGGCAGAGGTGGGAGTTGTGATGAAAATGAAGCCATAAAAATACTCTTCTTGGCAAGAAATTAAATCTGAAGTACAGTCATATTATTATTTGCTGTTCATATATCTATCTTTCTGTGATATCTTTCCACCAGATCATTAAAAAATCCTCATTGCTATTTCTGAACTGTGTCATGTGTGAAAAGTTTTGCTTTGCCACTTTTTAAGATTGGAGAGCACTGATGCAGAGTTCTTAGGCTAATAAATTCAGAGTGTAACATTTACCTTAGCTCTTTAAGGCAATATTTTATTACTCCTTGAAATTGCAGGAAAGCCCTCAGGGGAATTTTTGTGATATATACAGTATAAATATGAATATTGATTCAGTCAGTCAGCCAGGCATTATTTTATATAATACATCTACCTTTCAGTGTTCATCTTTGGTCACTGTACATAAATAATGCAAAAATAATTAGAACTATAAATAAAGCCTCTGCACAGGATAAATAGTTCTGACAGAACATGTAGTACATAATGAATATGCACAGGAGCACAACTTATTAATAACATAACTAGTATCCTAGATTCTGTAGTACTGCTCTCAATAGTGCCATGAACCAGATGCCAACCACATTCCCTGGAGGCCAGCTATTAATTCCATGGTTAAGCTGCAATATAAGCAACATTACTTTAAACAGGGGCTGTTTCTTCTCTAGTCTTTAACTATCACAGGGTGCTCAGATTGTAATGAAAAGAGATATGGAGCTCAGCCAAACATTCATTTGCAATCCACTCAGATGGATATAACTGCACAGTGACAGTTTAATTTTCTTTTTATGTTTTTATCAAATTAAAGTTAAATACAGTTAGTTTCTTTAAATTCCTCCTTTCACTCCTATAAGTATATGTACCTAAGGTGACTTTCTTATCTGTAGATCCACAGACAGGATGAGACACATGTTGCATGAAGCTTATCCAGCATAAGATTAACATGTGTTCTTAACCTTAGGAGCAATTCCACTCTCACTGAATTAAACATTAAATTTTAGCTTATTATTGAAAGTCTTAGCTAAGTTTGAAATTAAATATAAATAGATATTTGATACATAGATTATAAAGTCTTTACATTGCCACAATTTCCTTGACAAGTAATCGACTCTATAAAAAAACCTAGTTTAAAAATCTGACAAGGGAAAATCTGAAGTCTGGTTATGTTCTGAATTATTACAGCCAATGTTGTTTAGTAAGAATAGATGTTTACTGGTATTTCAGCTCACAAAATGGCATTCATATTTACCAATAAAGTATGAGCTGGGCTGAGCATGGCCAGCAGGTTGGGGGAGGTGATTCTCCCCCTCTACGCCACTCTGGTGAGACCCCACATGGAGTACTGTGTCCAGTTCTGATGCCCCTATTACAGGAAGCATCTGGACATGCTGGAATGTGTCCAGAGAAGGGCCACAAGGATGATTAGAGGGCTGGAGTACCTCTCCTATGAGGACAGAGTGAGGGAGTTGGGGCTGTCCAGTCTGGAGAAGAGAAAGCGCTGAGGGGACCTTATGGTGGCCTTCCAGTATCTTAAGGGGGCCTACCAGAAAGTTGGTGAGGGACTTTTTAGGCTGCCTATTCCAGAGTTCCAATGCCCTCATACTGAAGAACTTATTCCTAAGATCCAGTCTGAACCTACTCTCCCCCATTTTAAAACCATTCTCACTTGTCTTACCACTCAGCCAATCCCCAAGCAATGGTTACCTTAAATCCATGTCCCCTCCAGTTTTAATGATGTGATATACTATGGAATATCTCTTTGGCTGGTTGGAGGCAGCTGTCCCAGCTGTGTTCCCTCCCAGTCACTTTCCCACCCCAGCAGACCTTCACAAAGAATTGGTGTATGCTGTCCAAGAACAAACAAAAATCCCACATCCTTTTTGACCATTCCTCACTCTCTGGCTGCTAACCCCTCTCATTGCCTGATTGAACCAAAACTTGCCAAAACCAACAAATTTTAAAATAACTCCTCTTAAAGAACAAAAATCTGCTTGAATTGTGGTTGAAGACTCTAGAAGTTAGAGGGCCCCAAGAGGCCTGGTTAATATGTAAACATCATGGACACTGACTTGATTCAGAGCAAAGGAATCCCACCTTAATGTATCCCTATCCTTCCCTCTCCCACAGCCACAACAGGGCTAAAAGGGGGGCTCAGCGTCAGTGGCAAAAAGGGAGGAAACAACTTCACAATTCAAGCTCATCCATGATTACCACAGCTGAAATACCCCTTCACACAGCTACATGTCAGTCCCTGCCTCTCAGCTGTGAGTAGCCAAGAGCACAGCAAAACTCTCTGCACAGATCCAGTTTGCCCATATTGTCTGCTCAAGGAACCTCAATGCTCCAGACCAGTCCAAGCCAGCAACTCCCCTCCAAGCCACAAGCAAGAACTGAATGCAGTAGCCCATGACTGACACACGAGCCTCCTCTCTTGGAGCACTGCCCTCTTGACATCACATGAAGATGTGCTCTTGGAAGCACTGGCTCCAGCAAAGGCCTGGTGTGAGGTTATGGGGTCATAAGTTTCAGCGGATCTGACAGAAGCACTTTAGCCAAGCCAGGAAGTGTTGGAAGACAGCTTGGATGATGAAGCCACTTTGGATGAGGCCTTGAGAAAGTTGGTCCAGAAGGAGGGGTCCCCCTGCCTATAGCAGCATCTTGACAACTGCATGATCTTCAGGGTCCCTTCCAACCCACACCATTCTCTCACCCTTTCTTCTTGCAAATGCTAAATGCTGCAGCAGCTGAGGGAGCAGACAGCATCAGCATGAACTCCTGACCTTTCCCTTTCATCAGGCCCTCCTCAGTTAAGAAAACACCAATGATCCCCAGGTGAAAATTGATGGACATCCAGTTACTCAGTCCAATACCCTTTCTGCCATCCCCTGCTCTGTACTCACTTCCGTTTACTGGAGGAGCTGGTAGCTGCATACACCACAGATCTCTCTTCTTTTTCTGACCACTTCCGTTTTGGGGAGGTGCTGGGAGCTGCTCCCACCAATGATATTTCTTCTTCTTCTGACTTCTCTGCCTTCCTTTCAGTCTCCATTATCCTCTAGGATGAAGAATAACAAGGAAAAGGAAAAAATTGCTCAGGTTTTGAAAGCTCACATGAAGTGCTGATCTGCACAGCTATCTGATGGCTTCTGCTTAAAGACAAATAGTGGAACCAACAAAGTGGAAACTCGGAGCATAGTGTGTGCAGATGTCCAGCTCACTGACCAGCATCCTACCATGACATTTTCTCTCCTTTTGCCTGGAGAAATGAATTCTTTTTACCGGTGGGGATGGAACTGCTAAACCTCTAGTTGCTAAAACCGCCTGAAGTCACGGGAAGGAAAAAATTGCACTCACAGCAGGGTTAGATCACTCAGATTCCCCAGACGAACAGGGGGTTTCATTTTCTTAACCAGAATTGCATACAGGTGACAATTTACACAGTCACCTCAAAACAGAGCCCTTGTCTGCCAGAGGAACAGGCACCAGGAAGGCAGAGTGGTAATAAATGACAATTTGAATTGGACTGCACAGATCTCACATCACAAAGTGTGCAAGTCCTCAGCTCACCTGAAGGGAAAGCTTCACAACTACAGGTCAGTCAGCCTGACGTCAGTGCCAGGGAAAATGATGGAGCAGATTATCCTGGCGGTAATAACTGCACACCTGAAGGATGGCCAAGGGCTCAGGTCCAGCCAACATGGATTTAGGAAGGGCAGGTCCTGCCTGACCAACCTGATCTCCTTCTATGATCAGGTGACCTGCCTGGTGGATGTGGGGAGGCCTGTGGATGTGGTCTACCTGGACTTCAGCAAGGCCTTTGACACTGTCACCCACAGCAAACTGCTGGCTAAGCTGTCAGCTCGTGGCTTGGACAGCAACACTCTGTGCTGGGTTAGGAACTGGCTGGAGGGCCGGGCCCAGAGAGTGGTGGTGAATGGTGCCACATCCAGCTGGAGGTGTCACCAGTGGCATCCCCCAGGGATCAGTGCTGGGCCCCGTCCTCTTTAATGTCTTCATTGATGATCTGGATGAGGGGATTGAGACAGTCATCAGCAAGTTTGCAGATGACACCAAGTTGGGAGCAGGTGTTAGTCAGTTAGAGGGTAGAAGGGCTCTGCAGAGGGACCTTGACAGGCTGGACAGATGGGCAGAGTCCAGCGGGATGGCATTCAACAAGTCCAGGTGCTGGGTGCTGCACTTTGGCCACAACAACCCCATGCAGAGCTACAGGCTGGGCTAGGAGTGGCTGGAGAGCTCCCAAACAGAGAGGGACCTAGGGGTGCTGGTTGACAGCCACCTAAACATGAGCCAGCAGTGTGCCCAGGTGGCCAAGAAGGCCAATGGCATCCTGGCCTGCATTAGGAATAGTGTGGCCAGCAGGAACAGGGAACTCATTGTGCCCCTGTACTCTGCATTGGTTAGGCCACACCTTGAGTACTGTGTCCAGTTCTGGGCCTCTCAGTTTAGGAAGGACATCGAGACACTTGAACGTGTCCAGAGAAGGGCAACAAGGCTGGTGAGAGGCCTTGAGCACAAGCCCTACAAGGAGAGGCTGAGGCAGCTGGGTTTGTTAGCCTGGTGAAGAGGAGGCTCAGGAGAGACCTTATTGCTCTCTACAACTACCTGAAAGGTGGTTGTAGCCAGGAAGGGGTTGGCCTCTTCTCTCTAGCAACTAGCACCAGAACAAGAGGACACAGTCTCAAGCTGCAGCAGGGGAAGTTCAGGCTGGAGGTGAGGAGCAAGTTCTTCACCGAGAGAGTCATTTGTCCTTGGAATGTGCTGCCCAGGGAGGTGGTGGAGTCGCCATCCCTGGAGGTGTTCAAGAGGGGACTGGATGTGGCACTTGGTGCCATGGCCTGAGGTCATGAGGTCTGTGGTGACAGGTTGGACTCGATGATCTTTGAGGTCTCTTTCAACCTTGATGATACTGTGATACTGTGATCAAAAAAAAAGTAATTTGCTAAATTATTTCAAAGTGGAGAAGACAATAAAATTTCACTTTGTTCAGTTAAATTGGTTTGGTTTCTGATTTGACAGTTGCTCTCCATACCTTAAATCCAGTAACCCTTTCCAACTGTATTACAGCATGCAAGGTTTTAAACTGACAGTCTGAGAAACAAAATGTTAATGTCTTCATATTTTCCATTCCAGTATAAATGTGTTGACACACAACTGCTGAGATGCAAGGATGTTCCATGAAACATATAACAAAGTTGCACTAAAAAAGTGTGGCCATTTTAGGCTATGCCTTTAAAATTAGCTGCAGATTTCTAGCAGAAAAGTAGAAAAATATAAATAATTCACTATTGGATGTAAAAAGGAAAACAAAAGATGATTCTAAACAAATTCATTGGACAAAATGTGTGGGATGGACGCAGATGTACTCTAGCAGTCTTTCACATTTCACTTCTATTCTTTTTCTTTTCTCCTGTGGTTTTAGCTGCTTTCTGCTTCACTCAGGGAGATAAGTAATTGCTTCTGGCTGGCCTTGGAGATAAGAACTAACATTCCTTCTTCTCAGCTCCTCTTTTCTTCTATTGCAGGA
This sequence comes from Colaptes auratus, assembly GCA_015227895.2. Classification (NCBI taxonomy): domain Eukaryota; kingdom Metazoa; phylum Chordata; class Aves; order Piciformes; family Picidae; genus Colaptes; species Colaptes auratus. The sequence continues at coordinate 81,696,050 of CM026897.1, read as the reverse complement.
GGAGGGGAGGAGGTTTGGGGAGAGGAGTGGAGCAGCTTCCCCGCTCTCTGGGAAAACCAGAGCGGGTACAGGGGGGCTTCTGTGTTATTTTCTGATTGCAAATATCTGTATAATGTTGTAAATACTGTTTATTTTGTACATATTCATTGCATTCCATTGTAGAGTGTAGTTATTGCTTGTAAATAGAGCTTCCATTTTGCTTCTGAGTTAGTCGTGCTTAGTTAGTGTGAATGGGAAATTTCAACCCACCACAAAAAATTTATTTTAATTCTTGTCAATTTATGTAACAATTTCTAAAATTTATACTTCACATAATTCTTTCTAAACAAGAGAGTAATCCTAGGGACATTCCTGTTTGCAGGTCAAAGCTGACCAGCAAGTTACTTTCTCAAAATTTCCAGAGCATCTCAAGTGTCCTCAAAAGCAGCCTTATTCCATCTGAACACAATTTTTCTTAATTGTCTTTGCATTTGAAAACTGTCAGCTATACAATGAATGAACATCATTATGAGCTTCATAACTGTGCCACAATGATTGAACACTGAATAACGTAGAAATACTATGTATGGACCTATTTTGACTTTCCATTTATTAGATCCAGTCTGCCCAAAATCTAGTTGCAAAGACTGCATAAAGCATTTCCAGTCTTTTACAAACTCTCTTTACTCATACATTGTTAGGGTGGAAGTCTCAACATTTATAATTGCCATTTAGAAGGACAAAAGAGGAGGAGAGGGGAAATATCACTATAGAAATCTTGCAATATAACCACCCTCCCAAATTCTGGCTGCAGACAGAATAGCAGACTTTCAGACTCTCTCATCTCAGTTAAAGTATGTAGAGACTTCAGAAGTAATGCATATTCTTCTCCAAGGCCATTGAAAGTTGAAGATGTTCAAAGATGCAGCCTATCATTTTACAGGACAAAGCTCAAAGGCACCTCACTATGCAAGAAGTCAGGGATCCCTCTTGGAAACAGGCTACTGTAAGCAGACTTGAAATAATGCAACAAGCTTTGTCAGACCTGACCACAACCTCCCTTTTAGCTAAGATTTCTCACTCATAAGCTCTGCCAATTTGCAATGGGACAGCCTAAAAATGTATCTTTCTTGCATTTTTTCCCAGCCACTCAGCCTTGCCAGAAACAGTCTATGTGAGGGTCAAAGGGTCATTCTGGTTGGAAGAAAACTCAAGACTATGTCAGCCTCCTCCCATCTTAACACTACATCTCTTTCACAGTCACTTCCTCTGCAACCCAAGCAGAACCACCATCTCCCCAAGAGAAGAGGCAGCAGACAATGTCCGAATCCAAAGACTTGGACAGCGACATTGCCCTTTCTCAGCTCCAGCTAGTTCAATGCATCTAATGTATCAGAACAGCTTCTCTATCTGGAGATAGCATCATGATGGCACACCACCCACAGCATCACTGCAGTGTCAAGAATCCCATACTGTTTAAAGCAGAGTTTCTACCTGCCTGTCCTGCACAAAACATTGAGACTTCAGTGGGGGCCAAGGCTGCATTTGAGCTCCAGCACTGTCCACAGTTTAGAAATGATGTCTGTAGTGGACTTTAGAGGCTAGCAGTCTTGTGTAGCTGAGGCCAGTCCTTTGCAAAATTAACCAGATGCAGGTTGAAGGCCTCTTCCATGCTTACTGCAATACTGGTTTTGCTAGGAAGCCACTCCACCTCTTTACAAAGAGGGCTGCAGTCCTGCATCTGGCCTGGTGTACACCTCGCTGTACAAGTAATGCTGGCCCTATTCCTCACAGGCCTGTATGTATTCAGACTGTGCAGCCAGTTCCCATTGACTGGAAAAGGAGAAATATAGTGCCCATTTTCAAAAGGGGGGAAAAACGGAGATTCAGGGAACACCAGCCAGTATCACTTCCTGTGACAAGAGAGAGCATGGGTCAGATCCTCCTGGAAACTCAGCTAAGGCAGAGGAAAAATGAGGAGGTGAGCAGTGGTATCTAACATGGTTCACCAAGGACAAATCATGCCTGACAGATCTGGTGGCCTTCTATGACAGGGTAACAGCACTGATGGACAAGCGTAGAGCTGATGGACTTGACTACCTGTGAGAGTCTACCTAGACTTGTGCACAGCATCTGACACTTTCCTCCATGATGTCCTGGTCTACAAATTGGAAAGGTGTGGATGTGATGGATGGATCACTTGGTGAATAAGGACCTGGATGATCACACTCAAAGACAGATGGTCGGTGGCTGAATACCTAAGTGGAGACAAGTGATGAGTGGTGTTCCTCATATATCAGTACTGGGACCAGTACTGTGTAACATCTTTGTACGCAGCATGGAGTGCAGCCTCAGAAAGTTTGCTGATGACACGAAGTTATGTGGTGTGGTTGACATGCTGGAGGAAACAAATGCCATCCAGAAGACCTAACACCACCACAGCCATTAAACCACATCTTAAACATGCCATGTCTACATAAGAAGCTAAACATGACCTGAAAATGGACACTTGCAGCCCAGAAAGCCACCCAAATCCTGGACTGCATTAAAAAAGCATGGCCAGAAGGTTAAAGGAGGTAATTCTCCTTCTCTACTCATCTGTTATTAGACCACACCTGGAGTATTGTATCCATCTGTGGAGCCCCCAGCACAAGAACATGGAATTCTTAGAGCAGGTCCAGAGGAGGGCCACAAAGATGATCAAGTGTCTGAAGCACCTCTCCTATGAAGACTAGCTGAGATAGTTGGGATGAGAGGCTGAGGGGTAATGCCTTCAAATTGGAAAAAGGTTTAAATTAGACATTAGGAGAAATTCTTCACTGTAAAGGCAGTCCCCATGAACAGGCTGCCAGAGAAACTGTGGAGTCTGGAAGTGTTCAAAGTTGTGTTGGATATATTGGAATTGTTCAAAGTCACAGTACATTAAAGGTTTGAAGGGACCTCTAGAGATCACTGAGTCCAATCCCCCTGCCAAAATAGGGTCACTCAGGGTACTGCACACAGGAATGTATGCAGGTGGGTTTTGAAAGTCTCTGCAGAAGGCGACTCTGCAGCCTCTCTGGGCAGCCTGTTCCAGTGCTCCATCACCCCCACTGTCACGGAATAGACTTGGGAGTCTTCTTCCTCCTCTGTTATCCAAAAAAAATTTGATTTTTCAACTTAGACCTGGAAAAAGCTTTGCTAGTTTTATATTGCACTTGATACGGCTGTTGTGGGAACAGTGTGTATGATGGTTAAATTTTTCCCCCCTTTGTTCTTGTCATTGTTACAGCCAAATGCAAATTTAGGAATACATATGCTAGGACATTCTTCTGCAAGACGTTAGTCATGTTTCCTTGGTTTTGATACATAAGAAGAAATTACATATGAGTTTGCCTTGTTCTGAGTTTGAGAGAGATTTATTTATGTGTGAGTGCTCGAATGAACAAAACATGGTGATGTACTCTAGTCTAATCCCTACTTTAAAAATATATGCTTAACTAATTCATATGCAACATTTATGCATTAGTCAATAGTCAGTCATGGTGAGTTATGATGAAAATCATCTGTTAACACCCTTCAACAGCTATCAGAAATACTAAAGTGGCTTGACAGTGCTCTTTGTGTAAATACATAATTAAAGAGCACTAGAGATTGCAAGAATGTATAAATCAGCTTTAGCAGATAACTGGGACAATTACACCCTCAGCACAAGACAAATTGAGAAAATAAATATTTAATGCTAGTTTTTGTGAAGCATTTTCTACATCAGTTTGTGATAAATACTTCATAAATGAACTCAGGAAAAGACATTACTCTCCATAAACAGAAACATGCCAATGAACATGTTTAAGCATTGATATTGTCTATGCAAAGTAACTAGCTCATCATGTTCCTGGCCAGCAGTATACTAGTAGGCAGCCCATACTTTCAGTGTTTGCATAAAGCAGTCACCATTATTTTAACTAACATCACCTGTAAAACACATCTTGCCCTGATATAGCAGTACCATAACAGCTGGAAAAAAATATCTTTGAAAATATAAGTATAGCTTTGTATTGTAAAAATCCTTCCAAGGGAATGTGCATTCTTAGAACATACAAAAATCAAGCACTCCATTCGTATTAGGGCTCGTAGTTGTAACTCTTTGAGTGAAATAGCACATCCATGGTTCTGAGAATCCCACTAATCTGAAATGTATACATTATCTAGAGGACTAAAAATATTTGCATTATTTTCATATGTAAATTAAACTTGGGTGAAAATGTACTGTTCTGCAAGATGAGGGGAGACAAGTTGAACTCATTTCTATAGAAGTTTGAATTGAATGCCATTGTTCCACCAGCGGCTAGCAAGAAATATGGAAACTTACCTCAGTTACTTCTTTTCTTCTTGCAATTTATTGGTATCATTTTTAAAGGTAAAGTGAAAATGAAGTTCTGCTTCAAAAAGGAAATCTGTAAACATTATTCCAGAATGTTTCTATAACTGCAAACTACTCTTTTAATCTTTCTAATCAGCAGCAATAGCATAACCTATCTAAGATGCATTTTAAGATGAGGAAAAGGCAGACATATTTAACACCTTCTTTGCCTCAATTTTTACTAGCACAACAGAATGTCTTCCAGACAGCTGGTCAGCAGAGCTGGCAGAAGGAGCCAGGGAGCAGGATAATTCTCCTCTGTTCCAGGATGGGGCAGTTAGAGATCTTCTCAGCCACTTGGATCTCCACAAGTCCATGGGACCAGATGGGATCCATCCTAGGCTGCAGAGAGAGCTGGCAGGTGAGCTGGCTAAGCCACTCTCCATCATTTTTCAGCAGTCCTGGCTCACTGGAGAGGTCCCAGAAGACTGGAAGCTGGCCAACCTGGTGCCCATCCACAAGAAGGGCCACTTGGATGAGGCAGGGAATTATAGGCCTGTCAGCCTGACCTCAGTGCCAGGCAAGATTATGGAACAGGTCATCTTGAGTGCGATCACACAGCACTTCCAGGATGGCCAAGGGATCAGACCCAGGCAGCATGGATTTAGGAAGGGCAGGTCCTGCCTGACCAACCTGATCTCCTTCTATGAGCAGGTGACCCGCCTGGTGGATGTGGGGAGGCCGGTGGATGTAGTCTACCTGGACTTCAGCAAGGCCTTTGACACTGTCCCCCACAGCAAACTCCTGGCCAAGCTGTCAGCCAATGGCTTGGACAGGAGCACACTGCATTGGGTTAGGAACTGTCTGGAAGGTCGAGCCCATTGAGAGGTGAATGGTGTCACAACCAGCTGGCAGCCAGTCACCAGTGGTGTGCCCCAGGGATCAGTGCTGGGCCCCGTCCTCTTTAATGTCTTCATTGATGATCTGGATGAGGGGATTGAGACAGTCATCAGCAAGTTTGCAGATGACACCAAGTTAGGAGCAGGTGTTAGTCAGTTAGAGGGTAGAAGGGCTCTGCAGAGGGACCTTGACAGGCTGGACAGATGGGCAGAATCCAACGGCATGAGACTTAACACATCCAAGTGTTGGGTTCTGCACATTGGCCACAACAACCCCATGCAGTGCTACAGGCTGGGGTCAGAGTGGTTGGAGAGCGGCCAGGCAGAGAGGGACCTAGGGGTGCTGGTCAATGGTAGACTAAACATGAGCCTGCAGTGTGTCCAGGTGGCCAAGAGGGCCAATGGCATCCTGGCCTGTATCAGAAACAGTGTGGCCAGCAGGAGCAGGGAGGTCATTCTGCCCCTGTACACTGCAGTGGTTAGGCCGCACCTTGAGTCCTGTGTCCAGTTCTTGGCCACTCAGTTTAGGAAGGATGTTGTCTTGCTGGAACGTGTCCAGAGAAGGGCATCGAAGTTGGTGAGGGGTTTGGAACACAAGCCCTATGAGGAGAGACTGAGGGAGCTGGGGTTGCTTAGCCTGGAGAGGAGGAGACTCAGGGGTGACCTTATTGCTGTCTGCAGCTACCTGAAGGGAGGTTGTAGCCAGGTAGAGGTTGATCTGTTCTCCCAGGCAACCAGCACCAGAACAAGAGGACACAGTCTCAGGCTGCACCAGGGCAGGTTTAGGCTGGATGTTAGGAAGAAGTTCTATACCGAGAGAGTGATTGCCCATTGGAATGGGCTGCCCGTGGAGGTGGTGGAGTCACCTTCATTGGAGGTGTTCAGGAAGAGACTTGATGGGGTGCTTGGTGCCATGGTTTAGTTGTTTAGGTGGGTTGGATTGGTTGATGGGTTGTACGCGATGGTCTTGAAGGTCTCTTCCAACCTGGTGTATTGTATTATATTGTATTGTATTGTATTGTATCTGCAGACTTACTGAGGCCATACTTAATTCCCATGTCTAAATGGGTGGTGGAGTCACCATCACTGGAGGTGTTCAGGCGGAGACTTGATAGGGTGCTTGGTTGCATGGTTTAGTTGATTAGGTAGTATTGGATAATAGGTTGGACGCGATGATCTTGAAGCTCTCTTCCAACCTGGTTTATTCTATTCTATTCTATTCTATTCTATTCTATTCTATTCCATTCCATTCCGTTGTATTCCATTCTATTCCATTCTTATAGTCAAACTTTGCCTAGTGGAGTCCCATGGCATTGGCAAAGCCTCCTGGAAAAGAGCTGGGAAGAAAAATCTACAAGAGACCTCCCTGCAGCCTGCCTGACTTCACATTTTAGCTCGGGCCTTCATTGTTTTCCTGCTTGCTCCCAACCTCACACCTTGCTGACCACAATGTTCTCACAATGTTCTCACAATGTTGGACTCCTTGACTGAGGCCATTGTCATGGTAACGGGTCCCTTGGCTGCATCAGCTTGTGGTTCCAATCCCCCACTTCTCATTGTGGTGGTGAGCCTGTGCCCTTGTTGATGTAACATGGTTCTGGCACCCTCCTTGTTCTTGTGGAGATGTCTGTTCTCTTGCTGCCCTATACCTGTACTCAAAACTGATCTGGTCTTCTCTGCTCAAAGGCTATTAAGTATGGGAGCATTATTTATTGTTGTTAAAGATAAGACAAATTGGGATAAAATTCAAAATCACATGCTGGGAGTATAGGGATTTAAGTTAACACAGGCCTATAGTTAACAGAAAAATTGTGTATAGTTTCTACTGGTTCACACTTCCAATATCTACCATAATAAGAACACAAAAAAAAAAAAAAAAAAAAAAGAAAAGAAAGAAAAACCTTGGGACTTACAGAAATTTAGTTTGCTGCCACTATATTGAATGAGTGCAAACTCAAAACCCCAGATAAGCAGAGGGCATCCTTAAGCAATTTCTGGACTTTTCTATGGCACTGTCACACAAAACTATGCCTTCAGTTAATAAAAATGTTTTTCTGCACCTAGATGCATCTAGTTCCCTTCTAGATCTCAAATTTCCAAAGTGTCAAATGATAATGAGCCATAGTTACTACACATTAACTTCATGTACTCTCATTCAGTTCACTTTTAGAATTATGGAGTCACAACTTGGTCAGGGTTCAAGATCTTGGAAGAGGAAGAAATCAGACCCAGTAGATTCACAGAGAAAACCCTCCACAAATGCAATAAGTCAAATAATGGAAATGAGATTAATATCAATCATAACTTCACAAAGGTTTAACTGACCATTACAGCACAAAATGTCACAAAATTGTCACCCAATAAAATTCCTGTGAGTGACAGGAAAAGAAGTTCATTCTTATCTCCTGTCATGAAGTACTAAAGTATTAGTAAGTAAGTATTAATAAGCCATGTAAGTAGTAAAGAGGCTGTTCAGCTTTATCAATTTTGAAAGCTAATGTCAAGTAACAATTACTTCCATGATAACTGGATATTCTTATATACATCATTGTTTATACATTTTTTAACTTAATCAGCTGTCTTCATGCTCTCCAAAGGTCCTACCTCCAGAGTTCTATAAAATGTATTACAGTATGTAGTCAGTACATGGCAAGAGTTTGCAGTATTATGACAAATTCAGAAATGTTTTAATGTTTCAATAGCCTGTAGAGTTCATCTGTAGATCTCCTTACCTACAGCCTTTTTACTTTCTCCTTTCCCATATCTGGTCTGCCATTGCTTAACTTCCTCAATACTCCAGGGGTTTTGTAATGTCTATGATTAAAAATCTCCTGCTAAGTAAGTGTTGGTCTTAACCTATAGCAATGGTACTGCCACTTGCTGTGGTGGCTTAACTCCAGCTGGCAACTAAGCCTCACTTGCCTGACCACCTCCCCACCTGCCCTAGTGGGACAGAGGAGAGAATCAGGAGAGTGAGAAAACTCCTGGGCAGAGAAAAGACAGTTTAATAGGTAAAGTAAAAGTTGCACATATAACCAAAGCAAACAAGAAATTAATTCACTGTTTGCCATCAGCAGGCAAGTGTTAAGCCATCTCCAGGAAAGCAGGGCTCCATCAAATGTAATGTTTACTTAGGAAGACGGAAGCAATCATTCTGAATGTCCTTCCCTTCTTTCTACTTTCTACAGCTTTATACTGCTGAGCATGGTGTTACATTGTCTGGAATATCCCTTTGGTCAGTTGGGATTACTCTTTTATCTGTTTATTGACTTCTTAATCTCTTGTGATAGAGTTTCTGACTTCTCATAAGTCTGTGTTTAGAATAGAATAGAATAGAATAGACCAGGTTGGAAGAGACCTTCAAGATCATCACTTCCAACCTATCAACCAATCCAACCCACCTAAACAACTCAATCATGGCACCAAGCACCCCATCAAGTCTCCTCCTGAACACCTCCAATGATGACGACTCCACCACCTCCCCAGGCAGCCCATTCGTTATCCTCTTTAATTTGTTTTCTTGTTTATTTTTCCCCAGCAACTATCTTAACAATTCTAGAGTGTTAAACCTTTGCCTGCTTAAGTCTTGATGTCTTCCATCATATGGCTCCACCAGTTCTAATCCATTTAAAACTGCCACCCTGTACAAATAGATCTGTAATGGTCAGTGTATGACAAATAGCCATTAAAACCATTCTGCGTATTTGAAATATTCCCAATAGCAAATCTGTGTTTCAAACACCTAGGACAATCAGATAGTTCTCCTGTACCTTGGAAACTGGCTCATATCCTCATCTCCATTGCTGTTCTGATTTATGGAGCTGTTTCTCGGGTAAATTCCAAAATCTATTAAACAAGAGAAATACACACAACTCATGTTGATAAAAGCATCATGCATAGTGGCCCTAAGCAGATATTATGGTAGTGATTATTTACTAAGGTCCTAGGTGAAATCTTAAAGCTTAGTTCATATTCAGTGAGCTGTAATGCAAAATGTAGTACTCACTCTAAAGTTCCTCTGCTGGCCCTAATCAACATTTTGTTCTGAACTTGGTTATAGATATCCTGAAATTAAGCTGTTTTTTAAACAGCTTTTTCTGTTTGAACCTAGGTAACTACAGTTAAAAATTACCCTGCATAATTACTCTAAGTACAGGTTCACAAAATGTGAATTTGGCCCTTAATGTTTCAAATAGTATTTTACTCAGGATGAACATTAGACAAGCAGAAAACTTATTCTTGCTTTTCTAGTTATATTCCTGCCATGGCTCAGTCTTTCTTACTTTCTAATACTAAATTCTATTGAGCAAGCCTAAAATGTCAGTCTAGTGCATATATACATTTAATTTTTGTATTTTTTTTTTAAATATTGTACCAGGTTACACCCACCCCTGGAGGGGGCTGAAAAGAACCCAGCCCCCAGGTGGGCAAAAGAAACCTGATCCAAGTAGACAGAGAGAGAGATTTGGTTTTCTCCCTCCCAGGGCAAGGGTCCCCTGGGTCAAAGATCTATTCCACTCCCAGGAAGCCTATTTAAAGGGGGCCATTTGCTTAGTTCACTCTCTTCCCCCCTGCTTTGCTGTATTGCCAGAAGGCTTCTGCTGCTCCTGCTTCCTGCAGTTACCATGTGGCAAGGTCTCTCTCCATGATGTTTCCACACGACTTATAAGGACTACATCCAAACAGAATGCACTTTACATCACAGAAATCCAATGCCAGATGGGCCTGGTTTTGTATATACTTACTCTTTTCCGTATACCTTTGTAACTTTTCCTGTTACACAAATGCTATATGTATTTTGTTAAAAATTACCTTTTTACTTCCAAACTGATTTCAGACCATTGCATCTGTGATTTTTACCTCTCCTTTCTCCGGCCCAATTTGCTTTACCCTACTGGGAAAAAGGAAGAGGGGGAGAAAAATCTAAATCTGTTCCATTTGGACTTTTGCTCTCTGGGTAGAGCTTAAACTACAAGTATGTGTGTTTACTAATATTTGTGTTAATCTTTTTCTTTGTATCTCCTTTATCATCAATGCTTTATTGCCCGTGATAATTGTATGGTTTAGTCACATCTTCTCTCTGGGGGAAAATTATATTTAATACTAAAAACATTTAATTTTTCATTATCCTCTTCAATTTAATTCAGATTTCACTTTAAATTATTAATAACTTCTTCCTTTTACTCATTTGCACTTAAATAAAGGCAGAAGGCTCATTGGCAGTGAGATGCTATTTCTTGATTTCTGTTTAGAGAAGTCTTTCTATAAAATATGTTTCGCATCTCCTACCAATGACTTGGTGACTTGTTTCCCAATGCACAACTTTGCTGAATAGTTCTCATTCAAAGCAGAAAAATCTTGCAGCATAATTTCCTGTTTACTTTGAAATAAAAGAAACCTTTGACACTTCAGAAGCATTCATTCTAAGCGCAGGGCTTTTGCTTCATTACTTGTTTGGGAATGATGAAGCTTTGATCATTCTGCTTATGCTAGTGCTGCATTTTGGTGCATCTCTGAGAGAGAGAGTGAGAGCAAAAGAGTTTAGGGGCATGTTAAAACTGACTCAATACTTTACAATCTGTTCTTGCTTGACATACAATCAGAAACACTATAAGCTTGCCTAAACTTCACACTAATGCCTTCTGATACAAAACAGCACAGGCAGTCCACAAGTAACTACAAGAAAATACTGCATTTCACATATTCTATCTTTTTCAAAAACTGGTTTCTAAAGAAAAATGTAGCTGGCTTTGATCATCATGCACCACTGGAGAGGGAATTGAACAGTGCTTTCCCTCAACAACAGTCAAAATCCCTGTAAATGTAAACACTGTGGAAATTTTCAAATTCTCTTTTAAGCTTTTGTTAATCAAATGATACTTCAGTGTCTTTAGATGAATTGGAAGATCTCCAACACTTGCAATGTGCAATCAAGTATGTAAGCAAGTTAATAAGACAAAAAAGTCTTCTGCTTCTTGAAACGTAGAGCCTACAGAGCATGGATACATTTTTAAGACAGATTTTTTTAATTCAACAGCTTTCTATGAAAATTTCCACTTAAAACCTTGATAGACTTTTTTTTTTTTTTTAATTACATAATTTGTAACTGTAACATCAAAGAGTTTCTTTCGGGTCTATCCCATAGTCTAGCCCAATTGTAAGGGACTGCTTGAATGGTAATTTTTGTGCTCATTAAATGCACAGGGACACAATGAGGGGCAGTTTCCTTTGTCCTAATAATATGTGACAAATGCAAGGTTCTCTGAATAAAATGACTGTATTTGTCTCACATCAGTTGTGTCTTTTCACGTGGATTCTGCACAGGGTTGTCAGTACCTTTCCTTTAAAAGACTAGCAAAGCAGCTCTTCAACAAAAGCAAGGCTAGGAGAAATTCAGGTGATACTGATACACCTTTTCCCATAGCTCCACCTCAAAAAAGTTAGCTTTGCAGTAGTGATTTTGTTTTAAAATCACATTCTTCTCCATGTCATCCAAAAATGTTAAGGTAGAAAAAGTTGACATTGTTTCAGATCCTATGCAAGAATTCTGCATTTCCAGTGATACAACTGGCACATCTGGAAAGCTGTTCTTTCATGGCCTGAGCAGAACTCTTGATGAGATCGCTGGAAACACTGCTGGTCTGCACTAGGCAGTAGTAAAACTCAGAACTTTACAATGCTAATTATGATAACTTACAGCACTGAGCAAGGAACAGCCTGCACACATAACTAGCCTGTCACACATGCCACTAATTTAGTATCTGTAGTGTAGTGAGTCCCAAACATTGATCATGTAGTGTATTCACAAGAGCTGCTGAGACTTAAACTTTTGATGTATGTTCTCTTTAAAAGTGTTTTCACCATTATCATATACTCAGTGGCATTTTTTTTCTTCATCCAATAACACAGGATACGCAAGTTAGCCCACACATTACCTTCAGAAGATTCAGACCTAAGAAGGAGTTTAAAATTATGACCTAAATAAACAATGTTTTAAATTCCCCCACCCACCCCCAGTTGCATGCCAGGAAACACACAGAAATAGGAGACATAGCCCTGAAAAGATCATCCTCTGGTTAAGGTAAAGGTATGGAAGTCAACAAATTTCAGTCTTTTCCTTAACTTAGTCTCAGACACTGAAGAACCTTGGGATGCTTTCTATACCTGAAAACAACAACATAGTACCTGTCTAAGAGCATCAAAAAATACTCATGAGGCTTTATTATTCAGTGTTACTAAAAGCAATGAGGTTTGTCAGAAGGCAATGAAGTACACAACACTCACATGGTGTAGACTGTAAGAACCGTGACATGTAGCAGGATCATAGAATCATAGAACGGTTTGAGTTGGAAGGGACATTAAAGATCATCTAGTTTCAACTCCTCTGCCATGGGCAGAGACACTTTCCCTAGACCAAGTTGCTCACGGCCTCATCCAGCCTGGTCTTGAATGCTATCAAGGAGGGTGCATCCACAACTTCCCTGGGCAATATGTTCCAGTGTCTCAGCACCCTCACTGTAAAGAATTTCATCTTAAAATCTAGTCTAAATCTACCCTCTTCCAGCTTCAATCCACTCCCCTTCATCCTTTCAGTACAAACCCTTGTAAAATGTCCTTCCACAGCTTTCTTGTAGACCACATTCAGGTACTGCAAGGCCACTGTAACACCTCCCCAGAGCCTTTCTTCTCCAGGCTGAATAGCCCAAACTGTCACAGCCTGTGCCCATAGGGGATGACCACTTTTCCTTCTAGCTTCACATCCACAAATATTTAAGACTGACATCTGAGTCTCTTTCATAGTTAACAATTCCTTAAGTATCACTTCAGTTCTCTGACCAAAGTGTGAGAAGTTTTCACCAGCTCTCCACCGAATGTTTTGTATTTTATAGCTGTAATGTAGGATTACTGACTACTGCTAAAACCACTTAACCTGTCTGCTCTTGCTTCCAGACCATGCAGATGACTTTTAGTATACAGTTATTAGCATATCTCTATATAGAACAGTATTTTCTTTCTTGAAGACAGCACTGTGAAAACAAAGTTGCATGAAACCAGACAGATGCCATCTATGGAACTGACTAAGCAGCTACTCAGAATCAGATTATTATGGACAACAGCAACTTCTAGTTAAGAATACTTTCAGACTAAGTAGTTGTAGAGGAAATTATTCCTATAAATGCTTCAAGCTCAAAATTTGTATGAAACTAATTCTGCATGTAGGAGCTAAGAGCATGTTTATGGTTGACGTGCAAAACTCTCCTTTTGCACTCAGTCTAAGTATTCACAATGCTGCCAGTATAAACATGTCTACCACAGATATTGTATGTAGTCTTTAGCAACAAGTTCATTATGGATTTTTACTAGAAAGTACATGACTGAGTTTAGATCACCAGTTTCTGCTGAAATGTTGGTCTTCCTGAAGGCTGGATTCAGATCTAAAATTTACTAGAGCTACCACAGCTCTGTACCTTTAGTGAATAAGCTGTTGTTTAATTGAGTAATAATGAGTAAAGCTCATTGTGAATCACCTTCTGATATAACAAATACTTTATTGTATGTCTCTCTGGCTCATACATTTTATACTGTGCCCAAAATAGTATTTTTCTTTTTGAAATGACAAAATATTAAATAGAATTTCCCATGTATGACACTGCATTATGGAAATTGTATGTTAGGCTTCATTGCATTTTGGCCTAGGGTCTCCAAATAATATTTCTCACAATACAACATGAACTTTTCTCTGTTCAAACTGGCTCATGCTATTTGACAGGAAAAAAATCTTAGAAGGAACTAAAAAGCAGAAAGGACTCAGGATGCACGGGCATTCATTTCACAGAGTGTTCAAATTATTCTTTTCTTTCCTTGTTGACTACTGGAACACTGCAATACTATCATGAATCAGTTAAAAAAAATAAATATAAACAACAACCTGAGAGCTGACAGGTATCTCTCAAAGCACTATCTCAACTTCTAGTGTCTCTATTCCTAGTCTCTATTAATCTTCCTTTGCTGTACATTGAGATTGGTTATCTTTTTTTTTAAGTCCTACCACAATTTCACTTTCCATATTGGACCATGTTATCATTTTGCTATCATTCAAGTGCATTACTAGTGTCAGAGTAGTTTGTGACAGACGCACAGAGTTCTTTTCCTTGGCAGTCTATGCATGACCTGCCAACATTCATTAGAGAAATTTCAGCTTCACAGAATTCAAGAAAAATTCTCACTGTTTTAGAAAAATATCCTATGCAATTTCATTTTCATAGCCCATATATATGTAAAAACACTTTATTATTTATTTATGTATTTATTTTGGACAATACTCATGTGCTTGCCTTTTTTTCTTTTTTTTTTAAGACAATCCAGCAACATGTCAGTTTTTCCTGATGTGGAGAAACTCTTAAGAAACATGTTGCTAAAATATTTCCAGAGGACACTTGGTGAGTTTGGAGATGGGTAGCTCTGCAAGTTCTTCTCAGTGAAACCTGGATGAGCTCTAGCACCCTGACAGCTCTTCAGACCAAAAGCTGGACTAGCTCTATCAGACGGCCATATTCAGACAACTCGGGACCATCTTGGCTCTTTTGAGGTTAGAACTCTCGAATTAAGGATTGCTGTGCATTGAGTCCCAGTAAGTGATTTCCACGTGAAGGATGACTTAGTCCAAGGTAGACTGGCAGATCAGTTTACAGATCACAATCACTAAAGCATCTTTTGTACCTGAGAATCATCTATCAGCCTCTTTTGCTGTTTTTCTTCCACCATAAAGTTGGCTAGAGATTTTCCTGAGAGAGGGAGGAAGAAAAAAAGAAGAAAAAAAAAAAAGGTAGAATAACAGTGAGCATACATTCACATGTCTCTAGTGGCATAAAAAGAAAACACTGCACAACATTGTTGCCTAACCACAGTGTTTCAGAAAACCAGACATTTCTTTTCATTTCATGTTCCTTTTGGCAGCTCCATTTCACAGTGAGGCCCAGATAGGGCAGGGAAATAAGGGAGTACAGAAAGTTCAAATAAGAAACAGATGTTGGGAAAAAATGTTGAAGCAAAACTCAATGCCTCAACAACAGCTGTCTGTTTGAGCACCCTGAATACCCCAAGAATGTCATGAAAATATAACAAAGCATACATAAGTATGGTGATGGAAATTACTAACATATCAGCTTTTAAAAGTAACCTTATAAGGCAATTTGCCTTGTGCATCCATGGTTTGAGTTTCTGAGCATAACAGGCTGTTTTGCTGGTGGGATAACAGGGATAAAAGGGTTGACAGGGAGTATGCAGTAGCATTGCTGTTATCCTCCTGTTTTCAAGATGCAGAGTCCTGTTCTGAGGAGTCATCTGTGCTAGTGTTTAGGAACACCACATTCCTCAGTTTCACTGCTGCTTGTGTGTTTGGTTATCAAGAGAGATCACCAAACAGAACTTTGTTAAACATTTCCAGAGCCTGTCCAGCTCTGAGTGATAATTTGCTCTTCTAATTAGTGATGAGCTAGTTCTGAGTAATAAGCCAGGTAAGTGCCTTAGCACAGCCAGAGGGAATATTCTTAGGTTGGGTAGTTTGTGCTCATCTCTGCAGCAGTGTCACTAATAGTTCTGTCTCATAAGTGGCAGACATTCAGTGAAAGACTGGAGTGTGTTCACGTTGATCCGGCTGTAAGGTTCCACTATGTTCTCCTTGCTCATCTTTTTCAAAGAGGCTGTGATGGAGAAGGTTGGACAATTATGTAAAATAACAGGAAAGTAATTTTACACTCAGAAGGATTGAAGTAAGCAAAGCTGAAAAGACCTGGTCAGATCAGAGGGGCACAGAGCATTGGACTAGGAACTTTGGGCCTCACATACATGGTAGTGCCTACAGTCAGGCCATAACAGGATGACAGCAGTGGGAGGTACAGAAGAGTGATGATTTAGCTCCCATTTTCCCTGCCTCAGGTAAAGGAACCTCATCTTTATTACCACTCCCAGCCATCATCTATTTGTTTTGTGAAAGTGAGAAGGAACTAGATTCTCACAGTTCCTCCACAGCAAATATCAGTAGTAGGTGACTCTGGCTTGTGCCTGCTGGCACAATTTCTAATCACAACACAAATGCAAGTGATGCAAATAATTTCATATGAGATAGATGTCTTTTCCATTTCTGTTGCTACCTGTAAAGATTGGAAGTGTTTTTGTAACTAAGGAGCCATATGAAGTCTTCAGTCTTCTCAGATACACACAGGTCAGACATCCATCTTGAACTGGATTTGTTAACTCCAGGCTACCCTGTGAAGTGCTCTCTAGCTAGCTATTTATGCCTTCTGACTGTACAACTCAGTGGGCCTTTTTCATTCTTTTTACACACTGGTAGAACAAGTTTCTCTTGTTTGTTAAGAGGAAACATATTCCATATAATGAAACCACATGGTAGATTTCTAGAGCTGTCAGAAAATATTACAGGCCTACTTTAATAACAATGATTGCCTAGAACTCAGAAACAAAGAGGTAATTAACAAGAAATAAAAGACTGTGCATATCTAAATCAACAGTAAAAATATACTACCTTTAACTACAAAATGTTTTTTTATATGCAACAGAATTGCTGACTTGCAGTATCAGTGTTATGTGGCTTTGGAAATGCTTTACCTGAGCACACTGCTAGTCTACCACAGGCCCTGTAGTTAAAGGAGTGGAAAAAAAGATGGAACTTGGCTTTTTGCAGTGGTGCCCAATGACCTGACAGCACACACAAACTGAAACATAGGAGGTTTGCTCTAAACATCAGGAAACACTTTTTCACTGTGAGGCTGACCAAACACTGGAACAGGTTGCCCTGAGAGCTGGTGAGGTCTACATCCTTGGAGATATTCAAAACATATCTGGACATGGTACTGACAAACCAGTTCTAGGTGCCCCTGCTTGAGCAGGGCGATTGGAACAAATGACTTCCAGAGGTCTCTTCCAACAACAACCACTACAGGATTCTATCGTGAGTTCAGATCTTATTACTGGTTTTTCAGCTCTTCTCCACAGTAAACAATGTCTTTGTGTCAATAAAGTGGAAATACTACTATTTCCTTTGTCAATATCACAGCTGAAATCATAGAATCAGAATTGTTTTGGTTGGAAAAGACTTCTAAGATCGTCAAGTCTAACTGTCAAGCTAAGATCACCATGGCTGTTAAACCATGTGCCATAGCCACACGTTTCTTGAACACCTCCAAGGACAGTGAGCACTTCCCTGTTCAACCTGTTCCAAACCACTTTTTCTGTAAATAACTTTTTCCTAATATCCAATTTAAATTTCCCCTGGCACAATTTCAGGCTATTTTCTTTCATTCTATTATTAGTTACTTGCAAGAAGAGACCAAACTCCACATTGTTATAACCTCCTTTCAGGTAGTTGTAGAGAGCAATGAGATGTCCTCTCTAAACAATCCCAGTTCCCTCAGTGATTCCTCATAAAACTTGTTCTCTAGACCATTCACCAACTTTATTGCCCTTCTCTGTACACACTCCAGCAACTCACTGTCTTCCTTGTAGTGAGGGGCCCAGAACTGAACACAGATTTGAGGTGCAGCCTCACCAGTGCCAAGTATACAAGGGCAGAACCATAACCCTACTCCTGCGGGTCACACCATTCCTGATACATGCCAGGATGCTGTTGGTCTTCTTGACCACCTGAGCACACTGCTGGATGATGTTCAGATAGCTGTCAACGAACACGCCCCAGGTCTTTTTCTGCTGGGCAATTTTTCAGCCACTCTACCCCAAACCTGTAATATTTCAAGGGGTTCAAATGCAAGACCTGGAGTTGGCTTTGTTAAACCTCATACAACTGGTCTTTGCCTATTGAACTAGACTGTCGAGATCCTTTTGCAGAGCCTTCCTACCCTCAAGCAGATCAACGCTCCCTCCCAACTTAGTGTCATCTTAGTGTCATCATTAGGGGCAGCAAGAAGACCTCCACTCTGGACTTCTGGAGGGCAGACTTCATCTCACTCAAGGAACTAACTCAGAAGGTTCCTTGGGATACAGCCCTTAAAAATAAAGGGGTCCAGGAGAGGTGGACCTGCTTCAAGGAAAACTCTTGAAGGTGCAGGAACAGGCTGTGCCAACGTGCTGGAAGATGAGCCGCCGGGGCAGACGGCCAGCCTGGATGGGTAATGAACTTTTAATGAATAATGAACTAAGGGAAAAAAAAAGGGTGTATCATCTTTGGAAGAAGGGGTAGGCAACCCAGGGAATGATTAGGGATGTTGCTAGGACATGTAGGAAGAAAATTAGGGAGGCAAAAGCCCATTTAGAACTTAGACTGGCCTCCGCTGTGAAGGACAAAAAAAGTCCTTCTATAAATACATCAATAGCAAGAAGAAGGGCAAGGACAACCTCCACTCCTTGGTTGACACGGAGGGGAATGTTGTAACAAAAGATGAGGAAAAGGCAGAAGTACTTAACGCCTTCTTTGCCTCAATTTTTACTAGCAGGACAGAACGTCTTCGAGACAGCTGGCCTGCAGAGCTGGCAGAAGGAGCCAGGGAGCAGCATAGTTTCCCGCTGTTCCAAGAGGTAGTTAAAGATCTTATCAGCCGCTTGGACCCCCACAAGTCCATGGGACCAGATGGGATCCATCCTAGGGTGCTGAGAGAGCTGGCAGATGAGCTGGCCAAGACACTCTCCATCATTGTTCAACAGTCCTGGCTCACTGGAGAGGTCCCAGAAGACTGGAAGCTGGCCAACGTGGTGCCCATCCACAAGAAGGGCCACTTGGAAGAACCAGGAAATTATAGGCCTGTCAGCCTGACCTCAGTGCCAGGCAAGATTATGGAGCAGGTCATCTTGAGTGCGATCACACAGCACTTACAGGATGGCCAAGGGATCAGGCCCAGGCAGCATGGATTTAGGAAGGGCAGGTCCTGCCTTACCAACCTGATCTCCTTCTATGATCAGGTGACCCGCCTGGTGGATGTGGGGAGGCCTGTGGATGTAGTCTACCTGGACCTCAGCAAGGCCTTTGACACCGTCCCCACACCAAACTCCTGGCCAAGCTATCAACCATGGCTTGGACAGGAGCACAATGCATTGGGTTGGGAACTGGCTGGAGGGCCGAGCCCAGAGAGTGGTGGTGAATGGTGCCACATCCAGCTGGTGGCCAGGCACTAGTGGTGTGCCCCAAGGATCAGTGATGGGCCCCATGCTCTTTAACATCTTTTTTGATGATCTGGATGAGGGCATTGAGTCCATCATCAGTAAATTTGTGGACGACACCAAGCTGGGGGCAGGAGTTGATCTGCTGGAGGGCAGAGAGGCTTTGCAGAGGGACCTCGACAGGCTGGACAGATGGGCAGAATCCAACGGCATGAGATTGAACACATCCAAGTGCCGGGTTCTGCACATTGGCCACAACAACCCCATGCAGTGCTACAAGCTGGGGTCAGAGTGGCTGAAGAGTGGCCAGGCAGAGAGGGACCTGGGGGTGCTGGTTGATGGTAGACTAAACATGAGCCTGCAGTGTGCCCAGGTGGCCAGGAGGGCCAAAGGCATCCTGGCCTGCATCAGGAACAGTGTGGCCAGCAGGAGCAGGGAGGTCATTCTGCCCCTGTACACTGCACTGGTTAGGCCACACATTGAGTACTGTGTCCAGTTCTTGGCCACTCAGTTTAGGAAGGATGTTGTCTTGCTGGAACGTGTCCAGAGAAGGGCATCAAAGTTGGTGAGGGGTTTGGAACACAAGTCCTATGAGGAGAGACTGAGGGAACTGGGGTTGCTTAGCCTGGAGAGGAGGAGACTGAGGGGTGACCTTATTGCTCTCTGCAGCTACCTGAAGGGAGGTTGTAGCCAGGCAGAGGTTGGTGTCTTCTCCCAGGCAACCAGCACCAGAACAAGAGGACACAGTCTCAGGCTGCACCAGGGCAGGTTTAGGCTGGATGTTAGGAAGAAGTTCTATACAGAGAGAGTGATTGCCCATTGGAATCGGCTGCCCGTGGAGGTGGTGGAGTCACCTTCATTGGAGGTGTTCAGGAAGAGACTTGATGGGGTGCTTGGTGCCATGCTTTAGTTGTTTAGGTGGGTTGGATTGGTTGATGGGTTGTACGCGATGGTCTTGAAGGTCTCTTCCAACCTGGTGTATTGTATTGTATTGTATTGTATTGTATTGTATTTGTATTGTATTGTATCTGCAGACTTACTGAGGCCATACTTAATTCCCATGTCTAAGTCATTGGTAAAGATATTAAAGACAACTGTCCCTAAAATTGAGCCTTAGGAAACACTATTTATGACCAGCTACCAACTGCAATTATTGCCATTCTCCACCACTCTTTGGGCCCAGCCACCCAGACAGATTTTAACCCAGCAAAATGTCCACCCATCCAAGCCATAAGCAGCAGACTGAGTTGAACAATGTGAAATTTCAGCTTCATCTAAAATACTAATTATTTTAAATGTTTTTGGGGGAAATACAATTGTAACTATGGTTTTGGTAACATTAAGGTTACCCAGGGAGGAAGACCCAGTTAACAGCAGAGATGCAGTAGTCCCTTTTCCGAGAAATCTTTTGTGCATAGTACAATATCCAGGGAAAGATGTGGTTCTTTGGCACTCCTTAGATCTGAAAATTAGCTGGAACATCCTGGACAGAAGTACACCTATTGGAAGCATCATTTGCCTTCACCCCTTCCAAGATTGCCCACTGGAATCAGCTGCCTGTGGAAGTGGTGGAGTCACCTTCATTGGAGGTGTTCAAGAAGAGGCTTGATGGGGTGCTTGGTGCCAGGGTTTAGTTTTTTAGTTGTTTAGGTGGGTTGTATTGTACTGTATTGTACTGTATTGTAGTGTTTTGTACTGTATTGTACTGTATGGTACTGTATTGTATTTAGGTGGGTTGGATTGGTTGATGGGTTGGGGCGTGATGATCTTGAAGGTCTTTTCCAACCTGTTGTATTGTATTGTATTGTATTGTATTGATGACTAATGTGAGACACTACCCACTGCTATGAGGGGCCTGAGAAGGGATAGCCCCTGCAATTGAGGATCTGAAACAACAAGGAATTTTAACATTTACTCACTCCCCATTTGATTTCCCTGTGTGGCCAGAGCATAAACCAAATAGCAAGCAAAGACTGACCATAGATTATTGTCAACTCAGTGCTAATATTGGTCCCTTGATGGCAACAGTGCCTAATATAGTTGAGTTAATCTCATTTATTCAGGAACAAGCTCACCGGGTAATGGCCACAATTTTATGTGAAAGGTAGATTTTTCATGGCTCCCCTGCAGGAAGAGGATGGTTATCAAACTGCTGGCCAATGGCATCCTGGCCTGCATCAAGAATGGTGTGGCCAGCAGGAGCAGGGAAGTCATTGTGCCCCTGTACTCTGCACTGGTTAGGCCACACCTTGAGTACTGTGTCCAGTTCTGGGCCCCTCAGTTTAGGAAGGACATCGAGACACTTGAAGTGTCCAGAGAAGGGCAACAGGGATGGTGAGAGGCCTTGAGCACAAGCCCTATGAGGAGAGGCTGAGGGAGCTGGGATTGTTTAGCCTGGAGAAGAGGAGGCTCAGGAGAGACCTTATTGCTGTCTACAACTACCTGAAGGGTGGTTGTGGCCAGGAGGGAGTTGGTCTCTTCTCTCAAGCAACCAGCACCAGAACAAGAGGACACAGTCTCAAGCTGCACCAGGGGAAGTTCAGGCTCAGGGTGAGGAGCAAGTTCTTCACTGAGAGAGTTGTTTGCCATTGGAATGGGCTGCCCAGGGAGGTGGTGGAGTCACCATCCCCTGGAGGTGTTC
Source organism: Colaptes auratus (assembly GCA_015227895.2). Taxonomy (NCBI): domain Eukaryota; kingdom Metazoa; phylum Chordata; class Aves; order Piciformes; family Picidae; genus Colaptes; species Colaptes auratus. Next base: position 81,674,059 of record CM026897.1, on the reverse strand, counting down.
AAGAGGGGATTGGACGTGGTACTTGGTGCCATGGTCTAGTCATGGGGTCTGTGGTGACAGGTTGGACTCGATGATCTTTGAGGTCTCTTCCAACCTTGGTGATTCTGTGATACTGTGATTTTGCCTTCACATGGGAGGTGGAAGCAAGGAGGGGATCAGCTTCTTCTTGGTGGCAAGTGACAGGACTAGAGGAAATGGTTTCAAGCTGTACCAGGAGAGGTTTAGGCTGGATGTTAGGAAAGATTTCTTCAATGAAAGGATTATGAAATGTTGGAATGGTCTGAATATGGCAGTGGTGGAGTCACTGTCACTGGAGGTGTTTAAGCAGCATGTGAAGCTGGTGCCCAGAGATGTGATTTAGTGTTGAATCTTCAGTGCTGGATCAAGGGTTGGACTGGATGATCTTTGAGGTCTCTTCCAACCAGATGTATTCTGTGATTCTATGATCCATTGTGTCAGTAGGACAGCCTCAAACTGACCCTGACTTTGACCCACTTGTCCTCTTTTCAGCAATACTAAAATAATTACTTGATATTTGCCCCAGAGATCTCCCTGGAACATGGTTCATAAGAAGCCTTAGAGCTCCAGTCAGAGATGTATGCACTTGTTGAGGCTACCCATCAAAAGGATGGCAGAATTGAGATAAAAACTGTAATACTACTAACAGCCAGTATAACACTGTTGAGAGGTGTGGCCTTCCATGAACTCAGTATCCTGTAAGTGAAGCATCTGTTAACACTCATCCAAGCATCACCCTTCTTAATTATATTGACAGTTACAATTGTAAAACAACAGTATACATAGGTTCTTTGGGACTACCTTGGGGGTGCTCATAAGTGAAATTCTATTCTTACCTAACACTGGAATTAAAATGTAGAATTGGAATTTCTCCTTGATATCCTAATACACTATTAGATTTCACAGCCCCTCAGGGATAGACAGGTCAACAAGCCACACCTCAAACTGAGCAACCCACATGGGCAAAAGGCGAATTTAGGATACCTGATTATTACACCACTGGACAAAAAAAATCTCTTTAATCTCTTTGCCTGCAGAGCTTTTTCCAGGCACCACTGCTGCCCAGCTGATGCCTTTTTGATTCTCCCAGGCTTGCACATGAGACCCACCACCAAGATTTCTCTAAAGCCCTGGAGAGACCCCAGCGCGTGGCTGAGAGAGCAGGCAGCGGCGAGGCACTCGGCTCTGAGAGCTTGCTTCTGGCTTTGCTTTCCTTGCTTTTCAGGAGGTAGGGGGCTGGTGGCTCGGGACCTCCTGGAGAGGGGAGGAGGGGCAGCAGGCTCGGGTTGCCTACGTGCCTGAGGGCAGTGACGTAGCAGGGGGAGGGGTTGCCGCGGAAACCGCGCGCAAACCAAACAGACCCCAGCGCGTGGCTGAGAGAGCAGGCAGCGGCGAGGCACTCGGCTCTGAGAGCAGGCAGCGGCGAGGAGCTCGGCTCTGAGAGCCTTCTCACTGAGGGAGGGGAAAAAAAAAAAAAAAAAAAAAAAAAGGCGCCGGGTGGAGAGGGTGGTTACAGCAGCATTACACCAACATGGTTACTACTAGAAGTAAGGCTAGTAGAAGAACAGTGGGCACCCAAACAGAGGCCACTCACAAGCATGCAGGTGTTCAGGTGGGTGGCTGCAGTGAGTGCTGGGATCTGGCACTCGACATGGAGGATGGAAGGAACAACTCCTGTGTCAGATGTGAGCAGATCAGTGATCTGATGAGCATGGTGGCTGAACTAAAAGAAGAGGTAGAAAGGCTAAGAGCTGTAAGAGACAGCAAAAGGAACATTGACTATTTCCAAAATCTAACCTCTACTAAACTAGAACAGGGGATGACTCTTAGTGGAACAGGGAGTTTGGTACCTTCTCATCAGCAAGCCTCAGCCTCCCTGCAGTAACCCACAAGGGCAGGGCCAATGGGTGCAGGTCTCTGCCCGACGGAAGAAATGCAGACGGAGCAAGCCTGCTACTTTGAGCAACACACTGCCTACAGTGCAGGTACAGAATAGGTATGAGGCTCTGCAGGAGGAACAGGTCATAGGTGAGGACGAGGACTCAAGGAAGGCAGAAGCTGAACCAATGACAGGTTGCCTCAGGCCAGCTATCAAAACTAGACCGGAAAAGAAACCTCGCAGGGTCATTGTTATAGGAGACTCCCTACTGAAGGGAGCAGAGGGTCCAATATGCAGACCAGACCCATTTCATAGGGAGATCTGCTGCCTCCCTGGTGCCCAAGTAAAGGACATTATAGGCAAAATTCCCAAACTCGTGAGTCCTTCAGACTACTACCCACTGCTGGTCTTCCAGGTGGGTAGTGACGATGCCACAACGAGAGGCTCACAATCAATTAAAAGTGATTTTAGAACCTTGGGGCACCTGCTAAAGGGATCAGGAGCTCAGGTTGTGTTCTCTGCTATCCCTCTAATGTCAGCGATGGATGAGGGAACACTGAGGAAGAGCCAACAGGTCAATTCATGGCTCCGGGGCTGGTGCCATCGACAGGGATTTGGGTTCTACAATCATGGCTTGGTTTACAAGGCACCAGAGCTGCAAACAACTAATGGGGCACACTTGTCCCAGAGGGGGAAAAGGATCCTGGGGCAGGAATTGGCAGGGCTCATTGATAGGGCTTTAAACTAGATTTGAAGGGGGAAGGGGGTAATAGTCTCCTGCTGGCCTGTGAGAAGCAGAGGGGCAGCTCACCAGAGGCAGTGGGATGGAGAGCTGCTAAGGGCTCTCAACTTGCTGCCCTGAGGCAAGACACAGATGACACACCAGGACACCCTGTGAAAACCAAGGGGATTTGGCAGAAGAGGACGACAGGGCCAGCCCAGCTGAAGTGCTTCTATGCAAATGCACGCAGCTTGGGCAACAAACAGGATGAATTAATGGCCACCGTGCTGCTGGGATGCCATGACATAGTGGGCATTACTGAAACTTGGTGGGATGATTCCCATGATTGGAATGTAGGGATAGATGGGTACAAGCTTTTTAGGAAGGATAGGCAGGGAAGGAGAGGAGGAGGTGTTGCCCTCTATGTCAAGAACCAGCTGGAGTCAGCAGAACTCCACCTGGGGAGGGATGATGAGATGGTTGAGAGTATATGGGTTAGAATTAAAGGCAAGACAGGGGAAGGAGATATTACTGTGGGGGTCTCCTACAGGCCACCTGACCAGCAGAACCAAGCAGATGAGGCCCTCCACAGGCAAATTGAAGCGGCTTCCAGGTCACAAGCCCTGGTCCTCATGGGTGATTTCAACCACCCTGACATCTGCTGGAGGGACAACACAGCAAGGCACCAGCAATCCAGGATGTTCCTGGACTGCATAGAAGACAACTTCCTCCTCCAAATGGTAGAGGAACCAACAAGAAAAGGTGCTCTGCTGGACCTTGTTCTCACCAACAGGGAAGGGCTGGTAACCAATGTGAGGCTCAGAGACTGCCTTGGCTGCAGTGACCATGAAGCAGTTGAATTTAATCTCCTCAGGGCTATCAGGAGGACCTATTCTAAGCTTATGACCCTAGACTTTAGGCGTGCAGACTTCGATCGCTTCAGGAATCTGCTAGCCACAGTGTCATGGGACAAAGCCCTGGAGGGAAGAGGGACCCAGGACAGCTGGTCAGTATTCAAGGACCACCTCCTCTGTGTCCAGGAGCTATGTATACCAACAAAGAGAAAAACAGGGAAGAACGCTAGGAGGCCTGCCTGGATGAACAAGGAGCTCCTGGACACACTATTACTTAAAAAGAAACTCTACAGGAAGTGGAGAGAAGGACAGATAGAACAGGGGGTATATAAGGAAGCTGCCCGAGCAGCAAGAGGCCTGGTTAGGAAAGCCAAAGCAGAGTTTGAATTGAATCTAGCCAGGGAGGTCAAAGGGAGCACTAAGAATTTCTACAGGTATATTAATGGCAAGAAGATGAGTAGGGAAGGTGTGGGCCCCCTCAGAAAGGAAACTGGTGAATTGGTCACAAGTGATGTGGAAAAGGCTGAGGTACTCAATAACTTCTTTACCTCAGTCTTCACTGCAAGGGCCTCCAGCCACACTCCTGGAGTCATGGCAGACGATGCCAGGGACGGGGAGGAAGAACTGCCCTTCATAAGTGAAGCTCAGGTTGGTGATCACCTGAAGAACCTGAAAGTGTTCAAGTCCATGGGACCCGACGGGATACACCCACGGGTGCTGAGAGAACTGGCAGATGAGGTTGCTAAGCCCCTCTCTATTATATTCCAAAAGTCATGGCAGACTGGGGAAGTCCCCACAGATTGGAAAAGGGCAAATATTGCTCCCATTTTCAAAAAGGGTAAGAAGGAGGAACCAGGGAACTACAGGCCGGTCAGTCTCACCTCTGTGCCCGGAAAGATCATGGAGCAGATCCTCCTGGAGGCACTACTGACTCAGAAGAGTAGTGAAGAGGTGATTGGGAGCAGTCAGCATGGCTTTGCCAAGGGCAAATCCTGCCTGACAAACCTGGTGGCCTTCTATGAACAGGTGACAGCATTAATAGATGAGGGGCGAGCAACTGATGTCGTTTACCTGGACCTGAGCAAAGCCTTTGACACTGTCCCACACCACATCCTGGTCTCCAAGCTGGTGACACACGGGTTTGATGGATGGACCACCAGATGGATAAAGAACTGGCTTGATGGCCGCACCCAAAGAGTGGCTGTCAATGGGTCCATGTCCCAGTGGAGGCCAGTGACAAGCGGAGTCCCTCAGGGATCAGTCCTGGGACCAGGCTTGTTCAACATCTTTGTGGGTGACATGGACAGTGGCATTGAGTGCACCCTCAGCAAGTTTGCTGATGACACCAAGCTGTGTGGTGCAGCAGACACGCTGGAGGGAAGGGATGCCATCCAGAGGGACCTTGACAGGCTGGAGAGGTGGGCACAGGCCAACCTCATGAGCTTCAACAAGACCAAGTGCAGGGTCCTGCATCTGGGTCGAGGCAATCCCAGGCACAAATACAGGTTGGGCAGTGACTGGCTGGGGAGCAGCCCAGAGGAGAGAGACTTGGGGGTGCTGGTGGACGAGAAGCTCAACATGAGCTCTCAATGTGCACTTGCAGCCCAGAAAGCCAATCAGATCCTGGGCTGCATCAGGAGAAGTGTGGCCAGCAGGTCAAGGGAGGTGATTCTCCCCCTCTACTCAGCTCTGGTGAGACCCCACCTGGAGTACTGCCTCCAGTTCTGGAGCCCCTATTACAAGAGGGATCTGGAGGTGCTGGAGCGTGTCCAGAGAAGGGCCACGAGGATGATCAGAGGGCTGGAGCACCTCTCCTATGAGGACAGACTGAAGGAGTTGGGGCTGTTCAGTCTGGAGAAGAGAAGGCTCCGAGGTGACCTCATTGTGGCCTTCCAGTATCTGAAGGGGGCCTACAAGAAGGCTGGGGAGGGACTTTTCAGACTATCAGGAAGTGATAGGACTAGGGGGAATGGAATGAAGCTGGAGAGGGGGAGATTCAGGCTGGATGTGAGGAGGAAGTTCTTCACCGTGAGGGTGGTGAAGGCCTGGAATGGGTTGTCCAGGGAGGTGGTTGAGGCCCCGTCCCTTGAGGTGTTTAAGACCAGGCTGGACGAGGCTCTGTCCAGCCTGATCTAGGGTAGAGTGTCCCTGCCCATGGCAGGGGGGTTGGAACTAGATGATCCTTGTGGTCCCTTCCAACCCTAACTGAAACTATGAAACTATGAGATGCAACAGGCAGAGGAGAGATGCCAAAGCCTGCTAAGGCAGGGAATGTGCAAGGCACAGGCAGAGCTGCACCTCTTGGAAGAGCATGGGCAGAGTGTGTTCCAGCTCCTCCTGCAGAGGCGGGGTAAGGCATGGGTGTATCCCACCACTGAAATTGTCCAGGCTGGAGAAGGAAGGCTGGCTCAGCTTGTTGGGCTCTGCTTTCACAAAGTCAGCAGCCTGGGCTTGCCCTGCAAAACAATTCCTGGGCATCCATCCCTCAGCTGCAGTGCCTACTTTTTCCTGTATCTCAGGCCTGCCTGCTGTTGCCAGCAGCTGAACTGCCCTCACAAGTGCCCAGGAGATGCCATACAGAGCACCAGGCCAGGCTCAACACCACCTCTGAGAGCTACTGGTCTGTGCCAGGCATTGGGGCACTGTAGGCCACTCACTACAGCCACAGGGCTGAAGCTCTTTCTTCTGGGTCCTTTAGAAGAGCCGTTGAAGCACCTTCGGAAGGTCCAGAAACTGCCAGGCACACTGAGAAGGTGCAAAGAGCTGTGCAGAGCCCAGTGGCAGGTACCTTAGCCATCCTGTTGGCCACCCTTCTTCAGCAGGAGACCTGTCAGCAATGGATGGCAGAGTTGCAGAGTGCTTTGCAGATGGGAACATGCCAAATAAAAGTTGCTAGTGACTGTGCCCAGCCAAAGCAACCATGCTGCTCCCACATTGACTTTCTCTGCCAGCAAGGGAATAACAGTGGGTCTGCAGCTCCCTGGCTGGAGGGCTTTCTGGGCAAACCTGGGCAGGGGGCAATCTGGGGGAACTGCCCCTGCCAGCATGTCAAAACAAACCATGCAACCATAGTCCAGCTCCAGCAGGACCTGGGAAAATGGGATTCCCATCACTGCAGGTTGCTGCTCTTCCCCCACCTCCCCCCATTGTCTGTGCCTTGGCATAAGCAATGGCAGGACCAGCTGCTCTGTGCTGGCTCCCCATGCACTACAGCTGCAATCTGCTGGCCCTGCCTTTGTAAATTGGTTCATTGCAACCCTTTTGGGGGGTGAATCTTCACTTCAAGACCTCCTTATTGCTCTGGGGTTGTGGCTTGAGCTGAGAGGATGCTTGCTCCTTTCTTTGGTAACAGTTTCATCTTTGCCTCCCTCTGCTTGGCTTTCTCCTGGCACTGCTCTCAGCATATCTCTAGCTCCTACAGCTGTGGTCAGGATCCCCAAGGGAAACAGTGGGACTCCTGGGGACTGGTCACAGTATTTGGGAAGCTGACAGTCATGCCGAGGGATGCTTTCAGGCTGGTATGTGTGCCTGGCAGATGCACATTGCATCTTTGCAGCAGCCCCTGCGCCACATGCTGCTGTGGTTGTCCTTTGTGGATCCTGGCATGGTGAAAGAGATCCACACCCAGCACTGTTTTATGAACCAAATCTTTGGGTTGCTTCCTGCTGGGGCTTGAGCTTAATGTCTCCAGCCCTGCTGCAAACACGCAAAGCACCTTCAGCATTATTGCCTATTCCTTCCTATCTTCCAAGTGCTTCTCCGTGGCCAGCCCAGGTGGGCCGAGTAGAGATTTGCTAGCAGGAGTGTCAGTGCAGTACCTTGCCGGGAGCCCAGGTGGGCGGGGCTACAAGGAAGCAGGTCCCTGAGCCCCACTGTTTTGTCACAGTGAAACAGCTATCACAGTCTCAGCTAAAGCTGACCAGGTAACCCTGGAGGGTCACTTCCTGGTAAGGAATGGGCAGTGCCAGGACTGTTCTTGCCAGCTTTCTGCTTCACAGGAGCTGCTCTGATATCAGGAAGAGGCCAGACTAGGCTGTGGGGAGAGTATTAGAGATGCACTTGGGGAAGTGGTGGACAAAGAAAGGAGCAGAGAGAGGTTTTATAGCAGGACAAGTGTCTCCTCCCTAGTTGCCGCAGTGCAGGGGGTGCAAAAATGCTGAAGTACTTGCTCTTCAAGCCCTTGGGGCCTGAGGATCTCCCAACCCTCAAGGAGCTCCGCACCACTGGTGAGGCCTTGAGGGGTCCTTGCAGGAGAGCAATCAGGGCCAAGATGCATCTCAGATTGCAGATGAGCTGTGGAAACCCTGAGGCAGAGGCTGTGGCTGTGGTGAGGGTCTCCTGCAGGGGACCAGCAGCCACAATGAAGAGTCCTGCCTAATGGTGCCTGTGGGCTCCAGGGTGGCTCTATCTGCTGCCTGTGCCAAAGGACAGGATACCCTTCCCAGAAACACTACTGATGCCTGGCTCTCCTGCCTCCAGGCCTATGCTGTGCACAGGGCAGGCTTCTTGGAGGGTGGGGCAGTCAAGAAAGCAGTTGTGCAGGCCCAGCCATGCAAGTGTGCTCAGAGTACAGGGCAGCCTAAGAGCAGTCTGCTGTCACCTCTGTGGGTAGGGGGTTGCTGGATGCTTGGCCATTGCTGACTCATTTGCTTTCCAGAAATCTGCGAAATCTGGGCTGCAACATCTCGGTACATCCGGAGACAGCTCTTGCAGAAGAAGGTGAGCATTGCCTCCTACCAGTGCCTGATCCTGCCCCTGGGATCTCCAAAACAAGGTATAAAGTATCATCCCCAGGGGGACATGAGTCTTCTGGCAGCCTTCCTGCTTCTGCACAGCCCTGCTAATGCTGTCTCTTCTTGGTTGCCTTTTCAGGTGGTGGACATAGGAGTTGGGAAATTTGCGGTTTTGCCAGCATGTGCCACAGTGGAAGACAAGGTTTCGCCTGTGGAGAAACCCGTGTTCCAGCCATGCAGGTTTCTAAAGAGCTTTTACCGGCTCAAATGTGCAAAGATCAGAATTCCTGGTAAGGACATTCCTGGGTGCTTCCCAAGCTCAGCCCTTGCCTTTGGCCTGATGCTGACCCTTCTGTGTCACGGTTAAGCAAAGGCTCTTCCAAGCTGGAGAGTGCTGAGAGTGGGCACACACAGAGTGGCCCAGCACCTGGCCCTTCCCTAGGGAGCCAGCCTCATCTCTCTAGCTTGCCCTAAGCTCAAGCTGGCTCCTCACATCAGATGGAAAAGCATCTCTTTTCCCTTCTCCTGTGCACCAGATCCATTTCGGAGATGTGGCCAAAGATGAAAGAAGAGCAATTTCTGTCCAAGGGCTGGGTGCTGATAGCACCTAGTCTCAGAATCTGCTGAACTGTGGTGTCACTGATGGGGTTGCCTTGTGCTTCTTTCCTAGAAAAGACATCACTCGTTGAGCTGGACTATGAGCAGATTGCTGCAGACATCCACTTCCGCCCTGAAATTGTTGAGCATTGTGTTCATGAGACCCTGCTTTTCTTTGCTGGGGCCCTCCAAGACAAGAAGGAGGTGGAATTCTCCTTCACAAGCATTGGCATTCTTGCTGTGCGAAAAAATGTTCTCAGCATGACATTCTTTGATGACTGCCTCCTGGAGCTGGATGAGACAGGGAACATGCTGGCAGCTCTTCTGGGGGTAAGCTTGTTCTTTCAACAGGGTCTCCACCTCATGGCTCTCCAGCAATGCTGTCAAGGCTCTCTCCAGCTGCTTTCTCATGGCTACCTTCACTTGCCTCACTATGTGGCCTGCATATGTCCCTGACAAGCTTGGCCAAGTCTTGGAAGTGCCTTAGCCTCTTTAAGGGAAGGAATGAGGACATCAACAGAAAAGGCAGTGCAAGGCTTTTTGATGCTTTCTGCCTGTGCCTCTTTGAGCAGCAAAAGGCTTTGCCACCTCTGTGAGTAGCCAACATGAGTCCTTGGTGTCAGGGCCAGGACAGTGTCCCTGATACCTCCTTTTCCCCTTGCAGGACTCCAAGATGATGAGGCTTGTGGCCTTTGCAGGCAAGAACGATTTTAGTCGTTTCAGTCAGGATGGGGTCGTCACACTGCCAAGGTGATCAACATGGCTTATGCAGTCCCTAGCTGATTAAGGGAGCAGCTGGCAAGGACAGATGGGAGACCATGGGTGCCCTCAGAGCCCATAGAGAGATGTGTCCTCCTGCGGCTTACATCACCGCAGCTCCCAGAGATGCCTGCCAGCAGTTTCTTAGCATCAGTCCCCAGGGGAGCTTGGTGTACTTTGGCTCATCTGGTGCCTTCTTGTTCCTCCCAGACTTGCACTTGAGAATCACCATGAATCATCACTTCCTATTTCTCTGAAGCCCAGGAGAGAACTGGCCCCCTGGGGTGGGGGTTCCCGCAGAGGTAATATACCAGCTGAGTGCTAGTGGGGTACTCTGGGACCTCCACTGTGGCCAAGAGGCTCCCAGAGACACACTTGTGCTCTTCTCTTGTCTCCTGTTTGCAGTGAGCGTGCTGGATCCCGTGTTTCTGGCACGGTGGAGGGTTGCTGTAAGCAGGAGGATGACTTTGAAGGAAGGTGCGCTGGCAAAAGCCAAAGAAGCCAGACTAGTCAGGTGAGCCTCTTGGGGGAGGAGTGTGGCTGGAGGTGCAGGGGCACACCGTGCCATTGTTGTAGAGTGAATGCAACATTTTCATTGGCTGGAGCACCTGGGCTGATGCCAAAAGGCCCTGAAGACTTTGTCCTGCGGGACATGTGGGTCCTCCTGCCAAACAACTGGCAACTGGTTCAGACCACTTGGCTCCCACAAACTCAGTCTGCTGTACCTCTTTAGGTTCTTGCCATTAATCCAGAACAAGTTCCATGAGGAGCTCAAGCAGCCCAAACCTCTATCTCAGCCATGTGTGCAGCTCCCTCGTTGTGTTCCACAGCTCTCTGGAGCGGTATGTCTATGGGATTCTCCAGCCCTGTGTCACATTTTAGGCTCTGATGTCTCTTCTGCTCTTCTGACTAATGCTGCCTATGTGCTGTGTTTGTGGTTTCTATCCAGAAAACAAGCTCCCTCCCCACAAAGAGGGTAGACAAACAGTTGCAGCTGCTGATGGCAGCCAAGCGTCGAGAGCTAGAAACAGAAGCCTGGCGCCAATGCCGTGTCAACAGAATGGGGCAGAACATGGAGCGAAGCCAGGTATAGCATGCACTTTACTACCCCCAGGATAAGGGCCTTTCCTCTCCCCACTCCCTGGGTTGGTAGCTCTCCTGGCACAGGCAAGGCAGCAGTGCTGTGGCTAATTGGCCAGGCAGGGGTCTTCTCTCTGACTGCTGACCTGCACATTGCCCTTCATCAAGAGCTGTCCTTAAGGCCCCAGACCAAGGCCTCTAGAGCTGGCTATGGCACAGGCAATCTCTTTTGTGCCCATAACTCTCTCTGGAGGGCTCAGCACCAATGCCTTCAAGACCAAGCCAAGTCTGTTTAAATGCCACACTTTGGCTGAAGCCTTGGAAGCAGCCCCAGATATTGGTGGCAGCTCTTTAGGAGAGTCTGTTGTGCTTTTGCAGAGCCACTGCCACCATCTCTTTGAGGATCCCCATCAACCTCCTCACCTCCTGAGAAAGGCGTATGCTGAGAAGCTGAAGCAGAGGCTGCCAGAGAAGGATCAATGCCAAAGGCCAGCAAAGCACGGAGCATCCAATGGACAGACAGAGCTGCACCTCCCTAGAAGAGCATGGGCACAGTAAGTGTGTGCCAGCTCCTGAAGAGGCTGGGGTAAGGACTGGCACCTCTGAGAACTACTGGGGCCCCTTCTCTGCAGCCATAGCACTGAGTCCATTTCTTCTTCTGTGTTCTTCAGCAGGGGAGAGAATACGAAGCTGTTGGAGGTCCGTGGAAGGGCCCAGGGGCTTTCTGCCACATTGAGAAGCTGTGACCAGCCCCTCAGAGCCCAACACTAGGGCTCTCAGATGTCATGGCTGTCACAGAGGCTTCACAAAACAGACAGCAACAGGCCCCTGAAAATGCAGATTTATTGTAATTAATCTATAGTCAGACACAATAAAATTGCAGGTTGGGCTGTCAGTTGAGAGTATGCTGCTGTACACCCAGTTAAGCTGTGTAGAGAGAGATGAACCAAAGTGTGCACTCGCTCACTTAGAATGGGTCCCCACAGGTACCCAGCTGATTGGGCTCTGCCTTCACAAAGTCAGCATCCTGGGCTTTCCTGTGCAAACAATTCCTGGACATCCATCACTCAGTGATGTCTCCAGCCCTGATGCAAACACACAAAGCATCTTCAGCATTATTGTCTATTCCTTCCTGTCCTCCAAGTTCTTCTCTGGCCAGCCAAGGTGGGCTGAGTAGAGATTTGCTAGCAGGAGTGTCAGGGCAGTACCTTGAGGTGCCCAGTGGGGCAGCCCAACCCCTCTGATAGCAATTACATCACTGTAACCACTGATGCTGTGAAAGTACCAGACTGGACTGAGAAAGTACTAGAATGGACTTCCACTTATTCCTAGTCAGTGGCAGACAGAAACTGGATTTAAAAAAAATGAACAAATAAATACATATATCATTGACACACTCTCTGGTTGCTGCTTTCTTCCTTGTGTCCTTATGCCTTTTGATGTCCTCCTTGACCCAACCTGGGAGGCAGCAGACTGCTGTGCAGCACAGCCATGGGCCACTGGAGCCTCAAGCTGAGTCACAACCCATCCTCCCCACAGGAAACCCCACTGCAGCTCTAAACCCCTCGGACAACACAATAGATGCTGAAATGCAACCAGACGTACAGTAAATTGGGCTGTTCATGTATCTTATGTCAGACCTACAGCAAGCAACCCTAATTGGCATCCCTATTGAGAAGCAAGTCCAGCCACCTGTAGGCTCTCTACTCTCTGAGGAATGCCTAGAACACAGAGGGCTTCATCTCTTACTAAATTTACTCCAACTTCACACAACACAGGGAAGGCTATCAAGTGCACATGGACAATGGGCAAGATCATCCAAGCTAAAAGCAAGCATTGATGTAACAGTATTTGTCAGGTAGAGTGATTTCTACCAGCCCAAGCCTTTAACAAGGGGAACAACGCCTTCAGTTTTCACCTCACACAAGCTGGTATTTTATTTCTCATTTGGCCTATTGAGAGAGTGATGAATAAAGTTGTGGTCATCCCACATCACAAAATAACTCCTTGTAAGAGCTGATACTCATGGAAGCTCCTGGCTCCTGTTCCTGGGTAAAGTAAGTCATGTGTGTGGTGGGTTGAAGTGTCCCCCAGCATTAGCTCCTGACTAGGGAAGTAAAAAGGTTTTCTTGGTGTAGGGGTGGCAGGAACACCGATATTTCCATTATCTACAACATCTCTATTCCAAAACAATAGTGGAGTGAGAGAAGAAATGTAGAAATATCACTAGAGGACAAGCCCAGGTGTCTTTAAGAAGGCCTCAAAGAGCAGACTTCCAGAAGGTATATCGTGTCCAGGAGGTGTAGTGGAGGGTATAATCTTTGTATTTCTTCCCATAAATCCTGCATCCTTATAAAGCTGGCTGCAAAGTTTATTCTTTTTGTCTTTCTTCCCTTTCTGCTCTTGAGGAAGACACCTCTCTTGTCTTCTGGTATTTTTTAATGTGTAGTTATTGCCTAAGCATAGGGGGGTTTAGTACAGCCTTGATGGGTCTCGGGACAGAGAATCAAAGGGGGGCAGTTTTGGCCTGGCCAGCCTGAAACCAAACCAGCAGTAGGGGGGAAGAAAGAGCCCTGGGGCTTATGGTAAATCCCAGGTGGGAGAAGAAAAGGAGTACTGGGGTTTTGGTCTGATTTGGTGGAAGGTTTTGTGTATCTGCTTTGGCTTAGTGGGCTTGTGTGATAAACCTAGAGTGTGTGTCTTTTTATAGTCTTTGCTACACTCACCACTATGTAGCTATAGCGTTGTAGTTAGTGAATAGCTATTCCATCTAAACTTTCCATCACTCTCCAATCCAATTGTGTGAGCATTTTTCTTTAGCCCCATTTGGAACAACATAGCAATCTGTCCACTCATTAAACCATGACAAATAGATAAGGAGCATGAACTTGGGAAGGTGCAGATACTGACAGGAAGCATGAGCTCAGATGTCACTGCTTTGCATGCAATCCTGTGTCCTCGCATTCTTCTAAAATCCCAGAGTGTACCACCATGGCTTTGGCAGGGAAATGTCACCTTCTAGGCTCAATCCCATCAGCAGTAGCTCTGAAAGTGCAATGACAGTTGGGCTGGGTATAGGTGATTTGGGTTGCACTGGTTAGGCTGCACCTCGAGTCCTGTGTCCAGTTCTGGGCCCCTCAGTTTTAGGAAGGATGTTGTCTTGCTGGAGCGTATCCAGAGAAGGGCAACGAAGTTGGTGAGGGGTTTGGAACACAAGCCCTACGAGGAAAGGCTGAGGGAGCTGGGGTTGCTTAGCCTGGAGAAGAGGAGACTCAGGGGTGACCTTATTGCTCTCTACAACTACCTAAAGGGAGGTTGTAGCCAGGCAGAGGTTGGTCTCTTCTCCCAGGCAGCCAGTACCAGAACAAGAGGACACAGTCTCAGGCTGTGCCAGGGGAGGTTTAGACTGGATGTTAGGAAGAAGTTCTATACAGAGAGAGTGATTGCCCATTGAATGGGCTGCCTGTGGAGGTGGTGGAGTCACCTTCATTGGAGGTGTTCAGGAAGAGGCTTGATGGGGTGCTTGGTGCCATGGTTTAGTTGTTTAGGTGGGTTGTATTGTATTGTATTGTATTGTATTGTATTGTATTGTATTTAGGTGGGTTGGGTTGGTTGACGGGTTGGACGCGATGATCTTGAAGGTCTCTTCCAACCTGGTGGTGTATTGTATTGTATTGATATTGGAACCCAGGATGCACAACTGCAGAAACTGTAATGCCATCAACTCAGCTGTCATCTTGTCTCTCCAAGCTCTTTTGTAGGTGTATTTTCAGGGAGAGATCTGCCAGACTTTTTATTATTCTGATTGTACAGTCAGAAAGTTCATTTTGTTTGTAATGCCAAACCCACTCCTATCTAACAGATGGTTGCCATTGCACTGTGGTACTGAGCCACTTCTCTTGTGCAGCATTTTCCATCAGGAATTCAGTGTCTATCACACTTTCAATCAACCCAAGGAGCAACAGGCTTTTCTACCCTTTCTAACTTTGGGAAGAGCAGATCTGTCACAAGTGCTGGATCCAAAAGCAGCCTAATTCCAATGTGGATCAAACCCAAATGCACTGTGACCAACCCTGCAAAGAGCATTCACCTCTGCTAGTCTGAAGAGACTGGTTATCATCTCTTCTGGCCTTGAACAAGACTAGTATTTCTATGCCTTTTCCTGGTGGATTTCAGACTGTGAATACTGAACACAACATCTGTCCAGCTCAAACCAACAACATAGTTTAGCTTACCACAACATAGTTTAATCATTAATCTACCATTCACTTAGTCAAGTAGTGGGACCACAAACTAGTCTGCTTACCTCTGGACAGAAGGTGGCTCTACCCAGGTGTGTTCAGGGCAGAACACTATCTCTAGACTGCAAACCCCTCAGTGCCCTCTAGGTGAAACATCTTTCTCCTGAATGGGAAACTAGTGACTAATAACAAATGCTACAGTCTCAGAAGTGTCTTCTTTAGACAATATTGGATATGGACATCTGTCTGAAGTCTAGTGAGGATGAACAGCAGAGACAGTAGAAGGAAATGTAATGATACCCCCCTACACATGACCGTGTTCTCATGGAGGAAGAAATCATTCCCAAAGGATGGAGGAGAGAATGATAATGTCAGATGAGAGGATATCTGGAACCTGGAGCCAACAGAAGGATATGATAATCATAGAGAAGCACCAGTATCAATGATACTGAGTAATCCATTCAATGGAGCAAATTCTGTTCATCCAGCACATCTCAGAATTTGTGGCAAAAGAGCAGAGAGGAAAAAAAAAATGCTCATTTCTGCCTTTTTTAAAAACAGCTTTTAAAAAATGCTGGGGAAACATACCTGTGGTGCATGCTGCACCAGGCAGGAACTTGTTGCTGTTACCCTCTACCATCTAAGTCACCACATTACTTAAGTGGAGAGAGGATAGGGAGTTCTCTATATCATGAACTCTGTCTACGTATTGGGTTTGTCTCACAGAGGGCAGGGTATGACTCCAGGAACCACACTCTCTGATGTTCCTCAACTTACATCCTCTTGGAGCTCCATCACTAAGCAGAGGAGCTCGTCTACCTGGGCACCTGTCCCACAGGCATGAGCACTGCTGCCCTCTGACACTGGCATTAGAGTGGAACACATCCTGCAGCCTGATACCTACATAGCAGCATGTTTTCACTGGAGCATCATCTGAGAAGCTGCATCAAGAGCTGATGACTGTAGTGCTCAGTAGTGCCCAGTAGTGCCATGGCCTTCTTCCAGGCAAATACCATCACTCCCAGGTCCAGCTGGCCAAGCTTCAGCACCTTCATAGTAAGCTCTTTTGTGTGATGTCACACACCCTGTTTTCTTGCTTGTTCCTCATCAACCTGGTCACTAGGCTCCCTGAAGTCTTCTTTTAAAGGCATGGATGTGGTCACCAAGATCTATGAGGACCCTATGGGGAGAGGCTGAGGGAGCTGGGGTTGCTTTGCCTGGAGAAGAGGAGGCTCAGGGGAGACTTTATTGCTGTATACAACTACCTAAAGGGAGGTTGGAGCCAGGTGGGGGTTGGTTTCTTCTCCCAGGCAACCAGCACCACAGGAGGACACAGTCTCAAGTTGCACCAGGGAAGGTTTAGGCTGGATGTTAGGAAAAAGTTCTTCAGAGAAAGAGTGACTGGCCATTGGTATGGGCTGCCCAGGGAGGTGGTAGAGTCACCATCACTGGAGGTGTTTAGGAAGAGACTACATGGGGCATTTGGTGCCATGGTTTAGTTGATTAGATAGTGTTGGATGATAGGTTGGACTTGATGAACTCAGAGGTCTTTTCCAACCTGGTTAATTCTATTCTATTCTATTCTATTCTATTCTATTCTATTCTATTCTATTCTATTCTATTCTATTCTATTCTACCTCTCAGCTGCTGGCCTGACCAGTTCCAAAGCAGCTGTTAATTCCAGTTACAGTGCCTTTAAATCTCCAGCCATTGCACTGCATCGCCCATGCCTCATCAGCCGTATTTTCCTGCAGGCAATGTCAGTCTCATTACAGATTGCTGTCACACCTTGCAAAGAAGTCTAAAGAAATACTTGAAGAAACGTATTTCTTAGCTTGGTTGAGCGGTACCTAGTTACATATCTGACTACTTCATATACACATTCATATGTTTATAATATTGGTTGATCTGTATCAGAGCATGTATCTCACTGATTTTGTATTTTACAAATCTTGACTTTTGCCACTTCTGCAGTAGTGAAGAAGCCCTTTGCAAAAGAGTTCAAATATCTGGAGTAATTTTAAAACTCTACCTTCTAACTTGAGCTGCTGTAATTTGATGTTTCAATTCTGCCTTCAGCTACTGCCCATTGTATTCTTTGCCACAAAACATATTGTCAATAAGCACTGTAATGACAGCTCTCCCTCAGAACACTGCTGCAATAATTACCCTGGTATCAAGCAATTTGAAGTAACTCAACAGTGACAGTATTGTTAGTACAATTCTTTTCCTCACATTTCATGTTCTGTCAAAAACTACAGACTACAGATATCTAAAACTGTTTAAAAGAAGAATCTGGATTGCATATTTCAGAAAGCCCAAGGTTCTAGCTGTAATTTATTTTTACTTATATGAAGGTGAATAATAAAGCAAACTTTAGATAAGCCTTGGTGAACTTTTTGGAGAAAAGTTTTATGTTCTCAAGAAAGCACAGGATTTAAGGATGTATATACAAAACTGATCTCTACCACTATAAAAACTTGCAAGTTCTTCATGGAAGAAAGCAGTTCTACAACTGTTCATAAAAATGTAAAATACATCTTTAAACTCAA
This sequence comes from Colaptes auratus, assembly GCA_015227895.2. Taxonomy (NCBI): domain Eukaryota; kingdom Metazoa; phylum Chordata; class Aves; order Piciformes; family Picidae; genus Colaptes; species Colaptes auratus. The sequence goes on along the minus strand of CM026897.1, from coordinate 81,656,625 downwards.
GATCCTAAGTACTGTATTATGTGCAGATATTTACTTTATGCAATTGTGCTTAGATATATATTCTAGTTAGACCAGAACCTAAATTTTGGAGTAACAGATATTAAACTTGTAATACTGGAGAACAGTTACTTCCCAAACAAAGTAAAAACACCTGATTGGTTTCTCACAACTTTAAATAATATCAAGGAATTTGTGACTGAAGTCAACTTTTGTAAAGGTTTAATTTACTCAGATGTTTTCTGAGTTTCAAGTATTAAACATAACTAGGAGAAAACACTACAGGTCAGTAAAATCAGCTAATGATACACAAGTGTTAAGAGTTTTGTGTCTTAAAAAAGGGATCTTTCTTAACCTGAACCTGCATCTCACCCTCACTGTCAAGATTTCCCTTGAAGACTGGAAAACAAACAAACAAGCAGACAGACAAAACCCACAAACACTCAAAACATAACAAGCCCACAAAACAACAAAAAAGAGGGAGGAAAATCCATTAAACATTGTGAACTGTCAGAAAAATAGTGTTTACTTTTAAAAAGCTGTCCCCTCTTGAAGTTCCAAGACCTTGAATAACTCCAGCAGTAGTCTTAATTTCTTGTCTTATAAATAAAGGGATTTCACTATCAACACAACAAAAGATGAGCTACATATGCTTGAAAACACCCACGTTCCTTCAGTCGGTAAATACTTCTTTCCCAAAGGTGCTTCTAGGTTTTGGTAGTAGAAGACAGGCTATTTAAATGTAAGAGGGCAAAATTTGTAAGAGCTCTAATATGTGATTATATCTGAGGGTTGCATGGTGTCTGAAAGCAGCTCTTGGTGATACTAAAAGCTGGAGAGTTTCTCCCTCCATATCCTCCTTAATCTGTAACTGTGTAACATAAAGTTATAAATCTAGCCTTAGGTTTCCACTCCTTGTAAAATAAAGAAAACACATGCTGTTCTAATACATGTGGTGTACCCTATGACCCACATCATGTGGATAAATTATGCCTATCATGTAGAATTACCATACATCAGACTCAGGACACAAAACTTGCTCACCATACTTTAATAAGTACCTTTCATGGACTTATATCCACAAAGCAGACAGAATTTGGCCAGTATTACTTCAGAATGATAATTCTTCTAAATTATTTTTTCTCTCCTGACTCTCTTGAATTGGGGAACCCAACACTGGACGCAGTGTTGCAGGTGTGGTGTCACTAAGGCAGAGTAGAGGGGGATGAGAACCTCCCTAGACCTGCTGGGCACACCATTCTTGATATTCCCCAGGATGCGAGTTGCCCTCTTGGCCACAAGGGCACATTCCTGTCCATGGATAACTTGCTATCCTCTAGGACTCCAGAGTCTTTTTCCATGGAGCTGCTTTCAAGCAGAATGACCCTGTACAAATGTTATTCAATTTACTGAACACTTTCATAATGTGTTTCACACATTTTGCCATTGAACTGATGAACAAAACAATGGAATAGGTTCAGTTACAGAGCCTCTAGATTATATATCGCAAGGATGAGCAAATTTTAATACCACTTTTAAGGTTAAACTTACTAATTACAGAGAAGAATGGAGGAATAGAAACTGGAATTTGGAAACCAAGGGATGAGAGATTGTATTGTTTAGTCAAAATCTTGTTTGGGTGTATTTCAACTTTATCCCTCACCACAGACACCAAACCAGCTATTTCCAATAATAGAATTCTAAACATCATGTTAGGGTATATTCTGAAGTGGACTTTTTTTCCTCTTTGAAGTTGTTCCACAGATGTTTTTACCAGGTCAAAGGGACAGAGAAAGTGAGGAAGGTTCTATAAACTATTCCTTAAGGAGCATAATACAGAGAATGCCAAAAGGTGGACTAGACCCTGCTGTACTGAACAGTACATTTGTACAATTTCAGAAGACAAACATGAGATCAATTCATAGAATAGCTTAGAAGTTCATGTGCAAGATCTATGAGAGCAAACCTAGAGAAATGGAAATTTCTAATGTATGATCCAGTTTTAAATTAAGCTGCTATAGCAGACTTGATGGAAATATAAAAATTACTTGAATATTAATATAATTAAAAGTTATCTTGTGTATCACAAACATGTATTCTCTTAAAACAATACAATAGAAATATAATAGAATAAACCAGGTTGGAAGAGATCTTCAAGATCATTGCATCCAACCCATCAACCAAGCCAACCCACCTAAACAACTAGACCATGGCACCTAGCACCCCATCAAGTCTCTTCCTGAGCACCTCCCATGATGGTGACACCACCACCTCCACGGGCAGCCCATTCCAATGGGCAATCACTCTCTCTGTATAGAACTCCTAACATCCAGCCTGAACCTCCCCTGGTGCAGCCTGAGACTGTGTCCTCTTGTTCTGATACTGGCTGCCTGGGAGAAGAGACCAACCTCTGCCTGGCTACAACCCCTCTTCAGGTAGCTGTAGAGAGCAATAAGGTCATGTTTAGGATGCAGAGGAAAACCTGCTGAAAATATCTTAATTTTTATAATATCAGGAAATGAGAATTTATCATTTAGCAGTGATATTATTATAACGGAAATCTACCACAGACAACCCAAATCATGGGCTTCAAGTGGAGCAAGCATTTTATGATTCAGTAATAGAATCATCTAAAGCATCGCACATGGCAGCAACTGGGGATTTTTAACAATTCAGACAAATGTGGCAAAAACAATACAGCAAAACAAAGATGGTGCAGGAACTTCTTTGAATAAAGTGGTGGTAATTTCTTGATAACTTTTCAGTAATTTGTCAGACAATAATACAAAGAAAAGTGTAGCAAGAAAATGCTATTCTACATGAAAGGAAAGTTGTGTTTTTAATTTTATATAAATAACCATTATTTTAAATTTCAGTAATCAGGTGACTTTGAACTATTTTACTTTGTCACCAGATTCAACACCAGGCCACGCAAAGAAACTACTGACACAGCATTTTTCAGGCTATGCATGCAAAGTGAATCTCCTCATTCCTTTTGCTGTACTTGCATAGTCCATGAAGGCTCATGCATTACTCTAACAACTGTATAATCATTCAAAAAGCAGTGTGAAAATGGGCTTCTGGTCTTTTTTACCACTTCTTCATTTTAATGGTATCATAAACAAACTCAGTGACTCTAAAAGAAATACCTCCTAGAGGCATAAAAAATCCCCATCACTCAGATCATTATAATGAGACTAACCTTCTGTCCCCCAAAACTACTCAGGACTCTAGAGTAATCTTAATTAATGAGCTTTAACAACAGGCATGAATTAATTTGTAGAAATATGTTCTGACTAAGTGAATGAATTACATGAGCTGAAGCCAAACTCTTCATGTGTGTAGCTTACAGACAAGGGTGCTTATGTGCTGCAGATTGCCACTACATCAATTTCAGTCTAGATTTTCTGATTCCCAGTTCAGTATGCTCAGCAGTGAGTTTTTCCCAGTATCAAACTTCCAGCAGCCCTGCAATTGGCTTACTTAACCTTTCTATAATTTAAAGCATCCTGATAGCCTGCTGCCAGTAACTGAAGAGAACAATTTAATGGCTAAGGACTACCCTGACCTCATTTCCTTTCCCCAGGAGCTTCCATGTTGGTGAGGAGTACAATAAAAATCCATTAGCACCCTGTACCCCCACTAGAAGTTCTGCAGAGAAGTCATATGAAGGCTGCTCTATCAACTTTCTATCTACTTTCCAAAACTGCTGCACAACAGTTATGCAGAGACTTTCACCTAGAAATAAATTAATGAGAACCCACAAGAAGGACTGGGATAATCTTTCTTTGGAAACCAGTGCTTAGAAGATTGTTAATTCAGTAGATAGGCCACGAAGCTGAAAAATAGAACCCAAATGTATCTCCTTGGCTTGATCACAAATGTGAGCAAGAACTTTGAGTAAGCCACACAGGACCTTAACAAGTTAAATTCTTACACCCTGAGGGGTTTTAAAAGACCTTCCAATCATGTCTGTTATGGCTGTCCTTCTCTCCAAAATTTTCCTATAGGTGGGTATGCATCATTGGACAACAAGAAATCAGAGTAGGTGAAATCATTTCACAGGATTTCTTGCTCATGTATCCACTTAAAAATTGCTCTTGAAATATGCTTCTTTCTAACTGGAACAAACTGAATATACTTCTTCACTTTCCATGCATGATTGTCAAGAATGGTATTAATAATGCCACTTTCTCCAAGCCCAAGATAGGTGTGTTCCCTTGAGTGAAAAATGGAGCAGACGTGCCAGGAGACCTGCAAGGACAAGCAAGGAATTTATGAAGGAAATCTCAGTTTATGGCAGAAGGGACTTGTCACATGGGACAAATATAGAGTACTTGCCAGGCAATGTAAGAAGACAACAAGGAAGGCCAAAGCCCTCTTGGAACTAAACTGACAAAAGAAGTAAAAGAGAACAAGAAGGGCTTCTTCAAATATATCAGTAGGAAAAGGAAGAATAGGGAAAGTGTGGGCCCACTGCTGATCAAGGAGGCAGCTCTGATAACTAAGGATGCAGAGAAGGAAGAACTGATGAATGCCTTCTTTGCTTCAGTCTTTATTCGTAAAACTGAACTTCCCTATGAACTCCAGACCCTGGATGAAGGAGAAGACGACTGGAAGAAAGAAGAATCTCCACTAGCCAATGAAGACTGGGTTAGGGATCAGCTACATAAATTGAACATTCACAAGTTCATGGGGCCTCATGAGATGCACCCAAGAGTGTTGAGAGAACTGCCTGATGTTGTTACTCTATCCATCTCCATCATTTTTGCAAAATCCTGGCAGAGAGGGGAGGTGCCTGAGGACTGGCAGAAAGCCAGTGTCACTCCAGTCTTCAAAAAGGGCAAGAAAGAGGTTCCAGGAAACTACAGACCAGCGAGCCTCACCTCCACCCCTGGAAAATTGATGGAGCTGATCATTCTGGAGGTCATCTCTAGGCACTTGGAAGAGAAAAAGATCAGGAGCAGTCAGCATGGATTTACCAAGGGGAAATCCTGCTTGATTAATCTGAGAGCTTTCTATGTATGTAGTCTACCTTGACCTTAGCAAGGCTTTTGACACTGACTCCCATAATATCCTTGTGTGCAAGCTCAGGAAGTATGCGATAGAAGAACAGTGAGATGAATTAGGAACTGGTTACAAAATAGGGTCCAAAGAGAGGTGATCAATGGTGCCAAGTCCAGCTGGAATAGCTGTAACTAGTGGAGACCCCAGGGATCAGTGCTGGGTCCAATCATGTTCACATCGTCATCACTGATATTGATGAGGGAACAGAGTGTCTGCTCAGCAAGTTTGCTGGTAATACCAAACTGGGAGGCTTGGCTGATACACCTGAAGGCTGTGTGGCCAGTCAGTGAGACCTGGACAGACTGGAGAGGTGGGCAAAGAGGAATTTTAAGAGGTTCAACAAGGATAAGTGCAGAGTCCTGCACCTGGGAAGGAATAATAAACTGCACCAGTACAGGTTAGGAGATGATCTGCTAGAGAGCAGCCCCATGAAGAAGGACCTGGGAGTCCTGGTGGACAAGAAGTTATCCATGGGACAGCAATGTGCCTTTGTGGCCAAGAGAACAAATGGTATCCTGGGCTGCATTGAGAGGAGCATGTCCAGCAGACAGATAGAGGTTCTCCTCCCCCTCTACTCTGACATGGTAAGGCCACACCTGGAATATTTCATCCAGTTTTGGACTTCCCATTTCAAGAGGGATGGGGATCTGCTGGAGAGAGTCCAACAGAGAGCTACCAGGATGACTGAGGGACTGGAGCACGTGCCCTATGAGGAGAGGCTGAGAGCCCTGGGGCTTTTTAGCCTGGAGAAGAGAAGACTGAGAGGAGATTTAATAAATGTTTATAAATATCTGAGGGCTGGGTGTCAAGAGGGAGGGGACAGGCTCTTCTCAGTTGCAGCCTGTGGTAGGACAAGGGGCAATGGATATTTACTACTGCACAGAAGGTTCCACCTCAACATGAGGAGGAACCTCTTCACTGTGAGGGTCACAGAGAACTGGAACAGGCTCTCCAGAGAGGCTGTAGAGTCTCCTTCTCTAGAGGTTTTCAAAACCCATCTGGATGCATTCATGTGAGACCTGTGCTAGATTATATGGTCCTGATGTGACACAGGGGTTGGACTCAATGATCTTTGGAGGTCCCTTCCAACCCCTAACATCCTGTGTGTAAAGTACTATTATGGGCTATGGGGATTTGTACATTCATCAACAGAGAACCAGACAAGATCACCATGTGCATGCATTTATTAATTAAATAATTGCTATTCATTTAGTGATTTATATCACCATAACTGTTATCCACTTATGGATATTCACTTATAGTGATTATTTTCAGGAGAACTCATACACATATTTACTCACTCTATCAAGCCAGTCACCACTTTTTAACAATATTTTTACAAAACCATGACCCTACAACTAATCCCAAAATAATGTGGCTGAATGATTGCCTGCCACTGCTGTCAACACTCTGAGGAGGTTTGTTGTTGCAACAGAAGCATCAGAGAGGCCAAGTAATTCACTCAGCTCCTCTCCTATTTACTTCATTAAGCCTACATTAAGTCTGCACAGGTTCTGCTGCACTAGCATTATAAATATCGTGTGAATGGTTTCCTGTAAATTTTTTCTCAGTAGTACAAAAGATTGTACTATTTATTCCCTCATGTCATACCAAAACAAAGTCACAGATCTAAGGCACACAAGTGCATATACACATGGAAGTCAAAACAGTGATTAAGAAAAGGCAAAGGCAAAAAACCTCCACATCAATATTTGATAACATTATTAAGAAGCTTAACAAATTTGCAAATGCTAAAAAAATCAAAATGGAAAGAAAATAAGAAATTAGAATATTCTTCCTAAGGGTATCATAAATTAAAATGTAGAGGTTAATAAAATTGCTAGGGTGTTAGCTGAAAACTTCAATGCATTTGCAAGAGAAAATGAAAAAAACCCACCACAACAGACATCAGTACTTACACATTCTGTTTCAAAACTTGTTGCATCAAAGACACCAGTCCAATAGCCAGAGGGTTTTATGTGCTTTATATGCCTATTTGTGGCTGTGCCTGTGCCTGCAACTGGTAAAAGGGAGGAAGAGATAACTTGGGCCCCAAAATTTTTCACATATTGCCCCAAAGTGCAGTAGTCTTTCATCACTCTACCCAGGTTACAGGTTGCAATGTCATTCATGCCGGCATGAAAGAGTAACAGCAGACAGTAACCCATGTTTTTAACAAATTGGGATGCCCACTCAACCACATCCCAAGCCCAGCATACTCTTCCACTCACTTGCTACAGAAAATTCATTTTCTCAGAAAATTGCAAGTCATAAAATGAAAAATCAGAAATGGAAATTTGTCCTTTTTTGTCCATATCACTCAAGTCTGTAAACAAACATCTTTTTACCATTCTAGCAGAAAACAGGTTGAGCAAAGTATTACAATCTACCACTCGTGTTCCCCCAAGATATCACATTATAGTTGCTCGAGACAATAATACAATACAATAATACAATACACCACCAGGTTGGAAGAGACCTTCAAGATCATCGCGTCCAACCCATCAACCAACCCAACCCACCTAAATACAATAGAATACAATACAATATAATACAATCCAATCCAACTCACCTAAACAACTAAACCATGGCACCAAGCACCCCATCAAGCCTCTTCCTGAACACCTCCAATGAAGGTGACTCCACCACCTCCACGGGCAGCCCATTCCAATGGGCAATCACTCTCTCTGTATAGAACTTCTTCCTAACATGCAGTCTATACCTGCCCTGGTGCAGCCTGAGACTATGTCCTCTTGTTCTGGTACTGGCTGCCTGGGAGAAGAGACCAACCTCTGCCTGTCTACAATCTCCCTTCAGGTAGCTGCAGAGAGCAATAAGGTCACCCCTCAGTCTCCTCTTCTCCAGGCTAAGCAACCCCAGCTCCCTCAGCACTTCCTCATAGGGCTTGTGTTCCAAACCCCTCACCAACTTTGTTGCCCTTCTCTGGACACACTCCAGCAAGACAACATCTTTCCTAAACTGAGGGGCCCAGAACTGGACACAGGACTCAAGGTGCGGCCTAACCAGTGCAGTGTACAGGGGCAGAATGACCTCCCTGCTCCTGCTGGCCACACTCTTCCTGATGCAGGCCAGGATGCCATTGGCCCTCTTGGCTGCCTGGGCACACTGCAGGCTCATGTTCAGCCTACTATCAACCAGTACCCCCAGGTCCCTCTCTGCCTGGCCACCCTCCAGCCACTCTGACCCCAGCCTGTAGCACTTCATGGGGTTGCTGTGGCCAATGTGCAGAACCCGGCACCTGGATGTGTTAAATCTCATGCCGTTAGATTCTGCCCTTCTGTCCAGCCTGTCAAGGTCCCTCTACCCTCTCTAAAAAGCCTCTCTTCCCTCCAGCAGATCAACTCCTGCCCCCAGCTTGGTGTTGTCCGCAAATTTACTGCTGATGGACCCAATGCCCTCATCCAGATCATCAATAAAGATGTTGTAGAGCATGGGGCCCAGCACTGATCCTTGGGGCACACCACTAGTGACTGGCCGCCGGCCGGATGTGGCACCATTCACCACCACTCTCTGGGCTTGGCCCTCCAGCCACTTCCTAACCCAACACAGTGTGATCCTGTCCAAGCCATGGGTTGATAGCTTGGCCAGGAGTTTGCTGTGGGGGACGGTGTCAAAGCATCACAATCACTTATCATTTAGGAACTGTGTAGACCCTTCTTTCCATAACTTGCATGTGCTGTTTCAAAATAAAAAAACAAACACAGAAAACTTTATACCCTGAGTTTTATTATTACTATTGGGTATCAGCTTGTGCTCCCTGCCTCTTGTCCTGTCAGTAGGTGCCACTACTTCCATCAGGTATTTTTAAACATTGATAGTATGCCTGAGACTTCTCAGGGCTAAGCAGGCCCAACTCTCTCACCTGCTCTTTGAAACTCTAGTCCTTGTGTCCCTTCACTTGACTTGATCCAGGATGGTCCTATCTCTTTTTTGCACTGGGGAGCCCAGAACTGGACCCAGCACTTAGATGTGTCTCACCAGGTCTGAGTAGAGGGGAAGGATCACCTCCCTCAACCTGCTGGCAACACCTTTTGTAATGTACTCCAGGACACAGCTGGCCTTTCCTATTAGGGTGCATTGCCTCTTAATGGTCAGCTAGTGTCCACCAGGACAGTAAGGTCCTTTCCTGCAAAGTTACTTTCAAGCCTGTCACTCCTCAGCGTAAATGGGGCCAAAGGTTTACTGATACCCAAAGGCACAACTTGACATTGTATTTTGCTAACCTTCATGAGATTTCCTCTCTGCTTATTTTATAACCATCTGGTGTGTTGCCAGTTTTTTATCATCACAGTTTTTATCTTCTGCAAATGTGTTGAGCATGTGCTCCGTACCGTCCTTAGGGAGGATGTTAAATACTATTGACCCAGTATTGAACCCTGCAGTATACCACCAGTTCCTGGATTTGTACTGATATCAAAACCCTTTTTGCTCAGCAGTCCAGCTGTTTTTTTTGAAGCACTTCATTGTACTTTTAACTAGCCCCTGCTACTTCAGTTTGTCTGAGAGGATGTTATGGGACACAGTGTCTCTTTGGACTCTAAAGCAGAGATAAACAAACACTGTTCATCTCACCAACCAAGTGAGTCACCTTGCTGTAGAAGGCCAGGAGGTTAGTCAAACATGATTTCCCCATTGTAAATCTGTGCTAACTATGCCCAGTCAGCTGCTGGTGCTTTATTTTTCTGTAAATGGTTATGGTATTTGTTCTGTGCATCACCTTAGCTATTGAGAGGCTACCTGCATTCAGTACTGCTGATTTTCCATCTTGCCTTTCCTGAAGATAGGCATGATGTTCACTTCTTCCTAGATGTTAGGAATCTTCCTCCTGCATCACCCCACCAAGTGAGTCCTGCCAGGCCCTTTCAAAAATGACCAAGACTGGTGACAAAGCCTAGATTCCTCATCAACTATGTGTGCATTCCAACACATGCCATGGGCATGTCTATATCCACTTTGTTTAAATGTTCCCTAAACAGATCCTCCTCCATCAAGAGTAAGTCTTCTTTGGTCTGGACTTTCCCAATGGCTTCAGGGACCCAGGATTCCCAAAGGCTGCTTTTACCAGTAAAGGCTGGCATGAAGAATGATGGATTACCTTGTCTTTTTTAATGGTCTTTACCAGAAATCTCCTGGCCACTCACCAGGGGACTCACATTTTCTCTTGTCTTGCTTTGGCTGCTTATAATTCCTACAGAAGCCTTTGAGTTTCCCTTCATGACCCTCACCATATTCAGCTACAGATGCACATTTGGCCAATTCCTCTGTATTTCCTCCAGAGGCCATCTGTCTCTGTTTTCACCTTGCACACTTGCCTTTTACATTTGACTTGGTCATGATCTCATTGTTCATCCTGTAGGCCTCCTGCTGCCTTTGCTGGACTTCCTTTGTGTTAGAGTGGTTCATTCTTGAGGTTAGAGGTGGTGATACCTGAAATATCAACCTATCCAGGACTCTTCATTCATGGGATTATTTCAACCAGCTGCCTAAGGTGGCCAGATTCTGCCCTCCTAATGGTCAGGGTTATGTTCCTCATTTTTTTCATTGTCTTCTCTCATCATCCTGAGTTCCACCACCTCAGGGTCACTTAGCAATGCCGCGCCTCTCCTTCATCCTGTTCACTTCTGTATATGCATCAGGTCCAGCAAAGCATCTTCTGACATTGGCTCCTTAATCACTTATGTTAGAGTTACCTTAGCACTGTGGTTTATATATCTGCAGCACAGGCAATACAAGTCTGTAATAGACTGTGGACATAAGACTTATTTTAGTTGTCGGAAGAAGGCATTCCCAGCCCGGGGGAGGGTGTGACTGAGAGAACTGGGTTTGTTTAGTCTGGAGAAAAGGAGACTCAGGGGAGGCATTATTGCTCTATGTAGCTCCCTGAAAGGAGGTTGTAGTAAGGTTGGTATTGGTCTCCTCTCCCAAGCAGCAAGTGATAGAAAAAGGCCTCAGGATTTTGTTGGATATAAGGAAAATTTTCTTAACTGGAAGGGTTTTCAAGGACTGGAACATGGTGCCCAAGTAAGTGGTGGACTCACAATCCCTTGGTGGGTATTTAAAAGACATACGGATGTCATGCTTAGGGACATGGGTGGACTCAGAAGTGTTAGGTTAACAGTAGGACTTGATTATTTTGTTGGTTTGTTTGGCGGTTTTGGTTTGGTTTGGTTTGGTTTGGTTTGGTTTGGTTTGGTTGGTTTGTTTTTTCCAACCTAAGTGATTCTATGATTCTGGTAATTACTTGAGAACAAAGGTCAGAACTAAAAGAAAAAGAAAATCCACCCAAAACCAAACACAGCACTGCCTACCTCAGGGGTCACTTTGTTATATTCAGTATCTACCCTCCAATATTCACAAAATCCAGAACAGTTCACTCTTCATGACATTAAAAAAGTGGGACAGGGAGGATGGGGGTGTGAGGGTGGAGATGTTTCTTACTGGAATTTTCTGAAATATTCTTTTTAAAACTTAATTTTTTCATTTTACTGGTAATACTGAAAGTGACTTAAAAGTTCAGTGAGTTTGTTATTGTGTGATTTTGCTAGGCTTTCAAAACCAGCCAAATCATGAAGAAAACTATAACCAAGGATTTAATTATCTCAAAAATTACAAATAACAAGTGGAACATATTAAGAAATGCAAACTGTTTATATCTGGAAGTTTTATATATTAGATCCCACACAGAATTACTATTATCATTTGAATAAAAAACAATCAAGCTGAAACACAAGGCCAGTACCATACATTTCTTGGAAGTTGAAGAATAGGCAGTGTCTGTGTCTGTAGCACAATATTACAGCAGTGGCTCCCTCATCATCCCCTTCATATCAAACACACTTGTCTTCAAACTGAATATAGAAGTTAGTGTGTAACCACTGATGTTACTTTGAAACATTGTTGTAATAGAGAAAAGATGATTTTTAAATTTGAAAATAATTTTAAGTCTTCAGAATTCCAGAAATCATGTCCAGTTTTTACTGGTTTCACAGCAAACATTCAACAATTGCTTTGACATTGGAATGGCACCAGGTTTTTCCCATCATTTTCTGGCTTGAAAACTCAGTAAATTTAATCTTTGCCAAAGGATTACATGTTACATAAACCTTGAGTATTTCACATAATGTACTTTATTTGAAATGATACAGATTGCTTTTAAATTGAACCCTTTTTGTGGGTTGTGCTGGTTCATCAACCTTGTAAGTTAAGAATATCTGTTAATTTTTCATCTGTGTTTTTCAACTCAGGTTATAAAAACCTTGAAACATGATTATTCTCATGCTGCTGCTATTATGGGTCCATCAGACAGCATTTCCACTACAAACTTTTACTGTGAAAGCTATATTATAAAATCACATTTTAAGCATTAACATTAGGTTTTTAAGACTAATTGCAAACTATTTCTAAGCAGGACCACATTAAAAAAGCCCACACTTAAAAGCATAAAGTCTCCCAGATTCCAGATTTTTTTTGTTCCTGTAACTCATATAAAACAAAACCAGGCCTATATTATAAACCACAGTCTGAAGAGAGATTATCTGAAATGTAGTTTTAGCCTTCCGCCCATTTCAATGAAAGACATCTTGCATTCCTCTTTGAAACCTTCTTACTACAAATGAGTATCCATTGATTTAATTTAGGCATTTACAAATAGAACTGACTGTTCTGAAGTTGCTACAATTCATCCCTTATATTATACTTATTGTTAAATTAACCAGTAACGTACTTTAATGTTCAGAGTTGTAGTATGCAGTCAAGTCAAGACATATAAGGGCAGTTAAGTATATATGACAACATAAAATACAGTATGTACCTAATACTGTACTTTTGCTCATGTTCTTAGCTACCAAAACTTTTCACAACCTCCTCTAGCGCTGTGGTTACGATCACAAATGCCAGCAGCTGATTCTTTGAAGCCAGACCAGTGGCAGAAAATTTAATTGTACCAAGAACTATTGTGAATAACACCTTACTTTAAAAACACTTACTTTAAAAACACTTATAAATGCATTCTAGAGTTCTGTGTACATTTTGCTGATTTTCTTTGGTTAAAAAAAATAGCTAATCTATTATAAACAATCTAGTATAAACTTATTTTACTTTGAGAACAGTATAAGAGAAAATAAATCCTTTAAGAAGCTTAAGATAAAATGTAACAATCTTTGCACATTCTGGTAAAAAACAATAGTTAATCAGTAAACTGCAAGAAATTCAGAAGACTTATACTGTAGCAAATTTGTTTGTCTATGTCTATTATTTTTCTCAAGATACCCAAACTATCAATGCTGAAGCAGGATTCTCACTAATCACCACCTAACAATATTGTGTAAATATGCTCTTCCAAAGCAGTATTCTTCCAAACCTTGATTATGAAAAATTGTGATCATTTGAGCTGCCAAACTACGGCTCCCCTTAGAACGCAAGCAGCTTCCACCAGATCTGGTCTGTGGCATTTGATGAGTTCCTTTGACTTGACTTCTCAGAGGGAGAAATCCTGGATGAATTCTGCTCAGCTTCCAGAATCTCAGAATGGTAGAGGTTTGAAGGGACCTCCAGAAATCACTGAGTCCAACTGCTCTGCTGAAACAGGTTCACCTAGGGCAGGCCACACAGGAACACATCCAAGTGGGTTTTGAAAGTCTCCAGAGAAGACTCCACAACCTTTCTGGACAGGCTGTTCCAGTGTTACATCTCCTTCACAGTAAAGAAGTTTTTTCTCATGTTGAGGCAGAACTTCCTGCATTCTGGTTTGTATCTATTGCCCCTCACACAATTACTGGGCACCAGTGAAAAGAGACTGGCCGCATTTTCTTGACACCCTCCCTTAAGGTATTTGTTAATATTGATCCAACTCCCTCTCTGCCTTTTCTTCTCCAGGCTGAGCAGCACCAGGTCTCTAAACTCCACAGACTTAACTCCTGGAACAGCTTTAAAGAGAAGAGCAAACAGTGAGCTTGATTCATCAAATGCTCTTTGGAATATTCTAAGAGACTCCAATCCTCCATCTGCCATTGTACGTGAGCCTGATGAGAGGTGACACTTGTGTGATCCTGAAGAGAGATGCCACAGACACTGACTCAAACAATGACTTTTAATTACTATGGGAGCACTCATGAAACACTTTGCAATATCTGGAGTAAACCACATCTGTTCTTGATTTCAGACTTACATAAACAGTAAATTGCAACTTTACCCTTCACATTTTTGAGCTTTGCTTCCCAACAATTGGGATAGCAATGTACCTTTGTGCTAAATGGTATCCTGGGGTGCAGCATGAAAAGTGCGCCCAGCAGGTGTAGGGAGATTTTTCTTCCCATCTACTCTGCTCTGGTGAGACCACACCTAGAATATTTGGCTCTCCAGTTCAGAAGAGACAGAGACGTGGAGAGAGTCCAACAGAGAGCCATGACGATAATTAGGGGACTTGAGCATGTCCCCTATGAAGAGAAACTGAAAGCCCTGGGGCTTTTTAGTCTTGAGAAGAGAAGACTGAGAGGGGATCTCATCAGTGTGTATAAATACCTGAGGGGTTGGTGTCAAGTGCAGGGAGGCAATCTCTTTTCAGTGGTGCACAGTAATAAGACAAAGACCAATGGATACAAACTCTAACACAGAAGGTTTCACCTCAACATGAGAAGAGACTTCTTTACAGTGAGGGTGACAGAGCACTGGAACAGGCTGCCCAGAGAGGTTGTGGAGTCTCCTTCACTGGAGACTTTCAAAAGACACCTGGATGCATTCCTGTGCAGACTACCCTAAGTGATCCCGCTTTTTGTAAGGGGGTTGGACTTGATTTCTGGAGGTCCCTTCTAACCTCTAACATTCTGTGACTCTGTGACTCTGTGTAACTACAACAATGACACCCATACCAAAATTCATCCTACTTTTAAGTTAAGAATCTATTCACCCTTGTATTACCTTCAGCAGCAAGATCTGAGATAAAATTAAGTGCTTTCTGGGATTATCACTCTACCTCTCTCTGAGGGGAATGGAAGGGACAATTAAAGATGATCTGTCTCCTAACTAAACATACT
This sequence comes from Colaptes auratus, assembly GCA_015227895.2. NCBI lineage: Eukaryota > Metazoa > Chordata > Aves > Piciformes > Picidae > Colaptes > Colaptes auratus. Next base: position 81,641,509 of record CM026897.1, on the reverse strand, counting down.
GCTTAAAAGCCTAAGATGGAGTGTGATGAGCTTTGGCCTTCAGACTTTTCTATACAAAAGATATATTCTTTCAAAATTTAAATTCTGGAATCAAGCACTGTCAAATCTCAGGTTTGCTTCTTAGTGCTGCCCACTAGTGCAAACAAAAAAATGGTGCCATAAATATCACATTCACATAGCTTCTGGACAACTCAGAGCAAAACAAGCTTGAGTCTGCCTCTAATAAGAGCAAGTACTATTTGAAATAGATTAACAGTATTTTTGTGTCTGTTTGCAATTCATATAGTACACTTACAGGGCAGTATGAAAAGCACAACTGTACACTAAAATGATCTTAAACTAGGAAATGTAAGAAGGCAGTAATCCTTTGCAGAAAACCAACTATTATATGCTCTTTCTTCTCTGTCAGATGTCAAGCTACTTTTATACTTTGAAGAATCTCAATTTCTTAGTATTATCTAGAAAAGTATATTTAGTGTATTTTTGAAATAGGCTTTTACTGTCTTAGAAAAATTATTAAAAGGCTGGCATCTTGTCCCTCAAGAATTTTTGCCTTATGCCTTTGTGATTACTGCCACGATACTGGAATACCTTTTAATACCAATTTCACTTTGACACATTGACAGAAACCACTGCTTGCAAAGCAGCTATAAAGTTTGCTATACCAGACAATGTTACTCTTCTGATGAAGTGTTTTTAGACTCCTCTGTATTTTTAACAAAGTCTTAGCCTGTAATATAAAAAAATACAAGATTATGCTTAACATGTGAAATGCTTTCCATTTAAGTTTTTTGTGCTGTATTCTCAACATGCAGAATCTGTCATACATCTATGTATGAGTTCAGTTATAGTTGAATCTTACTCCAGACAAGCCTACATTGCAAAATGCATCATTTCTCCAAGGGTATGTCTTGTGAATTCCATATATTTGCTTTAATACAGGTGATTTAATGATTCTAATTCAGAGTAAAAATTCAGTGAACGTGCTTTTTAGAAAACATTAGTCAGCAGATGCAACTGATTTTTTTAATCATATTAATGAGACATATATTAATGTATAATAAACCTGGTTGATAATTAAACTATCATTGAAATAATAATTCTTATTTAAATAAGAAAAACGTTGACAGGTATCTATTAAAATAATTCCTTTGTAGTCTATAAAAATTGTGAAATAAGTTATTTTGACTTGTAGGGCAGAATAGAAAAATTGGCTCATTATTGCAGATATTTTTCTCAGTAAAATTTTTGCGTCTTCATACACCATTATCAGTTAGTACCCTTGTAAAGTACATACTAGAATGTGTTCTTTAGTGAAATTCAGTGTATTTCAATCCTAAGTGATCACATCCATGTATTATTAAAGAAGCAGAGTTGATTCTGAGACTGCTTCCTATTTGGAATCTATTCAACATTCAGCACCACTGTGACCACTCAAATTTCAAAACTATTTCTGTATGTAATGAGTATTTTAATGCATACACAGAGCCTAGCAAGTTCTTCTGGTGAACTCCAACCTGGGACATTTAAGTTTAAACGTATCATGTGATTCACTTTTTTTTCTCCTGCAAATCACTTAATTCCTATAGAATACAGTTTCACAGAATCACAGAATCACCAAGGTTGGAAGAGAACTCAAAGGTCACCAGGTCCAACCTGTCACCACAGACCTCATGACTAAACCATGGCACCAAGTGCCACGTCCAGTCCCCTCTTGAACACCTCCAGGGATGGTGACTCCACCATCTCCCTGGGCAGCCCATTCCAATGCCTAACAACTCTCTCAGTGAAGAACTTTCTCCTCACCTCGAGCCTAAACTTCCCCTGGTGCAGCTTGAGACTGTGTCCTCTTGTTCTGATGCTGGTTGCCTGGGGAGAAGAGACCAACCCCCTCCTGGCTACAACCACCCTTCAGGTAGACAGCAGTAAGTTCTCCCCTGAGGGAAGCAGTTTCAGTAGTCCATCTGCCTATTTCAGTCATTTGTGTAATGCTGAAATTTTCTCTTACCGCACATATGTAGAGAGCTAAATCAAAAATTGGATCCTAACATCAGCTAGATCCTATATCTTTTGTTTTAATTATATGTATAGAAGAACAGGTGCAAGCTCACATCAGATTCCTTGGCATCAGTAAAAAAGAAACTCCTCTAGGAAATGTCAGAGCACAAGCTGCTACCTAGGAAGTTACAAGTCACAGGACACCTTCTGATTTTGTGACCCTCAATGTCTAGTTAACATTATTGAGACTTCAATTCTGTGAGAGTTCTTAAATATGATTCATAAAATTTGAACAATTGATTGAAATTGCTGTAATTTACTTTTTGTGATTTTCAGTACAACACACTACATATTTCACTGTGTGAGTACTGTTCATAGGAGTGTAGGTGTCTCAAATAATCACAAATTTCAGTAAGTATCTCAAAAAATATAACTTTAATGCATGGTTTCCAGCACCAAGGCTGGATGTAGCTGCAAGATAATCTGCACAGACGCTATGACATCACATAGGTCTAAAGTGCCATGATAAAGAGAGGGAAATGGGACACAGTAATAACCCTTTTCCCCCTTAAATAGCTTGCAACTATAACTCCCCTATATTGTTCTGCAACATATTATGTCCTATGCATACAGGCTGTCCTGCCATGCACATACCCGGGCAGCTATTCTCAGAGAAGATGGCCCAGAAAAAAATCATTCAAATAGTGAGAAAGCACGCCAAAATATCTGAGCAAAATACTGACATGAAATAAGGAAAGGTCAGTACAAAGCATCTTAGTATGAAAGTGTTATATGGGACAGTATCTCAAAGCATCCTGACTGTGACAAGCTGACGGCAAAATCGTGATGTAAAATGAATTTATGTAAAAACAAACAACCAACAAAACCAAACCAACCAAACAAACAAAAAAAACCCACCACCAAAGAGACAAACAAACAAACAAACAAACACCACCAAAACAAGATGAAAAGGAGCAAATGAATTAGCTGTGAGGCAGTCCTAAAATTTGGAAGGACACTGAAGTTTGGAAAGATGAAAACAAAAAGGACAAGTTTATTTTCATCAGTAACTGACTGAGGGATAAAAAACCAAAATAGTCAGATGAAGAAGAGCCAGAAGTATGCCATCAAGGCCTACGAGAAACTTACAAAGCAAGTTATTTCAGTGCACAGAAGAAAAGGAAAGGAAAATTGTCATTACAACTCAGTGGGCTACACAGACATAGAACAGCTTTATTTGAAGTGAGACCAGGCTGGCACTAGTTGGAGTCCCTGAACTGCAGCTGGCTCCTTTCTCTCTCTTTGCTAAGGTGCAAATGGAATTTAAGACTGGCATATCAAGGAATTAATTTTGTGTAAAGGATAAGACAAAGGGAAGCAGATCTTTCTTTTCCTTGGAATATCTTTCCTTATTGAGTTTCTGATTCCAGTTTTACATTCAGTGCATACAAATCACATCTAGATATGAGACCATATTTTTTAAAGATATATTGACAGTACTGAGTCGATAACACCTATGACTGCTTTATATGCAAACATACTCAAATGAAGCTACTTCTCATGTAGAATCCTATAGCTTCTTGACATCAGTGGTACTAAAAAGCAAAGAATATTGTATGATGGTCAGCTGACTTCGGGTGGGCTGTATGTAACTACCTAAGTCAGAATTCTTCTGAAACAACGGCTGTGATAAGCACCCCTCACCTTCAGTTAGAGCGAAAGTATTCTCAGCAGCTATACATTTCACTTGAAATTCAGCTGCTGTTGGTCAGAACAAAATACCTTTACTATCTTATGAAGGGATTGGCTCAAAAATATTTTCAGCTGACTCTCTATGAAACCCAAATAAAACCCAGACTGCTACTGAACAACCAGTACCGCTTGCTGAAACATCCCAAATGGAAGTCAAAAGACTTACTTTGAAGGACCAGTCTGGCTCAATCCCATTTGCATGTATGACTTGGCAAAAAAATACAAAGGTGATTTAGATACAGTTCACTTTCAGAAGATGCCTGAGCATCAGTTAGAAACCAAATGTTGAAATATAACAAGACAGACAAAATGTATTGCAGAGACAGCCGAATTATTTAAATATACAAACGTCAGAGCAGAGCATTCCAGGCACAATAGTGCCATCCAGTGGCCAGCCAATTGCCGGTGAGCTTCCAGTGAATTTTCTGAAAGTTATTTTAGTCATATACAGTAACAAACAATAAAATTATATTTTAAACTATTACCTTAGATATTTATAAATACTATCTCAGTTCTTTTAACTACTGCAGCAGATGAACAGTAATGTGAAGCAAAACCGGATTTATTCTTCAGATATTCTTGCGTTTGGGCATGAGTGTTGCAAAATAGAAGACTATTTATTACAATTTAGATCAACAATTCCTTCTAGCACAATAAACTGGAAATAACAAAGAAAAGGTCTGATGAAATTTTGCCAAACTTTTCAGACTGTGACTTCTCAGAGTTCGAAACTCATGCTCAGCCTCACTTCACTACAGCTACATAAAATGAATTGTGTTTATTAATATTACACAGATGACAGGTGACAATGTCTGCACAATCTGTACTCTGCCTTCTGGAGAAACAGAAATTATTGTCAATCAATTTAAGGATTCCAAAGAAGTCTGAAAATAGAGCCTGCTTTGATGTCATAAAGTGGGGGGAGAAAGGGAGAGAATAAAATAAATTGTAGACATTTTGATCACCATTTGCTCGGTTTGATGGGTTGGGGTTTTTTTGGTGTTTTGGTTTTTTTGTTGTTGTCGTTTCGGTCTTGTTTTTTGTTTTGGCTGCTTCCATAACATGCAGCAATATGATGAGCAACGCAAACATCCCAGGTTATTTATCAGATTGTAACCTATTCGGAGGGGCAGATGTCGCGGGATCTTTGAGTTCAAAGTGGCAGAGTAAAATGTAACGCAACACCGATCAGTTGCACTTGGAGGACTGAGGTCCTCGAGCACACGCCTAGAGAGGCTCCAACCATAGAGCTGCAGCCTGAAGGGACCTTCCGTTGCGCTCCACGCCGCGCATGCGTGCACTTTCGCTTTGCGCTGCCTGTGTAGCGGCGTGGGAAGAGCTCGCAGGGCAGCGGGTGACTAGGGCCGAGGAGGGGGGCAGCGGAGCCCCGTGAGCAGGGGCTGGCGCCATGGCTCCTGTGCTGAATCTTAACAATGAGGTGAGCCATCCGCCCCCTGACCTTCCGCTGCGGTGGCGGTGAGAGCAGGCCGAGGGCGGCGGCTGGGGAGGCCTGGGCCGCAGCGTGCCCGGCGGGGCAGGGGGAGACAGCGGTTACTGGAAGGGGCCGGGGCACCGGGAGGGAAGTGGCAGAGCAGGACGGGCGGCGTATCACCCTTCGAACTGGCCGGGCCGGATCCGACCCTGCTCAGGTCGGGTGTAGCAGGTTGGCGTGGTGGAGAAGGCCCCTGAGCGGACCCGGCCGTCACCATGTGGCCTAAGGCCTGCCGCAGTCGCCCTGGGAAACGCAGAGCTCCTTGCTGACTCAGCGCTAAAGGGCTGTGTGAGGGAAATCAAGGTTTGTCTTGCGAAATAAAAATTACCTTTAGAGGGGTGCAATGCAACTATGAATATTTGCACTTCTGCTGTACGTCTTGTCATTGAATGGCATATCCTTGGTTTATGTCATGTTTTGCCGTGTTTCTGTTCACACTAAAGTGTTACAGGTGATTCTGGCAGACCTACCGTAGTCTTTACTGTTTGTCTTTTGGATAACAGAGATATGATGTTCTGTTTTCCTGGAGTTCAGGGGTCTCAGAATGAAAAATGAATGGGTGCCAGCAAATATTTTCCTGTTCTGTAAGAAGTTTGGTGTTTCATAGTTTTTTTCCCCCTTGTTCTGTAACGTGAATTAACGTAGATGTATTTAGCTTGTGATGGGTTTTGACTACACATCTGCAAATCGTTGTATACAATAAGTCTGGCAGAGATAAACTGGCCTCTTTAAATCCTTGCTGCAACACCAAAATAGCTGTCAGTTGTGCTGATCATGTGTTGGATCAGCTTCTGCAGACGGCATTGTGCACTTTCAGAATGCCTAGGTAATTTGCAGCATGGTTACAGTTTGTTGTCATCAGAAATGACAGATTCTACAAGCATTCTTGGATTACACTTATTTAAGTAAGTTTTATTTTATAGGTGTATAGTAACTGTGAAGGAGGTTAATTTGCAAATCAAGAATTTCATAAGAGCCTATTTGTCAGAACAAAAAAAAAAAAAGGAGTTTGATGTTACCCAAAACATAGAGGTTTACTTGGTAACTTCCTGTGAGCTTTTGTTCCTTGCTATTAAGAAATGTAAAGTTGGGGTGAGTGATTTCACATTGAAATGCACCAGTGAATCGCCAAAGAAGAAAGAGTCTTTCAATCATTGCTGAAGCAGGGAATCTTTTTGATTGATTAATGCCAGCTGGTGATTCATAGTTTTGCATGAAAGAGATACTCATGTAGCAAGGGTTGAAAAAAGAAACATTATTTGACTGAGGAAAAACCAAACAGTTCTTCAGGAAAAGATAGAATACAATGAGTTTCTGTAAAAAGATTTTAAAATGTCAGTAAGGACACTAGGGATCCTGTTCCTTATAGTTCAGATGTCACCCTGTCCATGCCTGTTTTGCATTCTGCAATCAGGCAGTGCTGGGGCCTGCACAAATGTCTTCCCCCATGAGATTATATCAAATAAGCATGATGATAGTTGTTGCAGAAAGAAATTCGTGACCCTTATGTAGCTGATAAACTTGTTTTTTCTTAATTGGATTTCCAGTAGTTCTGTGTAAACCCTTAAAAATTGAGCTGTACTATTTTTGCATAGTCCGAGTTTCAATTCTGGTAAAGGAGAACTTCTGTGGCCAGCAGGAGCAGGGAGGTCATTCTGCCCTTGTATACAGCACTGGTTAGGCCACACCTGGAGTACTGTGTCCAGTTCTGGGCCCCTCAGTTTAGGAAGGATGTTGACTTGCTGGAGCGTGTCCAGAGAAGGGCAACAAAGCTGGTGAGGGGGTTTGGAAGACAAGCCCTATGAGGAAAGGCTGAGGGAGCTGGGGTTGCTTAGCCTGGAGAAGAGGAGACTGAGGGGTGACCTTATTGCTCTCTACAGCTACCTGAAGGGAGATTGTAGCCAGGCAGAGGTTGGTCTCTTTTCCCAGGCAGGCAGCACCAGAACAAGAGGACACAGTCTCAGGCTGCGCCAGGGGAGGTTTAGACTGGCTGTTAGGAAGAAATTCTTTACAGAGAGAGTGATTGCCCATTGGAGTGGTCTGCCCAGGGAGGTGGTGGAGTCACCATCATTGGAGGTATTCAGGAGGAGACTTGATGGGGTACTGGGTGCCATGATCTAGTTGTTTAGGTGGATTGGATTGGTTGATAGGTTGGACACGATGATCTTGAAGGTCTCTTCCAACCTGGATTTATTGTATTATTGTATTGTATTATTGCTAGTAACTAATTTCATAAGCTGTAATGGCCCACTAACTGGTGGAGTCTTAAGAAATTCTGGGATGATAAATTTCAGTTTTAGCAAGTCAAATTGTTTTGCAGGAAGAACAAGTGTCCTAAGACTTGTGTTTCTCACTAGCTTTCCTAAATGTTAGTTGGCGCCTTTATTTTCATTATTTCCTGTTATATATTTGATACTAGTAACTACACAAATAGTTATTTGTGTCCCAAAACTTAATTGTTCTGAAGTGTCTGCAGCATTTTTATATTGTCACAGGTACACATTGCACAACATCTGCTTTGTATGGGTAAGATACACTTATCATATATCTGAATGGGAAGGATAATTCCTTTTTGAGTGGGTAGTTTCAGTGCAGTTTAGTGGCAGGAGTTCTGGTATTAGTGTCTTGGTGACAACAAAGACCCTTCACATTCTTAATGAAAAGTTTTGTGTCAAAATCAAACTTTTGGTTCCATTACTGTAATTCAGTAAAGTGTATATGTGTTTTGGTATTAAAAGACATTTAATTGGATGGTGATTTAACTTCTTGTCATCAAGGAGATGTGAAAGTTGGTGGTATTATTAATTTTTTTTTTAATCCTCCAAGAAAATTAGGCAAACAAAGGACTGTGATGTGTCTCTTTTCTCTCTTTTTTTTTAAACTTTGTGTGATCTCAGAGAAGTTGGACAAAAAGAATGATCTCTGAAGTTGTAGTAATTTACCATTCAAGTGTCACAAGTCCTGACTGAGGATCCTGCAACTATGCCATTTTGTTGTAGATGAGTATTTTAGATCACTTGAATTCATAAAAGTGAAACTTTACAAGTTTCTCAGTGTTGCTTTCTATATGGAGAAAACATGCAAGGAAAATTGAGTTGGAGTTGGTTTGGAATGATCTGCACAGAGACTGGAGATGCAGAAAGGTAAAGGCGACCTTTCTGTTGTGTCACAAGGTTCTGAAGAGACCTTCCTGCATTCTAAACTCCCTCCTGGAGAGGAGTCTAGATGTGGAATTTAGATCCAGTTCAAGTCCCAGACTTAGTCAATTATTTATGGCCACAGGATTATATGGAGTAGGGTAGAATAGAGTAGAGTAGAATAAACCAAGTTGGAAGAGACCTTTCAGATCATGGAGTCCAACCTATCATCCAACACTATCTAATCAACTAAACCATGGCACCAAGTACCCCATCAAGTCTGCTCCTGAACCCCTCCAGTGATGGCAACTCCACCACCTCCCTGGGCAGCCCATTCCAATGGGCAATCACTCTTTCTGTGAAGAACTTCTTCCTAACATCCAGCCTAAACGTCCCCTTGGTGCAGCTTGAGACTGTGTCCTCTTGTTCTGGTACTGGTTGCCTGAGAGAAGAGGCCAGGCCCCACCTGGCTACAGACTCCCTTCAGGTAGTTGTAGACAGCAATAAGGTCTCCCTTGAGCCTTGTCTTCTCCAGACTAAACAACCGCAGCTCCCTCAATCTCTCCTCATAGGGCTTGTGCTCCAAACCCTTCTCCAGCTTTGTTGGCCTTCTCTGGACACGTTCCAGCAACTCAACATCTTTCCTAAACTGAGGGGGCCCAGAAATGGACACAGGACCCCAATTGTGGCCTAACCAGTGCTGAGTACAGGGGCAGAATGACTTCCCTTCTCCTGCTGGCCACACTGTTTCTGAAATGGGCTAGGAAGCCACTGGCCTTCTTGGCTGCCTGGGCACACTGCAGGCTCATGTTCAGCCTACTATCAACCAGTACCACCAGGTCCCTTTCTGCCTGGCCACTCTCCAGCCACTCTGACCCCAGCCTGTAGCACTGCATGGGGTTGTTGTGGCCAGTGTGTAGAACCCAGCACTTGGATGTGTTCAATCTCATGCTGTTTGACTCTGCCCATCTGTCCAGCCTGTCAAGGTCCCTCTGCAGAGCTCTCCTACCCTCTAACAGATCAATACCTGCCCCCAGCTTGGTGTCATGTGTGAACTTACTGATGATGAACTCCATACCCTCATCCAGATCATCAGTAAAGATGTTAAAGAGCATGGGGCCCAGCACTGACCCCTGGGGGGACACCACTAGTGACTGGCTGCCAGCTGGATGTGGCACCATTCACCACCACTCTCTGGGCTCGGCCCTCCAGCCACTTCCTAACCCAGCACAGAGTGCTGCTGTCCAAGCCATTGGCTGACAGCTTGGCCAGGAGTTTGCTGTGGGGGACAGTGTCAAAGGCCTTGCTGAAATCCAGGTAGACTACATCCACAGCCTTCCCCACATCCACCAGGTGGGTCACCTGATTATAGAAGGAGATCAGGTTGGTCAGGCAGGACCTGCCCTTCCTAAATCCATGTTGGCTGGGCCTGATCCCTTGGCCATCCTGGAAGTGCTGTGTTAATGCACTCAAGATGACCTGTTCCATAATCTTGCCTGGCACTGAGGTCAGGCTGACAGGTCTGTAATTCCGTGGCTCATTCAACTGTCCCTTCTTGTGGATGGGCACCACGTTGGCCAGCTTCCAGTCTTCTGGGACCTCTCCAGTGAGCCAGGACTGTTGAAAAATGATGGAGAGTGTCTTGGCCAGCTCATCTGCCAGCTCTCTCAGCACCCTAGGATGGATCCCATCTGGTCCCATGGACTTGTGGGGGTCCAAGCGGCTGATAAGATCTTTAACTACCTCTTGGAACAGCGGGAAACTATGCTGCTCCCTGGCTCCATCTGCCAGCTCAGGAGGCCAGGTTGTCCTTGCCCCTCCTCTTGCTATTAATATGTTTATAGAAGGATTTTTTGTTGCCCTTCACAGCAGTGGCTAGTCTAAGCTCCAAATGGGATTTTACCTCTCTGGTTTTTTTCCTACATGACCTAGCAACATCCTTAAACATTCTATGGGTTACATCACCTATCTTCCAAATTCCCTTTCCCTTAATTCCTTTATAAGCCCACTACCTATCCAGGCTGGCTGTCTGCCGCGGCAGCTCATCTTCTGGCACATTGGCACTGCCTGTTCTTGCACCATCAAGAATTAGTTTATCCATATGTTCGTGGATAATGCATTATAGGTATTCATGGCTAACAGATTATGGATGCTTGCTCAATCTTATCTATCATTTAGCTAAGATTCCAAAGTTTTAGCATGCATATACCCTGTTCACTTACCTTCTGTCCAGGTGTCTGGTGTTCATTTTCTCTGAAGTTCACACCTTTCAGTCTGGTATTAGTTTGACATCTAAATTTCCCAAAGCAGATTCTCAAGCTTTGGGTTTTGTAGAACTCATAGTGTGGTATAGTGCAAGATCACAGGATGTTAGGGGTTGGAAGGGACCTCTGGAGATCTTCAAGTCCAACTGCCCTGCCAGAATAGGACTATAGAATGTAGTGCAGGTCACACAGGAGTGCATCCAGATGGGCCTTAAAAGTCTCTGAAGAAGGAGACTCCGCAACCTCTTGGGGAATCCTGTTCCAGTGCTCCATGACCCTTACAGTAAAGACGTTCTTCATCATATTGAAGTGGAACTTCCTGTGCTGTAATGTTCATTGTACCCACAACTCAATCATGTTGTCTACTGTGTTGCTCTGCTACTTTGTGAGTTTCCCAGAAAAATTCTTGGCCCAGCTATGGGTCAGGTCTTTACCTCCTTAAGTGCCTGTATCAAACTGCTGCTGGTTTGGTCAAAGAGGATCGAGTGCATCCATTACAAGTTGTAAGGATCCTGGGTGAAAGCAGAGAGAATTGCAGTTGTGATTAGATAAATAAGACAGAAGAAAATAAGATATGAGTTCTAATTATTTATTCAGCTATTCACAGAATAATTAGTTTAGATGTTTTTTGTGTTGTATTGTGGTGGGTTTTTTAAATACATTTTTCTGTATCAGTGTAACTGCCTCAGAAACTCTTATTATTTCCATATTAAAAATTGGGTATGATGTTAAATCTTGCATTGTGTAAAATATTCTTTTTCTTTTTCTATCATGGCATATGTACCTAGATGATAACAGAAAAATGCAAGAACTTGGCAGAACCCACAGTTAGCAAGGTCTAGTAATTTTAACAAGCCATCATCTTGCTGCTGGCATGTTACAGTTTCAGTATGACTGTGTGACTGAGAAATTAGGATTGAAAAGAGTTAAAAAACACAAATTCTTTTACAAGTCCAACATCCTAATCCTGTGTGAGATTATTGTATTTTTCTCTGTGCCTGAGGAAGAAGTAGAGTGGAGGAAGCAAGTTGCAGCTGAAGAAATTCAGAACAAAGTGGAGCAGTGAAGAGTATTTGAGAAATAAGAGAGAAATGCAGTATTTTTTACCATTCCAAACCATCATGTTCTTTTATACAACAGAAGACATAATTTATAGAATGAAAAAGTTCAGTTTTGCAATTATGTATCAACTGCATATGATAACACTTTTGCAGTGTTTGTCTGTATTAAACCTAATTGTATTATCATCTCATGTTTAATTTTGTAAGTATGCAGGCTGAATGAATCTTTCATTAAAAATCAGTTGCTGTCTTGTGTATGTTTCCTAATTTAAAAAGCTTTTGAGTGATTTTGGGGTATTTTTTCCCAGAATAGCTGTCAAAGTTAAATTCTTCTGGAAACATTTGCTAGATGGCAGCACATTATCATCAACTGCCATGGACTGAGTATAAAGGGAGACCGCTCATGTTTAATGTGAAAAATGGCCATTGTTCATCAGCTCTATACAGAAGGATTGAAGTGAAGCTTTTGAATGGAATATAACCCAGATTTGTGATTTTTTTTCAGAACATGTGCTTCCTATATGCTGCCAGTATCATGGTTACAGTACACAGTTATCTCTCTGCCCCTCTTTATTTATTATTTGATAATTAAGTGCTGTTTACAGCAACCTCAAGGAATCAAGCTGCAGAAAGCTTCTGAAGCTAATGCGAATGATGTGTTTATGAGTTGTCTTAAAAATAAGTATTCTAATATGATGTGTTAATGGCTGAAGTTGAATATTAATAAGGTATCATTATGTAAAGCAGACTTAAATGCTCTCCATTGAGACTTGTGTCTGGGACATATGAACTGAATTTGGCAAACTTTTTGGGGTATGAAAACTGTGGGATCAGGTGAATTTTTCTCTTAAATTTGTATTTGATAACCATTTGCATGCATTCAGAATAAATACTCTCTATAAAAATATTATGGGCATTCTACTGTGTTAGAAAAGGTTAAGGATTCTTACCAAAGCTATGCTTTTTAGACCTAAAAGCTAATGGCTACATAATAATTGGCATCAACTTTTGAAGTGTACGTTCTTTTCCTAACAGGCAGAATCAAGCTGGAAATATGTCTTCAGTGTGTGCACACACATTACTCAATCTGTCAAAGTGCAAATTTTAAAAATGCTATGTAGGAAACTTAGGAATAAAGCTTAAGGTAGTGGATTCTGTTAGCAGTGTTTTGGGTCCCAGCGCTTTGTTTTGGGATACTCACTGTGTCAGTACTCAATCCCGTTTTACTCTTTAGGTTTATGACTGACATCCTGATTTCTGAGTTACCTATACTGCCAATTAATGAATGACATGTTCAGAAAGAAATCTGGGCATGTCACTCAGAGATTTAGACTGCTGTACAGCAAAGTCAAAGATGGAGAGAGTGGCTTATTATGAAAAACAAAAAATCAGCCAAAAATCCATGGGAAATAACCTTAACTTGTGAGTAAAGTCTGACATACAGTCTCTCAAAGTCTGGAACTGCAGTCTGAGATAGTTCTGTAATTTTGTGAAGCTTGAATTTTTTATATAGTGCAAGTAGCAGTAAATGTGTATTTGGAGATGCTTATGTAAAGGCTGGGTTGGCCTGGTGTACCGTGGTTAGGTGTCATTTCTGCCATTAAATTGTGAAGATAAGAAATGTAAGTAGAAAAACTGCTACTGAAATCACATTTATCTATGCTTTCACTCAGAACTTGCTGAAAGCCCAAGTACATCACTTTTGGTGATCAAAGTTTCTGTATAGCAGTGAAAAACAACTCTGACAGTGGTAATAAGTGGAATTATTAAAGAATGAAGAGGGGGGGATTTGAGAGGGTTATGCATTTGTCCTGAAGCTGAATTAGTTTGTATTGGCATGAACTGAACCATGATTTTTTGTAAGATGCATTAAATATGAAAAATCTGATTACTTGCCCATGCTAGTCCTTTAGGGCACTATATGTTTGTTATTGATACAAAGTCCAGCATGCTCGTGTAACTGTCACTTTTAACTTGACCTGAAACAAAATTTACTTGAAGATCACAATTTTTGCAGGAGAACATTTCATACAAAGTGAGTGTAAAATATCACCATAGTATTTACTTGCTGTTATTTAAGATATTCCTTATTTTCAGCCTTCATCAGTGTTGTGTTGCATTGTTCAGGTATTATACACCTCTTCTGTGTTTTCATTGACATGATGATTTAGACATACAATTCAAGATTTTGCTTGTTAATAACTTGTTTTCCAGTGCTGTCAAGTGTAGAAACTGCAACAATTTTTAACATAGAAAGATCCTTCATGTGAGGCTTTTTGTGAAGAATTGCTTTTCTGTTCAGAGTTTGGTGTCTTGGACACATGTAACATGCCCCTGCGGGATTTTCCATGTTTCCAGGGGCAGGGGGTCTCACTGATTCTGAAGCTGAGGCTTCTTGCTCTCCTTGCACCTCATCCATTCCTGCCATGTGGTTCTGTTACCCTTTTCTGTGGTATTATTTTGGGGTTTTTTGGTGGTGGTTTTTTGTTTGTTGGTTTGGTTTGTTTTTTACAGGATACTGTGCTACTGGTTTAAGGGAGCCAGATCCAAAAGGGACTAAGAGCAGCAGGAACATGGGAACAAGGATGAAGGGGAGGGATGTGGAGGAGTGGAGGTAGACTGTCCCTCCTCTATCATAGTGAGCCGTTCAGTTGTGGGGCTAGTAGTACTGTACTGTTCATCATCTCACTTAAGTAATTATCTTTAGGCAGTGGCATTTCTACAAAATAAGCATAAGATTTGGGAACTGTTCAAATGGAATGATATGATGTGCAGTTATATTGTCTGGTAGTTATGTTATGAAAATTAACTACTGGTCAAGGCTATAAAGGTGGGAGAACGTGTCCAGAGAAGGGCAACGAGGTTGGTGAGGGGTTTGGAGCACAAGCCCTATGAAGAGAGACTGAGGGAGCTGGGGTTGCTTAGCCTGGAGAGGAGGAGACTCAGGAGTGACCTTATTGCTCTCTACAACTACCTGAAGGGAGGTTGTGGACAGGTGGAGGTTGGTCTCTTCTCCCAGGCAGCCAGCACCAGAACAAGAGGACACAGTCTCAAGCTGCACCAGGGGAGGTTTAGACTGGATGTTAGGAAGAAGTTCTACACAGTGAGAGTGATTGCCCATTGGAATGGGCTGCCCAGGGAGGTGGTGGAGTCACCATCATTGGAGGTGTTCAGGAGGAGACTTGATGGTGTGCTTGGTGCCATGATCTAGTTGTTTAGGTGGGTTGGATTGGTTGATAGGTTGGACGTGATGATCCTGAAGGTCTCTTCCAACCTGGTGTATTGTATTGTATTGAGAACTACAAGGTTCAAAGAGGAAGCCAAAGGAGCCCTTAGATTTGTCTGATCTTGGTAATGTTACACGATGAGTTAATTGAAGAGTTTGCAAATCAGCTTGAAAGAATCTTCATAATTGCACTGTAACAAGTTTATAAGAACTTTTGGAAAAGGGTATATGAAGGGGGAAAAAACCCTGGTCTTTCACCTGTTGCAAAAGAATTCTGAAAGCAAGTTGCAGTCCAGTAATAAGTAAAGCAGCAGGTCATTTTCAGGAGTTGTTTCCTACAGTAATGACAGAAATGAACATGTAAACCTTCTTTCTTAGGTTTTCTTGAAATTTGCTTTCTGGAATCAGGAACAGACTAATGTGAGCATGCAGGGGTTTTTATTGTGTTGTACCCAAATGGCTAGTTTTAACTAAGATACGTTGTGATAATTTTAAGTGCATTTTTGGACCTTCTTTAACAGTGATAAAAAAAGAATCCTAGATGTTAACTTTCAAAATAACAGGGATGGAGTGCCATAAGTATGATGGTGTATAAGCAGTCTGGGCAACCAGTCTAGTGCAGTAATGCAGGATTTTTTTTTTATTTTTTTTTAAATAAAGTAGCTACCTTCCAGGATCTTTCATGTACTGTCCCCTGGGCTATCTGGTAGTCTAGGAATTCCTTTAGAGTATGTGCTGACTTTATATCTGCCTAAAGATGAGGTGAAGGTGAGGCGTGAGGATATGACTTACATTACCAGTTATCTGTTAGTGGCCTGAGCTGTGAGATGTCTTAATGCTTGTAATTCATACCATACCTTCTTTCAAGGTTTGCCTGTCTGATGTGGAAGATGCTGCATTTGTTGTTTATGGCTTAGTCATTAGAATACTTCCCAGTAGCTGAGAAAGCTGGTGTATAATTCCCTCAGTTTGAGATGAATCCTTTAATCTCAATGACCAGCAGAGTGCACTAACCACAAATGCTAATGCTGGGCTACTGTCCGGCAAAGAAAGGAGATTTTATGGGGAGAGGGGAGCCTGGTCTTGTATTTCATCACTGGGGGCATTTCTGTAGGAAAAGACCTTGGCAGTGCTCCAAAGGCAGCTTGTCCAACAATTAACATAAAATACATGAACTTCTTTAAAGGAAATACTGGAACTCAGATCTCTACCCCTGAGGAAATTGTTCTTGCTGGTCTACAGCTGGGTTCCCCTTTACTGTTTTAGATTCTAGCTTACAAGTCTAGTTCTTTCCAGCACCTATCCAGCATGCTGACCGTCCCAGCCTGTAAAAACATTTGTCCTAGACTCTCTCACACTGAGGAAGGTCTGTAATTTTAGGCTTTTTGCTTCCTGTAATTGCCCCAAGATCCAGACATCCTTAGATGGTGGACACCACTTCTAGTACTGTTCTGAGCTGTCTGTCATTGTGATTATGCTCTACCAGAGAGATTCTGTCTTTTGGACAACTTAAGTCAGCTTTAGGTTCATTTGTGATCACTTCAAAGATTTTTCTTAAGGTAAAGTAGTTAGCACCTAGATACTTCCAAAAAAAATGTAGGTGCCTGAGGATACTCTGTGGTCTAAATTGAAGCTGTGGCTGAATTCTGGCACTACCAAGGCCTGCATATCCCTGATTTGCACAAGTTCCTAAGTACTTCCATAAAGCTAGTCATACAGTATCTTACATAGCACTGAAATTGGTGTAATGTCTTGTAATAAATTGTGAGAACTGAGAAAAGTTAATTTCTGCACAATGCAGAACCAAATAGCTAATCTTTTCCATCAGTTTATTTCTCAGTATACTGACAAATCACTCCTTTTTTTCTGTAAATTACAAGACTATGCAAAGTCAGAAAGCAAACAGGACTTTCTCTTTAAACTCTGGAATACTTGGCAGCAGTCATTTTAGCTCTATGGAAATGCATGTAAAAATTCTTGTGTTACTTGTGTTACTAATAAATAATTCTAAGCACAACAGTTTCTTGAAGAAACGTACGCTGGACTGGACTTGGATTCCGCTTAGAACAGTTCAAGTGTTAAATTGCTGACATTCTTTTACAGGCCATGTAAATGTCCTAAGGAAAAGGTCTTTTGAAAGATTATGAAATTTCTAAACTTATACTCTGTGAGATAGAATTCTGAGGCATTGTGGCTTTTTTTTTCCTTTTCTTTTCTTTCTTTTTTTTTTTTATCCCTAGGAACCACTCCAGCAGCTGTTCCTGGAGTTGCCACATCATCAGTTATACTAGTATGATCTGCTATTCACACAGATTTTATTTCAGCAGATTAGTGAACCAATTAAGCATGGCAACCTATGCAGTGTTTTGCTTTTGACAATATTGTATACTGCATATTGTTATCAAACTACTATACTTCATGACAGAAATGAAAATTTTTCCTTAGGTCAAGTGGTTTCTATAAAGTGTGTGTGGTAGGCCACGTAGACTAGTAAGATGCTCTCATAAACCAAAACATCTGTGGTTTCTTAGTGTGGTAGTATACAGTAATGAAAAAAACATGCAAACATGGTCATGGGAAACTTTGCAACTTTTTAAAATGTAACTGGGAGATACTTGCAGTACACAGTATAGTCTTTTCATAATAAATGTAATCTTTTTATTATAATCTTTTTATTCATAAATGTAATTTATGAATACAGTTTTTTAAAATGGTTCTGTTACAGTCGGTATGCTTAATTGCTTACTGCTGTCATTGCAGACTTCTTTTTGCAACCTTTGCATTGTTGAGCCTGAAACTTCTTGTCAAATGAAGAAGAAAGGAAGAATGAAATGGGTGTGGAGGGAAGGAGTGGTGTTGGATTTTTTTGAGGATTTGAGGACATGGAGGGTTTCTAGAAGAATAGCAATCAATTGTGAATTTGTTGCAAATCACTGACTGGTAGGGCAATGATAAAGTTATTTTCAGTTTGTCTTACGATGTGGTAGTCAGTAATGAGGAGCAATTAAAAGGGAAGAAAAAAATTGGGATTTTCAGCACAGAATTTGCTAGCTACTAAATTCAGTAACATTATTGATTGTTCCTTAAATCATATAAAAGGATATTAAATTCTTGTACTGATTTTATATGAAAAAAGTTACCATTTCCCTTGCAAAGACTGGTCACAATGATAGGCGGTTATTCATACAGCATTTAATACCAGAAGTATATGTGTGTATGTATATATTCAAAACCAACTACTTAGAATGCAATTTATTTATAATTTTTTACAATACAAATCTCTCTTAATTTTAATTCTGATGTAGTTTCTATTCTGTAATTTCTAACTAATGTAAACAGATCAAAATTTGGCTCAGCAGAGTATTTCAGCAATGGCTCGTAGAGAACTTCCATTAAAATAAATTACCAAAAAGCCTGATACTGGCATCTCCCTGCCTGAGACCAAGAATGAGCCTGTGAGCTCTAATTCACAAGTTTAAATTGCAGTGTACTATCTAGAGATTGATTGATTGATTGGATCCACTCCGTTGTATCAGAAGCTAGTTTATGGTATGTTTGTAGACCTTTATAAATACTTGTTTTTAATCTGTCAGGTAAAGACTGAATGTAAAGTGGCTTTCAGAAACTGAATTAGACAACTCTCAATATTATTCTAGATCAGCTTGGTAAGGTGAGATGTTAGATTGTAAGGTCTTTGAACGCTTCCACTTTGCATTGGTTTTAATCTGAAGGAGCTGAGCGCTCAGAGTGAAATGTGAGGGACTTTTTATTTCTCTTTTGTAATGAGACAAATACTGGACTTGTCTTTCTCTTAAAAGATACTGTGGATTAAGGTAAGGTGCAAATGTAAGCAGTGGACCTGGAATAGCTCTTTTTTGGAAGCTATTTGAGAAATAGAACCATCTTATGAATTGGCCTACTCAGTTTCCAAATAACTGTGACAATGAACAAGCCAGTTTCAAATAAAAGTCCCAAAACACAGAGCTACCAGTAAATGCTGAATATGAATAACTAAATTCCTAAGTGGTTAGCGTAACATTTTCCATTACATATGTAACCATTATGATGTATCAGGTAATGGCATCTCAAAATTCTTACTGTGATAGCAAGCTAGCTTTGTTATGTTCAGAATTAGCAATAACTTTGGGATCCACTCAACCATATTGAGAAAGCTGGCACTAGTGCTTGCCAAGCTGCTTCCCATCATTTATCATCAGTTCTGGCTAACTGGGTGGGGTCTAAGTTGACTGGAGGTTAGCTAGTGTGATGCCCATGTACAGGAAGGGCTGAAAGGAGGATCCATGGAACTACAGGCCTGTAATTCTACCTTGGTACCAGGAAAGGTTGTGGAACAAATTGTCTTGAGTGCCATTACAGAGCATGTACAGGACAACCACATGATCAGGCCCAGTCAGCATGGGATTGTGAAAGGCAGGTCCTGATCTTCTGTGACAAGGTGACCTGCTTAGTGGATGAGTGAAAGGCTCTGGATGTTGTTTACCTGGACTTTAGTAAAGCCTTTGCCACTGTTTCCCACAGCATTCTTGTGGAGAAACTGGCCAGTCCAGGCTTGGACTGATATATGCTTCCTGTAGTCTACTGGCTGGATTACTGGGCCCAATGAGTGATGGTGAATGGAGTTAGATTCAGCTGGCAGCCAGTCACTAGTGGTGCTCCCCAGGGCTTCAGTCATGGGGCCAGTTCTCTTTAATATGTTTATCAGTGATCTGGACAAGGGGATCAAATACAGCTGTAGTAAGCTTTCAGACAACACCAACCTGGGTGGGGGTGTTGATATACTGGAGGGGCCTAGACAGGCTGGATCGATAGGCTGAGCCATTGGTATGAGATTGTGGCAGTTTTAGTCTATGCCTTTAAAAATTTAGACGCATATTTTGAGCAGGAAAGTAGAAAAATACAAATAATTCACTATTGGGTGTAAAAAGGAAAACAAAAGATTATTCATCACAGAGATTCAACAAGACCAAATGCTGGGTCCAGCACTTCAGTCACAACAACCCCATGCAGTACTACAGGCTTGGTGAGGAGTGGCTGGAAAGCTGCCTGGGAGAAAAGGACTGGGGCGTGTTGATCAACAGCCACTGGAACACAAGCCAGCAATGTGCTCAAGTGGCCAAGAAGGCCAATAGTATCCTGGCCCTGTATCAGAAACCATGTGACCAGCAGGAGTAGGGAAGAGATCATGCTGCTGTGCTCAGCACTGGTGAGGCTGCACCTCAAATACTGTGTTCAGGTTTGGGCCCCTCACTGCAAGAAAGACATGAAGGCGCTAGAGTATGCCCGAAGGAGGATAGTGAAGCTGTTGTGGTGCTAGTGCACAGGTCTTCTAAGGAGCGGCTGAGGGAACTGGGCTTGTTTAGTGTGGAGAAAAGGAGGATGAGTTGAGGCCTTGTTGCCCTATGTAGCTACCTGAAAGGCTGTAGCTAGGTGTCAAGTAGTAAGCAATAGGTCAAGAGGAAATGGCTTTGTTGCACCAGGGTAAGTTTAAATTGGATATTAGGGAAATTTCTTAGCTGAAAGGGTTGTCAAATACTCAAACATGCTGCTCGGGGACTTAAAAGATATGTGTGTTGCTTATTGACATGGTTTAGTAGTGGACTTGGCAGTGATAGGTTAATGTTTGGACTTGATAATTTTAAAGGTCTTTTCCAGCCTAAATTATTATGTTACTTCCTCTTTCTGTTGCATGAGACTGCATTAGAAAAAGTCTGAGGTCTTGTACAGATATGCTGAAGCTGGAAGGGATGAGTAAGAGATAGTTGCATGACAGAAGGGTAAGAACTGTTTTAAGTAGCAACTGGTTCAAAGGAATAAATAAGGGATTTCATCCAGAGGCAAAAATCACTAGGGGACAGCTGAAAAGGAAATGAGTAGCATAGGAGCAAGAGAGTATAACTTACACTTAGTTGCATGATAAAATAGGAATTCCAGATGATGGAAAGCAAAAGGGCAGATAAGGTGATTGTTTGCTTGTGGAGCAGTTTAAAAAAGGAGAATGATGGAAGGAGAGAGAGAGAGAGAGAGAGAGAGATGGTAATTCTTTAAATATTGCAGCAGTCAAACATGATAGGTGCGTGGATTGGCAAGAGGAATTTAGACGAGCAGCAAGAAAACATAAGGAGGGCAAATGTGTCTTTGGCATGAAAAAGCTGGAGACTGAAGAAGAAAGCTGCAAGCTTCAGAAGAAGGGAATCACCAAAGGAACCAGCACTTTGTGTGGAAGTTCTAAATAGCTGGACAATAAACATGCCATACCTAAAATAGGTGGGTAATCTGAGCATTTGTTCTGTTACAACAAAGATGATTTTGCAAGAAACTTCAGATGTTGCCTTCAGTTGTTAGCAACTGGTACTGGGATAGTTACACAACATCTTGTGTATCTGGTGTCTTGACAGCTGCCTGCCTGAAAACTGATTGCTTGAAGGTATAGTTTTTAAACAAAAGAGTGATGTCTGTCAGACATCTGTCAGGGACATTTTAAGATCTTTATTCCTTATACTTTTGATACTTGTCCTTTTCCCCAGTTTCTGTTTTATGTCATGAAGAAACTTCTTGGAAGAATGCAGATTATTAGATTTTTAATTTATTTTAAGGACTGACTTTCCCCATGTGTTTATATTTATGATAAATTCTCATTATGAAATTGATTTTTTTTTAAACTGTTCTCAGAATAAAGAGCACTCAACTGTTGTAGCAAGGTACATTTCCATTCCCACTAGAAGGAATTCTTCCTGTCATTCCAAAAAGACTGAAAAGTGAGTCTTATGGTAGTGGCATTAAAGTACTTTTAAAGATTATTTTTCAGCATAGTCTGTAATTCTGTGTGAGAGAAGGAGTTCCCACAAAAATAGATAGGTCATAGAGATGTGGTAGCAGGAATCAATTTAGTGGAATGTAATGGGTTAATGCAAAGGCTAATTTGCCTGCTCACCCAGCACAAAAGTGTGGTGAAAAGTAACACACGTATCTCACGGTTGAGATAAAGAGATAAGAGTTTAATATAACATAATAGATCATAATCACAATGCATAATTATCTTAGCTGATAATCTAATTAATTCAACTCAACGCAGGACATGGAATAACAGGTTGGTTTTTGGTTTAAGGAGCAATAGTGTTTCAGGGTCTGGCCAGCTAATAATGTTGAAGCATGTTTCAAGCTAACAGAAGCTCACCTCACATTCTGGTGATTTTATTATCATTTGACACAGGCTTAATCCTGTTTGAGTGAGTCAGAAAAATCTGTCACCCAAGTCTGGATTTCCAGTATGTCAATGTGGTCTTTAAGGCCATGGGTTTTGTCTGTCACTCTAGTACCCTAGGTGTTTTTTTTTTTTTCTATCTAGAAATAGAGTGCTTATAGTTTTCTTCCTTCCTTGCACTACTTTAATTCACATTAGCTTCTGTTTGGTCATTTTGTTGGATCAGAGATCAGTCCTTGCTTCCCTTTATATGCATTTGTGCTAGTTTAACCCAGCCTTTTCACTACAACACACACAAAGAAAACCCTATAGGCTGAGCTAAAGAGTTAAGTTTAATACAAATGAGATAACATAATGCACCTTATCCTGTTTGCAGAAAAAGCACAGCAAAATGAGAAAAGCAGCATCAAGTGGAAGTCAGTAAACTACACCCCAAGCCAGGGAGCTACCCCAAACATCCTTCCCTGTTCTGCTGCCATCCCAGTGGAAGGGACCCAACACCCAGGCACAGAACCCAAAAGCAGCAACTAGAACAGGAAGCCTCATATGTTACAGTCTGAACTTTAAGCCCCATAATACTTTGCTTCAGCCAGCATTTCCATTTGGAAGCTATCATGAGGCAGGATGGTTTTGAATAATAACAGCAGCATATTTAAACTCAACCTATTACAGCCTTCATTCTATGACATACCTCTGTCCTTATCTACTGCACAATGGTTTTTGTTATGATACTGTAATTCCACTTAAATATTTTTTTCTTTCTGTCCAAACTCTAGAATTATCTTTTTGAGCATCAGACAAGAAGGTAGACACTCTTGGGAGTTACAGATGGAGACCAGAGAAAATTTTATCATTAAATTGTATTTGTGCAGTGGAAATTCTTTCAGCTGAGTAGAGTTTGTGATATTCCTCCAAGACACATCAGTACTGGTGAAACTCATATAATTAAAATTAGCTTTCATTGTGCAATATTTAACTTGGTGTGGGGTTCTCTTCTATCCAAAAGCTAACTTAATATTGAGTTTCAGTTTAGCAACAGGAGTTGATGGTTGCAATATGGGTTTTTGATGAGACTCTTCACATACCTGAAGAATCTTCCTGCCTTTTGTTTTCCTAGTACTCAGATGTATGGACAGGCCTGAACCTGACTTTGAAGAAAAGTAGTTTAGACTTTAAAACAAAAGAAGGTTGTTTTTTCTTACAAAAGTAAGATCAGTTACTATTATTCTCAGTTTTCACAAAAATAGGTTATAGTATACTTTATGGGCAGTCTGAAACTTCTGGTATTTTATTATTTTTTTATTCATATTTACAGAGAAATCAATAAATTTTTTAATAGGTGTTTATCCAACTTGATCACTACTCAGCCAATGTCAAGTTACATTTTCTTTGTTGACCATGAAGGTGTTTGTTAACCATGAAGCCATTTGTTGAAACATTGAGAAAGTGAGTCTCTTAGGATGATTTGGACAAATATGTTTTAAATGTATGATAGGATGTGTTTTCCTTAATTTTCTGAGGATGTAACTAAATTTAACATCAGTGTCATGTAAAAGTAGTTACACAAATTAATACAATGTTTAAAGAACTCCAAATGTAAGTAAATTATTAAAAATATACATAGAAGAATCAGCTTGACTGGCAGTCTTCAGAATTTGCATTTTATACTTTGAGTCAGCTCAGGTGCTGATTCTCTACTTGCTTTTGAAGCCCATCATGAACTGTACCACCTTTCTGGATGTAAATAGTTGCTTTCAATGGATATATTCCAAAGCACATGAAAGCATGAATAATGTGAGACCAGTTCTGCCACTGCAAGAAAAAGAGGCTGCAGGTATTCTTTAGGGCTAATTGGCATACAACTGGTGCTGTCCTTATTTCTCTGTTCTACTTCCACTCCCAAATAGTAATCTAACACAGCAGACTGATCTTCTGACAGCTGGAGCCAAGCAACTTTCTTGTGGTTCAGAAAGGAATCTCTCTCTTCTCGCTTCCTTGGGCTGGGAGATACTGAATTCTGCTTGACCTTGGCTGCATTGTTTTGGCTAAGTCTAACAAGATATCTCTCTGCTCCTTTCCCTTGTCCCTTTTATGTACAGAGGGGTATGGGGAAGGGGGCAGTATGTGCCCTCTCAGGAGAGACTGAGAGCCCTGGGGGTTTTTAGCCTGGAGAAGAGAAGACTGAGAGGAGATTTAATAATTTTTTATAAATATCTGAGGGCTGAGTGTCAAGAGGGAAGGGACAGGCTCTTCTCAGTTGCACTCTGTGGTAGGACAAGGGGCAATGGATATAAACTGCAGCACAGGAGGTTCCACCTCAACATGAGGAGGAACTTCTTCACTGTGAGGGGTCACAGAGCACTGGAACAAGCTCTCCAGAGAGGTTTGTAGAGTCTCCTTCTCTGGAGGCTTTCAAAACCCATCTGAATGCGTTCATGTGTGACCTGTATGGTTGGACTTGATGATCTTTGGCGATCCATTCCAACCCCTAACATCCTGTGATCTTGTGAAGATCATCAGTAAAGATGTTAAACAGAAGTGGTCCCAGCACTGAGCCCTGAGGAACACCACTTGTGACTGGCCGCCACCTGGATTTAACTCCATTGACCACCCAGCCAGTGCTTTATCCAGCAGAGTGTGTGCTCATCCAAGCCATGAGCAGCCAGTTTGTCCACAAGAATTCTGTAGGAAACAGTGTCAAAGCCTTTTTGAAAGTCTAGGTAGACAATATCCACATGTCCCTCATCCAGTAGTTGGGTCATCTTGCCATAGGAGATCAGGTTTGCCCGGCAGGACCTGCCTTTCATAAACCCATGCTGGCTGGGCCTAATCCCCCTGGTTGTTCTCTATGTGCCATTAATAGCACTTGAGATGATCTGCTCCATGACCTTTGCTGGTACCATGGTCAGACAGACAGGTCTATAGTTTCCTGGATCCTACTTTCTTTATTTTTGTAGATAGGTGTTACATTTGCTACCCTCAAGTCCCCTGGGACCTCCCCAGTTAGCCAGGACTTCAAGTACACAATGGAAAGTCGCTTGGTGAGCACATCTGTCAACTCCTCAGCACCCATGGGTGTAGCCCATCCAGCCCCATAGACTTGTGTGCCTCTAAGCGGCATAGCAGATCACTGACTACTTCCTCATTTATTATGATGAGCTCATTCTGATTCCCCTCCCTGACTCCTAGTTCATGAGGATGAGTGTCCAGGGAACTACTAGTTCCAGTGCTAAAGACTGAGGTAAAGTGGGCATTGAGCACCTCAGCCTTATCTTCATCCTTAGTCACTATATTTCCCTCTGCATCCAATAAAGAATGGAGATTTCCCCTAGTCCTCCTTTTGTTGTTAATGAATTTATAGAAACATTTTTTATTATCCTTAATGGCTGTAGCTAGGTTGAGCTCCAGCTATACTTTGGCTCTCCTAATATTCACCCTGCATGGCTTCACTTCATCTTTATACTCCTTATGAGAGACCTGTCCCCTCTTCCAAAGGCCGTAGACTCTCCTTTTGTTCTTGAGGTCCAGCTAAAGGTTCCTATTCAGCCAGGCCGGATGCCTTCCACACCGACATATTTGTCAGCATGCAGGGACAGCCTGCACCTGTGCCTTTAAGACTTCCCTCTTGAAGTATGTCCAACCTTCCTCGACTCCTGTATCCTTCAGGGTGGCCTCCTAAGGAACTTGGTCAGTCAGTCTCCAAAGTTTGCCCTCTCAAAGTTCAAGGTGTCAGTTTTATTAACTCCTTTCCTTGTTTCCCCAAGGAGAGAGAACTCAATCATCTCATGATCGCTGAGCCCTAGATGGTCTCCAACCTTTACTTCCCCCACCAGTTCTTCCCTGTTCACAAGAAGCAGGTCCAGGAGAGCACCTGCCCCACTTGGCTTCCTCACCAGTTGGCTTCCTCACCAGTTGTGTCAGGAAGTTACCTTCTGCACACTCCAGGAACCTCCAGGACGCTGCTCTCTCTCTTTCCAGCAGACATCTGGAAAGTTGAAATGTCCCACAAGAACACAGGGTAGTAGTTGTGAAACCTCTCTCAACTGCTTGTAAAAAATTTCATCTCCCTCTTCATCCTAGTTGGGTGGTCTTTAACAGATTCCCACCACAATGATTCTTACCCTTAAGGACTCAACCCTATCATCACCGTCATTAATTTGCATGGTTTCCTATGTCTTCATAATGTAGAGGGCCAGTCCACCACCTCTTCTTTCTTGCCTTTCATACCTTGTGCAAAGTTGGTACCCATCAATTGCAGCACTGCATTTGTGGGATCATCCCACCAGGTTTCCCTGTAGCACAGTGGCCTCCAGCTTCTCCTATTTATTGCCCGTGCTGTATGCATTGGTGTTTAGACATTTGAGGGAGGGAGTTGAGTACATAGTTTTAAAACTTGAATGGGGAAGACCTGGTTATCTAAGATGCCAACACACTTCTCCACAAGCATAGGGCTATTACACCCAGGGTTCCCAGTGGCAAGGCCAGCTATGATCCTGTCCCCCTATAGAACTAGTTAAAACCCTCGTCAATGAGCCCAGCCATTTGAAGAAAAAAATGGGGAAACCCCCTCTCCATTCTCATTGTTTATTTGTGTGTGTTCATCTTGATAATTCGTAGGTCAATACTGTAGCTTCTGCTACTGTGGTCTTGCTGTGAAACCAAAGCATAAGTGAGCATGAGGTTAACATTTGGCTTCTAGTTATAGATCGGGTTTAATTAAGAAATCCTAAACACAGATATCCCTTTCAGCTTGCCTGTGTTGACTTCTTTGTTCACATCTCCCTGCAACATTCCATGGAAATATTTCTTGGAAAGTGCTAGCTGGAGTTTTCAAACTTATGTCCAGCTAATCAGTTAAATACAGGGTTTGAAGCTGCCTTCAGGTAGTCCTCTGTTTGGAAGACTTGTGTAGTTTTTATTTCCATGTGGTGACCTATGTGCCAATTTATGTAGTGTAGCATCTTTGGACTAGTTTATCACAGTAATATCTTATCTGGACATTTACAACTACTGATGTTTATTTAGGGTTTAGAAGTGTGTCTAGCCAGCTCATGATCCTGGTTTAGAATTGGAAGTTCAAATGCTTTCTGAAGTACCATATAAAGCCTGACTCCATACAGTGGGACACCAACCTTGAAGCAGTAAATCCATTAATTTTTAGTCTTTGGCAAAGGGAGAGTAATTCTAAACTAGCTTTGCTCTCTCCCAACTATCTGAGATACTTGGAATTGCTTTTCACAACCTTTAGATCAAAGTGATCTTTGCTAGCAGTCTGAGTACTCATTGTGGTTTCTACTAGGAGAAATTATGCTAGAAATGACAACCATTCTTTGTGCAGGGGGAAAGATAGTGCTACACTGAAAAAAAAAAAAAAAGGCAGCTCATATTTCAGTGCTTCAGTTGAGGAAGCACAAAGAAGGCACCATAGACAGACTGTGGAGGAAGGTTTTTACAGTCACTCACAAGGAGTGTGTTATATTACTGTTCCCATGATAAAGATGGAAATTTGACAGTGTTTTTTCCCAGCCATCTTTAGCAGCCCCACCTTGAGAGCCTAACAGAATGAGAGCATGGGGGACCCCAGAGACTGCAGGTGTTCTGCTTTTTGAGTGCCTCCAGCTAGTGATGGTGCCTCTGCCTATTTTTGGGAGCAGGGGGCTATATCTTGATACACAAAAAGTATTGCTTCATGTTTCATGAACTTGTCTCCATTTTGTTACATACATTGTAATATAATACCCCTTTATTGTAATAAAGTCCCCTTTATCTGAACCTGTTTGCATGTATAGCTGAAGGTGGCAAAGGTGAGATTGAGTGTTGCACTGGTATGTCACAGACTCTAGCTGAAGAAACTGTATGTTTCTTAGCACTCTATGATGGATTTGATATTTATATTTAGTACAGGGATAGCTTATTTATTGCAGTCTGATTTGTTGTAGGCCATCTGTCTGCTCATTCTCTCTCTACTTTTTTGCCCCATAACTAGCTAGCATTCATATATGACTGTATGGGGAAACAGTTCAGGAAATTGATCTGGCTGAAAACTCACCTTATTTTGTTTTTTGTAAAAAGTTAGAACCTGTGATGTTTTTTCTTATTTTTTGTGGATAAATATTAGTGTAAAAGTGTTCTGGAACTGAACAGATGAACCCCGATGCTACAGACAGGTGCATTTACATAGTTCTCGCTGCCTTTACTTCCTTTTATATTTATATATCTGTGTTTATGTGCAAGTGTATTAAACTGTAATACATCTAAGACTGGCTATTTCCAGATATTTGGACATGAATAAAATATATACTGTAATGTAGTGATTCTTCCTTAAAAAAAAAAAAAGAGGGGGGGGGGAATTTGGCAATTCCTAACTTTTCCTAAGAATCTTAAAATCATTAGATCTTTCAATCTGACATTCCAGAAAATAGAGAGAAATATTTGTAATGAAGTTCCAGAAACATTTTTTCACTTAGATTGTTCACTCAAAAGATTATGTACTATTGTTAGTTCTGGCTAATACGTGATCCAGCTGCAGGTGTTTTGAATTTTAAAACTCACTAGTGCCAAATAGCACCAGAGGTTTAGCCTACTCTGTTGCCATGGTAATTTCTTGGTTAGAAGACTGCCAAGTAACTATAAAATTAAATCAATGCTTTTGGTGTGTCTTAAAATGAGGAAAGAAAAGAAGATCAGTAAGAAGTGAAAGAAACATTACTTAGTTCCATGTTTTTTTGGTAGGTATCTGAGAGACCTTGAATACTCGAGTATATTTCACTTTAAAAAAAAAAAAAAAAGATGGATTTCTTGGTCTGGCTTATGTTGATGCATAATTTAAGCAACACACACAACTGGGTTTGGTGTGTTTTTAATGCCTTTTTCCTTTTCTACTTAGCAGTGCTCCTTAAACTTGAGGGGGCTTCCAAGTGAATTTCTTAATGCAGTAAAAAGAGAAAAGCTATTGTATACCTTTGGGCACATGTGAATTATTTTTGTCTCTTCCTTTGAACCAACTTGATCTTACTGGATCAGACTCTGATTTTAACCTGCTAGAGTTCTGTTGGCATGAGGGATCTCCACCAGGAGTGAGGCATTGCTTATACCCATGACCCCATGTATTGCCATCATTCATTCAGGAGACCCAGTCTGCACAAATGCATGGCAATATGTTGATAGCACTATGATAAGATATATCTAAAATAGATGCTTTCCTATGAGAATTTATGAGATAAAGCCTGTTAGCCTTGAGAGCACAGGAAGAAACTGAAGCAGAAAAGCAAACTCAGAACTACCCACTTTCTTTTCAGGTATCAAGTGATGAAAAATATGTGAGAAAATACGTGAAAAATGTTGCAAAGTAGATTTGGACATGTTAGTTAGACTTGATGATCTTAAAGGTCTTTTACAACTGAAACAATTCTATGTTTCTATGTCTACTGAAAATGAAAAAAGTACTGCTTAGGAGTGGTGTCTTCAAACTACAAATAAAATCCTTTGAAATTGTGTCTGGGCCTTGAATTCCATTCATACAGGAGACTCCACCATGTTGAGGGAGAGAAGGAAAGCCTCTGTTCAACAGATGTGTGTTTATGTAATGTTATGGATATTCCAGGATGCTACAAACTCTTGAATTGAGTTTTTCACTGAATGACTTTAGATGCAGTGTCCTTCAGACAATGATTAGCCTTTTCCTGTTACTTGTACAGGCTGTGTGCTGGCATAAAGCAAAAATGGGTTAAGAAACTTCAGTCTGTCTAGTGCTAATTGTTTAAGGATTTAAAGATTTAAATGCACTACTGGGTCAGGACGAGAGTGTTCAACATCTCATGGACTGAGGCCCAAGGAGAATAGTTGTATATGCTTCAGGCTGCTCCAAGGGAAGAAGTCAGGGCCATTGGTTTATTGGCCTTTATGCATTTTGGGTATCTGGGGCTGGATGCATAAATAACCTTTTATTAACTTTCAATTAAAAAATAATTTTAAAAGACATTCTGAATCTTTTAGGTTGAAAATAACTGGAAAATAGATTAAAATTGTGTGGTACTAGCTTTTGTACATGATAACATGAAAAAAAAAAAACACTTTTCAGGTTGTAAACCTACACAGTTCTACTATTTCAGTGCTTTTAAATGGAGTTATATTAAGCCATTTACAGAGATGCTATTGCCTTTTTTTTTTTTTTTTGTGCCTCTTAATCCATTGGAAAATATTTTTTTAAGAACAGTTTGGTTTTGAGGGGTTGATCAAGTAATCAAATGTAGTTGATACTATGCTTCAGAGTGGACATGTGGAATTCTTGACACATCTACAGATCTTTAGTTACAATTTTCCCCTCTCCCTCCCCTCTCCCTCCCCTCCCTCTCCCTCCCCTCCCCTCTCCCTCCCCTCTCCCTCCCCTCTCCCTCCCCTCTCCTCCCCTCTCCCTCCCCTCTCCCTCCCTCCTTTCCTTTCTCCATTTTCTTTTTTCCTTTTTTTTTCTCCCTTTTTCTTTGAATTGGCTGAATACTAGCTTAGTTTGGAGTCAAGTTGCCGGCACAGACCTAGACCTCAAAACAAGTTTCAGAAGCAGCCAAGTATAACATTTTATTCTAATGTAGTGTTCCTTTGAGAACTTTGCTGCTGTTGTCTTAAAAATGTGATGGCAAATACTTTTGACTAGTCGTGTGAATTTGAATTTAATATTGCGTCTGTGCTGTCATTTTGTTCACATTACGTGGTGTGGTTTTGTTGCCATCACCAACAGAGGGACCATTCGGTAGTGATTTAGGTTTTTGTAACCTAAACAAGGTTTGGTGTGGGTTTTATTCTCTCATCTAAAAATAACTGAGGTTTCACTTCAAGAAACTTGAAAATTTTAATAAAATGTGGGATTTACAACAAATTAATTATATGGGAGGCTCTTAAAGTCGCTTTCTATGACACGTGTTCTGTCTTGTATAATATGCAATAACCATGTCACATTAATTTCAAAGGAATAATGTATGTGATCAGAAGCCCTCTCCATTAAGTCCAACACTGATTCAGACACTGATTCAGTCCTTCAAGACTTTTGGTAGTTGAAAATAAGTGATCTGTAACTATGACTGAGATTTAAGTATTCAAACCAAACTATTTTCTTGTGGAAAAATACTAGAAGGAAACTTGATAATCAAAGGTCTAATTAAACAATCCTGTGTGCATTTCTCTCCTTTTATTTTTCCCTGTTTGGGCATGAGAAGGTCTTGAACCTGCTGTGGAGTGAGGAAGCCTTGATTGGACTTCCATGCAAGAGTGCAAGTCTCCAGAGGAGTGAGTTACCCTTCAGAGGCAGGAGAAACCTGAAATAAGGAAAGGCCACTGGAGCTGTTGGTTTCTTCCTTCCTTCACTATAAATTCTGAGTTAAATAAAGTTGTAATGACACCTTTAGGTGCTCACTTCTTAATGCATTGTTTGCTAGAAATCACCCTGTTGCTTTGACATACACCCTCCTGTTCATTCGTACCAAGTGGTATCCCTTCGTCTCAATTGTGGTTCTTTTTGCTGCCAGATATTGCTGCTACTACAAGTGAGTACTGGGAGCTATCATGTAGGCTGTACAGAAGTCAGTATTTCTTGTTGCAGTCCCCCTCAGTGGTGTGCACTCCTTGGGTAAAAGTTGCAGGAGCAGGTTTTTTTTCTGGCTAGTAATCTGCTGATCCTGTGCTATGCTGTGTTTGTCTTTTCTCTCTTGAAACAGCAGTGGCTACCATCTGCCTATGGCCTAAAGTGACTTTTGTGTAGTTGGCTGGTGCGTGTGATGTTTTGTGACAACACTTCCTGTAGGTTTCAAGATACTGGGGTGATGGAAGCCTCTCTCTGTAAAATACCTGCAGCCATGAAATTTTCTTCATATTTCATCTTTGTTTAGGATCTGCAATAATAGAAATACAGCATACTGTGGAAAGCACAGTGGATTTCATTTTGAGTCATGCTTTTGAGCCTTTAGGCAAGTCATGTAGTAATGGCCTTGTAGATAGTGGTGTCCTACAGAATAAAGAAATGTATTCAACAAAAGAAAACTCTTCAACAAAGAAAGTTCTTTTTTGCATATAGTCATTGATGTGATTACTTTACTACTGAGAGTTGCAGACTTCCTGAATTTCCAGGAATAGTGTGACATGTTTCTGTTGATAAAAGAGTTGTGGGGTTTTTTTTGCTTTGAGATTTACATGCACTTATAATTAATTGTTTTGTGTTTACCACAAAAATCCTTCTTGCCTGGTCTTAAAGCATTGGTAAGTACTTCAGCTTTTCTACATTTCAGTGCGAAGACTTCTCCTTTTCATGTTGTCTTTTCTTAACCTATGTGTATATTAAAAATAATCTTCCTTATCTGTAAATACTGTTATTTTTCAAAATCTATTATTTGTAGGTTTGTTTTTCTAGGCTGGGGTTAGTTTGCTGGGTTTCATTGTGGAGGTGGGGTGAGAAGTGTGGTTTTGTTGTTGTGTTTTACTTGGGAGGAAGCTGGGTATCTCACTTTGTACCACAAGAGGTGGATGATTTGGTGAGCCACAGGAGACACCCTGGTAGCCTAAGCCCCATTGTTTCAGGCATGCTGTGAATCTAAACCAAAACTTTCTTGATTTCTGTCCCAAAGAGCTGAGTGCTTTCTTGAGAACTTTGTGAGTACTTCCAAGAACAAAGTTGATGCATACTGTCCCGTGTGAAAGAAGTGACTGTGGATTACATAAATTGATATTCCTAGTCTGCCAAAGAGCGAATACCTTCCCTCATTCCTACTGTCATATGTCTATACAGGCTTCACTGGCTGGCAGTGAAGGAGGCTGGAGTTTGGCTCTTGTAGGCCCCGGAAACATGCTGTGTTTACATTAATATTTCTGTTAAAAAATACATTGCAAACTGTTTTTTGAGAGTAAGCTAAATATACTTTGTGTTTTATACACAGTAACTAGTATGTAAAGTATGAGTTATTTAAATTCAGATGTGTTTGTAGCTCATAGATATTTTTAATGGTTATTTAATGCAACAAAACTCAGAACAGACAATCCTCCCTTCCTAGACTTTTTAAGAAGGCATACCAAATTTGCATCCAAAGAGCTAAACTCTTTGTACATATAAAGTATTTAACAAGTATTCAACCAGAAGATGCTTTATTTTCTTCCATTTAGAAGATGTTCCATAGGAAGCAATGATAATTCCATTCAATACATTGTAAAAGGAAATGTTTATACACTCAGATTGCAGTTGGTAATGTAAGGATTTCTACCTTAGCACATGGAGACTAGAGCAGTGCTGTTCGCCAGCAGAGACAGGGCATCTGCTTTTTAACACACGCTGTTGAGTGACGTAGAAATGCTTGTAGGTTGACTTGTGTGCATAGTTATTTTCAATAGGTAGTGAAGTGCTGACAAAGTACTGACTTAGTCTTTCCACTTGTCGAACTGGAGACCAATCTTAAGTCATGTTCCAAAAGCCATCTTAGCTTTTTCTTTCTCTCCATACAGTAATGTTGCCCCAGTACAATTCCTCTGGCCTCCTTTTTGGGGAAGTGCAGCTCTGCACCCTCCCCATCTTCCCTGGCAGAGGTGGGGCTGGTAATCACCATGTGCTCCTCTAGAAATTGTTTTGCTTCGATTGCTTCAGTAGAGATGCTGCTGAGTACAGTTCAGGGCTTAACCACTCGCTTGTGCCAGTATTCTAGCTACAAACATTATCAGATGTGCAAAGTATGGGGGATGGTGTGGTTTGGGTTTTTTGAAATAAAGGCTAGTAGCCTCACCTGTATAAGTTTGCACAGGTTTCCCATCATAGGTGTGAATTGTTTCTCTGTGCATTCTGAAGATTTTTTTAAATCTTCTTTTTTTTTTTGCCAGGTTAATAGCACTAATATTCCAGATGGATCTGACTTGATGGTACAATCACTATCAAGCAATCACTTTTGATGTTATCTCAGAGAATTTTGAAAAGCAAATAAAATTTGAGGTAGCGAACTTCTTTGAGAAAAGAAGGACTTATTTTGGAACTTATCCCACTGGATAAATTTAAGGGAAGTTTGGCTTTTTGTAGGAAGATGTACTCTTCTGTTTGTTTTAAAATCTAGTATTTTCTAAGTTTTACTGTTAGGAACAAAATCCTATTAGTAAGATATGTCTGTATACATAATGAAGGGGGTTTGTGTCTTTAAAAAAAAGCAAAGTTAAAAGTCACTGTTGACACCTTGTATGTCAATGAAGTGTGTGTCATTGACAAGGCAGTGCCTAGGGATAATGTTTCCCATGGTAGAATTTAATTGCAAAAAGAATCCAAAGATTGACCTATTTGAGTCCTGTGTCTAATAATAACTAGAGTTCTGTTTCTTGTATTTTGAGGTGAGATATGAGACTGAAACATCATTGTCAAATTTTCTTTAATACTCTCTGCAATATATTTTGGGAATAGTGTGATGGGAAGGGTAGAGTAGTGATTTGGAAATCACTTT
Source organism: Colaptes auratus (assembly GCA_015227895.2). Taxonomy (NCBI): domain Eukaryota; kingdom Metazoa; phylum Chordata; class Aves; order Piciformes; family Picidae; genus Colaptes; species Colaptes auratus. The sequence continues at coordinate 81,606,905 of CM026897.1, read as the reverse complement.
GATTTTATTTTCAATTAAAAGCCAAATACAGAAACAGATTTTTATATCTCAAATTCTGCTTTGCAAAAATGATGTGTGGTTCGGAAGTCTTAATCTTTAAAAATGTTTTGTAACAAAAATGTTTTTACATATTATGTACCAATATGAAAGAGTTTCTGCTGTTTCACTGGGACAAAAAGGAATAAAGTGAAGGGAAGAGATGAGTCTTTCCAAATCTCTGGTTCAGTCTAGCTCTAAGAATGATATTAAAGTATGGCTAGTTAAAAGTGTCTTCTCTTTTGATCTCAACCACATTTTAAGATGTGGTTGTTCTTCCTCCGATATTTTATGAAAGCAGTTTGATTTTAAATGAAACTGAATTAATTTGAACTGGGATTGGGTCAGCATGGGAATGCACACTGTTTTCAAAAATGGTTGTTCTTGTTTATCTGAATTTTAGAAATTCGTTCAATGTAATGAATGCATTGCATATAGGAACTAATCAAGGAAAATAAGAAAGCTTGTGTCTCCCATCTTTCCGACAGGTGGTGAAGATGAGAAAAGATGTGAAGAAGGCCAGAGTCCTGACTGTTCGCAAACTAACCAGACACATCAGAAAACTGAAGCTGAAAAAGTCAGTTTTAAATATCAGTGTTCTTGTTGGCGTGATTATAAATGATGCAGTACCTTAATCATGTTTCCAAAAGCAGAGAAGTGGGAAAAACGTGTATTACATTTTACACATAAGCACTACAATGCAAAAATTGTATTTGTCTTATATTTGTTGCTTTAGATAGAGTAAAAATACTAACTAAAAAGCTGTTTCAAAAATGAGAACTGGGGTAACATTTTTTAGAGAGTGATTTAGTGTATTGGAAGCTAATACACATCACTTTTATGGTATCAGATTTGATCTTTTACAGTGTTTTACTATTTAATGTGTTGTGCAACCTTTTCTCACTGCAGTTGTCTCCAAGGTTCTATAGCAAAAAATTCTGATCTGTTTGCACAGATACACAGGTCATGTGTGATTATTAGTGTAATTAGTATTAATTAATATTTAAGTAAACACTTAAACCAACATTTTGAAGATCAAATTTGTAAAAATAACCAGCCCAAAGTAGCTTACAACATGTCTTACTGGAGATAATATATCTGTTACGATGTTCAGGATGTAAACTGAGCATACTCTTTCCCACAGCTTTAGCAAATGGTGCAAAATAAGGAGCAAATCAAATTATTTTTTTGTATATTTAACTATTACAGAACTTAAAATGGAATTTTATTTGAAATATCAGTGTCTCCTATGTATTGTTGATAACAGTTGTAGTTGCTATTTTCTAATGAAGTAACAATTGTTTTTCTTACTATTCTGGTAAATCCTCAGTGGGGTTCTTTGGAGTTTTTTTGCATGATCAGGACAGCAGAAGCATTAGATTATGTTCAACTCTTAGCTAAAATGACGATTTAACAACAAGGGAATGTGTTTATGACCACTCTTGTGATATTTGTATTTTTGCTACTTAGTACTAGCCCACAGGGTAATAAAGTGAACAGAGCCCAGATGGTTTTTAATAAAGACAGATTTTATTTACAGGGGTTCAGAAGACTTGAAATTAAAGAACCAAAAACGAGCTGAGAGATTAATAGAAGAAATCCATGCCATGAAGGTAATAACTTTTCTAGATATTTACAGCAATTAATTTTAATAACAAAAAGTAGAGTCAGCTTGGTCATCACTGTAGCACGGTTGGAAACTTACGAATATTTGTGTAGTTCTAAATTTGTTTGCTGCATTTCTCAAGGTGTCATTTTGAGTCTTAATCTTGCCAGGCTAAACATGAATTTATTTACAAATGTGTGGTGCTTGAAGGTTTTCCTATAACTGTTAAAGTGCAGAAATTAAAGTTATCATGCTGCTCAGGAATATGGAAGTCATTTAGTGTGCCTGACAATACATTATCCTCATTGTCGGTTCTCTTAGCTTTAAGTATGATGCAACTCATGTTTTTACTTCTGACTTCAAAGTTCTGTAGTAGTTGGAAATTTTAGCTGCAAGGGACTAGTAACACTTTAGTCAGACTTTTCTTTTTGTTGTTAATCTTAAGCCTTGCTGTCAATTCATAGAGTTTTAGTCTTATACATTATGACCTAGCAGCAAATGCTGCACATAAAATGGCTGCTTAGTTGCTTTTCCTTGATGACTGTTGGGATTAATCACCCTTGCTACTGCGCATTTGGTAGTTTTGGTGTTGTTTTTTTTTTAACCTTTGTGGTTTGGATTTTCATCTTTCTGGTTTGTGCACACAGATCGTAATCTTCAAAAACGCTGGTAACTGGAAAGGCTTCACTGACCCACTTAGATGTGCTTTGTGCAAGATGCATCATGGGTATTTTTAGTACTTTTCTTAAAAACAAGAATCCTTACAAATCAGTAAAGGAACAAAAGAGAATGGACAGCATTGAGTGCTTGTGGGTGAGAATTAGAGGGAAGACTAGCAGGGCAGACATCCTGGTTAGAGTCTGTTATAGACCACCCAACCAGGAGGAAGATGTTGATGAAGCATTCTATAGGCAGCTTAAGGCTGTCTCAAGATCGCCTGACCTTGTTCTCATGGGTGACTCCAACCTGCCTGATACCTGCTGGGATCACAACATAGCAGAAAGGAGGCAATCTAAGAGGTTCTTAGAGTGCATGGAGGAGAGCTTCTTTCCCAGGTGCTGCGCGAGCCTACCAGGGGTAAGACTATGCTTGACCTCCTCTTCACTAACAGGGAAGGGCTGGTGGGTGATGTGGTGGTCGGAGGGTGTTTAGGCACCAGTGATCACGAGATAATTGAATTTTCTGTATTCAGTCAAGCTGAGAGGGGTAGCAAGAAGACCTCCACTCTGGACTTCTGGAGGGCAGACTTCAGGCTACTCAAGGAACTAACTCAGAAGGTTCCTTGAGAAACAGCCCTTAAAAATAAAGGGGTCCAGGAGAGCTGGACCTGCTTCAAGGAAGAGCTCTTGAAGGCGCAGGAACAGGCTGTGCCAACGTGCCGGAAGATGAGCCGCCGGGGCAGACGGCCAGCCTGGATGGTCAATGAACTTCTAAAGGAACTAAGGGAAAAAAAGAGGGTGTATCATCTTTGGAAGAAAGGGGAGACAACCCATAGAATGTTTAAGGATGTTGCTAGGTCTTGTAGGAAGAAAATTAGGGAGGCAAAAGCCCATTTAGAGCTTAGACTAGCCTCTGCTGTGAAGGACAAGAAAAAGTCCTTCTATAAATATATTAATAGCAAGAGGAAGGGTAAGGACAACCTCCACTCCTTGGTGGGCACAGAAGGGAACGTTGTAACAAAGGATGAAGAAAAGGCAGAGGTACTTAACACCTTCTTTACCTCAATTTTTACTAGCAGGGCAGAACGTCTTCCAGACAGCTGGCCTGCAGAGCTGGCAGAAGGAGCCAGGGAGCAGCATAGTTCTCCTCTGTTCCAGGATGGGAGAGTTAGAGATCTTATCAGCCGCTTGGACCCCCACAAGGCCATGGGACCAGATGGGATCCATCCTAGGGTGCTGAGAGAGCTGGCAGATGAGCTGGCCAGGCCACTCTCCATCATTTTTCAGCAGACCTGGCTCACTGGAGAGGTCCCAGAAGACTGGAAGCTGGCCAACGTGGTGCCCATCCACAAGAAGGGCCACTTGGAAGAACCAGGAAATTATAGACCTGTCAGCCTGACCTCAGTGCCAGGCAAGATTATGGAACAGGTCATCTTGAGTGCAATCACACAGCACTTCCAGGATGGCCAAGGGATCAGGCCTAGCCAGCATGGATTTAGGAAGGGCAGGTCCTGCCTGACCAACCTGATCTCCTTCTATGATCAGGTGACCCACCTGGTGGATGTGGGGAGGCCTGTGGATGTGGTCTACCTGGACCTCAGCAAGGCCTTTGACACTGTCCCCCACACCAAACTCCTGGCCAAGCTATCAGCCCATGGCTTGGATGGGAGCACACTGCATTGGGTTAGGAACTGGCTGGAGGGCTGAGCCCAGAGAGTAGTGGTGAATGGTGCCACATCCAGCTGGAGGCCAGGCACTAGTGGTGTGCCCCAAGGATCAGTGCTGGGCCCCATGCTCTTTAACATCTTTATTGATGATCTGGATGAGGGCATTGAGTCCATCATCAGTAAATTTGCGGACGACACCAAGCTGGGGACAGGAGTTGATCTGCTGGAGGGCAGAGAGGCTTTGCAGAGGGACCTCAACAGGCTGGACAGATGGGCAGAATCCAACAGCATGAGATTGAACACATCCAAGTGCCGGGTTCTGCACATTGGCCTCAACACCCCCATGCAGTGCTACAGGCTGGGGTCAGAATGTCTGGAGAGTGGCCAGGCAGAGAGGGACCTGGGGGTGCTGGTTGATGGGAGGCTGAACATGAGCCTGCAGTGTGCCCAGGCAGCCAGGAGGGCCAATGGCATCCTGGCCTGCATCAGGAAGAGTGTGGCCAGCAGGAGCAGGGAGGTCATTCTGCTAAGAAACCAGAAAACACAAAAAAAACCCCAAACAGCATAAACCAGAAAACCAAAGCCAGGAGCTACCCAGCTCCCACCCATTCTACTGCCATGTCTGCATAAAAGAGCCAACACTCAAGAACTCAGAACCCAGAAGCAGCAACCAGAACAGGAAGCCTCCCATGTTGCAATCTGAACTTCAAGCCCCATAATACTTTGCTCCAGTTAGCATTTTCTTTTTTGAGGCTGGCATGACTGCAGCGTGGTATGAATAACAGCATCAGATTGAACTCAGTCCATGACAGCTACTTAGAATTTCTTCAACTGTTGGTTCTATTGGTTGGACCGAGACATGAAGGGTTGCTGTATATTGGAAAAAAATGCATCTTTGAAAGAATGGGGAAATTGTACAAATTTTTTTGAGTTTTTCCAAGTTGCCCACGACAGCACACTTCTTTCTTTAGATGTATTTTTCTTCCATCAGTCAAGAACAGATCTAGACCACCTTTCCCCTGCCACATACCCAGAAAAGGCCTTCTGAAGACTGGTGGGATGAACAGAAGAACTTTATGATGACCTCAGAAGGCACAAGAGGCCGATCCATTTTCACAGGCACAAGAGGCCTGGTTAGGAAAGCCAAAGCAGAGTTTGAATTGAATCTAGCCAGAGAGGTCAAAGGGAGCACTAAGAATTTCTACAGGTATATTAATGGCAAGAAGAAGAGTAGGGAAGGTGTGGGCCCCCTCAGAAAGGAAACTGGTGAATTGGTCACAAGTGATGTGGAAAAGGCTGAGGTACTCAATAACTTCTTTACCTCAGTCTTCACTGCAAGGGCCTCCAGCCACACTCCTGGAGTCATGGCAGACGATGCCAGGGACGGGGAGGAAGAACTGCCCTTCATAAGTGAAGCTCAGGTTTGTGATCACCTGAAGAACCTGAAAGTGTTCAAGTCCATGGGACCCGACGGGATACACCCACGGGTGCTGAGAGAACTGGCAGATGAGGTTGCTAAGCCCCTCTCTATTATATTCCAAAAGTCATGGCAGACTGGGGAAGTCCCCACAGATTGGAAAAGGGCAAATATTGCTCCCATTTTCAAAAAGGGTAAGAAGGAGGAACCAGGCAACTACAGGCCGGTCAGTCTCACCTCTGTGCCCGGAAAGATCATGGAGCAGATCCTCCTGGAGGCACTACTGACTCAGAAGAGTAGTGAAGAGGTGATTGGGAGCAGTCAGCATGGCTTTGCCAAGGGCAAATCCTGCCTGACAAACCTGGTGGCCTTCTATGAACAGGTGACAGCATTAATAGATGAGGGGCGAGCAACTGATGTCGTTTACCTGGACCTGAGCAAAGCCTTTGACACTGTCCCACACCACATCCTGGTCTCCAAGCTGGTGACACATGGGTTTGATGGATGGACCACCAGATGGATAAAGAACTGGCTTGATGGCCGCACCCAAAGAGTGGCTGTCAATGGGTCCATGTCCCAGTGGAGGCCAGTGACAAGCGGAGTCCCTCAGGGATCAGTCCTGGGACCAGTCTTGTTCAACATCTTTGTGGGTGACATGGACAGTGGCATTGAGTGCACCCTCAGCAAGTTTGCTGATGACACCAAGCTGTGTGGTGCAGCAGACACGCTGGAGGGAAGGGATGCCATCCAGAGGGACCTTGACAGGCTGGAGAGGTGGGCACAGGCCAACCTCATGAGCTTCAATAAGACCAAGTGCAGGGTCCTGCATCTGGGTCGAGGCAATCCCAGGCACAAATACAGGTTGGGCAGTGACTGGCTGGGGAGCAGCCCAGAGGAGAGAGACTTGGGGGTGCTGGTGGACGAGAAGCTCAACATGAGCTCTCAATGTGCACTTGCAGCCCAGAAAGCCAATCAGATCCTGGGCTGCATCAGGAGAAGTGTGGCCAGCAGGTCAAGGGAGGTGATTCTCCCCCTCTACTCAGCTCTGGTGAGACCCCACCTGGAGTACTGCGTCCAGTTCTGGAGCCCCTATGACAAGAGGGATCTGGAGGTGCTGGAGCATGTCCAGAGAAGGGCCACGAGGATGATCAGAGGGCTGGAGCACCTCTCCTATGAGGACAGACTGAAGGAGTTGGGGCTGTTCAGTCTGGAGAAGAGAAGGCTCCGAGGTGACCTCATTGTGGCCTTCCAGTATCTGAAGGGGGCCTACAAGAAGGCTGGGGAGGGACTTTTCAGGCTATCAGGAAGTGATAGGACTAGGGGGAATGGAATGAAGCTGGAGATGGGGAGATTCAGGCTGGATGTGAGGAGGAGGTTCTTCACCGTGAGGGTGGTGAAGGCCTGGAATGGGTTGTCCAGGGAGGTGGTTGAGGCCCCGTCCCTTGAGGTGTTTAAGACCAGGCTGGACGAGGCTCTGTCCAGCCTGATCTAGGGTAGAGTGTCCCTGCCCATGGCAGGGGGGTTGGAACTAGATGATCCTTGTGGTCCCTTCCAACCCTAACTGAAACTATGAAACTATGAAACTATGAAACTATTTCAATCTCGGAAAGGAGACTGAAATTCTCTTGAGATTTTCAGACACTCATCTCTCTTAATGCAGTGACATGCTCAGCAATAAAACCTGAGGGGTTACAACCCTAATTAGGGGTTTCCTTATCTTCTTAAGAATTGTATTTCTGCATTCAGCTGCCTGTGAACCCGCAAACCTTTTGTATTAGGGTTAGGGTTACTTAGGGAATCTTACTTCATTTACTTGGGGAATCTTACTTCATGTACTTGGGGAATTTGTTCATTTACTTGGTCAGCACAGTGTTGCAATAGAACTGTTGCTGCTTCATGGAACAACTGTTTTTATCTTTCAGCCCAACTATTAACACAAAAATAAAAACCAGTTGCCATATGTTGCATCTGTTAGAGGCTGACTGCTTGCAGCTTAGCAGGCCTTGTAAGAGCTACTATCCTTCTGAATGAGACAAATGTGAACTTTCAGTTGCAAGACCTTAACTTCTCTTTCTAGTGTTCATCTTTATTAATTACAACTTATGTTATAGGATGAAGAAAATGCTGCTATTATTTGATAACTCTTGCTGTATCATTAATTCTTGGGGGGATGCTTTTTTCCTGTCTTCAATTAGACTAACAGACACTACTGGCATAATTTCACTGTGATAACTCTATTTCCTAGTAGTGGGACATAATTAGATGTTCAGTTTTCAGGTTAAATATTGTCTATGTAAATGTTTTTGGTATCCCATGCATACTCATACATGTACAGTTCCGCATATTTTGAAGACCTAGGAAGTCTTGGTGCTAGGCTATATTTAAGAAATTTTTTGTTATTTGGATTTGCAAATAGCATATATTGTGTTATTGTTGGAATGACAATTTTTGATTCTATATGCTTTCACTGAATTTAAGAGTTTATCAGTAACTTAACTGGCAGATACAGTCTCAATCACAACATGAAAAGTCAGCACTGTGGGAAATGAGAGCAGTTAAAAATTCCAGCTGCATGGATGCAGGTATTGAGGTAATTGTTTGTAGGAGTTCTCAAAGCTACTGGACTAGTACACTTGTTTTTTAGTTCTTCATATTTTGTTTTACACAAATAATACAAAATACTTATTTAACAATTCATGAAAGATGGGGAGAAAAAAGCAAGGATGATACTTTCTTGTCCTTCTGTTTTGATGCTGGTCTTTTAAAATGCAAAATTATGTACTGGGGGCTTGAACTAGGTGACTTCTGGAGGTCTCTTCCAACTCAAACCATTCTATGGCTCTGCACTTAGAGGAAATGTTTAATTGTTTGTTAAGCTTGATGATACTGTCAATATGACATAATTATCCAGTGGAAAGTGCTTCTTACCATATTTATAAAGCTATGACATTTTTAAAAGTTTCTTTGCACAAAAATAATTGACTGCTGATTTCTTAGCAACATGTAGCTTATCTTGATCTCCTTAAATTTCTTGTCTGAAACTAGGATTTAATCCAACTTTATATGGTTGCTTTACTGTATACTTAGGAGTATGTTTTGCCTTGGTATTGGCAGCGGTTGCTATGGCAATATTGTGTTTGTAGGATGTTCGTTAATGAGGTATGGAAGAAAGGCTATTTGCAGTGCCTGAAGGGAAAACATCTTCCAGTTTTTGGAAGTAAGCAGCAGTTGGTTACAACCATTGTTAAAGGGCTTGAAAGAAACATTCTCTATCCTGAAAGTTATCACTGCAGAAGCAAATACACCAGTGCAATGCTTTTGTTTTAATACACTTAAACCAAATTATTTGTCACAGAATAATTAATTTAGTACAAGAAATACAGGAACAAAGTAGCACTTTATATTCTCTCAACATTTAGCAAGATATGAACAGAAGCAGAGTTACATATTAGCTCCAGTATTACTTTCAAGATTTTGAAAGCTAAGCTATGTTGTGCAGGTAGAGCTTCAGTCTGAACCATGTTTTCATGGTATTTGGCCTTGGAACAAAAATCATCCAATTTCATGAGAGTAGTAGTAGTGATATGAGTGAGAAGAGGCTATTGCTCGGGACTAGGTAACTGATGATTTTAGGGTAGGTCAGCCTGTGAAGCTTGATAGATCTTTCTTTTAGCATCCTGAAATACAAGTCTTTTTCAAAAAGCCATATAATATTTCTTCTAACAGCTGTGGGGTGTTTTTGTTTTTGGTTAATGCTTTCATCTCGGATTCTGTCAGGCCTGAAGTTGAAAGCTCTTCAAGTAGGAAACAGAATGTGAGGAGCACTTAACGATATAGAAGACGCCTGTGGATAACCAGTGTGTGCTTGAGTCCAAATGCAAAAAGAAAGTCCACAAAAGGTGGAGAAATGTAGAGACACTGCCTGAGTGCACAGAGACAGTGATAAAAAAGTCAGATGGATTTTCAACTCGTGAGGACTATAAAGGTCTGCATGAATGTCTTCTATAAGTACACTGGGAGTAAAAGTGAAACTAAAAGAAAATCAAGGTGCACAGCTTAGTAAGAGGATATGGAAAACAGTGAGGTGTTCAGTGCCTTTTTCTCCTCTTGATTTTTGCTCAGCAGGTTATTCTCTTTGGTTTCTGAGCTTCCAGAGCCTAGAGTCTATGGGAGTGAAGTGTTACCCACAGCAGAAAACTATGTCATTAAGGAATGCATAGCTCAGAGAATTTGGGGGGCAGAAAGAGATGAGTTTGCTTTCATAAATTCTGAATAATTGAAAAACATCACTCGCATTTGGAAAAAGGCAAACATCAGTGCTTAACTCCAAGGAGAATGTTGGCAAATACATGCTGGTTAGTCTCAGCTTAATAGTCAGGAAGGTTGTGGAGCATGTCTTTCAGAAAGCTAATCTCAGGAGCAGGAAGGACAGGAAGATGACTGGGAATAGCCAGAATGGATTTACCAAGAGTGATGTGCGCCTAACATACCTGATTACCTTCTATGATGAGATGACTGTCTGCATGGGCAAGAGGGAAGCAGAGATGTTTTATACCTTGACTTCATCAAAACCTGTGACAGAATCTCCTGTAATTATTTCCTTATAGCCAAATGAGGGCCAGAAGAACAAGGAAAGGAATATTGCACTTTATGTGAGAGAGCAGCAAGAATTCACACAACTCTGCCTTGCAGTGGATTATGAGCCAGTTAAGAGCATTAGGGTCAGCATTACCAGACACACCAACACAGAGATTATTTTATTTTCTACAGAACACTTGATCAGAAAGAGATAATACATCATAGAGTAATTTTGGTTAGAAAATACTCTTAAAGTCATCAAGTCCAAATCTTAACCTTGGACTTCCAAGTCTACCACTAAACCATGTCCCTAAGCACCATGTCTACATGTCTTTTAAATACCCCCAGGGATGGTGAGTCCACTGCTTAGCTGGGCAGTCTGATCAGTGCTTTGACAACCCTTCCAGTGAAGATATCCTAAAGTTCCCCTGGTGCAGCTCGAGGCTATTCCCTCTTGTCCTATCACTTGCTACTTGGGAAAGGAACCTGATACTAACCTCATTGCAACCTCCTTTTCAGGGAGTTGCATGGAGCAGTGAGGTCTCCCCTGAGCTTCCTGTTCTCTAGACTAAACAAGCCCAGTTCCCTCAGCCACACCCTCCCTAGGGCTGAGAATGCCTTTTCTTGCATATTTGTATTGCCTCTGCTGCAGAGATATAATCCATAGTGGTAATGGTAACTCTAAACACCAAGTGGTAGAAGAGCTAGTGACAGAAGATGCTATGCTGGACCTGATATGTAAAGAAGTCAATAAGATAAATGTCAAGTGCAGCATTGTTAAGTGACCCTGAGGTCATGGAACTCAGGATCCTGAGATAAGGCAACAAAAAAAATAAGGATCTTTAGGGAGAGTAGAATTTGGCTGCCTTAGGCAGCTGCTTGGAATAATCCCAGGAATGCAAAGTCCTGGAGGAAAGTCCTGGAGAGGTTGATATTTCAGGTATCACCACCTCTAACCTCAAGATTGAACCACTGTAACACAAAAGATGTCCAGCAAAGGCAGCAGGAGGCCTGCGGGATTATCAATGAGATCATGACCAAGGCAAGTGTGTGCAAGGGGAAAACAGAGACAGATGGCCTCTGGGGGAAATACAGAGGCATTGGCCAAGTGTGCATCTGTAGTTGAATATGGTGAGGGTCATGAAGGGCAACCCAAAGGCTTCTGCAGGATTATTAGCAGCCAAAAATAAGACAAGAGAAAATGTGAGTCCCATGGTGAGCAGCCAGGAGATTTCTGGTAAAGACCATTAAAAAAGACAAGGTAATCCATCATTCTTCTTGCCAGTCTTTACTGGTAAAAGCAGCCTTTGGGAATCCTGGGTCCCTGAAGCCATTGGGAAAGTCCAGACCAAAGAAGACTGACTGATCAGGTTAGGTAACATTTAAATGAAGTGGACATAGACAAGTCCATAGGACCTGTGTTCACTATGGTGAAGCAGGTTGATGTACTCAGTGACTGGCTTCTCTTCTTGACCTTCATCATGTTTCATAATAGGCATTGCTTCTATGCATGTTTATGCTAAAATGAGAAAACCCATATTGAATACAGTTTTCCCCAAGTCAGTGTCCTGTTTGCTTCTCTTGTGGGGTCAAAATACCTTAACTAAGCAATGAGAAAGCTGTAGAATGTGGTAGTTGGGGCTTTTTTTCCTAAGTAGCAAGCATAAAAGAATGCTTAGAATTATAAGGGAAACTGACATAAAAGTGTGTGGGGAAAGTCTTGTACTGTGCAATTTTATCTGGAACAGGACAAAATCCCTTACAGCTATTTTTGCTGCTTTATTTCATTAGCATAAAAGAAGTAATGATTTTCTTCTACACAAAATACTGCTTTAAATTTATAAAAGAGATGGACTGCATTTCTTAAATAATAAAAGTCAGTAAAAATATCACCAGCTCCATTTTCAAGACTTTGTCATTGACAACATACTTAGAAGTAGGTATCAAGTAATTTTTTTTCTTACCCACTAGATTCTTGGTTGCAAAGTGAAAACAGATCATGAAGACAGCTTTTTTGTTGCATTTGAGACAACTTAAGGAAAATATTAAAGTAGGTTCTTGGTAAAGGTTGTCAACTATCTTAAAAATATGGCTTGCATGTAAAGTTTTTTCCTCTTGATTCTTGTGTAAGAATTTTACTATTTTTTTAGAGGATGCAAAATAAGCTATTTTCACTTCTTAAAAAATATGGCTTGCAGATGAGACTCCATCCCCTCTCTGAATTCTGCATAAGTATTTTTATTGTTTATTTTAATAAAGAGGCAACCTTTGCAGTAGTACAAAAACCAAATTAATGCAGTCCATATGCCTTCATTTATTTGAAAATTGAGCAACGACAGCAAACAAAAACACTTATTATTAGTCAGAATAATGACAGAAGCATCAACATGTTTCTGAGCTCATTTTGAAAATATGTATGTGTTTTCCAAATAGTTAGTTTCTTCGTGTTGTTGACTTCTTTCATCATCCCATGTTTTTCACTTTGGTGCATAAACATAGACCTCTTCATTAACCTTCTCCATAATTCTTTTGAACCTGAGATAGGAAATAACATTTTTGTAAGCTCTGCATACTTTTCATTTACCATTTGGCTATGCCATGCTGATATGTACTAACAATGCTAGCTAATAGCTGCCAAATAAGATGTATCTTGTTAGATCTAGATTGTTGGACTAGATCTCTTTTGGAGGTTCGTTCCAACCCAAACCTTCCTATGATTCTGTCTCAGCAGCACCTCTGGTTAATTTCTTGCTGCATGCTAGTTGGTCTGTATACTTAATTTATTTCAAAAAAGCTAAGAATATGTTCAGTAAATAGTGAATCAACTTAGTGTGGTGGATCAATATGAAACTGTCTTCTCATTTTTAATCAACTATCTATTTTGGGACACTTTCTACTGAAAAAAAAATCCTGCAGAAATTAGGTCTTCTGTTCTTCACAGCTGTAAAAGAAATTATTATTGAATACCATAGCAAAAGTTTTAGTTTTATTTCTTTGATTTGGAGGAGGTGGGAGTGGAGAATAAAAAGGGGATTGGAGACCTACTGTAAATATCTTTGCAGTCACTTGTAAATGAAAAAAATTCAGAATGGCAACTGCAGCTGATATAACTTTATTCCAACTGATGCTTTTGTGTATAAAATCTTATTTCCCTCATGGTTGCCTCCTGCTTGGGGAAAAAAAAGTTTGTTCTGGGAATGTAATACTAATGTAAATATTACTTCAGTGCTGGACAGACTCTTTGGCACTTTTATTGAAAGAATGGATTTACTGAACATAAGGATGTATAACTGTACCTTCAGGAGATGAAATTCATGGCTTGCAAATCAGTGAGAGCTCTTTGGAGGAATAAAAACATACCATGGATGTTGCTGATTGATACTGTATAATGTTTAAATGTCTAAAAAGCCATTGTCCAGCCATCACCAAACCTTTTGTGTTTGGGGGGATTTTGAGTGTGGTTTGGTGGGGGGGGTGTTGATCAGGGTTTTTTATTGTTTGTTTTTTTTTTTAACGCTGTTCATGAATATGAGTTTTCTGCTAGTCACAGAGGTAAGTACATTAAGTGGAAGAGATTAATAAATGGTTAATTTTAGTGGAGTTGGAAAGCCAGTAGTTGAGTTCTGTGGGAATCAGTAGAGGAAAGGGTTCAGAAAAAGAAAATGACAATTTGATAATCCAGAGTTTCAGGGTAGTGGAGATGCTAACACTGAGGCACCACAGAATAATATTACAGAATTTACTAACTGGGTAATAAAATGGCTAAAGAAATTCAGTAGTGACAAATGTAAAGCAATGCACGTGATGATAAGAGTTATGTTGCCAGTGGTTCGTTTTGCACTGGATTGAAATTGGCTATTACCAGTGAGGAGACGGATATTGCAACTACCATAGATACCTGTGTGAAAATTCTGTATTGCTACTTGGTGTATTCAAGCAAGAGACAGTCTACTCCTATTTAAACCAATTGGTTTACCATATACTGCTTAAATCTTCTCATTAGTGTACTTAAACAAAAACAAACCCAAAACACTGAAAAAAAAATACTATATATATAAAAGAAGACTAGTAGAAGTGTAAAGAAAAGTGCAAAGGATGATGAGAGATACGGCATAACATCTACAGAAGGTGTAACAGAATTGGAATAGGAGTTCCCAAGACGTTAAGTAAATTGCTGATGCTGGAGGTTTACATAATTCACGTATTAGTCCTGCTTAGTTCATTTGCAGTTTGTTTACCAGTATTTTGCCCAGGAGTTCTTAGCACCCAATTAGGACATCTGCAGGTACTGAAAAAAAATATTACATTTTTCATGGTTTATTGCCAGATCTCTTCCTTCCACCTTTACATCTCACCCTGCCAAATGTGATAGCAGTTTGTCTTGCTCAAGTTTCAAGCTATTTCAGAAAGGGCAAAAATATTTTCTTCCCCCTGGTGCTTTAAGAAAAAGCTGGAGAAGGAGTACTTCTCTTGGAGATAAGTGTATACTGGGAAAGGGAATGGAGAAAGGAAATTCTTTCTTTCTCTGTTGTGTCTTATCTTTGAACTCTTTTTCTTTCATGCCCTCTGGAAGCAGACAAAGGGGTTATGTATGTGACTATGTACTCATGCTCTTCTACCTCTTCCTGCATCTTTCTGGGTTATTCTGTTTTCCATACTAATTTCTGTTTCCCTATCTATTTCAAACCAGAATCTGGCAGGTGGGGCTTCTTAGCAGGATTGCACCTTTATTGTCATTCATCTGTATTGGGAATGTTGTGAGAATATGGCGCATCCTTTCTGGGGCTGCTTTGGTGGCAATCGTGCTGGCTCCCCTCTGAGAGAAAAGAGGCTAAACTGAGAAACAGGCAGCATTGTGCTGGTTGTGCACAGCGTCCCCTTCTGGAAGGTAATGCTGTTTTTCTTTAGTTTCTTGCAAAAACAGTTCATCTGGCAAACAGCGGTACTGGCAACGATTGTGAATACCAGGGATAGTAATTCAAAACCAAAGATAGTTCCAGCCAGCAGAAGACTGCTTGGAAATATGTTAACCCTGAAACTGCATGTGGTTGTTATTTTAATACTAGAAAAGCAGTATGGAACAAATTGCCAGTACAGAGTGAAATTACAGTTTGTACCAGCCCAAGCGAGCACTGACATTCAGATTTAAAAGATGTTTGAAGAAAAAAGACTATTCAAATAACGATAATTCTGGCATCATCATGCTTGCTGTACTGAATAATCCAGTGAGCTTGGTTTTTCCTTTTTTTTTCCCTAGTGCTTTTCTTTTGAGTGCTTGTAATTGTAGTTTACTTTTATAATACTTTCTACTTCTGAATTTGTCACAAGATTACAGACTGGCTAACTCTTTTTATTCTGCCCTATGGTGAAAACAGTGACTGTTGCTCCCAGAATGGCTTCTGAATCAGATGGGAACCTCCAGAATTAAACAATTCATTTAATCTAATTGATGAAAAAAATGCCAAGTTCACAGTGTTCATCTTGGTGAACTGATGTAATTGCTGGCATTTGACTTGCATACCTCGTGAAATATTAAATTAGTTTATAAACGTGGCAGAAAAGAGCCGCCTATACTTTCCAAATAAAGTTTGGGTATTTTACAATAGCTTAAGCAAAGTAGGCATGTTAACTCTTCTTTTGGGGAATTGTTTTTTCATTTTGTTTTGTTACTAAATGGCATGAATAAGTAGTCTTTACTTCTTTGCATGCTCTGCTTTTAGGACAGCTTGTACAGCCTAGCAGAATGGCAATATCTAGCTACAGGAAGGTAATCAGTTGGACAAAACTGTTTATAGGAATATTGTGTAGTTTTGTTTCAGTACTTTAGCAACTTTAATTTTCCAGAGAACAATAAATTCAGAAAACCATAAAATTATGTAGTGTGAAAATTAGTAGATGAAAACTCACAGGATGACATTGAATTTCACTTGGATCCAAACTGAGACAGCAATACTGTAGACATTTAGTAATGTTTAAGATTGATGCCAGCAAAAACCTGACACCAGTGTAGTTAACAAAAAGAACAATTGCAAGACAAGTTCCACTTGCTTTCCTTATGATCCACTGTAATTATGCACTCCTCTTTTTTCAAAAAAGGTTGGGAATAGTTAATTCCCAGCAAAAGCAAATGCTGTTTTGTCATATTCTATTCTGCAGTATTCCTGTCCAAGTTATTAATCCAGCATGGCTAAACATTAATGGTTTCAGGGAAGATTAATTTTTATTTTGAGAAGTTGTATATTAAAATAAAAGGCAAGTTAAAACAACATTGAATTCTATAAAGCTTTTAGAAATGTAAGGCAATCAATGAATATGCAAAGTCATTAAAAACATGTGAAATTTTCTTTAGTGTATAATTTAGGAAAATTAGCAACTGTAGAAACCTTTCTTTGTATCCTTCCTTTCTCATAATACAGAATGTAGATATTTGATAAGTGAAAAATACTATAATTACTGCAGGACATAATAATAATCTTAAGCCCTAATGACATAGGGGAATGTATTTAAATTATAATTCACTTAATTTGTCTGCAATTAGAGAGAAAATATCTTCGTTTCTACTGGATAAAACCTCTGGTTTCAGTATGTGATGATATAGAATCAAGTCATACAGTCAGGTTTCCGGGAAAATCTTTGTTGGCCAGACTGGTGGAACAAAAAAAGATCTGTGGAATCTTTTTTGTTGTGGTTTTGCTTTCCTGTAGTTGTGTGTTCTTTATGTCATAGGTATTTTCAGTAAAACTTGACTTGTATGGAAAGCTAAATCTGTACATCACATCCTTTGAACTTTTATTAAACTTACATTGGCTGTAAGCTTACCACAAGTCTTAGCTTCTTGAAGTCATCTATTAAGAGAAGATAGCATCCTGAAAATGTGGAAACTTCTGAAATCCTGTTTATTGAAGCAATATTAGCACATAACTTGCACGACTGATTGTATGAAAGTGGTTTAATAGTGACAAGTTCCCACAATATGCAGAGTGTTGCTAATTGGACTTTCCTACACCCATTGTAATGTGACATTCCACTTTCACTTAGAAAAACAAATACTGATTTATTTCTCTTGTTTCTATTAAGTTTGAGCACACTTGTGCCTCAACACACAATCTTTACTTTGTCATTATATTACATGATATTAGATGAAGAGGAGGGGGAATCCATCTTGCTGAGCACATTCACCCTACCGTGGTTCATTAGTATCTTTTTAGGTCTCTTTTAGTACCTAGTAGAGTACTGTGTATTTTTATAAGCTTAACATGTTTGCACCACTTAGATTTTTTTTTGCCCATGTGTAGTTTAAAAAGCAAGGATTTATGCCAGTCAGGTACTGGTGAGGCACCCGTGATTCTGTGACAGTAGCTTCCAAATAGACTCCTTTATTTTCTGTGCCTGAAAGACGTAGGCTTTTGCATGAATATACACAAACATTAAAAGCCCCAAGTATCACCTTGTCAGGACAAACCACAAGTTCATCCCGAGCAAGGCAGAGAGATCTTTTTGTGAGTAAAGTAAATATATCTTGTCTTTTATGTACCTAAGTACTTTATAAATGTTTCTAAGTCTGTTGAAAGTATTACAAATAAATGCTTTTAATTGTATTTTATTTCAAACTAGCCTAAACTGAGTGAGGGTTGGGAGGCATAGCAAGGTCCTACTCTCTGTTCTATGACAGGATTCTGTCAAGTGGGGCAGCTGAAGCACTGAAGTTTAACAGCACACCCTCAGCCCTGAGCCTGAACTGTGTTTCACACAAGAAAGAACCCCAAGAATAAATGCCCATTTTGGCTACATGTGGGCCAGTGAGTGAGCTGACACCTCTAGGTTTGATGATACAATACAATACAATACAATACACCAGGTTGGAAGAGACCTTCAAGATCATCACGTCCAACCCATCAACCAATCCAACCCACCTAAATACAATACAGTACCATACAGTACAATACAGTACAAAAGAGTACAATACAGTACAATACAGTACAATACAACTCACCTAAACAACTAAAAAAAACCTAAACCCTGGCACCAAGCACCCCATCAAGCCTCTTCTTGAATACCTCCAATGAAGGTGACTCCACCACTTCCACAGGCAGCTGATTCCAGTGGGCAATCACTCTCTCAGTATAGAACTTCTTCCTAACTTCAAGTCTAAACCTGCCCTGGCGCAGCCTGAGACTGTGTCCTCTTGTTCTGGTACTGGCTGCCTGGGAGAAGAGACCAACCTCTGCCTGGCTACAACCTCCCTTCAGGTAGTTGTAGAGAGCAATAAGGTCACCCCTCAGTCTCCTCTTCTCCAGGCTAAGCAACCCCAGCTCCCTCAGCCTCTCCTCATAGGGCTTGTCTTCCAAACCCCTCACCAACTTTGTTGCCCTTCTCTGGACACGCTCCAGTAAGACAACATCTTTCTTAAACTGAGGGGCCCAGAACTGGACACAGTACTCAAGGTGCGGCCTAACCAGTGCAGTGTACAGGGGCAGAATGACCTCCCTGCTCCTGCTGGCCACACTGTTTCTGATGCAGGCTAGGATGCCATTGGCCTTCTTGGCTGCCTGGGCACACTGCAGGCTCATGTTCAACCTACAATCAACCAGCACCCCCAGGTCCCTCTCTGCCTGGCCGCTCTCCAACCACTCTGACCCCAGCCTGTAGCACTGCATGGGGTTGTTGTGGCCAATGTGCAGAACCCGGCACTTGGATGTGTTCAATCTCATGCCGTTGGACTCTGCCCAATGTAGTGTAGTTTTTTCAAAGTGACTGCTTTAAAAAAACAAAAACAAACAAAAAAGTAAAAAGGATTGAAACCTTTTAGACCTTTTAGCACAGAGATGTGTAGACACCTGACCTACGAAGGGCATGAAGGGCAGTAATATTCTGAACAAGTGATTTGGTAGCTTGTGTACCCTTTTAATTTTCTGGACATCAGTGAAAGTCAGATCTGTGACAAGGATGCCCCTAACAATGTCATCACAGACTCACTGTGACTCATTCTACCTCTAATGAGAGTGTAACTGACCCCTGAATTCTCACCTGTGGCCTGAAACCCTGTGTCTACCACAGCAGTGATTTTAAATTCTTAGTTAACTGTGGTATGATGTTTCTGCATCCAGGGATGAGAAGCATTGTGTATGCAGCAGGAGGCAATGGCAGGTCTTTTTAGAATTGAAGTGTCAATATGCTGGATTGAGTTCCTCATGGAAAAAAAAAATCTGCTTTTTTTCTTGCCATGCCTTCAGATTGTGCTGGGTTTTTAGTAGAAATACATGGCAACAAGATTTTTACTATAGTTTGGTTTTTAATATAGTTTGATTTTTACTATAGTTTGATTTTTAATATAGTTTGATTTTTACTATAGTTTGATACTATAACAGATATATTGCAACTATATCCATTTAAATTACTGTATTTGCTTATGGTTTTGTTAATTAGGAATGAAACATTGCAATATTATCCAATCTATTTCTTGGCATGAAATAAATGTTGCAGTTGCATCTTTCAGGTATTCTTCTGTTGTCATTCATCTGGAGGAGATAAAATGTGTTATTGGGATTACTTGTCACAGTCAACAAAGCAGAAAATCATTAAAACAAAAGTCTGAGCCTGTAGGTGTCAGAAGATTGCCTACAGAATGTGCAGCCAGTGTTCTGAGTTTACCTAACATCAGGTTACAATTGTAGAAATTTGAGACAAACTCTTCTACTTCCAGTAGACTCTCTGGAAGGATTTTATGTAAATTAAAAGTGATGTATAAAGATGAGAGTGACCTGGATTGCCTGGATTCCACTGAGGAAAAAAAATAAAGCCAAATGGAAGATAAAATTTCCAGTAGTAAGGAAGATTAAGGTCTCTTTGTCTAGAATGAGAGTTGGTTTCTTCGGTATGATATTGCTGAGACACATACAGCATCCCAATTTATTCCTATCTTGAAAAATAGTTAAGCAATGAGAGCAACTGCAGAAAAGACTTACAGGGATTACATGCCGGCAGATTTTCATTCTATAGTAGATGGAGTTCAGTTCGTTTAAAAATTCAAAAGGGGACATAAGAAGTGATGTGATAGTAGTGTTTAAGTACTGGAAAGAAGGCAGCCAGCTACTCAAAAGTGCTTGAATTTGTCTTTTGGTAGAATTACACAGTGATTTTGTAACAGCAGCTACTCAATGTCATGCTAATCTATTTATTAAACTTACTAATAAGCTTAAGTCACACTGAAGTAGACAACACCACATTTTTAATTACTAGTTTAAATTTTCTGTCCTGCTGTTATGTTTGTTTTATCCAAATTCTTTTCCCATGAATACTATTTATTCATCTTGGTTTCATATCTGGTAAAATGAGGGGAAGAAGTGCCCCTCTTCCTCATAATCATTTTGGTATAACAAGAATAATTAATTTCTTTAAAGCGGCCGTTCATAGTACTCTTACCGTAGTTTCAGTTTCTTTTGGTAAAGTGTATAAGCTTTCAGATTAACTGTGGCTGATTTATTTCACCACTTTTAAGAGATCTGGGCACTTCCACAATGGTAGTATGTACACTAAGAAGTCAAAGACTAGTTTTGCTCTGAGTGAATAAAATACCAAACTTTTACAGGCTTAGGGAACAAATGTGTTCTAATAGGAAGCCATGCAGTGATGAAATTGCAGGGGGAAAAAAGAAGTAGAAGTCCTGTTCTGAAATGAGGCTTGGATATTTTCCTATTCCTTTCTCCTCACAAAGGAACCTAAAAAAATGACAGAAATCAGGAAAATGAGACTGAATGTTGTGGACAAATCTAAGAAACTATGTGAGAAAGTAGTCCTAAACACCTGTTCAAAGGTAGAAATTAGGATCATGTTTTGAAACATGTAAGTGTAATGGGTAGCAAACTACATTTGGAAATTTCACCAGAAATGCTTCATTTTTAATATGAGTATTCTATTAGTTAGTTGTATATACTCAGAGTCTATTACTTATTTTTCATAGAAATTCCTCCATTTAAAAACAGAAATCATCTTACAAAGATGTGGTGCATGAAGAGCAGCATGGCCAGTAGGTCAATGGAGGTTCTCCCCTCCGTCTATTCTGCCCTAATGAGGCCACAGCTAGAAATTAACAGCCCTGTTCAAGGAGATATATTGTTGGACCTGTTGGTCACAAATGCTTGTGAAGTCATCAGGGATGTCAAAGGCAGATTGGGCTGCAGTGATCATGTGTTAGTGCAGTTCACTGTCTTCAGGAGTAGGACTCTAAATTTTAGGAAAGCAAAATTCTGGCTTTTCAAGGAGTTAGTAAATAGGACCCCATGGGAAACAGCCCTCAGGGACAAGGGAGTGGAACAGAGCTGGCAGATCTTTAAGGATGCTCTCTATAGAGCACAAAATATCTCAATCCCCACATGTGAAAATTGGGCAAGGAGGGCAAGAGACCCCCATGGCTGAGCCGTGGCCTGCTGGCCAAACTAAAGGGCAAGCTGGGGCTACACAGGAAATAGAAGGAGGGACAGGCATCCTGGGAAGAGTATAAGGACATTGCCCAGCTGTGTAGGGACAAGGTCAGGAAGGCCAAGGCACAGCTGGATCTTGGCAAGGGATGTAAATAAAACCAAGAAAGGCTTCTAAAGGTACATTAATCAGAAAAGGAGAGATAAAGGAAGTGTGTGTCCCCCATGATCAGCAGCAGTGGGAAACATGTATCAATGGACGAGGAGAAGGCTGAGATTCTCAACAACTTTTTCGCCTCAGTCTTCACTGGCAGCCCCTCTCCCCATTGCTCTCGTGTCAGTGGACCACAAGTTAGAGACCAGGGTGACGTGGTCCCTCTCCCTGTAAGTGAAGACAAGATGTGGGATCATCTGAGGAACCTGAAGATAAACAAGTCCATGGGGCCCGATGAACTACCAACCTGTCAGCCTCACCTCTGTGCTTGGGAAGATCATGGAACACATCTTCCTAGATGCCATGCTGAGGTATGTGGAGGACAAGGAGGTGATTCAAGACAGCCAGTGTGGCTTTATTGGGGGCAGGTTCTACCTGACCAACCTAGTGGATTTCTGTGATAAAGTGGTTGGATAAAGGATGATGTATGGATGTGATCTATTTGAACTTCTGCAAGGCCTTTGACCCCACAACATCCCGCTTGCTTACGGGTTTGATGGGTGGTCTGTTCAGTGGATTAGGAATTGGCTTGATGGTCACGTCCAGAGAGTGGTGCTCAATGGCTTGAAGTCCAGATGGAGAGCAGTGACAAGTGACCCTCAGGGGTCTGTACTGGAACCTGTACTGTTAAATATTTTTCTCAATGACATAGACAGTGGGATTGAGTACACCACCAGGGAGTTTGCAGATGACACCAAGATGTGTCAATACACCAGAGAGGTGGGACATCATCCAGAGGGACCTGGACAGGCTGGAGAGGTGAACCCAGGTGAACCTCATGAAGTTCAACAAGAACAAGTGCAAGGTTCTGCACCTGGGCCAGAACAATCCTCACTATCAATAGAGGTTGGGGGATGAGGTGTTAGAAAGCAGCAGGATTTGGGGTTGCTGATGGATGAGAAGCTGGACATGAGCAGGCAGTATGAGCTTGCAGCCTAGAAGGCAAATCATGTCCTGGGATGCATCAAAAGATACATTGCCAGCAGATCCAGAGAGGTGATTCTGCCACTTTGCTCTGGTGAGACCTCACCTGCAGTACTGTGTACAGGTCTGAAGCCATCAATATAGGAAGCATATGGACCTGATGGAAAGGTCCAGAGGAAGGCCACAAGAATGATCAGGGGTTGGATCACCTCTGCTGTAAGGACAGGCTGGGGGAATTAGGGTTGTTCAGCCTGGAGAAGAGGAGGCTCCAGGGAGACCTAATAGCAGCCTTCCAGTACCTGAAGGGGGCTACAGGAAGGATGGAGAGAGACTGCTTGCAAAGGCCTGCAGTGACAGGGCGGGGGCCAATGGCTTCAAACTGGAGGACAGATTTAGATTGGATATCAGGAAGACGTTCTTTACTATGAGGGTGGTGAAACACTGGAACAGGTTGCCCAGGGAGGTGGTTGAGGCTCCTTCCCTGGAGATATTCAAGGTGAGACTCAGTGAGGCCCTGGGCAGCCTGATCTAGTTGAGGATGTCCCTGCTGACTGTGGAGAGATGAGACTGGATGACATTTGGAGGTCTCTTCCAGCCTGGACCATTCTATGATTCTATAAATATTGTGTCTAGTTTGGGGTTCTCCTGTTAAGAGACATAGAACTACTGGAGAGAATCCAATGGAGGGTCTCAAAGATGATTAGGGAAGTGGAACATCTCTTTTATGAGGAGAGGTAGAGAGAGCAAGGGCTTTTTAAACTGAAGAGAGAAAACTGGAAGAGGATCACACTAATGCTAGTAGATATCTAAAAGGTGGAGTTCATGAGGATCCTGCTAGGTTCTTTTTAATGGTGCCCAGTAATGGGATAAGGGGCAGCAGGTACAAACTAGAACACGGGAGGTTTCAGTTGAACTTAAGGAGAAGCTTCTTTACTTTGAGTGTGATGGAGCAATGGAAGTGGCTGCCCAGTTTCCTTTTCTGGAGACTTCCAAAACTCATGTGGATGCATTCCTGTGCAACCTGATCTAAGTGTACGTGTGTTGACAGGGGGGTTGGACTCGACACACTTTCCAAGTCCTGCATTCTGTGGATAATTTTGTACTGAAAGGCTTAACACTCATACCACTAAGGAAATGGTGGGGGGCAAAGAAGGGAAATTAATTAATTACATGATAAAGGTAAAAGAAAAGTGCTAGTCAAAACAAATTTGAAATTGCATGGGGTTTAGTAGTGGGAGAACTCCTAAATTGCTTCCACAGGCCACTACTGGGAAATCTTGGTTTTCTTTTTCCCGGTATCATCTAAAACTGCCTTAGACAGCAAAGCTGGGAGTACGCTTTATGTGAGTAATCTTGCATTTCTGAGAGGTCTCAAAGCCTCATCTGACAGGAATTTTTTTATGCTGTTCCTGTATTCTGAAGGCTGTTCAACAAATTATATTTGAATACCTCTTAAGTTGGAAACTGTATCTTCCTCAGTATCACTTGAATAAGTGTATTCTGATCAGCCATGATTAATATGGACATTAAATAATATTTTCAGATGTCATTTATGCTTGATGTACTTCTGTTCAATGTAGACTTTAGGTATGGCAGTTATTATTTATTTAAATATCAATAAACCCAAACTACTGCTCCTGTAGGTAGTGGTATGAGCTTATTGCTGCTGGTACTGACACTTTTCAGAGATTCATGGCTGCTCCACAGCTATCCCTGCTGCACAGCATGGTATCCCTTTTTGTGCCCCAGCACAGGCCAGTCTTTGCCCTCCCATAGTTAATTTTTCCCCAGATTGACTTGGTAGGTGGTCTTGGCTTTGCCTGCTATTACTAGTGTAGTTACCTTGGTACTGTCAGCTTTGCAAGATGTGTGTCATCCATCCCCTCCTCCCAAAGCTGCCCTGTAGTCCACCTTCCCATGGAGCTTGTCTGTTTTTCATGTAACTTTGCCTTAATGATCTGTAAAATCCAGCCACTCTGTCAGCTTCTCGCATTATCTGTCATATCCAGCAGTTTGCTCATGTCATGTCCAGTAGTTTTTCACATCCTGTTTATTCAGCTTAATCTCAGGCCAAGACCTAGTCATCTGCCTGCAGTCATGATGAGGTCCAACTGGCTGATGGGTTGGTTTGCCTGACATCCCCCCACTGCCCGCTGGAGCATGGAGCAGCTGCTGGAGCATTGAACACGTGGAGGAGCCTTAATCTCCACGTTGTGAAAATTGTTGCAAAACTGTGCAAATCCCAGCACTGAGAGCCAGGCTGGCCCTACTGCTCCTATGTTGCCTTCATCACTTCCTTTTTGTCTCATGTTATTGGTTCAGCACAGGCACCAGTACAGAGAGGGCTACATGTGTACTTTGAGCTTTGTGTCATGTACATTAAAGCCTGCAGAGAATCTTCCCTTGCTCACCTCTCTGTCTCTTAAAGTGTTTTGTGACAGAAGTTGAAAAAAGGGTGCAGTCTATAATTAAAAGGAAATTATCTGTCCTCCTTGTTGCTTACTACTCACTATCCGTCAGTGTGCCAGCATTTGACAGCAAGGGAGGGCACTGGGTCAATTGCTGCTGGCAGTGTATCTGAAAATCAGTAGCTTTTGTAATTGTAGTCTCTTTCCCACAAAA
This sequence comes from Colaptes auratus, assembly GCA_015227895.2. Lineage (NCBI taxonomy): Eukaryota > Metazoa > Chordata > Aves > Piciformes > Picidae > Colaptes > Colaptes auratus. Next base: position 81,581,765 of record CM026897.1, on the reverse strand, counting down.
GAAAACAAGGTCAGCTTGCAGGGGAGAAGGGTCTGTTGATCCCAGCAGTTGTTTTATATTAGCCTCTGAGAGGCAGTCAGTACTTCAACACCTTATATTTAATGGTGCTTTTTGCCCCTCTATTTTTTTTTCTTTTTTAAGGTATTTGGAGGTTGTTTTAAATGTCAGATTATATTCAAGGAGAGGAGAGTGTGTGTGTGTGTTGGTTGGTAGAGGGTCTTCATCTGTATTTAAGTAGTCTGGATTATTGTGTACCAAATACTTCATAAAGTAGCATACTTATTTGGTTCTCTCTTTTGTATTTTCTCTTAACTTGGAACAGTAACACTTCATTAGTCTTGGAAACTTGATGGCACAGGATGTTATGGTAACAAGTATTAACATAGAATCATAGAGTCAGTAAGGTTGGAAAAGATCTCAAAGATCATCAAGTCCAACCTGTCACCCAAGACATGACTTCAGAGAGCAGCTGTAGTCTGAGGACATGTGGAAGGTGGTGAGTGCATTCTTTATTCTCCAGTAGTGGACCTTTTCAGTGCTAAAAAAGAGAATAAGTGAAGGGGAAAGGGGTGGACAGAAGAACAGAGAAGAACAGAGCTGGTGAACAAGAGGTGACAGAGAAAGTGACAAAGTGTCACTTGGGAAGGCCAGTCTGAATTTTGGTGAGAAAGGGAAGCAATATGAACATGAGATTTTGAGATACTGGGGTACCTATCAACTGTCAGAAACTTACTAAACAATGCAGAGGAGGCATAGGTGGGAGCAAGTATTATAGGGGCCAATCCCACCAGTTAGTACATTTACCTGACCAAGCCCTGTGTCCTATTGCCACCATCTGTCATCTTTTCATTAATCTTTTCTTAACTCTCTGTGTAATGTCACTCTTTACCCTGTGTTTGCATGTGCTGTAAGGTCTAGATGACAGCTATTGGGGGAGCTAGCATGAGCAGATACGAGGCCAGCAACTGGAGGCGCCCCATGCTGGTAGTGTCAGCAGCAGAAGTGGATATGGGTCTCAGCTCCAGCCACAGGGACAGGAGCAGCATGTGTGCCAACTGGGAAGACAGAAGACTATGTGTGCCCTAGGGGCAGTAATGGGTGGGACCTGGGTGAATGAAACAACTGAAGTTCACAGCACAGTATCTGGACTAGGACCACAGGTCCCAAGCCTCTGTGCCTGGTGCCTGCTGCTGATGGAAGGTAGGCAGTGTGTCTGTATTTTTGTGTGATTTCACCCTGCTTCTGTGTGACTTTGGCACATGTAATTCACTAGCAGACTTCAAGTTGGACTATCAGCACGTAATAAGTCCCAGGTCCAAGCAGGGGGGCCAGCAGGTCAGGAGGGTACCTGTAAGATAAGCGTGTGAGTGTTTGCATACACCTGCTAGTGACTTGCTGTCAGTTAGCATGTAGGAGGGATGTGAAATTGACAAAATTGACCCAGGCAGAGGGGTATTAGCAGAGAGAGGGATACACTGTGTAGGTACTCTGGGGATCCGTGAATGTACGTGTGCTTGTGAATCTAGGAGGGCAGAAGGGGACATGCTCTAATCAGTGAGCTTCAATCCTGATCAGATGAAAAGGAGAAAGATGTCTTTTCTGGCTGTACTTAAGTTCAAGTGAGTCCTGGGAGTGTTACATGCACATGTACCTTGTCTGTGGCAGCCAGCTGCATAACTCAGCTTCACTACCTGTTGATGATGATGAGGAAGGAACTGCTATGCCTGTCAACCTGGGCTGGAGACCTTCAGGTCTCCGGATGTGCTGGTTTTTGCTCAGACAGCAAGGCAGGAAGAATCCTTGGGCTGGTCCTGGAAATGTTGGAAGTAGCAGCCACTTACAATATCCCTTAACATAACTGGTGAAAAAAGATGTCATAATAGATAATCAGTACAAAGGTTCTCTTTGTGAGTCAAGAGTTCTTGAGCTACATGCATCACAAAGTTGAGTGCTGTGCTTGGAAAACTACCACTTTTCCTATGTCCTTGTCTGCTGCTGACTGTTAATAGCCTCAGAAGAAAGGTCTATTTATTCCAATAATTTGACTTACATGGCTGCTTTTACAAAACCAGGGTGCTGCTGAAGACTATGTAAGTCAAAAAATGTTTGTTTTGATTTAAGAGAAGTGAAGGAGATGCTTTATACATTTAGGGGTTTAAGCCTTAACAGGAGGTTCTTGGTCTCATTCTGTATGCTAAGCATTTCAGTAAAGCTCCACTCATAACTTGACATTCCAGCCTGTCATTCTTTCTCCCATTATTATGTGTCATTCTGCAATGTTAAGGACATTTTGCAATATCGTCATGTGAAAATGAAATCTTTGACATTCTAGTGCCCCAGGGAATGATGGAGTTTACCTGCCATCCTCTGAAACAGGCTGCTACATATAAACCCTAAAGAGACAGGAAATAGATACTTGCATTTGGGATAAAGATCATAAAAACTGTCTTAAAGGGGAAAAAAAAGGAAAATAAAAGAAAAAGGAAAAAAAAATCAGTAGCTTGATCTGCTGAATACTGTTGGGTTTCAGAGCTTCATTCATAGCCCCTAACCAGCTATGTGACAGTGAGCATGTCGCTTAGCCGCCATGTCCTACTTTTGCCATCTGTGAAATGCTTTGGAAAGTCATGGGAAACTGAATCACAGACCTTTTCCATCTCTAGATTCTATTAGATCATCCAACTGTCCACCTGCCAGTAGAAGATTGTTTCCTACATCCACCAGTGTTTTTCCAGTCTGGATTCTGTCCTCCAGGTTATTGGGGCTTCCACCAGTACTTTTGAGAGATGGTTTTGCAGACTTTTAGACCTCATTGTCAGGAATCTCTGACATTCACCAAAAAAAAAAGTATTTATTTCATAATTTATATTTCATTCTGTTATTTTATTTCCATTATTATGTACTCACTTTCACTTTTAAGACATACGGAGTTTATGCAACACTTTAAAATGTAGGTAAGATGCAAATTCTCTGTAGGGTGTCTTAATATATAGAAGGGAGGACAAGATAAGGTTTGAGATGCAAGATATGATCCTCTATAAGAAATTAAGTAAGCTACTTGGTTCTTTGTGGAATTACATCTAAAGAGGCTTGCAGACTGCTTCTCATTTAGGGCAGAAACAGGGCAGACGATGGAAAACATAGTGGAATAGGATATTAAATGAAACTGACTGTACTGTCGTACAGTATTTTTCCCCTAGACATTTGTGTCATTGTGTCTTCCATAATCTGATTTGCATTTAAGTAGTTATTTATGCATTAATTATTCTGAGTCAGTAGTTACAATATTGCTTGTAAAGGTTTCCCATTAGCGTCTTTGTTGTCCATATCTGTGCATAATGTTAACTAAAGATGTAGCCCAAGCACATGGACTTGTCTCATTATATCAAGCTGTAATAATTTGTATAGGCACTTCCAGTTTAGGTTTTCTTCCTCTTTGTTGATTGCAAGTCAATACCATGTGTTATCTTTTAAGTCATCTTCATTCCTGGAGTTTTAGAAATTCAGCAGACACATAATTTTCTTCAAGTATTGAAGCCACCAGCATAGTCCAGCTCTCAATGAAAGCTGTCAGCATAACTAGGTTTTGTTGTAAAAATCTTCCATTTTTCAGAACTATGAATGGGTGGAAATTATTTGGTCTCTGCATAACAGTAGTGGAACTGCTTTTAAAATGGCCGTCTGGCAAACAGCTGGTATGTGACATGATTTATTTGATGCAGTGCCCTGGAGGAAAAAGCTAATATTCAGTGCATTCAATTGATAAGCTTAATAGGGAATTTTGTAATAACATAGCTATAAAGTGTGTGTTTTAAAATAACAAGGAATTTGTTGTGTGCTTAAAATATTCAACTTTTAACAGAATCCACTTAATTCCTTTGTTTCAGCTGCCAATGGAAATGTCTAAGTCCAGGAATGAAAACTGCATGTGTAGTCAGTCTCTTCAGAACAGAGAAATTATTTTATTTTTCTTTCTTCTTAACTTTATTTTCATTGACTTAAACTTGTCTGTTCACATATGTTGGTAAGTTCTGATGTACTGTCAAAGATTAAGTGGGTCATTTCAAACCCTCCAAAGTTTGTACAGACAATTCAACCATTCCTGTAAATAAAATCACCCTTCTGTGTACTTTGCTGTTGAAGATCTCTTTTGCCCTCAGTAACAGTAGATACAGTCAAATTAGGTGCAAGTAATGTTTTGGAAATCAGTAAATGTAGTTTTTACATAAACACACAAAAAATCTATATATAACAAACTGATTTTCTTCCTTCAAGAGGTCAGTTGCCATGGAGCTAGAATGTTTGAGGAAGGTGAACCTTAGAAAGATTTCATACAGTCTGCCCTTAAGAAGAGTAAATATATCTTTTGTTCACAGGAAGTAAAGCCAGATGAAGTTACCAGACTTGCTCTTAGGACAGAAGTAAATTTCGAAAGTGTCTGCAGAAAGGTAAGGCTTGTGGGTTTCTGTTTGCTTTCCCCTGCTTCTGCAAGTGTGAGAGCACTCCTTAGGAAAAGGTGCGTATGTGGATAGGACTGCATGCATTTGTACAGTGTGTTCTGTGTGTTGTCTTGTGTCTTCATTGTAGACCTTACTTCCTTTTCTAAGGAATTCTATCAATTAGGATGGAACTGCAAAACAAAAAAAATTACATAGCTGTTTAATACAAGTGACTTGTCCTCTAAGATGGTAGCTAATCCTTAGTAACTGCAACGAAATACTGGGAGGCATAGTAGTGTTTTTTGAGTCTTTATAAATAGATTTATTTTGTTTATATAGTACATACACATGGTTCAGTCAGTGTAAATAATGTAAGCTTTCAGCAGCAGTTGGAAAAAGGCTCTGAATATTTTAAGAAGCAAGGAGAATTTTCCATATGTGAACAAAACGTGACAAATATTAGACTGAAATAAAGGTGGAATTTTAACACCCCTGTGGCTCATTAATTTCAGGGTAATGGTTCTCCTGAAGCTCACTGATGGTACACTATTCATTATTAACTGCCTAACTTGTGATGTTTGTAAGAGATGAAATTAAGAAGTACAATTAGGAAAGTGCTTGTTGAAATGTAGCTGAGTTTGAGAGCGGACAGGGTGGAAAAGAGCAGAAATAAGTACCCTTTAAAGAGAAATGGAGAAGCGATGCCAGAAAGCAGTTGTGAATGAAAAAATCTTCAATACATGATGTTGTGTATTTTCCTCCATGTTATTCTAAACTCCTGTGGGTGGTCTACTGAGGGAGTCTGAAGTGTTTATAATTCACAGAATTAATACTTCTTTCTATGATAGCACCATTAGTTTGCAGTACAGCTGTGCTGCTGCAGTGCACAGTCACGTGTGATGTAGTTCAGTTATTAGCACAGTGTGCAGTAGGATTCCTGAGCTTCACATGAGCAAAATCAAGCTAATAGGGAAAACATCATAGGAATTTGGTATTTCTGGAGCAGTGTTAGATTGGAAGCATCTTAATTCTTTCCCTTCTTTTAAACATAGAAAATAGGAAGGAGGAGGTCATAAATACATACAAAGAGGAACTAGAAAGCAGTATTCTTTTAAACATGTTTGATCAAGATTTTCCAGTCTGAAGGTACAGACTGTGGTAGAAGTGGTACAGAAGTGAAGATTCTGGATGTGTGAGGACACGTGGAGAAGGATTTCATGCTTGAAGAAGGATGCTAAATTCGAACAATGTGACTTTCTGTGACTTTCTGTAGTAGATTATTTTGCCAGGAATTCAAACGCATCAGGCTTACAATCATCACATGAAGTACAGGAGTCCCAAAATGAAATCATTTTTGCTACTTCTCTTAAAGGACTTTACAGGTTTATGGTTGGAATTTTATTTTCTAAGCAGATTATTTTATTCTGAAAAATACAAAAGGAATACTCTTAATCTTACTAATTTATCCCATTATTTTTTATTATTTATAGTCATAGCTGACTGTGTGCTTGCTTTATTTAATTAAAATAGGCTTTTACTTAGCTATAATCCAAGAAACCAGATAATACAGATACCTTCATGGAATTGTTTTGTTTTTTTAGTAAATTTTTGGTTTTTAGTTCAGTTTAGCTTAGTATATTTAGTTTGTTGTTTTAGTTTCTTTCTGCTGCTGGTCTTGTAAGTCTGCTAAATGTCACACCTTGTAGTGAACGGGTCTCATGTTTCAAATTAAATTTGATGGATGCTGATGGTTTTTTCAAGCACACTGCAGGGGAATAACATACAAAATTAGTTATTACATATTGTTGACAAGTGAGGGCTATGCTTTTCTGACTTTATTGGTTAGCCACAGCAAACCCCCAACCAAAGGCGTTCCTTCTGTGCTTTAACAACATTTAATCTACCAATATATTATATCTTCTTTTCCCAGTTTATTATTATACATGCAATAAAAAAAAAAAAAGTCATTGATTTTCTATCCCTAGCAATATTCCATAGGTCACATGAAATGCAGACCACATTGTTTACCTTTTCATTAACTTCAAGTTTCAAAATATTTGAACAAAAACATCCTGTGGCTGTTTTCATTTTCAAAATAGGTTTGATTTCATTGATAAAAGGCAATCTGCTTTTAATTCACTCTGGAATGCTGAATATTAGTTTTGCATAGTGGACATGTAGTCAATATATTTGTTTAATTCCTTCTACCCACTGAGATTTTATGTTTCATTACTGTTTCTCCATATATTTTTGAGAATAAGATATGCTTACTTTTCTATTTAAAAAGAATTGGCATACGTTTCAGTCAAGTACAATAAAAATGTGCTAAGTGTTCAGCAAGTGGCACTCTATCTGCAGTTCTTACAATTCATCTTTCAATATTGCTATCCTGATAGCTGCTGGTAAGCAGATGAGATTTGTGACAGTTGCAGAGTTGGCAAGAGCCACCAGCCAGCCACATGATTCTTCCTTTTCTAATTTATAAAAATGCTACAGAGCTTACCAAATTTACTCTAAGATAAGATGAAGAGTTCTTCTTTGTGTGTCTCAGATGAAATACTTTTAACCCATCTTAATACTGCTCCAGCTGGCACCACAGCAATCAGCAGGTAATAAATCATATTGTAAAAACTGTAATGAATGTCACCATGCATCTTTAACTAGACGTTATACTTTTGGTGTTTAATTTTAACTGCTGAAAAAAAGGAACTTGTATTTTCTAGGTGTTGACTTCAAGTTTTTATGACAGATCTGTTGTCTAATGTTGGTTTTAGACAGCTGGGATTGCATTTTGAAGTTTTCTCATTGCATATCTACCTGTAACCGTTCAGACTTGCTTCATTAGTGTTGTGCTCCAGTGTGCAAGTGACAAATCAAAAGCTAATCCTAAAGTTCATTACAGGCAGAAAACTGACCTGGGAACTGGCAAAGGTCTTACCAGTTATCTTCAATTTTTTGCTAACAGAGGTGTAAAGTAATCTAGATAAATTAAGATGGGCCAAATAGACAGATTAATATGTTTTAGTATTTTTTCTGGTGTTTGAGAAATTATATGTATCATCTGTGCTGTTTCTCCAGAAGAGGGAACATTGGTCCATGCACCTGTGAATATCTTCATCATAACCAATGTTAATTTTGTTGCATTTGCACTAGTGGTAAACAGATATTGACTATCTCATTTAGTGTTTATTCCAGTAAGTCTGAAAACATAACAAAAGAACTTGCCTGTTTTAAACACTAAGAATGACAAAATTCTGCTTCAGCGTATCAGAACTCTGCTACAAGCAATGATCTGGAGTGTCATCTTGCTTTAAGGCAAAATATTTTTTCTAAGTAATGCAGTAATTGCACTTCAGAATTCAGTGACTTCCAGAATCTTGGAGGGAGGAGGAATTGAGACTGAATCTGCAAAGGACTATTGTGTTTTTTTTTAAATTGAAGAGTAAAGTAGATATTACTGTCAGAGCTTCAATTGAGCACATGCTTCTAATTTGCAGAAATACCAGCAATATATGCAGATGATAAATACATCCTCTCTTTTTTGTTTCCAGATATAATCTTCACGTTAACTTAGTAGCATAATTTTCTTTTTCTTTTTTATTTTTTCCTCTGAGCTTTAATCTGTGGTCCTAGAAGAGCACCACCTTTTCTTGCTAAACCCTGTATTTTCACATTACTCCAATCCTGTGACATTTGAATTATACAGATGCTTGTCTGCAAAGAGGATTCTGCACAGCAAATTTTGAGTATATTGTGATCTTCAAAGTTTGTGGAGGCTGTCCCACATCCCTCTTGAGTCTCAGCTTTACTGAAAAGCATGACACAATTAAAATGGGTTGAGAAATTTCTTCTAAACCAGAATGTAGGCCATTACCAGCTCTTAAAAGCTTTTCTTTTGTTAATGTAAGACCTGGAGAGCTTATTTTGGATTGCTTCATGGTCAGGAACCAGCTTTGTCTTGTTTGGAATTCAAAAGGAATTCAAAGACTTCAGAAACAGGATCTCAGGCAGCTCATGCACAGCCATGGAGAGACATGCCAGGATTTCACCGAACAGCCTGGTGAACAGGATGATTCTAGTTATTAAAATCTAAGCTGCCTGGTGAGGACAGCTGTACTTGACATGATTCTGGAAGGATGACATAGTGCTGTCTTGCTTCAGGTCCAGATATTTTTACCGGGTAACTAAAGTGTTACACTTCAGTTCTGTGCATTATTTCAGGGATGAGTGATTTAGTATCTATGGCTATTTGCCTCAAATTAACTTGAGACAAGGGAACCAACTAAAATTAACTGTAATAAAAATAAAAAATGGTTTTCTGTGTTTTACCCAGTAAGAGTTCAACATGTTCACATGTGAGAAGGCTCTGTTTTGCCTCCTAAACTTCATGAATTCTGTGCAGGGCTAAGGAAGTCCTTGGGCAAGAAGGACTTGAGAAAGAGATAGAAAAGTATTTTTGCCCAGGATAAGCAGAAACAAAAAGGATGAAGTTACAGGACTGATTACCTTCATTTCTTTAAACAGCATGTTTAAATTACATTATGAAAATAGTATTTCTCAGATTCTTGTCACCTGCCTAAACTATGTGACAATACTGTGAGATTAGTCTGTCAGTCCACAACATCTTTGTCACTAGTAAAAAATAAAAAGCAAGAATAAGGTAGTCACTGTGCTTGTGGATTTACACTGAAAATGTGTTTCACACCAACAGTCTGTGAAAGGCAGTCTGTGAAAGGCAGCCAACTTTGAGGCACTAATTAAGAGCCAGTAAGGAATTATTTGAAGTATCAGGATCCCCAGAGTATATTACTAGATGGTAATCTTTGGTTACAGGAGAGTAACACATATAAGACATGGCTACACAACCAATAAATGCATAGTATTTCTTCCAATGAATATACTTATTTCTTAAGGGATAGAAAGATGTAATTTCTGAAGTAGAACTTTTGGTTAAATACATCTCTGCCTCTGAGGAGGAACATTAATACCTGTGTTTTCTAACTTTGGAAAATACAAAGCTGTTAATGTACACTTGTGATCTTTGCCTTTATTTTTAGAATGTACTTCATAGTGCAAAACAAATAAAAACAAACCTTCTCTATTCTCTGAATTAAATCCGAGGAAATGAAATGCAGTAAATCATAAAAGGGGCCTGGTGCAGTCTCTTGCAGTTTAATTCAAGACTTTCCGTTAACTTCAAAGCTTTGGATCAGGCACAGAATATTTGCTGTCTTTTGTCTGGGCTTTGGGGTATTTTTCCACAGCTTCATCCCTTCTCTTCCCCTCTCTCCCTTAAGCCCCCCTGAAGAATCCTACTCACTACAAAAACATTCTGATTAGTATAGATGTTGTTATTGATATAAACCTTATGTTGTTGGTGCCTTTAATAGCAGTATAACTGGATAATTAGTTAATGTGGATTTTTAACATTCTTTGCTTATGAAAATATTTTGTTTGCAATCCATAAACCATAGGGAAAGAAGTACTGTATGAATAATCAGTCTTATGTGTAATACAAATCTGACAGTCCATCGGCGTTGTATAACATAGTTATTAATTCTTTTCAGTGTTTTAAGGTTTGATTTTGGCAATGGAAGGGTGTGTGGCTGGTGATTTTGAGGGACCCATGAAAAACTCCATTCTCATTTCTCTAAACTCTGGCTGCTACAGTTCTCCTAAATTAGAAATCATATATAGATTGTCATGTCATAATTATAAGAAGAATATGCAGTAATTTGCTAGTTTAATGATCACCTACCTGGGCTCTGTTACTCTCCACCTCATTCCTCTCACACTCCACAGCCCCTGTCTTTCTAAGTACCAATTATTGGAAACATTATGAACTTCACTTAACATTGAGTATATTGCCTTGCACTACAGGCATTGTTTCCGTTCTCCAACAGTGTGTTTATACTGCAAATTGTAAAATAATACCATTTATTTCCTTGCATGTCCAAATGTCATGTTCCTTTCTTATTTCAGTATGGAAATAAAGGTATTCATTTGCATAACAGAGACCAGATAGACTTTTCCCTGTGTAATAGTTGCGTCTGTCAACATGCTGTGTTTTTGAAAATGTGTTTCATTGATCTAAGAACACAATTTCCTGTAACAAAGGCTAAAATAATTGGCCTGATGCTGGGGAATCACTGTTGCAGAGCTGAATTCTTCTTGTCCTGAGTATTTTGACTCTGTTTGAATGGAAGTTACACTGAATACGTGAAGCCACTGTTTCCTGAGAATTTTCCATGTCAAACACCAGATGTTAACATTAAACAGGAATGTCTGTGGTCTTCCTAAGACTACTAATGAAGTGAAGAATTTTACATTCAGTGATGAATATCACATTCAGGCGTAAGTACTTTCTCTGTGTGACTGTTTGGGTTTTCTTTTCTTTTCCTGAAGGTTCCTCATCTTCCAAATTTCATCACATGAGCTGTGAGTTCTTTTGCACATGTTTTATATATGTACTCCTCTATAATTCAGAGCCTATCATTGATTGTGGTGGCTGCAACTGAAGTTTGTGTCTGTATAAAACTAAGTCAGTTTTTGATAAATCTTTCTCTGCTCCTGCCTACTTCTTCACCTAGTTCTCTGTCTACCAGACCAACCACTTTCAATCCCTTCCCAGGCTTCCAATGGGAGAGTTCAGGCTCCTGTCTATGACACATTCCGTCCATTGCCTGCCTACCTCTGGTTAGCCATTCCACACATACACATACACTCTTTCCCTGACATTGTCTAGTCCAATTTGCCAATCTCTTCTACATTAGCCTCTTTGCATTTTAAATTAGGCTGCCAAACATGTGCCTCAGTAGAGTCACTGTTTGAGAGCAAGGAGACAGACCAAAGCTACCATCATCTTCAGCAGAGTAGTGATTGCAGGGAGCTCAGTATAATTACAGCTTGGATTTTCTCCATTTGGGAAAGAATCTTTCTAAAGTTCAGTATTGACATAAACTGCTAGTAACTTTGTCAGTTTTTCAGAGGAATACTACATTTATCACTGACACAAAAAGGCTGTCTCGGCTCAGATTTTAAATTACTAGCCCAGGGATTTTTCTGCCACTCATTGCGTTACTGTAAAGCTACATTACTTAATTTTGTTGTCTGTCTTGTTGGATTGTTCAAGGTATTCTTGTCCTTGGACAAGGCTCCATCTCAATTGTTTTTAATTTGAATATTACATAGTGTATCAGCCCAGAGTGTGAGCTACAGTATTGTTGTCAATCAAGTTCAGAGGGAGTTGATTCACATTTTTGTAAATGATACTTGTTTTGGATCATTTAGGTAATTCAGGCACAGTAAACACACTTCAAGAGCATAAATGGATAGAAAGGTGTGTGCAGAAGAAGAGTGTTTTTTAAGCTCAGATATGTTTGTGGTGCTGATGTTTTGCATGGTGCTTCACATGCACTATTTTTGAGTCTCAGATTTATATCACAGCAACTCTCAGCTTTCTTTTTTTTTTTTTGAGTATTTAAGTGATGGATATAAAAATGCCTTACTGGATATGAGCTGTTCTGGGGACACTAGAGGAAATTATTAGAAGTAGTCTTGGGTTTGTGTTCTCCATGAAGGAAATGCAGAATTAAAAAATGTAGTGTAATGAGGTTCTCAGGGTATGTTCGTTGGTTTGGGGAGGGGAGGGGGTTGCTTTTTTTGTGTGTGTTGGGGTTTTTGTGTCTGGCTGTGTTTGGTGGTTGTGTGTGGCTTTTTATTTTCTTTGCTTTTTTTTAATAAAGGTATCCAGAATCTCTTTGGTATCCTTCTCCAAAATATTGTTCAGACTTGCATACCATGTCCAAGAGGAGAATAGAGGACCAGAATCTCAATGCATGGATAAGAGTATGGTATAGAAAGAATAGATTTAGGTGTTTGGGGAACATTTGAGGCAAGGTAAGACTGGACAGGAAAGAGGAACATGCTAGACTGCTGGCACTGAAAATTTTAAAGTTCGTAAATGAAAGCTTTAACTGAAAACAAGGACAAGACAATATGCATGGAGGAACACCTGATTCACAGTGACACAACCAACAGGGGCCATGTGGCTGCTTTCCAGGATGTCGTTCAGAGACCAAGGGAGGGAACAGCTTGATCCAATAAATACTGAAGGTAAATCAGACTGTCTGCAGTTCCAGTTAATGCTAGTGAAAGGGTATAAATTATTAATATTTCCATACCAGTCCTTGAAACAAAAACAAACAAAAAAAGGGGGGGGGGGTGTGGAACTAGAATACATGGCATAAAATGTCATGACAGATGTAATAGGTATCTTCCTTCCAACAGATTTTAAGATAATTAAAAGTACCATAATGGAGTAAGATGTATGTGCATGACAGTGATGCTGTGTTGTGAAGCATTATATTTTAATTTAAGAAATTAGGAGGGCTCTTCCAGCTCAGTATGAAGCCAGTCAGTCTGCTGACACTGGAAAACTAGATGAAAAGTGCTGGAGGCACTATTGCTGGAACTTTCTAAAACTTGACTCTAGAAGGAGGAAAATTAGATGGTCTTGACTTATTGGAATTCTCTTTAAAGAAAATCCTCCATTGGGCTGTCAGTCAATATAGCTGCTAAATGGTCTACATAAAAAAGTTACAGCTTTGGAAAATGAGAGTGTAAATTTACAGCTTATTGCCCCTCTATGGCAAGATTACTAGGTGAGAGAAAGTAAGGGAAATGTGAGGCAGCTAGTCAATTAAAAAGTATAATAACATAAATTTAAAGGGTGATGGTCTAGTTTTTGTTAGATTTGGAATAGAAGTAATTGCATGATGATTTTAGGAAACTTCTGCATGCCAGAGTTTGGTAATAATAATGTGATGGCCTAGAAGATGCCTGAGAGCCTCTAAGCATAAAGGTGTCTGTTCTGTGTACCATATGGTGAAACACCTGCTATAAAATGTGAACATCCAGGATTTTCATTTATTTTGCATCCATCATCCACTGATACACTTAAGCCAGTATCAAGGCTTCCATATATATATATGACATGTGTTTATCATTAAGAGTAAGTTTTGAGTATATATACTCTCTCAATAGACTTAATGATGGAAAAATCTACATTTCAGTGCCAAAAACCTGGTATGTTTATCTCAGCTGTTGTAATGCAGTGTGTTTTTTTTAGTGATCACAATTTGTATTTCCATGGTCTTTTTCAGAAAGTGGCTGAAACACATATAGATTAAAATAAAACTCTTTTCAGTTGTGCACAAAAACTGTGATGTGGTATGCCAAGAAATTCTGCCTTGTTTCGAGAAGGGTATTATAACATGGCCTACTCCCGGTTAGTGTGTGCTGTGTTCCTGAAGTCTTTTACGTCATCTTCCCGCATTTCAGTGGGAAGCTCTCTTGGGAACGCACCGAGACCAGCAGCCTCGGAGGGCACCTCACTGCTTTCCTTTTCAGGCTATGGGAGCGGCAGGACCCTGGCGATCCCCGGGCACTCGGCGAGGATCAGCATAGCCATCTTCTCACGTGCCTGCTGCTCGTGATCGCTCCGTCACCAGCGGCAAATTTAAAAAGCCATCCGGGGCTTGCAGGGGCTGCGTTTCAGCGGGAAGCTGCTGTGCTCTCACTCGGCTGCAGCCGCAGGTGCCCCCCGCACTTTTGCTAGTTTTTTTGTCCAGTAGGTCACGTGGCCAGGGATAGGGAGGGCTGTGACTTGCAGCACAGCTGCCTTTAAAAGATCAGTGTCGACTCAGACTGAGGTCAAACATAAGCAGGTAGGTGTCCAGGTATCTGGCTATAGGGAGTGCTGGAGCCTGGCACTTGAGATGCAGGGTAGTGGGGACAACTCCTGCATTGGATGTGAGCAGATCCACTATCTGCTTAACCTGGTGGCCAGACTGAAGGACGAGGTTGCTAGACTTGGAGCTGTAAGGGAATGTAGAAAAGAGATGAACTTGAGTAAGCAGGCTCTACAGGCTCCCCCAGCAGAGGCTGGTGATCCAAAAAGCAGCGGGGAATGGACGCAGGTTGCTCTCAAAAGATACAAAGTGAAACCTCCTCGCCTCCCCTCACCTTCCCCACTGCCCTTGGAAAACAAGTATGGGGCACTGGAGGTCAAGGGTGAGGTGATTCTGATGCGGGAGGACACACCATCTGAGGTTTTCCCTAAGGCTAAACAGCCTAAGACAACACAGCCTAAGGTTAAACAGCCTTTCACCAGCATCAGGACTTGTTCCCTCAAAAATAGGAGGAGGGTAATTGTTATTGGTGATTCCCTCCTGAGGGGAACAGAGGAACCCAGACCCTTCTCACAGTGAAGTCTGCTGCCTTCAGGGAGTTCAAGTTAGGGATGTTACCAGAAGGCTGCCTAGTCTGGTGCAGCCCTCTGACTACTATCCCTTAATATTGATGCAGTTAGGAAATGATGATGTTGCAACCAGAACTCCCAGGGCTATCAAAAATTACTTCAAGGCCCTGGGAGATCTGGTTGAGGGGTCAGGTGCACAAATAATTTTTTCATCAATACCCTTAGTTGCAGGAGGGAATACCAGAAGGAACAGGTCAGCAGCTATAGTCAACAGGTGGCTTAGAGGCTGGTGCAATCAAAAGAATTTTGGGTTTTTCGATCTTGGGGAACTTTCTATTGCACCAGGTCAGCTGGTAACAGATGGAGTACATCTGTCCCAGAGGAGGGGAAAGATGACAGTGTATGAGAATGGCCTATCCCTCAAAGGGAAAAAGATTCTAGGAAGGGAAGTAGCAGGTCTCATTGACAGGGCTTTAAACTAGCTTCGAAGGGGAAAGGGGCTGAAACCAGTCCCCCCAGGCAGGAGTCTGAGGGTAATAAGCTGGAGCCAGGGCTGAAACCCGCAGCCCATCTCAAGTGCATGTACACTAATGCACAAAGTATGGGCAACAAACAAGAGGAGCTGGAAGCCTTGTTACAGCAGGAAAGTTATGATGTAGTTGCCATCACAGAGACGTGGTGGGACGACTCACATGACTGGAGCATTGCAATTGACAGCTACAGGCTCTTCAGGAGAGACAGGCAAGGAAGAAGGGGGTGGAGGGGTGGCCCTGTACATCAGGGACGCACTAGATGGCATTGAGCTGGAGATCAGGGATGATCGGGTTGAGTGCTTGTGGGGGAGAATTAGAGGGAAGATCGGGAGGGCAGACATCCTGGTTGGAGTCTGTTATAGACCACCCAACCAGGAGGAAGATGTCGATGAAGCATTCTATAGGCAGCTTAAGGCTGTCTCAAGATCACCTGACCTTGTTCTCATGGGTGACTTCAACCTGCCTGATATCTGTTGGGATCTCAACACAGCAGAGAGGAGGCAGTCTAGGAGGTTCTTAGAGTGCATGGCGGACAGCTTCTTATCCCAGGTGCTGCGCGAACCTACCAGGGGTAAGGCTCTGCTTGACCTCCTCTTCACCAACAGGGAAGGGCTGGTGGGTGATGTGGTGGTCGGAGGGTGTTTAGGGTCCAGTGACCACGAGATAATTGAATTTTCAGTATTCAGTCAAGCTAAGAGGGGCAGCAACAAAACCTCCACTCTGGACTTCCAGAGGGTGGACATCAGGTTGCTCAAGGAACTAACTCAGAAGGTTCCTTGGGAAAGAGCCCCTAAAAACAAAGGGGTCCAGGAGAGCTGGACCTACTTCAAGGAAAAACACTTGAAGGCTCAGGAACAGGCTGTGCCAACGTGCCGGAAGATGAGCCGCCGGGGCAGACGGCCAGCCTGGATGGGCAGCTGACTTCTAAAAGAACTAAGGGAAAAAAAGAGGGTGTATCATCTTTGGAAGAAAGGGGAGGCAACCCATAGAATGTTTAAGGATGTTGCTAGGTCTTGTAGGAAGAAAATTAGGGAGGCAAAAGCCCATTTAGAGCTTAGACTGGCCTCTGCTTTGAAGGACAACAAAAAGTCCTTCTATAAATACATTAATAGCAAGAGGAGGGGCAAGGACAACCTCCAATCCTTGGTGGACACGGAGGGGAACATAGTAACAAAAGATGAGGAAGAGGCAGAGGTACTTAACACCTTCTTTACCTCAAATTTTAACAGCAGGACAGAATGTCTTCCAGACAGCTGGCCTCCTGAGCTGGCAGATGGAGCCAGGGAGCAGTATAGTTCCCTTGTGTTCCAGGAGGAAGCAGTTAAAGATCTTCTCAGCCACTTGGACCCCCACAAGTCCATGGGACCAGACAGGGTCCATCCTGGGGTGCTGAGAGATCTGGCAGATGAGCTGGCCAAGCTGCTCTCTATCGTTTTTCAACAGTCCTGGCTCACTGGAGAGGTCCCAGAAGACTGGAAGCTGGCCAACCTGGTGCCCATCCACAAGAAGGACTGGTTGAATGAGCCAGGGAATTATAGGCCTGTCAGCCTGACCTCAGTGCCAGGCAAGATTATGGAACAGGTCATCTTGAGTGTGATCACACAGCACTTCCAGGATGGCAAGGGGCTCAGGCCTAGCCAGCATGGATTTAGGAAAAGCAGGTCCTGCCTGACCAACCTGATCTCCTTCTATGATCAGGTGACCCGCCTGGTGGATGTGGGGAAGGCTGTGGATGTAGTCTACCTGGACTTCAGCAAGGCCTTTGACACCGTCCCCCACAGCAAACTCCTGGCCAAGCTGTCAGCCAATGGCTTGGACAGCAGCACTCTGTGCTGGGTTAGGATCTGGATGGAGGGCCAAGCCCAGAGAGTGGTGGTGAATGGTGCCACATCCAGCTGATGGCCTGTCACTAGTGGTGTGCCCCAAGGATCAGTGCTGGGCCCCATGCTCTTCAACATCTTTATTGATGATCTGGATGAGGGGCATTGAGTCCATCATCAGTAAATTTGCGGATGACACCAAGCTGGGGGCAGGAGTTGATCTGCTGGAGGGAAGAGAGGCTTTGCAGAGGGACCTCGACAGGCTGGACAGATGGGCAGAATCCAACGGCATGAGATTGAACACATCCAAGTGCCGGGTTCTGCACATTGGCCACAGCAACCCCATGAAGGCTGGGGTCAGAGTGGCTGGAGAGCAGCCAGGCAGAGAGGGACCTGGGGGTACCGGTCAATGGTAGGCTGAATATGAGCCTGCAGTGTGCCCAGGTGGCCAAGAGGGCCGATGGCATCCTGGCCTGCATCAGGAACAGTGTGGCCAGCAGGAGCAGGGAGGTCATTCTGCCCCTGTACACTGCACTGTTGTGAGGGACAGCTGTAACTAGTTACAGTTCTGGGAAGAATGTGTTGGTTAACATTTTTTTGGGGGTTGTTTTTGTTTGGTTGAGTTTGGTTTGGTTTAGTTTTAGTAGACAGCTTTTCTCCTAACCAGCTGCAAAGGGCATGCAATGACATCTTGTTTTGGCCCAAAACTGGGGATTTTTTTTTTCTCATGCTTACCCTGTTTAGCATTGTCTCTGCCATTTTTCTTTTTAAAATCGGGCTGTTGCTACATTCAACATTAAATGACATTTCCAGTTAGTTTAGAAACTTGAGTATGACTTGTTTCAAGGTTACTTTTTGTCATGGCTTTTGCCATGTACTGCATATTTGTCCGTGGAGTTTCTGACTGTCTCCATTCAAATGTCCTGATTTTAAAATAATTGAGAGATGATCTAAAGTGAGAGATGCAGGACCACCAAGCATTACTACTTTGGTAGCACTGTCCCTTGACCCAGCTGTAGTCTGTGTATTAGTATACTCTTCTAGTAGCAAACTTGTTTCTGATGAGACCTGAAACAAGGCCATTTGTACAAAAGTAAATGGTAGAAGTATGACCTCTATGTTTCCTATTATTGATTATATCAGAGACAGTACTAACCAAAGTAGACTTTAATAGGAAGAGTAATCAGAATGAAAGTGATGGTCAGAAGTCTTCATTTCATGTTTCCATACTGATCTCAGGTTTCTGCCCTTTGATTCTTCCTGCAGCTCTGCAGTCTCAAGTATGCTACTAGAGCTTCCTTTCAAGTCCTGTAATCGCATGTGCCCCAAGGCCCTGCAGCACTCAGTTTCCATTGTCACCTTTGCTGTATGAAGCAGTATGCACTTCTGCCTGATCATTACACAATGCTACCAGCTCTCAAAGCCACTCCATACTTCTTCTGACCCCTGTCCTAGCACATCTCAAAACGTACATTGTGAATTTGGTTTTGTCTTAGTGAGCATGTAATGAGCCAGTAACGACAGAAGTCTTTAACACTGTATACAGAAATAATACGCTGTTTAGCAACTTACTGAGATAAAACATTAGAGGAGCCTGTCAGGTGGTTCTGTCTGCAGCTTGCATACTGGGGGGCAGAAGGAGAGAAGAGGTGTTCTTGGTGTAAATACAACTGACACTTTTCTTGTTAGGTTTTCTTTTCTACCAAAGTTTTGTATACTGAAAAATACTTGAGGAAAAATAAATTAAACATTGAATGTGTAAAAATAAATAAATAAATAAACCCAAACTTAAAAACCCAACCAAATTTAAAAAAATTCACAAAGGGAAATTATGAAGAATGTGAATGTGATGTTGTATGTTTGTTGGCTACTGTCTATCAGTGAATGTAGTGTTTGTGAAGCATTTTGCTATAAGTAATAAATGTGGTTACTCTGTATGGATTGGCATGTATATGCGTAAACTCTTTCTATAAATACTTGAATTAAAGGACACCAGATGTTGCACAGAAGCTGCTGCTGCTTTCTGAACTTCATGGTATATTCTTTCAAAACCCACAGGAAGTAGCTAAGGGGAAAAGTCTATTAATTAAGTTCAGAAATAGATTTTCCAGCTATAGAACACCCCCCCCCCCAAAAAAAAAAGGAAAAATAGTGTTTGATCTTCAGACATGTGAGTTTGCTGTCCAAGGAATCTGGTGGCAGCATGCAGCACTGTCATATGGGGATCAAAATTTAGATTTCATGTTCTTAGAGCTAAGCTACCCTGAAAGTAAGTTCATCTTTGATGCTGTATCTATATACATTACATACGTAACTGTTCATACTAAGTGACATCATTCTGCTGGTAGAAAATGTTCATACAACCAAGTAAGATTCCCCAGTTAGTACTCTTATGTTAAGCATATCAATTACTTTAAGAATACATTGCTGATATATTAGGTAGTGTTCATGTCATTGTGGTTTGACCCCAGCTGGAAACAAAGCACCTAGCAGCTGCTCACTTACCCCACCCTTGTAGGATGAGGATGGCATCAGAAGAGCAAAAGAAAAACTCATAGCTTGAGATAAAGAAAGTTCAGTTAGGGAAGCAAAGCTGCATGTGCAAACAAAGGAGAATGAGGGATTTATTCACTACTTCCCATCAACAGGCAGATATTTAGGCACATCCCAGAAAACAGGGCTTCATTTTACATAAAAGTTACTTTGTAAGACAAATGCCATAACCACAAACACCCACCTCCTCCCCTTTTCCTTTTCCTTTCTTTGAGCTTTTATTGCTAAGCATGCCTTGACATGGAATGGAATATGCTTTTGGTCGGTTTAGGTCAGCTCACCAGGGTGTGGTATTCCTCTTGCCCACCCCATGCTTGCTTCTTGGGTGAGCAGACTGAGAAACAGAAGACCTTGATGCTGAGGAGGCGTTGCTCAGCGATGACTAAAAGATGGGTGTGTTACCAGCTCTGAAATATTTTAATCACAAATCCAAAGCATGGCACCATCTTGGCTGCCTCAGAGAAAGTTAACTGTATCTCAGGGCAGAGAAAGTACAGTCTCCACCTTTTATTCCATGCTGTTTACCTACCTGTGAGTTGGACTCCCATCTTTTGCGGTGGTCACTCAGGACAGGAGATAGTATGTAGTATTTAGTCGTTGGACACAAAAAGCAGCACAGGTTGGGTCATGGGGCACTTGCCCCGCTTTTTGCAAGGTTCATCATCTGTTGGTTAGTGTGGCATCCTGTAGCATATAGCTCAAGTCACAGGTAACAACAATGTAAACATGTACCCATTACAGTATTGCTTGGCAAAAGGAAGAAAGGTGCCTTTTCTGTGTCCCAGAAAAATTCCACTAGGTTTTAGTTTTACAAGCCTGTTACACCTCCTTTCCCTCCCTTCCAACAAAAAGACAAAACTGTCTTTGGAAAGGTCTCAGAAACTTCTCATTTTGTTCTTCAAGCAGATTTGTGATAAGGAGATGAAAATGAGATAGTTCTTACAATGTGTTATACTTGTAACTTTTAATATACAAAAGAGGAAGTCAGAAATTGAAATCCTACTCTTCTTTTACTTGAAATTAAAGGAGGGTCATATTTTTCTTTGAATCAGTCTACAGAGTTATTGTACCACAAGGTTAGACCTTGCCTCTCAGCCACATTTAATGTATATTCCTTCAGTACCTGCTATCTCATTTTGCCCACTTTCTGCATGTGTACTGCACTTCTTGCGTGCTGTTGTAGTCCTTCATGCCTTCTACCAATATGGTGTTCTTTCTTTAAGGGATTTATGAATTTGCTTTGCAATTGTAAGAAATCATGTAAGATCAGTGTGTCAGCTCTGAAAGATGTAGCCTTTTAAAAGGCATGCTTTAAAAGCAAAATTCATGATATCCCTATTCAGTACCTGAGACACAGCAGATTTACATGTCTGATACATTACTGACAATGTACAGACAGATTTTTCCTCACTCAGAATGACAGTAAAACAGGGAAAATATCGTTTTGTAAGCTTTTCCTCTTGTTCAGTGAATTACATTAGTATGCAGTGTAGCAGAACTGGGCAAGTATTCACCATTCTGTTGACTTCATGACTTTTAATTTCTTTTGTATATAGCCAAACTGTACTGCAGCTGAGCGAGCCATTGCAAGACTTGCAACACATCCCATCTTGAAACCCAGATTTGTCGAACTTAAAGGTATGAAATATTACACTAACTGGTTTATGACCTTATTCCTATATATTCCTAACATGAACAACAAGTACGAAAAGTAGAAGAAAACCACCAACAAAAAAACTAATGCAAACTCCTCCTTAACTAGCTGCAGTGAACCAAGTGTCCCAAGCTTATATTCATGTATATTGTTTGGAATGGGCTTATGTGTCAGGGTGGGAGTGTGGGGGAAGCAGGGCTCATAACTGGAACTCTAAAAATCTAATGGATATAGTGGAGCATCTCTAAATTTAGTGGGATTGAACTGACAGATGAAAGAAGCATTACAACTGGGTTTCCAATGTCAAGTCCTGTATATAGAACTCCTGTTCTCTTTAAACTAATTTTCTAACTAAAGTTGTTGCAAAAAGTGGTCAAATCCTAGTAACAATGACAAAGGTAATAACAGACAATGTCAAGTACCTATTCAATTGTATCTGAGTAATGTACTCTTTGTCTGCAGAGTAATGCCCTAAATGAACATGATTACCAGCTGCGGATTATTTGCTGAAAGTTCACAGTTAAACTCAAGTTTAATAATGTTTTCAGTTGATAATTTCTTTTCCTCACTTTTGTTGATGTTGGACTCTTAAGGAATTTCTTGCTCCATGTGTTCAGTAAATGATTGATAAGGACATTCAAAATATGCTTACTTAATACAACACATTTAACCTGCAAAAATGTTTAGTTATTTTAATGTAACTTATGTAAACTCATGCATAGCTGCAACAAAAGGTTTTTCCTCTGCCCTTTGCATAGCTGCTGTAACAGCTTTCAAGGATGCAAGAAAGAACCCAGCCAAATCCACTCCTTCGAAAAAGACTGCATCAGAAGAACTGGCTAAATCAGCACAACCTTTCAATAACAATTTGCATGACCAAGCTCTTAAACTAGCTCAAAAACAGCAAGGATGTGAACACAAAACAAATATTAGTATGAAAATAGAAACTGACGGAGTGCCTGAAGAACTTTGTAAGAGTGACTCTGAGCAACATGCGGAAATAGAGGAAGCATGTGCTCCAGAAGACTCCTCACTTCAGGCAGTACAAATTCAAGCAGTCACTCAGAATAAGACAGGAAAGAAACTTGCCTATCAAAAAAGAAAAGAAAATATGAGTGTGAACAAATTAAATGCAATAAAAGAAAGAAAGAATGATAGTAAACAGAAGCATCCTAATGAAAATGAGTACTTTGATGATAGTACTGAAGAAAGGTTTTATAACCAGTCATCAGATTCTGACAGTGACAGCAATGATGATTTCTTCATTGGCAAAGTAAAAAGAAAGAAAAAGGTAGCAGCAATTACTGATCTTTCTTCAGCAAAAGAAAAGGATAGGCTTCAGGAAGAAAAAGTTCTGAAGAAAGAAAAGAACACAGCACCTGAGACAGCACAAGATTTTACTGTGGAAAAAGGAAAGCCACATGCAAAAGGAAACAAGATAGAATCAATGTTCTGCAGTTCTTTGTCTACCGCTAATCACAAATCTGAAAACAGAAGAAGGTAAACCTTTTCCCCTTGTTATGTTTTCCGTTCCCTCCCATGTTCCCACTGATGGAAATTGTAGCCCTTACCAAACAAGGAAAATTGCAGCCGATTACAGCTTAAAACATACTCACATAAACTACTTTTCTTGTGCTTTCTTGTGCTCAGTTACATATTTTTCATATTCACATTAGCATTGACATATGCACAGGATTCCTAACTAGACCTGCATCCAAATTAAATCACTACTGAATACTTTTATTTCTTTATTATTCTTTTATTATTCTATTTATTTCTTTATTATTCTCTCCCATGAGGAGAGACTGAGGGAGCTGGGGTTGCTTAGCCTGGAGGGGAGGAGACTCAGGGGTGACCTTATTGCTCTCTACAACTACCTTAAGGGAGGTTGTAGACAGAGGTTGGTCTCTTCTCCCAGGCAACCAGCACCAGAACAACAGGACACAGTCTCAGGCTGTGCCAGGGGAGGCTTAGGCTGGAGGTTAGGAGGAAGTTCTATACAGAGAGAGTGATTGCCCATTGGAATGGTCTGCCCAGGGAGGTGGTGGAGTCACCG
The DNA here is from genome assembly GCA_015227895.2 of Colaptes auratus. Lineage (NCBI taxonomy): Eukaryota > Metazoa > Chordata > Aves > Piciformes > Picidae > Colaptes > Colaptes auratus. Next base: position 81,558,449 of record CM026897.1, on the reverse strand, counting down.
TCACTGGAGGTGTTCAAGAGGAGACTTGATAGGGTGCTTGGTTGCATGGTTTAGTTGATTAGGTGGTGTTGGGTGATAGGTTGGGCGCGATGATCTTGAAGGTCTCTTCTAACCTGGTCTATTCTATTCTATTCTATTCTATTCTATTCTATTCTATTCTATTCTATTCTATTCTATTCTATTCTATTCTACTCTATTAATAAAGATAAATTGATGTACAAGGGTTTTCCATGTTAATGGTTGAAAAGTTGCCGCACAAGTGTTTGGGTGATAAAAATTCTTTATCTGCAGGTGTTGGTTATCATACAAGTTTCACAAAAAATCCTAAATTCTCTTTTTATTTTTAGAAATACTAAAGGCCAGGGTCTCAGAAATGGAAGAACAGGTATGTATTACTTTAGCTGGTAAAGTTATGAGAGTAAAAACATTGTGAGATTTTGTTGCCTCTGCAGTTTAGTCATGGTAGGCTTTTTTTTGTTTCATTTCAGTTTTGTGGCACATACTGTAACAACTGTTGAGCTTGCATTTTAGTTTGTGGATATTGTTTACTGTTTTCTGGCTTTGAATATTAGAAACACCTAAAGCATGGTTTATACAGTAAAGTGCTTTTCCATCTGTCTTCATGCTGACCAGTTAGTGTTAACCTGTGCACAAGTAAAGGTGCTGGATTATGATACATAACAAATAGTCTCTCTTTTGAGTAATTCCTTCAATACCTTCCTCAATATTCTATTCCATTTACAGAGTGTGGTACTGTCTTGGAAACCATACTGTGTTACATTGTTTATTGTGGGGAAAAAAATGGAGACAGTAATTTGTCCACACAGATGTTGAATGTGGTCAGTAATAATAAATCTGGACTGCAAGATGAGAACATCTTGCTGTAAACATTCACATTAATGTGTTCCACAAAGCTCATTAAGAAATTCTTGTCAGGATCTTCTATACCACGGTAATTTTAGCATATTCTTATGAAGGTTCGAGGTGTAGTTAGCATTTTGTTTTGTACTTCTTGCACAGCTCTTCTTCAAAAGGAACCACATCTCAAGAAGCAACAATTTGCAAAAGCTGGAAGTATTAAGAGTGACAATAAGAGAGCACATTTGGAGCAGCCTCTTCATCCGTCGTGGGAAGCAAGCAAAAGACGCCGGGAACAAATGTCTCAAATTACAGCATTCCAAGGGAAAAAGATCAAATTTGATGACTAGACTATATGTAAACTGGAAAAAAAAAAAAAAAGAAAAAAATATTTTTCCAGGTTTGCATCTGGTGGTGTTTTCTTATGAAGTAACAAGTGCTGTTTAAACGCTTTTCTTACACTGCCGTTATTGTTTGCAGCCTACAGGAGGTAACTGCTAGAAGTTACCCTTTGTTAATAATGAAGATTACTTCATTTATTCAGTGTGCAGTCTGTGGATTAATGTTGTATGGTCTGGATTCTTAAGTCCCAGGATGCTATGCAACCATTTATGAAATACACCTTAATGCAAACAAATGGGTTTTAGGACCATTATTTGTAGAGATTCTTTAGAGCTTCTTTTTTCTGGGGGGGGAGTGGGTGGCAGGTAAAAATGTACTTTTAGCTGCATCAGGACTTGGATGTCAAAACAAAGGGGAAAATACAAAATATTGAAGTGATTGTCCTGTGAAATATATCTCAGCTGTAAAAAAGAGATTCTTAAACTTGCTCTGACTTCACAGATTCTATAATGTATCAGGTAGCTGGAGAAGCCAGTGGGTAGTATGCTTGATGTGAAAATTTCTGGAGAGCAATAAAATATTGGTCTGTTAAATTGTGATCTTGTGTCACTTGATTATACTGCCAGTTTATAGAACTGAGAGTGTCTTTAATACTGTTGTTTCGGAGGATGTATCTGGGTGCTCCAACATGTCTGTCTTGTACTTCTGGAAAAATGCTGAAAGACTGAAAGGTCTTTGTGCACTAAGAAACATCTGACTTTTAGGTATCATTCTGAGTTTGGGGCTTCGTTTAATTTGGATATGAGATAAAGTCTTCATTGTACTTTTCTTCAAGGGCTTTTCCTACTGCTTACTTGAAACAAGTTCTGAACTTGTAATTAAACTTCAGCAGTGTTGTTTGGCAAATACAGTTGTATTTCATAACCTTTACAGAATCATAGAATTATTGAGGCTGGAATAGACCTTTGAGATCATCAAGTCCAGCCTATGACTGAACATCACCACAGTGACTAGACCACATCATTAAGTGCCACATCCAATCTTTCCTTAGACACCTCCAGGGATGGTGACTCCACCACGTCCCTTCGCAGCCCATTCCTGTGTCTAAGTACCCTTCTGTGAGGAAATGCTTCCTAGCATCCAACCCTAAACCTCCCCAGGCACAGCTCCAGGTCATGGCTTCTCATCTTGTCACAAGTGACCTGGGAGAAGAGCCTGACCCTCCACCTTACTACAACTTCAGGTAGCTGTAGAGTGTGATAACATCCCCTCTGAGTCTCCTCGAGGCTAAACAACCCCAACTGCCACAGCCTCTCTTCATCAGACCTTCCCTCCAGTCCTTTCACCAGTCTCATCACTCTCCTCTGGACCTGCTCCAGCACCTCAGTATTCTTCTTGAAGTGAGTGGCCCAGAACTGCACACAGTGCTTGAGATGAGGCTTCACCAGTGTCATGTACAGGGGCAGAATTACATCCCTAGTCATGCTGGCTATACTATTTTTGATACAGGCCAAGATGCCATTGCCCTTCTATGCCACCTGGGCACACTGCTGGCTCATGTTCAGTCAGCTGTCAACCCGCACTCCCAGGTCTCTCTCTGCCAGGCCTCTCTCCAGCCACTCAAGCCCCAGTCTGTAACACTGCATGGGGTTATTGTGGCCAAAGCATAGGACTGTGCACTTGGCCTTGTTAAACCTCATACCACTGACGTCAGCCCATCAACCCAGCCTGCCCAGGTCTCTCTAAGTGTCTTCCTACCTTCCAACAGATCAACACTCCTCCCCAGCTTCCCCCCCACCCCAGCTTGGTATCATCCACTAATTTGCTAACAGTAGATTCAATCCCCTCATCCAGGTCATCAGTAAAGATGTTGAACAGAACTGGGCCCAGTACTGATCCCTGGGGGACACCACTGGTCACTGGATGCCGACTGGATGCCACACCATTCACAATCACTCTCTGTGCCTGCTCATCCAGCCAGGTTTTAACCCAGTGAAGGGTGCACCTGTCCAAGCCATGGGCTGGCAGCTTTTCCTTTGACTGTGTCAAAGGCTTTGCTGAAGTCTAGGTAGACCACATCCACAGCCCTCCCCTCATCTACCAGGCAGGTCACCCAGGCAGGTCAGGTTGGTTAGGCAGGACCTTCCTTTCCTAAACCAATGTTAACTGGACCTGATGCCCTGGTTTTCATGTACATGCTATTTGATAGCACTCAGGATGAGCTGCTTCATAACTTTGCCAGGCACTGAGGTCAAGATGAATTCAGAAACTTTGAATGTAGGACAATACACTGTGGAATTCATGTAGCGTTTCTAAATGCTGAAGAATAACCCTGCAGCAAACCAAAGGGTTCCTCTGGCTGTCTTCAACAGTAGTCAAAAAGGGATATTTTAAGCACAGGGATAGAGGAAGCACACAGTGATACATCACAGAATGACAGGATGTTAGGGGTTGGAAGGGTACATGGGAGGCCATCTAGTCCAACCTCCCTGCTAACAGAGGCATACCTAGATCAGCTTGCACAGGAACATGGCCAAGTGGGTTTTGAAAGTCTCCAGAGGAAGAGCCCCCACAACCTCTCTGGGCAGCCTGTTCCAGTGCTCCATCACCCTCAGAGAATTTTTTCCTTAAGTGAAACCTCCTGTGTTCTAGTTTGTACACACTGGGTCTTGCCCTGAAAGGACCACTATAAAGGAGCCCAGCTGCACCCTCAAGACCTCCTCCCTTTAGATACTGACATGCATTGATAATACCCTCTCAGTCTCCTTTTCAGGTTAAAGAGCTCCATATCTCTCAGCCTCTCGTAAGAGAAATGCTCCAGTTGATCAGCCAACTTCCAACTCATTGAGCTTTCAGTTTTATAACCCCAGGGCATCCAGTGGTACTGTAGTTTATTGTGTTTATTAATACTCAGTGGCAGAAAATACACAAGGGTTATTAGTGGGTTAGTAACCGTGGGAGCACCTGATAATGGACAGGTAGGAATTAGGACTTCTCCCTTTAAAACCGTGGGAAGACTATTTGACCAACTGAAGTACCTTCACCCATGCAGCCTGGGAAACAAACAAGAGGAGCTGGAAGCCACTGTGCATCAGGAAAACTATGATATAGTGACCCATCACAGCAGTGTGGTGGAGTGTCACACAACTAGAGTGCTGCAGTAGATGTCTGTAAACTCTTTAGAAGGACCAGGCAAGGAAGGAGAGGTGGTGGGTGCCCCTGTATGTCAGGGAGCATTTCTATTGTCTTGAGGTCAATGATGGTGACAGTAGGGTTGAGTGGGTTTGGGTAAGAATCAGGGGGAAGGCAAACAAGGCAGGTATGGTGGGTGTCTGTTATAGGCCACTAAGCCAGGATGCAAAGACAGATAAAATATTCTGGGAGAAGTCGCACAATCACTGCCCTTGTTCTCATGAAGGTCTTCAGCTTCACTGATGTCTGCTGGAAATACAACATAAGAGAAGCAGTAGTCCATGAGGTATCTAGAGAGTATGGAGGATAACTTACCAACACAGCTGGTGAGGGGGTCAGCTAGGGAAGGTGCTGGACCTGCTGTTTGTGAACAGAGAAGAATTTGTGGGTAATGTAATGGGCAGGGGCCATCTTAGGCACAGCGGTCACAAAATCACTGAGTTCTCAGTTGTTGAAGAGCTGAAGAGAAAGGTCAGCAGAACTGCCACCTTGGACTTCCAGTAAGCAGACTTTGGCTTGGTTTGGAGACTGCCTCACAGAGTCCCTTGGGACACAATCCTGAATGGCCAAGTAGTCTGGGAAGACAGGACACTGCTCAAGAGGGAAATGTTAAAGGCACAGGAACAGGCCCTCCCCATGTGCTGAAAGATGAGTTGGCAAGAGAGAAGGCAGCATAGAGAGGCTTAGTTTAAATTCAGGGTAAAAAGAAGAGTTCATGGTCTTTGAAAGAAGGGGTAGGATGCTCAGGAGGATAACAAAGTTGTTGTGAGGGAGTGCAGGGAGAAAATTAGAAGGGCCAAAGCCCATCTGCAAATTACAGCTGTTAAAGAAAATAAACACTTCTACAACTATATTAACATCAAAAGGAGAATCTCTGTCCTTTGCTGAATGCAGGGGGGAGCATAGTGGTCAAGAAGAATAGCATAGCATAGCATAGCATAGCATAGCATAGCATAGCATAGCATAGCATAGCATAGCATAGCATAGAATTACCCAGGTTGGAAAAGACCTTTCAGATCATCAAGTCCAATCCAACACTATCTAATCAACTAAACCATGCAACCAAACACCCCATCCAGTCTCTTCCTAAACACCTCCAGTGATGGTGACTCCACCACTTCCCTGGGCAGCCCTTTCCAATGGGCAATCACTCTCCCTATGAAGGACTTCTTCCTAACATCCAACCTAAACCTCCCCTGGTGCAGCCTGAGACTGTGTCCTCTTGTTCTGTCACAGGTTGCATGGGAGAAGAGACCAACCCCCACCTGGCTACAACCTCCCTTCAGGCAGTTGTAGACAGCAAGAAGGTCTCCTTGAAGCATCCTCTTCTCCAGGCTAAGCAACCCCAGCTCCTTCAGTCTCTCCTCATAGTGCTTGTGCTCCAGATCCCTCTCCAGCTTTGTTGCCCTTCTCTGGACACGTTCCAGCAAGTCAACATCTTTCCTAAACTGAGGGGCCCAGAACTGGACACAGGACTCAAGGTGTGGCCTAACCAGTGCTGAGTACAGGGACAGAATGACTTCTCTGCTCCTGCTGGCCACACTATTCCTGATACAGGCCAGGATGCCACTGGCCTTCTTGGCCACCTGGGCATACTGCTGGCTCATGTTCAGCCTACCATCAACCAGTACCCCCAGGTCCTTTCTGCCTGGCTGCTCTCCAGCCACTCATGGGGAAAGGAAAAGGCTGAGGTACCCAATAACTTCTTTGCCTCTATCTCTAGCAGTTGGACCTGCTGTTGGCTGGACACCCAGCCCCCCTGACCTGGAAGGTAGGCACAGGGAGCAGAATGAAGCCCACATAATTGAGGCTAAATGGTTAGTGACCTACTGCACCATACAGACATACACAAGTCTGTGCGGCTGGACAGCATATACCTGAGGGTGCTGAGAAAGCTGATGGAAGTGCTCACCAAGCCACTTTTCATCATTTTCTAGCAGTCCTGGCTAGCTGGGAAGGTCCCAGTTGAGTGGAGACCGGCAAATGTGACACCTATCTACAAGAAGGTTCAGAAGGAGGATCTGGGGAACTATAGACTGTGAGACTGTCACCCACAGCATCCTCCTGGAGAAACTGGCTGCTTATGGTTTGAATGAGTGGATACTTTTCTGGTTAAGAACCTAGGTGGATGGCTGGGCCCAAAGAGCTGTGGTGAAAGGATTCAAATCCAGTTGGAGGCTGGTCACAAGTGGTGTTCCTCAGAGTTCAGTATTTAGGCCAGTTCTCTTTAATACTTTTATCAATGATCTGGATGGGGTAATTGAGTGCACCCTCAGTTAGTTTGCAAATGACACTAAGATTGGAGGGAGTGCTAATCTCCTTGAGGGTAGGATGGCTCTACAGAGAGACCTGGGCAGACTTGATCAGTAGGCAGAGGCCATTTGTATGAGATCGAGCAAAGCAAAGTGCTGGGTCCTGCACTTGGGTGACAACGCCATGCAATGCTACAAGCTTGGGGGCAGCAGAAAAGGACCTGGGGGCATTGATTGACAGCTGCTTGAACATGAGCCAGCAGTGTGCACAGGTGGCCAAGAAGCAAACAGCACCCTGGTGTGTATCAGGAATAGTGTGACAATGTAGAACTAAAGCAGTGATCGTGTGCCTGTACTTGGCAGTGGTGAAGCCACAGCTTGAGTACTGTGTTTAGTTTACAAGGAAAACATTGAGGTCCTTGAGCAGATCCAGAGAAGGGCAACAAAGCTGGTGAAGCGTCTGAAGTCAGGTCTTATGAGGTGTGGCTAAGGGAACTAAGGTTGTTTAGTCTGGAGAAGAGAAGGCTGAGGGGAGACCTTTTTTGCTGTCTACTACTATGTGAAATGAGGTTGTAGTGAGGTGGATATTGGTCTCTTCTCCCTAGTAACAAGTGATAGGATGAGAGGAAGTGGCCTCAAGCTGCACCAGGGGAGGCTTATATTGGATAGCAGAAGAAACTTCTTCACTGACAGGGTTATCAAACACTGGGTCTCCCCAAGGAGGTGGTTCAATCTCCCTCCCTAGAGGTGTTTAAGAAATATACAGATGTGGTGCTAAGGGACATGGTTTAGCACCACTTGGTAACGTTAGATAATGTTTGGACTCAATGTTTTTAAAGTTCTTTTCCAAGCAAAATGATTCTATGATTCCTTCTCTGCAGATTTGTCTGCTCTTAAGTCCAAGCAAACTTGTGGAATCCTTTAAGGTATAGAAGACTTCCCTACATACTGCACTTTTATGAAAAACAGTATTTCTCTACATGTTGACAAAGAAGACCAGCAGTCCCCTGGGCTGCATTAGAAAGTGTTGACAACAGAGTATTACCCTGTACCTAGCAGCAGCAAGGCTGTATCTGGGCCAAATCTGGGTCCAGTTTTGGGCTCCCCAGTACACAAGGGACAAGGACAGACAAGAATGAGTCCAGCAAAGAGTGACCAAGATGACTAAGGGCTTGGGGTACGTAACATACAAGTAGAATCTGAGTGCTGAGACTGTTCAGCAGAAGAGAAGGTTCAGGGAGATCTTGTCAGTGTTTATAAATACAGGGTGGCAGGGAAGTGGAATGAAGCTGGAGGCGGGGAGATTCAGGCTGGATGTGAGGAGGAAGTTCTTCACCATGAGAGTGGTGAAGCCCTGGAATGGGTTATCCAGGAAGGTGGTTGAGGCCCCGTCCCTAGAAGTGTTTAAGACCAGGCTGGATAAGGCTCTGGCCAGCCTGTTCTAGTGTAGGGTGTCCCTGCCCATGGCAGGGGGGTTGGAACTAGATGATCCTTGTGGTCCCTTCCAACCCTGACTGATACTAAGTGTAATGAAGATCAAGCCAGAGTGGCAGGACAAGAGGCAGTGGGCACATAACGGAATACAAGAAATTCTGCTTGAACAAGAAAACCCTTCTCCACAGTGAGGATGACAAAGCACTGGCACAAATGCCTAGAATGATTGTGGAGTCATTGTCCTTGGAGATACTCAGATACTGTACACAGTCCTGAGTAGCAGTCTCAAGATGACTCTGCTTGGACAGTGGTTTGGAGCTAGATGATAATCAGAGCTGTCTTAATAGTCTATCTACTCCTTTTGATTTTGTGTACTTTGGACTGAGATAAGCCTTGAGTCTCTAACCAGAAGCAGCTCCACAGAGAAGTTATTGGAAATGTCTAAAATATGTAGTCTAAAAACATCTAAAATATGTCACTGTGTGATAACCTCAGTGTATTCTGCTTGGGATGACATTAGAGTCAAATGGCAGCAAAAAGTTTAAGGTTTTTAATGTAATGTGACCCTTTTGCAGGTATGCCCATGTCTCTCTCCTGCAGACTTTGTATCTTTATGCACCAGCAATTTCTGCCTATTCTCCCATCCTTTGTGAAGTTCTTGAAGGCTGAACATTCTGGCTGATCCATTTTGTATTGTCATCTAGGCATGCCCTTGCCCCACTCAAGTTAGGCTTTCTTTTCTGATTCCTAAGCAAATGTCATCATGTGGTATTATCCTCCTGAATGGCACTGTCACTCAGAGGAATTACAGATTCAGATAACCTTCCATTTCCTGGTGGCTTTTGTTGCTGTTATTTTCACTATATCATATAGAACAACATTTAAGGCCAGGAGCATCAAGCATGGAAATGTTTACTGTGTTTTTGTAAGGAAGGATCACATTTTGTAGAAAAAGCCATGCATTTACCTGCTGCACACAAACTTTTTAAAGTTTTTCAGGTGCAAATGCTAATCCTTAGTGCTTTAAATTAGTAAGTAAATAAATCTTAGCAGATTCCTACACCATCAAATGTCTGGTATGGTTTTTAATGGATTGCTATCTTTGTTTTAGCAGATGAGTACCAAGAAATTATACACATTAAAGAACAAAAAGACTGCAAAATAGATGAGGCAGGGGGGAAAGTCTCTTTAAGAAGGATATGTTCTACAGCATTTTTTTAGTATGTGCTTAGAGATCTAGGAGCATTGGTTTATCTTGGCATTTGAGCACATTTCGTAGAGCAGTAATTTGTGGCTATAGTATTCTTCCTGAAGGAAGCCTGACTTAAGAAAATATCTCTTTTTTCATCTTCACAAACACTTCAGAGCTTATTTTAAAGAAAAGGGAAAAAGATAGCATACACTGAACACGACTGGGAGAACAGAGATTAGGTTACTGGCATTGAGTCGTATTTTAATGGATAACTACCACTTTTAGCTGGTGCTTACTGGCACCTGAATCGCAGCCTTATTTAAACTATGTAAAGGAGTTGCAACAGTTGAAACCTGATAAGAATTTTTTTATCTGCAACTGGGCAATTTTTTTTGTGAACTGATAAACCCAATGACTTGCCTGGAGGTTGTTGATAAAGTTCACATTTTCTCCTCATTAATGTAACATTTTCAGTATATATATGATTTGAACATAACTCGTATCTGCAGTACTGTTTAGACAGAGGCCTCTCACAAAGTACTACCCATTTATTTTTATAGTGTTATGGAAACTCTTTACACTCTGTGATCAGATTTCAAAATCTCTGAGAATCATGCCTTCTAGTTCAGTAACATAATGCAGAAATACTCTGTCAGGGTGCATGCTGTCAGATATTACTAGACTGCTTCATGTACACCATCTTTTCACTTCAGATTTACTGACAAAGTAATCTGCTGACAAAAAAAAATCTGATTTTGCAGCTTAAGAGTAATAGTTTAAATGAGATTTGTTTTTCCTTAAAAAAAAAAGGAAAGGAAGAAAGGAAGAAAGGAAGGAAGAAAGGAAGAAAGGAAGAAAGGAAGAAAGGAGAAAGGAAGAAAGAAAGAAGAAAGAAGAAAGAAAAAAGAAAGAAAGAAGAGAGAGAGAAAGAAAGAAAAGAGAAAGAAAGAAAGAGAGAAAGAAGAAAGAGAGAAAGAAAGAAAGAAGAAAGAAAGAAAGAAAGAAAGAAAGAAAGAAAAAGAAAGAAAGAAGAAGAGAAAAGAAAGAAAAGAAAGGAAGAAGAAAGAAACAACAAAGGAAAGAAGTTTGATGGTTTCCAAACAAGAAGGAAGGAAGGAAGGAAGGAAGGAAGGAAGGAAGGAAGGAAGGAAGGAAGGAAGAAGGAGGAAAGGAAGGAAGGAATGAAGGAAGGAAGGAAGGAAGGAAGGAAGGAAGGAAGGAAGGATGAAGGAAAGAAAGAAGAAAAAGAAAGAAAGAAAGAAAGAAAGAAAGAAGAAAGAAGAAAGAAAGAAAGAAAGAAAGAAAGAAAAGAAGAAAGAAAAGAAAGAAAGAAAGAAAGAAAGAAAGGAAAGAAAGAAGAAAGAAAGAAAGAAAGAAAGAAAGAAAGAAAGAAAGAAAGACAGAAAGAAGAGAAGAAAGAAGAAAAAAGAAAGAAAGAAAGGAAAGAAGTTTGATGGTTTCCAAACAAGCAGAAATAACTCATCAGTTTGTATGGAGTGACAGATCACAAGAAATAAAACTTCAGTGAAAATGCAGTTACAGCATTATTTTCTTAATTGAAAACATGGGGGGGCTTTTTACTTGTAAACTGGTGATAGATCATTTAGCAGTACTAATCATGTAAAAATGAGATAGCAGAAGAAAGACACTTTGAAACTTTATTTTCAATAAATTTGAATAAGCTTTCTGTAATGCTTGTATGCAATTTTTACTGCATTTTTGTACCTGCATGGATTCTGAACTACACTGAGTTCTGCACTCTAGGGATCACACTTTTCTTAGTTTTAAGCTCTTGGCTGTACTACATAATAGTATAGGAATGATTTTGTTAAGAAATTACAGAAACATCACAACATTGTTTATATCTGAAGTAATTCTACATTTATTTGACGAACTTTAAGATACTACATCAGTTTTGCCTCCATTTACTCAAAGGCAAGAGTGCCAGTAGTTGGTATTTAAGTGTTTGACAACCTTTAACTAGAATGAACATCCCAAATTTTTAAACCACTGTTTGTATTAATCCCTCAGTGAAGGTACAAAAGATGCTCCACAATTCATTCTATTTCATGTTTAGCATACATATGGAAGAGACAGCAAGGACATTGTTTTGTACTCACAGAATGTAAATAACAAAGGATATAATGGGTTTGGAATAACTGAGAGTTAAATGTGCTAGTCAATTTTTTCTAGAGTATGTAGACTTTCTACCATAGACTGCTCAAATGTACTTCTTTATGTGAAAGTTAAGTTTTCAGAGCAGAAATTCTGTAAGTAGTTTTTAAGTTCCTCTTTCCTACTGAAACAGTCATTATGGGAAGGAAATCTTGTATCCAGATGAACCACACCTCATCCTGTTTTGCCTTCAAGTGTTAAGCCTTTGGGTAGCATGAGGTACTTTTCATCATGCTTTGTAACTTCTTTCTAGCTTCTAACTTGTGACATTTTTTCTAAGACCATGTCATCATGACAGGATCTTCTTCATTTTCACACAGGTATTGCAACTTTAATGGAAGCTTTTTCAGTGACATATATCTGGTCTATGCACAAAGTACAATACTTTGACAAGTACAACGCTTGAAACATTTTATTCAAGTCATTTTCACATAAACTTGCAACCATAATACCAGCATGTAACACAAGAATATGAAAGTGCAATGAAGAATACAAAGCTAGTGCCTGAATATTATAAATTAGAGCTCTTCAGATAAAGATGCAAAGATACTGAAATTAAGACTCTTGGAAGAAAAATGAAAGAAATAATGAACAATCTTAAAAAAAAAAAAAAGTTGCAAAAACAAGTGGCATTTCACTGTATCTGTAGCACTTAATTGTGTAATAAAAACTTCCCAGTAACATATTCTCTCGTTTTAATTCAAGTTAAAATCTTTCAGCACCTTTTTAGGATTTGGAGAAAATGAAAATGCCTAATCGGCATAAACATGAGACACAGGATAAACCACCTCTCAATGTCTCGTTTCTGCAATTCACCCTGCTGGTTTTGAATGAGTACACTGCAAACAATGCATGGATTACTATAGAAAGGCACGTTAGGTGTTTTCACTCATTCAACACTAAACAGTAAACTTTGGAGCAGAGAGAAAATGAGTACACTTCTACTAACACAAAAACACAATCTATGCGATATGTTGGTTCCACTGGCGACCAATCTGTCCTTTCTGTTACACTTTTGTCTAGAAATATGCAAATATCGAATGTATTTCAGGATTAAAAAAAAAGTTATATATATATATATAACAAACCCCTCCTGTAATGAGCCTGACATACTAAGTTCCTTATGTGCAATTTTTAGCTAAAGATCTGAAATGTGGGAGGCAATTGCTTCACACAGATTTTTGCAATTTGGCTTTTCTAAGGAAATTTCAGACTGCAAAACAAACCAAAAAAAAATGTACCAGAATTCTTACAACATTTAAATCTGATTTTGCTCCCACTGAGACCAATGGCAAAATGCCTTTCAAAGATGGGGATAAGCCCCACGTCTGGTAAAAAGGCTTCCAAAATATAATTTGCTGTATAAAATAAGCTTTTATCAAAACACTTTTTATAAATGTCTCTCAACAGAAATGCACTTAATCCCATAAATATATTCCACTATGAAAAGAAGTAAGTTAAGATGTCTGTCTGGGTCAAAACTGCAGAGCCATGATACTGAAAATACCAGTTGACACTCCCCTATTTAGAACTACTTTTACACATGCTACATAATAAAACTCTTCTACTGCATTGTGGTTTACTATAGTTAAACAGGGGAAGCAAAAGTCACATTCCTTCATTTTTTTTAATCCTAAAATTCCTTGGTTTTCTAAATAGACTGTTCTTGTTATCTTAGGCAATTTTTGTGCTATTGTACATCACTGTCGTGTTGCTTAATACACATTTCAAAACAAATATAATATTTTGCTACGGAAAAAAAAGCTACATTTTTGTAGCCACAATATCCCCAAAATTCAAAGTTACGGCGTTCAACACCTTTCTGAACCAGGCCATTCCCACTGAAAGGACTAAGTCCAGTATTACAAATTGCTCCACCTACACAGATGCTCAAGGTCCTCAGGTGTCTTGCTGACTTCAGCAGAGTTCTGCAAGTATTTTGGGTATAGGCATGTGAGCAGGTTACTGCCTTGTAAGATGAGAGATAAACCCAATTTCTGTGGCTGCTCTGTGTCCAGTTAGTGCTCTGTTATCCCACATTCAGCATCAGGCACAATGAGGTATGAGCACACAACCTCTTACCAGGAAGCAGCCTGTGCCCACAGCCTAGCTTCCATTACAGTAGCTTTTATGTCCACTGCCCAAGCTGCTATGAAGACTTTCACCCCAATTTTGACCTAAGTCTATAGAAAGGTGAATCCACTTGCATGCCTTAATACCTCTTACTCCCTCTTTGGTCTGAGCTTTCAGACTTTAAACACACCCTCATTTTTGAAGACATATGTAATAAATGGATTTCTAATGAATTTAGCATCAAAATTTTGCTTCTTTTTATTTCCCATACTGGTAACTGATTGCTAAAATGGATCTCTCAGCAAATAAAAAGGGACCTGCAGCTATAAATGGTATTCACTCCGCACCTACTCCCAGTGTTGGGTAATAATCATTCAGTTGCTGGTTCTTAGATTCTTTTAAAGTATACATGATAGTTGTGTAAATTTGTAATCAAGCTATGAGTAAGGTTTATAATCATGAAATAAGCTTAATTACATGTACTAAAGAACAAACTGATCCTTAAAGGATATTGTGATAATTCATTAAACTTCCTAATTAAATCCATAGGGTTCTATTGCATGAAACACTTCCAAATACTGCTTGAAGTATTCTTAATAGTGATAATAAAACCTCTCCATACTCCTCAGATTTTTCATTTTTAACTATACTGAATAGCATACACATTTTTGGTAAGATATCAAGCTTTCTATGTTTCATTAGGTGTTTCAAACTGCCAATTAAACTTGATCAATACTAATCAGTATTCCTAGGTCCCTTTGTTTCAAATGTAGATCCTTCATTTTACATAATCAGAAACCTTCTGAAAAAAATAAATCAAAAACACCAGATCCCCTTGTGATATGTTATTTCACAGCTTAAAAACAAAATCACAGCTACTGTAGCTTACAGCAGGGTGCACTGCGAAAGCAAAATAATCTGGGGAGGGGAGGAGGAGAGGTGTACTCAGCACCAGTTAAGCAGTTCAGCAAAAACTTTAATTTGGGCTGGAATTTTTTCCCTTTAAACAATGTTGTATTTGGTTCCTGAAAAGCCTAAAGTAAGATGTTAAATACATTGATTTTTTTGTTCTTTCTCTCTATATAGAGTATGTTTCCAACTTCATTGTTTGAATACTGAGATATACATTTTCAAAGTCAAATACAGTACTTAAGGGGGAAGCAGCTACTAGGCTTTTTCACAATAGAAATCCTTTATTAGACATTCTGACCTACTTCTGTTTGTGGTGCCACCTGAGTTAAATGCCTGTATTATTATGATGGCTAACCTGTTTAAGGTGGATATTTTACACAGATGACTATATCAGGGACTCATCATTTCCAAGAGCCCTTTTTTTTGACAGGTTTACCCACATTAAGTTTACAGAAGTCTTTTAAAAGCCCCACCTGGAAAAATGTCTTCAACATGGAAAGGTGGGTAAGTATTTTAATTTGTTTGTGCAGATGAAGGGTTTCTATCAAAACCTCATCTGTTTTACTTCAGAAAAACTTCTAATGTATTAAAATGTAAACAGAACTTTTCTTGCAGGGGTATAAGAGAGATATATATATATATACATATACATATATATATATATATGTATCTATATAGATGTGTATTTCTCTGCTATGTTTATATATTCCTTGAAAACTGAACATACTTTTCTCATTCATATCAGCATGTCCTAGCAAGTTTTATTTTAATGGTACTGTAGCATTATCCTTAAGCTGTTTTTCATTCTGGTGTTTTCTGAGATAGCTGACACTAGTACTTTCTATTGCATTTTATTGAATTCATTTTACATACATTTTTGCTACCTTTTAAACTATGTTCAACTCATTCACCAGTAATATTCCCACTGAAGTCTATTATCACCCAAACTCCAAATTTTCAGGAGTTAAGAAATGCTCCTATTTTTGAGTTAGATTTTTCAAAATCTAGAGCATCTGTGCATGAATAACCAGTTCCACACATTTCAATAGTAATAGAAGCAATGCCAATTTAAATATTCAAAATCCAGTTACAGATATGGTTGAGAAGCTGCTGAAGTGCTTCAAAATCACATAAGGTGTGTGGGTGTATGGGTGTATGGTCTGTAGTTTTGTTTCTATAGTGTTTACATCCTATTGAAGTTTATATAATGATACTTCAGTTCAAAACATTTGGCCATGTCTCATCCATTTTCTTGCATCTTTCTCAGTATCTGTCCAAAGAAAAGAAACAATGTTATGCAGATGACTAAACAGATAAAAAAATGTATTTGCTAATTATCCTTTTGTCATCTTGAAGATACAGGCCCCCAAACAATAGAATAAATTTTGTTTCCTCATCCTGCATGAATGTATTTACTTGACAACAATTATAGAGGTAGGATGGGAAAACTGAAAGTTAATGGTGTGAAGCATGAAATGTGAATGTGAGCAGAAACAGTGGTCCTAGAAGTACCAGTTAGTCAGCCCTTTTAGAGGGAAATGCTTTAAATGCCCTTGCCACAGGTCTGTCAAAAATAATCAAGCAAGCTTGTTGGGTTTTTCCTTCTGTTTCTTGCCAGTCTGACAACCACACAGTGAGACAAAGGACTTTGCTGAAGCCAATGAACTCATTGCATTTATGACCTCCACACTGTCATGAAACAATGATTCTTGTTTTAACCTCATTTAACTACTGATTTCCTAATACAAAGTAAGGAGTATTTTAAGCTCTAATTAAGCACATCACATACCTTCAGTAGATTTTTCACTGATGCTGTTAAGAACAGACCATTTATCTTACTTTTCATATACTGCTGTGGAATCTATCTCACATCTACCCTATACAACCTTCAGACTCACCTCTAAGGCAAACCAAATGAAATTACTTGATAAATGTTTTGTTCAAGCAATGAATATATTATGATGAGAACTGCTCACCTCTCTGTTACAGACTACTGCTTCATTTTTGTGAGTGTTTAACATGTATTAAACTACAATAGATCTACTGAGAGAACATTAATTAAATGGATTTGCTTTTTTGGGGGGTGGATAGGGGGAAGAAGAGGGCATTGCTTAAGCTTGTAAAGTATTCAACTGTCAATGGAAAGAACTGTCTGGAAGAACAGTTTCAGGGAGAATAGTTGCTGTGTCAGCAGCAGCACAGTAACATGTATGTGTGGGATTTTGCAGAATGTCGTAAGAGCTCTGGAACTGCTCAACAGTTCTGTGTGCATGCTACAAATGGGTACTGAGTAAGCACAGAAAGGTTTTAGTGCAAATACAAAGAAGGTATGAGCCAGAGGCAGTTATCTAGCAGCAATTTTGAAAGTGCTATGTATCGCTATGTATCCCGATGACACAACTGCAAGAGCAAAATTCTAACTGATGATTGTTTTTCAAGCCTAAGTATTGCTTTAAAATCAGTGCTAGCCTTATGGAAACAGAGGTCAGGATTTGAAACCTATACATTTGTCAACAGCAAAGTAACTGTGCACATTGTTCCTTCCAAAAAAAAAAAAGACTTTTGAAAAGTACCACGTGAATTCACAGGCTAGATCCTGCAACCCAAGGAACAATAAACCAAAGAAACTGGTTTCACTAGACTTAATGGTGGGAAGTTATTTTTGCAATTAGAAGTAAATTTTTAAAGCAAGCTAAAAGTAAGCTTTATAAATCTATTTATCAACCTTAGTGCTACAAATATAAAACTGTTGCAAAGACAAAGGAATGTACTCACGGTGAAATTGTACAGCCAGAGGCATATGCGTGGTGGCCTGTATAGCGTATATCGCAGCGTACTATATTGTTGGAGTAATCAGATTCAGGCACCAAATAGCTGGGGTTTACACTCACCTTAAGGGGAGAAAGCACAATGTTGTCTACTGCCAGGTTTGAGCTGGTAACTTGCATTCAAAAGGACACATGAATATGATTCACTTCTTTATAAAAACAATCAAGAAACCCCCAAGCACACACCAAACCACACCCCAATATCAACAGCCTTACCTTTAGAATATAATTTCCAGGTTTTACATCTGTAATATCAATCCACTGGCAATCTATATCAGCATTGTAAGTGTCATAGCAGCCAGGGCTCAGTCCCTTAAAAATACAGTTAAGATGGAAGTCAAAAACCAGGAGGAATACTTACATAAAAAAATCACTCAGAATGAAGTTCACTTAAATACCACATTTCACTAACAAAATTACCTCAGGAAAAGAGGCTTTTTTTTTTCTTGGCATTTTATTTGAATATTTGAACTAGAACACATAAGCCTAACATCACTTGTATAGACAGCACTGTATTACTACTGCTAAGATTAAACACCTACATTACTGGCAGTCAGTCATCTATGAGGTATCTGTATTTCATCAGTATTTTATTATCACTTGTTACAGAAATCCTTCTATGTAGACATTATTGATGCAGTTACTCCCTGTTCTTTAGAAAGGGTTGGAATACAATCAAAACTGACCAAAGACTGACCCTAAATATCTGTAAATCTCAAGCAAATAGCTTCTGAGGTCCTTGAGTACAAACTGTCCCTACCCTTAGGAATGACGCAAATTTTTTGCTACAGATGCACTCTGCCGAAGTGCCATCACACTGAGTTTTGCATGGAAATGGCATCTTTTCAGGCAAAGAGTGACAGAAGAATCGAAGGGAACTGAAAATGTAGCCTTCCTTCCAGACAGCTCTTTTCTGAAAACTTCTTAGCTGTTATGAGTGTAAGTAAGAGCCTCCAAATATCAGTATATTGGTGGTTCATATCTGGTGACTTCAGTCATGACTGATACTGACTGCTCTAAGCAAAGCTCATCTGTTCTGGCAACACGAAGCGTGCACAAAACCCAGATACTGCAGGAATTCCCTCTTGACCCAAGTGGTGATCATCTCAAACTCTCGCATGTATGTGCCAAGTCTGAGGCTGGAGGAAAGTTTTACACTCCAATTGCAAACCCTGAAATATGGGCTTCCAGTGGGAATGCTGACACAGCCATGATTCTAGTGACACAAATACTCCATCTGTAAAATATGTATGTTGCTTAGTTAGAAGTCATAGTCTACAGAAGGAGAAAAGATACTTACAAAACCTCTTCAAAGTCTTTATGTATTGCAGATCATTCATTATATTTAAAACACAAATGTGGACATGCCAGCTAGTGAAGCACAGCTGTCATTTCTCTGTGATAAAATAACTACCTCCTAGATTAAAAACTGCAGAATAAGGGATAGAAGTTTACATATAAGCATGGCCATACTAAGTTAAGCCACAGATCCATCAAACTCAGTGTCATGTCTAACAGTGGTCAGCAGCAGATGCTTGAGAAGAAAGGAATGCAAGAAATGAGATGTGTAATGTCTCTTTATGCAGGCAAATTCCTTCCAGCAGGCATTTAACTCTATTTAAGACATGCACTACCATCAGATTTTTTGTAAATAACAGCCTCCACTAATTTGTCTACATTTTTTGAACCCGTGTATTTTTGATCTCTGCAGCATCCGATGGCAAGGAATTTAATGCTTTATTCACATGTCAAAAGAGCACCCGTCTGTTCTAAAGCTGTCGTCTGACAGTTCTTTTGGATATCCTTAAATTCTTGTACTGTGAGGAACAGTCAACATCAACAGCTTCCTCTTCCCATTATTCTGGTTTACACATGGAGCATCTGTGAAATCTGTTTGTGTGGTAGCCTGGTATTGATGACTGCTGATTATCCTTGTTCTCCTGGAGGTTTGTCAGTCTGGGGTTTTGGTCTATCTTGTAGCAGTTTGGAGAGATTGTGACCAGAAATACATACATATTCAGTGTAGGAATTGATCATGAATTTGTGTATTATCAGAGCGGTATATTCCATATCTATTCCCCAACTAAGCCCTAACACCTCACTTTACATTTGCACATGGCTTATCATGATGTCTTTAACAGCCTTAACTCTCTTTATACACACATAAATCTCTCTCTAAGCTGTCTGTGTTGGACTGCCAACTGGTAACTATGGGCAGAAAGGGAATTCAGGACCCTGAGGCCTCCTGCTCTGCAGGGGAGAAAATACTAGCTATGAACTCTGGGACCAAGGACATCACCAAGCAGTTTAGGGGAGCATGAACAGCAGGAATTACTCCTTTACTGAGTTTGCTGTACCTCACTTTATAAGGACAAGAATTTGTGGTATGTTTTAATGTAGTTCAGTTACCAGTGTCAGGCTAATGAGTGTCTCTGCATTTTAATGACACCCCGACACCTGACAGCACCCAGGTAAGCCTCCAAGGTGCTTTCCTGGATTCTGTGGTGGAGAATTTCACAGCTAGTTAGGGCACCAGATCATTGGTAGAAAAACTCTCCAAAGATTTATACAGGGAAAAGAAACTTGGTTGTCTCTGACCAACCCTCACCTGTGTATGCGCTGTACATGCGTACCGTCTGTAATATCCATAATCACAGGAGGTATCTTCAAGACAGAAACTTGCTTTGTGTCCTTCAGCAACTTTTCTGTGTGAGCTTGCATCCAGCAAGTCATAGTGGCTGAATTCATCCATGCTGTGATAATGTCTGTTAAACCACACATATATTATTAAAGATGCATCGGATCCCATCAATGAAAACAAAGAGACTACAATTTGTAAAAGGAAAGGCTCCATAGCAGCACCTTTTTTTTCCAAAAATTCCTGTTTCAGCTCTTTTTCAGTACCAAAAGCAAGTATCAAGTAGTTCATATTTGAATCATACATCTCGTAACCACCTTCAGCCAGAGTTTCACTCGGAATGCTCATCTTAGATACTATGAGTTCTGGGGAAGTTTGTTACTTGCTAACAAAAACCTAACAATTTGCTTTAACATTTTCCAAGGCTCTCAATCAATGGAACACAATTATTAAGATTAGTGAAAACAAAATCTGCATAAGAAAATCCCCTTCTGTGTACTGGAAATGCAGATCTTGTCTGACATCAACAATTTTTGTGGTCTGTTCCTAATAAGGATGCTACACACGCTATTTCAAAAGCATGTATTTCTTTTGAGAATGCACAATGATGCACTTTTCTTGCTCTCACACAAACTGAGTTCTAGCTCTTACTGTGGTCTTAAACACCTACTGCTCTTATAATTTCACTTCTTCCAAACACAGAGAAAACTTGTATAATCTATTTTGTGCAGCATCTGGCTGCTGATACTTACATATTGATGTTACTGATGAACACTTTCAGATCAAGAAGTATATGAAGAAAAGATATAATTAAACAGAATTCAAATGTGTTCTTAAAATGAAGAGCACACAAGTCTCACAAGCATGTATGTCAAGAACACTAAAGCTGGTCCACAGATGGTGGTGACTAACATTGAAGCCTGATGGCTAGCCAAACTAGCTCATTTCTAAATGAGCTTGTTTCACTGTCATGTAAATGATCACAAGAAATGCTTTTAGTTTTTTCTTACAGGCAATGCATTTTCTGTCCACAAAATGAATCAACACCAGTGACACTTTGCATCTGGATAGTGATAGTTGGGCCATCGCGGCAGAATAAGAAACTGTTTCTAACAGAGGGAAGACTTCAATAGCTCTCTACCAGTCTTTATCAACCTTATAAGCACCACAGATAGGGTTTTTCTTTCAGTGGTGCTTTTTTTCCAGGGTGAAAACTACTGCATTTACAGAAAATTTTTATTGTTGCTGTTCATTTGGTTTAGTTTCAGCTTTTTGATCCATAACTAGCAGTGTAAGTCTTTTTGTGAAATAATTTATTCTAATGATACTGAGTTTTCATTCAGAGCTTAAAGCCTCTGAAGCTAGAGAGAAATGTTTTATTTACTCCAAAGGACTTCAGATCAAGCCAACATTACATGTTTTTTTAACAGAATAATATTAAGTTAGCACTTATGTATCCATAACAGCAGAACTGCATTTTAAGTAAGGTGAAATTAAGGTATTATTAATATTTTGCAATTGGCCTTACTATGAAACAGTGAAAATTGGAACAAACCTGCAAACTGCTGCGTGCCAGTTTTCTGAAAAGGCATCAGTCTGCAGCATTACCTGCTCCCAAAATGCTGAAAATGTTCAATTACATTTGTCTTGACATGTTTCTAGCAGTTTTGCCACTTCGGGAGCAACACCACTATGTGAAAGTATCATTATACTATATATTAACAATGGTATCAGTCAGCCTAGTACCCTCTCTTTTCTGTAGTGACCACCCCATTCTTTGTCAAGAATTACCCATGAAATTCAGGGCAAGACATACAGGTCAGTATTTACCACACACAGTTTAGGGCTTCCACAGATGTTTTAACAACTGGGACTTCTATTTACTGGTTCCATATAAATGTAACTGGACTATAACCTAATAACCTATGTAAAACATACTTTGAGGGAGAAGGTTCCACTGTCAAAACTTATTTGAGACATGTATTTATAATGAATTTGTAAGAGTTTTATACTTATGGGTAAACTTCATATACATTTTGTGTTCAAGTGGCCATATAAAGTGCGATTACAAATACCATAAAATCAATCAGGCAGTAAAAGGCTAATGTTTCCCCATGGCTTCCCTCTCTTCATTGATGTTTTTAAAAATGCTGCCTTGTAAGGGATAATTTGTTAAGTGAAAAAGGTAATTAGAAGGTACCACACTGAGCACTTCACTCACTGGTGACAACTGTGCCACTCCCATGAATAACGGGGTCTGCTGGGCAGGAAATCTGATGTGCCTTGATTTTTCACTCTTTGGGGGAATCTCAGGAGTACCCGATTGTCGTAGTCTCTAACATCTGCTCGGTAAGCTGAACTGTAATAACATAGAAAAGAGATGTAAATACACACAGGACACTTCATAAACACTTTATATTGTCTCAGAAGCAACTGATAACACAGATCTTTTCAGCCCCCTGTGAGGGGCTCATGAACTGGATGTGCACAAGA
This sequence comes from Colaptes auratus, assembly GCA_015227895.2. Taxonomy (NCBI): domain Eukaryota; kingdom Metazoa; phylum Chordata; class Aves; order Piciformes; family Picidae; genus Colaptes; species Colaptes auratus. Next base: position 81,536,060 of record CM026897.1, on the reverse strand, counting down.
ATTCCACCTGGTGTGCTCACAAGCATCTGGTGTCAGACCAAGAGCTCTATAAGATTCAGATCTGTTTCCAATAATACAAACAGGAGTTTGACCACTGATTTTCTGCCACCATGTCTGAAGCAGATCACCACTTAGCTGTAAAATGGTACCAACAACACAATTTTTTTTACTTGCTGTTAGCCAAGGTAACTCACTGTGTATGTAAGATCACACAACAGATGTTTGTTTCTGTTGTAAAATACATGCCTCTGGATATTTTCTCCTATTTCACATAGCTATTACAGTCTTTAAAATACTCAAATATTTTAATCAACTGATAGCCAGAAAGAACATTTCAATTAATCTTTACTGTCAAGTTAGTATAAAAAACACTAGTGTTATACCATGTTTTATTTTTCCTGCAAGTGAAACAAAAGAGTATAGTGTTTGAACCAGCCTGACATTAGTTAATGATGCTAGTAAATAAATAAATCTGGTTTGCATGATAAGGTATCAAACAAGTTAAAATGGTTAAAAAGAGTCATGTTGATTTCTTTCCAAACAAAACAGGAAAAATCACACTCTGCCAAATGGACAGGACCTAACATCAGAGCAAAGCCCTTATTTCAACCCACTAAGGCTCTGAAACACTTTTCAGGGAATTTTAGTCTTAAGAAACAATGCCTAGACCTAGCAATTAGCATGTTACAATTTAAATAGTAGTGCTGGTTAAGAACAGTGTCTTAAAATTAAGTAGAATATAAACTGGAATAGAGGAGGCAGATGAAATCACTGGATTAAAATGGGTTTTTCACATGTCTCCATTTTGCAAAACTCAGCTATATTCCAAGGAGACGGGTACTAGAAATGTGCAGTGTAACTTTCCACAAAATGTATGTTCTTGGAATCATCTGCAGTTTGTCTGATACGGTGGTATTGTTTTCTGGTGTGCACCACCTGCCACAGGCTCAGAAGGTTACAAACTGGGCTGTGTTTCCATGGGCCCTCCAGCCTCACTTTTGTCCGCTCTTCACCGTGTCCTTAGGTGCCCTGCGGTGGGTGCAGACGCACAAGAACCTGCAGTGAACAGGCAAAAGCCGAAGCGATGCCTACCTTGCCAGGCAGTTCTCTTCGGCTGCACATCTCAAGTTATACATGGACATCCTTTGAACATACGTGGACGCCTGGATGTAATAGGGATCCGGCACTAAGTCAGGGAGACCTGCAGTTCATCAAACCAACCACATAACAGCAAGATCAACCCAGGACACGTCTGCAAATAGTTGGCTTTCATCCCAGTCGTTAGGAGCCATCGTTTTACTACGGACCCTTGCACCCATTAAGTACGTTTTCCCTTTTGCCAGTCCCTTTGGCTTTTAGCCAAGACCCCCGCAACAGGCTTCCCGCTGTGCCCTCCGCAGCTCTCCCAGTATCTTCCCAGAGCAGCAGGGACTGCCCCATACTGACTGGGCTTTCCGCGGGCCGGGAGCCGTGCTAACGGCCGTTCCAGCAGGTTTTGCCCCGAGCGAGGGCAATGGGAGGGCCGGCGACCCTCGCACCACAATCCCGCCAGGACGCGCCGTTCTGGCGCCGCCGTGAGCGGGAACGAGCGAGGCGGTGTAGCTGGGGCGGTGCGGCTGGGCCGGGGCTGGCGGGAGGAGAGGGAAGGAAAGGCACGGGACGAAAGAAAGGAAAGGAGGGGTCTTACCATACTGGAAGTAGCCGGTGCCGTAGCCGGGTCTGTACCTGCTGCCCTGGCGGGGCCTTTCATACGTGTCGTAGTAGTTATAATAGGGGTTATCGTCCGTGTACTTGTAGGGGTTGTAGGGGTCATCTCCTACCATGACATCTTCCCGCCCAGGTCTGAAGTTGCTGAGGGGCGGCAGGCTGCCGGCCCCGGTGCTGCTCCGGTTACCGTCCGTGCCGGTGCCGCTGTCGGGGCTGGTAGGTGGGCTGGGTCGCGACGCTCCCGAGGCGCTGCTCCTGGCTGCCCCAGCAGAGGTGGCGGTCCCCTGGCTGCGCTGCCCAGCGGTGGCAGCGCCGCGACCACCGGAGGGAGCCTGGTAACCTGCCTGGAACCAGTGCCGTGCGCCGGAGCTCCCGCGGCTGCTGGCGGCAGGCTGTGGCTGCGCGGTGGCGGTGGTGGCGGTGGCGCGGGTGGCGGCTCTCCGCGACAGGGTGCCGTTGTTCCGCAGCAGCAGGATGGGGCTGCCCGCTGCCTCCGCCGCCTGCCTGCGCCGGGGGGGCTGGTACTGGGAGCCTAGGCTGAGCAGGCTGTACACCTGCCCATTGTTCTCCCACTGGATCCGCTGCCTCCAGGCGGCGGGAGGCGGCGGGCGGTCGTGGCGCGGTGGCGGCTGATGCTGGCAGCCGGCGGGCCACAGGCAGCTCCAGTAGATGCACGCATGGAGCTGGGCGAGCAGGAGCCCCGACGGCGCGAAATGCATCTTCTCTTTTTCTGGGTGCCGATGTAGGAGAGAAACGGGCGGAACGGGATGCGGGGGCAATGTGGGGGTAAGGGGCGGCCGGAGAGCAAAGGGGCTTCTTCCTGCCCGGGATGGAGCAGGGATGTGTGGAGAGGCCGGGCGTGTGCGGGCTGTGCCTCTGCAAGGGTTAGGCGGGCAGCGCGGTCTCAGTCGCGGCAGCACCGGGTCGGTGCCATCGGGCAGGTTGGGATGTCGGGAGGGAAACGCAGCCCGGGAGAGGCAGCGGGAGCGGCTTTTCTTCTCGCTAGTATTTATAGGCGAGGGGATGCGAATGGAAGCCGGAGCAAACAATCAGCCTCTCTTCGTCCTCCGGCCCGCGCTGGTGTCTGGAGCGAGGGAAGGAGGAGGAGGAGAGACCAGGGACTTTAAACTTGCTGGCACGCTCGCAAAGTTACACAAGCCCCGCTGGCTGGGCTGGCTGCGCCCCCGCCATTTGTTCACGTAATGCGACTGGAAACGTGCGGCCCTGACAGTTCCCCCCGTGGCCGCTCCCCGCCCGCCGCCGCCCGCCCTGCGCGGTGGGGGACGGGGGGACGAGACGGGGCGTCAAGAGTCGGCGCGGCGGCGGGGGCTCCCCATCTCCCTTCGTCCCAGCCTCCTTGCCTGCCTTCTACTACCTCCGCCCGCAGCCCAGGCCGCGCCGAGCCTGCGGCAGGCGGGCGCGCTCAGACACACGTAGCCTGCCAGAGTATGCCGTGGGGCAGCGCCAAAGTATGCAAAGGAAAAATGCTATTAGCTCATCAGCGCTGGAGAGACTAGAAACGGGGTGGCGGGGAGGAGGAAGGGGCCGCTAGCGAGAGAGGAAACATGTTTCTGGAAAATGTGCTGGCCGGCACATCTCCCAGGCTGGAGCAGCTGCTGGGGACCTTCGTCTCTGCACTGAGTAACAGTCGGATCCCCATAATGACCTCTTAACCAGGAGAAAACTTCCATCAAATAAACTCTTGACTATTGACTTTTAAGGCTTTTGCATATGAGTCACACGAGGTGCGCCTCCCGGAGTGAGTTTTCACTGAAAAGTGAAATTTCACATGGGAGAGTCTTAGCTCTGTTACCAGAACAAATAAGCCTGCATCTCCCCAAAACCACGCTTGAGAAGAGGACCAGGCTGTGGCCCAAAACTCTGTCCCTGCTTTATACAAGACCTCACCAATGCTGTGTTTTGATAAGGCAAATCACCCAGCAAGGCAAATGAATTAAGGCCTGTGGATTTCAGCCAAAACTCCTTTTGAATGTATTTTTCCAAGGGTTGTTAGCTTATGAATCCTTGCAGTGGAATGGAAGAGAATGCACAAAAGTTTGGTAGGGAGGATATTTCTTAAGAGATTCCTGTCAAAGATAACCAGCCCAGACTGGAAGTTTGTAGCCTCATGAGGTAGATGCAAAGCACCTTCAAACTGCCACCAGCTTCTCCAGGTAACAGTTCACACACTAGTGGCCAGGCAAACATTTACCCCTGCATTTTAATGTGCTTCATACAGTTCTGTTTTCTGGGGGTTTTTTTTGGTTTGTTTTTGGTTTTGCAGTTTTGTGGTGGTTTTTTTTTTTTTTTTTTTTTTTTTTTTTTTTTTGTTTTTTTTTGTTTTTGTGGTGGTGGTTTGTGTTGTTTTGTTTTGGTGGTTCTGTTGTTTCATTTGGTTTTTTTTTTGGGGGGGGCTTCAATTGTGATTTATTTTAATTGCATATTACTTTAAATGGTTCACAATAATTGAAATCCTGCAAAATGTGGTCCTGTGTTTTAACTGTGATGGGTCATGAATACTAATTTACACTGTTATCCACTTAGTAGTAGTACTTTGCTTTACAGGAGCTGTTCATAGCTCCTGAAATCAGGGGTGCCATGTGGGACATCAAAGGTAACCCCGTGGAGAGGTGGTCGGAGGCTGTGACTAGTGCCTGGTACAAGCTGCTTACCAAGCCAGGTTTGCTTGCTCTGCTCTTGGTCTTGGAGACCTGTGCTGCAGACAAGTGTGCAGCCTAGTGGACTGACTTAAGCACTGTTCACTTCCCTGCCATCACCCAAACAACCTGGACTACTAAAATCACTGAGAAACCAGCAGTTAACTGCAAAAATTCCCAGTCGAGGTAACACTGAGGAGCAGATGGCTGTGAGAGCTTGGTCGTGTTGCTCGGGAATACCCCCAGTAGCAAAGTGAGCGTTTGTTACCGCGGCTAGCCAGCACCATACTGGTGGTGAGCATCTGCCCCTGAACCAGAGCCAGTAAGTGTTGTCTATCCACAAGCAGATTGTGCCTGGTGCTCCAGTTAGTATGCTAGACAGCCTGCTGCAGAGATGAGTGGGTTTGTGCTTTCTTAGTCATCACATTTGCAGGCTGTTCATCCCCCTTTAATCTTTCTCATTGTGGCTTTGAAAATATTATTCTCCATTTAAGGATTTGCCTGGAACAGTTAGTGACTAAGACTGAGTAAAATGGAAAGGCTGAAGACAAGGAAAATACAACACTGAAGGAATGAGCTTTCTGTCTTTCTAATCTTCCTCTAAGTCTTACTAGTGTTACAAACAGCAGATTGTTGCCCAATGTGACATTAGACCATGTTTCCGCACAGTGGGATTTTAGCCATATAGCAAAGAAGTTTGCCTGATCAAATAATTGTTTTTCATTAAACGGGAGAACGCATAGTTGAGGCTAGCCCTGCCTATTTATTAGCCATTCACATTGTTTCCCATCTTTTCCATGGCATGAATTTTATTTGTTAATTATTTTAGGTTTCATAAAACATGAAAATCATTGTTGGCATCCCTAGAGACTCATGTCTTTACCTTCCATTAGGTGCCTAGTCTAATTATGCCTAGCTTTTATATCTTTAGACTATTTGCACCATCAAAAAGAGCCCACCAGTATCTGTAACAAGAGGAATGGACGTGAAAATATGCAATGCCTGAGAAGTCTTGTAAGCACAGCTGGTGTTCTGATTGCTTTACAAATACCCTAAAAACTGCTGAGTATCCTAATACTGATCTTTCTCATGAGCTTAACACAGATACACTGTAATGTCCAGTTCTGGTACTGGATTGCAGTTAATGTAGTTACTTAGGCATTGGCCTACCTCTTTCTTTTTTGGCCAGAATGACAGGCATGCTTGGATCCTTGTTACACTGGGTATTCTGATTTCTGCCACCTGTAGAAATCAATACAGTCTATACCAGCTGAGAAATTAGTTTTTCCCTCACCAGAAAATGATGCTAATCAATGCAGGTGTAAAGAAGTAATCAAGAGTAATTTCTTAAAGCCTGAGATTAGGAGAAATTATATATATATATATATATATGTTTAATTGGCATATTGTTGTAGTCTTCACTCAGAGAGTACAAATGCTACCAATGGCATGGGTAGCATTTGGAGACCTTGCATGTACACCACCGTTAAACAACTGTTGTGAATCTCAGAAATGGGAAAAGATCAATGTGTTATTCAAACAAACAAAAACAGCAACAGAGGAACCACAAACAGAACCAAAGCTATTTGAAATTGGCATGGCTTAGTACATGTCCGAAGAAAGACATAAGGTTCTCTAATCTTAGCTCATGAATGTAGAAAAGGGTAAGTTGTTTTCAATTAAAGAGAGTTCATACCAATCACATTATTTGTTAATTTTAATGTTATTTAAAACAACAAGAAAAAACCCCACCAATTCTGTTGTTGGAGGGTGGCTAGCTTGTGTTCTTATTCAGTGTTAAACTGGAATGCTCTGATAGAGTCACATACATGAGGCAAGAAATACAAATAATTCTATGAAATTGTAACATGAAACTAGACAAATTTAGTATGGGTTAAGTGCATTTCTTTGAAGCTGCTAGTTATTTAGATATTTGGGATCAGTGGGTTGGTTATCAAGGAGTTACTATCAGGAAAAGTTTGAAAAGTAGTGGTTACAATAGAATAGAATGAACCAGGTTGGAAAAGACCTTCAAGATCATCGTGTCCAACCCATCATCCAACACTATCTAATCAACTAAACCATTGCACCAAACACCCCATCCAGTCTCTTCCTAAACACCTCCAGTGATGGTGACTCCACCACTTCACTGGGCAGCCCATTCCAATGACCAATCACTCTTTCTACAAAGAACTTCTTCCTATCATCCAACCTAAACCTTCCCTGGTGCAGCTTGAGACTGTGTCCTCTTGTTCTGGCACAGGTTGCCTGGGAGAAGAGATCAACCCCCACCTGGCTACAACCTCCCTTCAGGTAGTTGTAGACAGCAATAAGGTCTCCCCCAAGCTTCCTCTTCTCCAAGCTAAGCAACCCCAGCTCCCTCAGCCTCTCCTCATAGGGCTTGTGCTCCAACCCCTCACCAACTTGGTTGCCCTTCTCTGGACACGTTCCAGCAAGACAACATCCTTCCGAAACTGAGGGGCCCAGAACTGGACACAGGACTCAAGGTGTGGCCTAACCAGTGCGGTGTGGAGGGACTGAATGACCTCCCTGCTCCTGCTGGCCACACTGTTTCTGATACAGGCCAGGATGCCATTGGCCTTCTTGGCCACCTAGGCACACTGCTTGTTCTCGTTCAGCCTACTGTCAACCAGTACCCCCAGGTCCCTTTCTGCCTGTCCTGGCTGTGTTAAATCTCATGCCGTTTGGTTCTGCCTATCTGTCCAGCCTGTCAAGGTCCCTCTGCAGAGCCCTCCTACCCTCTAACAGATCAATACCTGCCTGCAGCTTGGTGTCATCTGCAAATTTACTAATGATGGACTCAACTCTCTCATACAGATCATCAATAAAGATATTAAAAGAGCATGGGGCCCAGCACTGATCCTTGGGGCACACCACTAGTGACTGGCCTCCAGCTGGATGTGGCACCATTCACTACCACTCTCTGCGCTCGGCCCTCCAGCCAGTTCCTAACCCAGCACAGAGTGCTGCTGTCCAAGGCATGGGCTGACAGCTTGGCCAGGAGTTTGCTGTGGGGGACAGTGTCAAAGGCCTTGCTGAAGTCCAGGTAGACTACATCCACAGCCTTCCCCACATTCACCGGGCGGGTCACCCAATCATAGAAGGAGATCAGGTGGTGAGGCAGGACCTGCCCTTCCTAAATCCATGGTGGCTGGGCCTGATCCCTTGGCCATCCTGTAAGTGCTGTGTGATTGCAGCTTTCTGTATCTGAGAAAAATTTTTGCTCATCTGAATTATGCTTAGATAGTCAACTTTATTTTTCTGATTTGCATAAACACTGGGCTGCAACTTGGTTATTCAACTTCATCTTGTTTTGCAGATTGTGTATTTTTTATAACTTGTCAGGTTTTGCACTCATACTCAAAACTGGTGAATTTTGTTGCACATTAGAACACTGGATTTTTATGAAGCACATTTTACAGCGGGTCTAGGTGTCTTTATTTAGAAATTCATTTGTCAGTGCATTGGATTCAGAGATTTCTAATTATAATAAATTGCCCTTAACAGATGGAATTAAGATGTTAAGATACTCTTTACAGTATGTGTATTTCACAGGAAACTAAGAACACATAAGTATTTTCAGACTCAGGCCTGCAGTGAGGTTATATTTTCTAACAAAATTACTTAATTAGAGACCAGGGTTATAGACTTTTTCTGACATCAGTAGTCTATGAAGCAGACTGTAAGAATTTATTTTCACGAAAGTTAATCTATTAGTTAAATTTAGCAAACATTTGTAGGTCTGATTTTGAAATCTGTAATCATGCAGATTCCTGTGATCATAAGAAATGAAAAATAACTTTCAGCTTTTTTTCCCTCCTCTGAATTTATAAAGGAACACTGTGGGTTTTGTTTCTTCAAGTTGTTGAAGAAAGAAAATAGTTAGAATTTTATTTGTAGGTAATCACCTCAATTCAGAATGACTAGCCAAAATGCCACCTGGCTGCTATCTAATAAATTTTGAGTTTATCTGTTCACATTACAAAACTAGTTTGTTTTGTGCAGTGTGGGTTACAGTTACTGAACTGCACACATCTATGCCTGATGAAGGCAATTAAGCACAATTGTCTGCCTCTGCAGGATCTGACAGCTACAGGATGTCAGCAGCTCTTTTCTTGCATGAGGTTATTGATGATCTGGATGAGGGCATTGAGTCCATCACCAGTAAATTTGCGGACAACACCAAGCTGGGGGCAGGAGTTGATCTGCTGGAGGGTAGAGAGGCTTTGCAGAGGGACCTCGACAGGCTGGACAGATGGGCAGAATCCAACGGCATGAGATTGAACACATCCAAGTGCCGGGTTCTGCACATTGGCCACAACAGCCCCATGCAGTGCTACAGGCTGGGGTCAGAGTGGCTGGAGAGCAGCCAGGTAGAGAGGGACCTGGGGGTACTGGTTGATGGTAGACTGAACATGAGCCTGCAGTGTGCCCAGGCTGCCAAGAGGGCCAGTGGCATCCTGGCCTGCATCAGGAACAGTGTGGCCAGCAGGAGCAGGGAGGTCATTCTGCCCCTGTACACTGCACTGGTTAGGCCTCACCTTGAGTCCTGTGTCCAGTTCTGGGCCCCTCAGTTTCGGAAAGATGTTGTCTTGCTGGAACATGTCCAGAGAAGGGCAACCAAGTTGGTGAGGGGTTTGGAACACAAGCCCTATGAGGAGAGGCTGAAGGAGCTGGGGTTGCTTAGCCTGGAGAAGAGGAGACTCAGAGGTGACCTTACTGCTCTCTACAACTACCTGAAGGGAGGTTGTAGCCAGGCAGAGGTTGGTCTCTTCTCCCAGGCAGCCAGTACCAGAACAAGAGGACACAGTCTCAGGCTGCACCAGGGGAGGTTTAGGCTGGATGTTAGGAAGAAGTTCTATACAGAGAGAGTGATTGCCTGTTGGAATCAGTTACCCGTGGAGGTGGTGGAGTCACCTTCATTGGAGGTGTTCAGGAGGAGACTTGATGGGGTACTTGGTGCCATGGTTTAGTTGTTTAGGTGGGTTGGATTGGTTGATGGGTTGGATGTGATGATCTTGAAGGTCTCTTTCAACCTGGTGTATTGTATTGTATTGTAATAAGAAAAAAGCCTTCTGATGTCAGTGGATGTTTTTTCAAATCAGCATTTTGCAATGAGGTTTTACTAACAGTATTTTTTAAGGTTACAATATTGATCTGTTGATGAAGTGAAACATGAATGGTTTCACAGCATGCCATTGCATGGTTTCTTACTTGAACATAGATTTTAAAAGAGCATACTTTTCATTAAACACAGAGCTCTCCTCTTCTTGAAGTTATAAGGTGTTCCATCTGTGAATATTGTTTTCTAACTTTTCTATTTGTTTTCTTGATTTTGGTGGTGGTGGTGGTCTCACAGAGGTTTCTATAACAAGTGAGATTTCTGAAAGAGTGAGATGAATAGACAGCTACTTATTTGAAAATCCACCAGAGTTACTGCTTCACTTATACATCAGCATATGTAGTGAAAGCTTTCCTGTTTTCTTTTTAGTATTCATTGCAATGGTATGCAAAACCCACTATCAGTAACACAGCCAGGTATGTTTGCTCTGATTTCAGTTAGTTGTCTGACAACACATACAAAAGGAATGAAAATCCAAGACACTATCAAGCTGTGCCAGGGGAGGTTTAGACTGGATGTTAGGAGGAAGTTCTACACAGAGAGAGTGATTGCCCATTGGAATGGTCTGCCCAGGGAGGTGGTGGAGTCACCTTCATTGGAGGTGTTCAGGAGGGGACTTGATGGGGTGCTTGGTGCCATGATCTAGTTGTTTGGGTGGGTTGGATTGGTTGTTAGGTTGGACACGATGATCTTGAAGATCTCTTCCAACCTGGTTTATTGTATTGTATTGTGTTGTATCTGTGCATTAATGCCTGTCTGGTTTAGCAAAGTTAATGAAACTAAAACTAGATTTGTACAGTGCATGTGTAAACAGTCCTTTTGTTGTTGTTGTTTAAGAATACTTGAGAAAAATACTAGGTTTTTTAATTGAGGCATTCACCATGCTGTTCTGAGATTGTACAAGCATGTATTTATATATATAGTAGTATACACATGAGTATATATGAGGGGAGAGAAATGGATAACATTTAAAATCCATGGCTTTCCTTTCCAGCAGGGGAGAAGCCCTTGTAAAACTTCCACTAAGTGGAACACTGTCCAACATAATATATATGCAGAAGACATTTTGGAACATGATTTTAGTATGCATCCCATAATACAGTGTAGCAGTGATATATCTAAAACAAAACTAACCTTGTATAAAGTACATGTGTAATATCAATATAAATAATGTAAATATATAAATTATATATATAACATATAAATACTATGAAATGTGAGTATAATATACAATATTATAATAGTATAAAGGAGTTCCAGACTGATTGTGTCTCATAGTATCTAGATTGCTTAGTTTACAAGCAGGTATAATTCCTCCTGTATAACGTGATCTGAGTGTTTCTATATGGTATATAGCATCTTCATAACTGTCCCTGAACTTGCAAGTCTGTCAAAGAGACTGGTAATTTTCTTTGTGGAAGTTCAATGTTTGATGGAAAAATACCAGATAAGACCCTGCTCTTCCCAAGGTGAATTTTCATAAATGATACTGTAAAATAATTATCTGTTATAGCAATATGGTGCATACAAAGACTCAATTAAAATAGTAATCAATAATGTCCTTCGTAATGCAAATGTGAATGCATAAAGGGTCAGACAATGATAAAGGCAACAAAGAGCTGGCAGAGGAACTCCCATATCCCTATGACTGATTTTAATTATCTGAGACATTTTTGTTCACTGAAGAATGTGTGCTTGAAGCCCATAAATCTTCAAGTGGTGGTGAATGGCACCAGCTGGCAGCCAGTCACTAGTGGTGTCCCCCAGGGATCAGTGCTGGACCCCATGCTCTTTAATATCTTTTTCAATGATCTGGATGAGGGGATTGAGTCCATCGTCAGTAAGTTTGCAGCTGACAACAAGTTGGGGGCAGGTGTTGATCTTTAGAGGGTAGGAGAGCTCTGCAGAGGGACCTTGACAGGCTGGACAGATGGGCAGAGTCCAAGGGCATGAGATTTAACACATCTAAGTGCTGGGTTCTACACATTGGCCACAACAACCCCATGCAGTACTACAGGCTGGGGTCAAAGTGCCTGGAGCGCAGCCAGGCACAGAAGGACCTGGGGGTACTGGTTGACAGTAGGCTGAACGAGAACAAGCAGTGTGCCTAGGTGGCCAAGAAGGCCAATGGCATCCTGGCCTGTATCAGAAACAGTGTGGCCAGAAGGAGCAGGGAGGTCATTCTGTCCCTGTACTCAGCACTGGTTAGGCCACACCTTGAGTCCTGTGTCCAGTTCTGGGCCCATCAGTTTAGGAAAGATGTTGAGTTGCTGGAACATGTCCAGAGTAGGGCAACAAAGCTGGTGAGGGGTTTGGAACACAAGCCCTATGAGGAGAGGCTGAGGGAGCTGGGGTTGCTTAGCTTGGAGAAGAGGAGACTCAGGGGAGTCTCTTATTGCTGTGTACAAGTACCTGAAGGGAGGTTGTAGCCAGGTGGGGGTTGATCTCTTCTCCCAGGCAACCTGTGACAGAACAAGAGGACACAGTCTCAAGCTGCACCAGGGAAGGTTTAGGTTGGATGTTAGGAAGAAGTTCTTCGTAGAAAGAGTGATTGGTCATTGGAATGGGCTGCCCAGTGAAGTGGTGGAGTCACCATCACTGGAGGTGTTTAGGAGCAGACTTGATGGGGTGCTTGGTGCCATGGTTTATTTGATTAGATAGTGTTGGATGATAGGTTGGACTTGATGATCTCGAAGGTGTCTTTCAACCTGGTTAATTCTATTCCTATTCCTATTCCTATTCCTATTCTATTCTATTCTATTCTATTCCATTCCATTCCATTCCATTCCATTCCATTCCATTCCATTCCATATCCTGAATTGCATAAAAAGAATAGTGTCTAGTAAGGCAAGGGAGGTCATTCTACCCCTCACTCCTTGCTGCTGAGACCACACCTGGAGTCCTCTGTCCAGCTCTGGGGCCACCAGTACAGGAAAGACATGGACTTGTTGGAACAGATCCAGCCAACAGACACAAAAATTGTAAGAGGGCTGGAATACCTCTCCTATAAGAAAAAGATGAGAAAGTTGGGCGTGGTCCAGCCTGGAAAGCAGAAGACTCAAGGGAGACCTTATTGCAGTCTTTCACTATACAGAGGGGGTGTACTGGAAAGATGGAGGGGTCTGTAGTGACAGGACAAAAGGCAGCAGTTTTAAACTGAAAACAAATAAATTTATATCAGACACAAAGAAGACATTTCTTGCAAAGAAAGTGCTTAAATACTGGAACACAATTTTCAGGAAGCCCCTTCCCTGAAGTGTTTGAGTTCAGTGGAAACTTTTAGTAGCCTCTTCTAGTGAAAGATATTCATGCCTATGGCAGCAGTTTAGAATTAGATGAGTTTAACAAGACCAAGTGCTGGACCCTGCACTTTAGTCACAAACAACCCCATGCAACACTAAAGGCTTAGACAAGAGTGCCTGGAAAGTAGCCCAGTGCTAAACGATCTGGGGGTGCTGGTGGATGTCCAGCTGAACATGAGTCAGCAGTATACTCAGGTGGCCAAGAAGGCCAACAGCATCCTGCCCTGTATCAAAAACAGTCTGTCCAGCAGGAGCAGGGAAGTGATTGTGCCCCTGTATTCAGCCCTGGCAAGGCCACAGCTTGAGTACTGTGTTCAGTTGTGCGCAGCACAGTAAAAGAAAGACATTGAGGTCTTGTATCATGTCCAGAGAAGAGCAACAAGGCTGGTGAGGGGTTTGGAGGGCATGTCATATGAGGAATGGCTGAGGGAACTGGTGTTGTTTAGTCTGGAGAAGAGAAGACTAAGGGGATATATTACTGCTTTCTGCAATTGCCTGAAAGGAGGCTGTAGTGAGGCCAGTGTTGGTCTCATCTCCCAAGTAATTAGTGATAGACAAGAGGAAATGGGTGTAAGCTCTGCCAGGGGAAGTTTAGAGTGGACATTAGGAAAAAATTCTTTACTGAAAGACTGGAAGAGGCTGCCAAGGGAGGTTGTGGAGTCACCATTCCTGGAGGTGTTCAAGAAGCATGTAGATGTGGTACATCAGGATATAATTTAGTGGTCATGGGTAGGTGGGTTACAGTTGTACTTGATGATCTTAAAGGTAATTTCTGACCTTAATAATTCTATGATCATTGAGGGTCCCTCCCAACCCAAACAATTCTGTGATTCTATGAAAGTAGATTAATTTCCATTCCTGAAGGAATTCATGGAGTGGTCTGCCCGGGGAGGTGGTGGAGTCACCATCATTGGAGGTATTCAGGAGGAGACTTGATGGGGTGCTTGGTGCCATGATCTAGTTGTTTAGGTGGGTTGGATTGGTTGATAGGTTGGACATGATGATCTTGAAGGTCTCTTCCAACCTGGATTTATTTATTATTATTATTATTATTATTATTATTATTATTATTATTATTATCATCTTAGATGCAACAGTGGAGATACGCCAATTTCCCTAAACCGATCATCTGGACTGGCAAGCATTTCTTTCTCCATGTATAACTAACTGTTCTAGGAATACTGAAAAAAAAGTGTTGTCTAATTGAATGAGTCTTGGGAAAAACTGATTTTATTTATTTACTTTCCTTATAAGATGAAGAGAACACTAAACCTATTGAGAAATTGTTTGTTGTTCATATTCTCATTCTGGCCAAGTACATGATCTTGGTCTCGTTATCTTTCCTCTTTAATACTCTCTGGGTTTTGTTGTGTTTTTTTTTCCAAATTGTTATGTCCTGTCTCAAGCCAGATTGTAAGCTCTCCAGGGCAGGGACCATGGCTGCTCACAGTAGGGCACTGAGTCTGACTATTACTTTTGGCCACCACTGCAACATGAAGAGCAGCACTGAATACAGAATGCTGTGTTGAACAGATGCAACATTTAGAACATGTGAAAGCCCTCGTGCAGCTGTGTGTATTATTGAACAAAGCTGACACTCAGCAATTCTGATTCAAAACACCTATGGTGGTTTTCCCTCTAGTCTAGATTTCATCATAATATTTTGTCTTACATACCAATATGATGAACTCTTTTACTATTCTGCTCTGTAGTAGATCCTTGTTGAAAGATGTTCCTAATCTAATTCCTATTTTCATCCACAGGTAATTATCAAATTTTACTTTAGGTCTTCTCATTTCTCAGACGATTGGAAATATTATTTGAAGGAAAATATTAAGTCATGCAGCTAGATTGAAAGGAATGTTTATAAAAAGATGCTTAAGGTATATCAGAATACAGAATACAGAATTAACCAGGTTGGAAAAGACCTTCAAGATCATCAAGTCCAACCTACTACTTAACACCATCTAATCAACTAAACCATGGCACTAAGTGCCTCATCCAGTCTCTTTTTAAACACTTCCAGGGCAATGACTGCAATACTTGATTTACCAACTAAGAGCAGAAAAAAAGGGAGATATACTTAGAAAGTGTTCATTTGTCTTCAGTCAGCTGAAATAAAGGTTAGTGGTAGATAACTATTTTCTCACAGTGAACAGACTCAACTTGGAAGCTGTCATGGTCTGCAAGTTTGATTTAATTTGGTTTATTCTACCTGAGTTGATGTCTAACACAGTAATTGGGTTAATCTGCATGTGTGTCATTTCAAAGCATTCAAAATTATCTCAGCCTTTAATGTCTTGTAGCCAAACAGAAACTCACATGAAAACAGGTACATAATTCAGAAATGTATATACTCAGTTGTGCTAATTCCAGTTGAATACTGTAGTGGCAGAGGTGTCTGCTGCCCTTGTCTAAGGAAGTGTATCCTCTCTTCCTCATCCCTCCAACTGACTTGTGTTGTCCCCTGTGATATATGTCTGGGCCATGTGACTTCATCAGATCAGGAGATAGGGTGATGCTGCCAATAGGGTCTACGAGCCCATAGGCAATGGGATGGAGCAGATGGAGGAAAGAGAGGGAAAGAGCAGATGACAAATAAATTTGATTTTTCTGTAGCTTCAGAGGCACTAGGAAAAAGCATCACACAGTTTCACACAGTGGCTGGGTTTACCTAAGTTAGCTGTGTGGTAGAATGGGAGCAGGATATGAGGACAAGAAATGGGAAAAAAACAGGAACAATTAAACTCCTTACTTCCCTAGTAAATTGATAGCAAAACTTCCGGTATGTATGTATCTCCATAATATTGTATCTAGGTACAAGTATCTTTTCCCTGCATAGCTTAAACAAAAGCTAACGCATGGATGTATGCAAATATCACAATGTATGCAAAAATCACAAATACATACATACAGTCTTAAGCTTTAGGAGCTTTATATTTCTGGTCTTGGTCCATGCCTTGCATGGGGAACCCAAGAGGAGGATTCTGTTCTGCAGAACTGGGCATCTCACTGGTCATAGTATCACAGATTACACCTTCTAGCACAATGAGAAGACTGTAGGGAGGTGGCCTGGACCTAGCTTTTCTGCTTTTCCTAGTGGAAGCTTACTGTGACTGCTCTATTGAAGTCAAGCTTCATAGAGGAAAACAGAGTTTTGCCAAAGAGGCAGGATAAATCTATAAGGCATAAGAAAGTCTTGACATGATAACATTGTTTTACTCACTGTCATGGCCCTCTTAAGCAATAAAGAGCAGATACTGTAGGAACTCCTGCAGGGCTTCTCTAGAAACTATACCAGCAGAAGAGACCCTGCAGGAAAAGAATCTGGATAAGCACTGGCAAGTTTAAGATGCAAAGATGCTGCTTGAGGAGATTTAAGCTCACTGAATGTCTGGTTCCAGAAGCAGGTGTTACCCCCCCACCAGACATGCAAGGAATACAGTGTGTCTGGATTCCCCTTTAACGTTTTGTGGACAATACTCAATTCTAATGAACAACTCTCAGGAAAACCAGCTGAGTTACACCAAGGTGGGGATTTGCAGACAATGTAGAGCATTTAACATCTCTCTGTGTGTCCCAATTTTTTTTAATAAGAATGAAAGTTCTTCCAGAAACTATTTTTCACTTTTTTAATTGAAGCTCTGGTTATGCATTTCAGTTTGCCTTAAAATTGGAGTGGTTTTCAGCACAACTCTCCTGTTGTAAAATAGTGGTTAAATAGAGTTTAAATTTGGCAGTGGTAGGAAGCAGGAGCAGAGCACAATTTAAAATACCTGAGTTTATTAAGAAGGGTATGATGCTGTCTTTCTCAATCAACCACTTGCCTTTCCATCATTACTGTTCTGTCCTTACGGGTTCATAATTGTATTTGCCAAAGACTAAACAATATCAAATGGTAACTTTAGCTTACATTACACTATGGAAGTTACAAAAGCACCTTATAGAAATCTCTCCTATCACTATTCTTTGCACACCACTGAGGAAGAGCATGCCATCTCTGTTGAAGTAGTGTTAATGGGCAGTATGGGACAGGAAGAAAATCAAATATTCTTTTATAGAAACCTCTGGGGAAATCTGTAAGTAAGAGTACACATGGTAGAATTTTGGAATGGCAAAATTTTAAAGCCAAGAAGGACCTACACAGTCTGATCTTCTGCATAATACAAGCAGTGGGACTTCACCCAGTAATTTCTGCATAGAAGTCATAATTAGCCACTGAGTTAAGCTATCTTTTTTTTTAGAATGACAATCTTGGATTAAAGAGGTCAAATGACAGAGACCATACCACATCCCACAGTCAGCTGATGCAATTGTTTTTACCCTTCACTTCAAAACAAAACAAGTAAGTTCTAGCTGAGGCCGATTGGCCATTAAGTCTCCTTCTCTGGAGACTTCCAAAAGCCACATGAATGAGTTCCTGTTGACCTGCCCTAGATGATCCTGTTTTGGCAGGGGGTTGGACTTGATCATCTCTAGAGGTCCCTTCCAACCCCTGACATTCTGTGATGCTGTGAAAAGTGTGCCTTATTCTAATTGAAAGTGAACACCTCCACTGAAGTTCTGCACCTGTACTAAGAAAGCACCTGCTAACATAAGGAGGAATGTGCTTTAAGCATGAAAAGTGGTGACTGGAGTTCTTATTCACTCGCCATTGTAAAGTCCCTCAATTCTCCCTTCTGGCTACTTGCTTCATGATTAAGGGCCAGGGTAATGCTGAAGAACTGCAGCATCTTTAAAGGACCTTTTGAAATTAGCCCTACCATTATCTGGGTTTTGGGGGTGACTGTCCTTCACTGGTTTTCTACCTGTGAGAAAGCAACATGTCAGTGTAAAGCAACAGTTTTAGATGCAGCATCTGATGTGCTGAAAATGTGTGCATCTAACTTTTCATTCTTTGTGCCAAATGATGGATTGCTACTGGACTGCATAAACCATGAATGAGTGTCAGCTGTGGGGAAGATAACCACTTCTTTTTTCTTTCTTTCTTTCTTTCTTTCTTTCTTTTTTTTTTAATATATCAAAGTTTTGGTATCCAAGCCCCTAAAACCAGTCTGAAGCCTTTTTCTCAAGAAGTCATCAAACACAATAAGAGAGATCACTAAGCCTTCTCTTGTGTTACATTTCCTTCATCACTCAAAATTTATGTTCAGAACACATGATCATAATTGTATTTTATCAAACTACATTTAAGATCCCTATTCTTGGGAAAAGTTATACTGGGTGGAGTGACTTCTCAAAACAAGCCAACTACAGGGAACTACAGGGCATCACTTATTCAGTCCTGTGTCATGATCTGCAGGTTTTGTCCAAGCTTAAAATTGATCAGGTAAACTATATCCTGCACTTGAAGAAACTGGCCAGGTGGAATATTGTGTCTAGTTCTGGGTCCCTCAGTTCAAGAAGGACAGGGAACTGCTTGAAAGAGTCCAGTGCAGAGCCATGAAGATGATTAAGGGAGTGGAACATCTTCCTTATGAGGAGAGACTGAGGGAGCTGTGGATGGAGCTCTGGAGAGTGGCCAGGCGGAGAGGGACTTGGGGGTACTGGTTGATGGTAGGCTGAACATGAGCCTGCAGTGTGCCCAGGCAGCCAGGAGGGCCAATGGCATCCTGGCCTGCATCAGGAACAGTGTGGCCAGCAGGAGCAGGGAGGTCATTCTGCCCCTGTACACTGCACTGGTTAGGCCGCACCTCAAGTACTGTGTCCAGTTCTGGGCCCCTCAGTTTAGGAAGGATGTTGACTTGTTGGAGCATGTCCAGAGAAGGGCAACCAAGTTGGTGAGGGGCTTGGAACCCAAGCCCTATGAGGAGAGACTGAGGGAGCTGGGATTGCTTAGCCTGGAGAGGAGGAGACTCAGGGGTGGCCTTCTTGCTCTCGACAACTACCTGAAGGGAGGTTGTAGACAGGCAGAGGTTGGTCTCTTCTCCCAGGCAACCAGCACCAGAACAACAGAACACAGTCTCAGGCTGTGCCAGGGGAGGTTTAGGCTGGAGGTTAGGAGGAAGTTCTACACAGAGGGAGTGATTGCCCATTGGAATGGGCTGCCCAGGGAGGTGGTGGAGTTGCTGTCACTGGAGATGTTCAGGAGAAGACTTGATAGGGTGCTTGGTTGCATGGTTTAGTTGATTAGGTGTTGTTGGATGATAGGTTGGACATGATGATCTTGAAGGTCTCTTCCAACCTGGTCTGGTCTATTCTATTCTATTCTATTCTATTCTATTCTATTCTATTCTATTCTATTCTATTCTATTCTATTCTATTAATGTAGTTTGGAGGAGGCTGGGGGGTGAACTCACTAGTGTTTATGAATATGTGAAGGGTAAGCGTTGGTAGGAATGGGATAGAACAAGGGGCAAAAGGTGCAACTTGGAGCATAAGAGGTTTCACATAAACATAAAGAAAAACTTTTTCACCCTGAGGGTGACAGAGCACTGGAACAGGCTGCCCAGGGAGGTTTTGGAGTCTCCTTCTATGGAGGCATTCAAAACCTGCCTGGATGCATTTCTGTGTGACCTACTGTAGGTCAGACTACTCTGGCAGGTGGTTGGACTAGACGATCCTTTGAGGTCTCTTCGAACACCTAACATTCTGTGATTCTGTAATTCCTTTGTTTGAGGTTAAAAGATAGCAAAGAGAACAAATTTCTGTTGTGGTCAGTATGAACCAGACATACCTGCCTCACCTGTGCAGACCCAGCAGGTCCTGTGCACTTCAAAGTGCCTGGTATACCTCTGTGCTCTATGTGATCAAATCCTTCCCAAGATGTACTTCTTCTAAGAGGCCTGCAAACAAAATGAGACAACTGCAGTATTCATTCCTGTTTGTTTGAATCATTGGTGGCTGTACAGCATCCAGAGAGCATTGCTTGCCTCTTTAGGTTTTGAAATAGCATAGAGGTTAATTTGCCTTAATTTTTATTTTGTTCACTGGCACAGCACCCCGTTGTAAAAGTAATGCTCTCAATAAATGTTTGTTCCACTGAAGAAGTTAAGATTTAATTAAGTAATCTTCTGTGACAGAAAATGGTCGTGTTGTTACTCATATCAAATCAAATAATGTGTTCATAAACTATGTAGGTATTTAAAATGCATTACTTTAGAAAGATGTTCCAGGCAGTGAACAAGCTATGTGTGTTAAGTGTGAGATAGTGATATCCTTGAGAAACACAAACTCAACTCATTTGAACCTGTAATAAACTAAGCGCTGAGGTTAAACCATAAAATGTGGTGGGCAGTTTCTCACTTTGGTAAACCACTAGACTATTAGGTATGCAGGCAATATCTGTTTGTTTGCTCCCGTGGATACTGAAAGTATTCTGAATTCCTCAGGACTTTAAATATTATGTTACAAAATGTTAAACCAATACCTTCAGGACAAAAACAGAATCCAACACATGCCACCTAAATTACTAAGGTTGAAAAATAAAAAATCAGGACTCAAGCTTCTGACTCTTTTTTTTTTTATGGAACATATTTCTATTTCAGCTATAAAAAACTCCACCTTATACTCGTACTTGTTTACACCTGAGAATAATGATGTACCTTATTCATTTGCTTTTAGAAGAGGTTATTTTTCTTTCAGCCAAAGGAAATTGTTTGGTTTTGTTTTTTTTTTTCCTCTTTTTATTACAGCATCTTTTAAGTTAGAAGTTGCCCTGTCTTTTTAAAGGGAGTTTCCTGTTAAAGAACGGAAGAAAATTATACACCTCAATCCAGCAGGACAATTTGTTATTGTTTATGTCTGCAGTGGACTTAACAGCAACACATATACTACCAGCAAGCTTTCTTTCTGGGAAAACCAAACAAATTCTGCCCTCATTTTGTTAATGAACAGACAGATTTTGCAGAGTTCACCAGAAGTTAAGCATTCTGAAAGAGAATAAAATGCACTAAATTGGCTTCTTAAAAATAATACACATTGGGAAAGCAGCAAGTCAGAGAGTACATTCATGTGAAAACTGTTGTGAAAGCAATTTCTTAGAACAGATCTCTGCAATAGTTTTTCCACTTCTAAATGCTGGTTGTTGGGGGTTTGCTTTTTTTTTTTTAAATGCAAATTTCTGTGGCAGTGATTCTGGGAATTTGTCCAGTTAAACACATTCTTCCATGTAGCCCAAGAGGAAACTCTCGGCAGCAGTTCTGAGTTGTTTTTTTTTTTTTTTTTGTTTTAGCAAGACTGATGTGGAAATGTTTGCTTTGTTTTGAGAGACACTTAGACCTATCATGTGCAATGCAGTGATACATAACCTCAGCAATGCCACTTCTTCAGAGCCAATGATGGGACAAATAAATATTTGGTCCTTGATTAAAAAGAGGAAAAACACCATACTGTTGAGGAACCTCGGCCTTTGTTGCTATCTACAATATTCTGTGTGCTCATTGCCCTCTCCTGGTTTCATCTGGTAATTTTGCAGGTTTAAGATATCCAAAACTGGTCTCCTGAGAGACTTACACATTCCTCCAGTGGATTTTTTAATTTTACACTGCAATATACCAGTTGTGACCATGGGGCTTCAGATAGCATAAATGACCTCAGTCAGACCTGGAGAGCTCTGATTGCTCCTTGTGCTGTTGTGGTATTTGTCCATGACACATACTTAGGGAAATCCAGGCATTTCTTGAATTTAAAAATGGTAACATCCCACCTTAAATATTTCAAACAAAAAGGAAGCCCCCTATGAGATGATAGATCATTATAGATAGAAGGTGTCTCATAGGACAGAAGTGTATGTTTCTTCACGAAACATGAGGCCCACTTTTAGCAGTTTGTTCAGAGCAATGGCCAAACAAGTTCTGAATATCTCCAGGCATGAAGATCTGACATGCTTTCTAGGCCCATTCAAGTGTTTCACAACTCTCGTGGTAAATTATTTTTCTTAATACTAACTCAGAGTTTTCCATGTTCTAATTTGATGAGCTTGTTCCTTAGAATACGATCTTTCAATCCCTAAAGGAGAAAACTGATGAAGGCAAAGGGATAGTAGTCAAAATCATGACTGGTCCAGAAAAGGGAAATAGGGAGAAACTTCTTTAGTACTCAGAAATATGCCCATTGCCAAGTTTACATTAAAAAATTAAAAGGATTCTTTTTTCCCCCCACAGGATAGAATTACCTTGTAGACTCACTCCTGCTGGGAGAAGGAACAGTGCAGGAGTTGTGAATTGAATTGAGAAGAGAGGAGTTCCGAATTGAATTGGAAGACAGAACCCATAAGCATTTATTAAACCCATTGATCGGAAAGCAGCTGTGCTAAGGAGAGCTTTTGACTTCTCCAGATCAGGAATGTGTTTCCAAGAGGACTCACTCCTGAGACAAACTGTTGGCACATGTCCCCCTCACTGTCCTGTGCTGGGTCATTGCAGGAGCAGCACACATTATAGAAGTGGCATACATTCTACAGGATTTTGAATTACAAACCCTGCGGCCTGCATTCATTGTCTAGAAGAATGAGAAATTCTGAGTGCAGTTCTACTAACATAAGATGGGAGAGACATTGAGAAGAGGAGCAGCACTGTGCCTGACTCCATGTAAACAATGGGAATGTGGGATATGATTTCCCACAAACAGATACTATAATGTGGATATTTCATTTGTATATATTTATACATAAGCATATGTACAGTGTCACAGTATCACAGTATCGCCAAGGTTGGAAGAGACCTCAAAGATCATCAGGTCCAACCTGTGTGTGTGTATTATGCATCCATGCATGTGTTTATGTATGGATGGATAAAATGTAAATAGAATTACTACATTTCATTTAGAGAGTTGTTCTCTGGCTTGCTGTCCTCTGTGAAATGAGAATGCTGAATAGTAGAGACTTTAAAGGTCCACACCTGGGGAAATCCTGTCCCATCTAGGGAAGTGGGAGGGACAGCCGCCTATCCAGGTGGATCACACCAGCAGTAAGCCTGGGGGTGTGACTGAAACATGGTACTGAATTATCCCAGTTTTTCCTGCTTTGCATGCAAAACCCTGAATTTTATAATGCAAAATCTGATTCCTCATGTGTGGGATTTTTAATTTACCGAATGCCCAATTACTCAATCTGTTAGAACAATTGTGTGAAGATTACAATTGTTTAAGGAAAGTTTGGGATCTCACAAATTCATTGACTCTCACAAACATGCCAATACATGTTGTCCTGAAAGCCGGAACACTGGGACAGTCTTGAAACTTCACTTTTGCTTTAGCTATGTTATTTATTAATCTACTCCATTTGAAGATAATTCCATTCAGATCCCAAATTGTCCAGCAGGAATGTTGGTGGTTACAGGACCTCCCAGGCATAAGAGAAGTCTTTAACTTATGATGAGATGAGACTTAAACTGAATGTTTAGACTAAAGAATTTGTCTAAAATAATTTCACAGAGCTCCCAAAATAATCTGTCTGCCAGATTTAGCAGACATTCTGGTAGGTTTCAATGGAACTGTCCACATCCTGGAATCTTGCTTTTATATAACATGGTAAGACTAAAGGGAGGTAGAACTTTGTTTGCCCTTATGGCTGAAGAAATAAATTGACTATCAATATACTAGGTAACATACAGTAGTCATGAGGTACAATATGCTGTGTTGTACTTGTAGATCTGCAAACAGATTATAAAAGAGTTTTCATCACGTATCAAGTAGAGGCAGTGAATATCTAAGGCATATCAGTGTTTTCAACTTCAAGGTGAGAGTCCTGTAGTTTAAATTTAAAATGAAGTGATATTCCAGAAGAGGATATACTTGTTATTTTTATACCTGTGCACGTTTTACAGGACAGGTTCAAGACCACAAAAAACTTCAAAGTGTTAGAAAGATGAGCATCATTTTGAGTTTCCTTTAGTAAATCCTCATGATTGTATAGAAGTTTTACTCCTGAGATTCAGGGTAGTTTTTGTTTCTATCGAGGCAATAATGTTCCCTTTTCTAACCCACTCAAATTCATCGCCCAAAGACTTCATACAGTTTCATATCTATTTTGCACTTTGTTTCCACTGTGTATAAATTTTATAAGGTAAATTGTCTTTTATCATCATCATCTTGCCATTTATTCTTTTATAAGGTAGAATAGGATAGAATAGAATAGAATAGAATAGAATAGAATAGAATAGAATAGAATAGAATAGAATAGACCGGGTTGGAAGAGACCTTCAAGATCATCACATCTAACCTATTATCCAACCCACCTAATCAACTAAACCATGCAACCAAGCACCCTATCAAGTCTCCTCCTGAACACCTCCAATGATGGTGACTCCACCACCTCCCTGGGCAGCCCATTCCAATGGGCAATCACTCTCTCTGTGTAGAATTAACCAGGTTGGAAGACACCTTTGAGATCATCAAGTCCAACCTATCATCCAACACTATCTAATCAACTAAACCATGGCACCAAGCACCCCATCCAGTCTCTTCCTAAACACCTCCAGTGATGGTGACTCCACCACCTCCCCCGGCAGCCCATTCCAATGGCCAATCAGTCTTTCTATGAAGAACTCCTTCCTAACATCCAGCCTAAACCTACTCTGGCACAGCTTGAGACTGTGTCCTCTTGTTTTGTTGGTGGTTGCCTGGGAGAAGAGACCAACCCCCACCTGGCTACAACCTCCCTTCAGGTAGTTGTAGACAGCAATATAGTCTCCCCGAGTCTCCTCTTCTCCAGGCTAAGCAACCCCAGCTCCCTCAGCCTCTCCTCATAGGGCTTGTCCTTGAGGCCTCTCACCAGCTTTGTTGCCCTTCTCTGGACATGTTCCAGCAAGCCAACATCTTTCCTAAACTGATGGCCCCAGAACTGGACAGAGTGTCAAGGTGTGGCCTAACCAGTGCTGAGTACAGGGTCACAATGACTTCCCTGCTCCTGCTGGCCACACTGTTTCTGATACAGTGGCCACCTGGGCACACTGCTGGCGCATGTTCGGCCTACTATCAACCAGTACCCCCAGGTCCCTCTCTGCCCGGCCTCTCTCCAGCCACTCTGACCCCAGCCTGTGGCACTGCATGGGGTTGTTGTTGTATTCATTTGCTTATCTTCTTAGCTTCAGGGTTATGTGTGTGCCGGGGTGCAGGGGTAAGTATCACAGTATCACAGTATCACTAAGGTTAGAAGAGACCTCGAAGATCATCGAGTCCACCCTGTCACCACAGACCCCATGACTAGACCATGGCACCAAGTGCCACGTCCAATCCCCTCTTGAACACCTCCACGGCCGGTGACTCCACCACCTCCCCGGGCAGCCCATTCCAATGGCGAATGACTCTCAGTGAAGAACTTTCTCCTCACCTCGAGCCTAAACTTCCCCTGGCGCAGCTTGAGACTGTGTCTCCTTGTTCTGCTGCTGGTTGCTAGAGAGAAGAGGCCAACCCCCTCCTGGCTACAACCACCCTTCAGGTAGTTGTAGAGAGCAATGAGGTCTCCCCTGAGCCCCCTCTTCTCCAGGCTAAACAACCCCAGCTGCCTCAGCCTCTCCTCATAGGGCTTGTGCTCAAGGCCTCTCACCAGCCTTGTTGCCCTTCTCTGGACACGTTCAAGTGTCTCGATGTCCTTAAAATTAGGGGCCCAGAACTGGACACAGTACTCAAGGTATGGCCTAACCAATGCAGAGTACAGGGGCACAATGACCTCCCTGCTCCTGCTGGCCACACTATTCCTAATGCAGGCCAGAAGAGATCAATGAATATAAATTTTCAAATGCTACCATTCACCTAATTGCTATCTATAGATTTTTAATTATACTTTTAAAACCTTATGGTTTTCATGGCATTTTGTGCTCCAGGTTAATTTCTGAGTGATAGGGTTTATTTAACTAAGATTAGAAGGCCAGCTGGAGACCAGGAAGTGGCAAATAGTTTTCTTTTAAAAAGATTTTGAATTTATTTAGAAAACCATAAATACAAAGCAATTTTAAATGGGGAGCTGGAGATTAGCTAGAACAATACAAGAGAACAGATGAGAAGCCGTATCTTCAATGTGGTTCAGAAGAACTCTGGTCAACTCTCTTCCACTTTTGGAAAGCATGCTGCTATAAAATACTATATTGTGTGGTGACAATAACTCAGTGGGTGGCATATTTCTTTTGAGTCACTGCTAACTAGCCCTGTTGTCCAGCACAAAGGCAGGAAGTGCTGTGTTGCTTGAGGTACACTATGTTACATGACATGGGGGCAGGGTTTAAATAACTTGCAGCCATTATATATCTAGAAGTGTTCATTTAAAAAAAGGATGTTAACCTTGGCATGAAAGCCAATTGATAATGAATGCCAGTAAGATTCACATATAATTCTTCACCTCTGTAATGAAATTCAAAATAATAGCTTAGTAGAATAGTTTAATTGTCAAGCAATTGCATCCTGAAATGCTACCAGCTCAGTTTAAATTCAAGACTTTCTATATTGTCAAAACTTCAATAAAGCTTCAATTATACCTGTAAATGGTACTTAGATTTTTGTGGAGCTCCTGGCAATCTGATGATCTGTGATTTCTAACCAAGATGATTCTATGCTCCTGGTCTGTTTATGATTATCCCAAATAGAAATTTTCTCTGAACCTTTCATCTGTTTTGGGACATAAGGTATTGTGTATTCACTTCTTTTTTCCTTCATTTCTTTTTTTCTCTGCCTACTCTTTAAAATATTCCAAGTATGCATCACTATTAACCCATATTATCTAACTCACTTTATCCCAACTAAATGGACACAATTCTAACACCATTTTGTACTATCCTGCTGACAATCACCTTTCCACAATGTGATGAAGGGTGCTGCAGGTAGTGGCCCTGCCATTACAAACTTACATTCAGTATGAACTACTTCCAACTTATGAACTAAAGCACCAGCTGCTTTAGCTGGCTGCCCAGTTCTATAGGAAAAGAACACAGTTCTGAAAAGGCAAGAAAAAAAGGAGAATATGGGAAACACAGATCTCTTAGAATCAAATAGATGAGGACTGGAAACCACTTCTTGTGAAAATATTGATGTGCTTCAAATATGCCATCAAATGTGAAAGTATTTCCCTTTTTACTTCATTATATTTTGGGGTTCAGTGCAGCTGCAATGTGTTTGCATTGTGTATGTAATTTTTGACTTTCAGAAGTTTCCCAACAGCAGATTTTTTTTGCTTCCTTGCCCACACAGTACACTGCACTTTGTTGCTCATAGTATGTGTAAAGCTCAGACCCGTAAGTATTAAGGGGCTATTACAGGAAGGATTACTAGTCCCTAGAGTTCAGAACTTGTTATAAAGTCGAATTTTCCATTGTTGCCTTCAGAATTTCTGTCTTTAAAATACTTGCCATAGGTATAATTTCAAACAGATGATGATTTTTTTCTGTGATGTGTGTTGTTGAAGATATGCTTTAACCATCACTGTCCACAACAGATTGTTTTTTTTCAGCCAAGGTCTGACACCATAAACTGCCTTGCACATCTGAAAAGCAGTATAACTTCCTTAATCCTTTTCATTTTACCTCCAACTTTGGCACTCCAGCAGATAAATTGAAAGACCTTTTATTGTACAGATTCATTAAGTTTACAGGGAGGTAACTGTTGTGTGAGCCTTGTTCAGTCTGCACCAACGCATGTTTTCTTTTGCCATAAATAATGGCATCTGTGGCTGTTTGCATTCCCTTGGAATGTCAGGAATGTGCAAGTTCCCAAGTTATCCTTCTTCCTTCTCATTCTCACCCTCTCCCCTTTATTCTTTCTTCATCCCTCTCTTCTTCATATACAGAAGCATACACACATGCATATCTGGATGCCATCTTTGTTACGATGATTAAATTGATGTAGACAAAGTATTTGTTTTCTTTAATTTATATTTCCTTTCTGCTAAATCTCCACACCTTGCTCTGTCTCTGAGGTTGTGAAATTTTTTCAGGAAGGTGAGAGAAATCCAGAGATATTTGCTGGAAGAGAGAAAAAAGAACATGAAGAGTATCTTGAGAAGTCTTCAAAACTAGTAAACTGTATGTTTTGGACCACATTCCAATCACAAATAGTTGTCACTTTTTTTTTACTTGATGTCACAGCACACAATAGAATAGCAAATGGACATTAAGGCAAAACAACTCTTTCTACAGCTAAGAAATATGAGAGTGTACATTTGTGCCATGTGTCCACGCAAGGTTTTTGCAAGGATGTGGCTGCAAGGGTGGTCTCTAGGAGAACAGATCCATGCCAGCCACAGCCTTTCTAACCAGCTCTTCTGGACCTTCCGAAGGACACAACTCAGCCCCTCAGTTGGGAAAGTGTATTCAAGAAAGGGCAGAAAATACCAGACAGAGGAGAGAACACAAAGAGTGAGAAACAGCACAGGGGAACACTAAGGTCAGAGAAGGAAGAGGAGGTGCTCAATGGCAGAACAGATAATTTCTGCAGCTTGTGGAGAACCCATGCTTTATTCTGAAGAACTGGAACATTTGAAGAGGATCCATGCTGAAACAGAGCAACAGTGTGAGGAGGAAGAAGCAGTAGAGAGGTAACTGCTGTGTACTGACTGCAACTCCCATGTTCCACTGTGGGTGATATAGAGGATTCAGGAGTGAGGGAGTGAATATAGCCTGGGAAAGGAAGGTGGAAAGGTGGGTTTATTGATTATCTTTTTTTTCTCACCACCCGACTCTATTTAAATTGGTGATAAAATAAATTAATTTTCACCGATTTCAAGTCTCTTTTACTCATGGCAGCAACAGGTAAGCAATCTCCCAGGTTTTACCTCAACCCATGAACTTTCTCAGCCTATTTTTCTCTCCCAGTCCTGCCTGAGGAGGGTGGTGAGCAGCTGGGTGTGAGTTTGGCTGTAAGGCTATCCCACCACAATGTATTACTGTGTTATAGTGGCATGCAGAGGTCTCAGTTATCATTACATGAGGAATATCCTTTGACTGTAGAAATTATACAGGAAGACCACCTGGAAATAAGACCCAGAAACTCCTGAGCCACATGCTTGTAAATCAGCTACCAGTCTTTTTGGTGGTCTAAAACATATCATTGGGGAACACATATCATTGGGAAAATTGAAACCTTGACGTAATGAAGAACGAAAGCTTAATTGGCACCTCATGTAATGAGTAATTACAGGTGTACATTGCAGCTTTCAGAAAATAGACTCCAAGGAGTTTCCCTGGTAAGACTACAGTCAGGATATATCTCTCAGCAGTGAGCACTGATCAATGTGTTAAAAAATCAGTACAGCAAGGGTAAGGGTTCCTTTCTCTTCAATTTTCTCCAGTGAATAGCAGCGGAAGAAAATTTGATTCCACTGAGATCATGACAATGTAAGTGAAAGCTGGATTTGGTTTGAAGAGGATTTCAGGGCTATGCAACAAGTCAAATGAGGTCTTCCCTCCATATTGTCAACTTATTTTCAGCTGTCTTTATGTCCTTGGGGAAAGAAAACACACCAACAAAACTAAAAAGGAAAACAACAAAAAAACCCACAACAAACCCAAACCAACAAAGGAACTGAAATTAATTCATAAACAGTGGCACTCTTCCCATGCCCACCCCACTACTCATCTTGTCCTCAGGACATGCTTTCCTTTCCTTAACATCAAATGGAGCCCAATGCAGCTTTAAACAAAATCTACTTAAAGCACCAAAGGCAGAAGAATGGCTTGTGTTGGGGTTGTTTCCTTGGATTTTATGTTTTTAATTAAAAATCCCAACCCCAAGTCTATGTTTAAATCTTCATTCTAAGCATATTCAAAGTGCATGCCCTCAATGTCTGGAGATGAAACCAGCTTTCTCTTAGAGAACACTGGACTGGCTGCTTGTGTTGCTGTTTGATTGGGAGTAGTTGTGCTCCCAGGAAATATGTTCACTGACTTTGGTAATGATCTGCATTTAATCTGCTGAAAAAGAACAAGCTGAGACATGTTATACTGCCCATCTTTCTTTTTACAACAGGTGTATCAGCATGATATCTTTTTGTCCAATCAATATTTATTGTTTCAGGGACATGTTGCCTTAGAGTTGCTATATACATCCATTAAACTGTCTGGCATATTAATGCCCTATTTTAACATGAGGTTGCAAGTTCATGACAATGGGATGTTTTTCTAAACGTCTGCTGTGGAAGTAAAGGCACCCATGCTTCAGTTTAAACATGCAAATAATTATTCATCTGAGTAATGCTGGGGTTTGGCAAAAGGTGTTGCCTTAATATTTCACAATACAATAGCTAAAAATGCTCAATAAAATATATGCAAAATCTTTGTGTTTACCCAGCTGGATGAGGCCTTTGTCAGAAATTGTTTGAAGTAGATGGATACTGATGTAATTTTGGAAAATGCATTTAGTGGGGGAAAATGTTTTTCTTTTATTGTAAGTCAATACCAGGAAGGAAGGAAATACAGTAAAATTTGCCTTAAGCAGTCTCTCAGGGGAACAACAAAAACTGACTGCTTAATGAGCATGGCCTTCTAATAAATTTGGGGAATAATTTATTGGATCTTTTAGGGATTCCCAGAGGCTGTCTGCAGACATTGCTCACTGATAAAGTTTGTATTTTGTATAGATCTTATGTGTAATTTTATGGAGGAGAATGTTTAGTTATAAAGGAAGTCTCCTTTTCAATGATCAACACTTTGATTCAGTAATTGTTCTGTAACAGAAAATCTTGCGTAGTCATATGCTTAAATATGTGGTTTCCCAAGTGATTAGTTACTGTTTTCTAAATATGTTTGTTATTAAACCTTATAGTGTACTTTTCCCTTGAGCTGTATCTCACAGTGAGGCAACTTGAAGGAACTAAGAGGGCCTCTGCCAGTACTTTGAATAACCAAGTGTTCTCCAAAACAGGAAAATGTTTTATTAAGCAATAATGTGGAAGTGATAACCTACACAAAAGTTTTCCCTGTCGAGTATTGCCAAGAGCCATCATGCTGCACTCTGTAGGATAAACAAGTCAAAGGTACCGAATATAATCAGTCTTACTCTGTAGATTTTGATCTGCTAATAATATGGAATATGTTTGTAAATAAAACTCTTGGCTTGGACAGCAGCACTCTGTGCTGGGTTAGGAACCGGCTGGAGGGCCAAGCCCAGAGAGCGGTGGTGAATGGTGCCACATCCAGCTGGCAGCCAGTCACCAGTGGTGTGCCACAAGGATCAGTGCTGGGTCCCATGCTCTTTTAATATCTTTATTGATGATCTGGATGTGGGGGTTGAGTCCATCATCAGTAAATTTGCAGATGACACCAAGCTGGAGGCAGGTGTTGATCTGTTAGAGGGTAGAAGGGCTCTGCAGAGGGACCTTGACAGGCTGGACAGATGGGCAGAGTCCAACATGATGGCATTCAACAAGTCCAAGTGCCAGGTGCTGCACTTTGGTCACAACAACCCCATGCAGTGCTACAGGCTGGGGTCAGAGTGGCTGGAGAGCAGCCAGGCAGAAAGGGACCTGGGGTACTGATTGACAGCTGGCTGAACATGAGCCAGCAGTGTGTCCAAGAAGGCCAATGGCATCCTGGCCTGCATCAGGAATAGTCATTGTGCCCCTGTATTCAGCACTGGTTAGGCCACACCTTGAGTACTGTGTCCAGTTCTGGCCCCTCAGTTTAGGAAAGATGTTGAGTTGCTGGAACATGTCCAGAGAAGGGCAACAAGACTGGTGAGAGGCCTCAAGCACAAGCCCTATGAAGAGAGGCTGAGGGAGCTGGGATTGTTTAGCCTGGAGAAGAGGAGGCTCAGGGGAGACCTTATTGCTGTCTACAACCACCTGAAGGGAGTTTGTAGCCAGGTGGGGGCTGGTCCTTCTCCCAGGCAAGCAGCACCAGAACGAGAGGACACAGTCTTAAGTTGTGCCAGAGGAAGTTTAGGCTTGAGGTGAGGAAGAGTTATTGGCCATTGGAATATGCTGCCCAAGGAGATGGTGGAGTCACCATCCCTAGAGGTGTTCAAGAGGGGACTGGACGTTGCATTTGGAGCCATGGCTTCCTTACTCATGAGGTTTTGGGTGACAGGTTGGACTTGATGATCTCTGAGGTCTTTTCCAACCTTTTTGATTCTATGATTCTATGATAGTTATGCTGTGTATGTCATGCTCCCCCATGATGCATGGGAAGATTATATTTTCAAAGGATCTGTGGTGCATTAAAGTGACTCTACATTTTATAGATTTAGTGAGATAGTTAGCCAGAAGCCCCCCTAGATGCCATCCTGTGTAACATGCTCTAGGTGAACCTGCTCTTGGAGGGTGGTTGGACTAGATGATCTCCAGAGGTCCCTTCCAACCCCTATCATTCTGTGATTCTGTGATATCACTACCATTGACAAGTTTCAAGTGATGAGTAGGCCCCTCTGTGCCCCGGTCATAGCAGAGAAAAAACTTGCCCTGTCAAGCTTCCAGTTCAGGTGTGTAATTAGAGACAGAAGTTTCAAGCACAGAATTCTCATCAGAAAGTGTTTTTCTTAAAATATCAGCTATCTGGATCTGCAAGAAACACTGCTTTTATTGAAACCTAGATGAATTATGATCCCAGGACTCTGCTGAATCTGCTCTGTTGTCTCACTGTAGGCCTGTAAAATGCTGAAGCAGAAGGGAGTACAAAACACTGGCTGGTGGGTTGAATTTATATCCAGTAAATCTGGGACTATGTCTTTATACTCCAGCAAGGAGTGCTTTTCCACTCAGAAGGCACATAAGGAGAGCTTAACACTGATACTTTGGTAGAGAAAAACCCCATTATTTTTTAAACTATGGAGGGAAGTCATCACATTGAGGTAATAAAAATAGCACAAACTAGAGTAAGAAGTTATTTTCAAATTCTTGCCTCCAGTAAGGAATTGCCCTTGGTAAAAACAACAAAGATTGTTTTGTGTAGCTGGTTCTGTAGGGAGGCTATACCTTACATGCAATTTTTGTCTTTAGGCTTTCAGCAGTTCCTGTATCTTGGGGCATATGTGAGAGAAGAGAAAAGACAATTGTTTAACATGAACTGACTAGAAATGAGAGAAGGTAGGAGATAGCAAGTGGAAGAAAGTTAAGGCCTAATGTTTCTGTAGAGACTATTACAACACGGTCATTGCAATGCATTGCAAACTTTCTTGTGTATTCCACTACTCTGCAACTGTGCAGCTATAGGATTACATACAGGAAAGACTGTCTCTGAAACAGATTAACTTTCATAAATCAGCTGTGGAAAAATTAAGAAAATTGGATGTTATGCAAAGTTCAAATAACAAGAGAAAAGGACTGTTAAAAAACAGCATGAAACCTGTGATGCCGTTAAATGCCTCCATTAGACTGCAGTGGAGATGCAGCAGTTTGCCCTGTGACGGATATAGCTGACAACTTTTAACTTGGTAATTTCTCTTTAAGAATCAGATAAATAAAAATGTCAATGACCTTGGCAACATGACCTGACTGTCTTAGTTTCACTAGGATGAACTGTTCTTGGAAAAAATTCTCCCGTCTGAGTCACAATCAGGTTTTTTTCTTATGGAGTAGGAATGTGTGCTGTTCTTCCCCCTTCTCCTTTCCCAGTCATCAAGGCTGGCAAATTCCAGCTCACTAGTCTGGCATTTTGATTTCTGTAGGGTCTTCTCATGTTATGCCAGTATAGAAGGTTTCACATTTTTTGTAACATTCTTTTGAAACAGAACTGCTCCAGACCACCTTGTTAGAGTCCAGTGGCTAGACTTTGAAAAGGATGGGGTTTTGCCTTCGTTCACAAAACAAATGAAAGTAAATTCTGTTTATTGTTCCATATAACATAAACTCTCATATAACATGTTACATAAATGCCTCAGATCAAACTGCATTTAGTGACTTTATGTTCCTTTCTTTCTGTCTTTCTTTCCACAGGCCTATAAACTCCCCCTCCAAGAAAGAAATCATGCAGGCAAGCATTTCATGTACCTTTGAGACAGTGAATGCTGATGGCATTCCTTTTAAGCATTAGTGATGCATCCAGAGGAGTCAGCAATATGCAGATCTGATGCCTCCCACTGGTCACAGGAGCTGTAATTTCGATACTCTGGAGGAAAAAAAAGGAAAAAAAGCTCCCTGCTCAGTGAACTAAGAAGTATTAAGATGGATCTGATGCTGCTCTGTTGCAGAAGATGGTCATGTTCACCACCAGGTTGGAAAAGCCTTCAGTCCCAGTACCTATTGATGCATTTTGAGCAGAGTAGCTCAGTGTGAATAGACAGAGGTCCTTCCTTTGAACTTGCCTGTCCCAGTGATAAAACACTAATGTGACAAAAAGGTTGGCTCAAGCCTTTGTCCTGCATCAGACTGAAAGGCTTTTTACTGGTGCTTCTGATCTCTTAGTGTGACCTTCAGTAACACCATTTTCTCCAGCACAAAGGAACTGTACGCTGGCATGAGCCTATTCTGTATTACACCACTTTGAAATAGCTCTTAGCAGCGGTAAGCCAGCCAAAAATAATTACGGTGAATTCTCCATTATCTGACGGAAAGAAACAAACATTTTCCCAATACCAGAAAAACGTGGATGATGCAAGTGCTGGGAGCAGACATGGAAGTAGTTCTCATAAGACTGTCCAGATCTAGGAGTATCTCTGTACTGCACCCATCTGACACTCCATACTGGAGTGGACTTACTCATTCAGACAAAGTGCCTGACTTGAACTAACTGCACGACATTGCAACAAAGCTAACAAGCTTTCTAGGAATTCAAACTGCTTTGCAGCATCAGCATGGTAGGAATCAAGTCATACTTGATATGGCATGAACACAAGTGCACAAAATCTGCTGGCCTCATCCTGGCAAAGAAATGCCCCTTGAATGCACCTCTAGAGGGTTTCACAGTACTGGTTCAGTGTGTATGGTGTGGAGAGAACAGGTCTGGCTCTCCACCAAGATAATCTCAGTCCAAGCCTACACTATATTCTATGAAAAAAATCCCATACCACTCCTGCATTCTGTCCTAAGATAATAACTCAAGGATCCTTGATAGGTTCTTGCAGATCCAGCAGCACTCTTGTCTTTCGTGGCACAGTTAATATGCAGTACAGATCCACTACTCACAGTGAAGTGAGAAATACATGGAGAAATACGTTGTGCTCATGCCACTTGGTTTCTCGATGCTTGTTGTGTTGCTGCTACAAGGATAATATGGGAGTCCAATAGCACTGTATTGTCCATGAAACCTTGATACAATGCTAATGCTCTCTCTTTAACTTTTGCATCCTTGGGTTGCCATCTTGAAGGTAAAGCTGAAAGAGTCTGTTACTCAATCCATACAGAAAGAGAAGTAGCAGAGAAAAAGATGGAATGTGATAAGGAAAAAACAGATAGGAAAAGAAGATAAAGACAATCTAGCTTGAGTGTATATCCAAAAAAGTCAAACTTAATTACTGTCTTTAGCAACGAACTACTATATTTTATTAATAGACTCAAAACTTTTCATTTTTTTTATTACATATACAGTATAACTCATGCCAAGCCAATAAGAACATGAGCCCCATTCTCACCTCTAAAAAAGTACTGAAGCTGAAAATGCAAATGAATCATAGCCATTTTACAGTTGGCAGCTGCCTATTACAAGGTGGTTGTTAATATTTTCATTCTTTGTAATACAAGAAACCTCAAGATGAAGTAATGGTAATGAATTACAACAAGGTCTGAGCTAGTTTCTGTAGTAATCCCAATTAAAAAAAAATAAACAAATGCAGTATTTGCAAAAGAATGAAAGAAAAAGAACGAAAGAAAGAAAGAAAGAAGAAAGAAAGAAAGAAAGAAAGAA